>JACWNB010000003.1:4800000-6000000 GCA_016165855.1 Pseudocercospora ulei
GAGCTCCTTTAGCTTTTAAAGCTCTTATTGCATTCGTCTGTCTATACGAACTGCCTGTCCTTATATGTTAGCTTAACTAGGGGGCGCACTATCTCTAAGTAGTGCTGTATAGACTAGCGGTAGAAGTTAGCAAACCTAAGGAATTCCCGTACGTCCTTAACACTCGTAGGGGCCTTCTATTGCTTAATAGCATTAGTTTTCTTTCGGTCTATACTAATACCCTTCCCTGCCTTAATAATAAATCCTAGGTACTTCGTACGCTGTACGCCGAATTTACATTTGTCGATGTCGAGGTACAGTCTAGCTTGTTGCAGGCGGTCCAGCACTTTCTTAACATCCTATATATAGTCCTCGTAGGTCCCGTCTGTAAATACTAGTATGTTATCGAAGTACGCAGAGCAGATATCGTCTAGAACTCCTTATAGGGATCTGTTAATGTATCTCTAGAAGGTCGTAGGCGCGTTCGCAAGGCTAAAAGGGGTAACAAGCTACTCGAATAGTCTATACCTCGTACAGAAGACAGTTATCTATTCGCATCCTTCCTTAACTTATATCTTATAGAAGGCCGAAACGACGTTAAGCTTAGTAAACTACTTTGCCTTGCTAATACGCCGAGGGTCTCCTTAATAAGGGGTAGGGGGTACCGGTCCTTCTTAGTAATCGCGTTAAAGCCTTAGTAGTCTACGCAGAAACGCAGACCGGCCCAGCTTTCCTTGTCGACAAACAGTACTAGGGCCCTAGCTAAGGACGTACTTGCATAGATAAAACCTTTGGCAAGCAGGTCGTCTAGTGTCTTGCGTAGTACTAGGAGTTCTCTAGAGGACATACTGTACAATAGGCTGTACGGCACTTCGGGCAGGCTTCCGTCTAGGTAGGGCTTAAGTTTAATATCGTAGTCGATTCTATGTCCTCGGAACAGGGGCAATTTTAAAGCCGACTTTAGCTTAAAGAGGTCAAGGTATTCCGCGTATTCTGATAGGAGCCTCGTGTAGGGGTCCGTAACTTTCTTAGGTGCTAAGGCCTTCTCGATGTCTATAGTCGCAGTGTTGACCTTAGCGTCTGCGCTAATCTTGCCTTCGGCTTTGGCACTCCTACCTTGTAGGACCCTCACTTAGTCTCGGAGCCTCTGCTTTGTAACTGCTAGGTACAGGCGTCCTCGTCCGACGTTAAGCTTGCCCTGCTAGCGTTCTATCTATAGTTTCCCTAATATTGGGTTATATCCTAACTTGTCCTGTACGACGTAGAGGTATAAGTCCTGCTCGTAGTGTCCTTGCAACTCTGTTGTTACTTTTACTATATAGGTAATGTCCGGTCCTTGTCTAGTAATGCCTAGTATGTATACGGGTGCGGTAGGGGTCGTCCTAATATAGTGTTTCTATACGAAGTCCTCGCTAAATACTCTGTATACTAAACACCCTGTATCGATTAGTGTCCGGGCATTAGCAGTCCCGTTTAGCGTAGATCGTACGATAAACGGCGTAGTCGTTATATAGTAACTCTTAAAAGATAGCTAAGTAGTACTTCAATTTAGCAATCTATCTTATATATACCTCTAGCTAAGCCTTCGCTTAGAGGCTATTCTTTTCCTAACTTGTTGTTATCTAAGGGGAACTTTTAGGTCTGAGGTTAGGGTGCCGCAGTTGCCACCCTCGCAGTAGTCGGCTGTCCCCTAGGTCTCTCTGCTAGCAAAAGCCTGTAGTTCTATATAGTGTGCCCTATCTAGCTACACTAGTAGCAGCTCTTTTCTACTCGTCTCTTGTTAAGGGTAGCTACGTCTACCTACTGCGCCCTTTCAGCGCTGGCCCTTAGCTGTACAGTAACGGCTGCTGCTACTCTTGTCGTCGTTAGTTCCTAGTCTATAGCGTCCTGCTGCCGATAGAGGGGTTGTTATATCTCGTAGGCGCGGCTTATCTGTCCGAGCCTACGCTGCTAGTCGTCGATTATCCTAAGGAGATTACAGAATGCCTCGTATAAGGCTAGTCGCATTACGCCTACTAGTCCTGTTATAATCTCCCTAGAGAGTCCAACTTCTAGGGTAGTTACCTTTACTCTGTCCTCCTATTAGAGTCCTCCTGCCTCTGCTAGGGTGTAGTCCAATTCTGCGAGGAACTCTCGTACAGTCTTGCGTCCTTACTTTATAGTGTTAACCTGTACGAGGGCTCGGCTTTTACAGTCTAGGTTCTTATAGCTCTTCTCTAGAGCTGCCTAGAGCATCGTTGTAGTTGCTATTGCTAGGTTGGCAATAGCTGTTTTATAGTACAGCAGAATTTGTGCTGCTGCCTTGCCCTTTAACCTCCTAAAGAGATATACTACCTTGTAAAGCTCGGTCGGGTATGCTCCTAAGTCGACTAGAAGCTTAGAGCGTATCTAGGCAGCCTAGGAGGGATACTTAGCTAGTGCCTTACTATTATAGGTAATAACGTTAGGGAGTTTGCTCTTTGTAACCGTAGTGTAGGCTGTTGTGTTCGTCGTCGTCGTAGGGGTTAGGTCACAACTGGACGCCCTAAGCTGTCGGAGCTCCTGTTCCTGTTAGGAAATCGTCGAGGCCTAATAGCCTATTTGTTCTTCGAGCTAGCTCGCGCGCCTTAGCTGCCTTTTGTACGTATTGCATATGTAATCCTGCATAGCTGTAGTTTCTATAGGGATGTCGCTGTCTATCTTCGTTGTATTACTATAGTTACTAACAGTAAGATTAGTTCCTAATGTAAGGAGTTCGAGAATCTTAGTTTAGAAACTTAAAGCTAGGTATCTATATAAAGGAACTAATAGGCAGTTCCTTCGTCGTCCGCTACTGTAAAATTTGTACCTACGAAGCTAAGCTAGCTATTTCCCTCTATACAAGGGTATAGAGATTTCCCTCTATACAGTAGGTATAGGGATTTCTCTCTAGGCAGGGGAGCAGAGTTTTTCCTCTATATAGGGTTGCAGGATTTTCCTCTGTACAGAGGGTAGGGTCGTACTAGCGCTGCTAAGTCGCAATCCTTAGGACGACGGCCAGTTTAGGTATAGGACCTAGCAGGGCGGCGTCCCCTAACATATGTTGCTAGTATGTCTTGGTCTCGTCTAGATAGGGCGTCGGCCCTACTGTTGTCCTTTCTCTTGCGATACTAGAGTCTTATATTAAAGCGGCTTAGGTACATTGCCTATCGTACGTGTCTTTTAGAAAGCTTCTAGGGCTGCGTAAAATACTCGAGATTCTTGTAGTCGGTTAGGGCGAGGAATTTGGGAACTAAGCAGAGTTCTCTATCCTACGCCTTATAGCACTGTACAACTGCTAACAATTCCTTGTCGAAGATAGGGTAGTTGCATTCTGCTAGGGAGTTCTTCTTAGAGAAATATATATATAGGTATTGAAGGCTATCTAGGCCTACCTATAAGAGGATACCTCTTATACAGTATCCTAAGGAGTTGGTTTCTAGTATCGTCGTACGTTCTAGGTTAAAGGCGGCAAGCGTTAGTCCTATAGTAAAGAGCTCCTTTAGCTTATTAAAACTCTTGTTGTATTCTTCTGTCTAGGCAAACTGTCTGTCCTTGTATTTTAGCTTAACTAAAGAACGTACTATCTCCGAGTAGTTCCGTATAAACTAGTAGCAGAAGTTGGCAAACCTAAGGAATTCTTATACGCCCTTAACACTTATAGAAGGCTTCTACTGCTTAATAGCACTAATCTTCTTCCTGTCTATGCTAATGCCCTTCCCTGCCTTAATAATAAATCCTAGGTATTTTATACGTTATACGCCGAATTTACATTTGTCGATAGCGAAATATAATCCAGCCTATTGCAGATAGTCTAGCACCTTCTTAACGTCTCGTATGTAGTCCTTACAGATGCCGTCTATAAATACTAGGGTGTCGTCGAGGTATACAGAGCAGATATTGTCTAGAAGTCCTTATAAAGACCTGTTAATGTCTCTTTAGAAGGTTGCAGGTACGTTCGCGAATCTAAAGGGGGTAACGAGCTACTTAAAAAGGCTGTACCTTGTACAGAAAGCAGTTATCTATTTACATCCTTCCTTAATCTATATCTTGTGGAAGGCTAAGACAACGTCGAGCTTCGTAACCTACTTTGCCTTGCTAATCTGTCTAAGGGTTTCCTTAATAAGGGGTAGGAGGTGCCGGTCCTTTTTAGTAATAGCATTAATGCCTCTGTAGTCTACGCAGAAACGCAAGCCGGCCGAGCCTTCCTTGTAGACAAACAGTACTAGGGCTCTAGCTAGGGACATACTTGTACAGATAAAAGCTTTAGCAAGTAGGTCGTCTAGTATCTTGTGTAGCAACAGAATTTCTCTAGAGGACATGCTATATAGTAGGCTATACAGTACATCGGGCAGGCTTCTATCTAGGCGGGGCTCGAGCTTAATGTTGTAGTCTATTCCTTCTTCTTAGTATAGGGCCAGGTTTAAGGCTAATTTCGGTTCGAAGAGGTCCAAGTATGGCGAGTATTCTAGTAGGAGCTTCGTGCAGGGGTCTGTAGCTTTCTTAGGTGCTGAGGCCTTCTTAATGTCTGTAGTTGCAGCGTTGACCTCGGCGTTTAAGCCGGCCTTGTCCTTAGCGTTAGCGTTAACCTTAGCGTTAGCATTGCCGCCTAGTAGAACTCTCCCTTAGTCTTAGAGTCTCTACTTTGTCGCTGCTAGGTACAAGCGTTCTCGTCCGACGTCGAGTTTACCCTACTAGCGCTCTATCTATAGTTTCCCTAGTATTAGGTTATATCCTAACTTGTCCTGTATAACGTAGAGTTATAAGTCCTGCTCGTAGTGTCCTTGCAGCTCTATTGTTACTTTTACTATATAGGTAATGTCCGGTCCTTGTCTAGTAATGCCTAGTATACGTATAGGTACAGTAGGGGTCGTCTTTATATAGTGTCTCGATATAAAGTCTTCGCTAAATACTCTGTACACTAAACACCCTATGTCGATTAGCATCCGCGTAGTAGCAGTCCCGTTTAGCGTAGGTCGTCCGATAAACAGTGTAGTCGTTATCTAGTTGCTCTTAGAAAATAGCTAAGTAGTACTTTGATTTGGCAATCTATCTCGTATACGCCTCTAGCTAAGCCTTCGCTTAGAGGCTACTCTTTTCCTAACTTGTTATCGTCCAAGGGGGACTCTTAAGTCTTATGTTAGAGTGCTGCAGTCGCTACCCTCGCAGTGGCCGGCTATCCCCTAGGTCTCTCTACTAGCAAAAGCCTGCAATTCCGTACAGTGTGCCCTATCTAGCTATACCGGGTAGCAGCTCCCTTCTTGTAAGGGCTTAAGAATCTTGGTTCAGAAACCTAAGGCTAGGTATCTACATAAAGGAACTAATAGGCAGTTCCTTTATTGTCTGCTACTGTACAATTTGTACCTACGAAGCTAAGTTAGCAATTTCCCTCTGTATAGGGGTACAAGATTTACACTCTGTACAGAGGATTAGGAGTTCTCCCTCTATATAGTAGTGCAGAGTTTTCCCTCCGTTTAGAGGGGCGGCAATTCCCCTCTGTGTAGGGTTATAGGGTTCTCCCTCTGTATAGGAGTAGGGTCCTATTAGTGATTCCGTATAGAGGGTAGGGTCGTGCTAGCGCCGCCGAGTCGCAGTCCTTAGGGCGACGGCTAGCTTAGGTCGGGTCTAGGACCTAGGCTAGGCGGCGCTCCCTAACAATACCCCCCCCCCCCCCCCCCTCCCTTCTCGTAGTGCCCTTTTCGTACAGCGGCGTGCTGTACACTCTTAGCTCCTAGTGTTCCTTTGCTAGGTAGCGCTTTCCTGTCTTCGCCTAGGCACTTAACTGTTGACCTCCCTCTCCGCCGGTTTAACCTTAGACCTGTCCTCCTAGGTCTGTAGGAGGGAAGGCAGGTAGTGCTAGATCGCTTCTACCTGACCTTGGCCTGTTCCTTGCTAATTTAACAAAGCCGAGGCTAAGGCTAAGGAGGCCTGCAAGCAGTTATAAACGTTTAGGAGGTGCACGGTCCCGTCTGCTCCTTCCCCTCCTATCCTTAAGCTCTAGCTATACACTCTACGTCCTAACTATACAGTCTGGCGCTATAGGGCTATTTGGCTCTGTCCCTGTCCCTTAGTCGTTGTCCGGAGTTTTACTCCTAGGTAGATGTTCCCGCCTCCGTCCGGTCGTCTAGTAGGCCGTCGCTCGTACAGGCTCTAGGTCGTAGTTGCCTCGTTTGTCCTCCTTCATACAGTTGTGGCAGCTGCCCTAATTGTTATTGCCCTACAAGGCAGGCAGCTACTATCCTGTATATAAACCCCTTCCCTTTTCTCCCTCTCTCTTCTTCTCTTTCTTCTTTATTCTCTACCTGCTACCCGTCTGCCCGGCCGTCTGCTACTACTACTATTACTACTACTAATTACTATTACTAGTTAACACTACCTACTAGGTACTACCAGTTACTACTACTATGCTACCTGCCCTGTCCGGCTGTGCTCGTCGTGGCTCTCTCGTAGTCGCTAGCTCCCCCTCCGCTCGTCCGGCTAGGGTCTCCTCCTATTTCTACCTCCAGTAGTAGAATGCTTAATTCGGCTAGTAGCTTCGCTTCTGGTTTGTACAGGTTCCCGTCCTCTGTACAGTCTAAGCTAACATCTTAGGTGCTATATTAACTAGCAGCAGGGTGTTGCTAAGCCCCCCTTCTAATTTTCCTAGTGCTAGGGCCCCTTCCGTCTAGGAGGTAGTTGAGATTATAGGTATAGAGTTGGCTGCTCTGGGTCTTAGGAGTAGTGGTTAGTAAGCTACCTTAAGGTAGTATGTAAAAGTTTTCAGACAGTGTCGCCCTCGTTTCCTTCTTATTTCTACCTATCTTACCTGTCTCCTAACCGTCCCCTTCTTCTTGTCCTTCTTCCGTACAGTGTCGTACAATGTAGTGTTAGTAGGATCCTATAGTGTCCTACGTCGTAATTCTCGATCCTTTAACAATCTAAGTTGCTAGCAGCTACCCTGTCCTTAGGGTAGATCGTGCCCCTTTTCGCCGTACAGCGCAGTGTTACTGCGACTGGGCGGGGGGGTGGTTCTCCTCCTACCTGTCCAGCGCAGTTGTGTCTTGTAGGGCCTCGTACGGTTCCTACGTAGGCTCTGCCTATCCTCTCTATTTTACTAGGTACTCTACCTTCTTCTGCTTCCTTTAGCTCTTAAGGATTCCTTCTACCTGATATTCTTCCTAGCCCTGAGTTATAATCGCTAGTAGGCGTGCGTTATCTGTCGTCTAGTGTGGCAGGGGGTCTGTGTTCGCTAGCTATACGAGGTCTATATAGGAGACAGGGTAGATCCCTAGGAGAGTTTTAAGTCGTACAGTGTATGTCCCTACAAGTCGGACTACTGTAAACTTCCGGTTCTTCTAGTCTAGCTTCTTGCTTAGTCAGTCTATACGAATGTTGCGCTGGTTTAACCAGACCTTATCCCCTGCCTTATATCCCAGTGCGGCCTGCCGTCCCTTGTTGGCCTGCTCTTCTGCATTCTGTTAAGCTACAGCTAGGCTCGCCTTTGCCTGTTAGTAGGCGTTTGTAATTGTCCGTACAATGGCCTCTCCCTGCTAAATTAGGGATCGTACGGGGCGCAGGGTGTTACTACTTAGGGTTGGGAGGAGCAGGGAATAGTCGTATCTATAGGTTATAAAGAAGGGGGACAATCCTGTAGCATTAGCTGTACGGCTGTTAATAGCCAGCTCCGCTATAGGGAGAAGGCAGTTCTAGTTTGTCTGGTCGTAGTGGACGTACGCTCGGAGGTACGCTTCCAACGTCGAATTAACCCTCTCCGTCGCCCTGTCCGTCTGCGGGTGCTATGCAGTTAACAGGCAACGTTCTACCTTTAGCAACTAGCAAACCCTTGCCTAGAGCTAGCTCGTAAACTGCGTACCCTAGTCTGACACAATTGACCGAGGGAAACTATGCTTGCTAAACGTCGTCTATATAAATACCTAGGCAGTGTCCTTAGCTGTAATAGAGTCCATTCCCTCTAGTATTACCCCCTTCGTTAACTTGTCTATAACTACTATAATGTTCCGCCGTCTATCGCTCTTAGGGAGGTCTGTAATAAAGTCTACTGTCAGGTCTTGCTAGGGCCAGTCTGGGATCGGTAGGGGCTTTAGCAGCCTATGCTTTAGTTCCTGCTAGGGCTTTGTCTGTCCGTATACATCGCAGTTCCGTACGAATCTGCAGATGTCCTTCGCTATCGCCGGCTAGTAGTAGTCCCTAGCGACAATGCTGTACGTCTCCTTATGCCCTAGGTGCCCGGCAGCTATAGAATTATGCGCCCGTTGTATTAAGCTTATACAGAGCTTCTCGTCTGCTAGGACCCAAATCCGATTCCTGAACTTTAGGTTGTTCTCCTTATCTACTAAGCACTCTGCTGCCGATACCTTAAGATAGAGCTCTGCTAGGAGCTTCCGCTGCCCTCCTTAGATCGCTGTATGGGCCCCTTAGTATACCTCGTCCTTCTCTACTGCCTCTTCCTATGCTTGCAGTTAGGGTTCCTATAGGTGTGTCGCCGCTAGGCGGATAGTCTCCTCGCCTAGCTCCTCCTTAAACATCTAGAATGTTCGTAACTTTAACCGGTCGTCTTCGTACGTTGTTGGCATGTCCTAGTCCCGTCTGGATAACGTATCGGCTCTGCTGTTGTCCTTACCCTTGCAATACTAGAGTTCTATATTAAACCAGCTTAGGTACATTGCCTATCGTACGTGCCTCTTAGACAGCTTCTGGGGCTGCGTAAAGTACTCCAGACTCTTATAGTTAGTTAGGGCGAGGAACTTAGGAACCGAGCAGAGTTCTCTATCCTACGCTTCGCAACACTGTACGACTGCTAGCAACTCCTTGTCGTAGATAGGGTAGTTGCACTTAGCTAGGGAGTTCTTCTTAGAGAAATACGCGTATAGGTGCAGGAGTCCGTCTAAGCCTACCTATAACAGGATACCACCAATGCAATACCCTAAGGAGTCGGTTTCTAGTATCGTCGTACGCTCTGGGTTAAAGGCAGCAAGCGTTAGTCCTGTAGTAAAGAGCTCCTTTAGCTTATTAAAGCTCCGATTACACTCGTCCGTCTACTTAAACTGCTTGTCCTTGTATGTTAGCTCGACTAGGGGGCGTACGATCTCCGAGTAATTCCGTATAAACTGGCGGTAGAAGTTGGCAAACCTAAGAAATCCCTATGCGCCCTTAACATTCGTAGGCGGCTTCTATTGCTTAATAGCATTAATCTTCTTCCTATCTATTCTAATGCCTTTCCCTGCCTTAATAATAGACCCTAGGTATTTCGTACGCTAGACGCCGGATTTACATTTGTCTATGTTAAGGTACAAGCTAGCCTGCTGCAGTCGGTCTAGCACTTTCTTGACATCCTGTACGTAATATGCATAGGTGCTATCTGTAAAAACCAGGGTGTCGTCGAGGTATACCGAGCAGATATCGTCTAGTAATTCTTGCAAGGACTGGTTAACGTACCTTTAGAAGGTTGCCAGTGCTTTAGCAAGGCTAAAGGGGGTGACAAGCTACTTAAAAAGACTATATCTCGTACGGAAGGCAGTTATCTATTTACAGCCTTCCTTAATCCGTATCTTGTAGAAGGCCGAGACTACATTAAGCTTAGTAAACCACTTTGCCTTGCTGATCTGTCTAAGAGTCTCCTTAATAAGGGGTAGGGGGTACCGGTGCTTCTTAGTAATTGCGTTAATGCCTCTATAGTCTACGCAGAAATGCAAGCCGGACTTCCCCTCCTTATATACAAACAGAACTGGGGCTCTTACAGACGAGGTACTTGCCCGAATAAACCCTTTAGCAAGCAGGTCGTCTAGTGTCTTGCGCAGTACTAGGAGTTCTCTAGAGGACATTCTGTATAGCGGTCCGTACGGTACCTTAGGCAGACTCCTATCCGGACAGGGCTCTAGCTAGATGTCGTAGTTAATCCCTTCTCCTCGGTGTAGCGGCAGTTTCGAGGCCGACTTTGGCTTGAAGAGGTCCAGGTATCCTGCATATTCCATTAGGAGCTTCGTATAGGGGTCTGTTACTTTCTTAGGCGCTAATGCCTTCTTAATGTCTGCAGTTCCTATGTTGATCTCGGCCCTAGTATCGCTGCCCTGCAGAGCCCTCTCTTGGTCTCGGGGCCTCTGCTTCGTCGCTGTATTGGTTGCGGCCTTTGTATTGCTACCCTGTAGGGCCCTCCCTTAGTCTCGGAGCCTCTGCTTCGTCGCTGCCAGGTACAGCCGTCCTCGTCCTACGTCTAGCTTGCCTCTCTAGCGCTCTATCTATAGCTTCCCTAGTATTAGGTTATACCCCAACTTGTCCTGTACGACATAGAGGTATAAGACCTGCTTATAGTGTCCCTGTATCTCTATCGTTACTTTTACTATGTAGGTAATGTCCGGTCCTCGCCTAGTGATGCTTAACATGCGTATAGGTACAGTAGGGGTCGTCTTAATACAGTGTCTCTGTACGAAGTCTTCGCTAATTACTCTGTACACTAAACATTCTGTGTTAATTAATGTCCGCGCCGTTGCGGACCTGTTTAACGTTAGCTGTATAATAAACGGCGTATTCGTTCTGTAGTTGCTCTTAAAAGATAGCTAAGTAGTGCTTTGATTTGGCAATCTATCTTGTATACGCCTCTCGCAGAGCCTTCGCTTAGAGGCTACTCTTTTCCCGACTCGTTGTCGTCCAAGTAGGACTCCTAATTCTCTTGTTAGGGCGCCGCAGTTGCTACCCTTGCAGTAGTCGGCCGTCCCCTAGGTCTCTCTGCTAGCAAAAGCCTGCAATTCTGTACAGTGTAGCCTATCTTGCTACACCGGTAGCAGCTCCCTTCTGCTTGCCTCTTGTTAAGGGTAGCTATGTCTACCTATTGCGCCCTTTTGGTAGCGGCCCTTAGCCGTACAGTAACAGCTGCCGCTACCCTCGTCGTCGTTGGTTCCTAGTCTATAGCGTCCGTCTGCCGCTAGAGGGGTTGTCTTATCTTGTAAGCGCAGCTTATCTGTCCGAGCCTGCGCTGCTAGTTGTCGACTATCCTAAGGAGATCGCAGAATTCCTTGTACGTAGCTAGTCGCATTACGCCTACTAGTTCTGTTATAATCTCCTTAGAGAGGCCTACCTCTAAAGAGGTAATCTTTATCCTGTCCTCCTATTGGAGACCTCCTACCTCTGCTAGAGTCTGGTCGTATTCCGCGAGGAATTCTTGTACAGTCTTGCGTCCTTGCTTTATCGTATTAACTTGTAGGAGTGCTCGGCTCTCGCAGTCTAGGTCCTTGTAGCTCTTGTTAAGAGCTGTCTAGAGCATCGTCGTCGTAGCTATTGCCAGGTTGGCAATGGCTGTCTCGTAGTACAGCAGAATCCGTGCTGCTGCCCTGCCCTTTAACCTCCTAAAGAGGTAAACTACCTTGTCTAGCTCGGTCGGGTATGCTCCTAAGTCGACCAGAAGCTTAGAGCGCATCTGGGCAGCCTAGGAGGGGTACTCGGCCGGAGCCTTACTATCGTACGTAGTAACGTCGGGGAGTTTGCTCTTAGGGGTCGGGGTATAGGCCGTCGTGTTCGTTATAGGGGTCGGATCGCGATCGGACGCCCTAAGCTGTCGTAGCTCCTGTTCCTGTTAGGAAATTATTGCAGCCTAGTGGCTTACTTGTTGTTCGAGCTGGGCCTTGTATACTAACAGCTCCTCGTACGCGCGGTGCATCTGTCCCTGCAGAGCCGTAGGTTCTATAGGGATGTCGCCGTCTATCTTTGTTGTATTACTGCAATTACCGATAGTAAGATCAGTTCCTAGTATAAGGACTTAACAATCTTAGTTTAGAAACTTAAGGCTAGGTATCTATACAAAGGAACTAATAGGCAGTTCCTTCGTCGTCTGCTGCTGTACAATTTGTACCTTTAAAGCTAAGCTAGCAATTTCCCTCTGTGTAGGGGTGCAAGGTTTATACTCTGTACAGAGGATCGGGAGTTCTCCCTCTGTATAGTAGTGCAGAGTTTTCCCTCCGTTTAAAGGGGCAGCAATTCCCCTCTGTGCAGGGCTATAGAGTTCTCCCTCTGTACAGGAGTGGGGTCCTGTTAGTAATTCTGTACAGAGAGTAGTATCGTGCTAGCGCTGCCGAGTCGCAGTCCTTAGGGCGACGGCTGGCTTAGGTCGGGTCCAGGACCTAGGCTGGACGGCGCCCCCTAACACTTCTGCTCGTCTCTTGTTAAGGATAGCTACGTCCGCCTACTGCGCCCTCTTAGCGCCAGCCCTCGGCCGTATAGTTACGGCTGCCGCTACTCTCGTCGTTATCGTTAGTTCCTAGTCTAGAGCGTTCTGCTGCCGATAGAGGGGTTGTCGCATCTCGTAGGCGCGGCTTATCCGTCCGAGCCTATACTGCTAGTCGTCGATTATCCTAAGGAGATTACAGAACGCCTCGTATAAGGCTAGTCGCATTACGCCTACTAGTCCTGTTACAATCTCCCTAAAGAGTCCAACTTCTAGGGTAGTTACCTTTAACCTGTCCTCCTAGCTAAGGCCTCCTGCTTTAGCTAGGGTTTGGTCGTATTCTGTAAGGAACTCTTATACGGACTTGCATCCTTGCTTTATAGTATTAAGCTGTACAAGGGCTCGACTCCCGCAGTCTAGGTCCTTATAGCTCCTGTCTAGAGCTACCTAGAGCATTATCGTAGTTGCCGTTGCTAGATTAGCAATAGCCGTTTTGTAGTACAGTAGAATTCGTGCTGCCGCCTTGCCCTTTAACCTCCTAAAAAGATCCACTACCTTGTTAAGCTTAGTTAGGTATACACCTAAGTCGACTAGAAGCTTAGAGCGTATCTAGGTAGCCTAGGAGGGATACTTAGCTAGTGCTTTACTATTGTAGGTAGTAACGGTAGGGAGTTTGCTCTTCGGGACTGCAGTGTAGGCCGTCGTATTCGTCGTCGTCGTAGTGGTCGGGTCGCAACCGGACGCTCTAAGCTGTCGGAGCTCCTGTTCTTGTTAGGAAATCGTCGAGGCCTAATAGCCTATTTGTTCTTCGAGCTAGTTTGCGCAATTTAGCAGCTCCTTGTATGTGTTGTATATATAATCCTATATAGCCGAGGTTTCTATAGGGATGTCGCTGTCTATCTTCGTTATATTAATACAGTTACCGACAGTAAGATCAGTTCCTAATGTAGTAGGTTTAAGAATCTTAGTTTAGAAACTTAAAGCTAGGTATCTATATAAAGCCAAGATTCTTAAACCTATTATATTAGGAACTAATCTTACTATCGGTAACTGCAGTAATACAACGAAGATAGACTACGCTATCTCTATAGATACGACGGGCATATAGGACTAAATAAACCGCATGTATAAGGAGCTGCTAGCATGCAAGACCAAGCTCGAACAATAAGTAGACTACTAGGCTGCGATAATTTCCTAATAGGAACAGGAGCTCCGACAGCTTAGGGCGTCCGATTGCGATCCGACCCCTACGATAACAACGACGACGAACACGACGGCCTAAACTGCAGTTCCTAAGAGCAAACTCCCTGACGTTACTAACTACGATAGTAAGGCACCGGCCGAGTACCCCTCCTAGGCTGCCTAGATACGCTCTAAGCTTCTGGTCGACTTAGGAGCATACCCGACTAAGCTTAACAAGGTAGTATATCTCTTTAGGAGGTTAAAGGGCAAGGCGGCAGCATAAATTCTGCTGTACTACGAGACGGCTATTGCTAACCTAGCAATAGCAACTACGACAATGCTCTAGGTAGCTCTAGACAAGAGCTATAAGGACCTAGACTGCGAAAGCCAAGCCCTCGTATAGGTTAACACTATAAAGCAAGGACGCAAGTCTGTACAAAAGTTCTTCGTAGAATTCGACTAGACTCTAGCAGAGGTAGGAGGACTCTAATAGGAGGATAGGGTAAAGGTAGAAATAGGAGCAGGACTATATAAAATTTCTTACTTACTACACCCCCTAGATCTATAGGCAGGACGGCTTACTAGCCGCTACGCTACTCGACTAGGGCGGACGACGATAGGGCCGGCGGCTTACCGACCGATATCTTAATAATCTCCCGATCCCCCTAACTGTCGTCCGGCTTACTACTAAGAAGCAGAGACAGGCCCCTACAGGCCTCTCCCGGACGGCGCAGGGAGCAGTTCTAGGAGCTATTCTTCTACTTATAAGATGCACACACGCCGGCCTAAAACCCAGGCAGGCAGTATAGGGCAAATAAGCCCTAAGGAGAATTGGCATAGGCAGTATAGGATTGGCCCTAGGTCGTCGTAAGAACGGCGTTAACGTAAGATAGGCGGACCGTAGCGAGGCGTTAAGGCGTAATGTAAGCAGAATTATACTAAAAAGAATAGAATAGGAGCTCGGCAGCGTCCTACTATTTATTAGTAAAACACCTAAGGTCGTTAGCTAGAATTGTACAAAAGGGGAACCTGTACGAACCTAAACCAGATCTGCTAGTCTAGCCAAGCGTTCTACTCTTAGAGCTGGAAGTATAGTAGAAGGCTAGCCAGACAGGAAGAGGAAGAGGGACCTATAGCAACGACAGAGCTACGCTAGGACCAGACGGCCGGACTGCGAGGTATAATAGTAGTAGATAGAAGGATAGATAGTCGGATAGACAGGCGGACGGGATAGCGGCGGTTAGGCGGACGAGATAGACGGTAGATAGATAGAGGATAGATAAGAGGATAAGGAAAAGGAAGGTAGGGAGGGGACCTAATATATAGAGAGACTACCGGCTATATAAGGTAACAGAAACAGGGCAACTGCCACTGGAGGCCTTAGTAACCTATAAGGCAGGAGCACCTAGCAGGCATCGCTAGATAGGAAGTGCCTAGACGACGGACGACTTTATAGACGACTGGGTAAGTATAGGAAAAGACTAGTTATAAAGGGAACGCTACGAGCGAGCGTGCGACACGACGACGTATAGGGACAACACTACAAGGAGGGAGGGGGGTAATGTTAGGGGACGCTGCCCTGCTAGGTCCTATACCTAAACTGGCTGTTGTCCTAAGGATTGCGACTTAGCAGCGCTAGCACAACCCTACCCTCTGTACAGAGGTACTAGCACGACCCTACCCTCCGTACAGAGAAAAGTCCTATAACTCTATATAGAGGGATAACCCTGCTCTCCTACCTAGGGAGAAATCTCTACACCTCTATATAGAGAGAAATCTCTGCACCCTTGTATAGGGGAAATTGCTAGCTTGCTTTATAGGTAGAAAATGTATAGTAGTAGACGACAAAGGAACTACCTATTAGTTCCTTTAAATAGATACCCAGCTTTAAGTTTCTAAACTAAGATTCTTAAACCTATTACTATTTCCTAATAGGAATAGGAGCTCCGACAGCTTAGGGCGTCCGATCGCGATCCGACCCCTACGACGACGACAACGATAAATACGACAGTCGACACTACAGCCTAAAAGAACAAGCTCCCTAACGTTACTACCTACGATAGCGAGACAGTAGCTAAAGACCCCTCCTAGACTGCCTAGATACACTCTAAGCTTCTAGTCGACTTAGCAGTATACCTGTCTAAGCTCGACAAGGTAGTATACCTCTTTGGGCAGCTAAAGGGCAAGGCGGCAGCACGAATTCTGCTGTACTACGAAACTGCTATTGCCAGTCTAGTAGAGGCAACTACAACGATCCTATAGGCAGCTCTTAACAGGAGCTATAAGGACCTAGACTGCAAGAGCCGAGCCCTCGTACAGCTTAACACTATAAAGCAAGGACGCAAATCTGTACAAGAGTTCCTCGCAGAATACGACCAAACCTTAGCTAAAGCAGGAGGCCTCCTCTAGGAGGATAGGGTAAAGGTTACTACCTTAGAAGTCGGCCTCTCTAAGGAGATTATAATGGGCCTAGTAGGCGTAATATAGCTAGCCTTATAGGAGGCATTCTGTAATCTCTTTAGGATAATCGACAACTAATAGCGCAGGCTCGGACAGATAAGCTATACCTACGAAATACGCTAACCTTTCTACTAGCAGCAGGACCCTATAGACTAGGAGCTAACGACAACGAGAGTAGCAGTAGCCGTTACTATACAGCTAAGGGCCGACACTAAGAGAGTGCAGTAGGTAGATGTAGCTACTCTTAACAAAAGAAGGGCAGAAGGGAGCTACTACTAATATAGCTAGATAGGGCATACTGTACGGAATTGCAGGCTTCTGCTAGCAGAGAGACCTAGGGGACGGCTAGCTACTGCGAAGGTAGCATTCGCGGCACCCTAACCTAAGACTTAAGAGTTCCCCTTAGATGACGACGAGTCGGGAAAAGAGTAGCCTCTAAGCGAAGGCTTAGCTAGAGGTATATACGAGATAGATTGCTAAATTAAAGTACTACTTAGCTATCTCTTAAGACTAACTATATAACGACTACGCTGTTTATCGTAGGACCTACGCTAAACGGGACTGCTACTATACAGACTCTAATTATAACAGGGTGTTTAGTATACAGAGTAATTAGCAAAAACTTCGTACAGAAACACTACATTAAGACTACCCCTACTGTACCTATATATATACTAGGTATTACTAGGCAAGGACTGAATATAACCTATATAGTAAGAGTAACGATAAAGCTGTAAGGACACTACAAGCAGGACTTATACCTCTATATTATACAAGACAAGCTAGGGTATAACCTAATGTTAGGGAAACTATAGATAGAGCGCTAGTAGGGCAAGCTCGACGTCGGACAAGGACGCCTGTATCTAGCAGCTACGAAGCAAAGACTCCGAAACTAAGGGCGAGTTCTACTAGGCGGCAATGCTAACGCTATAGTTAACGCTAATGCCGAGGACAAGGCCGGCTTAAACGCCGAGGTTAACGCTGCAACTACGGACATTAAGAAGGCCTTAGCACCTAAGAAAGCTACAGACTCCTATACGAAGCTCCTACTAGAATGCTCGGCATACCTAGACCTCTTTAAACCGAAAATAGGCTTAAAGCTGCCTCTACCCTAAGGAGAAGGAATTAACTACAACATTAAGCTTAAGCCCTCCCTAGATAGAAGCCTGCCTAAAGTACTATATAGCCTACTGTATAGCATATCCTCTATAGAACTCCTAGTGCTATACAAGACACTAGACGACCTACTTACTAAAGGTTTTATCTGCGCAAGTACGTCCCTAGCTAGAGTCCCGGTACTGTTTGTCTATAAGGAAGGCTTAGCTGGCTTATGTTTCTACGTAGACTATAGAGGTATTAATGCTATTACTAAAAAGGACCGGTATCCCCTACCCCTTATTAAGGAAACCCTTAGACGGATTAGTAAGGCAAAGTAGGTTACGAAGCTCGACGTTGTCTTAGCCTTCTACAAGATACGGATTAAGGAAGGATATAAATAGATAACCGCTTTCTGTACGAGGTACAGCCTTTTTAAGTAGCTTATTACCCCCTTCGGACTCGCGAAAGTATCTGCAACTTTCTAGAGGTACATTAACAGGTCTCTATAAGGACTTCTAGACGACATCTGCTCTATATACCTTAACAACACCCTAGTATTTACAGACAGTACCTGCGAGGACTACGTACAAGACGTTAAGAAAGTGCTAGACCGTCTGCAACAGGCTAGATTGTATCTCGATATCGACAAATGTAAATTCGTTATATAACGTATAAAATACCTAGGATTTATTATTAAGGTAGAGAAGGGCATTAGTATAGACAGGAAGAAGATTAATGCTATTAAGCAGTAGAAGCCCCCTACGAGTATTAAGAGTGTACGAGAATTCCTTAGGTTTGCCAACTTCTACTGCTAGTTTATATAGAACTACTTAGAGATAGTACGCTCCCTAGTTAAGCTAATATACAAGGGCAGGCAGTTTGTATAGACAGAGAAATGCGATAGGAGTTTTAACAAGCTAAAGGAACTCTTTACTATAGGTCTAACGCTTGCTGCCTTTAATCTAGAATATACGACAATATTAGAAACCGACTCCTTAGGATACTATATAGGAGGTATTCTCTTATAGGTAGGTCCGGACAGCCTCCTATACCTATACGCATATTTCTCTAAGAAGAACCCCCTAGCCGAATGCAATTACCCTATCTACGATAAGGAATTGCTAGCAGTCGTATAGTGCTACAAGGCGTAAGACAGAGAACTCCGCTTAGTTCCTAAATTCCTCGCCCTAACGGACTATAAGAATCTCGAGTACTTTACGCAAACCTAAAAACTCTCTAAAAGACAAATACGATAGGCGATATACCTAAGCTGCTTTAATATAAGACTTTAGTACTGTAAAGGAAAGGACAACAGTAGGGCTAACGCTCTATCTAGACAAGACTAAGATATACTAGCGACGTACGACGACAAGCAGCTAAAGTTACAGACATTTTAGATGTTTAAAAAGAACCTAGGGGAAGACACTGTCCGCCTAGCAGCGAAGTATATATAGAAACCCTAGCTATAGGCTTAGGATAAGGCAGTAGGAAAGGACGACATCTATCGAAAAGCCTGTACAGTAATCTCAGAAGGACGGTGGAAGCTCCCTATAGAGCTTAACCTTAAGGTATTAGTAGCAGAGTATACAGTAGACGAAGGGAACAACCTAAAGTTTAGGAACCGGATCCAGGTCCCTATAGACGACAAGGTCTATACAAGCTTAATATAATAGGCGTACGACTCTATAACAACTGGACACCTAGGGCGCAAGGAAACGTATAGCATCGTTACTAGAGACTACTACTAGCTAGCAATAGCGAAGGATATCCGTAGGTTCGTACAGAATTGCGATGTTTTTAGACAGACAAAGTCCTAGCAGGAACTAAAGCATAGCCTATCAAAACCCCTACTAATACCGGACCGGCTATAGCAGGACCTAACAGTAGATTTCGTTCTAGACCTCCCTAAGAGCGACAGAAAGCGCAATATTATAGTAGTAACGGACAAGCTTATAAGGGGGGTAATACTAGAGGGAATAGACTCTATTACAGCCGAGGACACTGCCTAGGCATTCGTACAGACGATGTTTAGCAAGTATAGGTTCCATAGGTCAATTGTATCTAACTAGGGTATACAGTTTACGAGCTAGCTCTAGGCAAGGGTCTGCTAATTGTTAAACATAGAACGTTGCCTATTAACTGTATAGTACCTATAGATAGACAGTGTAATAAAGAGGGTTAATTCGATACTAGAAGCGTACCTCTAAGTCTACGTTAACTACAACTAGACTAATTAGAACCGCCTCTTCCCTATAGTGGAACTAGCTATTAACAGCTGTACAGCTAACGCTATAGGCCTGTTCCCCTTCTCTTTAAATATAGGTACGCTCCCGCCGATCCTAAGCAACACTATCCTACGCCCTGTACGTTCTCTAATTTAGTAAGGGGAAGCTATCGTACGGACAATTACGAACGCCTACTAATAGGCGAAAGCGAGCCTCGCTATAGCCTAATAGAATGCAGAAGAACAGGCTAATAAGAGACGACAGGCTGTACTAAGGTATAAGGTAGGTAATAAGATATAGTTAAACTAGCGCAATATTCGTATAGACTAGCTAAGCAAGAAACTAGACTAGAAGAACTAGAAGTTTACAGTAGTCCAGCTAGTAGGGATACACGCTATACGACTTAACACTCCCCTAGAGATCTATCCAGTCTTCTATATAGACCTCGTACAGCCTAGATATACAGACCCCCTCCTATACTAGACAACGGGACGACGTACGCCCTCTAGCGATTATTACTAAGGACTAGGAGGAGTACAAGGTAAAAGAGATCCTTCAGAGCTAGAAGAAGCAGACGAGGGTAGAATACCTAGTTAAGTAGACAGGGTAGGCAGAGCCTATATAGGAACTATATAAGGCTCTTTAGGACACATTAGCACTAGACAAGTAGGAGGAGAAACACCCTATTAACTGGCTATAGTAACACTATACTGTATAGGGAGGACAGATAGTAGCTATAGAAGACATTAGGTAGCTGTAGGCAGGACTAGGCAGCTACAAGAAATATTAGGCAGCTGTAGACAGGAGGGGGCAGCTGCAAAAGGCATTAAGGAGCTATAGAAGAAACACCCCTCCAGACAGTTATATTAATGCTATAATGTACGGAAGGGAAACTAGGGGCAACTACCCCTAAGGACAAGAAAGCTGCAGACAACTCTAGGAAACTAAAAGGAATATATAGAATAGCTATAGGGAGTAGAAGGATATAAGAAGAGTAGGAATAGAGAGTATAGTGTGGGAGGGTAGGGCTGTACAAGATAACTAGGCTGCCTAAGGTCGCATAGACAACTGCTAGGTAAACGCCTACTACCATACCTCTGCAGACAACGACGGGCTAGGATACCGCTACCTAAGCCTTTAATAACCCTAGACAGCAACCGAAGTACTAGAAAACTATAGGATTATAGATCTTGTGCCTGTATTTAACGACAGCAGTTTCCGTCTAGATAGTAGAGTTAGGGTAGAGGACGGTGATTCCTCTACACTAACTACATTACTTAGAACAAAGCTTTCCTAAGCAAGAGCTAAGATAGTTAGCTAGGCAGCCTGCTGCTACTAGACTATACGAGTTATATACTGTATATATAGTTAGGATAACTAGATACGAGATAGACAGACGGGGGATAGAAGGTAGATTAATAGACAGGTAGAGGACAGACGGTAGAGGCGATATATAACTAGCTGTTTACAATGTAGAGCAATAGTAGGCGAGCTAATAGTTACTGAATAGCCGATTTGCGTACAGCTAGAGCCCTATCGAGGTGCATCCCTAGATTTCCTGCTGCTAACCTATAGTCTAGACCTGCGACTATATAGAACAGTTAACTAGGCTATAGCTAACACCCTACCTGGGATCGGCTACCTCCTACTAAAGAGCATCGTCGATATATATAGATAAGAGACCTATGTAGAAGACGACAGGGTATATAGGTACTAGGGGGACCTGCACCTATAGGATTCCCTAATACCTCTATATACAACTAACGTATTAGTAGGAGAGGAGTGCTTTAAGGCACTAAAGCACATTAGGACAGAGGTAGATACTAAGGCAAAGATAGAAGCGCACTGCCGTTGTTTAACCCTTGCCAAACAGGCTTAGAGATATAGCAGCGTCGAAGAGGGGGGAAGGGGGGTATTGTTAGGGGACGCTGTCCTACTAGGTCCTAGACCTAGACTAGCCGACGCCCTAAGGAGTAAGACTTAGCAGCGCTAGCATACCTAGCTAGGCCGAGTCCTAACTTGGCCTAGCCGAGTCGGCACCCCCTCCACTAGCCCCCTATATAGAGGGAAATCTCTGTACCCCTATACAGAGCGAAATCTCTATACTTCTATATAGAGGGAAATCTCTGCACCTCTATATAGAGGGAAATCTCTGCACCCCTACATAGAGGGAAATTGCTAGCTTGCTTCGTAGATACAAATATGCAGTAGCAGACGCTAAAGGAACTACCTATTAGTTCCCTTATATAGATACCCGGCTTTAAGTTTTTAAACTAAGATTCTTAAACCCCTAATAGTATAGAAGCATTATAGCCTACCGGACACTATTACTATAGATAGGGGTCCCTAATTTACTGCTAACGTATAGAAGGCTATTAACTAAGTTCTTAGAATCTGTAGAAAGCTTAGCACTGCCGCTTACTCTTAGACGGACAGTCAATTGGAAGTAGCTAACTGTAAGATAGAATAATATCTGGGAGTCTTCTATAGCTATTATTAAGAAGACTAGACCGAGGTGTTGCTAATAGCTAAATTCTGCGCTAACTCGGCCCTATCCAAAGCAACCCTATTGGCACTATTTAAGATAACTCGCGGCTATCTTCCGAGAATAAGCTTCTAGCTGCTAGAGGGACCTAGCCCTTTAGAACCTTCTAGTACTACCTTATTGAAGAGGGTCGCCGCCGCTGCAGTGGAAGCACTTAAGATGCAGATAGAAGAAGCGGTCCGAATAGCGAAAGTAGCGATAGAATCGGCTTAGACAAAGATAGTAACTCGAGCTAATAGAAAGCGGTTACTAATAGAATTTGAAGAAGGCTAAAAGGTATAGCTTAATACGCGTAACCTAAGGCTAAAAGGCAACGCTAAGCTTAACCCCTGCTATATAGGTCCATTTACGATAGTAGAAAAGAAGTTGCTAGTAACTTATTAGCTCTAGCTACTAAGGTCTTTCCGGATCTACGATGTCTTCTATTTGGATCTGCTAAGCCTAGACCCTAAAGATAGCCTTCTAGGGCAGGGGTTTATCGAACCCCTACTAATTAAGATAGATAGTAAAGAAGAAGAGAAGGAGGTAGAAGATATAATAGATATAAAGAAGATAAGGGAGTCTATTAAAGCGAGGATCTTATAGAAAGAGTAGCTAGAAGACTATAAATAGTATCCGATCGAGAATCTGCAGAATTCGGTAGAGCTGCTAGAAGAGTTCCATATCCGGAACTCGAGAAAACCGAGACCTAAATAGCTCTAGAAAAATAGCTCTAGAATCGATAGAAGAGGAAGAAAAGCTGCCTCTGCTCTATTAGTACAAAAACCGAAAAAACTATCGTAGTAGCAGTGTGCTTAGTAACTGTCTTCGACGATATCTACAGAGTCCGATAGCTTAGCTAGACGGATACTAGAGATAAAGTCGAGGGCAGCCCCTGCTTTAGCGCGACAGTCGTCGACGACGCCTACAAAAACGAAAGAGTCGGCCGATCGATTTTATAGACAGAGTCGGCAACGGCCGCTTTGTAGTAACCCTTAAGCCTTAGTAAGAAAGAAAAGGAGAAGAAATAGAGCGCTGCAGACAGACCTATATAGAAACCTTGATAGCAGCATACAGATTAGCTGCAGCACTAATAAGATAGCTGTTAGCTTAGATTAGATAGCTCCGACTAGATAGACGCTAAGTAAAAGACTTTAGATAGCGATAATATAAGAGAAAAGTAGATAAGAAAAGCATAATGTTTTTGAGATAGAAAAAAAGTAATCTAAGCATGCAGATATAATTTAATACGGCTCTTTTAATAACTATATCTCGAACTAAGGAGGGAAAGGAATCTATACAGCGGTAGGTAAGGGCTTTAGGAGTGGCGTGCTAAGGCTCGACTTAGTCTAGAAGGGCCAAGCCGAAATTCTAAGGATTTACCCTATTGCTTAGTCCTACCTCTTTCTGCTACTATAACACTACCCCCCTCCCTTCTTGGCAGTCGTCCTCGACCGCTTACTTATTCCTTCTACCCCCTTATCCCCTTCTAGCTAATTAAGTTCCGCTAACCTTCGATTCTTTATCTCCCTCTGCTTTTTTTTGTCTTTTTCTTTGTTCTTATCTTCTATTTCTTCTTCTTCTTTTTCCGTCCGGCTCGTGGCTTTTTCCGCGAAAATGCTTCTTAAAATCGACGTTGCCTCTTCTTTTCTTTTATCTTAGAAACATTGTTCTTTTGTTAGCTGCTTTTTTCTTATATTATCGCTATCTAAAGCCGCTTACTTAGTATCTATCTAATTAGAGCCAACTAATCTAAGCTAACAACTATCTGATCTGCAGCGTAGCTAGTCTGTGCGCCGCTATAGAGGGCCCTATATAGGTGCATCCGTAGCGCTCTATATCTTCTTCTTTTTCTTCCTTACTAGGGCCTTAAGCGCTATTGCAAAGCCGCTGTCGCCGACTCTGTCTATAAAATCAATCGGCCGCGAGCCTTTCTCTTTCGTAGGCGGCGTCGGCAACCGTCGCATTAAAGTAGTAGCTCCGTCCTCGACTTTACTCTTATTATCCGTCTGGCTAAGCTACTAGATAGTGTAGGTATCGTCGAAGACAGTTACTAAGTGCGCCGACTACGATCGTTTCCACTAGTCTTCGTACTAATAGAGCAGAAGCAGCCTTTCTTCTTCTTCTTCTTCTTCTTCTTCTATCGCTTCTAGAGCTATTACTTCTAGAGCTATTTAGGTCTCGGTTTTGTCGGATCCTAGACATAGAACTCTTCTAGTAGCTCTGCCAAGTTCTGAAGATTCTTGGCTAGATACTATTTATAGTCTTCCAGCTACCTCTTCTATAAGACCTTCGCTTTAATAGACCCTCTTATCTTCTTTATATCTATAATATCTTCTACCTCCTGTTCTTCTTCTTTACTGTCTATCTCGATTAGTAGGGGTTCGATAAACCCCTACTCTAGAAGGCTGTCTTTAGGATCTAGACTTAACAGATCCGAATAGAAGATATCGTAGATCTAGAACGACCTCGGTAGCTAGAGCTAATAAGTTACTAGCGACCTTTCTTTTACTATTGTAAACGGACCTACGTAGTAGGGGTTAAGCTTAGCGTTGCCTTTTAGCCCTAGGTTCCGTGTATTAAGCTATACCTTTTAGCCTTCTTTGAATTCTATTAGCGACCGCTTTCTATTAGCTCGAGTTACTATCTTTGCTTAAGCTAACTCTATCGCCTCTTTTGCTATCTGTACCGCTTCTTCTATCTAAGATTTAAGCGCTTCTGCCGCGGCAGTAGCGACCCTCTTCGAGGAGGTAGAAGGTTCCGAAGGGCTGGTTCCATTTAGCAGTTAGAAGCTTATCCTTGGAAGATAGCTGTAAGTTATCTTAAACAGCGCTAGCGAGGTAGCTTCTAACAGTGCTAAGTTAGTACAAAATTCGGCTTCTAGCAATACCTTAACCTAGTTTTCTTAACGATAGCTACAGAAGATCTGCAGATGTTTCTCTATTTTACAGTTAGCTACTTTAGACCAACCGTCCGTCTAAGAGTAAGCAGCTATACTAAGCTTTCTGCAGATTCTAAGAACTTAGTTAATAGCCTTCTATATATCGGCAGTAAATTAAGGACCCCTATCTATAGTAATAGTGTCTAGCAGGCTATTGTAAGGGCTTAAGAATCTTGGTTGAGAAACTTAAGGTTGGGTATCTATAGAAAGGAACTAATAGGCAGTTCCTTTGTCGTCTACTGCTGTACAATTTGTACCTACGAAGCCAAGCTAGCAATTTCCCTCTGTGTAGGGATGCAAGGTTTACACTCTGTACGAAGGATTGGGAGTTCTCCCTCTATACAGTAGTATAGAGTTTTCCCTCCGTTTAGAGGGACGGCAATTCCCCTCTATATAGGGCTATAGGGTTCTCCCTCTGTACAGGAGTAGGGTCCTGTTAGTGATTCTGTATAGAGGGTAGGGTCGTGCTAGCGCTGCTAAGTCGTAGTCCTTAGGGCAACGGCTAGCTTAGGTCAGGTCTAGGACCTAGGCTAGGCGGCGCCTCCTAACGATACCCCCCCCTCCCTTCTCGTAGTGCCCTTTTCGTACAGCGGCGTGCCGAACACCCTTAGCTCCTAGTGTTCCTTTGCTAGGTAGCGCTTTCCCGTCCTCGCCTAGGCACTTAACTGTTAACCTCTCTCTCTGCCGGTTCAACCTTGGACCTGTCCTCCTAGGTCTGTAGGCAGGGAAGGCAGGTAGTGCTGGATCGCTTCTACCTAACCTTAGCCGGTTCCGCCTGCCATTTTAGCGAAACCGAGGCTAAGGCTAAGGAGGCCTGCAAGCGGTTATAAAGGTGCAGAAGGTACTTAGTCCTGTCTGCTCCTTCTCCTCCTACCCTCGAGCCCTAGCTATTTACTCTACGTCCCGACTGTACGGTCCGGCGCTACCGGGTTATTTGGCTCTGTCCCTGTCCCTTAGTTGTCGTCCGGAGTTTTACTTCTAGGTAGATGTTCCCGCCTCCGTCCGGTCGTCTAGTAGGCTGTCGCTTATACGGGCCTTAGGTCGTAGTTGCCTCGTTTGTCCTCCTTTATACAGTCGTGGCAGCTCCTGGTTGTTATTGCCCTATAAGGCAGGCAGCTACTACCCTGTATATAAACCCCTTCCCTTTTCTCCCTCTCTCTTCTTCTCTTTCTTCTTTATTCTCTACCTGCTACCCGTCCGCCTGGCCGTCCACTACTACTACTTTTACTACTACTAACTACTATCTATTAGCTACTACCAGTTCCTACTACTATGCTACCCGCCCCGTCCGGCCGTGCTTATTGTAGCTCCCTTGTAGTTGCTGGCTCCCCCTCCGCTCGTCCGGCTAGGGTCTCCTCCTATTTCTACCTCTAGCAGTAGGGTTCTCAATTTGACTAGCAGCTTCGCTTCCGCTTTGTACGGGTTTCCGTCCCCTGTACGGTCTAAGCTAACATCTTAGGTGTTATATTAACTAGCAGCAGGGTGTTGCTAAGCTACC
This sequence comes from Pseudocercospora ulei, assembly GCA_016165855.1. NCBI lineage: Eukaryota > Fungi > Ascomycota > Dothideomycetes > Mycosphaerellales > Mycosphaerellaceae > Pseudocercospora > Pseudocercospora ulei. Next base: position 4,826,059 of record JACWNB010000003.1, read on the forward strand.
CTTCTACTTTTCCTAGTGCTAGGGCCCCTTCCGTCTGGGACGCAATTAAGGTTATAGGTATGGAGTTGGCTGCCCTAGGTCCTAGGGGTAGTAGCTAGTAGGCTACCTTAAGGTAGCATGTAAAAGTTTTCGGACGGTGTCGCTCTTAACCCCTCTAACTTCTCCTTTCCGTCCCTCCTGTTTTCTAGCTGTTCCCTTCCTCTAGCCCCTCTTCTATACAGTGTCGTACAATGTTGTGTTAGTAGGGTCCTATCGTGCCCTACGTCGTAATTCTCGATCCTTTAACAACCTAAGTTGCTAGCGGCTACCCTGTCCTAAGGGTAGATTATGCCCTTTTCCGCTGTACAGTGCAGTGTTACTGTAACTGGGCAGGGGGATAGTTCTCCTCCTACCTGTTCAGTGCAGTTGTGTCCTGTAGGGCCTTGTACAGTTCCTATATAGGCTCTGCCTATCCTCTCTATTTTACTAGGTACTCTACCCTCTTCCGCTTCCTTTAGCTCTTAAGGATTCCTTCTACCTCGTACTCTTCTTGGCCCTCGGTTATAATTGCTGGTAGGCGCGCGTCGTCTGTTATCCAGTGCAGCAGGGGGTCCGTGTTCGCTGGCTGTACGAGGTCTACGTAGAAGACTAGATAAATCCCTAGGGGAGTGTTTAGTCGTATAGCGTATGTCCCTACTAGTTAGACTACTGTAAACTTCTTGTTCTTCTAGTCCGGCTTCTTGCTCGGACGGTCTGTACAGATGTTCCGCTGATTTAGCTAGACCTTATCCCCTGCCTCGTACCTTAGTGCAGCCTGTTGTCCCTTGTTGGCCTGCTCTTCTGCATTCTGTTTAGCTATAGCTAGACTCGCCTTTGCCTATTAATAGGCGTTCGTAATTGTCTATACGATAGCCTCTTCCTGCTAAATTGGAGATCGTATAGAGTATAGGGTGTTACTACTTAGGGTTAGCGGGAGCAGGGAGTAGTTATATCTATAGGCTATAAAGAAGGGGGACAACCCTGTAGCGTTAGCCGTACGGCTGTTAATAGCTAGCTCCGCTATAGGGAGAAGACGGTTCCATTTCGTCTAGTTATAGTTGATGTACGCTCGGAGGTACGCTTCCAACGTCGAATTGACGCCTACCTATAACAGGATACCCCCTATATAGTACTATAAGGAGTCAGTTTCTAGTATCGTCGTATGTTTCGGGTCGAAGGCGGCAAGCGTTGGTCCTGTAGTAAAGAGCTCCTTTACCTTGTTGAAGCTTCTATTGCACTTATCTATCTACTTAAACTGCTTGTCCTTGTGTGTTAGCTTAACTAGGGGGCGCACGATCTCCGAGTAATTCCGTATAAACTAGCAGTAGAAGTTGGCAAACCTAAGAAATTCCTGTGCGTCCTTAACGCTTGTAGGCGGCTTCTATTGCCTAATAGCATTAATCTTCTTTCTATCTATGCGAATGCCTTTCCCTCCCTTAATAATAAACCCTAGGTATTTTGTACACTGTATACCGAATTCGCATTTGTTGATGTTAAGGTACAGTCTAGCCTGTTGCAGTCGATCTAGTACTTTCTTAACGTCCTATACGTAATCTGCATAGGTGCCGTCTGTAAAAACTAGTATATCGTCGAGGTACGCTAAACAGATATCGTCTAGTAACCCTTGCAGGGACCTGTTAATGTACCTCTAGAAGGTCGCCGGTGCGTTAGTAAGGCTAAAGGGGGTGACAAGCTACTCAAAAAGACTATATCTCGTACGGAAGGCAGTTATCTATTTATAGCTCTCCTTAATCCGCATCTTGTAGAAAGCCGAGACTACGTTAGGCTTAGTAAACTACTTTGCCTTGCTGATCCGTCCGAGAGTCTCCTTAATAAGGGGTAGGAGGTACTGGTCCTTCTTAGTAATTGCGTTAATGCCTCTGTAGTCTATACAGAAACGCAAGCCGGCCTTCCCCTCCTTATAGACAAACAGCACTAGGGCTCCTGCGGACGAGGTACTTGCGCAAATGAAACCCTTGGCAAGTAGGTCGTCCAGTGTCTTGCGCAGTACTAGGAGTTCTCTAGAGGACATGCTGTACAGCGGACCGTACGGTACTTTAGGTAGACTCCTATCCAAACGGGGCTCTAGCTAGATGTTATAGTTAATTCCTTCTCCTCGGTGTAGTAGCAGATTTAAGGCCGACTTTGGCTCGAAGAGGTCTAGGTATCTTACGTATTCCCTTAGGAGCTTCGTACAGAGGTCCGTTGCTTTCTTAGGCGCTAATGCCTTCTTAATGTCTGCGGTCGAAGTGTTAGTTTCGGCCTTCGCATTGCCGCCCTGTAGAACCCTCCCCTAGTCTCGGAGCCTCTGCTTCGTTACTGCTAGGTACAGCCGTCCCCGTCCAACGTCTAGCTTGTCCTGCTAGCGCTCTATCTATAGCTTCCCTAATATTAGGTTATACCCTAATTTGTCCTGTACGACATAGAGGTATAAGTCCTGCGTATAGTGTCCCTATAGCTCTATCGTTGCTTTTACTATGTAGGTAATGTCCGGTCCTCGCCCGGTAATGCCTAACATGCGTACAGGTACAGTAGGGGTCGTCTTAATCCAGTGTCTCTATACGAAGTCTTCGCCAATTACTCCGTACACTAAACATCCTGTGTTAATCAATGTCTGCGCTGTTGCGGACACGTTTAGCGTAGACCGTACGATAAACTGTACTAGTAGCTCCTCGTACATACAGTGCATATAATCCTATATAGTCGTAGGTTCTATAGGGATGTCGCTGTCTATCTTCGTTGTATTATTGCAGTTACCGACAGTAAGATCAGTTCCTAATGTAAGGGTTTAAGAATCTTAGTTTAGAAACTTAAAGCTAGGTATCTATATAAAGGAACTAATAGGCAGTTCCTTTGTTATCTGCTGCTGTACAATTTGTATATTAGGGAACGCCGCCCAGCCCAGGTCCTGGACCTAAGCCAGCCGTCGCCCTAAGGACTGCGACTTAGCGGCGCTAGCACGACCCTACCCTCTGTACGGAGTTACTGACACAACCCTACTCCTGTACGGAGGGAGAATCCTATAGGCCTGCACAGAGCCGAGTTGCCGCCCCTCTAAACGGAGGGAAAACTCTGCACTACTGTACAGAGGGAAACTCCCGATCCTCTATACAGAGTATAAACCTTGCATGCCTGCATAGAGGGAAATTGCTGGCTTAGCTTCGTAGATAAAAATTGTACAGCAGCTGACGACAAAGGAACTGCCTATTAGTTCCTTTTTATAGATACCTAACCTTAAGTTTCTAAACTAAGATTCTTAAGCCGTTACATTAAGAAATGATCTTACTGTCGGTTACTGTAGTAATAAAACGAAGATAGACGGCGATATCCCTATAGAACCTACGGCTATGCGAGATCAGATACACTGCGCGTACGAGGAGCTGTTAGCATATAAGGCCCAGCTCGAACAGCAAGTAAGCTACTAGGCTGCGATGCTTTCCTAATAGGAACAGGAGCTACGACAGCTTAGGGCGTCCGATTGCGATCTGACCCCTACGACGACGAACACGATGGCCTACACCCTAGCCTTCAAGAGCAAACTCCCCGACGTTACCACTTACAATAGTGAAGCTCCGGCCGAGTACCCCTCCTAGGCTGCCCAGATGCGCTCTAAGCTTCTAATCGACTTAGGAGCATACCTAACTAAGCTAGATAAGGTAGTATACCTCTTTAGGAGGTTAAAGGGCAGGGCGGCAGTACAGATTCTGCCGTACTACGAAACGGCTATTGCCAACCTAGCAATAGCAACGACGACGATGCTCTAGGCAGCTCTTAACAAGAGCTATAAGGACCTAGACCGCGAGAGCCGAGCACTTATACAGGTCAATACGATAAAGCAAGGGCGCAAGACCGTACGAGAGTTCCTTACAGAATACGACCAGACCCTGGCAGAGGCAGGAGGACTCTAATAGGAGGACAGGATAAAAATTGCTACCTTAGAGGTAGGCGTCTCTAAGGGGATTATAACGTAGCTAGTAGGCGTAATGCGACTGTTAGAGAAGAGGCTGAGGTGTGTGTGGGTTGTTGTAAGAGCTGAAGTTAAGAGGAGGAGCTAGAGAACTAAAGTCTAAAGAGTAGTTGTGTGTTGGGAGTTGGAAGGTTGTTCTAAGTTAATTGTACAAGACAAGCTATAAAGAAGGAAAACAGAAAGATGAGGGGACGGCAGCTGCTTCTTATGTCCCTCTGCCCTAGCTAGTTGTTTGCCCCTTTGCTGCTGGATTTCCTAAGAAGCTTCTTAACAAACTTCTCTCCTTTGTTCTGCTAACCGAGTTACTTCTAAAACCTTCTTTTCTTAAAGGTTCCAGAACTGAAACAGAGCATTCTAAAGAGCGGGTCAAGTTGCTTCCAGTGTGCCTAGAAGCTTCTTGGTCAGACCAGTAAGTGTTAAGTTGTAGGCTGTTAGAGGTAGTAGAGCTAGATAGGACCTTGGGACTATTGGGGGTTTTCCACTGTCTGCTGGCTGTAGTTCCAGTAGCTTTCTTAGCCGGATTTTTCGTTTCTGTAGAACCGATTGTAGCGCTTCCAACGCGGCCAGAATTGTCTTAGTTGGACTTTTAGTTGTTAAGATATAGACTGTAAACTATAGTAGTGCTTAGTAGGACTTTAGTACTGTTGTCCTTGTTCTTCCAGCTGTTGACCGTAACAGTAGCCCGCCTTAATATAGCTGAGTTCATACTAAGCCTAAGTAGTTCCAGATACCGAGGGTGAGCCTGTTTATTCCTAGGAGCAGGTCTGATGTTACGGTTAATATTCTATTACTATGCAGCATCCAGTTCCTCTTTGCTGTACCTGTTTTTAGGGTGATGTCCTTAAGAGTCTAAGAGGTCCTGTTGGTAGAAAGCTTCAATCTTGTCCTTGTTAAAGATAATGTTCCTAAGGGGTTCCTAAGTAGTGTCCTAGTCTTTATAGCTTTGCTATTGGACTTTGTACTTGGTTTGTCTATCTACAACTTAACAGTCTGTAACGTTGCGTACGTAGTACTCTTCTTCCTTATCTTTATTATTATCTGCTGCAGGGAGGATGTAAGTTCGTTCCTAATCTTGTACTTAAATTAGGAAGGGATCTCCTTCTTTGGGCCTTAGCCTAACAGGATAGAAGACGTTGTGGATTTCCTATTCTTTAGGCAGTTAGAGACGGTATGCGTGCGAGCTGATCTTTTCTTTAATAGTAAAGGGGCCTAGTCTTTTCCAGTCGAGTTTGCGAGAAGGTCTTCCTATAACAATGTTCTTGGAGTCTAGGTACACTTTGTCTCCTACTTAATAGTTAGAAGCTGGCTGTCTTTTTCGATTAGCTTGATCTTCGTAGACAGCCTAAGCGTAAGTTATTTCTTCCTAGACTTCTTAGTAGATCTAGGAAAGGTGTGTTGCCTAGTCGTCTACATTAACTTTATCTGGGTTGTTAGGTCGTAGTAGTGGGTCTTAAGGTTCCATTCCTGTTCTAGGGTAGTAGCCTCTAGTAGTGTAGAACGGGGAATGTCCATTTGTCTCTAATTCCTAGTTACGAGCTAAGAATTCCACTGTAGGAATGTGTTTTGGCCAATCCTTCTAGTAGTAGTCAATAAAGCAACGCAGCGTCTGTTCGAACAGGGCATTAGCAATCTCTGTCGGTCTATCTGTTTCTAGTTAGTAGGAGGTCGAAATGTAGTAGTTAATGTTTAGAAGCTTGTATAGGCGTTTCCAGAATTTAGCAATAAACTAAGAGCTTCTGTTACTGTTAGGGAGGCCTACGTAGCGCCAGACGTATTCGTAAAAGAGCCTGGCGGTTCCCTTAGAAGTTATGCTCTAGCAGAGTACTATAAAGCGGTCCTTGGAGTATCGATCTACAACTACAAAGACATTCTTTGCCTTAACACCTGCCTAAGTAGTTCCTTAAGGGAGACAGGTAACAAAGTCCATCGTAATGTGCTTCCAAGGGTGTTTAGGAGCCGGCAGAGGTTTCAGTAAGCCCTGTAGAGGTTAACGATTATGTTTGGCTGCTTTACAGATAGGACAGTTGTTTCTATACCTGCTTACATGCTTCTATATTGATAGCTTCTAGTAGTAGCGTAAGGTAAGCTTGTAAAGCTTGAAGCGTCCTTGGTAGCCTCCTGCTGCTAAGTTGTGAACTGTCCTAAGGATGTAGGGTCGTATTAAGTCGTCTGCTCCTTTAGGAATAAAAAGGCGAGAGCGAAAGTAGACTAGTCTGACCCTAAGTTTACATTCTAAGAGGGAAAAGCCAGGGAAGGTGCGTTGGCCTATCTTAAGGGCTTAGATCAACTCTTAAGCTTGCTGGTCTAATTCGTAAGCCTCTCTGATTATTGGGAGCAGTCCTCTAGGGTAGTTTGCTTCTTTAGCTACTTCTTTTATCTGTAAAGTTAGGGTTAAAGGTAAGGGATCCTGGTGCGTATTAGATAATAAAGTTGAACCTAGAAAGGAATTCACTCTATCTAGCTTGTCGTCTGTTAAGGATCTTGTTCTTTATAAAGTGGACCAAGTTCTTGTAATTAGAGCTGACTTAAGTTAGAAAGGCTGCACCTTCAAGTTCTGGACGCCATTCCTCAAAGGCCTTTACAATAGCTGGAAGTTCCTTGTCGTAAATTTCGTAATTGGATTTAGCTAGAATTATCTTCTTAGAGAGGTAGGCTACTGGAAGCTATAGTTAGTTAGATGCTTTTCTTTAAAGAAGGACAGCTCTAATAGCTCTATTAGAGACGTCTGTTTCTACACAGGTTTCCAAATTAGAGTCGAAGTGTTAAAGGATAGGATCCTTAGTAAACCTTTGTTATAGGAGGTCAAAGGCTTGTTGGCATGCTCTAGTCTATTTAAACTTAGCTTCTTTCCTTATCAGAGCTGTTAGAGGCTTTACAATTGAGCTAAAGCCTTAAATAAAGCGGCGATAGAAATTAGCAAACCTAAGGAAGCCTTGTACTTCCTTAACTGTCTTTGGAACCTTCTAGTTAAGAATTGCTTAAATCTTTGCTAGGTCTATATGTATGCTTTTGTCTAAAATGATAAGCCTATGGGATTGGACTTCTTGCTTATAGAATTCTTACTTGTCAATATCCAGATATAAGCCTGCTTCTTCCAGTTTAGCCAGTTCTTTGCGGACGTGTCCCTAGTGTTCTCTCAGTGTCTTGCTGTACACTAAGATGTCGTTAATGTAAGCCGTAACAAACTAATCTAAGTATTCTCTTAGAGTATCGTTTATGTATTCCTAGAAGGTGCTAGGTGCATTGCATATGCTAAAGGGCATAACCAAAGATTCAAACAAGCTGTATCGAGTCCTGAATGCAGTTATCTATTCTTGTCCCTCTGCTATTCGAATCTTGTTAAATGCTGCAATTACATCTAGCTTAGTAAACTATTTTGCCTTCGAAAGGCGTTCTAGAGTTTCCTGTATTAGAGGGATTAGGTAGCGATTCTTCTTAGAAATAGCATTAAGGTTGCGATAGTCGATACAGAAGCGTAGCCCTCTACTAGGTTTCTTAACAAACATTACAGGACTGGCTACAGGAGAGCGACTGAATCTGATAAAGCCTTTCTAGAGGTTCTGCTATAGGAACTTTTGCAGTACTTAGAGTTCTTCGCGAGACATCTAGTAAAGGGGGCCAAAGGGGGGTGTCTTGCCCTCTTCTAGTTTAATCTTGTAGTCGTAGGGGCGGTAAGGAGGCAGCTTGTTAGCTTCTTTAACTAACTAGACACTAAGGAAGTTGTAGTATTCTTCTGGTACCTTTGTCTCTAGGTTAGTAGCTTCTCTTTTGTTATTATACTTGGCAAGAGCCTTCTTAATGTCCTCTATTAACGCAGCAAAGATTTAAGCTCCTTTTTCTTCTGTAGCTATGTAGAAAGCAGCTGCAGATACTTGGAAGATTGAATTATAATTGCTGTATGCAGGAGTAGGCTAAATAGAAGGGTAGCAATAGGTTAAGCAGTGTTCTAAGTTTAGGCAAAGGGTTCCAGTGTTCTAGTTAATCTGTAGGTTGTAAAGCTTTAACTAAGGCAGTTCAAGGATAAGCTTCTGGTTAGGCAGAGGGGTAACAAAGCAAGAGATGTGTTCCTAGTAGTTTCCAAGGTTGAGCTTAACGTAGGCGATCTAAGTTACGCCTCCTAAGGAGGCCTTACTGCTGTTAAACATTCTTAAGGGTCTGGGGTGCTTTAAGGTCTAAGTAGTAATTCCTAAAGTGTTAGCAAGTTAAGGGTTAATAAAGCTTTTGCCAGTTGCGCCGCAGTCGATTATCGTAAGTACTAAGTGTGCTGTGTTCTTCTTTGTGTGAATTTCTGCTATAACAACTAAGGGAGGACAAGTTAGTTCATTCTCTGTCTTAGTATAGAATTGTACAGCAGAAGAAGAGATTGCATAATGTCGATCTAAGTGCCCGCCTGTCAGGCGTCTTGTTAACAGGCTTAGGCGTTTCTCTAGTTCTTGTTGTTGTCTTATAGCGTAGGAGCTGCTATAGAGAAGCCAAGAGGAGTGCCTATCTTGGTACGTCTTATAGCCAGTGTTAGACAGTTAACAGCAATGTGGTTTAGTTTACTACAGTATATGCAGAAGTGTAGGCGGCGTCGTCGTTCTTTCTCGTCCTGCGTAAGGCGGCTGTTTTAGAGTTTAGCTAAGCTCAAGTCTATAGTGTCTCCTTAGGTAACAACTAGCTAAGAGGGAAGGCGTAAGGTTGGTCTGTAGGTTCCTGCATTTGGAGTAACGTTTGCAGGAGTCGAAATAGGGCGTTAACTGTTACGGTTGTTGCTCCTAGCCTTGATAATGTCTGCAAACAAATTTCTATAGCTGTTAAGGCGTTGGCAGAGGGTAACAAGTCCCTGGAAGGATAGGGCTTTATGTTCCTAATCCTTAAGTTTTGTAAGGAGTTCTGTGCTTAACCCAGCAACTAGAGCTGACTTCTGAGCCTCTATGTCGTATTTACAGTGTCCAATCTCTCGTAAGAACTGTACGTAATAGTCTGCAAAGGGCTTGTTAGTCTGCTTAAGTGTTCTAACAAATTGTTAAGCCGTAGACTTGCGATATAGGTTTCTAAAGGCTAAATCAAGAGAGGTAAGTAAGGCCTTAATGTCTGGACAAGTAACTTAGAGTGTCTGTAGGTTAAACTAGTGTAAGACTTGCTAATGTGCCTTGCCTGCTAGAAGGAAGAATGCGTAGGAGACCTTCTGATTTTCACTAGGGAAATAGTCTGCATTGGCTAAGAGTTTGATAGATAGTTATAGGCGAAATCTATTAAACTTTTCTTTGTCCCTATAGAATGTTTCAGGATCAGCCACTTTCTTACTAGTAGATTCTCTAGTAGCAGTAGATGTCCTTAGGTTCAGGGCCTCTAATAGTTGTCCTTGTGTTTGTGCCTTCTTAAGTGTACGAGTAGCTATCTTTTGTTCTATCTCTTGCAGCTGTTCCTTGCCTTTAGACAGCATTGCCTCTAGACTATTAATGTAGTTGCTAAGGTCTTTCATTTGTTCTATTCCTGTGCGAACAATGTTTGCTGCTATGAAAAGGACTCGTAGGGCAAGGGTAGGGTTACTGTTTATTAAATTAGAAGTGCCTTATGCAGAAAGATCCAGTTTGGAGTATTCCTTAAAGGGAGTCTCTTAAGGTAGTGTATAGAAGACTATGTTAATCAATAGTCTTGGATTAGGTAATAGCTTGTAATGTCAGAGAAGAGGCTGAGGTATGTGTAGGTTGTAATAAGAGCTAAAGTTAAGAGGAGGAGCTAGAGAACTGAAGTCTAAAGAGTAGTTGTATGTTGGGAGTTAGAAGGTTGTTCTAAGTTAATTGTATAAGACAAGCTATAAAGAAGGAAAACAGAAAGATAAGGGGGCGGCAGCTGCTTCTTATATTCCTCTGCCCTAGCTGGTTGTTTGCCCCTTTGCTGCTGGATTTCCTAAGAAGTTTCTTAACAAACTTCTCTCCTTTGTTCTGTTAACCGAGTTACTTTTAAAACCTTCTTTTCCTAAAGGTTCCAGAACTGAAACAGAACATTCTAAAGAGCGGGTCGAGTCGCTTCCAGTGTGCCTAGAAGCTTCTTAGTCAGACTAGTAAGTGTTGAGTTGTAGGCTGTTAGGGGTAGCAGAGCTAGATAGGACCTTGGGACTGTTAGGGGTTTTCCACTGTCTGCTGGCTGTAGTTCTAGTAGCTTTCTTAACCGGATTGTTTGTTCCTGTAGAACCGATTGTAGCGCTTCCAACGCGGCCAGAATTGTCTTAGTTGGACCTTTGGTTGTTGAGATATAGCCTGTAAACTATAGTAGTGCTTAGTGGGACTTTGGTACTGTTTTCCTTGTTCTTCCAGCTGTTGACCGTAACAGCGACCAGCTACGTACGAGGAATTCTGTAATCTTCTTAGGATAGTCGACGACCAGTAGCGCAGGCTCGGACAGATCAGCTGCACTTATAAGATGCGATAACCCCTCTAGCAGCAGACGGACGCTATAGACTAGGAACCAACGACGACGAGAGTGGCGGCAGCCGTCACCGTACAGCCAAGGGCCGCTACTAAAAAGGCACAGTAGGTAGACATAGCTACCCTTAACAAGAGGCGAGCAGAAGGGAGCTGCTACCGGTGTAGCAAGATAGGCTACACTGTACGGAATTGCGGGCTTTTACCAGTAGAGAGACCTAGGGGACGGCCAACCACTGCAAGGGTAGCAACTGCAGCGCCCTAACAAGAGAATCAGGAGTCCCCCTCGGATAACGACGAGTCGGGAAAAGAGTAGCCTCTAAGCGAAGGCTCTGCCAGAGGCGTATACGAGATAGATTGCTAAATCAAAGTACTACTTAGCTATATTTTAAGAGCAACTACATAACGATTACGCCGTTTATCGTACAGCCTACGCTAAACAGGACCGCTACGGCGCGGACATTGATGAACACAGGATGTTTAGTGTACAGAGTAATTAGCAAAGACTTCGTATAGAGACACTATATTAAGACGACCCCTACCGTACCTGTACGTATGCTAGGCATTACTGGATAAGGACCGGACATTACCTACATAGTAAAAATAACAATAGAGCTGCAGGGACACTATAAGCAGGACTGATATGTCTATATCGTACAGGACAAGTTAGGGTGTAACCTAATATTAAGGAAGCTATAGATAGAGCGCTAGCGGGGCAAGCTAGACGTTAGACGAGGACGGCTGTACCTAGCGGCGACAAAGCAGAGGCTCCAAGACCAAGGGAGGTTTCCGCAGAGCGGCAATGCTAAGGCCGAAGTCAACACTGCAACTGCGGACATTAAGAAGGCATTGGCGCCTAAGAAAACAACGGACCCCTATGCGAAGCTCCTATCGGAATACGCAGAATACCTGGACCTCTTCGAGCCAAAGTTGGCCTCGAAACTGCCACTATACCAAGGAGAAGGAATTGACTATAACATCTAGCTGGAGCCCCGTCTAGATAGGAGTCTGCCTAAAGTACTGCATAGCCTACTGTACGGCATGTCCTCTAGAGAACTCCTAGTACTGTGCAAGACACTGGACGACCTACTTGCTAAAGGGTTTATTCGCGCAAGTACCTCGTCTGTAGGAGCCCTAGTGCTGTTTGTCTATAAGGAGGGCAAGGCCGGCTTACGTTTCTGTATAGACTACAGGGGCATTAACGCGATTACTAAGAAGGACCGGTACCCCCTACCCCTTATTAAGGAGACTCTCGGACGGATCAGTAAGGCAAAGTAGTTTACTAAGCTTAATGTAGTCTCGGCTTTCTACAAAATACGGATTAAGGAAGGCTGTAAATAGATAACTGCCTTCTGTATAAGGTACAGTCTTTTCGAGTAGCTTGTTACCCCCTTTAGCCTTACTAACACACTAGCAACCTTCTAGAGTTACATTAACAGATCCCTATAAGGGTTACTAGACGACATCTGTTCGGCGTACCTCGACGACATACTGGTATTTACAGACGGCACCTATGCAGATTACGTACAGGACGTTAAGAAGGTATTGGATCGACTGCCCTAGGCTAGCTTGTACCTTGACATCGACAAATGTAAATTCGGTGTACAGCGTACGAAATACCTAGGGTTTATTATCGAGGCAGGGAAAGGCATTAGCATAGATAGGAAGAAGATTGATGCTATTAAGCAATAGAAGCTACCTACAAGCGTTAAGGGCGTACAGGAATGCCTTAGGTTTGCCAACTTGTACCGCTAGTTTATACAGAACTACTTAGAGATCGTACGCCCCCTAGTCGAGCTAACATACAAGGACAAGCAGTTTAAGTGGACGGACAAGTGTAATAGGAGCTTCAACAGGCTATAGGAGCTCTTTACTACAGGACCAACGCTTGCCGCCTTCGATCTAGAACGTACGACGATACTGGAAACTAACTCCTTAGGGTACTATATAGGGGGTATCCTATTATAGGTAGGCTCAGACGGACTTCTGTACCTATACGCGTACTTCTCCAAGAAGAACTCCCTAGCTAAGTGCAACTACCCTATCTACGACAAGGAATTGCTGGCAGTCGTACAGTGTTGCAAAGCATAGGATAGAGAACTCCGCTCGGTTCCGGAGTTCCTCGCCCTAACCGACTACAAGAACCTCGAGTACTTTACGCAGCCCTAGAAGCTTTCTAAAAGACACGTACAATAGGCGATGTACCTAAGCCGGTTTAATATAAGACTCTAGTATCGTAAGGGAAAGGACAACAGCAGGGCCGATACGCTATCTAGACGGGATCAGGACATGCCAACGATATACGAGGACGACCGGCTAAAATTACGGACATTCCAGATATTTAAGGAGGAGCTAGGCGAAAGGACTATCCGCCTAGTAGCGACACATATATAGGAACCCTAACTGCGGGCATAGGAAGAGGCAGTAGAAAAGGACGACGTATATTAAGGGGCCTGTACGGCGATCTAAGGAGGACAGCGGAAGCTCCTAGCAGAGCTTTACCTTAAGGTATCGGCAGCAGAGTGCACAGTGGATAAGGAGAACAACCTAAAGTTTAGCAATCGGATTTAGGTCCTAGCAGACGAGAAGCTCTGTATAAGCTTAATATAACGGGCGTATAATTTAATAGCGACCGGACATCTAGAGCGTAAGGAGACGTACAGCATCGTCGCTAGGGACTACTACTGGCCGGCGATAGCAAAGGACATCCGTAGGTTTGTACAGAACTGCGATGTCTACAGACGGACGAAGCCCTAGCGTAAACTAAAGCACAGGCTGCTGAAACCCCTACTAAAACCAGACCGGCCCTAGCAAGACCTAACAGTAGACTTTATTACAGACCTACCCAAGAGCGACGGACGGCAAAACTTTATAGCAGTTACGGACAAGCTAATAAAGGGGATGATATAAGAAGGAATAGACTCTATTGCAGCTAAAGACACTGCTTAGGCATTTATACAGACGACGTTTAGCAAGCACGGATTCCCTAGGTCAATTGTATCGGACCGGGGTACACAGTTTACGAGCTAGCTCTAGGCTAGGGTATGTTAGTTGCTAAACGTAGAGCGTCGCCTATTAATTGCATAGCACCTACAGACAGACGGCGCGACGGAGAGGGTCAATTCGACGTTGGAAGCGTACCTCCGAGCATACATCAACTATAACTAGACAAACTGGAATTGCCTCCTCCCTTTAGCGGAGCTAGCTATTAACAGCTGTACGGCTAACGCTACAGGATTGTCCCCCTTCTTTAAAGCCTACAGATACAACTACTCCCTGCTCCTACCGACCCTAAGTAACACTACCCTACGCCCTATACGATCCCTAATTCAGCAGGGAGAGGCCATCGTACAGACGATTACGAACGCCTATTAATAGGCAAAAGCGAGTCTAGCTATAGCTTAACAGAATGCAGAAGAGCAGGCTAATAAGGGACGACAGGCTGCACTAAGGTACGAGGCAGGAGATAAGGTCTGATTAAACTAGCGCAACATCTGTATAGACCGGCCGAGCAAGAAACTGGATTGGAAGAATCGGAAGTTTACGGTGGTCCGACCGGTAGGGACATACACTATACGACTTAACACTTCCCTAGGGATCTACCTAGTCTTCTATGTAGACCTTGTACAGCTAGCATATACAGACCCCCTACTGCACTAGACGACGGACAACGCGCGCCCTCTAGCGATTATTACTAAAGGCTAGGAAGAGTACGAGGTAGAGGAAATCCTTAAGAGCCGAAGGAAGCGGAAGAGGGCAGAGTACCTAGTTAAATAGAGAGGGTAGGCAGAGCCTACGTAGGAACTATACGAGGCCCTACAGGACATAACTGTACTGGACAGGTAGGAGGAAAACCATCCCCCTGCCCGGTTACAGTAGCACTGCGCCGTACGGCGAGAAGGGGCATAATCTACCCTAGATATAGGGCAGCCGCCGGCAACTCGGGTTGCTAAAGGATCGGGAATTAAGACGTAGGACCCTACCGGATCCCACTAACACTACACTGTATTACACTGTACAGAAGGGGGCAGGAGGAAGAGAACAGCTAGGAGACAGGTAGGAATAAGAGTGGAAGTAGGAGGGGAACGAGAGCAACACTGTCTGAAAGCATTTATATGCTACCTTAGGGTAGCTTACTAGCTACTACCCCCTAGGACTAGGGCAGCTAACTCTACACCCGAAATCTCGATCACCTCCCGGCCGGTAGGGGCTCCAACACTAGAAGGAGTAGAAGAGCAGCTTAGCAGCATCCTGCTGCTTATTGATGTAGCACCAAAGACGTTAGCTAGGACTGTACGAAGGAGGAAGACTGTACAAACTGGAAGCAGAGTTACTAGTTAAGCTGAACATCCTACAGCTAGAGGTAGAGGTATAGGAGGACGGGCCGGCAACTACAAGAGAGCTACGACAGCACTAGGCAGACGGAATAGTAGCGTTGGTAGTAGTAGTTGTAGTTGGTAGTAGTAGTAGTTATAGTAATAGTAGTAGTAGTAGACGGCTAGGCGGACGGGTAGCAAATAGGGGAATAGAGGAGAGAGAGAAGAAGAGAGAGAGAAGGGGGGAAGGCTTAATATACAGAGTAGTAGCTGCCTGCTATGTAAGGCAATAGCAACTAGGGCAGCTGCTACAGCCGTATAAGGGAGGGCAAACGAGGCAACTACGACCTAGTGCCTGGACAAGCGACGGCCCTATAGATAACCGGACGGAGGCGGGAACATCTACCTAGGATCTAAACTCCGGACAACGACTAGGGCACAGGGACAGAGCTGGACAGCCTGCCGCTGCAAGACTGTACGGCTAGGACGCAGAGTGTATAGCTAGGGCTATAGGGTAGGAGGTAAACAGTTAGACAGGACTACGCACCTCCTGCACCTTCGTAACCGCTCGCAGGCCCTCCTCTGCCTTAGCTTTAGCATCCTTAAAGTAGCAAACGGAATCGGTTAAGATTAGGTAGAAGCGATCTAGCACTACCTGCCTTTCCTACTCGCAGGTCCTCCTCCGCCTTAGTTACGGAATCCAGAAAGATAGAGCTAAGGTTGCAACAGCGTAGAGGGAGGGCATCTAGCAGGCATTGCTAAGTAGCAAGTGCCTAGACAAAGACAGGAAGTGCTACCCGCTAGAGGAGCCCTAAGACCTAAGGGTGTACGACACGCTGTTATACGAAAGAAGCACTACAAGAAGGGAGGGGGGTATCGTGAGGGGGCGCTGCCTAGCCTAGGTCCTAGACCTAAGCTAGCCGTCGCCCTAAGGACTGCGACTTAGCGGCACTAGCACGACCCTACCCTCTGTACAGAGTTACTAGCACGACCCTACTCCTGTACAGAGGGAGAATCCTATAGCCCTACACAGAGGGGAATTGCCGCCCCTCTAAACAGAGGGAAAATTCTGCACTACCGTATAGAGGGAAACTCCCGATCCTCTGTACAGAGTGTAAACCTTGCACCCCTACATAAAGGGAAATTGCTAGCTTAGCTTCGTAGGTACAAATTGTACAGCAGCAGACGACGAAGGGACTGCCTATTAGTTCCTTTATGTAGATACCCAGCCTTAAGTTTCTAAACTAAGATTCTTAAGCCCTTATATACTAGAGGGAATAGGCTCTACTGCAGCTAAGGACACTGCTTAGGCATCTATACAGACGACGTTTACCAAGCACGGGTTCCCTAGGTTAATCGTAATAGATCGGGGTACACAGTTTACGAGCTAGCTCTAGGCAAGGGTCTGCCAGTTGCTAAACGTAGAACGTTGCCTATTAACTACATAGCACCTACAGACAGACGGCGCGACGGAGAGGGTTAACTCGATATTAGAAGCGTACCTCTAAGCGTACGTCGACTACGACTAGACAAACTAGAACCGCCTCCTCCCTATAGCGGAACTAGCTATTAACAGCTATATAGCTAACGCTACAGGACTGTCCCCCTTCTTTATAACCTACAGATACGACTACTCCCCGCTTCTACTAACCCTAAGCAGCGCTACCCTACGCCCTGTACGATCCCTAATTTAGCAGGGAGAAGCTATCGTACGGACGATTACGAACGCCTATTAATAGGCGAAAGCAAGTCTAGCTATAGCTTAACAGAATGCGGAAGAGCAGGCCAACAAGGGTCGGCAGGCTGCACTAAGGTATAAGGCAGGAGATAAGGTCTAGCTAAATCAGCACTACATCCGTCCAGACTAGCTAAGCAAGAAACTAGATTAGAAGAACCAGAAGTTTACAGCAGTCCGGCCAGTAGGAACATACGCTATATAGCTTAACACTCCTCTAGGGATTTACCCAGTTTTCTATATAGACCTCGTATAGCTAGCATATACAGACCCCCTACTGCACTAGACGACGGACGACGCGCGCCCCCTAGCGATTATTACTAAAGGCTAGAAAGAGTGGAAGGTAGAAGAAATCCTTAAGAGCCGAGGGAAGCAGAAGAGGGTAGAATACCTAGTTAAATAGAGAGAGTAGGCAGAGCCTATATAGGAGCTGTACGAGGCCCTCTAGGACACATCCGCGCTAGACAGGTAGGAGGAGAACTATTCCCCTAACCGGTTGCAGTAATACCGTACTGTACAGTAAGAAGGGCACGGTCTACCCTAGGTACAGGATAGCTACAGGCAACATTAGGTTGCTAAAAGATCGGGAATCGAGGCATAGGACCCTACTAGGTCCTACCGACACTACACTGTATAGAAGGGGGTAGGAGGGAAAGAACAGCTAGAAGACAGGTAGAAATGCGAGTAAAAATAAGAAGGAAATAGGAGCGGAACTGTCTGAAAACTTTTATATACTATCTTAGAGTAGCTTACTAGCCGCTACCCCCCGGGACTAGCGCAGTCGACAATAAGGCCGCCGTCTCCCTGTCTAAAATCTTAATTACCTCCTAGTTAGCAGGAGCCCTACCCGGCCTAGCACTATAGAGTAGAGGCACCTCCCTATAAGCCTCCCCCAGACGGCAGTAGGAGCAGTAGAGGGAGCTGTCCTTCTACTTATACAATGCGCATACGCCGGCCTAGAAGCGGGGCAGGCGGTACAGGCTAAACGAGCCCTAGGGGGAATTAGTACAGGCAGCGCAGGCCTGGCTGCAGGTAGCTATAATGATAGCGTTAACGTACAAGGGGCAAGCTATAGCGACCTGCTAGGGCGTAATTCGGACAGGGTTACACTAAAAGGAGTGGAATAGCAGCTTAGCAGCGTCCTATTGCTCGCCGGTATAGCACCTAAGACGTTAGCTAGGACTATACAGAAGGAAAAGGCCTGTACGAACCGGAAGCGCAGTTGCTAATTAAGCTAAGCATTCCACTACTAGAGGTAGAAGTGCAGGGGGACGCCGGCCAGACAGTAGGAGGACAGGCTGGCAACTACGAGAGAGCTACGATAGGACCGGGCAGACGGAGTGCAGGACATGTTGGTTGTGTTAGTAGTAGTAGTCATAGTAGTAGTTGTAGTAGTAGTGGACGGCTAGGCGGACGGGTAGCAGGCGGAGGAATAGAAGAGAAAGAGAGGAAGAGAGAGAGATAGAGAGAGGCTTAATATATAGGGTGTCGGCTACCCGCTATACGAGGCAATAGCAACCGGGCAACTGCTACAACTGCGTAAAGGAGGGCAAACAAGGCAACTACGATCCAATGCCCGGCCGAGCAACAGCCCTATAGACGACTGGACGAGGACGGGAAAGCGCTACCTGCAAGAGGAACGCTAGGACCTAAGGCTGTACGACACGTCGTCGTACGAAAGAAGCACTACGAGAAGGGAGGGGGGTATTGTTAGGGGGCGCTGTCCAGCCTAGGTCCGAGACCTAAGCCAGCCGTCGCCCTAAAGACTGCGACTTAGCAGCGCTAGCACGACCCTAACCTCTGTACAGAGTTACTAATACGACCCTACTCCTGTATAGAGGGAGAATCCTACAGCCCTATATAGAGAGGAATCGCCGTCCCTCTAAACAGAGGGAAAACTCTGCATCCTGTATAGAGGGAAACTCCTAACCCTCTATACAGAGTTAGGAACCTTGCTCCCCTGTACGGAGGGAAATTGCTAGCTTAGCTTTGTAGGTACAAATTGTACAGCAGCGGACGACGAAGGAATTGCGTATTAGTTCCTTTATGTAGATACCTAGCTTGAAGTTTCTGAACCAAGATTCTTAAACCCTTACACGTACTTCGTCTGTCGTCTAGTGTAGGAGGGGGTCTATATATGCTAGCTATACGAGGTCTACGTAAAAAACCGGGTAGATACCTAGGGGAGTGTTAAGTCGTACAGCGTATGTCCCTACTAGACAGACTACTGTAAACTTCCAGTTCTTCTAGTCCGACTTCTTGCTTAGCTGGTCTGTACAGATATTGCGTTAGTTTAGCTATACTTTATCCCCTGCCTTGCACCCTAGTACTGCTTGCCGTCCCTTATTAGCCTGCTGTTCCGCACTCTGTTAGTGTTGCGGCGGTGGAAAGGGGTAGGACTGAGTAATGGGGTGGACCCTCGGAATCTCGGCTCGGCCCTTCCAGACCGAGCCGGGCCTTGGCACGCCACCCTCCCCCAAAGGTTTCGTCCACTACTGCATAGATTCCTTTCCCTCCTTAGTTCGAGATATAGTTATCAAAAAGGCCGTATTGAATTATATCTGCTTGCCCGGATTATTATATCTCGAACTCACTCCCTACACTACTACCGCGCTACGCGAAAGGGACTGTTAAACTATCCGGACCCCCAAATAACGCACGCGCACCAATACACAAACCAACAACCCCAGCACCGTAAGAAAGCTATAGAGAGCTTCTTAGCGGTAGAGAGCGGCGTTACAGGCCGAAGCAGAAGCAGAAGAGAAAAGACTAACAGAGCGAGCAGGCGCTCCAGTGTCATCGATAATAAGTTCATTATCGGAGGTTTTACAGCGGAAGAGACTGCAGAGATTAAGGAACGAATAAGCGAATACAAGAAAATCCACGACTGCACGCTCGAGGAACTTAAGGATTACGTAAACGAGAACGGAGTAGGAAAGGTCTACGACAGCATAGTCCTTATCGAGAAGCTGTTTTACAGAACCCTAGAAGAAAAGAGACAGTTAAGAGAGGAAATTAAAGCGGTGAGAGCCGAGAAGGAATCGGTAGAGACTATTATAGATATGCTGGAAAACCAAGCGGCGAACCGACTAGCACAATTAAAAGCGATAAAGGCTCAGCTAGCTAAGATAGAGAGAGCGACGTCGCCGCCACCGCATCGAGAAGAACAAGCAGAGACTGCCTTACTAGCGGCCTACAGTCAAGGCGGCACGTTAATAACGTTACTACCGGATCTACCGGCGTTTAGAGGCAGAGATCCTAAGGATTGAGAAGCATTTAAGAAGAAGATAAAGAACAAGGTAGATCGAGACTATGCCGGAAACAGCGCCAGAGATAGATTGGCGTACCTGGAATCGCGATTAGAAGGTAAAGCTTTTTCACTAGTAGCGGACCTAGAAGAGGTGACCGCCGAGGAAGCAATCAAAGCATTAGATTAACGTTTCGGAGACCCCTTCTAGAAGAAGACGGCCTGTAAGCAGCTGGATAAGATCAACCAGAACCGGCAGACGTTCGAAGAGTTCTACGGACTATTTAGGAAATATGCGATTAGGGCCCGAGTGGCAGAAGATAAGCAGCTCTTTCTACTAAGGCAGAAACTGAACCCTAAACTGGCCGCAGCTATGGCCTCGGTGGAAGATAAGGACCTTAAGAGCTTCGTGCACTAAGCGAGAGTTACTGCAAGAAACTTGAGCGCTTACGCGAAATTACGCGAATCGAACCAGAAGCCGTTAATAACGCAGACAACACGACCCCCTGCGCCTTTCCGGAGAGCACTCCAGCAGCCACCTTATCAGTTACCGCGTTCGTTAGTCGTCCCCACCTGCTACACGTATAGAAAGCCTAGCTACATCGCTACGAGATGCCAAGCATCAGATAAGCAGAAGCAGGAGTATAGTGTTATAAAGCTGCAGCAGCCACAGCTACCGAGAAAGACTATACAAGCTATGGAGCCGGCTCTAACCGACACCGAGAGTGTGGACGGTAGGGTGCAGTTAAGGATTATAGGAAAAGACCAGCTGGACGGATAGGCCCCCTATCCAGCACTAACAATAGGGCACCGCACCGGAGCGAATCGACACGAGAAGAGAGTATCAACAGCTGTAGCGATCTGCTCTCGGCAGCCGTAGAAGTGAATACGGAAACGGCGATCATCCTTGTTATTACGATCTACCCTGTTAAGAAGTCGTGTGGACCCCTCTAGCTAAAAGCATTTATTAATACTGGAGCTCTTATTGGCGCAGCGATACACTACCGACTAGTTCAGAAACTGATAAAGGGATATAGCTACCCGGTGGAGCTGGCATTGCCGACGCGAATATCAGCGTATAACGGACAGGACACGGAAAACGTTACGCATTACGTGCCACTAAGGACTACACTAGCGGGACGGACTACGGAAGCAACGTTCCGGATTATGGACCTTGGACGGTTCTACATTATTATAGGGCAGAAATGGATAAAGAACCAGAAGACAGTTATTGACGTAGATAAAGGCACGATAGGGTTCAAAACCTAGGGCAACAGCACTGCCGCTATCGAACTATCCGCCGCCACTGTTGAGAATCGAAAGCCGCGGCCGCCAACGTAGCTCCGCCCGACCGCTCCGAACCCCCGGTCACCGTTGGAATAATAAGCTCGGAGGCCTTAACGACTCTTGTAAAGTCGCCGGACAATAAGATCTACGCTATCTTAATAAAAGATATCGAAGACTACTGAAAAATAATAGCGGAAGAAGAAGCAGACCTACTGGAGGTGTTGCCGAAGGAGCTCTACGATTACGCTGACGTCTTCTTAAGAGCCGACTCTAACCTCTTGCCGCTCTATCGACCGGAATACGACAATAAGATCCGGTTGAAGGAAGGGGCTGCGTTGCCGAGAACCGAGCCACTAAGACGACTGTTGCCGGCCGAGCTGGACTAAGTAGAGGTGTTTGTTTGAGAAAATCTGGCAAAGAAGTTTATTACGCCGAGTTCTGCCAAATACGCGTTACCGATTCTTTTCGTACGGAAACCCGGAGGCGGCCTCCGAGTATGCATAGATTACAGGGGCCTTAATAAGGTCACTAAGAGAGACGTGTATCTACTGCCGCTAATAGATAAGACTATACAGCGTATAGCGAAGGCTAAGTGGTTTAGCAAGCTGGACATCCGCCAAGCGTTCTATCGATTAAGGAACGAGGAAGGGCAGACGGAAGATCTTACGACATTCGCTACGCGCATAGGCAATTTTAAGTGGCTGGTAATGCCCTTCGGACTCACTAACGCGCCAGCGGTGTGGCAACGTTTTATAAATTACAGATTTCTAGACATGCTAGAGCGATTCGTATCTATTTACCTGGACGACATCCTTATTTACACAGATAGAACGAGAGAACAGTACACGAATCACATCGAGAAGGTGCTAACCAGGCTCCGCGAGGTCGGATTGAACGCAGACACGAAGAAGAGCGAGTTCTATCAAACCGAGGTCAAGTATCTTGGTCTTATCGTTAGAAGAGATAGAATTCGTATAGACCCCTTAAAGGTCGCCGCTGTCACGGAATGGAAGCAGCCGAAATCCGGAAACACTATACAGATCAGAGCGTTTCTCGGATTCTGCAGCTACTATTGAAGGTTTATTAAGGACTTCAGCAGGATAGCAAGACCCCTGAACGAAGCGTTAAAGAAAGAGGCCGCCGGCCTATAGAATAAGAAGTGCACGCAAGCCTTTAACCGGCTAAAAGAAGCAGTGGCCTCGGCGCCGGTTCTGGCACACTTCCGGCCGGAAAGGACAATCTACGTAGAAACGGACGCTTCCGATACAGTAACAGCCGGAATCCTTTCTTAATACGCTGACGACAGCGAGACCCTCTATCCGGTGGCCTTCTTTAGCAAATCTATAACTGAAGCCGAGCGGAACTACGCGATCTACGATAAAGAACTGCTAGCTATTATACAGGCGTTCGAGGAATAGAAGCCGGAACTTATAGCTAGAGAGAGCACGGTCCAGGTCCTTACGGACCACTAGTCGCTGACCTACTTTATAAAGACGCAGAAGCTCTTACGACGTTAGGCACGGTAGGCTGCCTACTTATCCGGGTTCGACTTTAAGATCACTTATCGACCTAGAGCTCAAAACGGAAAGGCTGACGCACTGACGAGGAGGGAAGGAAAGACCAGCCGCGCGAAAGAAGATCCGAACATGTTCCAGAAGATGTTGACCAAGCGGATAGTAGACGCAGAGGTATTGAAAGAGGTAGGGGTCTACGCAATAGAACCGACCAATAGGGAAGAAACTCTCTACGAGAAGGTGGAGCAGCTTAACCAGCAACAGAAGCTCGGCAAAACCGGTTCAGGGAAGCTAATAGTTCTGGAAGAACTAATTACAGAGGTCATCCAGCTGGTCTATAGCTCCGTAGATGTTGGCTACGCAGGCGCGAAAAAGACGATGCAAGCAGTAAGGACGATCTACTAGTTTCCGCGAATATTCGAACGAATCTACCGATTTATCGCTAACTGCCACGTATGCCGAACGGCGAAGCCGCGTTACGGCCTTCCGGCAGGCTTACTGAAGCCACTGCCGATCCCCGAGAAACTATAGCAGCACATTACGATAGACTTCGTAACCGGCCTGCCGAATTCAGATAGATACGATGCTACCCTTAACGTAGTAGATAGGCTAAGCAAAGAGCGCCACTTTATCCCCTGCCGAGCGAGAGACGAGGGAACCACTACAGAAGAGACTACGCGGATGTTGATTCGATACGTATAGAAGCACTATAGCCTGCCGGACACTATTACTACGGATAGGGGTCCTTAATTCACCGCCGACATATAGAAAGCCATCAACCAAGCTCTCGGAATTTGTAGAAAGCTCAGTACGGCCGCTTACCCACAGACCGACAGTTAGTCTAAAGTGGCTAACCGCGAGATAGAACGATATCTGCGAACCTTCTGCGGCTATTATCAAGAAGAATAGGTTAAGGTGTTGCCAATAGCCGAGTTCTGCGCCAACTCGGCACCGTCTAAGGCCACCTTGCTGGCGCCGTTCGAAATAACGCATAGCTATCTTCTAAGGATAAGTTTTTAGCTGCCGAACAAACCCAGCTCTACGGAACTATCTGCCGCTACGTCGTTAGAGAGAGTCGCCGCCACCGCAGCCGAGGCACTTAAGGCACAGATAGAAGAAGCAGTCAGGGTAGCAAAAAAGGCGATGGAATCGACTTAGAAGAAGATAGTAGCTCGAGCCAATAAGAAGAGGTTACTGCTAGAATTCGAGGAAGGCCAAAAGGTATTGCTCAACACGCGGAACCTGAGGCTAAAAGGCAACGCGAAGCTTAACCTGCACTACGTAGGTCCATTTACGATAATAGAAAAAAGGTCGCCAGTAACCTATCGGCTCCAGCTACCGAAGTCGTTCCAGGTCCACGATGTTTTTCATTCGGATCTGTTGAGCCTGGACCCTGAGGACGGCCTTCCAGAACAGGGGTTCGCCGAACCCCTACTAATCGAGATAGACGGTAAGGAAGAAGAGTAGGAGGTAGAAGACGTAATAGAAGTAAAGAAGGTAAGGGGGTCCATTAAAGCGAAGATCTCGTAGAAGGGATAGCCGAAAGACTATAAATGGTATCCGATCGAGAACATGCGGAACTCGGCGGAGCTGCTAGAAGAGTTCTACGCCTGGAATCCGGAAAAGCCGAAGCCAAAGTGGCTCTAATATCGACGATTCGGTGAAAGATAAAGAAAACCGCGTCTGCTCTATTAGCGCAGAAGCCAATAGACACGATTGCTAGTCGCTTTGCTGGAGTCTTCGGATTGGCTACTACCTATCTTGGCACCGGCAGGAAGCTCGCTAACGCAGTGAATCGGCGCCGACGCCGCCAGCACTGCGATATGTAAGGGCCTTGGTAGAGGAAGAAAAAGAAGAAGATAGCGAGCTGCAGGTAGATCTATATAGACCTACGCGATAGCGCACGGACCGGTCACACCGCAGCTCTGGTAACCGCTAGCTCCAATCAGATAGCTACGATCAGATAGAGCGGATCAGATAGACGCCAAATAAAGACTTTAGATAGTAACGATGTAAATCAAAAAAAAAAGAAGGAGGAACGGATAAGTAAGCAGTCGAGGGCGACCGCTAATAAGGGAGGGGAGTGGTGTTGCAGTGGTGGAAAGGGGTGGGACTAAGTAATAGGGTGGACCCTCGGAATCTCGGCTCGGCCCTTCCGGACCGAGCCGGGCCTTGGCACGCCACCCCCCCCTAAAGGTTTTGTTCACTACTTTATAGATTTCTTTCCCTCCTTAGTTCGAGATATAGTTATCAAAAAGGCCGTATTGAATTATATCTACGTGCCCGGATTAGCTAGGCTATAGCAAGGCTCGCTTTCGCCTATTAGTAGGCGTTTGTAATTGTCTATATAATAGCTTCTTCCTGCCAAATCCGGGATCGTACAGGGCGTAGGGTAGTGCCGCTTAGTCGGTAGGAGCGGGGAGTAGTCGTACCTATAGGCTATAAAGAAGGGAGATGTAAGGGGCCCAAGGATCTTGGTTCAGAAGCTTGAGGTTGGGTATCTATATAAAGGAACTGATAGGCAGTTCCTTCGTCGTCTGCTGCCGTACGATTTGTACCTACGAAGCCAAGCCAGCAATTTCCCCCTTGTGCAGGGGTGCCAGGTTTACCCTCCGTATAGAGGGTCAGGAGTTACCTCCTCTATACAGTGGTGCGTCGTTTACCCCGTTCAGAGGGGCGGTAGCTCCCCTTCGGTAGCTCCCCTTCGTGCAGGACCGTAGTGTTCTCCCTCCGTACAGGAGTGGGGTCCTGTCGGTGGTTCCGTACGGAGGGAGGGGTCGTGCTGGCACCGCTAAGTCGCAGTCCTTAGGGCGACGTTCGGCTTAGGTTGGGTTTAGGGCCTGGGCCGGACGGCGCGCCCCTAACAATACCCCCCCCCCCCCCCTCCCCTCTCGTAGTGTTTCTTCCGTACAGCGTCGCGCCTAAGTCAACCAGCTCCTGTTGTTTCTTTGGCGGGTTGCGGCTTCCTATTCCGTCCGGTCGTCTAAGTTATCGCCCCTCGCCACTTCCCTTTAGTTGTAGTTGCCTCTTGCCATTTGATCTGTTTGTAGCAGCTGCCTTGTTCGCTATTTCCCTTATAGCAGGCAGTCGGCTCTAGCCTTCTCCTTTCTTTTCCCTCCCTTACACCGTCTACTGCCTACTGTCTATCTACTATTACTACTACTACCGTCCTCCGTCTATCTACTATTACTACTACTACCTGCTACCAACTACTAACCGCTAACCAGCTACTATCTACTATGTCGTCCGCCCCGTCCGATAGCTCCTCTGTAGCTACTAGCTCTACCTCCTCCCCTCCTCCAGCTAGGGTCCCCCCCTACTTCGCCCTCTAGGAGTAGGACCTGCAACTTGACTAGCAGCTACTCCTCCGGTTCGTACGAGATCCCGTCTTCTGTACAGTCTAGGCTGACATCTTAGGTGCTATACCTGCAAGCAGCAGGATGCAGCTAGGCTCCCCTACTACGCCTTCTAGAGTGACCCTGTCCGGGTTATACCCGAGCGGGTAGGCACAGCCCGGCCGTCGTACGTTAATGCCCTCCTTATCGCTACCTGGGGCCAGCTCTGTGCCCCCTGCCCTAACTCTCCCTAGCCTACATTTAGCCTATACCGCCTCCTAGGCTTCTGGGCTAGGGTATGTGCCTCGTGCAAGTGGAAGGATAGCTCCTTCTACTGCCCCTCCTGCCGTCTAGGGGAGGCGCGTAGGGGTAGGGGTAGGGGGGTGCCTCCGCTTCCTGGGGCTGGTCCTGGTAGGGTCGGGGGCCCGGCCGGGCCCGAGGTAGTGGAGATCTCGGATAATGAATAGGTGGCTCTGGTTCTCTAGGGGGTGGCCCGTAAGCTACCCCCCCCCCCCCCCCCCCTAGGTAGCGTAAGGAATTTCAGACGGTTTTCTTTTAACTCCTTCCGTTTCTACTTCCCCTCCTATTCGTCCCTTGGCCATTCCTTTCTTCCAGCCTTTATATCGTACAGTGTCGTACAATGTCGTGTTAGCGGGGCCTGTAGTGTCCTACATCGTAATGCTCGATCCTTTGACAACCCTAGTCCGCCTACGGCTACCCTATCCTTAGGGCGGATCGTGCCTCCTTCTGTCGTATAGCGCAGTGTTACTGTAACTGGGCAGGGGGATGATTCTCCTCCTACCTGTCTAGTGCAGTTGTGTCTTGCAGAGCCTCGTACGGTTCCTACGTAGGTTCTGCCTATCCTCTCTATTTTACTAAGCACTCTGTCCTCCCTCGCTTCCTTCGACTCTTAAGGATCCCCTCTATCTTATACTCTTCCTAGCCCTCGGTTATAATTGCAGGTAGGCGCGCGTCGTCAGTCGTCTAGTGCAGCAGGGGGTCTGTGTTCGCTGGTCGTACGAGGTCTACGTAAAAGACTAGGTGGATCCCTAGGGGGGTGTTTAGTCGTACAGCGTATATCCTTATCGGCCAGATTACTGTAAACTTCCTGTTCCTCTAGTCTAGCTTCTTGCTCGGCTAGTCTGTACGGATGTTCCGCTGGTTTAGCTAGACCTGATCCCCTGCCTCGTACCTTGGTGCTGCCTGTCGTCCCTTGTTGGCCTGCTCTTCCGCATTCTGCTAGGCTATAGCTAGGCTCGCCTTTGCCTATTAGTAGGCGTTCGTAATCGTCCGTACGATGGCCTCTCCTTGCTGGATTGGGGATCGTACGGGGCGCGGGGTGTTACTGCTCGGGGTCGGTAGGAGCGGGGAGTGGTCGTATCTGTAGGTCGTAAAGAAGGGGGACAGTCCTGTAGCATTAGCCGTACAGCTATTAATAGCTAGCTCCGCTATAGGGAGGAGTCGGTTCCAGTTCGTCTGGTTATAGTCTACATACGCTCGGAGGTACGCTTCCAGAGTTGAATTGACCCTCTCTGTCGCACCGTCTGTTTGTAGGTGCTATGCGGTTAATAGACGACGTTCTACCTTTAGCAACTGGCAGATCCTCGCCCAGAGCTAGCTCGTAAACTGTGTCCCCTGGTCTAATACGATTGACCTAGGGAAACCGTGCTTGCTGAACGTCGTCCGTATAAAGGCCTAGGCAGTGTCCTTAGCTGTAATGGAGTCCATTCCCTCTAGTATTACCCCCTTCGTTAACTTGTCCGTAACTACTATAATGTTCTGCCGTCCGTCGCTCTTAGGGAGGTCCGTAATAAAGTCTACTGTTAGATCTTGCTAGGGCCGGTCCGGTATCGGCAGGGGCTTCAGCAGCCTATGCTTTAGCTCGCGCTAGGGCTTCGTTCGTCCGCATACATTGCAGTTCCGTACGAACCTACGAATGTCCTTTGCTATCGCCGGCCAGTAGTAGTCCCGGGCGATAATGCTGTACGTCTCCTCGCGCCCTAGGTGCCTAGTGGCTATAGAGTTATGCGCCTGTTGTATTAAGCTCGTACGGAGCTCCTCGTCCGCCGGGACCTATATCCGATTCCTGAACCTTAGGTTGTTCTCCTCTTCTACTGAACACTCGGCTGTCGACACCTTAAGATAGAGCTCGGCTAGGAGCTTCCGTTGCCCTCCCTAGATCGCCGTACAGGCCCCTCGGTATACCTCGTCCTTTCCCACTGCCTCTTCCTATACTTGCAGTTAGGGTTCCTATAGGTGTGTCGCCGCTAGGCGGATAGTCTCCCCGTCCGGCTCCCCCTTAAACATCTGGAATGTTCGTGACTTAAGCCGGTCGTCTTCGTATGTCGTTAGCATGTCCTGGTCCTGTCTAGACAGTGCATCGGCCCTGCTATTATCCTTGCCCTTACGGTACTAGAGTCTTATGTTAAACCGGCTTAGGTACAGTGCCTATCGTACGTGCCTCTCGGACAGCTTCCGGGGTTAAGTAAAGTATTCCAGGTTCTTATAGTCCGTTAGGACGAGGAACTTAGGCACTAAGCGGAGTTCTCTATCCCAGGCTTCGCAATACTGTACAACTGCCAGCAACTCTTTGTCGTAGATAGGGTAGTTGCACTTAGCTAGGGAGTTCTTCTTAGAGAAATACGCGCATAGGTGTAGGAGTCCGTCCGAGCCTACCTGTAACAGGATACCCCCGATGCAGTACCCCGAGGAGTCAGTTTTCAGTATTGTCGTACGCTCCGGGTCGAAGGCGGCGAGCGTTGGTCCTGTAGTGAAGAGCTCCTTTAGCTTGTCGAAGCTCCTATTACATTCGTCCGTCTATTTGAACTGCTTGTCTTTGTGCGTTAGTTTAACTAGGGGGCGTACGATCTCTAAGTAGCTCTGTATAAACTAGCGGTAGAAGTTGGCAAACCCGAGAAATTCCCGTACGCCCTTAACGTTCGTAGGTGGCTTCTATTGCTTAATAGCATCAATCTTCTTCCTGTCTATACTAATGCCTTTCCCTGCCTCGATAATGAAACCCAGGTATTTCGTACGTTGGACGCCGAATTCGCATTTGTCGATGTCGAGGTACAAGCCTGCCCGCTGCAGTCGGTCCAGCACCTTCTTGACATCTCGTACGTAGTCTGCATAGGTGCCGTCTGTAAAAACCAGGGTATTGTCGAGGTATGCCGAACAGGTGTCGTCTAGTAACCCTTGTAGGGACTTGTTAATGTACCTTTAGAAGGTTGCCGGTGCATTGGCAAGGCCGAAGGGGGTAACAAGCCACTCAAAAAGGCCGTATCTCGTACAGAAGGCTGTTATCCATTTACAGCCTTCCTTAATCCGTATCTTATAGAAGGCCGAGACTACATTAAGCTTGGTGAACTACTTCGCCTTGCTAATCCGCCCGAGGGTCTCCTTAATAAGGGGTAGGAGGTACCGGTCCTTCTTAGTAATCGCGTTGATGCCCCTGTAGTCTACGCAGAAACGCAATCCGGCCTTCCCCTCCTTGTAGACAAACAGCACTGGGGCTCCCGCGGACGACGTACTAGCCTAAATAAACCCTTTGGCAAGCAGGTCGTCCAGCGTCTTGCGCAGTACTAAGAGTTCTCTAGAGGACATTCCGTACAGCGGTCCGTACGGTACCTCCGGCGGGCCCCTATCCGGACGGGGTTCTAGCTAGATGTTATAATCAATCCCTTCCCTTCGGTGTAGCGGCAGCTTCGAGGCCGACTTTGGTTTAAAGAGGTCTAGGTACCTAACATACTCTCTTAGGAGCTTCGTACAGGGGTTTGTCGCCTCCTTAGGTGCTAATGCCTTCTCGATGTCCGCCGTCGCTGTGTTAATTTCGGCCTTAGTATTGCTACCTTGTAGGTACCTCCCCTGGTCCCGGATCCTCCGCCTCGTTACTGCCAGGTACAGCCGTCCTCGTCCGACATCTAGCTTGCCCTTCCAGCGCTCTATCTAAGGCTTTCCTAGTATCAGGTTATACCCTAACTTGTCCTGTACAACATAGAGGTATAAGTCTCGCTCGTAGTGTCCCTGTACCTCTAATGTTACTTTCACTATATAGGTAATGTCCGGTCCTCGCCCGGTAATGCCTAGCATGCGTACAGGTACTGTAGGGGTCGTCTTAATCCGATGTCTCTGTACGAAGTCTTCGCTGATTACTCTATACACCAAACATCCTGTGTTAATCAATGTCCGCGCCGTTGCGGACCTGTTCAACGTCGGCCGTACAATGAACAGCGTCGTCGTTATGTGGTTGCTCTTAAAAGATGGCCAAGTAACGCTTTAATTTAGCAGTCTATCTCGCGCCCGCCTCTAGCAGAGTCTTCGCTTAGAGGCTACTCTTTTCCCAACTCGTCGTCGTCCGAGTAGGACACCTGATCTTCTTGTTAGGGCGCCGCAATTGCCGCCCTCGCAGTGGTCGGCCGTCCCCTAGGTCTCTCTACTGGCAGAAGCCCGCAATTCCGTACAGTGTGGCCTATCTTGCTACACCGGTAGCAGCTCCCTTCTGCTCGCCTCTTGTTAAGGGTAGCCGTATCTACCTATTGCGCCCTTTTAGTAGCGGTCCTTAACCGTACGGTAGCTGCTGCTGCCACCCTCGTCGTCGTCGGTTCCTAGTCTATAGCGTCTATCTGTCGCTTGGGGGGTTGTCTTATCTCCTAAGCACGGCCTATCCGTCCCAGCCTGCGTTGCTAGTCGTCGACTATCCTAAGAAGGTCGCAGAATTCCTCGTACGTAGCTGGCCGCATTACACCTACTAGCCCTGTTATAATTTCCTTAGAGAGGCCTACCTCTAAAGAGGTAATCTTTATCCTGTCCTCCTATTGGAGACCCCCTGCTTCTGCTAAAGTCTGGTCAAATTCCGCGAGGAATTCTCGTACGGTCTTGCGTCCTTGTTTCATCGTATTGACCCGTAAGAGTGCTCGGCTCTCGCGGTCCGGGTCCTTATAGCTCTTGTCGAGAGCTGCCTAGAGCATCGTTGTCGTAGCTATCGCCGGGTTGGCAATAGCCGTCTCGTAGTACGGCAGAATTCGTGCTGCCGCCCTGCCCTTTAACCTCCCGAAGAGGTAGATTACCTTGTCTAGCTCGGTCAGGTATGCTCCTAAGTCTACTAGGAGCTTAGAGCGCATCTAAGCCGCCTAGGAGGGGTACTCGGCCGGAGCCTTACTATCGTACGTAGAGACGTCGGGGAGTTTGCTCTTAGGGGTCGGGGTGTAGGTTATAGTGTTCGTCGTCGTCGTAGGGGTCGGATCGCGATCGGACGCCCTAAGCTGTCGTAGCTCCTGTTCCTGTTGGGAAATCATCGCAGCCTAGTGGCTTACTTGTTGTTCGAGCTGCCTCTTGCTTTCCAGCAGCTCCTCGTATACGCAGTGCATATGCCCCTCTATAGCCGTAGGTTCTATAGGGATGTCGCCGTCTATCTTTGTTCTATCACTGCGGTTACCGACAGTGAGATCAGTTCCTAATGTAAGGGGCCTAAGGATCTTAGTTCAGAAGCTTAAGGTTGGGTATCTATATAAAGGAACTGATAGGCAGTTCCTTCGTCGTCTGCTGCTGTACGATTTGTACCTACGAAGCTAAGCCAGCAATTTCCCCCTTGTGTAGGGGTGCTAGGTTCACCCTCTGTACAGAGGGTCGGGAGTTACCTCCTCTGTACGGTGGTGCGTCGTTCACCCCGTTCAGAGGGGCAGTAGCTCCCCTTCGGTAGCTCCCCTTCGTGCAGGACCGTAGTGTTCTCCCTCCGTACGGGAGTGGGGTCCTGTCGGTGGTTCTGTACGGAGGGAGGGGTCGTGCTGGCGCCGCTAAGTCGCAGTCCTTAGGGCGACGGTCGGCTCAGGTCGGGTTAAGGGCCTGGGCCGGACGGCGCGCCCCTAACAGGGGACAGTCCTGTAGCGTCAGTCGTACGGCTATTAATAGCTAGCTCTGCTATAGGGAGGTGGGGGTTCCAATTCGTCTGGTCGTAGTTAACGTATGCCTAGAGGTATACTTCTAATGTCGAGTTAGCCCTCTCTGTCGCGCCGTCTATCTGAAAGTACTATACAGTTAATAGGCGACGTTCTACGTTTAACAGTTAGCAGATTCTCGCCTAGAGGTAACTTATAAACTGCGTTCCTTAGTCCGATACAATTGACCTAGGGAATCCGTACTTGCTAAACGTCGTCCGTATAAATACCTAGGCAGTGCCTTCCGCTATAATAGCGTCTATTCCCTCTAGTATTACCCCCCCCGTTAGCTTTTCTCTTACTACTATAATGTTCTGTCGCCCGTTACTCTTAGGAAGGTCTATGACAAAGTCTACTGTTAGATCTTGCTATAGTCGGTCTAGTATTAGTAGGGGTTTTAATAGGCCGTACTTTAGTTTACACTAGGGCTTTGTCTGTCTGCAGACATTGCAGTTCCGTACGAATCTGCAGATGTCCTTCGCTATCGCCGGCTAGTAGTAGTCCCTAACGACGATGCTGTACGTCTCCTCGCATCCTAGGTGCCTAGTTACTATTAAGTCGTACGCCTATTGTATTAAGCTCGTACAGAGCTTCTCGTCTGCTAGGACCCAAGTCCGATTCCTGAACTTTAGGTTGTTCTCCTCGTTTACTGTACACTCTGCTATTAATACCTTAAGGTAGAGCTCTGCTAGGAGCTTTCGCTGTCCTCCTTAAATCGCTATACAGACACCTCGGTAAACTTCGTCCCTTTCTACTGCCTCTTCCTACGCCTATAGCCAGGGTTCCTATATATACAGTATGTCGCCGCTAGGCGGATAGCACCTTCGCCTGGTTCCTCCTTAAACATGTGGAATGTTCGTAATCTTAGTAAGTCGTCGTCGTACGTCGCTAGTATGCCTTAATCTCGTCTAGACAGGGCGTTAGCCCTGCTTTTGTCCTTTCCCTTATAATACCAGAGTCTTATATTAAATCGGCTTAGGTATATCGCCTATTGTACATGTCTCTTAGAAAGCTTCTAGAGCTATATAAAGTACTCGAGATTCTTGTAGTCGCTTAGGGCAAGGAACTTAGGAACCGAGTGGAGTTCTCTATCCTATGCCTCGCAATACTGTACGACTGCTAGCAATTCCTTGTCGTAGATAGGGTAGTTGCTTTCGGCTAGAGAGTTTCTCTTAGAGAAGTACGCGTATAGGTGCAGGAGCCCGTCTAGGCGTACCTACAACAAGATACCTCCTATATAGTACCCTAAGGAGTCGGTTTCCAGTATTGTTATACGTTCTAGGTTAAATACGGCAAGCGTTGGTCCTATAGTAAAGAGCTCCTTTAGCTTGTTAAAACTCTTGTTACATTTATCCGTCTAAGCGAACTGTCTGTCCTTGTATATTAGCTTAACTAGGGGGCGTACTATCTCCGAGTAGTTCTGTACAAACTGGCAGTAGAAGTTAGCAAACCTAAGGAATTCTCGTACGCCCTTAATACTCGTAGGGGGCTTCTATTGCTTAATAGCATTAATCTTCTTCCTGTCTATACTAATGCCTTTCCCTGCCTTAATAATAAACCCTAACTATTTCGTACGCTTTATACTAAATTCACATTTATTAATGTCGAGGTATAATCTAGCCTGTTGCAGTGGGTCTAATACCCTCTTAACGTCCTGTACGTAGTCTGTATAGATGCCGTCCGTAAATACTAGTATGTTATTAAGGTGCGCAGAGCAGATAACGTCTAGTAGCCCTTACAGAGACCTGTTAATGTACCTCTAGAAGCTTGCTAGTGCGTTAGCAAGGCTAAAGGGGGTAGAAAGCTACTCGAAAAGGCCGTACCTCGTACGGAAGGCGGTTATCTATTTATATCCTTCCTTAATCTACATCTTGTAGAAGGCTAAGACAATGTTAAGCTTAGTAGACTACTTTGCCTTGCTGATCCGTCTAAGGGTCTCTTTAATAAGAGGTAGGGGGTACCGGTCCTTCTTAGTAATTGCGTTAATAACTCTGTATTCTACGCAGAAACGCAAGCTGGCTAAGCCTTCCTTATAAACAAACAGCACTAGGGCTCCTTTAGGTAACGTACTTACGCGAATAAAACCTTTAGCAAGTAGGTCGTCTAGTGTCTTGCGTAGTACTAGGAGCTCTCTAGAGGACATGCTATATAGTAGGCTATACAGTACTTTAGGAAGATTCTTATCTAGACGGGGCTCTAGCTAGATGTCGTAGTCAATTCCTTATCCTCGGTATAGTGGCAGTTTCGAGGCCGATTTTGGTTCGAAGAGGTCTAGGTATTCTATATATTCCGATAGGAGCTTTGTATAGAGGTCCGTCGCTCTCTTAGGCACTAAGGCCTTCTTAATGTCTGTAGTTGCAGTATTGACCTCGGCGTTAGCGTTAGCTTTAGCTTTAGCATTGCCGCCCTGCGGAATTCTCCCTTGGTCTTAGAGCCTCTGCTTCGTCGCTGCTAAGTATAGGTGTCCTCGTCTAACGTCTAGCTTGCCCTACTAGCGCTCTATCTATAGCTTCCCCAATATTAGGTTATACCCTAACTTGTCCTATACAACGTAGAGGTATAAGTCCTGCTCGTAGTGTCCTTGCAGCTCTATCGTCACTTTCACTATATAGGTAATGTCCGGTTCTCGTCTGGTAATGCCTAGTATGTGTATAGGTACAGTAGGGGTCCTCTTAATATAGTGTTTCTGTACGAAGTCTTCGCTGATTACTCTATATACTAAACACCCTGTATCGATTAGTATCTGCGCAGTAGCGGTCCCGTTTAACGTAGGTCGTACGATAAACGGTGTAGTCGTTATGTAGCTGCTCTTAAAAGATACCTTAGTAGTGCTTTAATTTAGCTATCTATCTCGTATATGCCTCTAGTAGAGCCTTTGCTTAGAGGCTACTCTTTGCCTAACTCGTTATTGTCCGAGGGGAACTCTTAGGTCTCGTATCAGGGCGCTGCAGTTGCTACCCTCGCAGTAGTCGGCCGTCCCCTAGGTCTTTCTGCGAGCAAAAGCCCGCAATTCCGTACAGTATGCCCTATCTAGCTACACCGGTAGCAGCTCCTTTCTGCTCGTCTGTTGTTAAGAGTAGCTGCATCCACCTACTACGCCCTTTTAGCGCCGGCCCTTAGCTGTATAGTAACGGCTGCTGCTACTCTCGTCGTCGTTATTAGTTCCTAGTCTATAGCATCCTACTGCCAATAGAGGGGCTGTTGCATCTCGTAGGCACAGCTTATCCGTCCGAGCCTGCGCTGTTATATGCCAAAATCCAGGTTAGAGAAGCTATTTCTACTAGATAACTATATCCTTCTGCAGCTTCGGAATTAACTAGTAGTGTCCAGCTGTGCTAATAAGGGCTCTCGTGTCTACGAATACTTTTGGCTAGAGGGACCGCTAGTCCGGCGAACTGCTAAGAGGGTAGATAGTAATAGGCAGAATAATAGCTACCTCGTTGTTAGCTTCTACTGTCACCGACAGCGGATCGTTACAGCTGATAATGCTCCGTTCTTCCGGTAGCTTCGAAACCCTTATAGGTATGCTAGATGGTGTTACGGTTAACAGCTGGAAGAGCAAGGACAACAGTACCAAAGTCCTACTAAGTTCTACTATAATCTACAGGCTATATCTTAACAACCAAAGGTCTAACTAAGACGATTCCTGCTGCCTTAGAAGCGCTACAATTGGTTCTATAAGGACAAACAGTCAGGTTGGGAAAGGCGCTGGAATTACAGCTAACAGATAGTAGAAAATCCCTAATAGTCCTAAGGTCCCATCTTGCTCTACTACCCTTAATAGCCTATAACTTAACACTTACTAGCCTAAGTAAGAGGTTTCTAGGCGCGTTGGAAGCAACTTAATCCGCCCTTTGGAAGGTTCTGTTTCAGTTCTAGAACCTTTTAGAAAAGAAGGTTTAAGAAGTAACTTAGTTAGTAAAACAAAGAAAGGAAGTTTACTAAGAAACTTCCTAGGAAAGCTAGTAGCAAAAGGGCAAACAACTAGCTAGGGCAGAGGGATATAAGGAGTAGCTGCCGCCCTCTTATCTTTCTGTCTTCCTTCTTTATAGCTTGTCTTATATATTTAACCTAGAATACCCTTCTCATCCTAACCCTATAACTAACACTTTAGACATTAGTCTCTTTAAATCTTTTACCTAACCTTAGTCTTCTATGCAACCTCTATTTATAATAGCCTCTTCCTTAAGTCTATAAGCCATCAACTAACTTAAGACTATTAATTAACATAGTCTTCTACTTACTACCTAAAGAGATTCTCCTTAAGGAATACTTAAAACTGGATCTTTTTATAAAAGGTACTTCTAACTTAATAAACAGTAATCCTACCCTTGCCCTACGAGTCCTTTTTACAGCAGCAAACATTGTTTGTATAGGAACAGAGCAATTTAAAGACCTTAGCAACTACATTAGTAGCCTAGAGACAATGCTGTTAAAAGGCAAAGACTAGCTATAAGAGATAGAACAAAGGGTAGTTACTCTTAAACTTATAAAGCGATAAACATAAGGACAGATATAAGAAGCCTTGACCTTAAGGATATACACTACTACTAGAGAATCTACTAGCAAGAAGGTAGCAGACCTAGAAACTTTCTATATAGACAAGGAGAAGTTTTATAAATTCCGCCTACGACTGTCTATTAAACTCTTAGCTAACGCAGACTATTTCTCCAATAAAAATTAGAAGGTCTCCTACGTATTCTCCCTCCTAGTGGGCAAAGCATTTTAGTAATTCTTACACTAGTTTAACCTATAGACACTCTATTGTACTTGCCTAGACATTCAGGCCTTACTTACTTCTGTTAACTTAGCCTTTAGAAACCTATATTGCAAGCCTATAGCTTAACAATTTATTAGAACACTTAGGTAGACCAATAAGCTCTTCGAAGATTACTATATATAGTTCTTAAGAGAGATCAGATACTGTAAATACAATATAGAGGCACAGAAGTCATCTCTGGTTGCTAGGTTCAGCATAGAACTCCTTACAAATCCTAAGGATTAGGAACATAAAGCCCTATCCTTCTAGGAGCTTGTTACCCTCTGCTAATGCCTTAACAGCTATAGGAACCTGTTTGCAGACATTATTAAGGCTAGAAGCAACAACTGCAACAGCTAACGCCCTGTTTCTACTCCTACAAACATTACCCTAAATATAGGCACTTATATACTAACCCTACGCCTGCTCCCTTAACTAGTTATTCCCTAAGGGGACCCTAAAGACTTAAGCTTAGCTAAACTCTAAGACGGCCGCCTTACGCAAAACGAGAAGGAACGCTGCTGCTGCCTATACCTCTATTTATACTGTAGTAAACTAAACTACATTGCTGTTAACTGTCTAACACTAGCTATAAGACGTACTAAGATAGGCATACCTCTCGGTTTCTCTACAGCAGGTCCTATACTATAAGACAACAAGAAGAACTAGGGAAACGCCTAAGCCTATTAATAAGACGCCTAATAGGCAGGCACTTAGATTGACATTATGCAATCTCTTCTTCTGCTATACAATTCTATACTAAAACAGAGAATAAACTAACTTGTCCTCCCTTAGTTATTATAGCAGATATCTGTACTAAGAAGAACATAATATGCTTAGTACTTACAAGAATTAACTGCAGCGCAACTAGCAAGAGCTTTATTAACCCTAAACTTGCTAACTCTTTAGGAATTACTACTTAGATCTTAAAGTACCCTAGACCCTTAAGAATGTTTAACGGCAGTAAGGCCTCCTTAGGAGGCGTAACTTAGATTGCCTATGTTAAGCTTAACCTTAGGAACAACTACTAGTAACACCTCTCCTGCTTTGTTACCCCTTTAATAAACTAGAAGCTTATCCTTTCACTGCCTTAATTAAAGCTTTACAACCTACAGATTAACTGGAATACTAGA
The DNA here is from genome assembly GCA_016165855.1 of Pseudocercospora ulei. Taxonomy (NCBI): domain Eukaryota; kingdom Fungi; phylum Ascomycota; class Dothideomycetes; order Mycosphaerellales; family Mycosphaerellaceae; genus Pseudocercospora; species Pseudocercospora ulei. The sequence goes on from JACWNB010000003.1 coordinate 4,863,713, forward strand.
ACCCTTTGCCTAAACCTAGAACCCTGCTAAAACTATTGCTGCCCTTTTACTTAACTTACTCCTATGTATAGTAATTATAATTCAATCTTCTAAGTATCTGCAGCTACTTTCTATATAGCTAAAAAGAAGAAAGGAGCTCAAATATTTGCTGCCCTAATAGAGGACATTGAAAAGGCTCCTGCTAAGTTTAATAAGAAAACGGAAGCTACTAACCTAGAGACAAAAATACTAGAAGAATATTACGACTTCCTTGGTATATAGTTGGTTAAAAAAGCTAACAAGCTGCCTCTTTACTGCCCCTATCACTATAAGACTGCACTAGAAGAAGATAAGATACCCCCCTTTAGCCCCTTTTACTAGATGTCTTACGAAGAACTTTAATTCCTGCAAAAGTTCCTATAGCAGAACCTTTAAGAAGGCTTGATTAGATCTAGTCGCTCTTCTGTAGCTAGCCCTATTATATTTGTTAAGAAACCTAGTAGATAGCTACGCTTCTATGTCGACTACTGCAACCTTAATCCTATTTCTAAGAAGAATCGCTCCCTAATCCTTCTTATATAGGGGACTGTAGAACGCCTTTCGAAGGCAAAATAGTTTACTAAGCTTGATGTAATTGCAGTATTGAACAGGTTTCGAATAGCTAAAGGACAAGAATGGATAACTGCATTTAGGACAAGATACAGCTTCTTTAAATCCTTGGTTATGCCCTTTCGCATATACAATGCACCTAGCACCTTCTAGGAATACATAAATAACAACACTCTAAGAGAATACTTAGATTAATTTGTTACGGCTTATAGTAACAATATCTTAGCGTGCAGCAAGACACTAAGAGAACACTAGGGACACGTCTGCAGGGTATTAGTTAAGCTAGAAGAAGCAGGCTTATATCTAGACATTAACAAGTGTAAATCCTAAAAACAAGAAATCCAATTCCTTAGATCAATTATTTTAGACAAAAGCAAATATATAGATCTAGCAAAGATCCAATCAATTCTTAACTGGAACGTTCTAAAGACAATTAAGGAAGTGTAAGGCTTCCTAAGCGTTGCTTATCTCTATCGCTGCTTCATTTAAGGCTTTAGCTTAATTGTAAAGCCTTTAACAGCTCTAACAAGAAAAGAAGCTAAGTTTCACTAGATTAAAGCCTGCTAACGAGCATTTAACCTCCTACGCCAACAGTTTATTAAGGATCATCTCCTCTAGCACTTCGACTTTGATTTAGAAAACTGTATAGAAATAGACGCCTCTAATAGAGCTACTAGATCTGTCCTTCTTTAAAGAAAGGCATCTAACTAACTAAAGCTTCTAGTAGCCTATCTTAGAAAGAAGATAATTGTAACTAAATGCAATTACGAGATCTAAGACAAGGAACTCCTAGCTATTGTACAGGCCTTTAAATAATAGCGCCTAGAACTTAAAGGTGCAGCCTTTCCAACTTAAGTAAGCTCTAATTACAAAAATTTAGTCTAATTTATAAAGAGCAAGATCCTTAATCGACGACAAGCTAGATAGAGTAAATTCCTTTCTAGTTTCAACTTTGTTATTTAGTATGCGCTAGGATCCCTTAATTCGAGAGCTAACGCCCTTACTAGGATGCCTAGAAAACATCTAGTAGACAGAGGAGAAGGTTAAGCAATTTGTAACTAAACTATCCTAAAGGCCTAAACCCTAAGTAAGGACTTAAAGACTTACTTTAAGAAATGCAACTAATCTATTGCAGCCTCTTTTGCCTTGTGTCTCGCGCCTGCTTTCCTAGAAGATAACGATTTAGAAAGCGAAACAGACAAAACTAAAGACTCTAAAACTAAAGCCCCTGTTACCTCTAACACTGATTTAGAAGATAAAGAAGTAGCTAAAGAAGCAAACTATCCTAGAGAACTGCTCCTAATAATTAGAGAGGCTTACTAATTAGACCAAAAAGCTTAAGGGTTGATCCAAGTCCTTAAAATAGGCTAGCGTACCTTCCCTAGCTTTTCCCTCTTAGAATGTAAACTTAGGGATAGACTAGTCTACTTTCGCTCTCGCCTTTTTACTCCTAAAGGAGCAGACAACTTAATACGACCCTACATCCTTAGGACAGTTTACAACTTAGTAGTAGGAGGCTACCTAGGACGCTCGAAGCTTTACAAGCTTACCTTACGCTACTACAAGTAGCTATTAATATAGAAGTATATATGCAGATATAGAAATAACTGTGCTATCTACAGAGCAGCTAAACACGATCGTCAACTTCTATAGGGCTTACTAAAGCCTCTCCTAGCTTCTAAATACCCTTAGAAGCATAGTACGACAGACTTTGTTACCTGTCTCCCTTAAGGAACTACTTAGGCAGGTGTTAAGGCAAAGAATGTCTTTGTAGTTGTAGATCGACACTCTAAGGACTGCTTTATAGTACCTTGTTAGAGTCTAACTTCTAAAGAAACTGCCTAGCTCTTTTACAAATACGTCTAGCGCTTCGTAGGCCTTCCTAACAGTATTACCTCCAATAGAGGCTCTTAGTTCATTGCTAAGTTCTGGAAACAGCCGGCTTAGGACTGGGACCTAACAGGACGGCGTCCCCTAACATAGGCCTTTCTAAGAGTACTACCTCTAACAGAGGCTCTTAGTTTATTGCTAAGTTCTAGAAACGCCTATACAAGCTTCTAAACATTAACTACTATATCTTAACCTCCTACTACATAGAAACAGATAGATAAACAGAGATTGCAAATGCTCTGTTCGAACAGATACCGCGTTGCTTTATTAACTACTACTAGAAGGATTGGCTAAAATATATTCCTACAGTGGAATTCTTCGTTTGCAACTAGGAATTAGGGACAACTAGACACCCCCCTTTCTACACTACTAGAGGCTACTACCCTAGAACAGGAATAGAACCTTAAGACCTACTACGACGACCTAACAACCTAGACGAAGTTAATGTAGATACCTAGGCAATATACCTTTCGTAGATCTACTAAGAAGTCTAAGAAGAAAAAACTTATGCTTAGGCTCTCTACGAAGATTAAGCTAATCGAAAAAGACAGCTAGCTTCTAACTATTAAGTAGAAGACAGAGTGTACCTTAACTCTAAGAACATTGTTATAGGAAGACCTTCTCGCAAACTCGACTGGAAAAAGCTAGGCCCCTTTCCTATTATAGAGAAGATTAACTTTGATACATACTGCCTCTAACTGCCTAAAGAATAGGAAATCTATAACGTCTTTTATTCTATTAGGCTAAGGCGTAGAGAAGGAGATCCCTTCCCAATTTAAGTACAAGATTAGGAACGAACTTACATCCTCCCTATAGCAGATAATAATGAAGACAAGGAGGAGGAGTACTATATATATAACATTACAGACTGTTGAGTTATAGATAGACAAACTAAGTATAAGGTCTAATAGCAAAGCTATAAAGACTAGGACACTACTTAGGAACCCCTTAGAAACATTATCTTTAACAAGGACAAGATTAAAGCCTTTTATTAACAGGACCTCTTAGACTCTTAAGGACATTACCTAGAAAACAGGTACAGCTAAGAGGAACTGGACGCTGTTTACTAAGAGAATATTAACTGTAACATTAGACCTGCCCCTAGGAATAAGTAGGCTTACCCTTAGTGATCCGGGCACGCAGATATAATTCAATACGGCCTTTTTAATAACTATATCTCGAACTAAGGAGGGAAAGGGATCTATGTAGTGGTGGACGAGACCTTTGGGGGGGTGGCGTGCCAAGGCCCGGCTCGGTCCGGAAGGGCCGAGCCAAAATTCCGAGGGTCCACCCCGTTACTCAGTCCCACCCCTTTCTGCCGCCGCAACACCACCCCCCTCCCTTATTAGCAGTTGCCCTCGACCGCTTACCTATCTGTTCCTTCTTTTTTTTTTTTTTTTTTTTTGATTTACATCGTTACTATCTGACGTCTTTACCTGGCGCCTATCTGATCCGTTCTATCTGATCCGAGCTATCTGATCCTAGCTATCTGATCAGAGCCAGCGGTTACTAGAGCTGCGGCGTGACCGGTCCGTGCGCCGCTGCATAGGTCTATATAGATCTATCTGCGGCTCCTTATCTTCTTCCTCTTCTTCCTCTACTAAGGCCCTTACCTATCGCAGGGCTAGCAGCGTCGGCTTCGTTCTCAGGCGAACCGGCGTTACTAAAAGCACTAGAGCCGGTGGTTCCGTCCTAATCTCGACGTCGTTATCCTTTCGGCGAAGCCGACTGGTGCGGACGATGCCGATAAGGGCGGTGGCTAGGCTCGCCAATCTCGATCGCTCTTACCAATATCTATATCGATAGGGCGGACGCGGTTCTTCTTTTTCTTCCTGATCCGCTAGCTTTGGCCTTCCTCGAATTCTATCGGTAACCTCTTCCTATTAGCTCGAGTTACTATCTTCTTCTAAGCTGATTCTATCGCTTCTTTCGCTACCTTAATCGCTTCTTCTATCTGAGATCGTAGCGCTTCTGCCGCCGCCGCGGCGATTCTCTTCGACGAAGTGGTAGTAGAAGGTTCTGGAGAGCTGGGTTCGTTCAGTAGTTGAAAGCTTATCCTTAGAAGATAACCGTGTGTTATCTCGAACAGCGCCAGTAAGGTAGCTTCCGACCGTGCTGAATTGGCACAGAATTCTGCTATCGGCAACACCTTAACCTATCCTTCTTAATAATAGCTGCAGAATATTCTCAGGTATTTTTCTATCTTACGATTGGCTACTTTAGACTGGCCGTCGGTCTGAGGGTGAGCGGCCGTGCTGAGCTTTCTACGAATTCCGAGGGCTTGGTTAATGGCTTTCTATACATCGGCGGTGAATTGAGGGCCCCTATCCGTAGTAATAGTGTCCGGCAGCCTATAGTACTTCTATACGTGCTGGATTGACATTCTCGCCGTTTCTTCCGCAGTAGTCCCTTTATCCTTAGCTCGGCAGGGGATGAAATAGCGTTCTTTGCTCAGTCGATCTACTACATTGAGCGTAGCGTTATATCCATCTGAATCCGGCAGGCCGGTTACGAAATCCATTATAATGTGCTGCTATAGTTTCTCGGGGATCGGAAGTGGCTTTAGCAGGCCTGCCGGAAGGCCGTAACGTAGCTTCGCTGCTCGGTACACGTAACAGTTAGTAATAAACCAATGTATCCGCTCGAAGATTTGCGGAAACTAGTAGGTCGTCCTTATTGCTTCTATCGTCTTCTTCGATCCTGCATAACCAATATCCTTGGACCTATAGATTAGCTAGATAACCTCTGTAATCAGTTCTTCCAGAACGATCATTTTCTCTGAGCCCGTTTTGCCGAGCCTCTGCTGCTGATTAAGCCGTTCCACTTTCTCGTACAGCGTCTCTTTTTCAATCGGCAGCTCTATCGCATAGATCCCTACCTCTTTTAACACCTCCGCGTCTACTATCCGTTCCGGTAGCACCTTCTGAAACATGTTCGGATCTTCTTTCGCGCGGCTGGTCTTCCCTTCTCTTCTCGTTAACGCGTCTACCTTTCTATTTTGAGCTCCTGGTCGATAGGTAATCTTAAAATCAAATCTGGATAAGAAGGCAGCCTACTGGGCTTGGCGCTATAACAGCTTCTGCGTCTTTATAAAGTAGGTCAGTAACTGGTGGTCCGTAAGGACCTGGATCGTGCTCTGTCTAGCTATAAGCTCCGGTTTCCACTCTTCGAAGGCCTAAATAATAGCTAGCAGTTCTTTATTATAGATAGCGTAGTTCCGTTTAGTGTTATTTATAGACTTGCTAAAGAAAGCTACCGGATGGAGAGTTTCTCTATCGTTAGCATATTGAGAAAGGACCCCTGCCGTTACTATGTCAGAAGCGTCCGTTTCTACGTAGATCGTCTTTTCCGGTCGGAAGTGCGCTAGTACAGGCGCCGATGCCACTGCCTCTTTCAGCCGATTAAAGGCTTCCGTGCACTTCTTATTCTATAGGCCTGCGGCCTCCTTTTTCAACGCCTTATTTAGTAGTCGATATCTTGCTGAAATCCTTAATAAACCGTCGATAGTAGCTGCAGAATCCGAGAAACGCTCTGATTTGGGTAGTGTTTCTGGATGTCGGTTGCTTCCATTCCGCAACGGCGGCCACTTTCGACAGGTCTATCTAAATTCCTTCTCTTCCGACAATAAGACCGAGGTATTTGACTTCGGTCTAATAGAACTCGCTCTTCTTCGTGTCCGCGTTCAATCCGACCTCGCGGAGTCTCTTTAACACCCTCTCGATGTAGTCCGTGTGTTGTTCTCTCGTTCCCTTAGTGTAGATAAGAATATCGTCTAAGTAGATAGACACGAAACGTTCTAGCATGTCTATAAATGTGTGGTTTATAAAGCGTTGCTACACTGCCGGTGCGGTGGTAAGTCCGAAAGGCATTACTAGCTACTTAAAGTTGCCTATGCGCGTAGCGAATGTCGTAAGATCTTCCGTCTGTCCTTCTTTATTCCTTAACCGGTGGAACGCTTGGCGAATATCCAGCTTGCTAAACTACTTAGCGTTAGCTACTCGTTGTATAGTCTCGTCTATTAGCAGCAGCGGATACACATCTCTCTTGGTAACCTTATTGAGGCCTCGGTAGTCTACGCATAGGCGGAGGCCACCTCCGGGTTTCTGTACGAAAAGAATCGGTAACGCATATTCTGCAGAGCTTGGCGTAATGAACTTCTTTGCCAGATTCTCTCGAAGAAACACTTCTACCTGGTCTAGCTCGGCCGGAGATAAGCGTCTTAGGGGCTGGGTTCTCGGCAGCACGGCTCCTTCTTTCAACTGGATCTTGTTGTTATATTCCGGTCGGTAGAGCGGCAGTAGGTTGGAGTCTGCTTTCGAGAACACACTAGTGTAACTATAGAGTTCTTCCAGGAACACCTCTATCGGGTCTACCTCTTCTTTTGCTATTATCTTCCGGTAGTCTTCGATGTCTTTTATTAAGATAGCGTAAATCTCGTTGTCTAACGACCTCGTGAGAGTCGTCAGAGCTTCTGAACTCATTATTCCGATCGTGTCTTAAGGTTCGGGCCGATCCTTCGGAACCGCTTTGATGGTCGTAGCGTTCGGTTCCACTGTAACGACGGTAGCCGGTTTGGCGGCGACTCCGTCGTCCTAGTTTTTGAATCTAAGGGTGCCTTTACCTACGTTAATAACGGCTTTCTGGTTCTTTATCTATTTCTGTCCTATAATAATGTTAAACCTTCCGATATCTATAATTCGGAACGTCGCTTCTGTAATGCGACCTGCTAGGGTGGTCTTTAGTGGCATATAGTGCGTGACACTCTCTGTGTCTTGTCCGTTGTATGCTGAAATCTGTGTCGGCGACGCTAGCTCCACTGGATAGCCGTATCCTTTTATTAGCTTGTAAACTAATCGATAGTGAATTGCCGCTCCAATAAGGGCCCCCGTATCGATAAAAGCTCTTAGCTAAAGTGGTTTGCTCGATCTGTTAAGGGGGTGGACAGTAATAAGAAGGATAATAGCTGTTTCCGTGTTCACTTCCACCGCCGCTAAGAGCGGATTGCTGCAGCTGTTAATGCTCTTATCTTTCTATATCGTAGTTCTTGTTAGTGCCCTGTTTTCTACGCTGGATAGGGGGCCTATCCTTCTAGCTGGTCTTTTCCCAGGATTCGCAGTGGCACTCCACTGTCTACGCTGTCGGTGTCGTTCGGAGCCGGCTCTATAGCTTGTATAGTCTTTCTCGGTAGCTGCGGCTACTTTATAACGCGATACTCCTGCTTCTGCTAGGCCGTTGCTTGGCATCTCGTAGCGATATAGCCAGGCTTTCCACACGCGTAGCAGGTGGGGACGAACGACGAACGCGGTAACTGATAAGTTGGCTGCTGGGGTGCTCTCCGGAAAGGCGCAGGGGGTCGCGTTGTCTGGATTATCAACGGCTTCGGGTTTGATTCGCGTAATTTCGCGTAAGCGCTTAGGTTTCTTGCTGTAACTCTCGCTCGGTGCACGAAGCTCTCAAGGTCTTCATCTTCTATTGAGGCTATAGCTGCGGCCAGTTTAGGGTTTAGCTTCTGTCTTAATAGATAGAGCTGCTCGTCTTCCGCTACTCTGGCCCTAATAGCATATTTTCTGAACAGTCCGTAGAATTCTTCGAACGTCTGCCGGTTCTGGTTGATCTTGTCTAGCTGCTTACGGGCTGTCTTCTTTCGGAATGGGTCTCCGAAGCGTTGATCTAGTGCTTTAATCGCTTCCTCGGCGGTTACCTCTTCTAGGTCCGCTACTAGCGAAAAAGCTTTACCCTCCAATCGCGATTCCAGGTACGCCAATCTATTTCCGGCACTGTTTCTGGCGTAGTCGCGGTCTATCTTGTTCTTTATCTTCTTCCTAAACGCTTCCTAGTCTTTAGGGTCTCTGCCTCTAAACGCCGGTAGGTCCGGCAATAATGTTATTAGAGTGCTACCTTGACTGTAGGCCGCCAGTAAGGCGGTCTCTGCTTGTTCTTCTCGATGCAGTAGCGGCGACGACGACATCGCTGCTTCTATCTTAGCTAGCCGAGCCTCTATCGCTTTCAGTTGCGCCAGTCGGCTCGCCGCTTGGTTTTCCAGCACATCTATAATAGTCTCGGCCGATTCCTTCTCGGCCCTTACCGTTTTAATTTCCTCTCTTAGTCTCCTATTCTGTTCCGTGTTTCTATAAAACTTCTTCTCGATAAAGGTAATAATGTCGAACACCTTTTCGGCTCTATTCTCTGCTAGATGCTCTTCCATTTTCTCCGGCGTGCGTGCATACAACTCGGCATAGCTCTCTATACCCCTCTTCGCTTCCTCTATCTCTTCTTCTGTAAGGCCCTTAGTAGCTATTCCGTCGTCGAGGATGCTAATACGCCTATCCATCGGTCTATTATTCTTTCTCTTTCCGCTGCAGCCTGTAACGCTGCCCTCTACCGTTGAGAAGCTCTCTATAGCTATCTTACTGTGCTGGTGTTTGGTTTGTGTGGTGCGCATGCGTTATTCGGGGGTCCGGATAGTTTAACGGTCCCTTTCGCGCAGCGCAGTAGTAGTATAGGGGTTGAGTTTGAGATATAATAATCCGGGCACGTAGATATAATTCAATACGGCCTTTTTGATAACTATATCTCGAACTAAGGAGGGAAAGGGATCTATGTAGTGGTGGACGAGACCTTTGGGGGGGTGGCGTGCCAAGGCCCGGCTCGGTCTGGAAGGGCCGAGCCGAAATTCTGAGGGTCTACCCCGTTACTTAGTCCTACCCCTTTCTGCTGCTGCAACACTTAGTATCTAGAACTACTTAGGCTTCGTAGGAACTTAGCTATAGTAAGGAGAGCTACTGTTACAAATAACAGCAAGAAGAGCAAGGACAACAGTATCAAAGTCCTACTAAGTACTACTATAATTTACAGGCTATATCTTAACAACCAAAGGCCTAACTAAGACAATCCCTGCTGCCTTAGAAGCGCTACAATCGGTTCTATAAGGACAAACAGTTAGGTTAGAAAAGGCACGTAAACTATAGCTAATGTAACAGCTTAAGAATCTTGGTTTAGAAACTTAAGGCTAGGTATCTACATAAAGGAACTAATAGGCAGTTCCTTCGTTGTCTGCTGCTGTACAATTTGTACCTACGAAGCCAAGCTAGCAATTTCCCTCTATGTAGGGATACAAGGTTTACACTCTGTACAGAGGATTGGGAGTTCTCTCTCTATATAGTAGTACAGAGTTTTCCCTCTGTTTAGAGGGGCGGCACTTCCCCTCTATATAGGGCTGTAGGGTTCTCCCTCTATATAGGAGTAGGGTCCTGTTAGTAATCCTGTATAGATAGTGGGGTCGTGCTAGCGCCGCTAAGTCGCAGTCCTTAGGGCGACGGCTGCCTTAGGTCGGGTCTAGGACCTGGGCTAGGCAGCGCCCCCTGACAACACACCCTCCCCTTCCCTTCTTATAGTGCTCCTTTTATATAGCGGCGTGTCGTACATCCTTAGCTTCTAGTGTTCCTTTGGCAGGTCGCGATTTCCTGTTTTCGTCTAATTATCTATATAGCCGTTGCTCGTCGCCTACTGGGTCGTAGTTGCCTCTTTGCCTTTTTATACAGCTGCAGCAGTTGCTCTAGTTGCCGTTGCCTCCTATAGCAGGCAGCTACTCTCTAAATTCTAAGCCTCTCCCTTCTCTTTCCCTTCCCCCTTTTCCTTTCCTTCCCTGCCTGCCTCCCCGCTTTTACACTGTCTACTGTCTACTACCGTCTACTGTCTACTGTCTACTATCTACTATCTACTATCTACTATTATGCCTCCCGCCCTGTCTAGCTGTACTCGCCGTAGCTCCCTCGTGGTCGCTAGGTCTACCTCCGCTCGTCCGGCTAGGGTCCCCTCCTATTTCCGCCTCTAGCAGTAGAATGCTTAATTTGATTAACAGCTTCGCTTCTAGTTTGTATAGGTTCCCTTCCTCTGTACAGTCTAAGCTAACGTCTTAGGTGCTACACTAACGAGCAGTAGGACGCGGCCGAGCTACCCTTCTACGCCTTCTAGTGTAACCCTGCCTAGGTTACACCTTAGCAGGTCGCTATAGCCTGCGCGTTGTACGTTAACGCTATCCTTATTGCTACCTAGAGCCAGCCCTATGCCTCCTGCCCTAACTTCCCCCAGCCCTTACTTAGCCTATACCGCCTCCCCGGCTTCTAGGCCGGAGTGTATGCCTTGTGCAAGTAGAAGGATAGCTCCCTCTACTGCCCCTACTGCCGTCTAGAAGAGGCGCGTAATGGTAGGGGGGTGCCTCTGCTTCCTAGGGCTGGCCCAGATAGGGGTCCTGCCGGGAGGGAGGTAATTGAGATCTTAGATAGGGAGTCGGCCGCCCTAGTCCCCTAGGGTAGTAGCTAGTGAGCTACTTCCCCCCCCCCTATAGGTAGTATAAGGAATTTTCGGACGGTTCTGCTCCTAACCCCTCTTACTTCCCTTTCCCTTTCTACCTGTTTTCTGCCTGTTCCCTTTCCTCCTGCCTTTCTTTCGTACAGTGCTGTATAGTGTAGTGTCGGTAGGATCCTGCAGTGTCCTACGTTATAATTCTCGATCCTTTGGCAACCTAAGTCGTCGGCGGCTGCCCTGTCCTTAGGGTGGATCGCGCCTATTTTCGCTGTATAGCGTAGTGTTACTGCAACTAGGCAGGGGGATGGTTCTCCTCCTACCTGTCTAGCGCGGTTGTGTCTTGTAGGGCCTTGTATAGTTCCTACGTAGGCTCTGCCTATCCTCTCTATTATACTAGGTACTATACCTTCTTCTGCTTCCTTTAGCTCTTAAGGATTCCTTCTACCTTGTATTCTTCCTAGCCCTTAGTTATAATAGCTAGTGGGCGCGCGTTATCTGTCGCCTAGTGCGGCAGGGGGTCTGTGTTTGCTAGCTGTACGAGGTCTACATAAAAGACTAGGTAGATCCCTAGGGGAGTGTTAAGCTGTACGGCGTATGTTCCTACTAGTGAGACTACCGTAAATTTCCAGTTCTTCTAATCCAGCTTCTTGCTTAGCTAGTCCGTACGGATGTTGCGCTGGTTTAACTAGACCTAATCCCCTGCCTTATATCTTAATGCAGCCTGCCGTCCCTTGTTGGCCTGCTCTTCCGCGTTCTATTAAGCTATAGCTAGACTCGCCTTCGCCTATTAGTAGGCGTTTGTAATCGTCTATACGATAGCCTCTCCCTGCTAAATAGGGGATCGTATAGGGCGCAGGATGTCTCTACTTAGGGTCGATAGGAGCAGGGAATAGTCGTATCTATAGGCTATAAAGAAGGGAGACAATCCTGTAGCATTAGCCGTACGGCTGTTAATAGCTAGCTCCGCTATAGGGAGAAGACGGTTCCAGTTCGTCTAATTATAGTCGACGTACGCTCGGAGGTACGCTTCCAACGTCGAATTAACCCTCTCCGTCGCGCTGTCTGTCTATAGGTGCTATACGGTTAACAGGCGACGTTCTACATTTAGCAACTGGCAGACCCTTGCCTAGAGCTAGCTCGGAAACTGTGTACCCCGGTCCGACACAGTTGACCGAGGGAAACCGTACTTGCTAAACGTCGTCTGTATAAAGGCCTAGGCAGTGCTTGGCTATAATAGAGTCTATTCCCTCTAGTATTACCCCCCTCGTTAACTTGTCTGTTACTACTATAATGTTCCTCCGTCCGTCGCTCTTAGGGAGGTCTGTAATGAAGTCTACTGTTAGGTCTTGCTAGGGCCGGTCCGGGATCGGTAGGGGTTTTAGCAGCCTATGCTTTAGTTTACGCTAGGGCTCCGTCTATCCGCATACGTCGCAGTTCTGTACGAACCTGCGGATGTCCTTCGCTATCGCTAGCTAGTAGTAGTCCCTAGCGACGATGCTGTACGTCTCCTCGCGCCCTAGGTGCCTAGTAGCTATAGAATTATACGCCTATTGTATTAAGCTCGTACGGAGCTTCTCGTCTGCCGGGACCTAGATCCGATTCCTAAACTTCAGGTTGTTCTCCTCGTCTGCTAAGCACTCTGCTGCCGACACCTTAAGATAGAGCTCTGCTAGGAGCTTCCGCTGTCCTCCCTGGATTGCTGTACAGGCCCCTCGGTACACCTTGTCCTTTTCTACTGCCTCTTCCTATACTTGCAGTTAGGGTTCCTATATGTATGCCGCTGCTAGGCGGATAGTCTCCTCGCCTAGCTCCTCCTTAAACATCTGGAATGTTCGTAACTTTAGCTAGTCGTCCTCGTACGTCGTTAGCATGTCCTGGTCCTGTCTAGATAGCGCATTAGCCCTGCTGTTGTCTTTGCCCTTGCGATACTGGAGTCTTATTTTGAACTAGCTTAGGTACATTGCCTATTGTACGTGCCTCTTAGACAGCTTCCGGAGCTGTGTAAAGTACTCTAGGTTCTTGTAGTTAGTTAGGGCGAGGAACTTAGGGACCGAGCAGAGTTCTCTATCCTACGCTTCGCAATACTGTACGACCGCCAGCAATTCCTTGTCGTAGATAGGGTAGTTGCACTCGGCTAGGGAGTTCTTCTTAGAGAAATACGCGCATAGGTGCAGGAGTTCGTCCGAGCCTACCTGTAACAGGATACCTCTAATGCAATACCCTAAGGAGTTGGTTTCCAGTATCGTCGTATGTTCTAGGTCGAAGGCGACAAGCGTTAGTCCTATAGTAAAGAGCTCCTTTAGCTTGTAAAAGCTCCTATTGCACTCGTCCGTCTATTTGAACTGCTTGTCCTTGTATGTTAGCTTGACTAGGGGGCGTACGATCTCCGAGTAATTCCGTATAAACTGGCGGTAGAAGTTAGGAAACCCAAGAAATTCTTGTACGCCCTTAACGTTCGTAGGCGGCTTCTATTGCTTAATAGCATTAATCTTCTTCCTATCTATGCTAATACCTTTCCCTGCCTCGATAATGAACCCTAGGTATTTCGTACGCTATACACTGAATTTACATTTGTCGATGTCAAGGTACAATCCAGCCTGTTGCAGTCGATCTAGTACCTTCTTAACGTCCTGTACGTAATCTGCATAGGAGCTGTCCGTAAAAACCAGTATGTTATCGAGGTATGCCGAGCAGATGTCGTCTAGTAACCCTTGCAAGGACGTGTTAATGTACCTTTAGAAGGTTGCTAGTGCGTTGGCAAGGCTAAAGGGGGTAACAAGCTACTCGAAAAGACTATATCTCGTACAGAAGGCGGTTATCTATTTACAGCCTTCCTTGATCTGTATCTTGTAGAAAGCTAAGACTACGTTAAGCTTAGTAAACTACTTTGCCTTGCTGATCTGTCCGAGAGTCTCCTTAATAAGGAGTAGGGGCTACCGGTCCTTCTTGGTAATCGCGTTAATGCCTCTGTAGTCTACGCAGAAACGCAAGCCGGCCTTCCCCTCCTTGTAGACAAACAGCACTAGGGCTCCTGCGGATAAGGTACTTGCCTAAATGAACCCTTTGGCAAGTAGGTCGTCCAGTGTCTTGCGCAGCATTAGGAGCTCTCTAGAGGACATTCCGTACAGCGGACCGTACGGTACCTTAGGCAGGCTCCTGTCCGGACAGGGCTTTAGCTAGATGTCGTAGTCAATCTCTTCTCCTCGGTATAGCGGCAGTTTTAAGGCCGACTTTGGCTCGAAGAGGTCCAGGTATCCAGCGTATTTCCTTAGGAGCTTTGTACAGGGGTCCGTCGCCTTCTTAGGCGCCAATGCCTTCTTAATGTCCGCGGTTGCTGTGTCGATTTCGGCCTTAGCATTGTTACCCTGCTGAACCCTCCCTTGGTCCTAGGGCCTCTACTTTGTCGCTGTGTTGATTTCGGTCTTGGCATTGCTACCCCGCAGAGCCCTGCCCTAGTCTTAGAGCCTCTGCTTCGTCGCTGCCAGGTACAGCCGTCTTCGTCCAACGTCTAGCTTGCCCCTCTAGCGCTCTATCTATAGCTTCCCTAGTATTAGGTTATACCCTAACTTGTCCTGTACAACATAGAGGTATAAGTCCTGCTTACAGTGTCCCTGTATCTCTATCGTTACTTTCACTATGTAGGTAATGTCCGGTCCTCTCCCAGTAATGCCTAACGTGCGTACAGGTACAGTAGGGGTCGTCTTAATACATTGTCTCTGTACGAAGTCTTCGCTAATTACTCTGTACACCAAACATCCTATGTTAATCAATGTCTGCGCTGTTGCGGACCCGTTTAACGTTGGCCGTACGATAAACGGCGTAGTCGTTATGTAGTTGTCCTTAAAAGATAGCTAAGTAGTGCTTTAATCTAGCAATCTATCTTGTATACGCCTCTAGCAGAGCCTTCGCTTAGAGGCTACTCTTTTCCCGACTCGTTGTCGTCCAAGTAGGACTCCTGTTCCTCTTGTTAGGGCGCCGCGGTTGCTACCCTTGCAGTGGTCGGCCGTCCCTTAGGTCTCTCCGCTAGCAAAAGCCCGCAATTCCGCATAGTGTAGCCTATCTTGCTACACCTGTAGCAGCTCCCTTCTGCTCGCCTCTTGTTAAGGGTGGCTATGTCTACCTATTTTGCCCTTTTGGTAGCGGCCCTTGGCTATACAGTAACGGCTGCCGCTACCCTCGTCGTCGTTAGTTCCTAGTCTATAGCGTCTGTCTGCCGCTAGAGGGGTTGTCGCATCTTATAAGCGCAGCTTATCTGTCTAAGCCTGCGCTACTAGTCGTCGACTATTAAGAAGATTACAGAATTCCTCGTACGTAGCTGGTCGTATTATGCCTACTAGTCCCGTTATAATCTCCTTAGAGAGGCCTACCTCTAAAGAGGTAATTTTTATCCTATCCTCCTATTAGAGACCTCCTGCCTCTGCTAGTATCTGGTCGTATTCTGCAAGGAAGTCTTGTACGGTCTTGCGTTCTTGTTTTATCGTGTTAACCTATAGGAGTGCTCGGCTCTCGCAGTCTGGCTCCTTGTAGCTCTTGTTAAGAGCTGCCTAGAGCATCGTCGTTGTGGCTATTGCCGGGTTGGCAATAGCCGTCTCGTAGTACGGCAGAATCCGTGCTGCTGCCCTGCCCTTTAACCTCCTAAAGAGGTAAACTACCTTGTCTAGCTCAGTTGGGTAAGCTTCTAAGTCAACTAGAAGCTTAGAGCGTATCTGGGCAGCCTAGGAGGGGTACTCGGCCGGAGCCTTACTATCGTATGTAGTGACGTTAGGGAGTTTGCTCTTAGGGGTCGGGGTGTAGGCTATCGTGTTTGTCGTTGTCGTCGTAGGGGTCGGATCGCAATCAGACGCCCTAAGCTGTTATAGCTCCTGTTCCCGTTGGGAAATTATCGCAGCCTAGTAGCTTACTTATTGTTCGAGCTAGGCCTGGTATGCCAACAGCTCCTTGTACGCGCAGTGCATCTGTCCCTGCATAGCTGTAGGTTCTATATAGATGTCGCCGTCTATCTTTGTTGTATTACCGCGGTTACTAACAGTAAGATCAGTTCCTAATGTAACAGCTTAAGAATCTTGGTTTAGAAACTTAAGGCTAGGTATCTACATAAAGGAACTAATAGGCAGTTCCTTCGTCGTCTGCTACTGTATAATTTGTACCTACGAAGCTAAGCTAGCAATTTCCCTCTATGCAGGGATGCAAGGTTTACACTCTGTACAGAGGATCGGGGGTTCTCCCTCTGTACAGTAGTGCAGAGTTTTCCCTCCGTTTAGAGGGGCAGCACTTCCCCTCTATGCAGGGCCGTAGGGCTCTCCCTCCGTACAGGAGTAGGGTCCTGTCGGTGATCCCGTACAGAGGGTAGGGTCGTGCTGGCGCCGCGAAGTCGCAGTCCTTAGGGCGACGGCTGGCTTAGGTCGGGTCCAGGACCTGGGCTGGGCGGCGTCCCCTAAAGGCTAACAAGTAGTAGAAACCTCCTAATAGTCCTAAAGTCCAATCTAGCTCTACTACCCTTAATAGCCTACAACTTAACACTTACTAGCCTAACTGAGAAGCTTCTAGGCGCGTTGGAAGCAACTCGATCTGCCCTTTAGAAGGTTCTTTTTTAGTCCTGAAACCTTTAGGAAAAGAAGGTTTAAGAAGTAACTTAGTTAGCAGAACAAAGAAAAGAAGTTTATTAAGAAACTTCTTAGGAAAGCCAGCAGCAAAAGGGCAAACAACTAGCTAGGGCAGAGGGACATAAGAAGCAGCTGCCGCCCTCTTATCTTTCTGTTTTCCTTCTTTTTACCTTGTCTTATACATTTAAACTAGAACACCCTTCTAATCCCAACTCTATAACTAACACTTTAGACTTTAGTCTCTTTAGCTCTTCTACCTAACCTTAGTCTTCCAAGCAACCTATACCTACAATAGTCTCTTCCTTAACAGATAGGGGCCTATCTTTCTAGCTAGTTTTTTCCTATTATCTTTAATAGCGCGCTAATATTTATGCTATTGGTTTTGTTCGGCGTCTGTTCTATAGTTTGAACGCTCTTCTATAGCGCCGGTTTCGTAGCTTAGTATGCTTGCTTCTGCTATGCTGTAACTTTGTACTGTAGTAATATACAGCCTAGCTTGCTATATGCGTAACAGGTAGGGGTAAACGACAGGCGTGCACTCGGCTAGAAGCGCGGCTAAGTGCTCTGTCGTTAAGGCAGTCTTTAGTAATTGTTTCTTAGTGTCTGCGCATTTTACATTAGTGCTAGGGTCGTAGGAGCCGACAGCCTATACTCGCTTCTATTTCGATCTATTATCCTCGCCTAATTAACAAACTTACTAAGATTTCTCGTCTTCTTTAGTACGAGGGCGTTGGCTATCTCCTGTCTTAGCTTCTTCTTTAGCAAGTGCAGCTGCTCTCTCTTAGCTACTCTAGCGTAGATAGTATGCTTCCTAAAATAGCCGTAGAATTCGTCGAACGACAAATAGTTCTTGTAGTGAATCCCGTTAAGTTGATCCCTCGCTGTCTGTTCTCTAAAGTAGTCTGCGAAGCGCTAATTAAGCGCTTTAATAGCATCTTTGGTAGTAGAGTTAGCAGGCATGTCCGCTACTAGAGTAAATGCTTCTTTTTTAAGGCAGGCTTAGAGAAAAGCCCTCCTACTCTCTTCGCTACTAGTATAGTAGTTATGTTCTATCTTATTCGTAAGTCTAATACGAAATGCCTCCTATTCCTTAGGGTCGTCGCTTCCTTAAAAAACTAGGGAGTCTAGCAATAACGTTATAGATGTTCCACCTTAAGAGTAAGCAGCCGGCGAAGGTTAATGCAGTGCCGGCGTTGTATAGTATACCTCTTCTGCTAAGGTAGGTTGTCTCTATAGTGTCGGAAAGGCCTTTAATGCCTGCTATAGTCTGCTAAGCTCTTTATTCTGTACTTGGAGGTCTTTATTAGTAGTCCTTAGCTCCTTTAGCTAGTCGAATCTTAAAGCTCCCTGCTCCTCGTATACCTCTATTCTTCCTTTAGCGGCGACCTTATCTTATAATGCTTGCTTAGTTTAAGATACTATTTCGTTAATAGTAGCAGTAAGTCTATCTATCTCTACTAATCGCTTTATGTAGATTATCTCTATAAAGGCTATAGCCTTATAGACCTTCTCGATTCTGTGTTCAGTTATATGTTCTTCTAGCTTATCTCGGGTGCATATATAAAGCTTCGTATAGTTGGTTAGATTGGCTCTTACTTCCTTACTTTCTTTTAATATAAAACCCTTAAGGGTCTCGTTGTTTATAATGCTTAAACGCCTATCTTTAGTCCTCTTAGTCCATCTTCTCCTGCTGCGGTCCGTAACGCTACTAGTATTGTTCTCTACTGCTAAGAAAGCCTCTATAGTCTTCTCGCAGTAGTAGTTACTTGTATATAGAGGTGCACGTACGTTATCTAGGTAACTGGACGTATTTTAACAGGCCCTTTCGCGCAGCGTAGGTGTAGTTATATAGATAAGCTCGCAATATAACAGTCCGGACATGTAGATATAATTTAATACAGTTATTTAATAACTACATTGCGAACTAAGGAAAGGAAGGAATCTATATAGCAGTAGATATAGGCTTCTAAGGGGTAGTGTGCCAAGACCCGGCTTAGTCTAGAAGGGCCGAGCCGAAATTCTAGGCCCTACTCTATTATTCCGTCCTACACCTTTCTACTGTCGTAACATCCCTAATAGCCCGACCCTCTATCGACGCCTCGTGCGCGTCTCGCTAGTAAGGTTAACACGCTTAATCTAGGTTGCTAAGGCGATAAGGTTGGCTCTCGTAGCTAGGAACGTATAACATTTCTAAAGAATAGTCTATACGGTTAGTCTTAGCTTTTATAGTAGGCCCTGCAGGCACTACTCTTCTAGCAGCTCTATAAGCTAGTCTCTAATAGGGTCTAGGTAATCGACGAAGTCCTCTACTGCCTAGTAGGCGCCTTGCTTTGCCTAGCACTGTCTACGGCCTCTATAGTCTCCCTAGACGCCCTACTACTAGCAGAAGCAGCACAGGCAGGCTGGGTCTCTATAGTTCTAGCAGTAGAAACTATAGGGAGGCCAACAGGGTCCGTATAGCCAGTACTACTAGAAGGCTAAACACAGGTAAACAAAGGTCGGAGAAGGGCCTAGCGCTGTCTTAGGATTAGAGGTAGGCACTGTAGATAAGGAGCAAGACCCAATTACGCGTCCTATAGTCGTCCCTACGAAGCGAATACGAGCTACACTGCTTAGGGAGGACTTAGACATAGGTAAGGTAGAGTGCATACTAGATAACGCTACGGACATTAATATCGTCTTCTATAAGTTAGTACTCTACTACGACCTGCTAAAGATATCTAGGGCAGTCCCACTAAGGGCTAATAGGTTTATACGGGAACAGGGTTACTGTTTCGGCATATATACAGTGTAACTGTATATTGCAGACATAGCCGGTATAGTACGCTTAACGAAGGGTACCTTCTACTTCTTTAACATTCCGTCCCTAGACCTTATCCTAGGTAGGCTGTAGTAGAGGGACCAAAGGGTTATCGTAGAGAGCGCTAGCGACTGCTAGGCCTATAGCGACAGCAACGAGCGCCCTACAGTATACAGACTGTAGAGGAGCTCGCAGAGGACCTACTAGAGTTCTTACTAGTCTGTACAGTCCGTTAAAGAGCTGTAGAGGGGGGCTGAAGTTTACTAGAAGTTTAGGGGCCCCTGCCTTAGGAGGTAGAAGACCCCCTTGGGTAGGAGGTACTCCCCAATAGGTTCGATAGCTTTAGCAACATGTTTACGATAGGTAAAGAGCCAGGCCCTAAGCTGCCTACAGGTGCAGAACACGCAATTAACTTAGTCCTAGGCAAAAAACCTCTATTCCGCCCCCTCTACCACTAAGTAGGGCAGGAACTTAGAGAGCTCTAGGAGTACCTAGCAAAGGCCTTAGAGAACGACTAGATCTAGCCTAGCACAAGTAAGGCCAGAGCGCCTATCCTGTTCGTCCCTAAGAAGAACAGTACGCTACGCCTCTGCGTCGACTACTAGGGCCTAAACGAAGTTACTATTAAGAACAGACACCTCCTACTACTTATTAGTAAGACGCTAGATCGCCTTAGGGGAAACGCATAGTTTACGTCCTTAGACCTAAAAGACGCTTACTACTAGATCTGTATTAAGCAAGGCGACGAGTAGAAGACTGCGTTCCGCACCTATTATAGCTATTTCGAGTACAAGGTAATGCCGTTCGGCCTAACGAACGCCCTAGCAACGTTCTAGACATATATTAACTAGGCCCTAGAAGGGCTCCTAGACATCTGTTATATAGTATACTTAGACGACATCCTAGTCTATAGCAAGACCTAGGAGGACTACGTACAGGACGTAAGCACAGTCTTAGAGCGACTTCGGCAGTTGGCTCTATATGCGAACCTAAAGAAGTGCAAGTTTTGGCATAAGGAAGTAGAGTTCCTAGGGTTTGTCGTATCTACTGCCTGCGTAGCGAGAGACAGCAGCAGGGTAGCTACAGTCAAAGACTAGCCTATACTAAAGACGCTAATAGAGATGTAGTCGTTTTTAGAATTTTGCAATTTTTACTAGCGGTTTATCCCTAAGTACTCCTGTATAGTGCAGCTGCTAACGGCTCTCTCGAAGGGGGCGAAGGACAGCCGGAAGCTAGGCCCTATCTAGTAGGGCGCCAACAAGGAGCAGGCGTTCTATAGGCTAAAAGATACGTTTAGCTTAGCAAAGATACTGCGGCACTCCGAGCTAGGGCTCTATATATAGCTCGAAACCGACGCGTCTAAATTCGCAATAGCTAGAATTATATTATAACTGTATAGTAACGGCGACTAGCACCCGACTGCCTTCTAGTTACAGAAGATGCTGCCTGCAGAGTGCAACTATAAATTGTACAACTAGGAGTTGTTAGCAGTCGTAGGAGCGTTTAAGTACTAACGCGCCTACCTTAATAGTATAGTGTATACAGTAGAGGTGCTCGTAGATTACTATAACCTAAAAGGGTTTATAAACATAAAGTAGTTAAATAGCTAGCAGGCCTGCTAGACTGTCTTTCTTTAGCAGTTCAACTTCGAGACTAAGTACTAGGCAGGAAAGAAGAACCCTATAGATACGCCTTTAAGGCATAGTAACTATAGAGAAGTTACGGAACAGGTAACAAACTTACTCCCTACTCTTTAGGCGA
Source organism: Pseudocercospora ulei (assembly GCA_016165855.1). NCBI lineage: Eukaryota > Fungi > Ascomycota > Dothideomycetes > Mycosphaerellales > Mycosphaerellaceae > Pseudocercospora > Pseudocercospora ulei. The sequence continues at coordinate 4,884,662 of JACWNB010000003.1, forward strand.
AATTGTTGCTATAGGCAGAGGTCGTACCTAGTGTAGACGGCAGAGAAGTTCGAGCTGTCTAAGCCTAATATGTTAGTAATTTACTAAAAGCCTTAGGGAAGCATCCCTTAGACGCACTTACGAAGCGCAGCTACTATGCAGAGGTTATAGGACCGGTAGCAAACCCGCTCCCTACTCTCTAGACAAATTTACTGCTGTAGGCAGAGGTCTCTTTAGACAGGGGTTCGAGCTACCTATAACTAAAGTGTTATTAAAGGGCTTTAGGTTACAGGTATACGATATGTTTGCAAAGTCTGCGCAGGCATACTAGGACCAGTAGGGAACCTGCTCCCTACTCTCTATGCGAATTTACTGCTATAGGCGGAGGTCTCTTTGATAGTAGAGGGGTTCGAGCTGTCCCTATACGTTGTATAGGCAATTAGCAAGAAGCTGCAGTCTAGAAGGGTAGAGCAGCTAGAGAGGGCTTCTCCCCTTAAGAGTACGTAAGGGGCCTAGTAGAGGCTAGTATGCCTACTACTAAGTGTCTTAGCCCCCTTACAAGCAGGGCAAGCACTGTTTTAGGAGCCTTACAGGACGCCGTATCTCTAGCCTACTATAGTGTAGAATATGCCAAATGTATAAGAGTAGCATACCGATACGTGTCCTGCCTAGTTTAGATAGCTACTATATATACTACAAACGATAGTCTGTATATTAATACGCCGGCCCTCCTACTGTCCCTAATTAAGACAATGTAGAAGCTCGAGCTATCTATAAGGGAATTAGTCGAGAGATTATAGGGTACGCCTAACAAGCAGGGACCCTACGAACTCTCCAAGGGAGTGTTAATACACTAATCCTAGTCGGGGGACTGTACGATCGTAGTGCCGGCCGATAGGGCCCTCTTAGCAGAGATTATACATATGCACTATAACAACCTATTAGTAGGACACTTTAGGGTTAACAAAACCTTAGAGCTAATCTAGTGTAAGTACTACTAGAACAGGATAGCTGCTAACCTTAAGGAGTATATCGGTACCTACAGGGTCTACCAGTAGACTAAGGTACGGCGCTACGCTCCCTATAGGGAGCTCAATGCTCTCCTAATACCGTCTAGGCGTTAGCAAGAATTAACAATAGACTTTATTATAGACCTCCCGCTGTCTAGGTCATTGTAAGCGTCTAGCGCGGGTTCTGTTATATATACTACAATTCTCGTAATTGTCCACAGATACACAAAGATAGCTACTTTCGTCCCTAGACCGAAAACATATATAGCAGTCGAGCATCTAGAGATTCTCTTAAGGGAAGTAGTTAGAACATTCAGCGTCCCTACAGGCATTGTAACGAATCGGGGGTCACTCTTACTAGCTAGTACTAGGCAAATTTCTGCCTCGAGGTTAGGGTAAAACGCAAGCTAAGCACTATCTTCTACCCCTAGACCGACAGTTAGACAGAGCGGAACAACTAGACTCTTAAGCAGTACTTGCACTGCTACTGCAGCGATTGGTAGGACGAATAGGCGAAGTAGCTCCTATTAGCGGAGTTTGCGTACAACAATGCAGTATATACAGGACTTAGGATAAGCCTATTTACAATGTTATATAGCTTCTACCTAGAAGTCGCCCCAAGTCTAGACCTAGCTTAGGACGAGCTAGCTAGGGGAAGAGCACTAGCAGCAACCGACGCTACCAAACGCCTATAGACCTAAAGCGAGGTCCTTAAGCAACGCTAGAAAGCTAGCTAGGAGTACTAGGCTAAGTACTATAATGCTTACTATAAGGCCTTATCGTACAACGTAGGGGACATAGTAATACTCTTAATAAAGAACCTTAGGCTTGCCTTGCTAAGCAAGAAGCTCGGCCCTAAACGCATTAGGCTATTTAGGGTGCTCGACCTAGTCGGAACTTAGGCGTACTGCCTAGCACTTACTGCTAAGTGTAGGATCTACAATGTATTCTACGTCTTGCTGTTAGAACTATAGAAAGGACGCCTAGGGGAATCGCTAGAGGTAGGCATACCAGTCGTAGATAAGGCAGGTAAGTACAAGGTAGGGGGGATCAAAGCTAGCTAGAAGCAGCGCAGGCAGGTTAAGTATCTCGTACGTTAGCGTAGACAGCTACTAGAGACTATAACACGTAGGAAAGGCTAATGTCGTAGAAGATGCAGCAGTCCTAGACTGCTTTAAGGCAAGCAACGTACTGCTAAGAGGGCGCTAGGCCAACGCAGGGGTCGCGCTAGAGCCCCGAACGCTACAGGGTAGCTTAAGCATCGTAGAGCAGCCGCTGGCCTAACGTAGAGGCGACGTCGAGCACGTAGAGTCCCTATAGACAGGTATAGGCTAGATGTAAAGGGACTTTATAAGGACAGGAAAGGGCCTTAGCAACAAATTACTAGCATTAGGGTAGTTCTAACGCGCTATACGTGCCGATTAGGAGTATACTAGCCTAAAGCGGAAACAGAACAACAAACAACTAGACCCTAACTACGCGTACAGACTGCACGCCTACCTTAATCCAAATCTATACCTACGTTACAGGCGACGCAATCTATAGCCTTAACAGCCGCTAGGCCTAGACTACGCGTACAGACTGCACGCCTACCTTAATCCAAATCTATACCTACGTTACAGGCGACACGATCTATAGCCTTAACAGCCGCTAGGCCTAGAAGCGAGCTAATAAACTATAAGCAATTAGCAGATACCCTATATAGAGAAGGTAACACAAGGAACGTACCTAGCGCACCCCTACGCTAATTACAGCAAGGTAGCCTAAAGTCTAGCAGCGTACTGCCAGCTGCTCTTACTTAGTCGCTAACACGTAGTTAGCGGCCTAGCGGCTAGCAGCCGCCCTACTAGCGTAGCTAGCGCGCATATAGACGCACTGCACGAGCTCTGCAAGCCTAGCAAGGTGCTCGTAGAACTCGTCCTCGCAGCCCTTAGCTCCCTACAGAAGCTTATCCTTTTTTAGGAATTTCTATAGAGGCAGGGCGACGACAGGTTAATAGGTATAGTGCCTGGAGGCACAGTATACGTAAAAGCGTAGTGTAAAGGAGTTAAATAACCTCCTTATAAATAGCTGCTATAAGATGTCTATCAAGGGATTAGCAAAGGTACTGCTAACGAGGTATAGTATAAACTTACCTTCTTCTAAGACCTGCTAAAGACACTCACTATATAAACCCTAGTAGGAGCAGGCAGGCCTAGGGCGCAAACGCTAGCAGCGGCATATTGGCATTAGCAGTAGCGGCCCCTGCGAGAGCTGTACAGAACGATACTAGCGACAGGCAGCAGAGGGGTGCGTCGACTTAGAGCAGGGTGGACAGAGTGAGGACAGGACGGGCGCAACGCAGGTGTACAGGCGAGGTGTCGTTAATGTCTATAGCCTCGGAGTCCCTAGACTCTATAGACAAGACTAGAGGCTTACAGTTAGGGAGGCCTATACGCAGAGCCAGGGTACGGCTACGACTACGGGACTCTTAAGGTGCACTAGGAGCCCCCTAGCGGCAGCGGCGGCGGCGGCGGCAAGACGGCTTAGGGCAAGGCGGCCTATAGCAGCAGTGCGCGCATTAGAGACATACATAGTACCTACAATGCGATCCTGCTTGCGTAGCTAGTCTATACAGGTACCCTAGTTATACTAGGGGCTAGCAGAGCGCTCGCGCGTACCCGAACGCGCAGCGTGTCGCTAATTAAGCACTAAACCTGTAGATTCGCTCGTAGATTCGCGGAAACCAGTAGACTGTTCTAATAGCATCTTTCGTCTTTCTCGTACCTGCGTAGCCGACATCCTTAGAACTATAGACTAGCTAAATAACCTCTGTAACTAGCTCTTCTGGAACTATTAGTTTCTCTTAACTGGTTTTGCCGAGTTTCTGTTAATAGTTGAGTCATTCTACCTTATCGTAAAGCGTTTCTTCCTCCAACGTCGGGGTTGGTTCTATAGCGTAGACCCCTACTTCTGTTAACACTTTAGCGTCTACTATCCGTTCGGTAAGCATCTTCTGAAACATATTCGGGTCTTCCTTCGCTTAGCTAGTCTTTCCTTCTCTTCCCGTTAGTGTATTAGCTTTTCCGTTTTAAGCTCCTAATTAGTAGGTAACCTGAAAGTCGAATCCAGATAAGTAGGCAGCCTATTAGGCTTAGCAGCGTAAGAGCTTCTGCATCTTTATAACAAAAGTTAGCGACTAATAGTCGTTAAGGACCTAAACCGTGCTTCTTCCTACTATAAGCTCCGGTTTCGATTCCTTAAAAGCTTGGATAATAGCTAGCAGTTCCCTATCGTAAATAGCGTAGTGTTAGGGGACGCCGTCCCGTTAGGCCCTAAGCCTAAGCCGACCGGCTGTCGTCCTGAAGATTACGACTTAGCAGCGCTAGCTTAACTCGGCCTGTACAAGATACGACCTAGCCTAGCCCGTACGAGATACGGCCTATCCTGGCCCAAGACATAACTCGGGCTAGGCCGGGATAGCACCCCTTTCTCTTTATTGCTATACTATAGATGCTGGCTAGCTTCGTAAGAACAAATAGAACAGTAGCGGACAGAGTACGGAACTACTTATTAGTTCCCTCCTATACAAACATAGCCTTAGGTTTCTAAACTAAGAAACTTAAACCCCTAACATTAGGAACTGATCTTACTAACAGTAACCGCAGTATTACAACAAACAATTCTATCTAGATAGATACGACGGACATGCAGGCCTAGATACGGCGCATGTACAAGGAGCTAATAGCTTGTATAAACTAGCTCGAAGAACAACTAGGCTTCTAGGCCTTAACGATTTCCTAACAGGAACAAGAGCTCCGACAGCTTAGGGCATCCGATTGCGATCCGACCCCTATAGCAACGACGAACACGACAGCCAAATTAGCTTACAAAAACAAGCTCCCTAATGTCACTACCTACGACGGTAAGTTACTTTCCGAGTACCCCTCCTAGGTAGCCTAGATGCACTCTAAGCTTCTGGTCGACTTAGTAGCGTACCCGGCCAAGCTCGAAAAGGTAGTACCTCTTTAGGAGACTAACGGGCAAAGCAGCGGCACGAATTCTGCCGTACTATAAAACTGCTATTGCTAGACTAGCAGAGGCAACGACGACAACTCGCTAGGCAGCTCTCGACAAGAGCTACAAGGACCCGGACCGTAACAACCGAGCTCTTGTACGCCTTAACACTATAAAGCAAGAATGCAAGCCTATACGAGAATTCCTTGCAGAATATAACTACACCCTAGCCAAAGTAGGAGGCCTTTTCTAGGAAGATAGGGTAAAGATTGCTACCCTAGAGGTTAGCCTCTCTAAGGAAATTATAACAGGTCGTATAGGTATTAGCCGGCCGGCCTAATACGAAGCATTCTGCAACCTCCTACAGATAGTCGATAACTAGCAGCGTAGGCTCGTACGAATAGGTCGTACCTACGAGCTACGCCAATCTAACTACCGGCAATAGGACGCTATAGATTAGGAACTAAAGATAACAAGAGTAGCCGCAGCTGTTACTGTACGACTAAGGGCTAACGCTAAGAGGGCGCAGTAGGTAGACGTAGCTACTATTAACAGAAGAAAGGCGGAAGGGAGCTATTACTAGTGCAGGCAGGCAGGACACGCTATACGGGACTATAGACTCTTACTAGCCAAGAGGCCGGCATTAACGGTCCCTACTATACGTGTACAGTAGCAGTAGGGGCCTAAGAGATCCCCTCGGACGACGACAAATCGGGAAAAGAGTAGCCTCTAAGCAAAGGCCTAGCTAGAGGCAGGAACGAGATAGGCTACTATATTAATATATTGCTTAGCTATCTTTTAAGAGCACTTACATAACGACTACGCCGTTTATCGTATAACCTACATTAAACGGGTTCGTCTACGCACGAACCCTAATTGATACTAGGTGTTTGGTGTACAGAGTTATTAGCGAAAGCTTCGTACAGAAACACTATATCGAGACCAGCCCTCCTGTACCTATATATATACAAGGAATTACCGGGCGAGGACCGGACATTACCTATATAGTAAAGGTAACAATTAAGCTATAAGGGCACTACGAGCAAGACTCTTACCTCTACGTCGTATAGGACAAATTAGGGTACGATCTAATACTAGGGAAACCCTGGATAGAGCGCTAGTAAGGTAAGCTTAACGTCGGACAGGGACGTCTGTACCTAGCAGCAACGAGGTAGAGAGTCCGAGACTAAGGACGAGCTCCACTAAGCGACCCCTACCCTAAGGTTAACACTGCAACTACTAACATTAAGAAGGCACTAGTACCTAAGACAGTTACAGACCCCTGTACGAAGCTTCTACCTGAATACTTAGAATACCTCGACCTCTTCGAGCTAAAATTAGCTTCAAAATTGCCCCTACTCTAGGGAGAAGGAATCGATTACGAGATTAAGCTCGAACCCTGCCTAGACAGAAGTCTGCCTAAGGTATCGTACAGCCTATTGTATAGTATGTCCTCTAGGGAACTCCTAATACTATGCAAGACATTAGACGACCTACTCTTTAAGGACTTTATCTGTATAAGTACTTCCTCGGCCAGAGCCCTAGTGTTATTTATCTAGAAGGAAGGGCCGGCCGGGTTACGATTCTGTATAGACTATAAAGGCATTAACGCAATTACCAAAAAGGACTGTTACCCCCTGCCTCTTATTAAGGAAACCCTCGGATAGATTAGCAAGGCAAAGTAGTTTACTAAACTCGAAGTTGTCTCGGCCTTCTATAAGGTACAGATTAAGGAAGGATGTAAATAGATAACAGCTTTCTGTATGAGGTTCAGCATTTTTAAGTAGCTTATTGCTACCTTTAGCTTTACGAATATACCTGCAACCTTCTAGAGGTTCATTAACAGATCCCTATAGGGACTTCTAGACGACGTCTATTCTACGTACCTCGACGACACTCTAGTGTTTATAGACAGCAGCTGTAAGGACTACAAACGAGACGTTAGGAATGCACTATACCGTCTACAGAAGGCTAGACTGTACCTCGACATTAACAAGTACGAGTTTGGTATAAAACGCACGAAGTACCTAGGGTTTATTATCGAGGCAGGAAAGGGCATTAGCATAGACGAGAAGAAGATTAGTGCTATCAAACAATAGAGGCCTCCTACAAGTGTTAAAGGCATATAGGAATTCTATAGATTTGCCAACTTCTACTAGAAATTTATATAGAGCTACTTGGACATAGTCCGCCCTCTAGTAGAGCTAATATACAAAGACAAGCAGTTCGTATAGTCGGACGAATACGACAGAAGTTTTAATAAGCTAAAGGAACTTTTTACTACAGGACCGACTCTTACTGCTTTTAACCTAGAATATACGAAGATATTGAAAACCGACTTCTTAGGATATTGTATAGGGGGTAGCCTCTCTTGGATCGGTCTAGACGGCCTCCTGTACCTATACGTAAACTTCTCTAAAAAGAACACCCTAGCCGAATGCAACTACCCTATCTACAACAAGGAATTGTTAGTAGTCGTACAGTGCTATAAGGCGTAGGATGGCGAACTCTGTTCGGTCCCTAAATTCCTCATTCTAACAGATTACAAGAACCTCGAGTATTTTATAAAACCCTGAAAACTCTCTAAAAGATACATACGATAGGCGATATACCTAAGGCGGTTTATTATAAAACTCTAGTACTATAAGGGCAAGGACAACGGCTAGGCCAACGTACTATCCTAACGAGACTAAGATATGCTAGCGACATACGACGACAAGCGACTGAAATTACGAACATTCTAAATGTTTAGAGAGAACCTAGGAGAAAACACCGTCCTCCTAGGAGCGACATACACTATAAACCCCTAGTATCGAGCTTAGGAGGAGGCAGTAAGAAAGGACGATGCCTAGTAAAGAGCCTGTATAGCGATTTAGGAAGGACAGTGGAAGCTCCCTACAGAGCTTACCCTTAAGGTCTTAGCAGCAGAGTATACTATACACAAAGAGAACAACCTAAGGTTTAGGAATCGAACTTAGATCCCTGTAGACAACAAACTACAGATAAGCTTAATACAATAGGCGCATAACTCGATAGTAACCGGACACCTAGGACGCAAGGAGACGTACAGCATTATCGCTAGGGATTACTTCTAGTCGGCAATGTCGAAGGACATCCGTAGGTTCGTACGAAACTGCAATGTCTATAGACAGACGAAGTCCTAGCAGGAGCTAAAGCATAGTCTGTTAAAACTGCTACTAATACTAGACCGGCTGTAGCAGGACCTAATAGTAGACTTTATTACAGACCTCCTAGCGAGCGACAGACGACAGAACATTATAGTAGTAGTAGACAAGCTAACGAAAGGAGTAATACTAGAAAAGTTCTATTTTAGCCGAGAGCACTGCTTAGGCCTTCGTATGGACTATATTTAGCAAGTGCAGATTCTCTAGGTCAATTGTATCTGATCGTAGTACACAGTTTACGAGCTAACTATAGGCGAGGATCTGCCAATTGCTAAACGTAGAACGTCGTGTTTTAACTATATAGCACCTATAGACGGACGGAGTGACGGAGAGGGCTAACTTAACGCTAGAAGCGTACCTTTAGGCGTACGTTAACTATAACTAGTCTAACTAGAACTGCCTCCTACCTATAGCAGAATTAGCTATTAACAGCCGTACGGCTAACACCACAGGACTATCCCCCTTCTTTATAACTTACAGGTACGACTACTCTCTGCTCCTAGCGACCCTAAGCGGTGCAACCCTACGTCCTATACGTTCCGTAATTTAGTAGGGGGAGGCTATTGTACGTACGATTACGAACGCCTACTAATAAGCCAAGGCGAGCCTAGCGATAGCTTAGCAGAATGCAGAAGAATAGGCTAACAAAGGACGACAGGCTGCACCGAAATACTAGGCAGGTAATAAGGTATAGTTAAACTAGCGCAACATTCGTACAGACCGGCCGAGCAAGAAGCCAGACTGGAAGAACCGGAAGTTTACAGTAATCTAGCTAGTAGGGACATACGCAGTGCGACTTAACACCCCCCTAGGAATCTATCCAGTCTTCTATATAGACCTCGTATAGCCAGCATATACGGATCCCCTTCCTTACTAGACGATAGACAACGTACGCCCCCTAGCAATTATTACCGAGGACTAGGAAGAGTACGAGGTAGAAGAAATCCCTAAAGCCTAAATAAGGCAGAAGTAGATAGAATACCTAGTTAAATAGACAGGATAGGCGGAACCTATATAGGAACTATACGAGACCCTTTAGGACACAGTAGCACTAGACCCGTAGGAGGAGAAACATGCCTCTAAACTGACATTATAGTAAAACCGTACCGTCCGAGAAAGGGTAGACAACAACGGCTTAGGTACCTTCGTCTATAATAATAACGGCCTTCTAGTTCTTTATCTATTTCTGTCCTGTAATAATGTTAAACCGTCCGATATCCATTACTTAAAACGTCGCTTCTGTAGTTCGGCAAGCTAGGGTAGTCTTTAGCGGCATGTAATGCGTAACGCTCTTAGTGTCTTGTCTATTGTACGCTGAAATCCGTGTCGACGACGCTAACTCTACTAGGTAACTGTATCCTTTCGTTAGTCTCTGTACTAATTAAATAATAGACTGCTGTACTAATACGAGCTCCTATATCGATAAAAGCTTTTAGCTAAAGAGGCTAGTGCGTTGAGCTCTCGATAGGGTGGACAGTAATTGGAAGGATAATACCGGTCTCTGTGTTTGCCTCCACTGTAGCTAGAAGTGGGTCGTTGCAGCTGTTAACACTTTCTTCTTCTAGTAGTGTAGACTGTAGCAGTGCCCTTTTATTTATGCTAGGTAGGGGGCCTATCCGTCTAGCTAGTCTTTTCCTAAGATCCTTAATAGTACTACGCCGTCTACACTGTTGGTATCGTTCGGCGTCGATTCTATAGCTTAGACGCTCTTCCTTGGCAGCGGTAGCGTACGTCTCGTAGCTTAATACTCTCGCTTCTGCTAAGCAGTTGCTTGGCATCTAGTAGCGATATAGCCAGGTTTTCTACACGCGTAATACGTAGGGACGAATGTCGAACGCAGTGGATAGGATAGTTGCTAGGGACCTTGTCGAAAAGAGGAAGGAGGCTGGGTTAATAGCGTGAACAGCGGTCGCTAACTTAGTTCTTAGGTTGCTAGTCTTCTATATTCGTTTATGTTTCTAGCGGTAACTCTCGCTTTATCTACGAAGGCTTAAAGGTCTCTAGTCCGTACGGAGACTAAACTGTTAGCTAGTTTAGGCCGTAATTTCTTTCTCAGTAGGTGCAGTTGTTTGCTCTTAGGCACCTTTGCCCTAATCGCGTGCTTCCGGAACTGTCTATAGAATTCCTCGAATAACAGCCGGTGTTAGCTAACCTTGTCAAGTTTTTTACGAGCCGTCTGCTTACGGAAGTGGACGGCGAAGCATTAGTCTAATGCTTCGATAGCCTTAGTCGCGGTAGCTTCTTCTAGGTCTACTACTAATGTAAATGCTTTACTGTCTAGCTGCGATTGCAGGTATGCCAACTTGTCGTCCTCGCTGTTGGCGGAATAGTCGCGGTTTATCTTGTTTATTATCTTATTCTTAAAAACTTCCTATATCTCTAGGTTTCCGCCGCTAAAGATCTATAGGTTAGGTAATAACGTTATCGAAGTGCTATCTTAACTTTAGGCAGTGGGAGAGGTCTGATCATTTTAACCTTCTTGTAGCAGCAGCGGCGGCGCCGGCAACAGCGTTAACGCTGCTACATTAGCTAACTAAGCCCTTAGCCTATTTATTTAAGCTAGTTATGTTGCCGCCTTATTCTCGAGCACTTCGATAGTAGTTTCTACAGACGCCCTCTCTGCTGCTATCGCTTCTACTTCCTCTCTTAGCTGTCTATTCTCTTCTAACTTCTTGTAGAACAGCTTCTCGATAAAGGTTATAGCGTCGTAGACCTTCTCTACTCCGTTTTGTGTTATATGCTCTTCGAGCTTATTAGGCGTATGGGCGTACAGCTCCTTGTAGTTAGCTATTCGCTCCTTTACCTTATTTGTCTCTTCTGCTATAAGACCTTCCATAATAGTTTTATTATCTATAACGCTAGTGCGCCTGTCTCTCGTCCTATTAGTCTTTCTTCTGCTTCTGCTGCAGCCTGTAACGCTGCTCTCTGTCGTTGAGAAGCTCTCCATAGCCTTCTCGCAGTGTTAGTTAGTTTGGGTTGGGTTGTAGGGTGCGCGTACATTATTCAGGTAACCGGATGTAATTCGACGGGCCCTTTCGCGCAGCGCGGTGTTAGTGTAGTTAGTAAGCTCGAGATATAAAAATCCGAGCGCGCAGATATAATTTAATACAGCTGTTTTAATAACTATATCTCGAACTAAAGAGGGAAAGGAATCTATATATGCGCGGATGTAAGCTTTCGTAGGGGTGGCGCTAAGACCCGGCTCGGTCCGGAAGGGCCGAGCCGAAATTCCAAGGGTCTACCCTATTACTTAGTCCTACTACTTTCCGTCGCTGCAACAGCATTAAGAAGATCTACAAAGCTATAAACTTTATCAAGAGGCTTTATAGTAAGAGACTAGCAAAGCAGAAGCTTATAGAGTCGGCACTACATAAACTCCCTTAATAGGACGATAAGATAACGTTACAATATAAGTAGGCACTCTATAATAGGGCTGTAGCTAAAGCGAGAATCGACGCTTTTAAGGAACAAGTAACTATAAGACTTTATTAAGTAAGAGACCTGCAAACACAGCTAGCAGAGGCTACTACGACATCGCTGTCGCACGAACAGTCTGCGCCAACGCCGATAGCGTTATCGCTAGCCTATAGAGGCACCTATAGCAGACGAACGAACCTCCTTCTAGGCTCAGAAATTGATGTAACGCGGTACACTTGAGCCAAAAGGGACTGGTTAAGTAACTCAGAAGTGACTTGACCAATGTGCACCAGATATATAAACCTTGGCAAGGCATAGGAATGACACGGGCCAACCCACCCCGTATTAATACCCCATGCGCTACAGGCTTACGACCTCGTAAGCTGCGCTTACTTACAGGCTACATATGCTATTGCACAGCCCCCCTATGCAGCATACGCAATCATCCCCCCCCCCCCCCCCCAGCAGGTCTGCACACAGCCAGCTGGACCTTTACCGGGTCTGCCTTATTCTGTACAGAGTGGTGGACAAACGGACATACGTCAACGCTGCTTCCAATCTCCTGTTAAAAGATGCGCCCCCTGGGAATTGAACCCGGGCCTTTCATTGTACACTTTCAGCAGTCACTTCTGAGTTAAGTGATGTAACGCAGTACACTTAAGCCGAAAGGGACTAGTCAAGTAACTCGGAAGTGACTTGACCAATGTGTACCAGATATATGAACCTTGGCAAGGCATAGTAATAACACGGGCCAACCCACCCCGTATCGGAAATCTTCTAAGGAGGCTCTGTTAAAGAGTAGGAGACGTTTGGATCAAAGATTAAGGGAAAGATAACACGAAACGCAGACTACTACGACTGCGAAGATAACAGGATAGCCTACCTCAGAACCCGCCTATAGGGCGAAGCACTTACGTTAAGATCCGGTCTATAAAGTCAGCACTAAGAGCTTACTATCCAACAGGCTATCGAAGTATTGGACTAGCGCTACTGTTATAGAATCACTATCGAGGAGGTCTTGTAGGGGTACAGAGTTGCTCTAAGGGCGCGACTACGAACCTAAGGGTAGCCTGCCACTAAGGACGGCTTAAGCTGCCCTTATATATACACAAAAGGAGCGCAGGCGAGACTAGCAGAGGGACACTTGTTAGTTTAAACACGATACTAGTTATTAGTATTAGATACCCTATACACTGCTACAATCCAACCCTATAACAGTTCTAACAAGTCTACCTAAGGGTAGCGGCCTATAGGTACTAATATCGACCCTAGAACAGAGCAGACACACTGCAAAGGGTGCGTAGGAGGCAAACTTAATAGACGTTCGCCTCTCTATAGAGATCGAGGACACTGCGGAACGTACGCGAGCCGCAGCGGATAAGGAGAGGCGCCTAGAGGCCAAGATCAGCCTACTCGAGGTATAGAGATATATAAAACTAATAGAACGCTGCCTTAACTACCTCTTAAGAGAGAAAACCCCTCTATCGTGAATTCTAGTACATAGCAATACACTACGCCCTAGAGAGACCTAGGATATACCTATCGGATGTAGAGTAGTCGTTACTCTAGCTAGCGATAGTAGCATAAGCGCTACTTGATCTGACTGCAGTAGACTCTAGGTCAATACCCGTCTTTAATAACTATATCCAAGGCTAGAGAGGGAAGAATCTACGTACAAGCGGAGGTAGAGGTATTTGAGTGTGCGCCAAGCCTGGCCCTGCCAAGCCTAGCTGCCAGCTGTCCACATCTACATCCGTATCACTACCGCCCTTCCTAACCTGCGATTGCCCTTAATCGCAATCAATCTATCAATCGCAATTAGCCAATCAGGTCGCACCAATCCAGGTCGCAAATTCAGTTGCAGAGGTCGCTTTTCAAGCTCCAATTTCTGAGCCTTTTGCTATCACTTTCGGCCAATCAGGTCGCTCCAAAACAGGTCGCTTTTGAAGTCGCTTTTGAGGTCGCTTTTGAGCTTCAATTTCTGTGCGTTTTGAGTCTCAATCTCGTGTCTTGTTGAGCCTCAATCTCGTGCCTTTTGCCGTCGCTTTCGGCCTTAATTGGTGCCTTGTTTGCTGCCTTGTTTGCTGCAGAGGTCGTCGGGGTCGCGGAGGTCGCAGAGGTTGTCTTGCAAACACATATCGCTTCTTAAGCCGTCGCTTCTCGAGCCGTCGCTTTTGGAGCCGTCGCTTCTCGAGCCGTCGCTTCTTAGACGGTCGCTTCTCAGACGGTCGCTTCTCGACGGTTGCTTCTCAGACGGTCGCTTCTCGAGCCGTCGCTTTGCTTCTCGGACGGTCGCTTCTTAGACGGTCGCTCGTTTCTCAAGCCATTGCTCGTTTCTTAAGCCGTTACTCGCTTCTTAAGCGGTCGCAGAGGTCTCGGAGGTCGTCGGGGCTGCAGAGGCTGCAGAGTTTTCGGAGGCTGTAAGGCTGCAGAGGTCGCCTTGCCTGTGCTTTGCCTATGTTGTCTGCAGCAGCTGTGCCTGTCTCTGCCTGGTGCCCTGCCTGGTGCCCTGCCTGGTGCTCTGCCTAGTACTCGTGCCTAGGTGCTCTGCAGCTGGTGCTCTGCCTGCTTGGTGCTCTGCAGCTGGTGCTCTGCAGCTGGTGCTCTGCAGCTAGTGCTCTGCAGCTGTGCCTTGTGCTCTTCTGAACCTAAACAGTGTGTGTTGTCTGCACCTGTGTTGTCTGCAATTGCCTTGTACCTATGCCTAGGTGCTCTGCCTCTGCTTTGCCTGTGTTGTCTGTAGCAGCTGTACCTGGCTGCTCTGGAGCTGGATATGCCTAGAGCTGGCTGTGCCTGCTTGCAGCAGCTCTGTCTGTAGTGCTTTGTCTCTGGCGCTTTTGCTCTAGGCTCGCTGATGCTTGGGCTCGCTAGTGCTTGTGTCGCTTTGGCCCTGTTGCTACGTCCCGATTCCTTTGTGCCTCTTGTCTTGTCCTCGACTCTGAACTGCTGGTCGCGTTGCTTTGCTTGTATCGCTCGTACCTCGATTGCTGAACTGTCTCGATAGGCCTTGTCCGAATAGAATAGTCTGTTAAAGACCCGAAAAAAAAAAAACGAATGTCGTCGCCCTAGGTCCTGCTAGGTGCGCTCTCGTCGCTGCTCTCTTGCTCTCGTCGCTCTCTCGCTCTCGCTCTTCTTCAAAACTCGCGATCTACTTGTAGGGGCACTCTCTTCCCTAAAACTCTCTCTTCTTCTCGATAGGGGCACCTCTCTTCCCTAAAACTCTCCTTCTCGATGTCCTCTGTAATGGACCTCTCTCTTCAAAACTCTTCTTCTTAATGTCCTCTATAATGGACCTCTCTCTTTAAAACTCTTCTTCTCGATAGGGGCACTTCTCTTCCCTAAAACTCTCTCTTCTTCTCGATTGGGGGAGGGGGGGGTAGAGTAGCATGCACATATACGATTAAGTAACCGGATATAATTCAACGGCCTCCTTCGTACATATACAGTACACACTCTGGGTTGTCGGTTGCACGTACGTTATTCGAGTACCCGGATGTAATTTAACGGGCTCTTTTGCGTAGTGCAGGTGTTGTTAAAGTGAGCCTTGGATATAATGATCTAACTGCAGTAGACTCTAGGTCAATACCCGTCTTTGATAACTATATCCAAGGCTGGAGAGGGAAGAATCTACGTACAAGCAGAGGTAGAGGTATTTGAGTGTGCGCCAAGCCTGGCCCTGCCAAGCCTAGCTGCCAGCTGTCTATATCTACATCCGTATCACTACTTAAATACTGCGCAGGAGTCCTGCCTTAAACCCTTTCGTTAACAATAAAGAAGTAGCATCGGAGTACGCCAGCAACTCGTAGCGAAAGGGCGAAGGCCCTGTAAAGGAGGATAAGGATAAATAGAGGCTCCTAAGCAACCTTGTTACTAAACCTCTAAACTTCAAAAAAGGGAACTAATAGCAGGCGAAGCGCTAGCCCCTTAAGGTAGAGTCCTTTTTTAAGAATAGTAATACCTACTAGGACACCAACAAGCGGCAGATTACCTTTGCGTCGAGCTGCCTAAGCAGAATCTTAAAGGACTGCTGGTATAAGTTCAAGGGGTCTAACGTACCTCCTATTACTATATAGAGAAATTCGGAGGACTTCCTGCTCGACTCTTATTGTTATAGGATTGGATTATAGCAGCGTATAGGGCACCTAATACTAATAACTAGTATTGTGTTCAAACTAACAAGTGTCTCTCTGCTAGTCTCGTGTTAGGGGACGCCGTTCTGCCAGGTCCCGGACCTGGACCAGCTGACGCCATAAGGAGGAAGACTTAGCAGTGCCAGCATACCCAGCTAGGCTAAGTCCTGACTCAGCCTGGCCGAGTCGGCACCCCCTCCCCCAGCCAGGGCCCTGTACAGAGAGAAATTTCTGCATCTTGTACAGAGGGAAATCTCTGCACCCCTATACAGAGGGAAATCTCTGCACCCCTGTACGGAGGGAAATCTCTGCACCCCTGTACAGAGGGAAATTGCTGGCTTGCTTTATAGATACAAATGTGTAGCAGCAGATGTTACAGTTAACAGATAGAAAACGGAAAACAACAGTATCTAGGACCTAACTAGAACTATTAAGATTTACAGACTACAACCTAACGACTATAGGCTAGAGCAAGAAGATGCCAAGAGCGTAAAAGGCAACGCAATCGGCCCTGCAAATGCTCCTAGCTCAGTTCTGGAACCTTTAATAAAAGCGGGTCTAGGAAAAGAATTTGTTTGCATAATAAAGAAACAGAGTTTAGCAAGAGAGTTACTAGCAAACACGTAAACAACTAGCTAGGGCAGGGGGATATAAGAACTAGCTGCCGCCTACTGATCTTTCTCTTCTTCTTGTTTATAGCTCGTCTTGTGCATCTAATTTAGCTTTTACACTTTAGACTTTAGCCCTTCTTTCCAATACTTAACTTTTACATCCCCTCCTTTAGACTTTGTTTCTTCTAGCCCCTCCTACTTGCTTCGACTTTTATATCGACCCTTTCCGACCACTTAGCTCTACCCTTAATATTACGAGCTATTAACCAAACGCTAGACTATTAGCATAGTCTTCTATACATTACGAGAAGGGATTCCCTTTAAGGAATACTCCTAACTAGACCTGTCAGCAGAAGGCATTATTAACCTAATAAGAGCGACCCAAACCTTGCCCTCTAAGTCTTCTTTACAGCAACGAACATTGTCCGCACAGGCGTTGCACAAGTAAAGGACCTTAACTAACATATTAACAGTTTAGAAACAATGCTATCGGATAGCAAGGACCAGGTATAAGAGATAGAACAAAAGATTGCTAATCTTACAATTGGGAAAGCCTAGACATAAGGACAATTGCAGGAAGCTCTAAATCGAAGGACACAAAACACTACTAAAGAACCTACTAGCAAGAGAGTGGCTAACCTAGAACTATTCTATAGAGAAAAGGACAAGTTTAATAAATTTCGACTATAACTGTTGATCAAACTCTTAGCTAATGCAGACTACTTCCTAAACGAATAACAGAAGGTCTCGTACGCGTTCTCCCTCCTTGCTAGCAAGGTACTGCAACAGGTCTTACACTAGTTTAACCTAAAGACACTACAAGTTACTTATCTAGATGGAACCACCTTGCTAACCGCTCTCGACTTAGCCTTTGAAAACCTATACTGCAAGTCTACAGCTTAACAGTTAATTCGAACACTTAAGCAAACTAACAAGTAGTTCTCCGACTATTATGTACAATTTTTACGCGAAAGAGGATACTGCGAGTACGACACGGAAGCCCAAATTTCAGCTTTAATTGCTGGCCTAAGCACAGAACTTCTTACAATATTAGAGGATTAAGAGCATAAATCTTTGTTATTCTACGAACTTGTTACCCTCTGTTAACGCTTCGACAGCCGCCGAAACCTGTTCTTCAATGATGCGGCGCGGTACACTTGAGCCAAAAGGGACTGATCAAGTGACTCGGAAGTGACTTGATCAATGTGTACCAGATTATAAACCTTGGCAAGGCATAGCAGTAACCCGGGCACACCACCCCGGATCACCACCCCCTGCGCTACAGGCTTACGACCTCGTAAGCTGCGCTTGCTTACAGGCCACGCACCTTATGCACAGCCCCCCTGTGAATCGTGCGCAATCAACCCCCCCCCGGCAGGTCTGCACACAGCCAGCTGGACCTTTACCGGGTCTGCCTCATTTGTACGGAGTGGTGGACAAACGGACATACGTCAACGCTGCTTCCACTCGGCGTTGAAAGATGCGCCCCCTGGGAATTGAACCCAGGCCTTTTACGTACAGTTTCAGCAGTTACTTCCGAGTCAAGTGATGCGGCGCGGTACACTTGAGCCAAAAGGGACTGATCAAGTGACTCGGAAGTGACTTGATCAATGTGTACCAGATTATAAACCTTGGCAAGGCATAGCAGTAACCCGGGCACACCACCCCGGATCACCACCCCCTGCGCTACAGGCTTACGACCTCGTAAGCTGCGCTTGCTTACAGGCCACGCAAGTGATACGGATGTGGATGTGGACAGCTGTCAGCTAGGCTTGGCAGGGCCAGGCTTGGCGCACACTCAAATACCTCTACCTCCGCTTGTACGTAGATTCTTCCCTCTCCAGCCTTGGATATAGTTATTAAAGACGGGTATTGACCTTGCGTCTACCGCAGTCAGATCATTTTTTTTTTTTAACAGCTTACGTATATATTGATCTGACTGCGGTAGACGCAAGGTCAATACCCGTCTTTAATAACTATATCCAAGGCTGGAGAGGGAAGAATCTACGTACAAGCGGAGGTAGAGGTATTTGAGTGTGCGCCAAGCCTGGCCCTGCCAAGCCTAGCTGACAGCTGTCCACATCCACATCCGTATCACTACCGCCCTCCCTAACCAGCGATTGCCCTCAATCGCAATCAGCCTATCAATCGCAATCAGCCAATCAGGTCGCACCAATCTAGGTCGCAAATTCAGTCGCAGAGGTCGCTTTTAAGCTTCAATTTCCGTGCGTTTTGAGTCTTAATCTCGTGCCTTTTTGAGTCTCAATCTCGTGCCTTTTGACGTCGCTTTGGTGCCTTGTTCTCGTGCCTTTTGCCGTTACTTTGGTGCCTTAATTGGTGCCTTGTTAAGGCTGCAGAATTCTCAGAGGTCGCGGCTGCAGAGGTTGTTGGGGCCGCGGAGGTCGCGCAGAGGTCACAGAGGTTGCAGAGAGGTCGCGGCTGCAGAGGTCGCGGCTGCAGAGGTCGCGGAGCTCGCAGAGGTCGTTTGTCGCAGAGGTTGCGGAGCTCGCAGAGGTCGTTTGTCGCAGAGGTTGCAGCCTATAGATGTCGCTTCTCGACGGTCGCGGACGTCTCGGAGGTCGTCGGGGTCGCGGAGGTCGTCTTGCAAACACGTGTCGCTTCTCGATAGTCGCTCGCTTCTCGAGCCGTCGCTTCTTAGACGGTCGCTCGCTTCTCGACGGTCGTTCGCTTCTTAACGGTCGCTTCTCGACGGTCGCTTCTCGACGGTCGCAGAGGTCTCGGAGGTCGCAGAGGTTGTTGGGGGCGCAGAGGTTGTTAGAGGCCCAGAGGCTTCCAGAGGTCGCAGAGTTGTCGAGGTCGCAGAGGTTGCCTTGCAGACACGTGTCGCTTCTCGAGCTGTCGCTTCTCGACGGTCGCTCGCTTCTCGACGGTCGCTCGCTTCTCGACAGTCGCTTCTTGTCGGTCGCTTCTTATCGGTCGCTTCTTAGACAGTCACTTCTCGAACGGTCACTTCTTGACGGTCGCTCGCTTCTTAGACGCTCGCCTCGCTTCTCGACCGTCGCTTCTCGACCGTCGCTTTTCGAGCCGTCGCTTTTCGAGCCGTCGCTTTTCGAGCCGTCGCTTTTCGACGGTCGCTTCTTAGACGGTCGCTTCTCGAGCCGTCGCTTCGCTTCTCGACGGTCGCTCGCTTCTAGACGGTCGCTCGCTTGTCGACGGTCGCCTTCTCAAACGGTCGCAGAGGTCTCGGAGGTCGTCGGGGTCGCGGAGGTCGCAGAGGCCTGCAGAGGTCGCAGCTGCAGAGGTCGCTTCTTAGACAGTCGCTTCTCGACGGTCGCTTCTCGAGCCGTCGCTTCGCTTCTCGGACGGTCGCTTCTCGAGCCGTCGCTTCGCTTCGCTTCTCGGACAGTCGCTCGCTTCTCGGACCGTCGCTTCTCAGACAGTCGCTTCTCAGACGGTCGCTCGCTTCTCAAGCCATCGCTCGCTTCTCAAACCGTCGCTTCTGAAACGGTCGCAGAGGTCTCAGAGGTCGTAGAGGTCGCGGAGCTCGCAGAGGTCGTCTTGCAAACACGTGTCGCTTCTCAGACGGTCGCTTCTCGACGGTCGCTTCTCGAGCCGTCGCTTCTTATTCTCGACGGTCGCTCCTCGACGGTCACTTGCTTCTCGACCGTCGCTTTGCCTGTGCTCTGCCTGGTGCTCTGCCTGGAGCTCGTGCCTAGGTGCTCTGCCTAGTGCTCTGCCTCTGGTGCTCTGCCTGGTTGTCTGCAGCTGTGCCTCTGTTGTCTGTGTTGTCTGCAGTAGCTGTGCCTGTCTGTAGCAGCTATGCCTGTCTGCAGCAGCCTTATGTTGTCTGCAGCTGCTGTGCCTTGTCTGCAGCTGCTGTGCCTTGTGCTCTGCCTTGTGCTCTTGTCGCTCGTGCCAATTGCTGTATGTCTCGATTGCTGAATGTCCCGATTGGCCTTGTCCGAATAGAATGGTCTGTTAAAGACCCGAAAAAACAAATGTCGTCGCCCTAGGTCCTGCTAAGTGCGTCTTGTCGTCGTCGTCGCTCTCGCTCCTCGTCCTCGTCGCTCCTACATCGTCCTTCTCGACCTTCTCGTTCTTCTTAACCTTCTCGTCGCTCTCGTTCTCGTCGCTCTCTCCTATCTCAAAACTTCAAAACTCGTACGATCTGCTCGTAGGGGCACTTCTCTTCCTAAAACTCTCTCTCTTTAAAACTCTCTCTTCTCGATAGGGGCACTTCTCTTCCCTAAAACTCTCTCTCTCTCTCTCTCTTCTTCTCGATAGGGGGAGGGTAGAGTAGTATGCACATATACAATTAAGTAACCGGATATAAATCAACGGCCTCCTTTGTACATCTGCAGTACACACTCTGGGTTAGTTGCACATACGTTAATCGAGTACCCGGATGTAATTCAACGGGCTCTTTCGCGTAGTGCAGGTGTTGTTGAAGTGAGCCTTGGATATAATGATCTGACTGCGGTAGACGCAAGGTCAATACCCGTCTTTAATAACTATATCCAAGGCTGGAGAGGGAAGAATCTACGTACAAGCGGAGGTAGAGGTATTTGAGTGTGCGCCAAGCCTGGCCCTGCCAAGCCTAGCTGACAGCTGTCCACATCCACATCCGTATCATTCAACGTTATTAAGGCATGCGGCAACCCGATTAACAACTTTCCAAACCCGCGTCCTATTTCGACTCTTCTAACCTTTACCTAGAACTAACCTAATCCTCCTGCTGCCCTAAAACTTCTTCCCGTTGTTAGGGAACGTATAGACCTTCGTTTAGCTAAGCTTTAGGACAGTCGACTTACGCAAGAGGAAAAGCAGCGCTGCTGTAACTAACGCCTCTGTATATACTGTAGTAAGCCAAACCACATTGCTATTAACTGCCCGACTCTAGCCAACCGATCCACTAAGGCAGGAACCCCTCTTAGGTTCTCTATAGCTGCCCCTATACTAAAGGACAACAGCAAGGACTAGGGAACCCTTAGGCCTGTTAATAAGACGTCTAATAGGCAAGCATTTGGATCGACATTATGCAATCTCTTCTTCTGCAGTGCAATTTTGTACTAAGGCAGAGGATAAGTTAACTTATCCTCTGCATAACAAGCTACCTCTGTACCGACCTTACGACTACAAGATTAAACTAGAAAAAGGCTAGACACCCCCTTTAAGACCTCTCTATTTAATATCCTGCGAAGAACTCTAAGTCCTATAAACGTTCCTATAACAAAACCTTTAGAAAGGCTTTATTCAATCTAGTCGCTCCCCTGCCGCTAGCCTTATTATATTTGTTAAGAAGCCTAGCAGGGGCTACGCTTCTGTATTAACTACTGCAACCTTAACGCTATCTCTAAGAAGAACCGTTATCCAATCCCTCTAATCCAAGAAACACTAGAACGCCTCTTAAAAGCAAAATTGTTTACTAAGCTTAATGTAATTGCGGCCTTTAACAAGATTCAGATAGCTAAAGGACAAGAATAATTAACAGCCCTGAGAACCCGGTACGGCCTGTTCAAATCCCTAGTAATGCCCTTTAGAATGTGCAATGCACCTAGCACTTTTCAAGAATACATAAACGACACACTAAGAGAGTACTTAGACCAATTCGTTACCGCTTACATTAACGACATCCTGGTCTACAGCACAACATTGGAAGAACACCAGAAACACGTACGGAAGGTACTAGCAAAACTGGAAGAAGCAGGCTTGCATCTAGACATTAACAAGTGCAAATTTTACTAACAAGAAGTTCAGTTCCTTGGCCTTATTATCTTAGACAAAGGCATCCGTATAGACCTAGCAAAGATTTAAGGAATCCTCGACTGGAAGATCCTAAAGACTGTTAAAGAAGTGCAAGGCTTCCTTGGGTTTGCTAACTTCTACTGTTGTTTTATTTAGGGCTTTAGCTTAATAGTAAAGCTACTAACTGCTCTAACAAAGAAAGAGGCTAAGTTTAACCAGACTGACTCCTGCTAATACGCATTTAACCTCCTATAGTAACGATTTACTAAAGACCTTATCCTTTAACACTTTAACTTTAACTTAGAAACCTGTATAGAAACAGACGCCTCTAACGGAGCTATTAGAGCAGTCCTCCTTTAAGAAAAGTCGCCTAACTAGCTATAGCTCCTAGTAGCTTACCTTTTCAAGAAGATGCTGCCCGCCGAATGCAATTACGAGATCTACGACAAAGAGCTCCTTGCAATCGTTAAAGCATTTAAAGAGTAGTACCGAGAATTCGAATGGGCAGCCTACCTGACCTAAGTTAATTTAGACTATAAGAACTTAATTTATTTTATAAAGAGCAAAATCCTTAATTGCAGACAAGCCCGCTAGAGCAAATTCTTCTTTAGGTTCAACTTTGTTATTTAATACGCGCCTAGATCACTTAATTTAAAGACTAATGCCCTTACCTAGATGTCTAGAATCTACCTAGTATACAGAAGAAAAGGCTAGGCAATATGTAACTAAACTATCCTAAAGGCTTATAACCTTAGTAAAGACCTAAAGACTTACTTAAAGGAAGGTACACTATTAATCGCTCCATCTTTTGCCCTGTTCCTTGCACCTGCCTTCCTAGAGGATAACGATTTAGAAAGCGAACTAGACAACGAAACTATTAACACTAAAGATTCTGAAATTAAAGGCTCTGTCACCTCTAACAACAAACTGAACAATAAAGAATCGACTAAAGAAGCAAACTACCCTAGAAAACTGCTCCTAATAATTAGAGAAGCTTACGAATTAGACAAATAGGCTTAAGGACTAATCCAAGCCCTTAAAATAGGTTAGGGTACCTTCCCTAGCTTTTCTCTCTTAGAATATAAACTTAGGGATAGATCAGTTTACTTCTGATCTCGTCTTTTTGTTCCTAAAAGTGCAGACGATTTAATACGACCCTACATTCTTAGGACAGTTTACAACTTAGCAGCAGGAGGCTACCTTAGACGATCGAAGCTTTACAAGTTTACTTCCTGTTACTACAAGTAGCTATCGATATAGAAGCACGTTGGAAGATATAGAAACAACTGTCCTATCTGCAAGGCAGCCAGATACGACCGACAACATTTATAAGAATTGCTAAAGCCTCTCCTAGCCCCTAAACATCCTTAGAAACATATTATAATAGACTTTGTTACCTGTCTCCCTTAAGGGACTACTTAGGTAGGTGTTAAGGCAAAGAACGTCTTTGTAGTTGTAGATCGACACTCTAACAACCGCTTTGTAGTACCCTGCTAGAGCATAACTTCTAAGGCAACCGCTCGACTCTTTTACGGATACGTCTAGCGTTACGTAGGCCTTCCAGACAGTATTACTTCTAACAGAGGCTCTTAGTTTATCACTAAGTTCTGGAAACGCCTTTGCAAGTTTCTAAACATTAATTACTATATCTTAACGTCCTACTACCTAGAAACAGATAGAAAAACAAAGATTGCGAATACCCTATTCGAACAGACACTACGTTGCTTTATCGATTACTACTAGGAGAACTAGCAAAAACATATCCCGACAGTGGAATTCTTAGCTTGTAACTAGGAGTTAGAGACAACAGGACACTACCCCTTCTATACCACTAGAGGCTACTGCCCCTAAACAGGAATAGAACCCTAAGACCTACTACTGCGACCTTACGACCTGGACGAAGTCAATGCAGACGACTAGGCAACGCACCTCTCCCAGATCTATTAGGAAGTCTAAGAAGAGATAACTTACGCCTAGGCCATCTACGAAGAATAAACTATAAGAAAACGACAACTAGCTCTAGACTATTAAGTAAGAGACAGAGTGTACCTAGACTCTAAGAACATTGTTATAGGAAGACCTTCTCGCAAACTCGATTAAAAAAAACTAGGCCCCTTCCCTATTACAGAGAAGATTAGCTTATACGTATACCGCCTCTAACTGCTAGAAGACTAGGAAGGCTACACCGTCTTCTATCTTGTTTAACTAAGACCTAAGGAAGGAGATCCCTTCCTAATTTAATTGCGAGACTAAGAACGAACCCGCGTTCTCCCTATAGAAGACGACAACGAAGACGAATGTTAGGGGACGCTACCCGCTAGGTGCTGTACCTAAACTGGCCGTCGTCCTAAGAATTGCGACTTAGCAGCGCCAGCACGACCCTACCCTCTGTACGGAGTTACTAATACGACCCTACCCCTGTATAGAGGGAGAACCCTACAGCCCTATACAGAGGGAAATAGGCGCCCCTCTGTACGTAGGGAAAACTCTTTATCCCTATACAGAGGGAAACTCCTAACCCTCTGTACAGAGCGAAATCCCTATACCCCTATATAGAGGGAAATTGCTAGCTTGGCTTCGTAGGTACAAATTGTACGGCAGCGGACGACGAAGGAACTGCCTATTAGTTCCTTTATATAGATACCTAGCTTTAAGTTTCTAAACTAAGATTCTTAAACCTATCACGTTAGGAACTGATCTTACTGTCGGTAACAGCAGTAATACAACGAAGATAGACGGCGACATTACTATACAACCTACAGCTATGCAGGATTAGATGCACTATATATATACAAAGCTGCTGGCACGCGAGACCTAGCTCGAAGATTAAATAGGCTATTAGGCCTTAACGATTTCCCGATAGGAACAGGAGCTACGACAGCTTAGGGCGTCCGGTTGCGACCCGACTCCTACGACGACGACAACGAATACGACGGCCTATACTGCGGTCCCTAAGAGTAAACTCCCTAACGTTACTACCTATAATAGTAAAGCACCGGCCGAGTATCCCTCCTAGGCTGCCTAGATACACTCTAAGCTTCTGGTCGACTTAGGAGCATACCGGACTGAGCTAGACAAGGTAGTGTATCTCTTTAGGAGGTTAAAGGGCAAGGCGGCAGCACGAATTCTACTGTACTACGAAACGGCTATTGCTAACCCGGCAATAGCAACTACAACGATGCTCTTGGCAGCTCTCGATAGGAGCTATAAGGACCTAGACTGCTGTAAGGGCTTAAGAATCTTAGTTTAAAAATTTAAGGCTAGGTATCTATATAAAGGAACTAATAGGCAGTTCCTTCGTCGTGCGCTGCTATACAGTTTGTACCTACAAAGCTAAGCTAGCAATTTCCCTCTGTATAGGGATATAAGGTTTACACTCTGTACAGAGGGTCGGGAGTTTCCCTCTATACAGTAATGCAGAGTTTTCCCTCTGTTTAGAGGGGCGGCAATTCCTATCTATGTAGGGCTATAGGATTCTCCCTCTATATAGGAGTAGGGTCGTATTGGTAATTCTATACAGAGGGTAGGGTCGTGCTGGCGCTGCTAAGTTGCAGTCCCTAGGGCGACGGCTGGCTTAGGTTTAGGTCCTAAGCTGGACAGCGCCCCCTAACAATACCTGATCCGGGCACGCAGATATGATTCAATACGGGCTTTTTGATGACTATATCTCGAACTGAGGGGGGAAAGGAATCTATGTAGTGGTGGTAGAGGGCTTTCGTAGTGGTGGTGCCAAGGCCTGGCTCGGCCCGGACGGGCCGAGCCGAAATTCCAGGGTCCACCCTATCAATCTGTCCTACCTCTTTCCACCGCCGCAACACTACCCCCCTCCCTTACCAGCGGTCGCCCTCGATCGCTGAGTCACCCTATCCATCCGAAAATCTCCGCTTTTTTTTTTTTTTTTTTTTTTTTTTTTTTTTTTTTTTGATTCGTCGTCTCTCTCTCGAAAATCCCCTCCAACGTCGACGTTACCTCTTCCGTCTTTCATCAAAAACAACGTCCTCTTTATCTTTTTTTTTTAACTTCTTACGTTATCAGCACCTAAAGTCTTTCACTTGGCGTTTATGTGATCGACGCTATCTGATCTGAGCTGTAGGTTATCTGAGGCGCGGCGTGGCTGGTCTGTGCGTCGGCTTAGGGGTCTATATAGATCTTTCCGCAGCGCTGTTTTTCCTCTTCTTTTTCTCTTCTACCAAAGCCTTCGCCTACTACGGGGTCGGCGGCGCTGGCACGCTATAGCGTGCGCGAGCTACCGGCCGACGCAGTGGTGCCTAAAGCAATCACTTCCTGAAGCACGATCGTTTTCATTAGCTTCTGTGCCGGTAGAGCGGACGTGTCTCCATTGTCGGCATTAGAGCTACGCTGGTTTCGGCTTTTCCGGGTTCCGCGCGTAGAACTCTCTTAGCAGCTCCGCCGAATTCCAAAGGTTTTCGACCGGATACTATTTATAGTCTTCCGGCTACCCCTTCTACAAGATCCTCGCTTTGATAGATCCCCTTATCTTCTTTACGTCCACTACATCTTCTACCTCCTACTCTTCTTCCTTACCGTCCATTTCGATTCGCGGGGGTTCGGCGAACCCCTGTTCCAGAAGGCCGTCCTCAGGGTCCAGACTTAGCAGATCTAAATGGAAAACGTCGTAGATCCGGAACGCCTTTAGCAGCTAAAGCCGATAAGTTACCGGCGATCTCTTTTCTACTATCTTGAACGGACCTACGTAGCGTAGATTCAGCTTGGCGTTGCCTTTCAGCCTTAGGTTCTTCGTGTTGAGCTATACCCTTTGGCCTTCCTCGAATTCCGTTAGTGACCGTTTCTTATTAGCTCGAGTTACTATCTTCTTCTAAGCCGATTCCATTGCTTCTTTCGCTACTTTGATCGCTTCTTCCATCTGAGATCGTAGCGCTTCTGCCGCCGCGGCGGCGACTCTCTTTGACGACGTAGCGGTAAAAGGTTCCGCAGGGCTGGGTTCGTTTGGCGGCTGAAAGCTTATCCTCAGAAGATAACCGTAGGTTATCTCGAACGGCGCCAGCGACGTTGTTTCCGACTGTGTTAAGTTCGCGCAGAATTCGGCCATCGGCAACACCTTAACCCAACCTTCTTAATGATGATGGCCGCAGAAGGTCTGTAGGTATCGCTCTATCTTACAGTTAGCGACTTCAGACTGGCCGTCGGTCTGCGGGTGAGCGGCTGTGCTGAGCTTTCCACTAATTCCAAGAGCTTGGTTGACGGCTTTCTATACATCGGCAGTAAATTGAGGGCCTCTATCCGTAGTGATAGTATCTGGTAGCCTATAGTGCTTCTACACGTATTGGATTAACATTCTCGCCGTTTCTTCCGCAGTAGTTCCTTTATTCTTAGCTCGATAGGAGATGAAATGGCGCTCTTTGCTCAGTCGATCCACTACGTTTAGCGTGGCGTCGTATCTATCGGAGTCCGGCAGGCCGGTTACGAAGTCCATCGTAATGTGCTGCTACGGTTTCTTAGGGATCGGAAGTGGCTTAAGCAGGCCGGCCGGAAGACCGTAACGAGGCTTTACGGTTCGGCACACGTGGCAATTGGCGATAAATCGGTGGATTCGTTCGTAGATCCGCGGAAACCAGTAGACCGTCCTTATAGCTTCTATCGTCTTCTTTGAGCCGGCGTAACCAACGTCTATGGAGCTATAGACCAGCTGGATGACCTCCGTAATTAGTTCTTCCGGAACTATCAGCTTTCCTAAGCCGGTTTTGCCGAGTTTCTGTTGCTGGTTAAGCTGCTTCACCTTTTCGTAGAGAGCTTCTTCCTTAGGGGCCGGTTCTACTGCGCAGACCCCTACCTCCTTCAGCACCTCTGCGTCTACTATTCGCTCGGTCAGCACCTTCTGGAACATGTTAGGATCTTCTTTCGCGCGGCTTGTTTTTCCTTCTCTTCGCGTCAGCGCGTCCGCCTTTCCGTTTTAAGCCCCTAGTCGATAGGTAATCTTAAAGTCGAATCCTGATAAGTAGGCGGCCTGACGAGCTTGGCGACGTAAGAGCTTCTATGTCTTTATAAAGTAGGTTAGCGACTGGTGGTCCGTAAGAACCTGGACCGTGCTCTTTCCAGCTATAAGCTCTGGCTTCTACTCCTCGAAGGCCTGAATGATCGCTAGCAGTTCCTTATCGTAGATAGCGTAGTTCCGCTTAGCTTCGCTTATTGACTTGCTGAAGAAAGCGACTAGATAGAGGGTTTCGTCGTCACTATATTGAGAAAGAATCCCTGCCGTCACTGTGTCGGAAGCGTCCGTTTCTACGTAGATCATCTTTTCTGGCCGGAAGTGTGCCAGAACTGGCGCAGAGGCCACTGCTTCTTTTAGCCGGTTAAAGGCTTCCGTGCATCTCTTATTCCATAGGCCGGCGGTCTCTTTCTTTAGCGCCTCGTTTAGGGGTCTCGCTATCTTGCCAAAGTCCTTAATAAACCGTTAATAGTAGCTGCAGAAGCCGAGAAACGCTCTGATTTGCGTAGTGTTTCCGGATTTCGGCTGCTTCCACTCTGCGACGGCGGCGACCTTTAAGGGGTCTATACAAATTCTATCTCTTCCGACGATAAGACCGAGATATTTGACCTCGGTTTGATAGAACTCGCTCTTCTTCGTGTCCGCGTTTAATCCGACCTCGCAGAGCCTCTTCAACACTCTCTCGATGTGGTCCGTATGTTGCTCTCTCGTTCTATCGGTGTAGATAAGGATGTCGTCCAAGTAGACAGACACGAACCGCTCTAGCATGTCTATAAAAGTGTAGTTTATAAAGCGTTGCCACACTGCTAGCGCGTTGGTAAGTCCGAAAGGCATTACCAACTACTTGAAATTGCCTATGCGCGTAGCGAATGTCGTAAGGTCTTCCGTTTGTCCTTCTTCGTTCCTTAATCGATAGAATGCTTAGCGAATATCCAGCTTGCTAAACCACTTAGCCTTAGCCACTCGTTGTATAGTCTCGTTGATCAGCGGCAGCGGGTATACGTCCCTCTTGGTGACCTCGTTAAGGCCCCTGTAGTCTACGTAGAGTCGCAGACCACCCCCTAGTTTCCTTACGAAAAGAATCGGTAACGCATATTCTGCGGAGCTCGGCGTAATGAACTTCTTCGCTAGGTTTTTACGAACAAACACCTCCACTTAGTCCAGTTCGGCCGGCGACAGTCTTCTTAGGGGCTCGGTTCTCGGCAATGTGGCCCCCTCTTTCAACCTGATCTTATTGTCGTATTCCGGCCGGTAGAGCGGCAGGAGGTTGGAGTCTGCTTTTGAGAAGACATTAGCGTAACTATGGAGCTCGTTTAGCAGCACCTCCAGTAGATCTACCTCTTCTTCCGCCATTATCTTCCGATGGTCTTCGATGTCTTTCATTAAGATGGCGTAGATCTTAGTGTCCGGCGACTTCGCGAGGGTCGTTATAGCTTCTGAACCGATTCGCGTGATTTCGCGTAAGTGCTCAAGTTTCTCCCGGTGACTCTCGCTCTATGCACGAAGCTCTCGAGGTCTTCGTCTTCTACCGACGCTATAGCTGCAGCCAGCTTAGGGTTCAGCTTCTGCCTTAATAGGTGGAGCTGCTTATCCTCCGCTACCCGGGCCCTAATCGCATATTTTCTGAACAAACTGTAGAATTCTTTAAACGTCTGCCGGTTCTAATTGATCTTGTCCAGCTGCTTACAGGCTGTCTTCTTTCGGAATAGATCTCTAAAGCGTTAATCCAGCGCTTTGATCGCTTCTTTAGCGGTTACCTCTTCTAGGTCCGCTACTAGCGAAAAAGCTTCTCCTTCTAACCGCGATTCCAGGTACGCCAATCTATCTCCGGCGCTGTTCGATGCGTAATCGCGGCTTATCTTATTCTTGATCTTCTTCTTAAACTCTTCCCAGTCTTTAGGGTCTCCGCCTTTAAATGCCGGCAGGTCCAGCAATAATGTTGTTAGGGTGCTACCTTAACTATAGGCCGCCGGTGAGGCGGTCTCTGCTGGTTCTTCTCGATGCGGTGGCGGCGACGACATCGCTGCTTCTATGTCAGCCAGTTGGTCCTTTATCGCCTTTAGTTGCGCTAGCCTATACGCCGCCTAGTTCTCTAACACGTCGATGATAGTTTCTGCCGATTCCTTCTCAGCCCTTACCGTCTCTACTTCCTCCCTTAACTGTCTGTTTTCTTCTACGTTCCTATAGAACCTCTTTTCTATAAAGGTAATGATGTCAAACACCTTCTTAGCTCCGTGCTCTGTAAGATATTCTCCTATCTTATCCGGCGTGCGTCCGTACAGTTCGGCGTAGCC
The DNA here is from genome assembly GCA_016165855.1 of Pseudocercospora ulei. Taxonomy (NCBI): domain Eukaryota; kingdom Fungi; phylum Ascomycota; class Dothideomycetes; order Mycosphaerellales; family Mycosphaerellaceae; genus Pseudocercospora; species Pseudocercospora ulei. Next base: position 4,914,958 of record JACWNB010000003.1, read on the forward strand.
CTCTATGCCTTTTCTCGCTTTGTCTACCTCTTTTTCTGTAAGGCCTTCCGTAGTCGTTCTGTCGTTGAGAATGCTGGTACGCCTATCTCTCGGTCTGTTAGTCTTTCTCTTTCTGCTGCAGCCTGTAACGCCGCTCTCTACTGCTGAGAAGCCTTCCATCTTCTTACAGTGCCTTGGGGGTTGTTGTTGGTGTTGGTGTGGGTGCGCGTGCGTTATTCGGGTTTCCGGATAGTTCGACGGGCCCTTTCGCGCAGCGCGGGGTTGGTGTAGAGAGTGAGTTCGAGATATAATAATCCGGGCATGCAGATATAATTTAATACGGCCTTTTTAATAACTATATCTCGAACTGAGGGGGGAAATGAATCTATGTAGTGGTGGTGGAGGGCTTTCGTAGTAGTGGTGCCAAGGCCCGGCTCGGCCCGTCCGGGCCGAGCCGAAATTCCAGGGTCCACCCTATTAATCTGTCCTACCTCTTTCCACCGCTGCAACAATACCCTCCTCCCTTCCTGTAGTGCGTCCCTCGTACGACGACATGTCGTACGGCCTCGTCTCCTAGCGTTCCTCTTGTAGGTAGCACTCTCCTGTCTCCGTCCGGTTGTCTATAGTCGACTGTTGTCCAGGCACTTGCTAGTCAGCAATGCCTGCTAGATGACCTCCCTATTGTTGCTGAGTCCTTAGGTAGCAGTTGCCTGTTCGCTAGTACTCCTCCCTATAGCCTGTAGTTGCGCAGTTACCCTTTGTCCTAAGTCTACCCCCTCCCTCTATGCTGCTGCAACCTTAGGCCTGTCTATTTGGATCCTGCAGCTAAGGCGGAGGAGGACCTGCAAGTAGGAAGGCAGGTAGTGCTAGATTGCTTCTACCTAATCTTAACCGCTTCTGTTTGCTACTTAAAGCATGCCAAAGCTAAGGCGGTAGAGGCCCTACGAGCAGTTATAAAGGTGCAGGAGGCGCTCGGTTCCGTTAGGTTTGTCATTCTCTACAGTCGCAGCCTGGGCCTTCGGTTGGAGCAGCAACTTCTTATATAGGCTTCCGTAGGGCTCCTGCCGTATGCGGGTAAGCTGTCCTGTTCTTACCTGTCTATTTACCCTAACTCCGTTATCTGGACAGGGTCCCCGTCGTCCGGTTAGGGCATAAGATCCGCAATCCTGTAGTCTTCTAGTGCTTTAGACGTTTGCCGTAGTCTCGAGGGCTTAGGTAGGTGTTCTGGTCTGTCGTTGTTTGTAGGGTAAGGTAGTGGTCGTTTACCTAGCGGTCGTCTATACAGTCTCGGGCAGGCCGGTTATCTTATACAGTCCTGCCCTGCCCTGTGCTAGCTCCATTCCCGTTCTTCCTCCTTTCCTTCTTCCTATACCTATGCTATACTTCTTGCAGGTTCCCTAGCGTCGTCTCTTCTTTTATATCCCTAGGGATAGATGTCTCTACCCCCCTATTCCTGCCCTCCTTTGCAGCTTCCTAGTCTTGCCTGCAGCTGCCCAACGTCTTTTATAGCCCGGTCCGTGCTGTAGTCGCCTAGTATCGCTTGCAGCTGCCCCGTCCTGCAGCTGCTACCTGTCCTACTCTGTATAGTACAGTGTTACTGCAACCGTTCGCTAGGGTGCCTCTCCTCCTATCTGTCTAGTGCTCGTATGTCCTAGAGAGCCTTGTATAGTTCCTATGTAGGCTCTGCCTAACCTGTCTATTTAACTAGGTATTCTATCTTCTACTACCTCCTCTAGCTCTTAAGGATCTCTTCTACCTTATATTCTTCCTAGCCTTTACTAATAATCGCTAGGGGGCGCACGTTGTCCGTTGTCTAATGTAGGAGGGGGTCTTTATATGCTGGCTGTACGAGGTCTATATAGAAGATTAGGTAAATCCCTAGAGGAGTGTTAAGTTATATAGCGTATGTTCCTACTGGTCAGACTACTATAAACTTCCAGTTCTTCTAATCTAGTTTCTTGCTTAGCCGGTCTGTACGGATATTGCGCTAGTTTAGCCAGACCTTATCTCCTGCCTCGTACCTTGGTGCAGCCTGCTGTCCCTTGTTAGCCTACTCTTCCGCATTCTGCTAAGCTATAGCTAGACTCGCTTTTGCCTATTAGTAGGCGTTCGTAATCGTCCGTACGATAGCTTCTCCCTGTTGGATTGGGGATCGTATAGGGCGTAGGGTAGCGCTGCTTAGGGTCGGTAGGAGCGGAGAGTAGTCGTATCCGTAGGCTATAAAGAAGGAGGACAGTCCTGTAGCGTTAGCCGTACGTCTGTTAATAGCCAGTTCCGCTATGTAGAGGAGGCAGTTCCAGTTTGTCTAGTTGTAGTCGACGTACGCTCGGAGGTACGCTTCTAACGTCAAATTGACCCTCTCTGTCGCGCCGTCCATCTGTAGGTGCTATACAGTTAATAGGCGACGTTCTACGTTTAACAACTAGCAGACCCTTGCCTAGAGCTAGCTCGTAAACTACACGATTGACCTAGGGAATCTGTGCTTGCTAAACGTCGTCCGTATAAATGCCTAAGCAGTGTCCTTAGCTATATTAGAGCCTATTCCCTCTAGTATTACCCCCTTTGTTAGCTTGTCCGTAACTACTATAATGCTCCGCTGTCCGTCGCTCCTAGGGAGGTCTGTAATAAAGTCTACTATTAGGTCTTGCTAGGGCCAGTCCGGTATTAGCAGGGGTTTTAGAAGCCTGTGCTTTAGTTTACGCTAGGGCTTCGTCTGTCTGTAGACATCGCAGTTCTGTACGAACCTTCGGATGTCCTTTGCTATTGCCGGCTAGTAATAGTCCCTAGTAGCGATACTGTACGTCTCCTCGCGTCCTAGATGCCCGGTAGCTATGCAATTATGCGCTCGTTGTATTAAGCTCGTACGGAGCTTCTCGTCTGCTAGGACCTAAATCCAATTCCTAAACTTTAGGTTGTTCTCCTCGTCTACAGAGCACTCTGCTGCTAATACCTTAAGGTAAAGCTCTGCTGGGAGCTTCCGTTGTCCCCCTTAGATCGCTGTACGGGCACCTTAGTAAACGTCGTCATTTTCTACTGCCTCTTCCTACGCCTATAGCTGGGGTTCCTATAGGTATATCGCCGCTAGGCAGATAGTCTCCTCGCCTGGCTCCTCCTTCAATATCTAGAACATCCGTAATTTCAGCCGGTCGTTATCGTACGTCGTTGGCATGTCCTAGTTCCTCCTAGATAACGCGTCGGCCCTGCTGTTGTCCTTGCCTTTACAGTACTAGAGCCTTATATTAAAGCGGCTTAGGTACATCGCCTATTGTACGTGCCTCTTAGACAGCTTCCGGGGTTGCATAAAGTATTCGAGGTTCTTATAGTCGGTTAGGGCGAGGAACTTGGGGACTGAGCGGAGTTCTCTATCCTACGCCTCGTAACACTGTACGTCTGCCAGCAATTCCTTGTTGTAGATAGGGTACTTGCACTTAGCTAGGGAGTTCTTCTTAGAGAAGTACGCGTATAAGTGCAGAAGTCCGTCTAAGCCTACCTATAACAGGATACCTTCTATGCAGTACCCTAAGGAGTCAGTTTCTAGTATCGTTATATGTTCTAGGTCGAAGGCGGCAAGCGTTAGTCCTGTAGTAAAGAGCTCCTTTAGCCTGTTAAAGCTCCTATTACACTTATCCGTCTATTTAAACTGCTTGTCCTTATATGTTAGCTCGACTAGGCTCCTAGTTCTCTTGTTAGGGCGCCGGAGTTGCTACCCTTGCAGTAGTCGGCCGTCCCCTAGGTCTCTCTGCTAGCAAAGGCCTGTAATTCTGTACAGTATGTCCTATCTTGCTATACTGGTAGCAGCTCCCTTCTGCTTGTCTCTTGTTAAGGGTAGCTGCGTCTACCTACTATGTCCTTTTAGCAGCGACCCTTAGCTGTACGGTAACGGCTGCTGCTACTCTTGTCGTTATCGTTAGTTCCTCGTCTATAGCGTCCTGCTGCCGATAGAGGGGCTGCCGCATCTTATAGGCACAGCTTATCTGTCTAAGCCTACACTGTTAGTCGTCGACTATCCTAAGGAGATTACAGAACTCCTTATATAAGGCTAGTTGCATTACGCCTACTACTCCTATTATAATCTCCTTAGAGAGGCCTACCTCTAAGGTAGTAATTTTTACTCTGTCCTCCTATTAGAGTCCTCCTGCCTCTGCCAGGGTCTAATGATATTCTGCGATAAACTCTCGTACAGTCTTGCGTCCTTGCTTTATCGCATTGACCTATAGGAGTGCTCGGCTTTCGCAGTCTAGGTCCTTATAGCTCCTGTTAAGAGCTGCCTAGAGCATCGTCGTAGTTGCTATTGCTAGGTTAGCAATAGCCGTCTCGTAGTATAGGAGAATCCGTGCTGCTGCCCTGCCCTTTAACCTCCTAAATAGGTATACTACCTTGTCTAGCTCTGTCGGGTATGCTCCTAAGTCGACTAGAAACTTAGAGCATATTAAGGCAGCCTAGGAGGGGTACTTATCCAGAGCCTTACTATCGTAGGTAGTAACGTTAGGGAGTTTGCTCTTAGGGGCTAGGGTGTAGGCTATCGTGTTCGTCGTCGTCGTCGTAGGGGTCAGATCGCAATCGGACGCCCTAAGCTGTCGTAGCTCCTGTTCCTATTAGGAAATTATTGCAGCCTAGTAGCTTACTTGCTGTTCGAGCTGCCTCTTGTGTGCCAGCAGCTTCTCGTACGCACAGTGCATCTAATCCTGTACAGTTGCAGGTTCTATAGTATTAGGGGGCGCCGTCCAGCCCAGCTCCTAGACCTAAGCTAGCCGTCGCCCTAAGGACTGCGACTTAGCGGCGCTAGCACGACCCTACCCTCTGTACAGAGTTACTAATACGACCCCACTCCTGTATAGAGGGAGAATCCTATAGCCCTATACAGAGGAGAATTGTCGCCTCTCTAAATAAAGGGAAAACTCTGTACTACTGTATAGAGGGAAACTCCTAACCCTCTGTATAGAGTGTAAACCTTGCACCCCTGTATAGAGGGAAATTGCTGGCTTAGCTTTGTAGGTACAAATTGTACAGCAGTAGACGACGAAGGAACTGCTTAGTTCCTTTATATAGATACCTAGCCTTAAGTTTCTAAACTAAGATTCTTAAGCCCTTACATTAGGAACTAATCTTACTGTTAGTAACTGCAGTAATATAACGAAGATAGACAGCGACATCTGTATAGAACCTACAGCTTTGCAGGGTCGGATGCACTGCGCGTACGAGGAGCTGCTAGCATATAAGAGGCAGCTCGAACAGCAAGTAAGCTACTAGGCTGCGATAATTTCTCAACAGGAACAGGAGCTACGACAGCTTAGGGCGTCCGATTGCGATCTGACCCCTACGACGACGACAACGAACACAATGGCCTACACCCCAGCCCCTAAGAGCAAACTCCCTAACGTTACTACCTACGATAGTAAGGCTCTAGTTAAGTAACCCTCCTAGGCTGCCTAGATATGCTCTAAGTTTCTAGTCGACTTAGGAGCATACCCGACAGAGCTAGACAAGGTAGTATACCCATTTAGGAGGTTAAAGGGCAGGGCGGCAGCATAGATTCTGCTGTACTACGAGACGGCTATTGCTAACCCGGCAATCGCAACTATAGCAATACTCTAGGCAGCTCTTAACAAGAGCTACAAAGACCTAGACCGCGAGAGATAAGCACTCCTATAGGTTAATACGATAAAGCAAGGACGCAAGACTGTACAAGAGTTCCTTACAGAATACAACTAGATCCTAGTGGAGGTAGGAGGACTCTAATAGGAGGATAGGATAAGAATTACCTCCTTAGAGGTAGGCTTCTCTAAGGAGATTATAACAGGACTGGTAGGCGTAATGCGACTAGCTACGTACGAGGAATTCTGTAATCTCCTTAGGATATTCGACGACTAGCAGCGCAGGCTCGGACAGATAAGCTGCGCTTATAAGATGCAACAACCCCTCTAGCGGCAGATAGACGCTATAGACTAGGAACTAACTATAACGAGAGTAGCGGCAGCCGTCGCTGTACGACTAAGGGCTGCTGCCAAAAGGGTACAGTAGGTAGACATAGCTACCCTAGACAAGAGAAGGGCAGAAGGGAGCTGCTATAGGTATAGCAAGATAGGCTACACTATACGGAATTGCAGGCTTTTGCTAGTAGAGAGACCTAGGGGACGGCCGACACTGCAAGGGTAGCAACTGCGGCGCCCTAACAAGAGAATTAGGAGTCTCCCTCGGATAACAACGAGTTAGGAAAGGAGTAGCCTCTAAGCGAGGGCTCTGCTAGAGGCGTATACGAGATAGATTGCCAAATTAAAGCACTACTTAGCTATCTTTTAAGAGCAATTACATAACGACTACGCCGTTTATTGTATAACCTACACCGAACGGGACCGCTATAGCGCAGACACTAATTAATACAGGATGTTTGGTATATAGAGTATTTAGCGAAGAATTCGTATAGAGACACTATATTAAGACGACCCCTACTGTACCTGTACGCATGCTGGGCATTACTGGGCGAGGATCTGACATTACCTATATAGTAAAAGTAACGATAAAGCTGTAGGGACACTATAAGCAGGACTTATACCTCTATGTCGTACAGGACAAGTTAAGGTATAACCTAATATTAGGGAAGCTATAGATAGAGCGCTAGTAGGGCAAGCTGGACGTTAAGCGAGGACAGCTGTACCTGGCAGTAACAAAGCAGAGGCTCCGAGACCAAGGGAGGGTTCCGTAGGGCGGCAATGCTAAGGCCGAAATCAACACTACGACTACGGATATTAAGAAGGCATTAGCGCCTAAGAAAACGACGGACCCCTGTACAAAGCTCCTAGCAGAATAAGCAGACTACCTGGACCTCTTTAAGCTAAAGTCGGCCTCGAAACTGCTACTACACTAAGGAGAAGGAATTAACTATAACATCTAGCTAGAGTCCTGTCCGGATAGGAGTCTGCCTGAAGTACTGTACGGCCTACTGTACGGCATGTCCTCTAGAGAACTCCTAGTACTGTGCAAGACACTAGACGACCTACTTGCTAAGGGTTTTATTCGTACAAGTACCTCGTCTGCAGGAGCCCTAGTGTTGTTTGTCTATAAGGAGGGCAAGGCCGGCTTGCGTTTCTGCGTAGACTACAGAGGCATTAACGCGATTACTAAGAAGGACCGGTACCCCCTACCCTTTATTAAGGAGACTCTCGGACGGATTAGTAAGGCAAAGTAGTTTACTAAGCTTAACGTAGTCTTGGCATTCTAGAAGATACGGATCAAGGAAGGCTGTAAATGGATAACTGCCTTCTATACGAGATATAGTCTTTTTGAGTAGCTTGTTACCCCCTTTAGCCTTGCTAACGCACCAGCAACCTTCTAGAGGTACATTCACAGGTCCCTACAAGGGTTACTAGACGACATCTGTTTAGCGTACCTCGACGATACCCTGGTTTTTACAGACGGCACCTATGCAGACTATGTGCAGGACGTTAAGAAGGCACTAGATCGACTGCAACAGGCTAGATTGTACCTCGACATTAACAAACGTAGATTCGGTGTACAACGTACAAAATACTTAGGATTTATTATCGAGGCAGGGAAAGGCATTAGCATAGACAGGAAAAAGATCGATGCCATTGAGCAATAGAAGCCGCCTACGAGCGTTAAGGGCATACGGGAATTTCTTAGGTTTGCCAACTTCTACTGCCAGTTTATACGGAACTACTCGGAGATTGTACGCCCCCTAGTCAAGCTAACACATAAGGACAAGCAGTTTAAGTAGACAGACGAGTGTAATAGAAGCTTTAACAGGCTAAAGGAGCTCTTTACAATAGGACTAACACTTGCCGCCTTCGACCTAGAACGTACGACGATACTGGAAACTAACTCCTTAGGGTACTACATAGGTGTTAGGGGGCGCCGCCCAGCCCAGGTCCTAGACCCGACCTAAGCCAACCGTCGCCCTAAGGACTGCGACTCAGCAGCGCCAGCATAACCCCACCCTCTGTACGGAACCACTAACAGGACCCCACTCCTGTACAGAGGAAGAACCCTATAGTCCTACACAAAGGGGAACTACTGCCCCTCTAAATAGAGGGAAAACTCTATACTACTATATAGAGGAGGGAACTCCCGATCCTCTATACAGAGGGTGAATCTTGCATCTCTATATAGAAGGAAATTGCTAGCTTGGCTTCGTAGGTACAAATTGTACAGCAGCAGACGACGAAGGAACTGCCTATTAGTTCCTTTATATAGATACCCAGCCTTAAGTTTCTAAACTAAGATTCTTAAGCCCCTTACATTAGGAACTAATCTCACTATCAGTAACTGCAGTAATAAAACAAAGATAGACGGCGACATCCCTATAGAAACTACAGCTATAGAGGGACAAATACACTGCGCGTACGAGGAGCTGCTGGAACACAAGAGGTAGCTCGAGCAGCAAGTAAACTACTAGGCTGCGATAATTGCCCAACGGGAACAGGAGCTACGACAGCTTAGGGCGTCCGATCGCGATCCAACCCCTACGACGACGACGACGAACACGATAGCCTACACTCCGACCCCTAAAAGCAAACTCCCTAACGTCTCTACGTACAATAGTAAGGCTCTGGCCGAGTACCCCTCCTAGGCTGCCCAGATGCGCTCCAAGCTTCTAGTTAACTTAGGAGCATACCCGACTAAGCTAGACAAGGTAGTTTACCTCTTTAGAAGGTTAAAGGGCAGGGCGGCAGCACGAATTCTGCCGTACTACGAGACGGCTATTGCCAACCTGGCAATAGCTACGACGACGATGCTCTAGGCAGCTCTAGACAAGAGCTATAAGGACCTAGACTGCAAGAGCCAAGCACTCCTATAGGTTAACACGATAAAGCAAGGACGCAAGACTGTACGAGAATTCCTCGCGGAATTTAACCAGACTTTGGCAGAAGCAGGAGGTCTCTAATAGGAGGACAGGATGAAAATTACCTCTTTAGAGGTAGGCCTCTCTAAGGAGATTATAACGGGGCTAGTAGGCGTAATGCAACTAGCTACGTACGAGGAATTCTGCGATCTCCTTAGGATAGTCGACGACTAGCAGTGCAGGCTTAGACAGATAAGCTGCGCTTAAGAGATAAGACAACTCCTCTAGCGGCAGACGGACGCTATAGACTAGGAACTAACGACGACGAGAGTGGCGGCAGCCGTTGCTGTACGGCCAAGGGCCGCTACCAAAAGAGCGCAATAGGTAGACATAGCTACCCTTAACAAGAGACGAGCAGAAGGGAGCTGTTACCGGTGTAGCAAGATAGGCTACACTGTACAGAATTGCAGGCTTTTGCTAGTAGAGACCCCTAGGGGACGGCCGACCACTGCAAGGGTAGCAACTACGGCGCCCTAACGAGAAGATTAGGAGTCCTACTTAGACGACGACAAGTCGGGAAAAGAGTAGCCTCTAAGCGAAGGCTCTGCCAGAGGCGTGTACGAGATAGACTGCCAAATCAAAGCACCACTTAGCTATCTTTTAAGAGCAACTACATAACGACTACGCCGTTTATCGTACGGCCAACGTTGAACGGGTCCGCAACGGCGTAGACATTAATTAACACAGGATGTTTAGTGTACAGAGTAATTAGCGAAGACTTCGTACAGAGACACAGGATTAAGATAACCCCTACTGTACCTGTACACATGTTGGACATTACCGGACGAGGACCGGACATTACCTATATAGTGAAAGTGTCGATAGAGGTACAGGGACATTATAAGCAGGACTTATACCTCTACGTCGTACAGGACAAGCTGGGGTATAACCTGATACTAGGGAAGCTATAGATAGAGCGCTAGAGGGGCAAGCTGGACGTTGGACGAGGGCGGCTGTACCTGGCAGCGACGAAGCAGAGGCTCTGAGACTAAGGGAAGGCTCCGTAGAGTAACAATGCCAAGGCCAAAATCAATACGGCAACGGCAGACATTAAGAAGGCATCGGCACCTAAGAAAGTAACGGACCCCTATACGAAGCTCCTAAAGGAATACGCAGGATACCTGGACCTCTTCGAGCCGAAGTCGGCCTTAAAACTGCCGCTACACTAAGGAGAAGGGATTGACTACGACATCCAGCTAGAGCCCTATCCGGATAGGAGTCTGCTAGAGGTACTGTACGGACCGCTGTACAGGATGTCCTCTAGGGAACTCCTAGTGCTCCGCAAGACCCTGGACGATCTGCTTGCTAAAGGTTTCATTTAGGCAAGTACGTTGTCTGTAGGAGCCCTAGTACTGTTTGTCTACAAGGAGGGAAAGGCCGGATTGCGTTTCTGCGTAGACTATAGAGGCATCAACGCGATCACCAAGAAGGACCGGTACCCCCTACCCCTTATTAAGGAGACTCTCGGACGGATTAGCAAGGCAAAGTAGTTTACTAAGCTTAACGTAGTCTTAGCCTTCTACAAGATACCGATTAAGGAAGGCTGTAAATAGATAACTGCCTTCTATATAAGATATAGTCTCTTTAAGTAGCTTGTTACCCCCTTTAGTCTTGCTAACGCACTAGCAACCTTCAAAAGGTATATCAACAAGTGCTTGCAAGGGTTACTAGACGACATCTGCTCGGCATACCTCGATAACACCCTGGTTTTTACAGACGGCACCTACGCAGATTACGTACGGGACGTTAAGAAGGTGCTAGACCGACTGCAGCAGGCTGGCTTGTACCTCGATATCGACAAATGTAAATTTAGTGTCTAGCGTACGAAATACCTAGGTTTTATTATCGAGGCAGGGAAAGGCATCAGTATAGATAGGAAGAAGATTAACGCTATTAAGCAATAGAAGCCGCCAAAGAACGTCAAGGGCATACAGAAAATTCTTGGGTTTGCCAACTTCTACTGCCAGTTTATACAGAGCTACTTAGATATCGTAAGCCCCCTAGTGAACTAACATATAAGGATAAGCAGTTTAAATAGACAGACAAATGCGATAGCAGCTTTAACAAGCTAAAGGAGCTCTTTACTACAGGACCAACGCTTGCCGCCTTTAACCCGGAGCGTACGACGATACTGGAAACCGACTCTTTAGGGTACTGCATTGGAGGTATCCTGTTATAGATAGGCTCAGACGGACTCCTGCACCTATACGCGTATTTGTCTAAGAAGAACTCCCTAGCTAAGTGCAACTACCCTATCTACGACAAGGAGTTGCTAGCAGTCGTACGGTGTTGCGAAGCATAGGATAGGGAACTCTGCTCGGTGCCCGAGTTCCTTACCCTAACGGATTACAAGAACCTGGAGTACTTTACGCAGCCCTAGAAGCTGTCTAAGAGGCACGTACGATAGGCAATGTACCTAAGCCGGTTTAACATAAGACTCTAGTACTGTAAGGGTAAGGACAACAGCAGGGCCGATAAGCTATCCAGACGGGACTAGGACATGCCAACGACGTACGAGGACGACTGCTTAAAGTTACGAACATTCCAGATGTTTAAGGAGGAGCCAGGCGAGGAGACCATCCGCCTAGCGGCGACGCACCTCTAGGAACCCCAACTGCAAGTATAGGAGGAGGCAGTAGAGAAGGACGAGGTATACTGAGGGGCCTGTACAGCGATCCGGGGAGGACAGCGGAAGCTCCTAGCAGAGCTCTATCTTAAGGTGTCGGCAGCAGAGTGCTCAGTAGACGAGGAGAACAACCTAAGGTTTAGGAATCGGATTTGGGTTCCGGCCGACGAAAAGCTCCGTACAAGCTTAATACAACGGGCGCACGATTCTATAGCTACCGGTTACCTAGGGCGCGAGGAAACGTACAGCATTGTCGCCTAGGACTACTACTGGCTGGCAATAGCGAAGGACATCCGCAGGTTCGTACAGAACTGCGATGTGTGCAGACGGACGAAGCCCTAGCGCGAGCTAAAGCATAGGTTGCTAAGACCCCTAACGATCCTAGACTGGCCCTAGCAAGACCTAACGGTGGACTTTATTACAGACCTCCCTAAGAGCGACGGACGGCGGAACATTATAGTAGTTACGGACAAGTTAACGAAGGGGGTAATACTAGAGGGAATAGACTCTATTACGGCTAAAGACACCGCCTAGGCATTTATCCGGACGACGTTCAGCAAATACGGATTCCCTCGGTCGATTATGTCGGACTAGGGCTCGCAGTTTACAAGCTAGCTATAGGTAAGGGTCTGCCAGTTGCTAAAGGTAGAACGTTGCCTGTAAACTACATAGCACCTGCAGACAGACGGGGTAACGGAGAGGGTCAATTTGACGTTAGAAGCGTACCTCTATGCGTACGTCGACTACGACCAGACGAACTGGAACCGACTTCTCCCTATAGCGGAACTAGCTATTAACAGCTGTACGGCTAATGCTATAGGACTGTCCCCTTTCTTTATAACCTATAGATACGACCATTCCCTGCTCCTGCTGACCCTAAGTAGTAACACCCTACGTCCTGCACGATCCCCAATTTAGCAAGGAGAGGCTATCGTACAGACGATTACGAACGCCTATTAATAGGCGAAGGCGAGCCTAGCTATAGCTTAACAGAATGCGGAAGAGCAGGCCAACAAAGGACGACAAGCTACACTAAGGTACAAGGCAGGGAATAAGGTCTAGCTAAACCAGCGACACATCTGTACAGACCGGCTAAGCAAGAAACTAGACTGGAAGAACAGGAAGTTTACAGTAGTCGGACCAGTAGGGATATACGCTATACGACTAAACACTCCCCTAGGGATCTATCCAGTCTTCTATATAGACCTCGTACAGCCAGCGAACACGGACCCCCTGCTACACTAGACGACAGACGACGCGCGCCCACTTGCAATTATAACCGAGGGCCAGGGAGAGTATAAAGTAGAAGGGATCCTTAAGAGCCGAAGGAAGCGGGGGAAGGTAGAGTACCTAGTAAAATAGAGAGGATAGGCAGAGCCTATATAGGAACTGTACGAGACTCTACAGGACACAACTGCGCTAGACAGGTAGGAAGAGAACCATCCCCCTGCCCAGTTACCGTAATTCTGCGCTGTACAGCGGAAGGAGGCACGATCTACCCTAAGGACAAGGTAGCCGCTAGCAACCTAGGCTGTTAAAAGATCGAGAATTACGACGTAGGACACTACGGGATCCTACTAATACGACATCGTACGACACTGTACGAGATAAGGGCTGGAAGAAAGGAACAGCCAGGGAACAGATAGGAAGGAAAGTAAAAATAAGAGGAGTTAGGAGCAGAACCGTCCGAAATATCTTACACTACCTAGGGAGGGGGGGGGTAGCTTACTGGCCACTACCCCGGGGGACCGGAGCAACCGACTCCTTATCTAAGATCTCAATTACCTCCTGCCTAGCAGGGCCCCTACTCCTACCCCTACTAGGGCCAACCCTAGGAAGCAGAGGCACCCCCCCACCCCTACGTGCCTCCGCCGGACGGCGGTAGGGGCAGTAGAGGGAGCTATCCTTCTACTTGCACGAGGCACACACCCTAGCCTAGAAGCCTAGGAGGCGGTATAGGCCAAGTAAGGGCTAGGGGGAGTTAGGGCAGGGGGCACAGGGCTGGCCCTAGATAGCGATAAGGAGGGCGTTAACGTACGACGCCCAGGCTGTAGCCAGCTACTAGGGTATAACCCGAGCGGGGTTACACTAGAAGGCGTAGAAGGGTAGCTCGGCCGCATCCTGCTGCTCGTTAGTATAGCAGCTAAGACATTAGCTTAGACTGTACAGAAGACAGGAATCTGTACGAACCAGAAGTGTAGCTACTAGTCAAATTAAGGGCCCTACTGCTAGAGGCGGAAATAGGAGGAGACCCCGGCCGGACAAGCAGAGGCAGAGGGGCCAGCAACTACAAAGGGGCTACTAGACAGGGCGGACGACATAATAGTAGCTAGTAGTAGTAGTAGCTAGTAGTAGTAGTGCTAGTAACTAGTAGTAGTAGATAGTAGCTAGTAGATAGTAGATAGTAGACAGTAGACAGTAGTAGATAGTAGTAGACGATAGACAGGGTAGGGGGAGAAGGCAGGCAGGCAATAGAAAGGAAAAGGGGGAGGGAAAGAGAAGGGAGAGGCTTAAGGTAACTGTCTGCTATAAGAGGGAATAGCAAGCAGGGCAGCTGCTGCAAACGGGTAAAATAGCAAGAGGCAACCGCGACCCGGTAGGCGACGAGCGACAACGACATAGACGACTAGACGAAATAGGGAGTCGCGACCTGCCAAAGGAACAGCAGGAGCTAAGTGTGTTCGGCACGCTGCTATACGAAAAGGGGCACTATAAGGAGGGAAGGGGGGGGATATTGTTAGGGGGCGCTGCCCGGCCTAGGTCCTAGACCCGACCTAAGCCAACTGCCGCCCTAAGGACTGCGACTTAGCGGCGCTAGCATAACCCTACCCTCTATACAGAACCACCGACAGGACCCAACTCCTGTACAGAGGAAGAACCCTATAGTCCTATACAAAGGGGAACTACTGCCCCTCTAAAGAGAGGGAAAACTCTACACTACTATACAGAGGAGGGAACTCCCGATCCTCTGTACGGAGGGTGAGCCTTTTATCCCTGCATAGAAGGAAATTGCTAGCTTGGCTTCGTAGGTACAAATTGTATAGCAGCAGACGACGAAGGAACTGCCTATTAGTTCCTTTATATAGATACCCAGCCTTAAGTTTCTAAACTAAGATTCTTAAGCCCCTTACAATAGGGGGTATCCTGTTACAGGTAGGCTTAGACAGACTTCTGCATCTTTGCGTGTACTTCTCTAAGAAGAACTCCCTAGCTAAGTGCAACTACCCTATCTACGACAAGGAATTCCTAGCAGTCGTACGATGTTGCAAAGCGTAGGATAGAGAACTCCGCTCGGTTCCCGAGTTCCTTGCCCTAACCGACTACAAGAACCTAGAGTACTTTACGCAGCCCCGGAAGCTTTCTAAAAGACACGTACGATAGGCGATATACCTAAGCCGGTTTAATATAAGACTCCAGTATCGTAAGGGAAAGGACAACAGCAGGCCTAATGCACTATCCAGACGGGATTAGGACATGCTAACGACGTACGAGGACGACCGGCTAAAATTACGAACATTCCAGATGTTTAAGGAGGGGTCAGGCGAAGGAACTATCTGCCTAGTAGCAACACATATATAGGAACCCAAACTGCAGGCATAGGAAGAAGCAGTAGAAAAGGACGACGTCTACTAAGGGGCCTGTACAGCAATCTAAGGAGGATAGCGGAAGCTCCTAGCAGAGCTTTACCTTAAGGTAGTAGTAGCAGAGTGCTCAGTAGACGAGGAGAACAACCTAAAGTTCAGGAATTGGATTTAGGTCCTAGCAGACGAGAAGCTCTATACGAGCTTAATACAACAGGCATATAACTCTATAGCAACTGGGCACCTAGGGCGCAAGGAGACGTACAGCATCTTCGCTAGGGACTACTACTAGCTAGCAATAGCAAAGGACATCCGCTGGTTCGTACAGAACTGCGATGTCTACAGACGGACAAAGCCCTAGTGTAAACTAAAGTATAGCCTGCTAAAACCCCTAGCAATACCAGACTAGCCCTAGCAAGACCTAACAGTAGACTTTATTACAGATCTCCCTAAGAGCGATGGACGGCGGAACATTATAGTAGTTACAGACAAGCTACCGAAGGGAGTAATATTAGAAGGAATAAACTCTATTACGGCTAAGGACACTGCCTGGGCATTTATACAGACGACGTTAAGTAAGCACAGATTCCCTAGGTCAATTATATCGGACTAGGGCACACAGTTTACAAACCAGCTCTAGGCAAGGGTCTGCTAGTTGTTAAACGTAGAACGTCGCCTGTCGACCGTATAGCACCTGTAGACGGACGGTGCGACAGAGAGGGTCAATTTGACGTTGGAAGCGTACCTCTAAGCGTACGTCGACTATAATCAGATGAATTAGAACTGCCTTCTCCCTATAGCGGAGCTAGCTATTAATAATCTGACTGCAGTAGACGCAAGGTCAATACCCGTCTTTAATAACTATATCTAAGGCTGGAGAGGGAAGAATCTACATACAAGCGGAGGTAGAGGTATTTAAGTGTGCGCCAAGCCTGGCCCTGCCAAGCCTAGCTGCCAGCTGTCCACATCCATATCCGTATTACTACCGCCCTCCCCAACCAGCGATTGCCCTCAATCGCAATCAATCCATCAATCGCAATCAGCCAATCAGGTCGCACCAATCCAGGTCGCAGGGGTCGCAGATTCAGCTTCGCTATCGGCCAATCAGGTCGCTCCAAAACAGGTCGCTTTTGAGCTTCAATTTCTGTGCGTTTTGAATCTCAATCTCGTGCCTTTTTAAGTCTCAATCTCGTGCCTTTTTAAGCCTTAATCTCGTGCCTTTTTGCCGTCGCTTTAGTGCCTTATTTGGTGCCTTGCCAAGGCTGCAGAATCCTCAGATTGTTGCAGAGGTCGTCGGAGCTGCAGAGGTCGCAGAGGTTGCCTTGCAAACACGTGTCGCTTCTCAAGCCGTCGCTTCTCGAGCCGTCGCTTCTCGAGCCGTCGCTTCTCGAGCCGTCGCTTCTCGAGCCGTCGCTTCTCGAGCCGTCGCTTCTCGAGCCGTCGCTTCTCGAGCCGTCGCTTCTCGAGCCGTCGCTTCTCGGTAGGCTGCAGAGGTCTCAGAGGTCGCGGAGGTCGCGGAGTTTGCAGAGGTCGTAGAGGTCGTAGAGGTCGCAGCCTACGTATGTCGCTTCTCGACGGTCGCTCGCTTCTTGACGGTCGCTCGCTTCTCGGACGGTTGCTCGCTTCTCGACGGTCGCTCGCTTCTCAGACGGTTGCTCGCTTCTCGGACGGTCGCTTCTCGAGCCGTCGCTTTGCCTGTGCTTTGCCTATGTTGTCTGCAGCAGCTGTGCCTGTCTGGTGCTCTGCCTGGTGCTCTTCTAAACCTGAACAGTGTGTGTTGTCTGCAGCTGCCTGTGTTGTCTGCAGCTGTACCTCTGTTGTCTGCAGCAGCTGTGCCTGTCTGCAGCAGCTGTGCCTGTCTGCAGCAGCTGTGCCTATTGCTCTGCCTAGTGCCCTGTTTGGTGCCCTGCCTGGTGCTCTGCCTGGTGCTCGTGCCTGGGTGCTCGTGCCTGGCTGCTCGTGCCTTGTGCTCTGCCTGCTTGCTCGTGCCTTGTGCTCTGCCTTGTGCTCTTCTGGTGCTCGTGCCTAGGTGCTCGTTGTAGCTGAGTGCTTAGGCTCGTTGGTGCTTGGGCTCGCTGGTGCACTGCTCGTGCTTTGCCGTACGTCTTAATTGCTGAATGTGCCGAATGCTGAACTGTCTCGATAGGCCTTGTCCGAATAGAATAGTCTGTTAAAGACTTGAATTGGTCTGTCAAAGACCCGAAAAAAAACAAATGTCGTCGCCCTAGGTCCTGCTAGGTGCGTCTTGTCGTCGTCGTCGCTCTCGCTTCTCGCTCTCGCTCCTTGCTCTCGCTCCTCGTCCTCGTTGCTCCTACATCGTCGTTGTCGCACTCGTCCTTCTCGTTGCTCTTGCTCTTCTTCAAAACTCGCGATCTGCTCGCGTAGGCACTTCTCTTCCTAGCATCCCTCTTGTAGGGGCACTCTTCTCTCTTCAAAACTCTTCTTCTTCTTGATAGGGGCACTTCTCTTCCCTAAAACTCTCTCTTCTTCTCGATAGGGGCACTTCTCTTCCCTAAAACTCTCTCTTCTTCTTCTTCTCGATCGGGGGGGGGGGGGGGGTAGAGTAGCATGCACATGTACGATTAAGTAACCGGATATAATTCAACGGCCTCCTTTGTACATATACAGTACACACTCTAGGTTGGTTGCACGTACGTTAATCGAGTACCCGGATGTAATTTAACAGGCTTTTTCGCGTAGTGCGGATGTTGTTAAAGTAAGCCTTGGATATAATAATCTAACTGCAGTAGACGCAAGGTCAATACCCGTCTTTAATAACTATATCTAAGGCTGGAGAGGGAAGAATCTACATACAAGCGGAGGTGGAGGTATTTGAGTGTGCGCTAAGCCTGGCCCTGCCAAGCCTAGCTGCCAGCTGTCCACATCCATATCCGTATCAATTAACAGCTGTATAGCTAACACTACAGGATTGTCCCCCTTCTTTATAGCCTACAGATACGACTATGTTACGGCGGCAGAAAGGGGTAGGACCAAGTAATAGGGTGGACCCTTGGAATTTCGGCTCGGCCCGGAAGGGCCGAGCCAGGCCTTGGCACCACCACTACGAAAGCCCACCACTGCTACCACATAGATTCCTTTCCCTCCTCAGTTCGAGATATAGTTATCAAAAAGGCCGTATTGAATTATATCTGCGTGCCCGGATTATTATATCTCAAACTCACTTACTACACCAACCCCGCACTGCGCGAAAGGGCCCGTCGAACTATCCGGAAACCCGAATAACGCACGCGCACCAACACAACCAAACCAGACATCAGCACTGTAAGGAAGCGATAGAGGGCTTCTTAACAGTAGAGGGCGGCGTTACAGGCCGCAGCAGAAAGAGAAAGACTAACAGACCGAGAGATAGGCGTACCAGCATCCTCGACGACGGAACGACCAATAAAGGCCTTCCAGAAGAAGAGGTCGACGAAGCGAGAAAGGGCATAGAGGGCTATGCCGAACTGTACTTACGTACGCCGGATAAGATAGGAGAATATTTTACGGAACACAGAGCTGAGAAGGTGTTTAACATTATTACCTTCGTAGAAAAGAAGTTCTATAGGAACATAGAAGAAAACAGACAGTTAAGAGAGGAAGTAGAGACAGTAAGAGCCGAGAAGGAATCGGCCGAGACCATTATAGATGTGCTGGAAAACCAAGCGGCGAACCAACTAGCACAATTGAAAGCGATAAAGGCTTAGCTAGATAAGATGGAAGCAGCGATGTCGCCGGCGCCGCTACCGCATTAAGAAGAACAAGCAGAGACCGCCTTACCGGCGGCCTATAGTTAAGGCGGCACGTTAATAACGTTACTACTAGATCTACTAGCGTTTAGAGGCGGAGATCCTAAGGATTGGGAAGTGTTTAAGAAAAAGATAAAGAACAAGATAGATCGAGACCATGCCAGAAACAGCGCCGGAGATAGATTAGCGTACCTGGAATCGCAATTAGAAGGTAAAGCTTTTTCGCTAGTAGCAGACCTAGAAGAGGTAACTGCTAAGGAAGCGATCAAAGCGCTAGATCAACGCTTCGGAGACCCCTTTAGGAAGAAGACGGCTCGTAAGCAGCTGGACAAGATCAACTAGAACCGGCAGACGTTTAAGGAGTTCTACAGTTTGTTTAGAAAATATGCGATTAGGGCCTAAGTAGCGGAAGATAAGCAGCTCTACCTACTAAGGCAGAAGCTGAACCTTAAACTAGCTGCAGCTATAGCCTCGGTGGAAGATAAAGACCTTAAGAGCTTTGTGCACCGAGCGAGAGTTACCGCGAGAAACCTGAGCGCCTACGCGAAATTATGCGAATCGAACTAGAAGCCGTTAACAACGCAGACGGCGCGGCCCCCTGCGCCTTTCCGACGAACCCCCCAGCAGCCACCTTATTAGTTACAGCGTTCGTCGTTCGTCCCTACCTGTTTCGCGTACAGAGAACCCGGCTATATTGCTACGAGATGCCAAGCAACGGCCTAGCAGAAGCAGGAGTATCGCGCTATAAAGCAGCCGTAGCTACCGAGAAAGACTATCCAAGCTATTGAACCGACGCCGAACGACACTAACAGCGTAGACGGTGGAGTGCCACTGCGAATCCTAGGAAAAGACCAGCTAGAAGGATAGGCCCCCTATCCAGCATAGAAGACAGGGCACTGCACCGGAGCGAATTGACACGAGAAGAAAGCATTAACAGCTGCAGCGATCCGCTCTCGGCAGCCATAGAAGTGAATACGGAAACGGCGATCATCCTTCCTATTACGATCCACCCTGTTAAGAAGTCGTGTAGACCCCTCTAGCTGAAAGCTTTTATCGATACTGGAGCTCTTATCGGTGCAGCGATCCACTATCGGCTGGTCCAGAAGCTAACAAAGGGATACGGCTATCCGGTGGAATTAGCGTCGCTAACGAAGAACGGACATAACACGGAAAGCGTTACGCACTAAGTACCGCTAAAGACTACCTTGGCTGGTCGCACTACGGAAGCGACGTTCCGAATTGTGGATATCGGAAGGTTTGACATTATTATAGGGCAGAAATAGATAAAGAACTAGAAAGCTATCGTCGACGTAGATAAAGGAACGATCAGATTCAAAACCCAAGGTAACAGCGCCGTTACTACCGAATCGGTCGCAGCCGCGACAGCAAGATCAGAGGCGACCAGCGGCAAAACGGCCCTGCCTACCTCTACCGAGCCTGCGCCTACGATCGGAATAATGAGCTCGGAAGCTTTATCGACCCTCGCGAAGTCACCGGACAACGATATTTACGCTATCTTAATAAAAGACATCGAAGACTACCGGAAGATAATAGCGAAAGAAGAAGTGGATCTACTAGAGGTGCTACCAAAAGAACTCTATAGTTATACTAACGTGTTCTTAAAGGCCGACTCCAACCTCTTGCCGCTCCACCGACCGGAATATAACAACAAGATCCGGCTGAAAGAAGGAGCCGCGCTGCCGAGAACCGAGCCCCTAAGAAGATTGTTACCGGCCGAATTGGACTAAGTAGAGGTGTTTGTTCGAGAAAATCTGGCAAAGAAGTTTATTACGCTGAGCTCCGCCAAATACGCATCGCCGATTCTTTTCGTGCGGAAGCCTAGAGGTGGTCTCCGACTGTGTGTAGACTACTAAGGCCTTAATAAGGTCACTAAGAGAGATGTGTATCCGCTACCTCTAATCAATAGAACTATACAACGAGTAGCTAAGGCTAAGTGGTTTAGCAAGCTGGATATTCGCTAAGCATTTTATCGATTAAGGAACGAAGAAGGACAAACGGAAGACCTTACGACATTCGCCACGCGCATAGGCAATTTCAAGTAGTTGGTGATGCCTTTCGGACTTACTAACGCGCCGGCAGTGTAGCAACGCTTTATAAACCACACCTTTATAGACATGCTAGAACGGTTCGTGTCCGTCTACTTAGACGACATCCTTATCTATACTGATAGGACGAGAGAGCAGCACACGGACTACATCGAGAAGGTGCTAACTAGGCTCTGCGAGGTCGGATTGAACGCGGACAAAAAGAAGAGCGAGTTCTATCAGACCGAGGTTAGGTATCTCGGTCTTATCGTAGGAAGAGATAGAATTCGTATAGACCCCTTAAAGGTCGCCGCCGTCGCGGAATGGAAGCAGCCAAAATCCGGAAACACTACCCAAATCAGAGCGTTTCTCAGATTCTGCAGCTACTATCGACGGTTTATTAAGAACTTCAGCAAGATAGCGAGACCCCTGAACGAAGGACTAAAAAAAGAGGCCGCCGGACTATAGAACGAGAGGTGCACAGAGGCTTTTAACCGACTAAAAGAAGCAGTGGCCTCAGCGCCAGTATTAGCGCACTTCAGACCAGAAAAGACGATCTACGTAGAAACGGACGCTTCCGACACAGTCACGGCAGGGGTCCTTTCTCAATACGCCGACAACGAAGAGACCCTCTATCCGGTAGCTTTCTTTAGCAAGTCCATAACGGAGGCCAAACGGAACTACGCAATCTACGATAAAGAACTGCTAGCTATTATACAGGCGTTCGAGGAGTGGAAGCCAGAGCTTATAGCTGGAAAGACTACGGTCTAGGTCCTTACGGACCACTAGTTGCTGACCTACTTTATAAAGGCGTAGAAGCTCTTACGATGTTAAGCACAGTAGGCTGCCTACTTATCTAGGTTCGACTTCAAGATCACCTATCGACCCGGAGCTCAAAACGGAAAGGCTAACGCGCTAACGCGAAGAGAAGGGAAGACTAGCCGCGCGAAGGAAGATCCGAACATGTTCCAGAAGGTGTTGACCGAGCGGATAGTAGACGCAGAGGTGTTAAAAGAGTTAGGAGTCTGCGCAGTAGAACCGGCCCCTAAGGAAAAGACTCTCTACGAAAAGGTGGAGCAGCTTAACCAGCAACAGAAACTCGGCAAAACCGGTTCAGGGAGGCTGATAGTTCTGGAAGAACTAATTCCAGAGGTCATCCAACTGGTCTATAGCTCTAAGGACGTTGGTTACGCTAGCTCGAAGAAGATAATAGAAGCCGTAAGGACGATCTACTAGTTTCTGCGGATCTACAAACGGATCCACCGATTTATCGCCAATTGCTACGTATACCGAGCCGCGAAGCCACGTTACGGCCTTCCGGAGGGCCTACTAAAGCCGCTTCCAATCCCTAAGAAGCCGTAGCAGCACATTACGATAGATTTCGTAACCGGACTGCCGGACTCGGACGGCTACGACGCTACGCTTAACGTAGTAGATCGACTAAGCAAGGAACGCTACTTCATCCCCTGCCGAGCAAGGAATAAAGGAACTACTGCAGAAGAAACAGCGAGAATGCTAATTAAGCACGTGTGGAAACACTACAGTCTGCCGGACACTATTACTACAGATAGGGGCCCTCACTTTACCGCCGACGTATAGAGAGCCATTAATTAAACCCTCGGAATTCGTAGAAAGCTCAGCACGGCAGCTTACCCTTAGACCAACGGTCAGTCCGAGGTAGCCAACCGTAAGATAGAGAAATATCTACGGATCTTCTGCAGCTATTATTAAGAAAAGTAGGTTAAGATGCTGCTAATAGCTGAATTCTGCGCAAACTTAGCACGGTTAGAAGCAACGTCGCTGGCGCCGTTCGAGATAACCTACAGTTATCTTCCGAGGCTGAGCTTCCAGCCGCCGAGCGACGCCGGCTTGCCGGAGCTTTCCACTACTATTACGTCGTCAAAGAGAGTCGCTGTCGCAGCGGCGGAAGCGCTCCGATCTCAGATAGAAGAAGCGATCAAAGTGGCGAAAGAAGCGATGGAATCGGCTTAGAAGAAGATAGTAACTCGAGCTAATAAGAAGCGGTCACTAATGGAATTCGAGCAGGGCCAAAAGGTGTAGCTCAACACGCGGAACCTAAGACTAAAAGGCAGCGCCAAGCTCAATCTACGCCACGTAGGTCCGTTTACGATAGTGGAAAAGAGGTCGCCAGTAACTTACCGGCTCCAGCTACCGAAATTGTTCCGGATCTACGATGTCTTTTATTCGGATCTACTAAGCCTGGACCCTAAGGACGGCCTTCCGGAACAGGGGTTTGCTGAACCCCCGCCGGTCGAGATGGACGGTAAGGAAGAAGAGTGGGAGGGAGAAGATGTAATGGACGTAAAGAAAATAAGGGGGTCTATTAAAGCAAAAATCTCGTAGAAGGAGTGGCCGGAAGACTACGAATAGTATCCGGTCGAGAATCGGTAGAACTCGGCGGAGCTGCTAGGAGAATTTTACGTCCGGAATCTAAGGAAGACGAAGCCTAAGTGGCTCCGAAGTTAATAGTTTAGAAAGAAGAAAAGCCGCGTCCGCTCTACCGGCGCGGAAGCCAATAAAGACGATTGTAACGGTCGCCTTAGGGAGGTCTTCGACGCAGCCACTACCCACCACCGGGTCGGCAGGCAGCTCGCCGACGCCGTGGCGTGCCAGCGCCGCCGACCCTGCGGTAGGTAAGCGCTTTGGTTAAAGAGAAAAGGAAGAAGAAACACCGCTACGGACGGAACTATATAAACCGCCGGAGCTCGGACCAGGCTACGCAGCGGATCAAATAACCAGGCCACGCGGCGGATCAGATAACCAGGCCACGCGGATCAGATCGGATGGCGTCGATTATATAAACGCCAAGTGAAGGACTTCAGATGCCGACGACGTAAGAAATTCAAGAAGCAATAAAGAGAACGTTGTTTTTGATAGAAGACGGAAGAGGTAACATCACCGTTGGAGGGGATTTTCGAGAAGGAGACAACGAATCAAAAAAAAAAGTGGAGATTTTCGGATAGATAGGGTAACTAAGCGGTCGAGGGCGACCGCTAGTAAGGGAGGGGGGTGGTGTTACGGCGGCAGAAAGGGGTAGGACTAAGTAATAGGGTAGACCCTTGGAATTTCGGCTCGGCCCTTCCAGGCCGAGCCGGGCCTTTGTACTACTACTACGAAAGCCTACTACCACTACTACATAGATTCCTTTCCCTTCTTAGTTCGAGATATAGTTATCAAAAAGGCCGTATTGAATTATATCTGCGTGCCCGGATTAGACTACTCCCTGCTCCTACCGACCCTAAGTAGCGCTACCCTACGCCCTATAAGATCCCCGATTTAGCAGAGCGAAGCTATCGTACGGACAACTACGAACGCCCATTAATAGGCGAAAGCGAGTCTGGCTATAGCCTAACAGAATGCAGAAGAGCAGGCTAATAAGGGACGACAGGCTGCACTAAGGTACGAGGCAAGAGATAAGGTCTAGCTAAACTAGCGCAATATCTGTATAGACTAGCTGAGCAAGAAACTGGATTAGAAGAACCGAAAGTTTACAGTAGTCCGACTAGTAGGGACACACGCTATATAACTTAACACTCCCCTAGGGACTTACCCAGTCTTCTATATAGACCTCGTACAGCTAGCAAACACGGACCCCCTGCTATACTAGACGACGGACGACGCGCGCCTACTGGCGACCATTACTAAAGGCTAGGAAGAGTACAAGGTAGAAGGAATCCTTAAGAGCCAAAGGAAGAAGAAGAGGACAGAGTACCTAGTTAAATAGAGAGAGTAGTTAGAGCCTACGTAGGAACTGTCTAAGGCCCTATAGGACACAACTGCGCTGGACAGGTAGGAGGAGAACTACCCCCCTGCCCGGTCTTAGTAGCACTGCGCTGTACGGTGGAAAGGGGCACGATCTACCCTAGATATAGGGCAGCCGCTAGCAACTTAGGTTGCTAAAGGATCGGGAATTAAGACGTAGACCCCTACAGGGTCCTATTGATACTAGACTGTACTATACTGTACGGAAGGAGGCAGGAGGAAAAGGACAGCTAGGAGACAGGTAGGAATAAGAGTAGAAGTAGGAGGGGAACGAGAGCAACACTATCCGAAAACTTTTATATACTACCTTAAGGTAGCTTACTAGCTACTACCCCCTAGGACTAGGGCAGCCAACTCTATACCCAAAATCTTAATTACCTCCCGGCCGGCAGGGGCCCTAACACTAGAAGGAGTAGAAGGGTAGCTTAGCAACATCCTACTGCTTATTAATATAGTACCTAGGACGTTAGCTAGGACTGTACAAAGGAGGAAGGCCGTACGAACCGGAAGCGGAGTTACTAGTGTCAGAGAAGAGGCTAAGGTGTGTGTAGGCTGTTGTAAGAGCTAAAGTTAAGAGGAGGAGCTAGAGAACTAAAGTCTAAAGAGTAGTTGTATGTTAGGAGTTAGAAGGTTATTCTAAGTTAATTGTACAAGACAAGCTATAAAGAAGGAAAACAGAAAGATAAGGGGGCGGCAGCTGCTTCTTATGTCCCTCTGCCCTAGCTAGTTGTTTGCCCCTTTGCTGCTGGATTTCCTAAGAAGTTTCTTAACAAACTTCTCTCCTTTGTTCTGTAAACCGAGTTACTTCTAAAACCTTCTTTTGCCTAAAGGTTCCAGAACTAAAACAGAACATTCTAAAGAGCGGGTCGAGTCGCTTCTAGTGTGCCTAGAAGCTTCTTAGTTAGACCAGTAAGTGTTAAGTTGTAGGCTATTAGGGGTAGTAGAGCTAGATAGGACCTTAGGACTATTAGGGGTTTTCCACTGTCTGCTAGCTGTAGTTCCAGTGGCTTTCTTAACCAGATTGTTTGTTCCTGTAGAACCGATTATAGCGCTTCTAACGCGGCCAGAATTGTCTTAGTTGGACCTTTAGTTGTTAAGATATAGCCTGTAAACTATAGTAGTACTTAGTAGGACTTTAGTACTGTTGTCCTTGTTCTTCCAGCTGTTGACCGTAACAGTAGCCTCCCTTAATATAGCTAAGTTCCTACGAAGCCTAAGTAGTTCTAGATACCGAGGGTAAGCCTGTTTATTCCTAGGAGCAGGTCTAGTGTTACGGTTAATATTCTATTAGTATGCAGCATCCAGTTCCTCTTTGCTGTACCTGTTTTTAAGGTAATGTCCTTGAGAGTCTAAGAGGTCCTGTTAGGGGAAAGCTTCAATCTTATCCTTGTTAAAGATAATGTTCCTAAGGGGTTCCTAAGTAGTGTCCTAGTCTTTATAGCTTTGCTATTGGACTTTGTCCTTGGTTTGTCTATCTACAACTTAACAGTCTGTAACGTTGCGTACGTAGTACTTTTCTTCCTTGTCTTTATTATTATCTGCTACAGGGAGGATGTAAGTTCGTTCCTGATCTTATACTTAAATTAGGAAGGGATCTCCTTCTTTAGGCCTTAGCCTAACAGGATAGAAGACGTTGTAGATTTCCTATTCTTTAGGCAGTTGGAGACGGTATGCGTACGAGCTAATCTTTTCTGTAATAGTAAAGGGGCCTAGTCTTTTCTAGTCGAGTTTGTGAGAAGGTCTTCCTATAACAATGTTCTTAGAGTCCAGGTACACTTTGTTTCCTACTTAATAGTTAAGAGCTGGCTGTCTTTTTCGATTAGCTTTATCTTCGTAGACAGCCTAAGCGTAAGTTATTTCTTCCTAGACTTCTTAGTAGATCTGGGAAAGGTGTGTTGCCTAGTCGTCTGCATTAACTTTATCTAGGTTGTTAGGTCATAGTAGTGGTTCGTAAGGTTCCATTCCTGTTCTAGGGTAGTAGCCTCTAGTAGTGTAGAAGGGGGAGTGTCTAGTTGTCTCTAATTCCTAGTTGCGAGCTAAGAACTCCACTGTAGGAATGTGTTTTGGCTAATCCTTCTAGTAGTAGTTAATAAAGCAACGCAGCGTCTGTTCGAACAGGGCATTAGCAATCTCTTTCTGTCTATCTGTTTCTAGTTAGTAGGAGGTCAAAATGTAGTAGTTAATGTTTAGGAGCTTGCATAGGCGTTTCCAGAATTTAGCAATAAACTAGGAGCCTCTGTTAGAGGTAATACTGTTAGGGAGGCCTACGTAGCGCTAGACGTATTCGTAAAAGAGCCTGGCGGTTTCCTTAGAAGTTATGCTCTAGCAGAGTACTATAAAGCGGTCCTTAGAGTGTCGATCTACAACTACAAAGACATTCTTTGCCTTAACACCTGCCTAAGTAGTTCCTTAGGAGAGACAGGTAACAAAGTCCATCGTAATGTGTTTCTAAGGGTGTTTAGGAGCCGGCAGAGCTTTCAGTAAGCCCTGTAGAGGTTAACGATTATGTTTGGCTGCTTTACAGATAGGACAGTTGTTTCTATAATTGCGTACATGCTTCTACATTAATGGCCACCAGTAGTAGCGTAAGGTAAGCTTATAAAGCTTTAAGCGTCCTGGGTGGCCTCCTGCTGCTAAGTTGTGAACTGTCCTAAGGATGCAGGGTCGTATAAAGTTGTCTGCTCCTTTGGGAATAAAAAGGCGAGAGCGAAAGTAGACTAGTCTATCCCTAAGTTTACATTCTAAGAGGGAAAAGCCAGGGAAGGTGCGTTGGCCTATCTTAAGGGCTTGGATTAACTCTTAAGCTTGCTGGTCTGATTCGTAAGCCTCTCTAATTATTGGGAGCAGTCCTCTAGGGTAGTTTGCTTCTTCGCTACTTCTTTATCTTCTAAGTTATTGTTAGAGGTAACAGAGCCTTTAGTTTCAGAGTCTTTAGTGTTGTCTGTTGTGCTTTTTAAATCGTTATCTTCCAGGAAAGCAGGCGCAAGACATAGGGCAAAAAAGGCAGTAACGAATTTGTCGCCTTCCTGTAAGTAAGTCTTTAAGTCTTTACTTAGGTTGTAGGCCTTTAGGATAGTTTGGTTACAAATTTCTTAACCTTCTCCTTTGTCTACTAGATAGGTTCTAGGCATCCTGGTAAGGGCGCTAGCTCTTGAATTAAGAGATCCTAGTGCGTATTACATAAAAAAGTTAAACCTAGAAAGGAATTCACTCTATCTAGCTTGTCCCCTGTTAAGGATCTTGTTCTTTATAAAGTGGACTAAGTTCTTATAATTAGAGCTAACTTAAGTTAGAAAGGCTGCACCTTTAAGTTCTGGACGCTATTCTTTAAAGGCCTTTACAATAGCCAGGAGTTCCTTGTCGTAAATTTCGTAATTGCATTTAGCTAGAATCATCTTCTTGGAGAGGTAGGCTACTAGAAGCTATAGTTAGTTAGATACTTTTCTTTAAAGAAGGACAGCTCCAATAGCTCCATTAGAGGCGTCTGTTTCTATATAGGTTTCTAAATCAAAGTTGAAGTGTTAAAGGATAGGATCCTTAGTAAACCTTTGTCGTAGGAGGTTAAAGGCTTGTTGGCATGCTCCAGTCTATTTAAACTTGGCTTCTTTCCTTGTTAGAGCTGTTAGATGCTTTACAATTGAGCTAAAGCCTTAAATAAAGCGGCGATAGAAATTAGCAAACCCAAGGAAGCCTTGTACTTCTTTAACTGTCTTTAGAACCTTCTAATTAAGAATTGCTTAGATCTTTGCTGGGTCTATGCGTATGCCTTTGTCTAAAATAATAAGCCTAAGGAATTGGACTTCTTGCTTGTAGAATTGACACTTGTTAATGTCTAGATGTAAGCCTGCTTCTTCAAGTTTGGCCAGTACTTTGCGGACGTGTCTCTAGTGTTCTCTTAGTGTCTTGCTGTACACTAAGATGTCGTCAATGTAAGCTGTAACAAACTGATCTAAGTATTCTCTTAGGGTGTCGTATATGTATTCCTAGAAGATGCTAGGTGCATTGCATATGCTAAAGGGCATAACCAAGGATTCAAACAAGCCGTATCGAGTCCTAAATGCAGTTATCTATTCTTGTCCTTCTGCTATTCGAATCTTGTTAAATGCTGCAATTACATCTAGCTTAGTAAGCTATTTTGCCTTCGAAAGGCGTTCTAGAGTTTCCTGTATTAGAGGAATTAGGTAGCGATTCTTCTTAGAAATAGCATTAAGGTTGCGATAGTCGACACAGAAGCGTAGCCCTCTACTAGGTTTCTTAACAAACATAATAGGACTAGCTACAGGAGAGCGACTGGATCTAATAAAGCCTTTCTAGAGGTTCTGCTATAGGAACTTTTGCAGGACTTAGAGTTCTTCGCGAGACATCTAGTAAAGGGAGCCAAAGGGGGGTGTCTTGCCCTCTTCCAGTTTAATCTTGTAGCTATAGAGGCGGTAAGGGGGCAGCTTGTTAGCTTCTTTAACTAACTAGACACTAAGGAAGTCGTAGTATTCTTCTAGTACCTTTGTCTCTAGGTTAGTAGCTTCTCTTTTGTTATTATACTTAGCAAGAGCCTTCTTAATGTCCTCTATTAACGCAGCAAAGATTTAAGCTCCTTTCTCTTTTGCAGCTGTATAGAAAGCAGCTGCAGATACTTAGAAGATTGAATTATAATTGCTATATGCAGGAGTAGGTTAAATAGAAGGGTAGCAATAGGTTTAGCAGTGTTCTAAGTTTAGGCAAAGGGTTCCAGTGTTCCAGTTAATCTGTAGGTTGTAAAGGTTTAACTAAGGCAGTCCAAGGATAAGCTTCTAGTTAGGCAGAGGGGTAACATAGCAAGAGAGGTGTTCCTAGTAGTTTCCAAGGTTAAGCTTAATATAGGCGATCTAAGCTACGCCTCCTAAGGAGGCCTTATTGCCGTTAAACATTCTTAAGGGTCTAGGGTGCTTTAAGGTCTAAGTAGTGATTCCTAAAGTGTTAGCAAGTTAAGGGTTAAAAAAGCTTTTGCCAGTTGCGCCGCAGTCGATTATTGTAAGTACTAAGTATGCTATGTTCTTCTTTGTGTAAATTTCTGCTGTAACAACGAAGGGAGGACAAGTCAGTTTATCCTCTGTCTTAGTATAGAATTTTACAGCAGAAGAAGATATTGCATAATGTCGATCTAAGTGTCTGCCTGTTAGGCGTCTTGTTAACAGGCTTAGGCGTTTCCCTGGTTCTTGTTGTTGTCTTGTAGCGTAGGAGCTGCTACAGAGAAGCCAAGAGGAGTGCCTATCTTAGTACGTCTTATAGCTAGTGTTAGACAGTTAACAGCAATATAGTTTGGTTTACTACAGTACATACAGAGGCGTAGGCGGCGTCGTCGTTCTTTCTCGTCCTGCGTAAGGCGGCCGTCTTAGAGTTTAGCTAAGCTTAAGTCTATAGGGTCTCCTTAGGTAACAACTGGTTAAGGGGGAAGGCGTAAGGTTGGTCTATAGGTTCCTGCATTTGGAGTAACGTTTGCAGGAGTCGAAATAGGGCGTTAACTATTACGGTTGTTGCTTCTGGCCTTAATAATGTCTGCAAACAAATTCCTACGGCTGTTAAGGCATTGGCAGAGCGTGACAAGTTCCTAGAAGGATAGGGCTTTATGTTCCTAATCCTGAAGTTTCGTAAGGAGTTCTATGCTTAACCCAGCAACTAGAGCTAACTTCTGAGCCTCTATGTCGTATTTACAGTGTCTAATCTCTCGTAAGAACTGTACGTAATAGTCTGCAAAGGGCTTGTTAGTCTGCTTAAGTGTTCTAATAAATTGTTAAGCCGTAGACTTGCGATATAGGTTTCTAAAGGCTAAATCAGGAGAGGTAAGTAAGGCCTTAATGTCTGGACAAGTGACTTAGAGTGTCTGTAGGTTAAACCAGTGTAAGACTTGCTAAAGTGCCTTGCCTAATAGGAGGGAGAATGCGTAGGAGACCTTCTGATTTTTATTAGAGAAATAGTCTGCATTGGCTAAGAGTTTAATAGATAGTTATAGGCGAAATTTATTAAACTTTTCTTTGTCCCTATAGAATGTTTCAGGATTAGCCACTTTCTTGCTAGTTGATTCTCTAGTAGCAGTGGATGTCCTTAGGTTTAGGGCCTCCTGTAGTTGTCCTTGTGTTTGTGCCTTCTTAAGTGTAAGAGTAGCTATCTTTTGTTCTATCTCTTATAGCTGTTCCTTGCCTTTAAACAGCATTGCCTCTAGACTATTAATGTAGTTGCTAAGGTCTTTTATTTGTTCTGTTCCTGTACGAACAATGTTTGCTGCTGTAAAAAGGACTCGTAGGGTAAGGGTAGGGTTACTGTTTATTAAATTAGAAGTGCCTTATGCAGAAAGATCCAGTTTGGAGTATTCCTTAAAGGGAATCTCTTAAGGTAGTGTATAGAAGACTATGTTAATTAATGGTCTTGGGTTGGTTAATAGCTTGTAATGTTAGAGAAGAGGCTAAGGTATACATAGGTTGTTGTAAGAGCTGAAGTTAAGAGGAGGAGCTAGAGAACTAAAGTCTAAAGAGTGGTTATGTATTGGGAGTTAGAAGGTTGTTCTAAGTTGATTGTACAAGACAAGCTATAAAGAAGGAAAACAGAAAGATAAGGGGGCGGCAGCTGCTTCTTATGTCCCTCTGCCCTAGCTAGTTATTTGCCCCTTTGCTGCTGGATTTCCTAAGAAGTTTCTCAACAAACTTTCCTTTGTTCTATTAACCGAGTTACATCTATAACTTTCTTTTCCTAAAGGTTCCAGAACTGAAACAGAACATTCTAAAGAGCCGGTCGAGTCGCTTCCAGTGTGCCTAGAAGCTTCTTAGTTAGACTAGTAAGTGTTGAGTTGTAGGCTGTTAGGGGTAGTGGAGCTAGATAGGACCTTAGGACTGTTAGGGGTTTTCCACTGTCTTTTAGCTGTAGTTCTAGTAGCTTTCTTAACCAGATTGTTCGTTCCTGTGGAACCAATTGTAGCGCTTCCAACGCGGCTAGAATTGTCTTAGTTGGACCTTTGGTTGTTAAGATATGGCCTGTAAGCTATAGTGGTACTTAGTAGGACTTTAGTACTGTTGTCCTTGTTCTTCCAGCTGTTGACCGTAACAGATACCTCCTATATAATATCCTAAGCAGTCGGTTTCCAGTATCGTCGTCCGTTCCGGATCGAAGGTAGCAAGTGTTAGTCTCGTAGTAAAGAGCTCCTTTAGCCTGTTAAAGCTTCTATTATACTTGTCCGTCTACTTAAACTGTTTGTCCTTTTGTATTAGCTCGACTAGGGGGCGTACGATCTCTAAGTAGTTCTGTATAAACTGGCAGTAGAAGTTGGCAAACCTAAGGAATTCTCGTACGTCCTTAACACTTGTAGGGGGCTTCTATTGCTTAATAGCATTAATCTTCTTCCTCTCTATGCTAATACCTTTTCCTACCTTAATAATAGACTCTAAGTACTTCGTACGCTGTACACCGAATTTACATTTGTCGATGTCGAGGTACAATCCAGCCTGTTGCAGTCGATCCAATACCCTCTTAACGTCCTGTAAGTAGTCTGTATAGGTGCTGTCTGTAAATACTAGTATATTGTCGAGGTACGTAGAGCAGATGTCGTCTAGTAGCCCTTATAGGGACCTGTTAATATACCTCTAGAAGGTTGCTAGTACGTTGGCAAGGCTAAAGGGAGTAACAAGCTACTTAAAAAGACTATATCTCGTACAGAAGGCGGTTATCTATTTACAGTCTTCCTTAACCTATGTCTTGTAGAAGGCCGAGACTATGTTAAGCTTAGTAAACTACTTTGCCTTGCTAATCTGTTCGAGGGTTTCCTTAATAAGGGGCAGGGGGTACCAGTCCTTCTTAGTAATTGCGTTAATGCCTCTGTAGTCTACGCAGAAGCGCAAGCTAGCCGAGCCTTCCTTGTATATAAACAGCACTAAGGCTCCAGCCGATAATATACTTGCGCAAATAAAACCTTTAGCAAGTAGGTCGTCTAGTGTCTTGCGCAGTACTAGGAGTTCTCTAGAGGATATGCTATACAGCGGGCTATACAGTACTTCAGGCAGGCTCCTATCTAGACGGGGCTCTAACTAGATGTTATATTTAATTCCTTCTCCTTAGTATAAGGGCAGATTTAAGGCCGATTTTGGCTCGAAGAGGTCTAGGTATTCTGCGTATTCCGATAGGAGCTTCGCATAGGGGTACGTTGCTTTCTTAGGCGCTAAAGCCTGTTGCAGTAGCAGAAAAGGGTGGGACTAAGTAATAGGGTAGACCCTTGGAATTCCGGCTCGGCCCTTCCGGACCGAGCTAGGCCTTGGCACACCACCCCTAAAGCTCTTACCTACTACTATATAGATTCCTTTCCCTCCTTAGTTCGAGATATAGTTATCAAAAAGGCTGTATTGAATTATATCTGCGTGCCCGGTTATATCTCAAACTTACTCACTACATTAACTCTGCGCTGCACGAAAGGGACCGTTGAACTATCCGGACACCCGAATAACGCACGCGCACCAAAAACACTAAACCAAACACTAGCACCGTAAGACAGCTATAGAGAGCTTTTTAACGGTAGAGAGCGGCGTTACAGGCCGAAGCAGAAGCAAAAGAGAAAAGACTAACAGAGCGAGTAGGCGCTCCAGTGTTATTAATAATAAGTTTATTATTAGAGGTTTTACAGCAGAAGAGACTACAAAGATTAAGGAACGAATAACCGAATACAAGAAGATCTACGACTGCACACTTGAGGAACTTAAAGATCACGTAAACGAGAACAGAGTAGGGAAGGTCTACGACGGTATAGACCTTATTAAGAAGCTGTTTTACAGAATCCTCGAAGAAAAGAGGCAGTTGAGAGAGTAAAACGAAGTAGTAAGGGCCGAGAAGGAATCGGCAGAGACTATTATTGACGTGTTAGAAAACTAAACAGCAAACCAACTAGTACAACTAAAGGCGATAAAGGCTTAATTAGCTAAGATAGAAGCAGCGATGTCGTCGGCGCCGCTACCGCATTAAGAAGAACAAGCAGAGACCGCCTGACTGGCGGCCTACAGTTAAGGTAGCACCTTAATAACGCTACTACCGGATCTACCGGCGTTTAGAGGCAGAGACCCTAAGGACTGGGAGGCGTTTAAAAAAAGATAAAGAACAAGATAGATCAAGACTATGCCGGAAACAGTGCAGGAGACAGGTTGGCATACCTAGAATCGCAGCTAGAAAGTAACGCTTTTTTGCTAGTGGCAGACCTAGAAGAGGTAACTGCCGAAGAAGCAATTCAAGCGCTAGATTAACGCTTCGGAGATCTATTCCGAAAGAAGACAGACCGTAAGCAACTGGATAAGATCAACCAGAACCGGCAGACGTTTAAGGAAATCTACGGACTATTCCAAAAATATGCTATTAGAGCCAGAGTGTCGGAAGATAAGCAGCTCCACCTACTAAGGCAGAAGCTGAACCCTAAACTGGCCGCAGCTATAGCTTCTGTAGAAGACGAAGACCTTAAGAGCTTCGTGCACCGAGCGAGAGTTACTGCGAGAAACCTAAGCACTTACGCAAAGTCGCGTAAATCGATTCAGAAGCAGGGGATGCCAATAACACGACCCCCTGCACCTTTTAGGAGAACGCTACAGCAGCTATCTTATTCGCCGCGTTCGTCGTTCGTCCCTACCTGCTACGCATATAGAAAGCCTAGCTATATTGCTACGAGATGCCAAGCTATAGATAAGCAGAAGCAGGAGTATCAGGCTATAAAGCTGCAGCAGCCGAGAAAGACTATACAAGCTATCGAGCCGGCTCCGAACGACACAGACAGTGTGGACAGTGGAGTGCCTCTACGAATCCTAGGAAAAGACCAGCTAGACGGATAGGCCCCCTATCCAGCATAGACAATAGGGCACTGACACGAACTAGGTCGCCAGAAGAAGGAAGTATTAACAGCTGTAGCGATCCGCTCTCGGCGGCAGTAGAAGTAAATATGGAAACAGCTATTATCCTTCCGATTACGGTCTACCCCCTTAACGGCTTGCAAGGCCCCCTTTAGTTAAGGGCCTTTATCGACACAGGAGCCCTTATCGGCGCGGCGATCCACTATCGACTAGTTCAGAAACTGATAAAAGGATACAGCTATCCGGTAGAGCTAGCGTCGCCGACGCGGATTTCGGTATACAACGGACAAGACACTGAGAGTGTTACGCACTACGTGCCATTAAAGACCACACTGGCTGGCCGCACTACAGAGGCGACGTTCCGAATTATAGATATCGGAAGGTTTAACATTATTATAGGACAAAATGGATAAAAAACTAGAAAGCAGTTATTAACGTAGGTAAAGGCACACTCGGATTCAAAACACTACAGAGTGGCGCCGCCGCTGTCAAATCAGTCACTGCGGTCGCCGCGGAACCGAACGCTACGAGCATCAAAGCGGTTCTGAAGGATCGGTCCGACCCTGAAGACACGATCGGAATGCTAAGCTCGGAGGCTTTAACGACGCTTGCGAGGTCGCTAGACAGTGAGATCTACGCTATCTCGATAAAAGACATTAAGGACTACTAGAAGATAATAGCAGAAGAAGAGGTAGATCCACTAGAGGTGTTGCTAAAAGAACTCTACAGCTACGCTAACGTGTTCTTAAAGGCTAACTCCAATCTCCTGCCGCTCTACCGACCGGAATATAACAATAAGATCCGGTTGAAAGAAGGAGCTGCGTTGCCGAGAACCGAGCCCCTAAGACGATTGTCGCCAGCCGAGCTGGACTAGGTAGAAGTGTTCGTTCAAAAGAATCTGGCAAAGAAGTTTATTATGCCGAGCTTAGCCAAGTATGCGTCGCCGATTCTTTTCGTGCAGAAACCTAGAGGTAGCCTCCGACTGTGTGTAGATTACAGAGGCCTTAATAAGGTTACTAAGAGAGACGTGTATCTGCTGCCTCTAATCGATAAGACTATACAGAGGGTGGCGAAGGCTAAGAAGTTTAGCAAGTTGGATACTCGCCAAGCTTTTTATTAAATAAGGAACGAAGAAGGACAAACAGAAGATCTTACGATATTCGCTACGCGTATAGGCAATTTCAAGTAGTTGGTAATGCCTTTCGGACTTACCAACGCGCCGGCAGTGTGGCAACACTTTATAACCCACACCTTTATAGACATGCTGGAACGGTTCGTGTCTATCTACTTAGACGACATCCTTATTTACACTAAAGGAACGAGAGAGCAACATATAGACTATATCGAGAAAGTGTTGACTAGGCTCCGCGAGGTTAGCTTAAACGCAGACACGAAGAAGAGCGAATTCTACTAGACTAAAATCAAATATCTCGGTCTTATTGTCGGAAGAGAAGGAGTTCGGATAGACCTTTCGAAAGTCGCCGCCGTCGCGGAATGGAAGCAGCCGAAATCCGGAAACACTACGCAAATTAGAGCGTTTCTCAGAGTCTGCAGCTACTATCGACAGTTTATTAAGGATTTTAGCAAGATAGCGAGACCTCTAAACGAAGCACTAAAGAAAGAGGCCGCTGGCCTATAGAATAAGAGGTGCACGGAAGCCTTTAACCGGCTGAAAGAGGCAGTGGCCTCAGCGCCAGTGCTGGCAGACTTCCGACTGGAAAAGACGATCTATGTAGAAACGGACGCTTCCGACATAGTAACAGCAGGGGTCCTTTCTTAATACGCTAACGACGACGAGACCCTCTATCCGGTAGCTTTCTTTAGCAAGTCTATAAATAATGCTAAGCAGAACTACGCTATTTATAATAAAGAGCTGTTGGCTATTATTTAGGCTTTCAAGGAGTGGAAACCGGAGCTTATAGCAGGAAAAAGCACAGTCCAGGTCCTTACGGACTACTAGTCGCTTACCTACTTTATAAAGATGCAGAAGCTGTTACGTCGCTAGGCTCAGTAGGCCGCCTACTTATCCGGATTTGATTTTAAGATTACCTATCAACCCCGAGCTTAAAATAGAAAGGCCGACGCGTTAACGAGAAGAGAAGGAAAGACTAGCCGCGCAAAAGAAGATCCGAACATGTTCTAGAAGGTGTTAACCGAACGAATAGTAGACGCCG
This sequence comes from Pseudocercospora ulei, assembly GCA_016165855.1. Lineage (NCBI taxonomy): Eukaryota > Fungi > Ascomycota > Dothideomycetes > Mycosphaerellales > Mycosphaerellaceae > Pseudocercospora > Pseudocercospora ulei. The sequence goes on from JACWNB010000003.1 coordinate 4,951,594, forward strand.
AGGTGTTGAAAGAGGTAGGGATCTGTATAAAAGAGCCGCTAACCGAGGAAGAGACACTCTACGAGAAAGTGGAACGGCTTAACTAGCAGCAGAAGCTGAACAAAACCGGCTTAGGGAAGCTGATCGTTCTGGAAGAACTGATTACAGAGGTTATCCAGCTGGTTTATAGTTCTAAAGACATCGGCCACGCAGGATCAAAAAAGATAATAGAAGCCGTAAGGACGACCTACTGGTTTCCGCGAATTTTCGAGCGGATCCACCGGTTTATTACTAACTGTTACGTGTGCCGAGCCGCGAAGCTACGTTACGGCCTTCCGGCCGGTCTGCTAAAGCTACTTCCGATCCCTGAGAAACCGTAGCAGCATATTACGATAGATTTCGTAACCGGCCTGCCGGATTCCGATAGATATAACGCCACGTTTAAAGTAGTAGATCGACTAAGTAAGGAGCGCCATTTTATCCCCTACTAAGCTAAGGATAAAGGAACTACAGCGGAAGAAACGGCGAGAATGCTGATCCAGCACGTATAGAATCACTATAGCCTGCTAGACACTATTACTACGGATAGGGGTCCTCAATTTACCGCTAATGTATAGAAAGCTATCAACCAAGCTCTCGGAATTCGTAGAAAGCTCAGCACGGCCGCTTACCCTTAAACAGACGGTTAGTCTAAAGTAGCTAACCGAGAGATAGAAAAATATCTACGAATCTTCTGCAGTGATCATTAAGCAGAGTGGGTTAAGGTGTTGCCGATAGCCGAATTCTGCGCCAATTCAGCACGATCAGAAGCTACCTTACTGGCGCCGTTCGAGGTAACGCATAGTTATCTTCCGAGAATAAGCTTCCAACCACTAAACGAACCCAGCTCTTCGGAACCTTCTACATCCACCGCTACTTTGTTACAGAGAGTCGCCGCCGCCGCGGCCGAAGCACTTAAGACCCAGATAGAAGAAGCGATTAAGGTAGCGAGGGAGGCTATAAAATCGGCTTAGAAGAAAATAGTAACTTAAGCTAATAGAAAGCGGTTACTAATAGAATTCGAAGAAGGCCAAAAGGTATAGCCTAACACGCGGAACCTAAGCCTAAGAGGCAACGCTAAGCTTAACCCCCGCTACGTAGGCCCGTTCAAGATAGTAGAAAAGAGGTCGCCGGTAACTTATCGGCTCTAACTACCGAAATCGTTCCGAATCTACAATGTCTTCCATTCGGACCTGCTAAGTTTGGACCCTAAAGACGGCCTTCTAGAACAAGGGTTCGCCGAACCCCTACCAATCGAGATAGACAGAGAAGAAGAAGAATAGGAGGTAGAGGATGTAGTAGACATAGAAAGATAAGAGGGTCTATCAAAGCGAGGATCTCGTAGAAAGGATAGCTAGAAGACTATAAATAGTATCTAGTCGAGAACCTTCGGAATCCCGCAGAGCTGCTAAAGGAATTCTACATCCGGAGTCCGAGAAAGCCGCGGCCCGAGTGGCTATAAAGTTAATAGATCCGGAAGAAAAAGAAGAACTGCGTCCGCCCTATCGGTATAGATACTAGTAAAAACGATCGAGATCGGCGAGCCTGGCTACTGTCCTCGTTAGCATCGTCCTTATTAGTCGGCTTCGCCGGACGGATAATAACGGCGAGATCGGGGACGGAGCCACCGGTCCGGTGCTCTTAGTAATGCCGGTCCGTCTTCGCTACTACTAAACTGCTGGTTTGACCGGTCGGATAATAAAGGCGAAGAACGAAGCTGACGCTACAGGGAGCAGCGTCGCAGTAGAGCTTAAGGCTACGATAGAAAGAAAAAGAAGAAGAAAAAGAACGCTACAGACGAATCTATATAAACGCTCTGCAGCGGCGCACAGACCGGCTATGTCGCAGCTTAGATAACCGCCAGACCCGATCAGATAGCTCTCCTAATTAGATGGACGCTAAGTGAAGACGTTAGATAGCGATAACGTAAGAAGAAGGAAGATAAAAAAAGGGGATGTCTTCGAAATAAAAAAAAAAAGAAGAACAGATAAGTAAGCGGTCGAGGGCGACCGCTAGTAAGGGAGGGGAGTGGTGTTGCGATAACAGAAAGGGGTGGGACTGAGTAATAGGGTGGACCCTTGGAATTTTGGCTCGGCCCTTCTAGACCGAGCCGGGTCTTAGTACACTACCCCTAAAGCTCTTACCTACCCCTATATAGATTCCTTTCCCTCCTTAGTTCGAGATATAAGTATTAAAAAGGCTGTATTGAATTATATCTGCGTGTCCGGATTATACAGTATATGTCCCTACTAGTCTAACTACTGTAAACTTTTGGTTCTTCTAGTCTAGGTTCTTGCTCGGCCAGTCTGGACGGATGTTGCGTTAGTTTAGCTATACCTCGTACCCTGCCTCGTACCTTAGTGCAGCCTGTCGTCCCTTGTTGGCCTGCTCTCCCACCCTCTGTTAGGCTATAGTAAGGCTCGCTTTCGCCTATTAGTAAGCATTCGTAATCGTCTATACAATAGCTTCCCCCTGCTAGATTAGGGAGCATACAGGGCGTAAGGTAGCGCTGCTTAGGGTCGGTAGGAGCAGGGAGTAGTCGTATCTATAGGTTATAAAGAAGGAGGACAGTCCTATAGTATTAGCTATATAGCTGTTAATTGTAAAGGGCTTGAGGATCTTAGTTTAGAAACTTGAGGTTAGGTATCTATATAAAGGAACTAATGGGCAGTTCCTTCGTCGTCTGCTGCTGTACAATTGTACCTACGAAGCCAAGCTAGCAATTTCCCTCTATGTAGGGATGCAAGGTTCACCCTCTGTACAGAGGATCGGGAGTTCCCTCCTCTGTACAGTAGTACAGAGTTTTCCCTCTATTTAGAGGGGCGGCAGTTCCCCTTTGTATAGGACTATAGGGTTCTCCCTCTATACAGGAGTAGGGTCCAGTCGGTGGTTCTGTACAGAGGGTAGGGTTATGCTAGCGCCCCTAAGTCGCAGTCCTTAGGGCGACGGTTAGCTTAGGTTAGGTCCAGGACCTGGGCTAGGCGGCGCCCCCTAACAATACCCCCCCCCCCCCCCCCCCCTCCCTTCTCGTAGTGCCCTTTTCGTACAGCGGTATGCCGAATGATCCGTGCGCGCAGATAAGGTTCAATACCGCTGTTTTGATAACTATATCTCGAACTAAGGAGGGAAAGGAGTCTATATAGTAGTGGATAAGAGCTTTAGGGGCGGCGGCATACCAAGGCCCGGCTCGGTCCGGAAGGGCCAAGCTAAAATTCTAAGAGTCCACCCTATTATCCAGTCCTAGCCCTTTCTGCCGCTGTAACACTACCCCCCTCCCTTACTAGCGGTCGCCCTCGACCGCTTAGTCACCCTATCTATCTGAAAATCTTTACTTTTTTTTTTTTAATTCGTCGTCTCCTTCTCAAAAATCCCCTCTAACGCTAATGTCACCTCCTTCGTCTTCTATCAAAAACAATGTTCTCTTTATTGCTTCTTTAATTTCTTACATCGCCGGCGTCTAAAGTCCTTTACTTAGCGTTTATATAATCGACACTATCTGATCTGATCTGCGGTCTTCTGAGCTGCGGCTCGGCTGGTCTGTGCGTCGCCTCGGAGGTCTATATAGATCCGTCCGCAGCGTCGTTTCTTCTTCTTTTTCTTCCCTACCGAAGTCCTTACCCTATCGCAGGGGCGGCGGCGCTGGCACGCTACAGCGTCGGCGAGCTTCCTGCTGCACTGCCGATAGGTAGTGGACGAGTCGAAGACCTCCCTAAGGCGACTGTTACGATTGTTTTTATCGGTTTCCGCGTTAGTAGAGCGGACGCGGCTTTCTTCTTTCTTTCTTCTGGCATAATCAGCTTCAGACCCATTCGGGTTTCGGCTTCTTCGGGTTCTGCACGTAGAACTCTCTCAGCAGCTCCGCCGAATTCCGGAGGTTCTCGACCGGATACCATTTATAGTCTTCCGGCCACCCCTTCTACAAGATCCTCGCTTTAATGGACGCTCTCGTCTTCTTTACGTCTATTACGTCTTCTACCTCCTACTCTTCTTTATTACCGTCTATCTCGACCGGCGGGGGTTCGGCAAAGCCCTGCTCCGGCAGACCGTTCTTAGGGTCCAGGCTTAGCAGATCTAAATAGAAAACGTCGTAGATCCAGAACGCCTTTGGCAGCTAGAGCCGATAAGTCACCGGCGATTTCTTTTCCACTATCTTAAACGGACCTACGTAGCGTAGGTTGAGCTTCGCGTTACCTTTTAGCCTTAGGTTTCGCGTGTTGAGCCAGACCTTTTGACCTTCCTCGAATTCTATCGGCGACCGCTTTCTATTAGTTCGAGTTACTATCTTCTTCTAAGCCGATTCTATCGCTTCTTTTGCCACTTTGATCGCTTCTTCTATCTAAGATCAGAGCGCTTCCGCCGCCGCGGCGGCGACTCTCTTTAACGACGTATTGGTGGAAAGCTCCGGCGAGCCGGCGTCGCTTAGCGGCTGGAAGCTTAGCCTCGGAAGATAACCGTAGGTTATCTCGAACGGCGCCAGCGACGTTGCTTCCGACTGTGCTAAGTTCGCGCAGAATTCAGCTATTGGCAGCATCTTAACCTACTTTTCTTGATAATAGCTGCAGAAGATCCGTAGATATTTCTCTATCTTACGGTTAGCTACCTCGGACTAACTGTCGGTCTAAGGGTAAGCTGCCGTGCTGAGCTTTCTACGAATTCCGAGGGTTTAATTAATGGCTCTCTATACGTCGGCAGTGAACTAAGGGCCCCTATCTGTAGTAATAGTGTCCGGCAGACTGTAGTGTTTCCACACGTGCTTAATTAGCATTCTCGCTGTTTCTTCTGTAGTAGTTCCTTTATTCTTTGCTCGGCAGGGGATGAAGTAGCGTTCCTTGCTTAGTCGATCTACTACGTTAAGCGTAGCGTCGTAGCCGTCCGAGTCCGGCAGTCCGGTTACGAAGTCTATCGTAATGTGCTGCTACGGCTTCTTAGGGATTGGAAGCGGCTTTAGTAGGCCCGCCGGAAGGCCGTAATGTGGCTTCGCGGCTCGGCACACGTAGCAATTGGCGGTAAATTGGTGGATCCGTTCGTAGATCCGCGGAAACCAGTAGATCGTCCTTACGGCTTCTATTGTCTTCTTCGAGCTAGCGTAACCAACGTCCTTAGAGCTATGGACCAGTTGGACGACCTTAGTAATTAGTTCTTCTGGAACTATCAGCTTCCCCGAACCTGTTTTACCGAGCTTCTGCTTCTGATTAAGCCGTTCCACTTTCTCGTAGAGCGTCTCTTCTTTAGTCGGCGGTTCCACTGCGCAAATCCCTGCTTCCTTTAACACCTCGGCGTCTACTATCCGTTCGGTCAACACCTTCTGAAACATGTTCAGATCTTTCTTCGCGCGGCTAGTCTTCCCTTCTCTTCTCGTCAACGCGTTAGCCTTTCCATTTTGAGCTCCGGGTCGAAAAGTGATCTTAAAGTCGAACCCAGATAAGTAGGCTGCCTACCGCGCTTAACGGCGTAAGAGCTTCTGCATCTTTATAAAGTAAGTCAGCGACTAGTGGTCCGTAAGAACCTGGATCGGGCTCTTTCTAGCTATAAGTTCCGGTTTCCACTCCTCGAAAGCCTAAACGATAGCTAGCAGCTCCTTATCGTAGATAGCGTAGTTCTGCTTAGCTTCGTTTATAGACTTGCTAAAGAAAACTACTAGGTGGAGGGTTTCGTCGTCGCTATATTAAGAAAGAACCCCTGCGGTTACTGTGTTAGAAGCGTCTGTTTCTACGTAGATCGCTTTTTCCAGTCGGAAGTGCGTCAGAACCAGCGCTGAAGCCACTGCTTCTTTCAGTCGGTTAAAAGCCTCCGTGCACCTCTCGTTCTATAGTCCGGCGGCCTCTTTTTTTAGTGCTTCGTTCAGGGGTCTCGCTATCTTGCTAAAGTCTTTAATGAACTGTCGGTAGTAGCTGCAGAATCCGAGAAACGCTCTGATCTGCGTAGTGTTTCCAGATTTCGGTTGCTTCTATTCCGCTACAGCGGCGACCTTTAAGGGGTCTATCCGGATCCCTTCTCTTCTGACGATAAGGCCGAGGTATTTGACCTTAGTCTGATAGAACTCGCTCTTCTTTGTGTCCGCGCTTAATCCTACTTCGCGGAGTCTCTTTAGCACCCTCTCGACGTAGTTCGTGTGCTGATCTCTCGTTCCGTCCGTGTAGATAAGAATGTCGTCGAAATAGATAGACACGAACTGCTCTAGCATGTCTATAAAAGTGTGGTTTATAAAGCGTTGCTATACTGCCAGCGCGTTGGTAAGTCCGAAAGGCATTACTAACTACTTGAAATTGCCTATACGCGTCGCGAACGTCGTAAGGTCTTCTGTCTGCCCTTCTTCGTTCCTTAGTCTGTAAAACGCTTGGCGAATGTCTAGCTTGCTGAACTACTTAGCCTTCGCCACTCTTTGTATAGTTTCGTCGATCAACGGCAGTGGATATACGTCTCTTTTAGTGATCTTATTAAGGCCCCTGTAGTCTACGCACAGCCGGAGACTGCCTCCAGGCTTCCTTACAAAGAGAATCGGCGACGCATATTCAGCTAAGCTCGAGGTAATAAATTTCTTCGCAAGATTCTCCCGAACAAACACTTCTACCTAGTCCAGCTCTGCCGGCGACAGTCGTCTTAGGGGCTCGGTTCTAGGCAGCGTAGCCCCCTCTCTCAGTCGGATCTTGTTGTTATATTCCGGTCGATAGAGCAGCAATAGGTTGGAGTCGGCTTTTAAGAAGACGTCAGCGTAACTATAGAGCTCGTTTGGCAGCACCTCTAGTAAATCCACTTCTTCTTCCGCTATTATCTTCCGGTGGTCTTCGATGTCTTTTATTAAGATAACGTAAATCTCGTTGTCTGGTGACTTCGCGAGGGTAGATAAAGCTTCCGAGCTTATTATTCCGATCGTAGGCGCAGGCTCGGTAGAGGTAGGCAGAGCCGTTTCGCCGCTGGTCGCCTCTAATCTTGCTGTCGCGACTGCAACCGATTCGGTGGTAACGGCGCTGTTACCTTGGGTTTTGAATCTGATTGTTCCTTTATCTACGTTAATAATAGCTTTCTGGTTCTTTATCCATTTCTGCCCTATAATAATGTTAAACCTTCCGATATCCATAATTCGGAACGTCGCTTCCGTAGTGCGACTAGCCAAGGTAGTCTTTAGCGGCACGTAGTGCGTAACGCTTTCTGTGTCTTGTCCGTTGTATGCCGAAATCTTCGTCGGCGACGCTAATTCCACCGGATAGCCGTATCCATTTGTCAGCTTCCAGACCAGCCGATGGTGGATCGCTGCACCGATAAGAGCTCCAGTATCGATAAAAGCTTTTAGCTGGAGCAGTGGGCGTTGCTTCTTAATAATCCGAGCGCGTAGATAAGGTTTAATACAGCTGTTTTGATAACTATATCTCGAACTGAGGAGGGAAAGGAATCTATGTAGTAGTGGTGGTAGGCTTCCGTGGAGGTGGTGGTGCCAAGGCCCGGCTCGGTCCGTTCCGGAACCTAAATCCTGGAAGGGGCCGAGCCGAAATCTAGGGTCCACCCTATCAATCTGTCCTACCTCTTTCTACTGCCGCAACACTACCCCCCCCCTTACCAGCGGTCGCCCTCGACTGCTTAGTCACCCCATTCATCCTAAAATCTCCACTTTTTTTTTTGTTGTCTCTTTCTTGCAAATCCCCTCCGACGGTAATGTTACCTCTTCTGTCTTCTATCGCTTCTTGAATTTCTTACGTTATCGGCATCTGAGGTCCTTTACTTGGCGTTTATGTGATCGGTGCGCTTGATCCGTGCCATCTGATCTGGGCCGTGGGTTATCTGAGCTGCGGCGTAGCTAGTCTGTGCATCGTCTTGGAGGTCTATATAGGTTCTTCTACAGCGCCGTTTTTTCTTCTTCTTCTTCTCTTCTACCAAAGCCTTCACCTACTACAGGGTCGGCGGCGCTGGCACGCCACAGTGGGTAGTGGCCGCGTCAAACTGGTAGTGGGTGGCAGTGGAGTTGAAGACCTCCCCGAAAGCGACCGTTACGATCGTCTTTACGATCGTCTTTATCGGCTTCCGCACCGGTGGAGCGGACGCGGCTTTCTTCTTTTTCTTTCGGAGGTCGTCAGTTTCGGAGCTATCCGGGTTTCGGTTTCTTCGGGTTCCGCACGTAGAACTCTCTTAGCAGCTCTGCCGAATTCCGCAGGTTCTCGACCGGATACTATTTATAGTCTTTCGGCTACCCCTTCTACGAGATCCTCGCTTTGATGGACCCCCTCGTCTGCTTTACGTCTATTACGTCTTCTACCTCCTATTCTTCTTTATCGTCTATCTCGATTGGCAGGGGTTCGGCGAACCTCTGTTCCAGCAGGCCGTTTTCAGGGTCCAAGCTTAACAGGTCCGAGTGGAAGACATCGTAGATCCAGAACGATTTCGGTAGCTGGAGCCGATAGGTCACTGGCGACCTCTTTTCCACTATCGTAAACGGGCCTACGTAGCGTAGATTGAGCTTGGCGTTGTCTTTTAGCCTCAGGTTTCGCGTGTTAAGCTATACCTTTTGGCCTTGTTCGAATTCCAGTAGTGTCCTTTTTCTATTAGCTCGAGTTACTATCTTCTTCTAAGCCGATTCCATCGCTTCTTTTGCTACCTTGATCGCTTCTTCCATCCAAGATCGTAGCGCTTCTGCTACTGCGGCGGCGACTCTCTTTGACGACGTAGCGGTGGATAGTTCCGTAGAGCTGGGTTCGTTTAGCAGCTGAAAGCTTATTCTCAGAAGACATCTACGCGTTATCTCAAACGGCGCTAGCGACGTTGCTTCCAACCTTGCTAAGTTCGCGCAGAATTCGGCTATCGGCAACACCTCGACCCACTTTTCTTAATAATGGCCGCAGAAGGTTCCCAGATATCGCTCTATCTCGCGATTAGCTACTTTAGACTGGCCGTCGGTCTAAGGGTGAGCTGCCGTGCTGAGCTTTCTACGAATTCCGAGGGTTTGATTAATAGCTTTCTATACGTCGGCAGTGAATTGAGGACCCCTATCCGTAGTAATAGTGTCTAGCAGGCTATAGTGCTTCTATACGTGCCTAATTAGCATTCTTGCAGTCTCTTCCGCAGTCGTTCCTTCGTTTCTCGCCCGACAGGGGATAAAGTAGCGTTCTTTGCTTAGCCTATCTACTACGTTAAGGGTGGCATCGTATCCGTCTGAATCCGGCAAGCCGGTTACGAAATCCATCGTAATGTGCTGCCACGGCTTCGTGGGGATCGGAAGTAGCTTTAGTAGACCCCCCGGAAGACTGTAACGGGGCTTCGCGGCTCGACATACGTAGCAATTAGCGATAAACCGGTGGATTCGCTCGTAGATCCGCGGAAACCAGTAGATCGCTCTTACGGCCTGCGTCGTTTTCTTCGCTCTAGCGTAGCCAACATCTATAGAGTTATGGACTAGCTGGATAACCTCCGTAATTAGTTCTTCCGGAACTATTAGCTTTCCTAAGCCGGTTTTGCCGAGCTTCTGTTGCTGGTTAAGCTGTTTCACTTTCTCGTAGAGAGTCTCTTCCTTAGGGGCCGGTTCCACCGCGTAGACCCCTGCCTTTTTCAACACCTCTGCGTCTACTATCCGCTCGGTCAGCACCTTCTAGAACATGTTAGGGTCTTCTTTCGCGCGGCTCGTCTTCCCTTCTCTTCGCGTCAGCGCGTTAGCCTTTCTGTTTTGAGCCCCTAGTCGATAGGTAATCTTAAAGTCGAACCCTAATAAGTAGGCGGCCCACTGAGCTTGGCGACGTAAGAGCTTCTGCGTCTTTATAAAGTAAGTCAGCGACTGGTGGTCCGTAAGGACCTGGACCGTGCTCTTTCCAGCTATAAGCTCTGGCTTCCACTCCTCGAAGGCCTGAATAATCGCCAGCAGCTCCTTATCGTAGATAGCGTAGTTTCGTTCAGCATTATTTATGGACTTGCCAAAGAAGGCTACTAGATGGAGGGTTTCGTCGTCGCTATATTGAGAAAGGACCCCTGCCGTCACTGTATCGGAAGCGTCCGTTTCTACATAGATCGTCTTTTCCGGTCGGAAGTGCGCCAGGACCAGCGCCGAGGCTACTGCTTCTTTCAGCCGTACGAAAGCTTCCGTGCACTTCTTATTCTATAGGCCGGCGGCCTCTTTCTTTAGTGCCTCGTTCAGGGGTCTCGCTATCTTGCTGAAGTCCTTAATAAACTGTCGATAGTAGCTGCAGAAGCCGAGAAACGCCCTGATTTGCGTAGTATTTCCAGACTTTGGCTGCTTCTATTTAGCGACGGCGGCGACCTTTAAGGGGTCTATACGAATTCTATCTCTTCCGACGATAAGACCGAGGTATTTGACCTCGGTTTGGTAGAACTCGCTCTTCTTCGTGTCCGCGTTTAATCCCACTTCGCGGAGTCTCTTTAGCACCCTCTCGACGTAGTCCGTGTGCTGATCTCTCGTTCCGTCCGTGTAAATAAGGATGTCGTCCAAATAGATAGACACGAACCGCTCTAGCATGTCTATAAAGGAGTGGTTCATAAAGCGTTGCTACACCGCCGGCGCGTTGGTGAGTCCGAACGGCATTACCAGCTACTTAAAATTGCCTATACGCGTAGCGAACGTCGTAAGATCTTCTGTTTGCCCTTCCTCGTTCCTTAGTCGATAGAACGCTTAGCGGATGTCCAGCTTGCTGAACTACTTAGCCTTCGCTACGCGCTGTATAGTCTTATCTATTAGCAGCAGTAGATATACGTCTCTCTTAGTAACCTCGTTAAGGCCTCGATAGTCTACGCAGAGTCGCAGACTACCCCCTGGTTTCCTTACGAAAAGAATCGGTAACGCATATTCGGCAGAACTCGGCGCGATAAACTTCTTCGCCAGATTTTTACGAACGAACACCTCTACTTAATCCAGTTCCGCCGGCGACAGTCGTATTAGGGGCTCGGTTCTTAGCAGCGTAGCTCCCTCTTTTAGTCGAATCTTGTTGTCGTATTCCGGTCGATAGAGCGGCAATAGGTTGGAGTCGGCTTTTGAGAAGACGTCGGCGTAACTATAGAGTTCGTTTGGCAGCACCTCCAGTGGATTCACTTCTTCTTCCGCTATTATCTTCCGGTAGTCTTCGATGTCTTTTATCGAGATAGCGTAGATCTTATTGTTCGGCGACTTCGCGAGGGTCGTTATTGCTTCTAAACTTATTATTCCGACGATGACCGGGGGTTCGGAACGATTAGGCGGAGCCGCTTCGATCGATTTTCTGAATCCGAGTGTGCCTTCTCCTACGTCAATAATCGCTCCCTGGTTCTTTATCCATTTCTGCCCTATAATAATGTCAAACCTTCTGATATCCATAATTCAGAACGTCGCTTCCGTGGTGCGGCCTGCTAAGGTAGTCCTTAATGGCACATAGTACGTGACACTCTCTGTGTCTTGTCCGTTGTACGCTGAAATCCGTGTCGGCGACGCTAATTCCACTGGATAGCCGTATCTACTCGTTAGCTTCCGGACCAGCCGATAGTAGATTGCTGCACCTATAAGGGCTCCAGTATCGATAAAAGCTTTTAGCTGGAGGGGTCCACGCGACTTCTCGACGGGGTAGATCGTAATAGGAAGGATGATCGCCGTTTCCGTATTCACTTCTACGGCTGCCGAGAGCGGATTGCTGCAGCTGTTGATGCTTTCTTCTCGTAGTGATATGCTTCGATCCGGTGCCCTATTGTTAATGCTGGGTAGGGGGCCTATCCGTCCAGCTGGTCTTTTTCTATAATCCTTAGCTAAACTCCGCCGTCTACGCTGTCGGTGTCGTTCGGAGCCGGCTCTATAGCTTGTATGGTCTTTCTCGGTGGTTGCGGCTGCTGCTGCTTTATAACTTGATACTCCTGCTTCTGCTAGGCCGTTGCTTGGCATCTTGTAGCGATGTGGCCAGGCTTTCCGCACGCGTAGCAGGTGGGGACGAACGACGAACGCTGCGAATACGACGACTGCTGGGGGGCTCGTCAGAAAGGCGCAGGGGCTCTCGTTGGCTGCGCTAACGGCGACGGCTTCTGAATCAGTTTACGTGTCGTCGGTTTTCCGTACGCGTTCAAGTTTCTAGCGGTAACTCTTGCCTAGTGCACGAAGCTCTGCAGGTCTTCGTCTTCCACCGACGCTATAGCCGCAGCGAGCTTAGGGCTTAGTTTCTGTCTTAGTAAGTGCAGCTGCTTATCTTCTGCCACTCTCGCCCTAATAGCGTATTTCCTAAACAGTCCGTAGAACTCATTAAACGTCTGCCGGTTCTGGTTGATCCTGTCCAGCTGCTTACAGGCCGTCTTCTTCCGGAATGGGTCTCCGAAGCGTTGATCTAGCGCCTCGATTGCTTCTTTAGCGGTCACCTCTTCTAGGTCCGCCACTAGCGAAAAAGCTTCACCTTCTAGTCGCGATTCTAGGTCCGCTAATCTATCTCCAGCGCTGCTCGATGCATAATCGCAGCTTATCTTATTCTTGATCTTCTTCTTAAACGCCTCCTACGCTTTAGGGTCTCCGCTACTGAAAGCAGGTAGGCCCGGCAATGGCGTTATCGTGGTGCTACCTTGACTGTAGGCCGCCGGTGGGGCGGTCTCTGCTTGTTCTTCTCGGCGCGGTGGCGGCGCTAACGACCTAGCTGCTTCTATATCAGTCAGTTAATCCTTTAGCGCCTTTAGTTGCGCCAGTCTATTTGCCGCCTGGTTTTCTAACACGTCAATAATAGTCTCTGCCGATTTCTTTTTAGCCCTTACTGCTTTAGTTTCTTCTCTTAGTTGTCTGTTCTCTTCTAGCGTTCTGTGGAACAGCGTCTTAATAAGGTCTATACCATCGTAGACCTTTCCTATCCTATTCTCGTTTATATAGTCTTCCAGTCCCTCGATCGTGCAGTCGTAGATCTTCTTGTATTCGCTTATTCGTTCCTTAATCTCTGCAGTCTCTTCCGCCATAAAACCGCTGATGATAATCTTATTATTAATGACACTGGAGCGCCTACTCGCTCTGTCAGTCTTTCTCTTTCCGCGGCGGCCTGTTACGCCGCTGTCTACCGCTAAGAAGCCTTCTATCTTCTTACAGTGCCTTTGTGGGTTGTTGTTTTAGTGTGTAGGTGCGCGTGCGTTATTCGGGTTTCCGGATAGTTCGACGGGCCCTTTCGCGTAGCGCGGGGCTAGTGTAGAGAGTGAGTTTGAGATATAATAATCCGAGCGCGCAGATAAGGTTCAATACGGCTGTTTTGATAACTATATCTCGAACTGAGGAGGGAAAGGAATCTATGTGGTAGTAGTGGTAGGCTTCCGTGGAGGTAGTAGTGCCAAGGCCCGGCTCGGTCCGTTCCGGAACCTAAATCCCAGAAGGGGCCGAGCCGAAATCCAGGGTCCACCCTATCAATCTGTCCTACCTCTTCCTACCGCTGCAACACTTAACAGGGTAGACCGTAATAGGAAGGATAATAGCTGTTTCCGTATTCGTTTCTACCGCTGCCGACAGTGGATCGTTGCAGCTGTTAATGCTCTCTTTTTCTTCGTCCGGCAGCGCCGTTCGCAAGGGTGCCCTATCGTTTACGCTAGGCAGGGGGTCTATCCGTCCAGCTAATCTTTTCCTATAATACTTAATTGCACCCCCCCGTCTATACTGTCAGTATCGTTCGGCGCCGGTTCGATAGCTTAAATAGTCTTTCTCGGCGGCGGCTTCGTTGCCCGATATTCCTACTTCTGCTGCATCGTCGCTTGGCACCTAGTGGCGATGTGACTAGGCTTTCCGCATGCGTAACACGTAGGGACGAACGCCGTTCGTAGCGAATACGATAACTGCTAGGGGGTTCGTCGGAAAGAAGCTGGGGATCGCGCCGCCGACGTCGACGGCTTTTCTTGATCGCCGGGCGTCGGTTTCCTGTACAGCTTCTGGTTTCTAGCGGTGACTCTCGCTCTGTGCACGAAGCTCTGCAGATCTTCGTATTCTACCGAAGCTATGCCTGCGGCGAGGCGAGGGTTCAGCTTCTGCCGCAGTAGGTGCAGCTGTTTGTCTTCGGACACTTTAGCTCTAATAGCGTATTTTCTAAACACTCCGTAAAACTCCTCGAACGTTAACTTGTTCTGTGCGATTTCGTCTATCTTGTTACAGGCCGTCTTCTTACAGAAGGGGTCGCCGAAGCGTTGGTCCAGTGCCTTAATCGCTTCGTCAGCAGTTATATCTTCCAGATCTGCTACTAGCGCGAACGCTTCGCCTTCTAGTCGAGCTTCCAGGTACGCCAGTTTGTCAGCTTCGTTGCTGGCGGCGTAGTTACGGTCTATTTTATTCTTTATTTTCTTCTTAAAAGCTTCCTAGTCTTCGGGGTCTCTGCCGCGAAATGCCGGTAGGTCGGGTAACAGCGTCGGCGACGTGCCACCTTGACTAAACGCGGCCGGCGATCCGTAATTAGTATTGTCCTCTTGCTGGTGTTGTTGCAGCGCCGGTGCCGCCTGCGCCTTGGTCAGTTAAGCTCTTATCTTGTTTAGTTAAGCTAGTCGCGTCGCCGCTGCGTTTTCCATTACCTTAATAATAGTTTCAGAAGCCGCTCTCTTAGCAGCTAATGCCTCGTTTTCCTCCCTTAGCTGTCTGTTTTCTTCTATAGTCTTATAGAACTTCTTTTCGATAAAGGTTATAGTGTCGAACACCTTCTCTGCTCTATGTTCTGCGAGATATTCCCCTATCTTATCCGGCGTGCGTGCATATAGCTCGGCATAGCCTTCTATGCCCTTTCTCGCTTCGTCGATCTCTTCTGCCGTAAGGCCTTTATTGGTTGTTCCGTTATCGAGGATGCTAGTACGCCTATCTCTTGGTCTGTTAGTCTTTCTCTTTCCGCTGCAGCCTGTAACGCCGCCCTCTACCGTTGAGAAGCCCTCTATCGCTTTCTTACGGTGCTGGTGTTTAGTTTGGTTTGGTGTTGTTGTGTGCGCGTGCGTTATTTAGGTGGCCGGATAATTTAATGGGCCTTTTCGCACAGCGCAGGGGTTGGTATAGTTGTTGAGTTTGAGATATAGTGATCCGTGCGCGCAGATAAGGTTCAATACAGCTGTTTTGATAACTATATCTCGAACTGAGGAGGGAAAGGAGTCTATGTAGTGGTGGATAAGAGCTTTAGGGGCGGCGGCATGCCAAGGCCCGGCTCGGTCCGGAAGGGCCGAGCCAAAATTGCAAGGGTCCACCCTATTATCCAGTCCCACCCCTTTCTGCCGCTGTAACACTGAACACCCTTAGCTCCTGCTGTTCCTTTGGCAGGTCGCGACTTCCTATTTTTGTCCGGCTGTCTATGTCGTCGTCGCTCGTCGCCTACCGGGTCGCGGTTGCCTCTTGCTATTTTACCTGTTTATAGCAGCTGCCCTGCTTGCTATTTCCTCTTATAGCAGGCAGTTACCCCCCTCCCAAATTTCAAGCCTCTCCCTTCTCTTTCCCTCTCCCTTTTCTTTCTATTCCCTGCCTGCCTTCCTCTCCTACGCCGTCCACTGTCTACTACTGTCTACTACTGTCTACTATCTACTATCTACTACTACTAGTTACTACTACTACTAGTTACTACTACTACTAGCTACTATTATGTCGTCCGCCCCGTCTAGTGGCTTCCTCGTAGTTGCTGGCCCCTCCTCCTCTGCTCGTCCGGCCAGGGTCCCCTCCTATTTCCGCCTCTAGCAGTAGAGTCCTTAATTTAACTAGCAGCTACGCTTCCAGTTTGTACAGATTCCTGTCTTCTGTACAGTCTAAGCTGACGTCTTAGGTGCTATACTAACGAGCAGCAGGCTGCAGCCGAGCTGCCCTTCTACGCCTTCTAGTGTAACCCTGCCTAGGTTATACCCTAGCAGTTGGCTACAGCCCGGGCAGTGTACGTTAACGCTATCCTTATCGCTACCTAGGGCCAGCCCTATGCCCCCTGCTCCAACTCCCTCCTGGCCTTTACTTAGCCTATACCGCCTCCTAGGCTTCTAGGCTAGGGTGTGTGCCTCGTGCAAGTGGAAAGATAGCTCCCTCTACTGCCCCTACCGCTGTCTAGCTAAGGCGCGTAGGGGTGGAGGGGTGCCTCTGCTCCCTAGGGCTGGCCCTAGTAGGGGTAGGGGCCCTGCTAGGCAGGAGGTAATTGAGATCTTAGATAAGGAGTCGGTTGCTCTAGTCCCCTAGGGTAGTGGCTAGTGAGCCACCCCCCCCCTAGGTAGTGTAAGAAATTTCGGACGGTTCTGCTCCTAACTCCTCTTATTTCTACTCTCCTTCCTATCTGTTCCTTGGCTGTTCCCTTCTTCTAACCCTTATCTCGTACAGTGTCGTACGATGTCGTGTTAGTAGGATCCTATAGTGTCCTACGTCGTAATTCTCAATCCTTTAACAACCTAGGTTGCTAGTAGCTACCCTGTCCTTAGGGTGGATCGTGCCTCCTTCCGCTGTATAGCGTAGTGTTACTGTAACTGGGCAGGGGGATGGTTCTCCTCCTACCTGTCCAGTGCAGTTGTGTCCTGTAGAGCCTCGTACAGTTCCTACGTAGGCTCTGCCTATCCTCTCTATTTTACTAGGTACTCTCCCTTCCTCCGCTTCCTTTAGCTCTTAAGGATCCCTTCTACTTTATACTCTTACTAGCCCTCGGTTATAATTGCGGGTAGGCGCGCGTCGTCTGTCGTCTAGTGCGGCAGGGGGTCCGTGTTCGCCGGCTGTACGAGGTCTATATAGAAGACTAGATAAATCCCTAGGGGAGTGTTTAGTCGTACAGTATGTGTCCCTACTAGTTAGACTACTGTAAACTTCCTGTTATTCTAATCTAGTTTCTTGCTTAGCGGGTCTGTACAGATGTGTCGCTAGTTTAGCTAGACCTTATCCCCTGCCTCGTACCTAGGTGCGGCCTGTCGTCCCCTGTTAGCCTGCTCTTCCGTATTCTGTTAGGCTATAGCTAGGCTCGCCTTCGCCTATTGATAGGCGTTCGTAATCGTCCGTACGATGGCCTCTCCCTACTGAATTGGGGATCGTACAGGGCGTAGAGTGTTATCCCTTAGGGCTGGTAGGAGCGGGGAATAGTCGTACCTATAGGCTATAAAGAAGGGGGATACTCTAGTAGCATCGGCCGTACGGCTGTTAATAGCTAGCTCTGCTATAGGGAGGAGTCGGTTCTAGTTCGTCTAGTTATAGTCGACGTACGCTTAGAGGTACGCTTTCAACGTCGAATTGACCCGCTCTATCGCCCCGTCCGTCTGCAGGTGCTATGCAGTTGACAGGCGACGTTCCACCTTTAGCAACTGGCAGACCCTTGCCTAGAGCTGGCTTGTAAACTGCGTGCCCTAGTCCGACACAATCGACCTAGGAAAACTGTGTTTGCTAAACGTCGTCTGTATAAATGCCTAGGCGGTGTCCTTAGCTGTAATAGAGTCTATTCCCTCTAGTATTACTCCCTTTGTTAGCTTGTCCGTAACTACTATAATGTTCTGCCGTCTGTCGCTCTTAGGGAGGTCTGTAATAAAGTCCACCGTTAGGTCTTGCTAGGGCCGGTCCGGGATCGGTAGGGGTTTTAATAGCCTATGTTTCAGTTTACGCTAGGGCTTCGTCCATCTGTACATATTGTAGTTCCGTACGAACCTGCAGATGTCCTTTGCTATCGCCGGCCAGTAGTAGTCCCTAGCGGCAATGCTATACGTCTCCTTACGCCCTGGGTGCCTAGTAGCTATAGAGTTGTGCGCCCGTTGTATTAAGCTCGCACAGAGCTTCTCGTCTGCAGGGACCTAAATCCGATTCCTGAACTTTAGGTTGTTCTCCTCGTCTGCTAAGCACTCTGCTGCCAACACCTTAAGATAGAGCCCTGCTAGGAGCTTCCGCTGTCCTCTTTAGATCGCTATACAGGCCCCTCGGTATACCTCGTCCTTTTCTACTGCCTCTTCCTATGCTTGCAGTTAGGGTTCCTATAGGTGTGTCGCTGCTAGGCGGATAGTCTCCTCGCCTGGCTCCTCCTTAAACATCTAGAATGTTCGTAACTTCAGCCGGTCGTCCTTGTACGTCGTTGGCATGTCCTAGTCCTGTCTAGAGAGCGCATCGGCCCTGCTGTTGTCCTTACCCTTGCGATACTGGAGTCTTATATTAAACCGGCTTAGGTACATTGCCTAACGTACGTGCCTCTTAGACAGCTTCCGGGGCTGCGTAAAGTACTCGAGGTTCTTGTAGTCTATTAGGGCAAGGAACTCGGGCACCGAGCGGAGTTCTCTATCCTATGCTTCGCAACACCGTACGACTGCTAGCAACTCCTTGTCGTAGATAGGGTAGTTGCACTCAGCTAGGGAGTTCTTCTTAGAGAAATATGCGCATAGGTGCAAGAGTCTGTCCGAGCTAAACCCTAGGTACTTCGTACACTGTACCCGAAATTTATATTTGTCGATGTCGAGGTACAATCTAGCCTGTTGCAAACGGTCTAACACCTTTTTGACATCTTGTACGTAGTCTTTGCAGGTGCTGTCTGTAAATACTAGGGTATCGTCGAGTTATACAGAACAGATGTCGTCTAGGAGTCTTTGCAAAGACCTGTTAATATACCTCTAGAAGGTTGCTAGCGCGTTTATAAGACTAAAGGGGGTAACAAGCTACTCGAAAAGGCCGTACCTCGTACAGAAGGCAGTTATCTATTTACAGCCTTCCTTAATCTGTATCTTGTAGAAGGCTAAAACATTGTTAAGCTTAGTAAACTACTTTGCCTTGCTAATCCGTCCGAGGGTCTCCTTAATAAGGGGCAGGAGGTACCGGTCCTTCTTAGTAATTACGTTAATGCCTCTGTAGTCTACGTAGAAACGCAAGCCGGCCGAGCCTTCCTTGTAAACAAACAGTACTAGGGCTCCTACAGGTAACGTACTTGCGCGAATAAAACCTTTAGCAAGTAGGTCGTCCAGTGTCTTGCGTGGTACTAGGAGTTCTCTAGAGGACATGCTATACAGTAGGCCGTATAGTACTTCGGGCAGGCTCCTATCTGGACAGGGCTCTAGCTAGATGTCGTAGTTAATTCCTTCTCCTCGGTATAGGGGCAGTTTCGAGGCCGATTTTGGTTCGAAGAGGTCTAGGTATTCTGCGTATTCCGATAGGAGCTTCGTACAGGGGTCCGTCGCTTTCTTAGGCGCTAAGGCCTTCTTAATGTCTGTAGCCGTAGTGTTGACCTCGGCGTTTAAGCTGGCCTTGCCCTTAGCTTTGGCATTGCCGCCCTATAGGACTCTCCCTTAGTCTCGGAGTCTCTGCTTTGTTACTGCTAGGTACAAGCGTCCTCGTCCGACGTCGAGCTTGCCCTACTAGCGTTTTATCTATAGTTTCCCTAGTATTAGGTTATACCCTAGCTTGTCCTGTACGACGTAGAGGTATAAGTCCTGCTAGTAGTGTCCTTACAACTCTATTGTCACTTTTACTATATAAGTAATGTCCGGTCCTCGTCCGGTAATGTCTAGCATGTATACAGGTACAGTAGGGGTCGTCTTAATATAGTGTTTCTGTACAAAGTCTTCACTAATTACTCTGTACACTAAACACCCTATGTTAATTAGCATCTGCGCAGTAGCGGTTACATTTATCGTAGGTCGTACGATAAACGGCGTAGTTATTATGTAGTTGCTCTTAAAGGATAGCTAAGTAGTGCTTTAATTTAGCAATCTATCTCGCTTATGCCTCTAGCTAAGCCTTTGCTTAGAGGCTACTCTTTTCCTAACTCGTTATCGTCTAAGGGGAACTCTTAGGTCTCGTATTAGGGCACTGTAGTTGCTACCCTTATAGTAGTCGGCCGTCCCCTAGGTCTTTCTCTCTACTAGCAAAAGCCTGCAATTCTGTACAGTGTACCCTATCTAGCTACACTGGTAGCAGTTCCCTTCTGCTTGTCTCTTGTCTAGGGTAGCTGCGTCTACCTATAGCGCCCTCTTAGCGCTGGCCCTTAGCTATATAGTAACGGCTGCCGCTACTCTCGTCGTTGTTGTTAGTTCCTAGTCTATAGCGTCCTGCTGCCATTAGAGGGGCTGTCGTATCTCGTAGGCGCAGCTTATCTGTCCGAGCCTACGCTGTTAGTTGTCGATTATCCTAAGGAGATTACAGAACACTTTATATAAGGCTAGCTGCATTACGCCTACTAGTCCTGTTATAATCTCCTTGGAGAGGCCTATCTCTAAGGTAGTAATTTTTACCCTGTCCTTCTATTAGAGTCCTCCTGCCTCTGCTAGGGTCTAGTCGTACTCTGTAAGGAACTCTCGTATAGTCTTACGTCCTTGCTTTATAGTGTTAACCTGTACGAGGACTCGGCTTTCGCAGTCTAGGTCCTTATAGCTTCTATTAAGAGCTGCCTAGAGCATTGTCGTAGTTGCTATTGCTAGGTTAGCAATAGCCGTTTCGTAGTATAGCAGGATTCGTGCTGCCGCTTTGCCCTTTAACCTCCTAAAGAGACACACTACCTTGTCTAGCTTAGTTAGGTATGCTCCTAAGTCGACTAGAAGCTTAGAGCGTATCTAGGCAGCCTAGGAGAGGTACTTAGCTAGTGCCTTACTATCGTAGGTAGTAACGTTAGGGAGTTTGCTCTTAGGGACTGTAGTGTAGGCTGTCGTGTTCGTCGTCGTCGTTGTAGGGGTTAGGTCGCAACTGGACGCCCTAAGCTGTTAGAGCTCCTGTTCCTGTCGGGAAATCGTTAAGGCCTAATAGCCTATTTAATCTTCGAGCTAGGTCTTGCGTGCTAGCAGCTCTATATATATGTAGTGTATCTAATCCTGCATAGCCGTAGGTTTTATAGGGATGTCGCCGTCTATTTTCGTTGTATTACTGCGGTTACCGACAGTAAGATTAATTCCTAATATAATAGGTCTAAGAATCTTAGTTTAGAAACTTAAAGCTAGGTATCTATATAAAAAAACTAATAGGCAGTTCCTTCAGTGTCTGCTACTGTACAACTTGTACGTATAAAGCTAAGCTAGCAATTTCCCTCTATATAGGAGTTTAGGGATTTCGCTCTGTATAGAGGGTTAGGAGTTTCCCTCTGTATAGGGATGTAGAGTTTTCCCTACATACAGAGGGGCGGCCATTTCCCTCTATGTAGGGCTATAGGGTTCTCCCTCTGTACAGGGGTAGGGTCGTGTTAGTAAATCTGTACAGAGGGTGGGGTTATGCTGGCGCCGCTAAGTCGCAATCCTTAGGACGACGGCCAGTTCAGGTACAGGACCTGGCGGGGCGGCGTCCCCTAATATGTACAGTCTGTACACGTAGTTAGAGTCTAGGTGTTTGTTGTTTTGTTCCTGCTTTAGGCTAGCGTGCCTAGGCTAGGTGCGCATAGCGCGTTAGCGCTACCCTAATACTAATAATTTGTTGCTAAGATCCTTTCCTGTCCTTATATAGTCCCTTTGTATCCTGCTTATACCTGTCTATAGGAATTCTATATACGCGACTGCTCGACGCAGTCTCTACGTTAGGCTAGCGCCTACTCTGCGACGCTTAAGCTACTATGTAACGCTTAGGTCTCTAGCGTAGCTCCTACTTTAGGCCGGCGCCCTCTTAGTAGTATATTGTTTGCCTTTAAACAGTCTAGGGCTGCCGTATCTTCTACGATATCGGCCTTCTCCTATATATTATAGTCTAGTAGCTATCTACGCTAGCGTATAAGATACTTAGGCTGCCTGTACTGCTTCTAGCTAGCCTGAATCTCCTCTACCTTGTACTTAACTACCTTGTCTGCAACAGGTATGCTTACCTCTAGCTATTCTCCTAGGCGTCCTTTCTATAGTTCTAATAGCAAGACGTAGAACACATTGTAGATTTTATGCTTAGTAGGGAGTGCTAGGCGATACGCCTAAGTTCTAACTAAGTCGAGCATCCACACAGCCTAATATATTTAGGGCCAATCTTCTTGCTTAGTAAGGCGAGCCTAAGGTTCTTTGTTAAGAGTATTACTATATCCCCTATATTGTACGATTAGGCCTTATAGTGTTGTAGTACTTAGCCTAGTACTTCTAGCTAGCTTTCTAGTATTGCTTAAGGACCTCGCTTTAGGTCTACAGACGTCTCGCAGCGTCGGTTGCTGCTAGTGCCCTTTCCCTAGCTAGCTCGTCCTAAGCTAGGCCTAGACTTAGCGCGATTTCTAGGTAGAAGCTGTATAACGTTATAAACAGGCTTATCCTAAGTCGTGTATATACTGCGTTGTTGTATGCAAACTGTGCTAAAGGGAGCTATTTCGCCTATTCGTCCTACTGCTTACTGTAGTAGCGGCGCAAGTACTGCTTAAGAGTCTAGTTAGCATGCTCTGTCTAACCGTTACTCTAGGGATAGAATACAGTGCTTAGCTTACGTTTTACCCTCGCCTCGAGGCAGAAATCTGTCTAGTACTAGCTAGTAAAGAGTAACCCCTAATCTGTTACAATGCCTATAGGGACGCCGAATCTCCTGACTACTTTCCTTAAGAGAATCTCTATAAGCTCGACTGATGTGTACGTTTTCGTCGTAGGGATAAAAGCAGCTATCTTTATATATCTGTCGACAATTACGAGAACTGTAGTGTGTACGACAGAACCTGCGCTAGACGCCTGCGACAACCTAGACAGTGGGAGGTCTGTAATAAAGTCTGTTGTTAATTCTTGCTAAGGCCTAGACAGTATCGGGAGAACACTTAGCTCCCTATAGGGGGTGTAGCAGTGTACCTTAGTCCGCTAGCAGACCCTACAGGTACTAATATACTCCTTAAGGTCTGCAGCTATCCCGTCCTAGTAGTACTTGTACTGGATTAGCTCCGAGGTTTTGTTAACTCTAAAGTGTCCTACTAGTAGGTTTTTATAGTATATATATATATATAATCTCTGCTTAGAGGGCTCTATTGGCTAGCACTACGATCGTATAGGCCCCTAACTGGGATCGGTGCATTATCACTTCCTTATAGAGTTCGTAGGGTCCCTGCTTGTTAGGTGCACCCTGTGCTCTCTTAACTTATTCCTTTATAGATAGCTTAAGCTTCTGAATTATCTTAATTAGGGACAGTAGGAGGGCTGGTGTATTAATATATAGGCTATCGTTCGCAGCGTTTATAGCAGCTATCTAAACTAGGCAGGATACGTATCGGTCTGCTACCCTTATACATTTCGCATCTTCTGTACTATAGTAGACTAGAGGTACAGCGTCCTGTAAGGCTCCTAAAACAGTGTTGCCCTGCTCGTAAGGGGGCTAAGACACTCGGTACTAGGTGCACTAGTCTCTGCTAGGCCCCTTACGTACTCTATAGGGGGTAAGAGCTCTCTAGCTGCTCTACCCCTCTAGACTGCGGCTTCTTGCTAATTGTCTATACATTGTATAGGGGCGGCTTGAACCCCACTGCTGTCTAAAGAGACCTCTGCCTATAGCAGTAAATTTGCCTAGAGAGTAGGGAGTGGGTTTGCTACTGGTCCTAGTATATATATATAGCCTTTACGAACATATCGTACACTTGTAGTCTGTAGCCCTTTACTAACACCTCGGTTATAGGTAGCTCGAACCCCTCCCCTGTCTAAAGAGACCTCTGCCTATAGCAGTAAATTCGCCTAGAGAGTAGGGAGTGGGCTCGCTACTGGTCCTATAACCTCTATATAGTAGCTAGGCTTCGTAAGGGCGTCTAAGGGATACTTCTATATAGCTTTTAGCCGATTACTAATATATTGGACATAGATAGCTTAAACCTCCCTGCTGTCTATACTAGGTAGGACTTCTGCCTATAGCGACAGTTTCGCCTAGAGAGTAGGGAGTAAGTTTGCTACCTGTTCTGTAACTTCTGCATAGTTACTATGCCTTAAAGGCGCGTCTATAGGGTTCCTCTTCCCTGCCTAATACTTAATCTCGAAGTTAAACTGCTAAAGAAAGACAGCCTAGCAGGCCTACTAGCTATTTAACTACTTTATATTTACAAACCCCTCTAGGTTATAGTAGCCTATAAGTACCTTTACTATATACGCTATGCTATCGAGATAGGCGCGCTAGTGCTTAAACGCCTCTACGACTGCTAGCAACTCCTAGTCGTGCACCTCGTAGTTGCACTCTATAGGCAGCATCTTCTACGACTAGAAGGCAGTCGGGTGCTAGTTGCCGTTCTTATACAGCTGCAATAGTATGCCGGCTACTGCGAACTTAGACACGTTAGTCTCGAGCTATATATAGAGCTCTAGCTCGAAGTACTATAGTATCTTCGCTAAGCTAAACGTATCTTCTAGTCTGTAGAATGCTTGCTCCTTATCGGCGCCCTACTAGATCGGGCCTAGCTTCTGGCCGTCCTTCGTCCTCTTCCAAAGGGCTGTTAGCAGCTATACTATATAGGAGTACTTAGGGATAAACTGCTAGTAAAAGTTACAGAATCCTAGGAACGACTGCACCTCTGTTAGCATCTTTAGCGTAGGCTAGTCTTCGACTGTAGCTACCCTGCTTCTGTCTATCGCTATACTGGTAGTAGATATAACAAATCCTAAAATCTCTACTTCCTTATGCTAAAACTTGTACTTCTTTAGGTTCGCGTATAGGGCGAACTGCTAAAGCTGCTCTAGGACTGCGCTTACGTCCTGTATATAGTCCTCCTAGGTCTTGCTATAGACTAAGATATCGTCTAGGTATACTATATAACAGATGTCTACGAGCTCTGCTAAGGCCTAGTTAATATACGTCTAGAACGTTGCTAGAGCGTTTATTAGGCTAAACGGTATGCGGTCTTAACTAACTGTACTAACAGTAACCGAGAGCGTTACTAAGAGTACCGACGTCGGCGGCTCCACTACTACTGCCGTCCACTTTGTATAGAAGAAATCCCTCTATAGAGACTGTATAGACTAGTAAGGACTCTACCAGATCCTCTGCGAACTCCCCTACAGTCTGTAGATATACTGCAGTACGCTCGTCGATATTACTATAGGTCTAGCAGTCGCTAGTGCTTTTAACAATAACCCTTTAGTCCCTCCTCTATAGCCTACCTAGGATAAAATCTAGGGACAGAATGTTAAAAGAGTAGAAGGTACCCTTTGTTAAGTGTACTATACTAGCTTTGTCTGTAATATATAGTAGCACTGTATATGCACTAAAACAGTACCCCTGTTCCCCTGTAAACCTATCGGCCCTTGGAAGGACCGCTTTAGATATCTTTAGCAGGTTGTAGTAGAGTACTAACTTATAGGAGACGATGTTAATGTCTGTAGCGTTATCTAGTATATACTCTACCTTACCTACGTCCGAGTCCCCCCTAAGTAGTATAGCTTATATCCGCTTGGTAGGAACGACTATAGGTCGTATAATTAGGTCTTGCTACTTACCTATAGTGCCTACCTCCGACCCTAAGGCAGCACTAGGCTTTTCCCTAACTTTTGTTTACCTGTATTTAGCCTCCTGGCTGCACTAGCTATATAGATCCTGTTGGCCTCTATATAGTTCTTGCTGCTAGAGCTATAGGGGCCCGGCCTACCTATACTGCTACTACTAACAGCGAGGCGTCTAGGGAGGCTATAGAGGCTGTAGACAGTGCCGCTGCTGCTAACGCCTCTAGGGACGTTGCCGTATTAGCTTATATAGCTAGGTTGCTAGCAATTATAGCATCTTATAAGCTGGCCTAGAAAAGGACGCTTCTAGAACCTGCCTAGTAGCTTGCTTAAGGCCTGCTTGCAGCCTGCAGCTTCAAAATAGCTGCTAGCAGGATAGGCTATAGGGGCGCCTTAGGCCTAGCCCTTAATCTGCCTAGGTAGAGCTGCACTAGTCTACCTATAGTAGCTCGCCCCTAGTAGGCTACCCTTCTATAGACGTCTAGTATGCGCCTTGCTTACGAGGTTATAGCGCTCGATCCGAGCCGCTAAGACAATAAGCTTAGCTCTACTAGCTAGGAATGTGTAGCACTTCTTAATAGTAGTCTATATACTTAGCTTTAGCTTCTATAGTAAGGTCCTTAGGCGCTACTCTTTAAGCAGTTCCTAGAGTTAGTCTTCTAGGGAGTCTAGGTAATTGACGAAGTTCTCTACTAACTAGTAGGGTCGCTGTTTTGCCTCTATCTAGGCCTTAACGAAGTCGGTCCGATCCTGGTTTTGATCTCTATAAGAGTTAAGTAGAAAGTCCTCGAATTTCCTCTATATTGTAATAGGAGGTATGTTGGATCCCCTACGCTTATACTAGCAGTCCTTTAAGACTCTGCCTAAGCAGCTCGACGCAAAGGTAATCTACTGCTTGTTAGTGTCCTAGCAGGTATTGCTGCTCTTAAAGAAGACTTCTACCTTAAGGAGCTAGCGTTTTGCGTACTTTTGGTTCCCCTTTTTAAAGATTAGAGGATTAGTAATAAGGTTGCTTAGGAGCCTCTATTTATCCTTGTCGTCCTTTGTAGGGCCCTCGCCACTTTATTGCAAGTTGCTAGCGTACTCTAACGCTGCCTCCTTATTATTAACGAAAGGGCTTAAGATAGGACTCCTACGTAGTACTTAAGTAGCACGTGCACTACTATCGCTAGCTAGAGTTACGACTACTCCTTGCCTAATAGGTATGTCTTTGGTCTCTCTAGGGCGTAGAGTGTCGCTACGTACTAGGATTTAGATTAGAGCGGTTTTCTTCCTTATAAGATAGTCGAGACAGCATTGTATAAGCTTTATATACTGCTCTGCCTTAAGCAGGCTAATCTCTGCTTCTAGGCGCCTCGCTTCGTCTACTGCAGCTTGCGTATATACCGCAGTGTCCTCGATCTTTGTAGAGAGGCGGACGTCTATTAAGTTTGCCTCCTATACGCCTCTTACAGTATGTATACTCTGCTCTAGGGTCGACATTAGTGCCTATAGGGCGCTACCCTTAGGTAGACTTATTAGAACTGTTATAGGATTGGATTGTAGCAGTGTATAGGGCACCTAATACTAATAACTAGTATCGTGTTTAAACTAACAAGTGTCCCTCTACTAGTCTTGCCTACGCTCCTTTTATATATACGTAAGGGCAGCTTAAGCTGCCCTTAGCAGCAGGCTATCCTTAGGCTCGTAGTCGTGCCCTTAGAGCAGCTCTAGGATCCTGCAAGGCCCCCTCGCTAGGGATTCTATAACAACTATATAGGAGTACTTAGGGATAAAATACTAGTAAAAGTTGCAGAATCCTAGAAACCACTGCACCTCTGTTAGCATCTTTAGTATAGGCTAGCCTTCGACTGTAGCTACCCTGCTTCTGTCTATTGCTACGCTAGTAGTAGATACAACAAACCCTAGGAACTCTACTTCCTTGCGCTAAAACTTGCACTTCTTTAGGTTTGTATATAGGGCGAACTGCCGAAGCTGCTCTAGGACTGCGCTTATGTCCTGTATATAGTCCTCCTAGGTCTTGCTATAGACTAAGATATTGTCTAGGTATACTATACAACAGATGTCTACGAGCCCTGCTAAGGCCTAGTTAATATACGCCTAGAACGTTGCTAGAGCGTTTATTAGGCTAAACGGTATTACCTTGTACTTGAAATAGCTGTAACAGGTGCACAACACAGTCTTCTACTCGTCGCCTTGCTTAATGCAGATCTAGTAGTAAGCATCTTTTAGGTCTAAGGATGTAAACTATGCATTTCCCCTAAGGCGATCTAGCGTCTCGCTAATAAGCAGTAGGGAGTGTTAGTTCTTAATAGTAACTGCGTTTAGGCCTTAGTAGTCGATGCAAAGGCGTAGCGTACTGTCCTTCTTAGGGACAAACAGGATAGACGCTCTGGCCTTACTTATGCTAGGCTAGATCTAGTTGTTCTCTAAGGCTTTCGCTAGGTATTCCTAGAGCTCTCTAAGTTCCTGTCCTAATTAGTAGTAGAGGGGGCAGAACGGAGGCTTTTTTCTAGGGACTAAGTTAATCGTATACTCTGCGTCTATAGGCAGCTTAGGGCCTAGCTCTTTACCTATTATAAACATATTACTAAAACTGTCGAACTTAGTAGGAAGAAGCTCCTCCCTAGGTAGGCCTTCTGCCTCCTAAGACAGGGGCCCCTAAACTTCTAGTGAACTTTGGGCCTCCTCTACAGCTCTTAAACGGACTGTATAGACTAGTAAGGACTCTAGCAGGTCCTCTGCAAACTCCCCTACAGTCTGTATATATACTATAGAGCGCTCGTCGCTGTCGCTATAGGCCTAGTAGTCGCTAGCGCTCTCTATAATAATCCTTTGGTCCCCCTGCTATAGCCTACCTAGAATAAGGTCTAGGGACAGAATGTTAAAGGGGTAGAAGGTGCCCTTTGTTAAGTGTACTATACTAGCTGTATCTGCAATATATAGTAATACTGTATATATACTAAAACAGTACCCCTATTCCTCTATAAACCTATCGGCCTATAGTAGGGCCGTCCTAGATATCTTTAGCAGGTCGTAGCAGAGTACTAACTTATAGGAGACGATATTAATGTCTGCAGCGTTATCTAGTATATACTCTATCTTACCTATATCTAAATCCCTGCTAAGTAGTATAGCTCGTATTCGCTTTATAGAGACGACTATAGGACGCGTGATTGGGTCTTGCTCCTTACCTAGGGCGCCTACCTCTAACCCTAAGACAGCGCTAGGCCTTTCCCTAACCTTTTTTTACCTGTGTTTAGCCTTCTAGCTGCGCTGGCTATATAGAACCCTGTTAGCTCTTATATAGTTCCTGCTGCTAGAACTATAGAGACCTAGCCTGCTTATACTGCTGCTAATAGCAGGGCGTCTAGGGAGGCTATAGAGGCTGTAGACAGTGCTACTGCTGCTAGCGCCTCTAGGAGCATTATAGTGTTAGCTTATATAGCTAGGTTATTAGCAATTATAGTTAATTATAAGCTATTCTAGAAAAGGACGCTTCTAGAACCTGCCCGGCAGCTTGCTTAAGGCCTGCTTACAGCCTGTAGATTCGAACTAGCTGCTAACAGGACAGGCTACTAGGGCGCCTTAGGCCCGGCCTTCGATTTTCCAAGGTAGAGCTATGCTAGTCTACCTATAGTAGCTTATCCCCTAGTAGGCTACCCTTCTAGAGGCGTCTAGCGTGCGCCTTGCTTTCAAGGTTAGGGCACTCGATCTAGGTTGCTAGGGCGATAAGCTTAGTCCTAGTAGCTAGGAATATATAGCACTTCTCGATAGTAGTCTATACGCTTGGCTTTAGCTTCTATAGCAAGGCCCCTAGACGCTACTCCTTAGGCAGTTCCTAGAGTTGGTCTTCTGGGGAGTCTAGGTAATCGACAAAGTTCTCTACTAACTAATAGGGTCGCTGTTTCGCCTCTATCTAGACCCTAACGAGGTCTGTCCGATCCTGGTTTTGATCTCTATAAGAGTTAAGCAGGAAGTCCTCGAATTTCCTCTATATTGTAATAGGAGGTACGTCAGATCCCTTGCATTTGTATTAGCAGGCATAGGAGTCTGTCTAAGCAGCTTAACGTAAAGGTAATCCGCTGCTTATTAGTGTCCTAGTAGGTATCGCTGCTCTTAAAGAAAGCTTCTACCTTAAGGAGCTAGCGCTTCGCCTACTATTAGTTCTTCTTTTTAAAGATTAGATGTTTAGTAATAAGGTTGCTTAAGAGACTCTATTTATCCCTATCGTCCTTTATAGGACCCTCGCCCCTTCGCTACACGTTGCTAGCGTACTCTAACGCTGCCTCCTTATTGTCGACGAAAGGGCTTAAGGTAGGACTTCTACGCAGTATTTAAGTAGCGCTTACACTACTATCGCTAGCAAGAGTTACGACTACCCCTCGCCCGATAGATGTATCTTAGGTCTCTCTAGGGCATAGCATATTGCTATATACTAGGATTTGGATTAGAGGGGGTTTCTCTCTTATAAAATAGTAGAGACAGCGTTGTATAAGTTTTGTACGCTGCTCTGCCTTAAGTAGGCTAATCTCTGCTTCTAGGCGCCTCTCCTCGTCCGCTGCAGCTCGCGTATATACTGTAGTGTCCTCGACCTCTGTAGAGAGGCGAACGTCTATTAAGTTTGCCCCCTATACGCCTTTTGCAGTATGCGCACTCTGCTCTAGGGTCGACATTAGTACCTATAGGCCGCTACCCTTAGGTAGACTTGTTAGAACTGTTATAGGATTGGATTGTAGCAGTGTATAGGGCACCTAATACTAATAACTAGTATCGTGTTTAAACTAATAAGTGTCTCTCTGCTAGTCTTGCTTGCACTCCTTTTGTGTATATATAAGGGCAGCTTAAGCCGCCCTTAGCAGCAGGCTATCCTTAGGCTTGTAGCTGTGTCCTTAAAGCAGCTCCGTAGTCCTGTAAGACTCCCTCGCTAGGGATTCTATAACAATAGGTCCTTTTACTATAGTTAAGAAGAGGTCGCTAGTAACATATCGGCTCTAGCTACTAAAATCTTTCCGGATCTACGATGTTTTCTATTTAGATCTACGAAGTTTAGACCCTAAAGGTAGCCTACTAGGACAGGGGTTTACGGAACTACTACTAATTAAGATAGAAGGGGAAGAAGAGTATAAGGTTACAGATATAGTAGAAGTAAAGAAGATAAGGGGGTCGATTATAGCAAGAGTCTTATAGAAAAGATAGCCGGAAGACTATAAATAGTATCCGATCGACAACCTACGAAATTCTATAGAACTGCTAGAAGACTTTTACTAGCAGAACCTGCAGAAGCTAAGACCTATATAGGTTTAGAAGAAGTAAACAAATTTCCAGAACAACGGAAGCATTGTTCTGTATATTATCCGTTAGTAGCTAATAGAACGGCAGTAGCTAAAGTTCGCGCTTAGTTACAGTTATAGTAGCTAAGCTATTTAACTTTATGGACGGCTACTGCTGCTGCTGCAGTTACAGGCTGCTAGAGCACTGAGGGGGTAGTGAGTAATAGCTACTACTATTAGTTGTTTAGTAACAGTTAAAGCCCTTACCTACTAACGGTTTGGTTAGTTATAGCTGCCAACGTTGGTGCTTTTAGTAACAGTCTTAATTACCGTCTAGCTACTGTAAGGGCTTAAGGATCTTGGTTTAGAAACTTAAGGTTAGGTATCTATATAAAGGAACTAATAGGCTGTTCCTTCGTCGTCTGCTGCTGTACAATTTGTACCTATAAAGCTAAGCTAGCAATTTCCCTCTGTGCAGGGGTGCAAGGTTTACACTCTATACAGAGGATTAGGAGTTTCCCTCTGTACAGTAGTGCAGAGTTTTCCCTCTGTTTAGAGGGGCGGCAATTCCCCTCTGTATAGGGCTATAGGATTCTCCCTCTATATAGGAGTGGGGTCGTATTAGTAACTCTATACAGAGGGTAGGGTCGTGCTAGCGCCGCTAAGTCGCAGTCCTGAGGGCAACAGCTGGCTTAGGTCCAGGACCTAGGCTGGGCAGCGCCCCCTAACAATACCCTCCTCCCTTCTCGTAGTGCTTCTTTCGTACGACGGCATATCGTACACCCTTAGCTCTTAGGGTTCCTCCAGTGCGTAGCGCCTCCTGTCTTCGTCTAGGCACTTGCTAGTCGGCAATGCCTGCTAGATGCCCTCCCTCTACGCCGTTGCAACCTTAGCCCTGTCTATCTAGATCCTGTAGCTAAGGCAGAGGAGGACCCGCTAGCAGGGAAGGCAGGTAGTACTAGATTACTTCTACCTAATCTTAACCGATTCCGTTTGCTACTTTAAGGATGCCGAAGCTAAGGCGGAGGAGGACCTGTAAGCAGTTACGAAGGTGCAGGAGGTGCTTGGTCCCGTCTGTCTATTTACCTCCTACCCTATAGCCCTAGCTATATACTCTGCGTCCTAGCTGTACAGTCTAGCGGCGGCGGGCCGTCTGGCTCTGTCCCTATGCCCTAGTCGCTGTCCGGAGTTTAGCTCCTAGGTAGATGTTCCTGCCTCTGTCTGGTCGTCTATAGGGCCGTCGCTCGTCTAGGCACTAGCTCGTAGTTGCCTCGTTTGCCCTCCCTTATATAGTTGTAGCAGCTGCCCTAGTTGCTATTGCCTTATATAGCAGGCAGCTACTACCCTGTATATTAAGCCTTCCCTCCTTCTCTCTCTCTTCTTCTCCTTCTCTTCTATTCCTCTATCTGCTACCTGTCCGCCTAGCCGTCTACTACTACTACAATTACTACAACTACTACTACTACTAACTACAACTACTACTACTAACGCTACTATTCTCTCTGCCTAGTGCTGTCGTAGCTCTCTTGTAGTTGCCGGCCTGTCCTCCTATACCTCTAGCTCTAGCTGTAGGATATTTAGCTTAGCTAGCAACTCTGCTTCTAGTTCGTATAGTCTTCCTCCTTCGTACAGTCCTAGCTAACGTCTTAAGTGCTAAATTAATAAGCAGCAGCATGCTGCTAAGCTGCTCTTCTACTCCTTCTAGTATTAGGGGCCCCTGCCAGCTAGGAGGTAATTAAGATTTCAGGTATAGAGTCGGCTGCCCTAGTCCTAGGGGGTAGTAGCTAGTAAGCTACCCTAAGGTAGTATATAAAAGCTTTTAGACAGTGTTGCTCTCGTTCCCCTCCTACTTCTACTCTTATTCCTACCTGTCTTCTAGCTGTTTCCTTCCTCATGCCCCCTTCCGTATAGTATAGTACAGTGTAGTATTGGTAGGATCCGGTAGGGTCCTACGTCTTAATTCCTGATCCTTTAGTAACCCGAGTTGCTGGCAGCTGCCCTATATGTAGGGTAGATTGTGCCCTCTCTCGCTGTATAGCGCAGTGTTACTGTAACTGGATAGGGGAATGGTTCTCCTCCTACCTGTCCAGCGCAGTTGTGTCCTGTAGGGCTTTGTACAGTTCCTATATAGGCTCTGCCTACCCTCTCTATTTAACTAGGTACTCTGCCCTTTTCCGCTTCCTTCGGCTCTTAAGGATTTCCTCTACCTCGTACTCTTCCTAGCCTTTAGTAATAATCGCTAGGGAGCGGGCGTCGTCCGTCGTCTAGTGCAGTAGGGAGTCCGTATATACTGGCTGTACGAGGTCTATATAGAAGACTGGGTAGATCCCTAGGGGAGTGTTAAGTCGTATAGCGTATGTTCCTACCGGTCGGACTACCGTAAACTTCCAGTTCTTCTAATCTAGTTTCTTGCTTAGCCGGTCTACACGGATATTGCGCTAGTTTAGCTAGACCTTATCTTCTGCCTTGTACCTTAGTGCAGCCTATCGTCCCTTGTTAGCCTGCTCTTCTGCATTCTATTAAGCTATAGCTAGGCTCGCTTTCGCCTATTAATAGGCATTCGTAATCGTCCGTACGATGGCCTCTCCCTGCTAAACTGGAGATCGCACAGGGCATAGGGTAGTGTTGCTTAGGGTTGGTAGGAGCAGGGAGTAGTTGTATCTATAGGCTATAAAGAAGGGGGACAATCTAGTGGCGTTAGCTGTACGGCTGTTAATAGCTAGCTCCGCTATAGGGAGGAGGCGGTTCCAGTTTGTCTAGTTATAGTCGACGTACACTCAGAGGTACGCTTCTAACATCGAATTGACCCTCTCTGTCGGACCGTCCGTCTGCAGGTGCTATACGGTTAATAGGCGACGCTCTACGTTCAACAATTGACATACCCTTGCCTAGAGCTAACTTGTAAACTGTGTAACCCGGTCCGATACAATTGACCTAGGAAACCTGTACTTGCTAAACGTCGTCTATATAAATGCCTAAGCAGTGTCTTTAGCCGCAAGAGAGTCTATTCCTTCTAATATTACCTCCTTCGTTAGCTTGTCTATAACTACTATAATGTTCCGCTGTCCGTCGCTCTTAGGGAGGTCTGTAATAAAGTCTACTGTTAGGTCTTGCTAGGGCCGGTCCGGTATTAGTAGGGGTTTTAGCAGCCTATGCTTTAGTTTACGCTAGGGCTTTGTCCTTCTGTATATATCGCAGTTCTGTACAAACCTACAGATGTCCTTTGCTATCGCCGGCTAGTAGTAGTCCCTAGCAACGATACTGTACGTCTCCTCGCGCCCTAGGTGCCCGGTTACTATAGAATTATGCGCCCGTTGTATTAAGCTCGTATAGAGCTTCTCGTCTGCCAGGACCTAAATCCGATTCCTGAACTTTAGGTTGTTCTCCTCGTCTACTGTGCACTCTGCTGCTAATACCTTAAGGTAAAGCTCTACTAGGAGCTTCCGCTGTCCTCCTTAGATTGCTGTACAGGCCCCTTAGTAAACGTCGTCCTTTTCTACTGCCTCTTCCTATGCCTACAGTTGGGGTTCCTATATATGTGTCGCTGCTAGGCGGATAGTCCCTTTGCCTAGCCCTTCCTTAAACATCTAGAATGTCTGTAATTTCAGCCGGTCGTCCTTGTACGTCGTTAGCATGTCCTAATCCTGTCTAGATAGCGTATCGGCCCTGCTATTGTCCTTTCCCTTACGATACTAGAGCCTTATATTGAATCGGCTTAGGTATATCGCCTATCGTACGTGTCTCTTAGAAAGCTTCTAGGGCTGCGTAAAGTACTCGAGGTTCTTGTAGTCAGTTAGGGCGAGGAACTTAGGAACCGCGCAGAGTTCTCTATCCTACACTTTGCAACAACGTACGACTGCTAGTAATTCCTTGTCGTAGATAGAGTAGTTGCACTTAGCTAGGGAGTTCTTCTTAGAGAAGGACGGATATAGGTGCAGAAGTCCGTCCGAGCCTACCTGGAACAGGATACCCTCTATACAGTACCCTAAGGAGTCGGTTTCCAGTACTATTGTACGTTTCGGATCGAAGGCGGCAAGCGTTGGTCCTATTATAAAGAGCTCCTTTAGCCTATTAAAGCTCCTATTACATTCGTCCGTCTACTTAAACTGCTTGTCTTTATATATTAGCCCGACTAGGGGACGTACGATCTCCGAGTAGTTCCGTATAAACTGGCGGTAGAAGTTGGCAAACCTAAGGAATTCCTGTATGCCCTTAACGCTTATAGGCAGCTTCTATTGCTTATTAGCATTAATCTTTTTCCTATCTATGCTAATGCCTTTCCCTGCCTCGATAATAAACCCTAGGTATTTCGTACACTGTACCCTAAATTTACATTTGTTGATGTCGAGGTACAATCCAGCCTGTTGCAGTTGATCTAGTACCTTCTTAACGTCCTGTACATAGTCTGTATAGGTGCCGTCTGTAAAAACCAGTATATTATCGAGGTACGCCGAACAGATGTCGTCTATTAACCCTTGTAGGGACCTGTTAATGTACCTCTAGAAGGTTGCCGGTGCGTTGGCAAGGCCAAAGGGGGTAACAAGCTACTCGAAAAGACTATATCTCGTACAGAAGGCAGTTATCTATTTACAGCCTTCCTTAATCCGTATCTTGTAGAAAGCCGAGACTACGTTAAGCTTAGTAAACTACTTTGCCTTGCTGATCCGTCCGAGAGTCTCCTTAATAAGGAGTAGGAGGTACCGGTCCTTCTTAGTAATCGCATTAATGCCTCTATAGTCTACGCAGAAAAGTAAGCCGGCCTTGCCCTCCTTATAGATAAACAGCACTAGGGCTCCTACAGACGAGGTACTTGCGCGAATAAAACCTTTAGCAAGTATATCGTTCAATGTCTTGCGCAGTACTAGGAGTTCTCTAGAGGACATACCGTACAGTAGGCTGTACAGTACTTCGGGCAGACTCCTATCCGGACAGGGCTCTAGCTAGATGTTATAGTTAATTCCTTCTCCTTAGTGTAGTAGCAGTTTCGAGGCTGACTTTAGCTCGAAGAGGTCCAGGTATTCTGCGTATTCTTCTAGAAGCTTCGTATAGGGGTACGTCGCCTTCTTAGGCGCTAATGCCTTCTTAATGTCTGTAGTCGCAGTGTTGATCTCGGCCTTAGCATTGCCGCTCTGCAGAACCCTCCCTTGGTCTCGGAGCCTCTGCTTTGTTACTGCTAGGTACAGCCGTCCTTGTCCAACGTCTAGCTTGCCCTGCTAGCGCTCTATCTATAGCTTCCCTAATATTAGATTATACCCCAACTTGTCCTATACGATATAGAGGTATAAGTCCTGCTTATAGTGTCCCTGCAGCTCTATCGTTACTTTTACTATATAGGTAATGTCAAGTCCTCGCCTAGTAATGCCTAGCATGCGTACAGGTACGGTAGGGGTCGTCTTAATGTAGTGTCTCTGTACGAAGTCTTCGCTAATTACTCTGTATACTAAACATCCTGTGTTAATTAGTGTCCGCGCTGTAGCGGTCCCGTTTAGCGTAGGTCGTATAAGAAACGGCGTAGTCGTTATGTAGTTGCTCTTAAAAGATAGCTAAGTAGTGCTTTAATTTAGCAATCTATCTTATATACGCCTCTAGCAGAGCCTTCGCTTAGAGGCTACTCTTTTCCCGACTCGTCGTTATTGAAGGGGGACTCCTAATTCTCTTGTTAGGGCGCTGCAGTTGCTATCCTTGCAGTAGTCGGCCGTCCCCTAGGTCTCTCTACTAGCAAAAGCCTGCAATTCCGTGCAGTATAGCCTATCTTGCTATACCTATAGCAGCTCCCTTCTGCTCGTCTCTTGTTAAGGGTAGCTATGTCTACCCACTGTGCCCTTTTAGCAGCGGCCCTTAACTGTACAGTAACAGCTGCCGCTACTCTCGTCGTTGTTGGTTCCTAGTCTATAGCGTCCGTCTGCCGCTAGAGGAGTTGTCGTATCTTATAGGCGTAGCTTATCCGTCCGAGCCTGCGCTACTAGTCGTCGACTATCCTAAGGAGATTACAGAATTCCTCGTATGTAGCTAGTCGCATTACGCCTACTAGTCCTGTTATAATCTCCTTAGAGAAGCCTACCTCTAAGGTAGTAATTTTTACCCTGTCCTCCTATTAGAGTCCTCCTGCCTCTGCTAGGGTCTAGTCGTATTCTGCAAGGAACTCTCGTACAGTCTTACGCCCTTGCTTTATCGTATTAACCTGTAGGAGTGCTCAGCTCTCGCGGTCTAGGTCCTTATAGCTCCTGTTAAGAGCTGCCTAGAGCATTGTCGTAGTGGCTATTGCTGGGTTGGCAATGGCCGTCTCGTAGTATAGCAGAATCTGTGCTGCCGCCCTGCCCTTTAACCTCCTAAAGAGGTACACTACCTTGTCCAGCTCGGTCGGGTATGCTCCTAAGTCGACTAGAAGCTTAGAGCGTATCTAGGCAGCCTAGGAGGGGTACTCGGCCGGAGCCTTACTATCGTAAGTAGTAACGTCGGGGAGTTTGCTCTTAGGGGCCGGGGTGTGGGCCGTCGTGTCCGTTGTCGTCGTCGTTGTAGGGGTCGGATCGCAATCGGACGCCCTAAGCTGTCGTAGCTCCTGTTCCCGTTGGGAAATTATCGCAGCTTAGTAGCTTACTTGCTGTTCGAGCTGCCTCTTATGTGCTAGCAGCTTCTCGTACGCGCAGTGCATCTAATCCTGCATAGCTGTAGGCTCTATAGAGATGTCGCCGTCTATCTTCGTTGTATTACTGCAGTTACCGACAGTAAGATCAGTTCCTAATATAAGGGCTTAAGAATCTTAGTTTAGAAACTTAAGGTTGGGTATCTATATAAAGGAACTAATAGGCAGTTCCTTCGTCGTCTGCTGCTGTACAATTGTACCTACGAAGCTAAGCTAGCAATTTCCCTCTGTGTAGGGGTGCAAGGTTTACACTCTGTACAGAGGATCGGGAGTTTCCCTCTATATAGTAGTACAGAGTTTTCCCTCCGTTTAGAGGGGCAGCAATTCCTCTCTGTAAAGGGCTATAAGATTCTCCCTCTATACAGGAGTGGGGTCGTATTAGTAACTCTGTACAGAGGGTAGGGTCGTGCTGGCGCCGCTAAGTCGCAGTCCTTAGGGCGACGGCTGGCTTAGGTCCAGGACCTGGGCTGGCGGCGCCCCTTAACAGCTACCGCTGTCCGACTTTATAGAAATAACGTCCCTATAGAGGGATTTCTTCTATACGAAGTGGACGGCGGTAGTAGTGGAGCCGCCGACGTCGGTACTCTTAGTAACGCTCTCGGTTACTGTTAGTACAGTTAGTTAAGACCGCAATTCAGTCTATTGCTACCAATGCCTTAGACAATATCGCTAACTCTAAGGCAGCGGCAGTGTAACTAACGTCAACTGCTATAGCGTGTCTACCAACAGAGCGACTACCGCCTGCGCACTTCGTAACAGTTAACGGAAGACCGCCGGCGCCGATGCTACTAAAGCACTGCCGCCTCGAACAATGTTGCCAACTCTAAGGCGGCAGCCGCGCTACTAATATAGAGATTTCTATAGATCTTAGATAGACATTAAATAGAGCGACGTTAGATAGAGCGACATTAGATAGACGCTAAGTGAAGGGATATTAGATAAACGACGCTAGAAGAAGGGCTGTAAGATAAAATAACGTCTAATAAAGTAACGTTAGAAGAAGTAACGTCGAAAGAGAAAAGGAAAAGATGTAGGATTTAGGCACCTATATAGAAGATTAGGCAGAAAGAAGCTGCTACACTGCAAAAATAAGAGCAGAAAAAGAGATAAGAAGATAGATAGAAAAGATGCCTATTAAAATAGACTAGAATAGAAGATAGTAATTAGCTAAGAAGTTTAGAAGAAAGCAGAAGATATAGATAGATAAGTAAGTAGTCGAGGGCGGCCCCTAGTAAGGGAGGGGGGTAGTGTTGCAGTAGTAGAAAGGGGTATGTTGCAGCGGTGGAAAGGGGTAGGACTGAGTAATAGGGTGGACCCTCAGAATTTCGGCTCGGCCCTTCCGGACTGAGCCGGGCCTTGGCACGTCACCCCCCCAAAGGTCTCGTCCACTACTACATAGATTCCTTTCCCTCCTTAGTTCGAGATATAGTTTTCAAAAAGGCCGTATTGAATTATATCTGCGTACCCGGATTATTATATCTCGAACTCACTCCCTACACTACTACCGCGCTGCGCGAAAGGGACCGTTAAATCATCCGGACCCCTGAATAACGCACGCGCACTACACTAAACCAAACACCAGCACCGTAAGATAGCTATAGAGAGCTTCTTAACGGTAGAGGGCGGCGTTACAGGCCGCAGCAGAAAGAGAAAGAACGATAGACCGAGGGATAGGCGTATTAGTATCCTCGATAATAGAATGCCTACTAAGGGCCTTACAGAAGAAGAGATCAATAAAGTAAAGAGGGGCATAGAGAGCTATGCCGAGTTGTACGCACGCACGCCGGAAGAAATAGAAGAGTATCTGGCAGAGAATAGAGCTAAGAAGGTGTTCGACATTATCACCTTTATCGAGAAGAAGTTTTATAGAAATACAGAAGAGAACAGGAGACTAAGAGAGGAAATTGAAACAGTAAGAGCCGAGAAGGAATCGGCCGAGACCATTATAGATGTGCTGGAAAACCAAGCGACGAACCGACTAGCACAACTGAAAGCGATAAAGGCTCAGCTAGCTAAGATAGAGAGAGCGACGTCGCTGCCACTGCATTAAGAAGAACAAGCAGAGACCGCCTTACCGGCGGCCTACAGTTAAGGCGGCACGTTAATAACGTTACTACCGGATCTACCAGCGTTTAGAGGCGGAGATCCTAAGGATTAGGAAGCATTTAAGAAGAAGATAAAGAACAAGATAGATCGAGACTATGCCGGAAACAGCGCCGGAGATAGATTGGCGTACCTGGAATCGCGATTGGAAGGTAAAGCTTTTTTACTAGTAGCGGACCTAGAAGAGGTAACCGCCAAGGAAGCGATCAAAGCACTGGATCAACGTTTCGGAGACCCCTTCCAGAAGAAGACGGCCCGAGAGCAGCTGGATAAGATCAACCAGAACCGGCAGGCGTTTAAAGAGTTCTATAGACTATTTAGGAAATATGCAATTAGGGCCCGAGTAGCAGAAGATAAGCAGCTCTACCTACTAAGGCAGAAGCTGAACCCTGAACTAGCCGCAGCTATGGCCTTGGTGGAAGATAAGGACCTTAAGAGCTTCGTGCACTAAGCGAGAGTCACTGCGAGAAACTTAAGCGCTTACGCGAAATTACGCAAATCGAACTAGAAGCCGTTAATAACGCAGACGACACGACCCCCTGTACCTTTCCGGAGAGCACCTTAGCAGCTACCTTATCAGCGATCTTATCAGTCACTGCGTTCGTCGTTCGTCCCCACCTGCTACGCGTATGGAAAGCCTGGCCATATCGCTACGAGATGCCAAGCAACGGCCCAGCAGAAGCAGGAATATCGTGCTATAAAGCAGCAGCTGCTGCAGCCACCGAGAAAGACCATACAAGCTATGGAGCCGGCTCCGAACGACAACGACAGCGTAGGCAGTGGAGTGCTACTAAGAATCCTGGGAAAAGATTAGCTAGAAGGATAGGCCCCCTATCCAGCGTAGACAACAGGGCACTAACACGAACTACGTTACAGAAAGATAAGAGCATCAACAGCTGCAGCGATCCGCTCTTAGCGGCGGTAGAAGTGAACACGGAAACAGCTATTATCCTTCTAATTACTGTCCACCCCCTTAATAGATCGAGCAAATCACTTTAGCTAAGAGCTTTTATCGACACAGGGGCCCTTATCGGAGCGGCCATCCACTATCGATTGGTTCAAAAGCTAATAAAAGGATACGGCTACCCAGTGGAGCCAGCGTCGCTAACACAAATTTCAGCGTATAACGGACAGGATACGGAAAACGTTACGCATTACGTGCCATTAAGGACCACCCTGGCAGGTCGCACTACAGAAGCGACGTTCCAAATTAT
Source organism: Pseudocercospora ulei (assembly GCA_016165855.1). Taxonomy (NCBI): domain Eukaryota; kingdom Fungi; phylum Ascomycota; class Dothideomycetes; order Mycosphaerellales; family Mycosphaerellaceae; genus Pseudocercospora; species Pseudocercospora ulei. The sequence goes on from JACWNB010000003.1 coordinate 4,992,033, forward strand.
GGATATCGGAAGATTTGACATTATTATAGGGCAGAAATAGATAAAGAACCAGGGAGCAATTATTGACGTAGGAAAAGGCATACTCGGATTCAGAAAACCAATCAGCGGCTCCGCCGCCGTCAAATCAGTCACCGAACCGGTTACAGTCGCCAACGTTAAACCAAACGTTACGACTATCGAAGTGGCTCCAAAGGGTCGGCCCGAACCTTAAGGCACAATCGGAATGATGAGTTCAGAAGCTTTAACGACCCTTGCGAGGTCGTCGGACAACGAGATTTATGCCATCTTAATAAAGGATATCGAAGACTACCGGAAGATAATAGCGGAAGAAGAAGTGGATCCACTAGAGGTGTTACTAAAAGAACTCTATAGTTACAATAACGTGTTCTTAAAGGCTGACTCCAACCTCTTGCCGCTCTACTAACCAGAATATAACAACAAGATCTGGCTGAAAGAAGGAGCTGCGTTGCCGAGAACCAAGCTACTAAGACGACTGTCGCTAGCCGAGCTGGACTAAGTAGAGGTGTTTGTTTCAGAAAATCTGGCGAAGAAGTTTATTACGCCGAGTTCTGCCGAATACGCGTTACCGATCCTTTTCGTACAGAAACCCGGAGGCGGCCTCCGAGTATGCGTAGATTACAGGGGCCTTAATAAGGTCACTAAGAGAGACGTGTATCTACTGCCGCTAATAGATAAGACTATACAGCGTGTAGCAAAGGCTAAGTGGTTTAGCAAGCTGGACATCTACCAAGCGTTCCATCAATTAAGGAATAAGGAAGGGCAGATAGAAGATCTTACGACATTCGCTACGCGTATAGGCAATTTTAAGCAGCTAGTGATGCCCTTCGGACTCACCAACGCGCTAGCGGTATAGCAACGTTTTATAAACCATACCTTTATAGATATGCTGGAACGGTTCGTGTTAATCTACTTAGACGACATTCTTATCTATACTAAGGGAACGAGAAAACAATACACGGACTACATTAAGAGGGTGTTAAAGAGACTCTGCGAGGTCGGATTGAACGCAGACACGAAAAAGAGCGGGTTCTACTAGACCGAAGTTAAATATCTCAGTCTTATCGTCAGAAGAGAAGGAATTCGGATAGACCCGTCGAAAGTGGCCGCCGTAGCGGAATGGAAGCAACCGACATCCGGAAACACTACGCAAATCAGAGCGTTTTGATACGGATGTGGATGTGGACAGCTGGCAGCTAGGCTTGGCAGGGCCAGGCTTGGCGCACACTCAAATACCTCTACCTCCGCTTGTACGTAGATTCTTCCCTCTCTAGCCTTAGATATAGTTATTAAAGACGGGTATTAACCTAGAGTCTACTGCAGTCAGATCATTATATCCAAGGCTTAAACCCAACACCCAACCTGCACTACGCAAAAGAGCCTGTTGAATTACATCCGGGTACTTGATTAACGTACGTGCAACCAACCCAGAGTGTGTACTGTATACGTACAAAGGAGGCCGTCGAATTATATCTAGTTACTTAATTGTGCATATGCATACTACTCTACCCTCCCCCAATCAAGAAGAAGAAGAGTTTTAGGGAAGAGAAGTGCCCCTATTAAGAAGAAGAGAGAGAGAGAGAGAGAGTTTTAGGGAAGAGAAGTGCCCCTATTAAGAAGAAGAGAGAGAGAGAGAGAGAGTTTTAGGGAAGAGAAGTGCCCCTACGAGCAGATCGTATAAGTTTTGAAGTTCTAAGATAGGACGAGAAGGACGAGAGCGAGAAGGACGAGAGCGAGAAGGACGAGAGCGAGAAGGACGAGAGCGAGAAGGACGAGAGCGAGAACAACAATGTAGGAGCGACGAGGATAAGGAGCGAGAGCGAGGAGCGAGAGCGACGACGACAGAGCGACGACGACGAGAGCGCATCTAGCAGGACCTAGGGCGACGACATTTGTTTTTTTCGGGTCTTTAACAGACCATTCTATTCGGACAAGGCCAATTAGGACAGCCAGCAATCGAGGCGTACGTTCAGCGTTCGGCACATTCAGCAATCAAGACGTACAGAAGAGCACAAGGCAGAGCACAAGGCACGGCTGCAGAGCACTAGCTGCAGAGCACCTAGGCCGAGCAAGAGCACCGAGCAAGAGCACCAAGCAGGCAGAGCACCAGGCAGAGCACTAGGCACAGCACTAGGTATAGCTGCTTTAGACAGGCACAGCTGCTACAGACAAAACAGGCACTGCATGTTTAGAAAAGCACTGCATGTTTAAGCAGGCAGCTGCAGACAACAGAGACAGGCAGCTGCAGACGATACGGAGCTGCTGCAGACAACATAGGGGCAGACAACATAGCTGCAGACAACAGGTAACTGCAGACAACAGGTAGCTGCAGACAACAGAGGCACAGCTGCAGGCAATACAGGTGCAGACAGTGCAGGCAATACAAGGCAGCTGCTGCAGACAACATATAGCTGTAGACAACATATAGCTGCAGACAACACACTGTTTAGGTTCAGAGGCAGCACAGTTTAGAGACAGGCACAGCTGCTGCAGACAACAGAGGCACTGCATGTTCAGAAAAGCACTGCATATTCAGAAAAGCACTGTATGTTCAGAAGCAACAGACCTCTGCAGCTGCAACCTCTGCGACCCCGACGACCTCCGAGACCTCTGCGACGGCTCAAGAAGCGAGCGACGGCTTAAGAAGCGACCGTCCGAGAAGCAAGCGACCGTCGAGAATAAGAAGTGACGGCTTAAGAAGCGACGGCTCGAAAACCGACGGCTTAAGAAGCGACGGGTCGAGAAGCGACGGGTCGAGAAGCGACGGTCGAGAAGCGACGGTCGAGAAGCGACGGTCGAGAAGCGACGGTCGAGAAGCGAGGCGAGCGTCTAAGAAGCGAGCGACGGTCTAAGAAGCGAGCGACGGTCTAAGAAGCGAGCGACGGTCTAAGAAGCGAGCGACGGTCTAAGAAGCAAGCGACGGATCGACGACCGTCGAGAAGCGAGCGACTGTCGAGAAGGGAGCGACCGTCGAGAAGCGAGCGACCGTCGAGAAGCGAGCGACCGTCGAGAAGCAAGCGACCGTAGAGAAGCGACATATATAGGATGCGACCTCTGCAACCTCCGAGAGCTCCGCGACCTCTGCAGCAAACAAGGCACGAGAACAAGGCACGAGAACAAGGCACCAAAGCGACGCAGTTCAGAAGCGATATATGCTTGCAAAGCGACCCTGACAACCTCGACAACCTCTGCCAACTCTGCAGCAAACAAGGCAGCAAACAAGGCACCAATCAAGACTCAAAAAGGCACGAGATTAAGGCTTAAAAAAGGCACGAGATTAAGACTCAAAACGCATGGAAATTGAAGCTCAAAAGCGACCTCAAAAGCGACCTGTTTTGGAGCGCCCTAATTGGCTACTAGCAAAGCCGAATCTGCGAACCCTATAACCTATTTTGATGCGACCTCTGCGACCTGGTTTGACTCGATACCTGCGACCTGGTTTGGCACGACGCGACCTGGTTTAGCTGATTGCGATTGATAGGCTGATTGCGATTGATTAGCTGATTGCGATTAAGGGCAATCGCTGGTTGGGGAGGGCAGTAGTAATACGGATGTAGATGTAGACAGCTGGCAGCTAGGCTTGGCAGGGCCAGGCTTGGCGCACACTCAAATACCTCCACCTCCGCTTGTACGTAGATTCTTCCCTCTCCAGCCTTGGATATAGTTATTAAAGCCGGGTATTGACCTAGAGTCTACTGCAGTCAGATTACGTTTCTCGGATTCTGCAGCTACTATTAACGGTTTATTAAGGATTTCAGCAAGATAGAGAGACTACTAAATAAGGCATTAAAGAAGGAAGCCGCCGGCCTATAGAATAAAAAGTGTACAGAAGCTTTCAACCGACTAAAAGAAGCAGTGGCTTTAGCGCCGGTTCTAGTACACTTCTAGCCGGAAAAGACAATCTACGTAGAAACGGACGCTTCCGATACAGTAACAGCCGGAGTCCTTTCTTAATACGCCAACGACGGCGAGACGCTCCATCCAGTGGCCTTCTTTAGCAAATCTATAACTAAGGCCGAGCGGAACTACGCGATCTACGATAAAGAACTGCTAGCTATTATTCAGGCCTTCGAAGAGTAGAAACCGGAGCTTATAGCTAGACAGAGCACGATCCAGGTCCTTACGGACCACTAGTCGCTAACCTACTTTATAAAGACGCAGAAGCTCTTACGACGTTAGGCACAGTAGGCTGCCTACTTATCTGGGTTCGACTTCAAGATTACTTATCGACCCGGAGCTCAAAACGGAAAGGCTAACGCACTAACGAGGAGAGAAGGAAAGACCAGCCGCGCGAAAGAAGATCCGAACATGTTCCAGAAGGTGTTAACCGAACGAATAGTAGACGCCGAGGTGTTGAAAGAGGCAGGGATCTGTGCAATAGAGCTGCCGATTAAAGAAGAGACGCTGCACGAGAAAGTGGAACGGCTTAATTAGCAGCAGAAGCTCGGCAAAACCGGCTTAGGGAAACTGATCGTTCCAGAAGAACTGATTACAGAGGTTATCCAGCTGGTCTATAGCTCTAAAGATGTTGGTTACGCAGGATTAAAGAAGACGATAGAAGCAATAAGGACGACCTACTGGTTTCCGCGAATCTTCGAGCGGATACATCGGTTTATTACTAACTGCTACGTGTGCCGAGCAGCAAAGCTACGTTACGGCCTTCCAGCCGGCCTGCTAAAGCTACTTCTGATCCCTAAGAAACTATAGCAGCACATTACGATGGATTTCGTAACCGGTCTGCCGGACTCCGATAAATATAACGCTACGCTCAATGTAGTGGATCGGCTAAGCAAAGAGCGCTATTTCATCCCCTATCGAGCTAAGGATAAAGGAACTACTGTAGAAGAAACAGCAAGAATGTTGATCCAATACGTGTGGAAGCACTACAGGCTGCCAGACACTATCACTACAGATAGAGGTCCTTAATTTACTGTGGACGTATAGAAAGCTATCAACCAGGCCCTTAGAATTCGTAGAAAGCTTAGCACAGCCGCTTACCCTCAGACCGACGGCCAGTCTAAAGTAGCTAACCAAGAGATAGAGAAATATCTAAGAATTTTCTGCGGCTATTATCAAACAGAATGGGTTAAGGTGTTGCCGATAGCCGAATTCTGCGCCAATTCCGCACGATCAGAAGCTACCTTGCTGGCGCCGTTTGAGATAACCTACGGCTATCTTCCGAGGATAAGCTTTGAACTACTGAACGAACCCAGCTCTTTAGAACCTTCTACCATTACTTCGTCGAAGAGAATAGCCGCGGCGACGGCAGAAGCGCTCCGATCTTAGATAGAAGAAGCGATCAAGGTAGCGAAAGAAGCGATAGAATCAGCTTAGAAGAAGATAGTAACTCGAGCTAATAGAAAGAGGTTACTAATAGAATTCGAGGAAGGCCAAAAGATATAGCTCAACACGCGGAACCTAAGGCTAAAAGGTAACGCGAAGCTTAACCCTCGTTACGTAGGTCCGTTCAGGATAATGGAAAAGAGGTCGCCGGTAACCTACTGGCTCCAGCTGCCGAAATCGTTCCGGATCTACGATATCTTTTATTCGGATCTGCTAAGCCTAGACCCTAAAGATAGTCTTCCGGATGAGGGGTTCGATAAACCCCCACTAATTAAAATAGAAGGAGAAGAAGAAGAGTAGGAGGTAGAGGATGTTGCGGCAGTGGAAAGAGGTGGGACAGATTGATAGGGTGGACCCTGGAATTTCGGCTCGGCCCGGACGGGCCGAGCCGGGCCTTGGCACCACCACTACGAAAGCCCTCCGCCACCACCCTATAGATTCCTTTCCCTCCTCAGTTCGAGAGACAGTCTTCAAAAAGGCTGTATTGAATTATATCTGCGTGCCCGGATTATTATCTCTCGAACTCACTCTCTACACCAACCCTGCGCTGCGCGAAAGGGCCCGTCGAACCATCCGGAAACCCGAATAACGCACGCGCACTACACTACACAAACCAACAACACCCAGGGCACCGTAAGAAGATAGAAGGCTTCTTAGCGGTAGAGAGCGGCGTTACAGGCCGCAGCAGAAGCAGAAAAGGAAAGACTAACAGAGCGAGTAGGCGCTCAAGCGTCATTAACGATAAGATCGTTATTAGCGGTTTCACAGCGGAAGAGACCGCTGAGTTCAAGGAACGAATAGCTAAGTATACGAAGATCCACGACTGCACGATCGAGGAACTGGAAGACTATGTAAATAAGAACGGGATAGGAAAGGTCTACGATAGTATAGACCTTATTAAGACGCTGTTTTTCAGAACGCTGGAAGAAAACAGACAACTGAGAGAAGAAACTAAAGTGGTAAAGGCCGAGAAGGAATCGGCGGAAACGATTATCGACGTGCTAGAAAACCAGGCGGCGAATCGAATAGCGCAGTTAAAGGCGCTAAAGAATTAACTGACCGATATAAAAGCAGCGAAGTCGTCGCCGCCACTGCGTCGAGAAACCTACGAGGAGACCGCCTTACCAGCGGCCTATAGTTAAGGTAGCACTACGATAACGCAACTGCCGGACCTACCTGCTTTCGGTAGCAGAGACCCTAAAGCGTAGGAGGCATTTAAGAAGAAGATCAAGAACAAGATAAGCCGCGATTACGCATCGAGCAGCGAAGAGGATAGATTGGCGTACCTGGAATCGCGATTGGAAGGTAAAGCTTTTTCGCTAGTAGCAGACCTGGAAGAAGTAACGGCCGACGACGCTATTAAAGCGCTGGACTAGCGTTTCGGAGACCCCTTCCGGAAGAAGACGGCCCGTAAGCAGCTAGATAAGATCAACCAGAACCGTCAGACGTTCGAAGAGTTCTACGGACTGTTTAGGAAATATGCCATTAGAGCGAGAGTAGCAGAAGATAAGCAGCTGCACCTACTAAGACAGAAACTGAGCCCTAAGCTCGCTGCAGCTATAGCGTCAGTAGAAGACGAAGACCTTCAGAGCTTCGTGCATTAAGCGAGAGTTACCGCTAGAAACTTGAACGCGTACGGAAAACCGACGACACGTAAACTGATTTAGAAGCCGTCAGCGCAGCCGACAAGAGCCCCTGCGCCCTTTCGACAAACTCCCCAGCAGTCGCTATATTCACTACGATCGGCGTTCGTCCCCACCTGCTACGCGTGTGGAAAACCCAGCTATATCGCTATAAGATGCCAAGCAACGGCACAGCAGAAGCAAGAGTATCGAGCAACAAAGCAGCCGCCACCGCCGAGAAAGACTATTCAAGCCATCGAACCGGCTCCGAACGACACGGACAGCGTAGACAGCGGGGTGCAGTTAAGAATTATAGGAAAAGACCAGCTGGACGGATAGGCCCCCTACCTAGCGTAAAGAACAGGGCACCCCTGCGAAAGGCACTGCACCGGAGCGAATCGGCATAAGAAGAAAGCATTAACAGCTGCAGCGATCCGCTCTTAGCAGCTGTGGAAGTGAATACGGAAACGGCTATTATCCTTCCTATTATAATCCACCCTGTTAAGAAGTCGCGCCAAACCCTCTAGCTAAAAGCTTTTATCGACACTAGAGCTCTTATTAGCGCGGCGATCCACCACCGGCTGGTACAGAAGCTAATAAATGGATACGGCTATCCGGTGGAACTGGCGTCGCCGACGCAGATTTCGGCATACAACGGACAAGACACGGAAAGCGTTACGCACTACGTGCTGCTAAAGACTACCTTGGCTAGTCGCACCACGGAAGCGACGTTCCGAATTATGGATATCGGAAGATTTGACATCATTATAGGGCAGAAATGGATAAAGAATCAGAAAGCTATTATTAACGTAGACGAAGGCACGATAGGGTTCAAAACCCTAGGCAACGCCACCACCGAGCCGAAAGCTACGGAGTCCGCGAAAGGGGCTCCGTCCGATCGTTCCGAACCCCTGGTCACAGTCGGAATAATGAGTTTAGAAGCTATAACGACCCTCGCGAAGTCGCCGGACACTGAGATCTACACTATCTTAATAAAAGACATCGAAGACTATCGGAAGATAATGGCGGAAGAAGAGGTAGATCCACTGGAGGTGCTGCCAAACGAGCTCTATAGTTACGCTAATGTCTTCTTAAAAGCAGACTCTAACCTCCTGCCGCTCTACCGGCCGGAATACGACAATAAGATCAGGTTGAAAGAGTGGGCTACATTGCCAAGAACCGAGCCCCTAAGAAGACTGTCGCTAGCCGAACTAGACTAAGCGGAGGTGTTTGTTCGTAAAAACCTGGCGAAGAAGTTTATTACGCCGAGCTCCGCGGAATATGCGTTACCGATTCTTTTTGTAAGGAAACCAGGGGGTAGTCTGCGACTCTGCGTAGACTACAGGGGCCTTAACGAGGTCACCAAGAGGGACGTATACCCGCTGCCGCTAATCGACGAGACTATACAGCGGGTAGCGAAGGCTAAGTGGTTCAGCAAGCTGGACATCCGCTAAGCATTCTATCGACTAAGGAATAAGGAAGGACAAACGGAAGACCTTACGACATTCGCTACGCGCATAGGCAATTTCAAGTGGTTAGTAATGCCCTTCGGACTTACTAACGCGCTGGCAGTGTGGCAACGCTTTATAAACCACACTTTTATAGACATGCTAGAGCGGTTCGTGTCTATCTACTTGGACGACATTCTTATCTACACCGATAGAACGAGAGAGCAACATACGGACTACGTTAAGAGAGTGTTAAAGAGGCTCCGCGAGGTCGGATTGAACGCGGACACGAAGAAGAGCGAGTTCTATTAAACCGAGGTCAAATATCTCGGTCTTATCGTTAGAAGAGATAGAATTCGTATAGACCCCTTAAAGGTTACCGCCGTCGCGGAGTGGAAGCAGCCGAAATCAGGAAACACTACGCAAATCAGAGCGTTTCTCGGCTTCTGCAGCTACTATCGGCGGTTTATTAAAGACTTTAGCAAGATAGCAAGACCCCTAAATAAGGCATTAAAGAAGGAGGCCGCTGGCCTGTAGAATAAGAGGTGCACGGAGGCGTTTCACCGGCTGAAAGAAGCAGTGGTCTCGGCGCCGGTTCTGGCACACTTCCGGCCGGAAAAGACGATCTACGTAGAAACGGACGCTTCCGACACAGTGGCGGCGGGGGTCCATTCTCAATATAGTAACGACGAAACCCTCCATCCAGTCGCCTTCTTCAGCAAGTTAATAAGCGAGGCCGAACGGAACTACGCGATCTACGATAAAGAACTGCTGGCTATTATTCAGGCCTTCGAGGAGTGGAAACCGGAGCTTATAGCTAGAAAGAGCACGGTCCAGGTTCTTACGGACTACCAGTCGCTGACCTACTTTATAAAGACGCAGAAGCTCTTACGCCGCCAAGCCCGGTAGGCCGCCTACTTATTAGGATTCGACTTCAAGATTACATATCGACCTGGGGCTCAAAACGGAAAGGCGGACGCGCTAACGCGAAGAGAAGGAAAAACAAGCCGCGCGAAAGAAGATCCGAACATGTTCCAGAAGATGTTGACCGAGCGGATAGTAGATGCAGAGGTGTTGAAAGAGGTAGGGGTCTGTGCAGTGGAGCCGGCCCCTAAAGAAGAGACGCTCTACGAGAAGGTGAAGCAGCTTAACCAGCAACAGAAACTCGGCAAAACCGGTTCAGGGAAGCTGATAGTTCCGGAAGAACTAATTACAGAGGTTATCCAGCTGGTCTATAGCTCTATAGACGTTAGTTACGCCGGCTTAAAGAAGACAATAGAAGCTATAAGGACGGTCTACTAGTTTCCGCGGATCTACGAACGGATCTATCGATTTATCGCCAATTGCTACGTATGCAGAGCCGCGAAGCCACGTCACAGCCTTCCGGCAGGCTTATTAAAGCCACTTCCGATCCCCGAGAAACTATAGCAGCATATTACGATAGACTTCGTAACCGGCCTGCCGGATTCCGATAGATACGACGCTACGCTGAACGTAGTGGACCGATTAAGCAAAGAACGCCACTTTATCCCCTGTCGAGCAAGAGACGACGGAACTACTACAGAAGAAACAGCGAGAATGCTGATTAAGCACGTATGGAAGCACCACGGGCTGCCGGACACTATTACTACGGATAGGGGTCCTCAATTCACCGCCGACGTGTAGAAGGCTATCAACCAAGCTCTCGGAATTAGGGGAAAGCTCAGCACAGCTGCTTATCCGCAGACCGATAGTTAGTCTGAAGTCGCTAACCGTAAGATAGAACGATACCTACGAACCTTCTGCGGCTATCATTAGGAAGAATAGGTTAAGGTGTTGCCGATAGCAGAGTTCTGCGCTAACTCGGCACTGTCTAAGGTCACCTCGCTAGCGCCGTTCGAGATAACGTACAGCTATCTTCTAAGGATGAGCTTTCAGCCGCTAAACGAACCCAGCTCCGCGGAACCACCTACAGCTACGTCGTCGAAGAGAGTCGCCGCCGCGGCGGCAGAAGCGCTACGATCTTAGATGGAAGAAGCAATCAAGGTGGCGAAAGAAGCAATGGAGACGGCTTAGAAGAAGATGCTAACTCGAACTAATAGAAGCCGGTCGCCAATAGAATTTGAGGAAGCTTAAAAGGTGTAGCTTAACGCGCGAAACCTAAGGCTAAAAGGAAACGCGAAGCTCAACCCACGCTACGTAGGTCCGTTCAAGATAATAGAAAAGAGGTCGCCGGTAACTTATCGGCTCGAGCTGCCGAAGGCGTTCAGGATCTACGACGTTTTCCATTCCGATCTACTAAGCCTGGACCCTAAGAACGGCCTGCCGCAGCAGGGGTTCGCCGAACCCCTACTAGTCGATATAGACGGTAATAAAGAAGAGTAGGAGGTAGAAGACGTAATGGACGTAAAGAAGACGAGGGGGTCCATCAAAGCGAGGATCTCGTAGAAGGGGTGGCCGGAAGACTATAAATGGTATCCGATCGAGAATCTCTGGAATTTGGCGGAGCTGCTAAGAGACTTTTACGCGCGGAACCCGGAAAAGCCGAAACCAGCGTAGCTCTAATGCCGACAATAGAGACACGTCCGCTCCACCAGCGCGGAAGCCGATAAAAACGATCGTGCTTTAGGAAGTGATTGCTTCAGGCACTACTATGCGGCCGGCGGCGCCGCCGACCATGTAGTAGGTAAAGGCTTTAGTGGAAGAGAAAAAGAAGAAGAAAAACGGCGCTGCGGAAAGATCTATATAGACCTCTAAGACGACGCACAGACCAACTACGCCGCAGCTATAGACCCACGGCTTAGATCAGATAGCACGGATCAGGCGCACCGATTACATAAACGCCAAGTGAAGGACTTTAGATGCCGATAAGGTAAGAGGTTGAAAAAGAGATAAAGAGGACGTTGTTTTCGATAAAAGACGGAAGAGGTAATGTCGACATTAGAGGGGATTTTCGAGAAAGAGACGACGAAAAAAAAAAAAAAAAAAAGAGAGAAGTGGAGATTTTTGGATAGATGGGGTAACTAAGCGGTCGAGGGCGACCGCTGGTAAGGGAGGGGGGTAGTGTTGCGGCGGTGGAAAGAGGTGGGACAGATTAATAGGGTGGACCCTAGAATTTCGGCTCGGCCCGTCTGGGCTGAGCCGGGCCTTGGCACCACTACTACGAAAGCCCTCCGCCACTACCCTATAGATTCCTTTCCCTCCTCAGTTTGAGAGATAGTCTTCAAAAAGGCCGTATTAAATCATATCTGCGTACCCGGATCAGAGGACGTAATTGATATAAGAAAACTAAGAGAATCTATCGAAGCGAGGATCTTATAGAAAGGATGGCTGGAAGACTACGAATAGTATCCGGTCGAGAACCTCCGGAATTCAGCGGAGGTACTAAGAGAATTTTACGTTCGAAACCTGAGGAAGCCGAGGCCTATATAGCTCGAAAGTCGATAAAGAAGAAGGATATCCACGTCCGCTCTATCGACGCAGAAGCCGATAGAAACGATCGTAGAATCCACTGGCCGGTGTCTTGGGCCTTACTACTACTACCACTGCTGGCCAGGACTGGCGGATAGAACGGTAAGGCCAAGAACGGCGCCAACGCGTCGGCCCGCTTAGTAACGGTCTTTAGCGGCCGCCGTCAAAGCAGCCTCGCAGTAGCGCCGAAGGCCTTAGTAGAGAAAGAAGAAGAAGAAGATAAAGAGCTACAGACGGATCTATATAGACCTCTACGGCAGAGCACGGACCGGTTACGCCGCAGCTCTAGTAACCGCTGGCTCCGATCAGATAGAACGGATCAGATAGAAGCCCAGTAAAGACTTTAGATAGGAACGATGTAAATCAAAAAAAAAAGACAGGAGGAACGAATAAGTAAGCGGTCGAGGACGACCGCTAATAAGGGAGGGGGGTGGTGTTGCGGCAGTAGAAAGGGGTAGGACTAAGTAATAGGGTGGACCCTCGGAATTTCAGCTCGGCCCTTCCAGACGGAGCCGGGCCTTGGCACGTTACTCCTCCTAAAGGTCTCGTCCACCACTACATAGATTCCTTTCCTTCCTCAGTTCGAGATATAGTTATTAAAAAGGCTGTATTAAATTATATCTGCGTGCCCGGATTAGGGTAGGACAGACTAATAGAGTAGATCCTGGAATTTCGGCTCGGTCCAGAAGGGCCGAGCCGGGTCTTGGCACACTACCCCTATAAGAGCCTATACTTACTACTATATAGATTCCTTCCTTTCCTTACTTTACGATATAGTTATTAAACGACTGTATTAAATTATATCTATACGTTAGGATTACTTCCGATGTCCGTCTAGCTAGTATAGTCTTTAAAGGTATATAGTAGGTAACCTCCTCTATATCTTGTCCGTTATATGCCGAAGTCTGTGTTACGGCGGCAGAAAGGGGTGGGACTAAGTAATAGGGTGGACCCTTGGAATTTCGGCTCGGCCCTTCTAGGCCGAGCCGGGCCTTAGCACTACCACTACGAAAGCCCACTACCACCACCACCACATAGATTCCTTTCCCTCCTCAGTTCGAGATATAGTTATCAAAAAGGCCGTATTGAATTATATCTGCGTGCCCGGATTATTATATCTCGAACTCACTCTCTATACAAACCCTGCGCTGCGCGAAAGGGCCCGTCGAACTATCCGGACGCTCGAATAACGCACGCGCACACACACACACCAACAACAACCCCCAAGGCACCGTAAGAAGATAGAAGGCTTCTCGACAGTAGAGAACGGCGTTATAGGCCGCAGCAGAAGCAGAAAAGGAAAGGCTAACAGAGCGAGTAGGCGCTCTAGTGTAATTAACGATAAGATCGTTATTAGCGGTTTTACAGCGGAAGAGACCGCTGAGGTCAAGGAACGAATAGCCGAATATAGGAAGATCTACGACTGTACGCTTAAGGAACTGGAAGACTATGTAAACGAGAATAGAATAGGGAAGGTCTACGACGGCATAGACCTTATCGAGATGCTGTTTTACAGAACGCTAGAAGAGAACAGACAACTAAGAGAAGAAACTAAAGCGGTAAGGGCCGAGAAGGAATCGGCAGAGACTATTATCGACGTGTTAGAAAACCAAGCAGCGAACCGACTGGCACAATTGAAAGCGATAAAGGCTTAGCTAGATAAGATAGAAGCAGCGATGTCGTCGGCGCCGCTACTGCATCGAGAAGAACAAGCAGAGACCGCCTTACCAGCGGCCTACAGTCAAGGCGGCACGTTAATAACGTTACTACCGGATCTACCGGCGTTTGGAGGCGGAGATCCTAAGGATTGGGAAGCGTTTAAGAAAAAGATAAAGAACAAGATAGATCGAGACTATGCCGGAAACAGCGCCGGAGATAGATTGGCGTACCTGGAGTCGCGATTAGAAGGTAAAGCTTTTTCGCTAGCAGCGGACCTAGAAGAGGTAACCGCTAAGGAAGCGACCAAAGCGCTAGATTAACGCTTCGGAGACACATTCCGGAAGAAGACGGCCTATAAGCAGTTGGACAAGATCAACCAGAACCGGCAGACGTTCGAGGAGTTCTACGGTTTGTTCAGAAGATATGCGATTAGGGCCCGAATAGCGGAAGATAAGCAGCTCTACCTACTAAGGCAGAAGCTAAACCCTAAATTGGCTGCAGCTATAGCCTCAGTAGAAGATAAAGACCTAAAGAGCTTCGTGCACTAAGCAAGAGTCACAGCGAGAAACCTAAGCGCCTACGCGAAATTACGCGAATTGAACCAGAAGCCGTTGACGACGCAGACGGCGCGGCCCCCTGCGCCTTTCCGACGAACCCCCTAGCAGTCGTCGTATTCACTACGATCGGCGTTCGTCCCCACCTGTTTCGCGTGCGGAAAACCCGGCTATATCGCAACGAGATGCCAAGCAACGGCCTAGCAGAAGCAGGAGTATCGCGCTATAAAGCAGCCGCAGCCGCAGCTACCAAGAAAGACTATCCAAGCTATCGAACCGACGCCGAACGACACTGACAGTGTGGATAGTAGGGTGCAATTGAGAATCTTGGGAAAAGATTAGCTAGACGGATAGACCCACCGCCTAGCGTAAACGATAGGGCACCCCTGCGAACGGCGCTAGCACAAGAAGAGAGCATTAACAGCTGTAACGATCCACTGTTAGCGGCGGTGGAAACGAACACAGAAACAGCTATTATCCTTCCTATTACGGTCCACCCTGTTAAGAAGCAACGCCCACTGCTCCAGCTGAAAGCTTTTATCGATACTGAAGCTCTTATCGGTGTAGCGATCCACTATCGGCTGGTCCGGAAGCTAACGAATAGATACAGCTATCCGGTGGAATTAGCGTCGCCGACATGGATTTCGGCGTACAACGGACAAGACACGGAGAGTGTCACGCACTATGTGCCATTAAGGACCACTTTAGCAGGTCGCACTACGGAAGCGACGTTCCGAATTATAGATATCGGAAGGTTTAACATTATTATAGGGCAGAAATAGATAAAGAACTAGGGAGCGATTATTAACGTAGGAGAAGGCACACTCGGATTCAGAAAACCGATCAGCGGCTTAGCCGCCGTCAAATCAGTCACCGAATCGGTCACAGTGGCCAACGCCAAACCGAACGTTACGACGATCGAAGCGGCTCCGATGGATCGGCCCGACCCTTAAGACACGATCGGAATAATGAGTTCAGAAGCTTTAACGACCCTGGCGAGGTCACTAGACAATAAAATTTACGCTATTTCTATAAAGGACATCGAAGACTACAGGAAGATAATAGCGGAAGAAGAAGTGGATCTACTAGAGGTGTTACCAGAAGAATTCTACGGTTACACTAACGTGTTCTTAAAGGCAGACTCTAACCTCTTGCCGCTTTACAGACCGGAATACGACAACAAGATCCGACTAAAAGAGGGAGCGAAGCTGCTAAGAACCGAGCCCCTAAGACGACTGTTGCCAGCGGAACTGGACTAAGTGGAGGTGTTTGTTCGAGAAAACCTGGCGAAGAAGTTCATTACACCGAGCGGCGCAGAATATGCGTTACCGATTCTTTTTATAAGGAAACCAGGGGGTGGTCTGCGACTCTGCGTAGACTATCGAGGCCTTAACGAGGTTACTAAGAGAGACGTATACCCGCTGCTGCTAATCGACGAGACTATACAACGAGTAGCTAAAGCTAAATAGTTCAGCAAACTGGACATTCGACAGGCGTTCTACCGACTAAGGAACGAAGAAGGGCAGACGGAAGATCTTACGACGTTCGCTACGCGCATAGGCAACTTCAAGTAGCTAGTAATGCCTTTCGGACTTACTAACGCGCCGGCGGTGTAGCAACGCTTTATAAACCACTCCTTTATAGACATGCTAGAGCGGTTCGTGTCTATCTACTTAGACGACATCCTTATCTATACAGATAGAACGAGAGAGCAACACACAGACCACATCGAGAAGGTGCTAACCAGGCTCTGCGAGGTCGGATTGAACGCGGACACGAAGAAGAGCGAGTTCTATTAGACCGAGGTTAAGTATCTCGGCCTTATCGTTGGAAGAGATGGAATTTGGATAGACCCCTTAAAGGTCGCCGCCGTCGCGGAATAGAAACAGCCGAAATCCGGAAACACTACGCAGATCAGAGCGTTTCTCGGATTCTGCAGCTACTATCGAAGGTTTATTAAGGACTTTAGCAAGATAGCAAGACCTATAAACGAAGCGTTAAAGAAAGAGGCCGCCGGCCTATAGAATAAGAAGTGCACGGAGGCCTTTAACCGGCTAAAAGAAGCAGTGGTCTCAGCGCCGGTTTCAGCACACTTCCGGCCGGAAAAGACGATCTACGTAGAAACGGACGCTTCCGACACAGTTACGGCAGGGGTCCTTTCTCAATACGCCGACAACGAAGAGACCCTCTATCCAGTGGCTTTCTTCAGCAAGTCTATAACGGAGGCCGAACGGAACTACGCAATCTACGATAAAGAACTGCTAGCTATTATACAGGCGTTCGAGGAGTGGAAGCCAGAGCTTATAGCTGGAAAGAGCACGGTCCAGGTCCTTACGGACCACCAGTCGCTGACCTACTTTATAAAGACGCAGAAGCTCTTACGACGTTAAGCACGGTAGGCTGCCTACTTATCCGGGTTCGACTTTAAGATTACCTATTAACCCGGAGCTTAAAATAGAAAGGCTAACGCACTAACGAGAAGAGAAGGAAAGACCAGCCGCGCGAAAGAAGATCCGAATATGTTCCAGAAGGTGTTGACCGAGCGGATAGTAGACGCAGAGGTGTTGAAAGAGGTAGGGGTCTGCGCGGTAGAACCGGCCCCTAAGGAAAAGACTCTCTACGAAAAGGTAGAGCAGCTTAACCAGCAACAGAAACTCGGCAAAACCGGTTTAGGGAGGCTAATAGTTCTGGAAGAACTGGTTACAGAGGTTATCCAATTGGTCTATAGCTCTAAGGACGTTGGCTATGCAGGTTCAAAGAAAACGATAGAAGCTATAAGGACGACATACTGGTTTCCGCAAATCTACGAGCGGATCTACTGGTTTATTGGCAACTGCCACGCGTGCCGGGCCGCGAAGCTACGTTACAGTCTTCCGGCCGGTCTGCTAAAGCCACTTCCAATCTCCGAGAAACTGTAGCAACACATTATAATAGACTTCGTAACCGGCCTGCCGGACTCCGATAGATATAACGCTACGCTGAACGTAGTAGATCGACTAAGCAAGGAACGCTACTTCATCCCCTGCCGAGCGAGAAATAAAGGAACTACTGCAGAAGAAACAGCGAGAATGCTAATTAAGCACGTGTAGAAACACTACAGTCTGCCGGACACTATTACTACGGATAGGGGCCCTCAGTTCACTACCGACGTATAGAGAGCCATCAATTAAGCTCTCGAAATTAGTGGAAAGCTCAGCATAGCAGCTTACCCTTAGACCGATAGTCAGTCCGAGGTAGCCAATCGCGAGATAGAGCGATATCTGCGAACCTTCTGCGGCCATTATTAAGAAAAGTAGGTCGAGGTGTTGCCAATAGCTGAATTCTGCGCCAACTTAGCACGATCGGAAGCAACGTCGCTAGCGCCGTTCGAAATAACGCATAGCTATCTTCCGAGAATAAGTTTCCAGCCGCCGAGCGAACCTAGCTCTGCGGAACCATCCACCGCTACGTCGTTAAAGAGAGTCGCTGCCGCAGCGGCGGAAGCGCTCCGATCTTAGATAGAAGAAGCGATCAAAGTGGCGAAAGAAGCGATAGAACCGGCTTAGAAGAAGATAGTAACTCGAACTAATAGAAAGCGGTTGCCGATAGAATTCGAGGAAGGTTAAAAGGTCTGGCTTAACACGCGGAACCTAAGGCTAAAAGGGAACGCCAAGCTTAACCTACGCTACGTAGGTCCGTTCAAGATAGTAGAAAAGAGATTGCCGGTAACTTATCGGCTCTAGCTGCCAAAGGCGTTCCGGATCTACGACGTTTTCTATTCGGATCTGCTAAGCCTGGACCCTAAGGACAGCCTTCCGGAACAGGGGTTCGCTGAACCCCCGCTAATTAAGATAGACAGTAAGGAAGAAGAGTAGGAGGTAGAAGATGTAATAGACGTAAAGAAGACAAGGGGGTCCATCAAAGCGAAGATCTTGTAGAAGGGGTAGCCGGAAGACTATAAATAGTATCCGATCGAGAACCTTCGGAATTTAGCAGAGCTGCTAAGAGAGTTCTACGTGCAGAACCCGTAGAAGCCGAAGCCTAAGTGGCTCAGAAGTTGATAGTTCAGAAAGAAGAAAAGCCGCGTCCGCTCCACCAGCGCAGAAGCTAATAAAAACGATTGTAGCGGTCGCCTTAGGGAGGTCTTTGACGCAGCCACTATCCACTGCCGCCAGCGCCGCCGACCCTGCGGTAGGTAAGCGCTTTGGTAGAAGAAAAAGAAGAGGAAGAAACGCCGCGGACGGATCTATATAGACCTCCGAGGCGACGCACAGACCAGCCGAGCCGCAGCTTAGAAGACCGCAGATCAGATCAGATAGCGTCGATTACATAAACGCTAAGTGAAGGACTTTAGACGCCGACGACGTAAGAAATTAAAGAAGCGATAAAGAGAACGTTGTTTTTAATAGAAGACGGAAGAGGTAACATCGGCATTAGAGGGGATTTTCGAGAAGGAGACGACGAATCAAAAAAAAAAAGTAAAGATTTTCGGATAGATGGCGTGACTAAGCGGTCGAGGGCGACCGCTAGTAAGGGAGGGGGGTAGTGTTACAGCGGCAGAAAGGGGTGGGACTAAGTAATAGGGTAGACCCTTAGAATTTCGGCTCGGCCTGGAAGGGCCGAGTCGGGCCTTGGCACTACCACTACGAAAGCCCACTACTACTACCACCACCACATAGATTCCTTTCCCTCCTCAGTTCAAGATATAGTCATCAAAAAGGCTGTATTGAATTATATCTGCGTGCCCGGATCAGTCTATATAGGAGAAGCTATCTCTACTAGGTAATTGCATCCTTTCCCTAGCTTCAGAATTAATCTGTAATAGACTGCTACGCTAATAAGAGCTCTAGTGTTAATAAAAGCCTTTAGCTAGAGCAGTCGCTAGTTTGTTAAGTCTGTAAGAGAGTAGATAGTAATTAGCAGAATAATAGCTACTTTAGTGTTAGCTTCTACTGTTGCAGACAGCAGGTCGTTACAGCTATTAATGCTCTACCTTTCTATTAGTTTCTATAGTAGCGGCAACAATGCCCTTAGAGGTACGCTAGATAGGGGGTCTATCCTTCTAGCTGCTCTTTTCCTATTATTCTTAGTAGTGCACTGCTGTCTACACTGTTAGTCTTACTTAGCGTCTGTTCTATAGCTTAAACGCTCTTTCTTACTAGAGGCAGCTTTGTAGCTTAGTAAGCCTGCTTCTGTTAAGCGGTCGCTTAGTATCTAGTAGCTATATAACCTAGTTTTCTATACGCATAGCAGGTAGGGACGAATGTAGACCGGGACGTTAGGGCTGGGCGGCGCTGGAATAGTAGCAATAACCTCTAAGGGGACGGAGCTTTCGTTGTTACTAGTGCTCTTGATTAGTGCTAAGCCGCGAAGCTCTGTAACTCTTAAATATTCTTGTTACTAGTGCGAGCGCGTTGCACGAAAACTTCCAGACAGTTAGTGTCTTCTGCTATTAACATAGTAGCCCTTAATTAGCTAGTAATCTTTTCTTTTATTATATAGGTCTGTTTGCTTTTGCTAAGACTAGCGCAGTCTGCATACTTCTAGAATTCACTATAGAATTCGTCGAACAGCTAAAATAGCTTCTAATAGAGGTTGCGCAGGGCTGTGCGAGCGTTGCTTACTTTAAAGTAGTCGGCGTAGCGCTAATTTAATGTTTCGATAGCCTGTTAGACAGTAAGCTCTTAGTGCCAACTTTGTAGACTAGATATTAATATAAGTGCTTCGCCCTATAGGCGGGGTTCGAGGTAGGCTATCCTATTATCTTCGTAGTCGTAGTAGTCTACGTTTCGCATTATCTTTCTCTTAATCTTTAATCGAAACGTCTCCTACTCCTTAACAGAGCCTCCTTAGAAGATTTTGAGGTATAAAAGGGGGTTCGTCCGTCTGCTATAGCTGCCTCTATAGGCTAGCGATAACGCTATTAGCGTTAGCGCAGACTATTAGTACAGCGGCAATGTCGCAGTAGCCTCTAATCCGAGCGCGTAGATAAGGTTTAATACGGCTGTTTTGATAACTATATCTCGAACTGAGGAGGGAAAGGAATCTATGTAGTGGTAGCGGTGGGCTTCCGTAGAGGTAGTGGTGCCAAGGCCCGGCTCGGTCCGTTCCGGAACCTAAATCCCAGAAGGGGCCGAGCCGAAATCCAGGGTCTACCCTATTAATCTGTCCTACCCCTTTCTGCCGCCGTAACACTACCCCCCTCCCTTACTAGCGGTCGCCCTCGACCGCTTAGTCACCTTATCTATCCGAAAATCTTTTCTCTTCTCTCTTTTTTTTTTGATTCGTCGTCTCCTTCTCAAAAATCCCCTCTGACAGTGATGTTACCTCTTCCGTCTTTTATCAAAAACAACGTTCTCTTTATCGCTTCTTGAATTTCTTACGTTATCGGCATCTGAAGTTATTTACTTAGCGTTTATGTAATCGGTGCGCCTGATCTGTGCCATCTGATCTGAGCCGTAAGTTATCTGAGCTGCGGTATGGCTAGTCTGTGCACCGGCGCGGAAGGTCTATATAGATCTTTCCGCGGCTCTATCTCTTCTTCTTCTTCTTTCTCTACCAAAGCCTTTACCTACTACGGGGTCGGCGGCGCTGGCACGCTACGGCGTCAGCGAGCTAGCGGCCGAACCGGCAGTAGGTGGTGGCCGCATCGAAGACCTCCCTAAAGGCGACCGTTACGATCGTCTTTATCGGCTTCCGCGCTAGTAGAGCGGACGCGGCTTTCTTCTTTCCGAACTATCAACTTCGGAGCCACCTAGGCTTCGGCTTCGTCGGATTCCGGACGTAAAACTCTCTTAACAGTTCCGCCGAGTTCCGCAGGTTTTCGACCAGGTACTATTCGTAGTCTTCCGGCTATCCCTTCTACGAGATCCTCGCTTTAATGGACCCCCTTATCTTCTTTACGTCCATTACATCTTCTACCTCCTACTCTTCTTCCTTACCGTCTACCTCGATAGGCAGGAGTTCGGCGAACCCCTGTTCCGGCAGGCCGTCTTTAGGGTCCAAGCTTAACAGGTCCGAATAGAAGACATCGTAGATCCGGAACGATTTCGGTAGCTGGAGCCGATAGGTTACCGGCGACCTCTTTTCTATTATCTTAAACGGACCTACGTAGCGTGGATTAAGCTTGGCGTTGCCTTTTATCCTTAGGTTTCGTGTGTTAAGCTATACCTTTTGGCCTTCCTCGAATTCTATTAGTGACCTTTTTCTATTAGCTCGAGTTACTATCTTCTCCTAAGTTAATTCCATTGCTTTCTTCGCTACCTTAATAGCTTCTTCCATCTAAGATCGGAGCGCTTCTGCCGCCGCGGCGGCGACTCTCTTTGACGACGTAGCGGTGGAAAGCTCCGGCAAGCCGGCGTCGCTTGGCGGATGGAAGCTTAATCTTAGAAGATAACCGTAGGTTATCTCGAACGGCGCTAGCGACGTTGCTTCTAACTGTGCTGAGTTCGCGCAGAATTTGGCTATTGGCAACACCTCTACCCACTTTTCTTAATAATGGCTGCAGAAGGTTCGTAGATATCGCTCTATCTCTCGATTAGCCACTTTAGACTAACTGTCAGTTTGAGGGTAAGCGGCGGTGCTGAGCTTTCTACGAATTCCGAGAGCTTGGTTGACGGCTTTCTATACGTCGGCGGTGAATTAAGGACCCCTATCCGTAGTAATAGTGTCCGGCAGGCTATAGTGCTTCTATACGTGTTGAATCAACATCCGCGCTGTCTCTTCTGCAGTGGTTCCTTCGTCTCTCGCTCGGCAGGGGATGAAGTAGCGCTCTTTGCTTAGCCTATCCACTACGTTTAGCGTAGCGTTATATCTATCGGAGTCCGGCAGGCCGGTTACGAAGTCCATCGTAATGTGTTGCTACGGTTTCTCAGGGATCGGAAGTGGCTTCAGCAGACCGGCCGGAAGACCGTAACGTGGCTTTACGGCTCGGCACACGTGGCAATTGGCAATGAATCGGTGGATTCGTTCGTAGATCCGCGGAAACTAGTAGATCGTCCTTACGGCTTCTATTGTCTTTTTCGAGCCGGCGTAACCAACGTCCTTAGAGCTATAGACCAGTTAGACAACCTTAGTAATTAGTTCTTCCAGAACTATTAGCTTCCCTGAACCGGTTTTGCTAAGTTTCTGTTGCTAGTTAAGCTGCTTTACCTTTTCGTAGTGATCCGGGCACGTAGATATAATTCAATACGGCCTTTTTAATGACTATATCTCGAACTAAGGAGGGAAAAGAACCTATGTAGTAGTGGCGGTGGGCTTTGATAGAGGGTGGTGTGCCAAGGCCCAGCTCGGCCCGGACGGGCCGAGCCGAAATCCAGGGTCCACCCTATCAATCTGTCCCACCTCTTTCCACCGCTGCAACACTACCCCCCTCCCTCACCAGCGGTCGCCCTCGACCGCTTAGTCACTCCATCCATCCGGAAATCTCCACTTTTTTTTTTTTTGTTTCCTTCTCGAAAATCCCCTCCGACGCCGACGTCGCGTCTTCCATCTTCTATCTTCTATTACAACTGGCGTCCTTTTCGTCACTTTTTCCATTTTTTACATCGTCGGCATCTGAAGTCCTTCACTTTACGTTTATGTAATCCGTTCGCCTGATCCGTGCTATCTGATCGGAACCGTAGGTTATCTAAGCTGCAGCGTGGCTGGTCTGTGCGTCGTCTCGGAGGTCTATATAGATCCGTCCGCAGCGTCGTTTCTTCTTCTTCTTTTCTTCTACCAAAGCCTTCACCTACTACGGGGTGGCGTAAAGCAATCAATTCCTGAAACAACACGATCGTTTTTATCGGCTTCCTCGCCAGTGGAGCGGACGTGGCTTTCTTCGTTTCCTTCCGGAAGGATCGGCTTTAGAGCCATTCCGGCTTTGGCTTCTTCGGGTTCCTCGCGTAAAAGTCTCTTAGCAGCTCCGCCGAATTCTGCAGGTTCTCGACCGGGTACCATTTATAGTCTTCCGGCTACCCCTTCTACGAGATCCTCGCTTTGATAAACCCCCTCGTCTTCTTTACGTCTATTACGTCTTCTACCTCCTATTCTTCCTTATCGTCCATCTCGATTAGCGGGGGTTCGGCGAACCCCTGTTCCGGAAGACCGTTCTTAGGGTCTAGGCTTAACAGGTCCGAATAGAAGACATCGTAGATCCGGAACGATTTCGGCAGCTAGAGCCGATAGGTCACCAGCGACCTCTTTTCTATTATCTTGAACGGACCTACGTAGCGTAGGTTGAGCTTTGCGTTCCCTTTTAGCCTCAGGTTTCGCGTGTTGAGCCATACCTTTTGACCTTCTTCGAATTCTATTGGCGACCGGCTTCTATTAGTTCGAGTTACTATCTTCTTCTAAGCCGATTCCATCGCGTCTTTCGCTACCTTAATGGCTTCTTCCATCTAAGATCTTAGCGCTTCTGCTGCCGCGGCGGCGACTCTCTTCGACGACGTGGCGGTAGAAGGTCCCGCAGAGCTGGGTTCGTTTGGCGGCTGAAAGCTTATCCTTAGAAGACAGCTGTGCGTTATCTTAAACGGCGCCAGCGAGGTAGCCTTAGACGGTGCCGAGTTAGCGCAGAACTCGGCTATCGGCAACACCTTAACCTAGTCTTCTTAATAATGGCCGCAGAAGGTTCGTAGGTATCGTTCTATCTTACAGTTAGCGACTTCAGACTGACCGTCGGTTTGAGGGTAAGCGGCGGTGCTGAGCTTTCTATAAATTCCGAGAGCTTGGTTGATAGCTTTCTACACGTCGGCGGTAAATTAAGGACCCCTATCCGTGGTAATAGTGTCCGGCAGTCTATAGTGCTTCCATACGTGTCTAATCAGTATCCGCGCGGTCTCTTCCGCGGTAGTTCCTTTATCCTTAGCTCAGCAGGGGATGAAATAGCGCTCTTTGCTTAGTCGATCTACTACGTTCAGCGTGGCGTTATATCTATCTGATTCCGGTAGGCCGGTTACGAAGTCCATTGTAATGTGTTGCTATGGTTTCTCGGGGATTGGCAGTGGCTTTAATAAGCCTGCCGGAAGGCCGTAACGCGGCTTCGCCGATCGGCACACGTGGCAGTTGGCGATAAATCGGTGGATCCGTTCGTAGATCCGCGGAAACCAGTATGTCGTCCTTATAGCTTCTATCGTTTTCTTTGATCCTGCATAACCAACGTCTACGGAGCTGTAGACCAGCTGGATGACCTCTGTAATTAGTTCTTCTGGCACTATCAGCTTCCCTAAACCGGTTTTGCCGAGCTTCTGCTTCTGATTAAGCTGCTTGACCTTCTCGTAGAGAGTCTCTTCCTTAGGGGCCGGTTCCACTACGTAGACCCCTACCTCTTTCAACACCTCTGCGTCTACTATCCGCTCGGTCAACACCTTCTGAAACATGTTCGGATCTTCCTTTGCGCGGCTTATCTTCCCTTCTCTTCGCGTTAGCGCTTTAGCCTTTCCATTTTGAGCCCCTAGTCGATAGGTAATCTTGAAATCGAACCCTGATAAGTAGGCGGCCTACCGAGCTTGACGCTGTAAGAGTTTCTGCGTCTTTATAAAGTAGTTCAGCGACTGATGGTCTGTAAGGACCTGGACCGTGCTCTTTCCAGCTATAAGCTCCGGTTTCCACTCCTCGAAAGCCTGAATAATCGCTAGCAGCTCCTTATCGTAGATGGCGTAGTTCCGCTTAGCTTCCGTTATAGACTTGCTAAAGAAAGCGACTGGATAGAGGGTTTCGTCGTCGCTATATTAAGAAAGGACCCCTGCGGTTACTGTGTTAGAAGCGTCCGTTTCTACATAGATAGTCTTTTCCGGTCGGAAGTGCGCCAGAACCGGCGCCGAGGCCACTGCTTCTTTCAGCCGGTTAAAGGCTTCCGTGCACTTCTCGTTCTATAGGCCGGCGGCCTCTTTCTTTAACGCTTCGTTCAGGGGTCTGGCTATCTTGCTAAAGTCTTTAATAAACCGTCGATAGTAGCTGCAGAAGCTGAGAAACGCTCTGATTTGCGTAGTGTTTCCGGATTTCGGCTGCTTCCATTCCGCAACAGCAGCGATCTTCGAGGGGTCTATACGAATTCCGTTTCTTCCGACGATAAGACCGAGATACTTAACCTCTGTTTGATAGAACTCGCTCTTCTTCGTGTCCGCGTTCAATCCGACCTCGCGGAGCCTCTTTAACACTCTCTCGATGTAGTCCGTGTGTTGCTCCCTCGTTCTATCGGTGTAGATAAGGATGTCGTCTAAGTAGATAGACACGAACCGTTCCAGCATGTCCATAAAGGTGTGGTTTATAAAGCGTTGCCACACTGCCGGCGCGTTAGTAAGTCCGAACGGCATTACCAGCTACTTAAAATTGCCTATACGCGTCGCGAACGTCGTAAGATCTTCTGTCTGCCCTTCTTCGTTTCTTAGTCGATAGAACGCTTAGCGGATGTCCAGCTTGCTGAACTACTTAGCTTTAGCTACTCGTTGTATGGTCTCGTCGATTAGCGGCAGCGGGTATACGTCTCTCTTAGTAACCTTATTAAGGCCTCGATAGTCTACGCAAAGTCGCAGACCACCCCCTGGTTTCCTTACGAAAAGAATCGGTAACGCATATTCGGCAGAACTCGGCGTAATAAACTTCTTCACTAGGTTTTCGCGGACAAACACCTCTACTTAGTCCAGTTCTGCCAGCGACAGTCGTCTTAGGGGCTCGGTTCTTGGCAGCGTAGCTCCCTCTTTCAGTCGGATCTTGTTGTTATATTCCGGCCTATAGAGCAGCAGGAGGTTGGAGTTAGCTTTTGAGAACACGTTAGCGTAACTATAGAGTTCTTTCGGTAGCACCTCTAGCGGATCCACTTCTTCTTCCGCTATTATCTTCCAGTGGTCTTCGATGTCTTTTATCGAGATAGCGTAAATCTCGTCGTCCGGTGACTTCGCGAGGGTCGATAAAGCTTCCGAGCTCGTCATTCCGATCGTAGGCGCATGCTCGGAACGATCGGACGGTGGCTCTTTCGCGGACTCTGTAGCTTTCGGCTCGGCGGCGGCGGCGACCTTTCCGATAGTCCCTGCTCCGCTACCCGGGGTTTTGAATCTGATCGTTCCTTCGTCTACGTCGACGATGGCTTTCTGGTTCTTTATCTATTTCTGCCCTATAATGATGTCAAACCTTCCGATATCTATAATCCGGAACGTCGCTTCCGTAGTTCGACCAGCTAGCGTAGTCTTTAGCGGCACGTAGTGCGTAACGCTTTCTGTGTCTTGTCCGTTGTATGCCGAAATCCGCGTCGGCGACGCCAGTTCCACTGGATAGCCGTATCCATTTATCAGCTTCCTGACCAGTCGGTGGTAGATCGCCGCTCCGATGAGAGCTCCGGTGTCGATAAAAGCTTTCAGCTGGAGTGGTTTGCGCGACTTCTTAACAGGGTAGATCGTAATAGGAAGGATGATCGCCGTTTCCGTGTTCACTTCTACGGCTGCCGAGAGCGGATCGCTGCAGCTGTTAATGCTTTCTTCTTGTGTCGATTCGCTCCGATTCGGTGCCCTATTGTTAATGCTGGATAGGGGGCCTATCCGTCTAGCTGGTCTTTTCCTATAATTCTCAGCTGTACGCCGCCGTCTACGCTGTCAGCATCGTTCGGAGCCGGCTCCATAGCTTGAATAGTCTTTCTCGGCGGCTGCGGCTGCTGCTTTATAACACGATACTCCTGCTTCTGCTTATCCGATGCTTGGCAGCTCGTAGCGATGTGGCCAGGCTTTCCGCACGCGAAACAGGTAGGGACGAACGACGGTCGCGGCACGTAAGGCGGCTGGGGGCCACGTCGGAAGGGCGCGGGGGCTCTGGTTGTCCGCATTAGCGACGGCGACGGCGACGGCTTCTGAACCGATTCGCGTAATTTCGCGTAAGCGCTCAAGTTTCTCGCAGTGACTCTCGCTTAGTGCACGAAGCTCTTAAGGTCTTCGTCTTCTACGGACGCTATAGCGGCGGCCAGCTTAGGGCTCAGTTTCTGCCTTAGTAAGTGCAGCTGCTTATCTTCTGCCACTCTCGCTCTGATTGCATATTTCCTAAACAGTCCGTAGAACTCTTCGAACGTCTGCCGGTTCTGGTTGATCTTATCTAGCTGCTTACGGACTGTCTTCTTTCGGAATAGGTCTCCGAAGCGTTAATCTAACGCTTTGATCGCTTCCTCTGCAGTTACCTCTTCTAGGTCCGCCACTAGCGAGAACGCTTCGCCTTCTAGTCGCGCCTCTAAATAGGCCAGTCTGTCTTCTTCGCTGCTTGCTGCGTAATCGCGGCTTATCTTATTCTTGATCTTCTTCTTGAACGCCTCCTACGCTTTAGGGTCTCCGCCACCGAAAGCAGGTAGGTCCGGCAGTGGCGTTATCGTAGTGCCACCTTGACTATAGGCCGCTGGTAAGGCGGTCTCTGCTTGTTCTTCTCGACGCGGTAGCGGCGACTTTGCTGCTTCTATATCAGCTATCTGATTCTTTAGCGCCTTCAGCTGCGCTAGTCGATTCAACGCTTAGTGTTCCAACACGTCGACGATAGTCTCTGCCGATTCCTTCTCGGCCCTTACCGTCTCTACTTCCTCTCTTAGCTATCTGTTTTCTTCTAGTGTTCTGTAGAACAGCGTCTTAATAAGGTCTATACCGTCGTAGACCGTTCCTATCCTATTCTTATTTACGTAGTTCTCCAGTTCCTCGATCGTGCAGTCGTGGATCTTCTTGTATTTACTTATTCGTTCCTTAATCTCTGCGGTCTCTTCCGCTGTAAAACCTCTGATAACGATCTTATCGTTAACTACACTGGAGCGTCTGCTCGCTCTGTCAGTCTTTCTCTTTCCGCGGCGGCCTGTTACGCCGCTCTCTACTGCTAAGAAGCCTTCTATCTTCTTACAGTGCCGTAGGGGTTGTTGTTAGTGTGTTGGTGGGTGCGCGTGCATTATTCGGGTTTCCGGATGATTTAACGGGCCCTTTCGCGCAGCGCGGATGTGGTGTGGAGAGTGAGTTCGAGATATAATAATCCAGGCACGCAGATATGATTCAATACGGCCTTTTTGATAACTATATCTCGAACTGAGGAGGGAAAAGAACCTATGTGGTGGTGGCGGTGGGCTTTGATAGAGGGTGGTGTGCCAAGGCCCGGCTCGGCCCGTCCGGGCCGAGCCGAAATCCAGGGTCCACCCCATCAATCTGTCCTACCTCTTTCCACCGCCGCAACACGTAGAGAGTTTCTTCCTTAGGGGCCGGCTCTACCGCGCAGACCCCTACCTCTTTCAGCACCTCTGCGTCTACTATCCGCTCGGTCAACACCTTCTGGAACATGTTCGGATCTTCTTTCGCGCGGCTGGTTTTTCCTTCTCTTTGCGTCAGCGCGTTAGCCTTTCCGTTTTGAGCCCCTGGTCGATAGGTGATCTTAAAGTCGAACCCGGATAAGTAGGCAGCCTACCGTGCTTAACGTCGTAAAAGCTTCTGCGTCTTTATAAAGTAGTTCAGCGACTGATAGTCTGTGAGGACCTGGACCGTGCTCTTTCTAGCTATAAGCTCTGGCTTCCACTCCTCGAAGGCCTGAATAATAGCCAGCAGTTCTTTATTATAGATTGCGTAGTTTCGTTTAGCATTATTTATAGACTTGCTAAAGAAAGCTACTGGATAGGGGGTTTCGTCGTCGCTATATTAAGAAAGGACCCCTGCTGTTACAGTATCGGAAGCGTCCGTTTCTACGTAGATCGTCTTTTCCGGTCGGAAGTGCGCTAGAACCGGCGCCGAAGCCACTGCTTCTTTTAGCTGGTTAAAGGCTTCCGTGCACTTCTTATTCTATAGGCTAGCTGCTTCTTTCTTTCGCGCCTCGTTTAGGGGTCTCGCTATCTTGCTAAAGTCCTTAATGAACTGTCGATAGTAGCTGCAGAAGCCGAGAAACGCTCTGATTTGCGTAGTGTTTCCGGATTTCGGCTGCTTCCATTCTGCGACGGCGGCGACCTTTAAGGGGGCTATACGAATTCCATCCCTTCCGACGATAAGACCGAGATATTTGACCTCGGTTTGGTAGAACTCGCTCTTCTTCGTGTCCGCGTTTAATCCTACTTCGCAGAGTCTCTTTAGCACCCTCTCGACGTGGTCCGTGTGCTAATCTCTCGTTCCGTCTGTGTAGATAAGAATGTCGTCCAAATAGATAGACACGAACCGCTCTAGTATGTCTATAAAGGAGTGGTTTATAAAGCGTTGCCACACCGCCGGCGCGTTGGTGAGTCCGAACGGCATTACTAGCTACTTAAAATTGCCTATACGCGTAGCGAACGTCGTAAGATCTTCTGTTTGCCCTTCCTCGTTCCTTAGTCGATAGAACGCTTGGCGGATGTCCAGCTTGCTGAACCACTTAGCCTTCGCTACGCGCTGTATAGTCTTATCTATTAGCGGCAGCGGGTATACGTCTCTCTTGGTGACCTCGTTAAGGCCTCCATAGTCTACACACAGTCGGAGACCACCTCTAGGCTTCTGTACGAAAAGAATTGGTAACGCGTATTCGGCAGAACTCGGCGTAATAAACTTCTTCGCCAGGTTTTCGCGAACGAACACCTCTACCTGGTCCAATTCCGCCGGCGACAGTCGTCTTAGGGGCTCGGTTCTTGGCAGCGTAGCCCCCTCTTTCAGTCGGATCTTGTTGTTATATTCCGGTCGATAGAGCGGCAATAGGTTGGAGTCGGCTTTTAAGAAGACGTTAGCGTAACTATAGAGCTCGTTTGGCAGCACCTCCAGTAGATCCACTTCTTCTTCCGCTATTATCTTCTGGTAGTCTTTAATGTCTTTTATTAAGATAGCGTAAACCTCGTTGTCCAGTGACTTCGCAAGGGTCGTCGTTGCCTCTAAACTTATTATTCCGACGGTAACCGGGGGTTCGGAACGATCGGACGGAGCCTCTTTCGCGGAGTCCGTAGCTTTCGGCTCGGCGGCGGTGGCGACCGTTCCGATAGTCCTTGCCCTGCTACCCAGGGTTTTGAATCTTATCGTGCCTTTATCTACGTCAATAATAGTCTTCTAGTTCTTTATCTATTTCTGCTCTATAATAATGTTAAATCGTCTGAGATCCATAATCCGGAACGTCGCTTCCGTAGTGCGACCAGCCAAGGTAGTCTTTAGCGGCACGTAGTGCGTAACGCTTTCCGTGTCTTGTCCGTTGTATGCCGAAATCTTCGTCGGCGACGCTAATTCCACTAGATAGCTGTATCTATTCGTCAGCTTCCGGGACAGCCGATAGTGGATCGCCGCTCCGATAAGGGCTCCAGTATTAATAAATGCTTTCAGCTGGAGGGGTCTATGCGACTTCTTAACGGGGTAGATCGTAATAGGAAGGATGATCGCCGTTTCCGTATTCACTCCTACGGCTGCTGAGAGCGGATCGCTGCAGCTGTTAATGCTTTCTTCTCGTAGCGATTCGCTTCGATTCGGTGCCCTATTGTCAATGCTGGGTAGGGGGCCTATCCGTCCAGCTGGTCTTTTCCTATAATTCTCAACTGCACTCTACCGTCTACGCTGTCAGTATCGTTCGGAGCCGGCTCTATAGCTTGTATAGTCTTTCTTAGTAGCTGCGGCTGCTGCTGCTGCTTTATAACACGATACTCCTGCTTCTGCTAGGCCGTTGCTTGGCATCTCGTAGCGATGTGGCCAGGCTTTCCGCACGCGTAGCAGGTGGGGACGAACGACAAACGCTGCGAATTAAATGGCTGCTAGGGGCGTTGTCGGTATAGGACGGGGGCTCTAGTTCCCTGCGGCGACGGCGACGGCTTCTGAGCCGGTTTACGTATCGTTGATTTTCTGTACACGTTTAGGTTTCTCGCGGTAACTCTCGCTCTGTGCACGAAGCTCTTAAGGTCTTCGTCTTCTACAGACGCTATAGCGGCGGCCAGTTCAGTGTTCAGCTTCTGCCTTAGTAGGTAGAGCTGCTTATCTTCCGCTACTCTGGCCCTAATCGCATATTTTCTGAATAGTCCGTAGAATTCTTTAAACGTCTGCCGGTTCTGATTGATCTTGTCTAGCTGCTTACAGGCCGTCTTCTTCCGGAATGGGTCTCCGAAGCGTTAATCTAGCGCTTTGATCACTTTCTTAGCGGTTACCTCTTCTAGGTCTGCCACTAGCGAAAAAGCTTCACCTTCCAGTCGCGATTCCAGGTACGCCAATCTATCTCCGGCGCTGTTTCCGGCGTAGTCGCAGTCTATCTTATTCTTTATCTTCTTCTTAAACGCTTCCTAGTCTTCGGTGTCTCCGCCTCTAAACGCCAGCGGGTCCGGCAATAATGTCATTAAGGTGCTACCTTAACTATAGGCCGCCGGTAAGGCAGTCTCCGCATAGGTTTCTCGCAGCGGTAGCGGCGACTTTGCTGCTTCTATATCAGCTATTTGATGCTTTAGCGCCTTTAGCTGCGCTAATCGATTCGCCGCCTGGTTTTCTAACACGTCAATAATAGTCTCTGCCGATTCCTTCTCGGCCCTTACCGCTTTAGTTTCTTCTCTTAGTTGTCTGTTCTCTTCTAGCGTTCTGTAGAACAGCGTCTTAATAAGGTCTATACTATCGTAGACCTTTCCTATCCTATTCTCGTTTACATAGTCTTCCAGTTCCTCGATCGTGCAGTCGTGGATCTTCTTGTATTCGCTTATTCGTTCCTTAATCTCTGCTGTCTCTTCCGCCGTAAAACCGCTAATAATGATCTTATTATTAATAACACTGGAGCGCCTACTCGCTCTGTCAGTCTTTCTCTTTCCGCGGCGGCCTGTCACGCTGCTGTCTACCGCTAAGAAGCCTTCCATCTTCTTACAGTGCCCTTAGGGGTTGCTGTTTTGGTGTGTGTGTAGGTGCGCGTACGTTATTCGGGTTTCTGGATAGTTCGACGGGCCCTTTCGCGCAGCGCGGGTTTGGTATATAGAGAGAGTTTGAGATATAATGATCCGAGCGCGCAGATAAGGTTCAATACGGCTGTTTTGATAACTATATCTTGAACTAAGGAGGGAAAGGAATCTATGTAGTAGTGGCGGTAGGCTTTCGTAGAGGTAGTGGTGCCAAGGCCCGGCTCGGTCCGTTCCGAAACCTAAATCCCGGAGGGGGCCGAGCCGAAATCCAGGGTCCACCCTATCAATCTGTCCCACCCCTTTCTGCCGCCGTAACAGCCTCTGCTAGCTGTGTTTGCAGGTCTCTTACTTGATTAAGTCTTATAGTCGCTTGTTCCTTAAAAGTGTCGATTCTCGCTTTAGCTGCAGCCCTATTATAGAGTGCCTGCTTATATTGTAACGTTATCTTATCGTGCTGTTAAGTCAGTTTATCTATCGCTAACTCTACAAGCTTCTGCTTTGCTAGTCTCTTGCTATAAAGCCCCTTAATAAAATTTATAGCTTCTTAGATCTTCTGAATGCTTTATTTAGCTACGTGCTCTTCGAGTTCGTTAGGGGTAGATCTGTAGAGCTTCAAGTATTTAGCTATGTAGACTTTCGCTTCTTCTGGGTTGTCCTTAGCAAGGCCCTTAATAGTCTTAGTAGTAAGAATGCTAGTACGCCGATCCTTCGTTTAGCTCGTCTTTCTTCTGCTGCTATAGCCGGCAACGCTGCTAGTTTCTTCTACTGCCAAGGAAGCTTCTATAGCTCTCTCGCAGTGCGTAATTAATAGGTAAGAGTGTGTATATTAATTAGATAACCGGATTCGGTTCGACAGGTCCTTTCGTAAGCACAGGGTGTTAGTTAGTTAGTTAGTTGGGTGCGCGTACGTTACTTGGGCGGCCGGATATAATTTAACAGGCCCTTTCGCATAGTGCAGTGCAGTTGAGGGTAACTTTGCAATATAATAATCCTAACGCGTAGATATAATTTAATACAGTTATTTAATAACTATATCGCAATTAAAGAAAGGAAGGAATCTATATAGTAGTAGGTGTAGGCTCTTATAGGCGTAGTGTGCCAAGACCCGGCTCGGTCTAGAAGGGCTGAGCCGAAATTCTAGGGTCTACCCTATCAGTCTGTCCGACCCCTTTCCACTACTGTAACAACTTGTTAGAACTGTTATACATCGGGTTTGTAGCTGCGTATAGTATACCTCATACTAAGCGCTAGTATTACGTCTAAACTAACAAGTGCCCTTTATTAATTCTGTACTATATGCCTCTTGTATACGCTGGCGCAGCGCAAGCAGTCGTTGGCAATAGGCCGTCCTTTAGTCCTGCAATAGTCCTGTAAGAGCAGCTCCGTACCTCCGCTAGACCTCCCTATAGCTATTCTATAACATTGGAAGTACTACGATCTGTTCTATAAGGACAGCTAGTTAAGTCCTAGAAGCTTCTAGAACTATAGCTAACAGATAAGAGAGAGAACCTAACAATATCTAGAAGGACAGCTAGTTAAGTTCTAGACGCTTCTAAAACTACAACTAACAGACAGGGGAAAAAACTTAGCAGTACCTAGAACCTACTATTAGCTCGCTCTACTACTACTAGCAGGTTATACCCTAACTAATTCCTTAAGATACTAGTAAGCCCTAGGAAAAGGAGGGCACTAACAATTTCCAGAAGACACTAGCAAACTCTAAGAACAAGGAGGGCAACTAGCAAAATCTACGGACAAGAAGGGCAACAAGCAAAGTGCTGTAAAGGCAGAGGGCTATAAGAACCTGCAACAGTCCTCTAACCTTTCTCTTCTTCTTGTTTATAGCTTGTCTTATACATTAATCTTAGAGCTACCCTTTTTAGTCTTTAGTTTCAGTTTTAAGTTTCTCAAGCCTTAGTCTAACTACTCCTTCTTTAGTTCAATTTAGGACGCACTACAGCCACTCTCCTAACAGTAGGCCTATATCAAAACAGGAATAAAGTGCCTTCTAGATCTGATTAGAGTACAATATTTATACATTCTACAGGGAAGAGCGATAAACATAAATGAATTGTTGTGTAAGTTGGTTGTGCCAAGAAAAAGTGACCGGTCTATTGGTATGGCCAGCCTATTGGTCAGTTCACTCCGTAGACCTTTAAGGACTGTGTTTCATGCAGACGCGTCCGCGTTTCGTTTCCAGGAGAGGAACCTACAGGCAGCACATGTTGCTGCAATATCACTCCTCACATTCTTTTGGACACAGCCCACAACAGCATGGACTATCAGACCAGGCCCAGCTCACAATTTCAGACGTTTGGCGACCGACATCTCGGCCTCGGCTCGATAGCTGAGGAGCACGCTCACTTGTTAACTGAGGACCACGCTCACTTGCCACCAAACAAACGCCCACGCTTCCACTACGAATGCCGTGCTTGCGGAACTACATACACCGAGAAGAGGGCCTTGGCGCGACACCGACACACAGACATGCATCGTCGGCGACTTGGCCTGCAGCCCGACAAGAGACATCTGTGTCTTAAGTGCGGCAGGTCTTTTGGCCGCAACCACGATCTACAGCGGCATCGTCGGGAGCAGCATGGCGAGGCAACGGGGGCCAGTCCCATTGACCTCTCCTCCGTCGCCTCCGTCGCCTCCGAAGCCAGCGATAACCCACCTTGGTCCTCTATCGAGAGAGAGACTGGCCGTAGGCGAAGCGGAAGTATCGACTGCTTACGTCCGCCTATCGATCCCGAAGCATCCTCGTCGCATGCTTACAACGCCTGGCCTAGCGAGCCTGCAGATGTAGGCTATGGTACGCGAGGCACTATAGAGCCCCTGAGCAAGCAGCCCGGGGATCCCCCGAGATGGCATTCGAGTGCAGGCCTCCGCGGCAACAACGTACCCCAGCCTCCAACCGTCAACGTTTCCCAGCCCGAGTCGGTGTCGAGTCCGTCGTCGAGCAGAAGCCGCCAGACATCAAGTCAACCCACGCTCTGGGAAGAGTCATCTCGTAGTTCAGCCGATGACGCGGACCATGTCAACGAACAATCCCCAACCCCGCCACCGAAGCCACCGAACAAGCAATCACGAGAGGCTGTGCTTGCGAGCGCGGTGTCTTCGCCTGCCCGAGAGGTCGAGACTTGGCTCGCAATGGAATGTAAAATATGTGCACAGAGACACGAGGATGACGCGAGCCTCATCACACACCTCTATGACCATCTGGAAACATCATTCAAGGGCAAGCACCAATGTAAGAAATGTGATGTCGGTTTCGATCACGAAGAGGACTTGCAGAAGCATCTTGACTCGGCAGCGAAAGGACACTGCGGCTTCAACTTTGACCACATGAATCCATGTACAGGACACCATCCCCAAGTCGAGGGTGGCGAGGAAGGGAGGCTTTCTGATCCCGATTGCTTCAGGCTATGGCAGCAACTCAGGAACTGGGAGCAAGCCCAGCTTCGCGTCTACATCCAAGACGTCAACAGACTCGTAGCAGCTCGAGACGGCCGCGGCAAGAATCGCTGGTCAGTCGAAGCATTTTTCCGCCACAGCAAGCGGAATTCTTCGCACTCCTGCTCGAGCTTCGCTGTCAGCGTGAACACCTACGCCTCGGCGCCTTGCGATGAGACCAATGGCGATATGGACATCAATGGCTTACAGAAACGCATGAGACTCCTGTCTCTTCGAGGTGTTGGGTCCAGCGTCAAAAATATATGGGGAGGTAGCAAGTATTACCTCACGAAAGCACCGCCTCCGCCTTCACAGACATACGACAAAGCTCTCTTTCGCGCGATTCATCGTGGTGAACTCGACAAGGCGGAAGCGGTCCTTAACGCTGGACCAGCAGGCGCATCCCTCAACAGAGCTTCTGGATCATTGGCGGCGGCCGCGCTCTGGGACGCTGGAGAAGTACAGAGCATGATTGTTGCACATCGGTTGAATGAGGATATCCAAGGCTCCTGCGATACCTGCAACATGAACTCACAAACCTTCCAGAAGGGCAGCAACAAAGTCAAGGCTCTACTGGCTCACGGCGCAAACCCCTGCCAGGCCGGTGGACTCTGCGGCTGCCCGATACACTCGGCCGCCTGGATGTGCAACGGTGTGATTGTGGGCCTGCTCCTCCAGCACGGTGCGTGTGTCAATCAAAGAGACAAGGACGGGAAGTTCGGATCCCCTCTCGCTGTTGCGGCGAGTCAAGCTGGACATCCAGGCAGCTTGGAAGTGGTCGAGGTCCTGCTCAAGGCCCACGCTGACGTGAACATCAGCGGATCGAAAGGCAGCCCGCTTCATCTGGCGCGGAAGAGAATGGAGTTTTGGGAGCAGCAGAGCGCGGGCCAGGCGCCGCATCTGGGCAATCCAGAGGTGGCTGCAAGGGTCGAATGCTGTAAACAAATCATCCGCGCCCTGGAACTTGCTGGTGCAAGAAGATGAATGACGAGCGAAGAGCAGGTCGAGGCTATCCGCTAGAAAGCCTCGGAGCACGTTGGTGTAAGATGCAAGATTGATGATGAGGACGAAACGCTGAACATCTTGGATCAACAGCACGGAACGCGAATGGGATTTGAGAGTTGTACGACCGAAGGAGTATATCGGATTGGCGATAAGTGGTAATGTTTGGTTTGTGGGGGGAGTTACCAACGGTTGGCGCGTCCGCATACCGCGGGACTTTCGCGGTTGGAATTCCCATTATTGTAGTAGTTGCTGGCTTGACCAGAGAAGAATAGCCACCCGGGCCGTGATTCAAATCATTTCAAGCTACGTACGTAGGTTACACGTCTTCACACATCAGAACGGGTTTCTTCCCATTCCCTAGCCCGTTGAAGGGCGCGCGCGAGGCGATGGGGATGGCAAGGGAAAAAAAAAGGTCATGTCGCGGGAGGTGGTTTGCCGCATCTACCTGCAGGTGTAGCCACCGTCGATGACGAGATCTGCACCCGTGGTGTAGGTGGATGCGTCGGAGACAAAGTAGACATAGGCAGCCTTAAGCTCCTTGGCCAGGCCGTCACGACCCAATGGAATCATGGAATGCCAAAGCTTCTGGATGTCTTTGGCCACGAAGTCAGAGAGGCCAGTGTCGATGTAGCCTGGCGAAATGGAGTTGACCCGAGCGAAGTCGCGCCATTCGTTGGCGAGGGACTTGGCCATGTGGATGCAGCCCGCCTTGGAGACGTTGTAGGAGGTCTGTTCTTGTGGGTAGTTGGCGATGTGGCCGGACATGGAAGAGGTGATGACGAGAGAACCGGTGCCGCGCTCCTTGAAGTGGTGGCCGACGGCCTTGGCGCAGTTGAAGGTGCCGTTCAGGTCGACGTCGATGACCTTGTTCCAGTCCTCGACGGAGCCGTCGAGGATGCCACTGTTGGCCGTGGCGCCCGCATTGGCGATGAAAGCATCGATCTTGCCCAAGTCCTTGATCACGGCGGCGACGAGCTTCTCGACGCTGGCGTAGTCTTGGACCTTGCACTCGTATACGCCGACCTTGACGCCGTACTTCTCCTTGAGCTCCCGGGCGTTCTTCTCCGCACCCTCTTTTCGCGATGCGTACGTGAGAGCGAGGTCGGCGCCCATCTCTGCGCAGCCGCGAGCGGCTTCGATGCCCATCCCCTTGGGTCCGGAAGCGCCGGTGATGACGACGACCTTTCCCTTCAGGGAGAGGAGCTCAAGGAGCGACTCGGCTTCTGGAATCCTCTGGGGCATGGCTGCCTGTCTTGATGTGGTGGTGGCGGTGGTGGTGGTGGTGGCGGTGGTGGTGATGGTCGACGAGGAGTAGCGACGCTTGTTCCCCAGATGTGATGCTGACAAGTGAGGAGGGAGGGGAGATGGATGGAGTCAATCTGGTGACTACATAGTACTCGGCGACGAGAGCATCTATTGGACATGCCGTCGCCTGCCCCGCCGCCGAGAGCTGGTGAGCACCGTCATCATGGTGGGACCAGCTGGAAGCCAGCTGTGGTCTTTTCACCACATGCCTGGCGGGATCGAGCTGTATGCATTGGCCATTGGCTCGGCGGCCTCTCTCCGTCTTACATACATGGAGACTTAAACCCTTTTTGATTGTGTGGAGTTGCCTCCTCAGGCAAAGCAAACACGGTCGATCAAGAGCATCACGAAGTGTACAGAAAGATGGAGCTTATGCTCCTCGAATGTGACCCAAGGTAACGTTACCGTCATTGTCGATGGCTGGATGACCATAACCCTCGTAATCGAACGTCAGATCAATCACCATTGACTTCACGACTCTCTGCCTCTTTCGGGCTGGACAGGCGCAATATCCGCAAGCCAACTCGTCAGTCTGGCCAACCCGGAACCTACCAAATGCCACAATGACCCGGATCCTACGCGAGAGCACAGCAATACGTGACGTGATGGAAATGCAATCATATGTGATGGTTCTGCCAATTCACTTGTGCTGCTATCTACGCAGCGCGCAGCTCTGCGCGTGCTGCCGTCCCTGGTGCTCTAGGAAACCATGTCAGTGCCACGGCTCTCGCGTTTGGTCGGAGCGCTATCAACTCACGGCCCGTGGCCCAGGCGCACCTTGACGCTCGCCACCATGCTCATGAAGTCCGCGAGGCTCATCAGGGTAGCCTCCACGGCAGCCTTCTTACGCGGCTTTCGCTTACGTGGCGGTGGCGGTGGCGGCGGCGGCGGCGGCGGCGGAGCTGGTGTCTGGGGCCGGTGGCCCATATGCAGGATCACCTGCCCAGTTGCTTGTGCTCGGGGCGTCTTCCGCTTCCGAGGACCGTAGAGGCGTCGCTCATGCGGTCGGCCCGCCGGCAGCACGGTGGCCTTCCGTCCCTCGGAGATTGGTCCCATAAATGCTGCCTAAGTAGTTGGAACCTCTGCGATTGGAGCGGTGGCCTCATCGTCCGGCTGTCCCGCGAATGGATCCTCATCGATAAAGCGCCCCTCCGCTTCGTCCCATCCTTCGATATCCCGCAATAACCTTACGTACTGCTCTGGGACGAGTCCCTGCTCGCCTGTGTCGGGGTTCTCTGCCACCAACCAGCCCTGTCCGTGGCGGTATGACACCATGATGACTTGTCCTTCGGTCAGATGTAGTTCGTTTTCGTTCTCTGGCTCGAAGCTGTACAGCGCCAGCGACGGCCCAGCGAATAGTTCTTCGTCCTCTGGTCCGATGCTCTCTCGCTGTGGCGAGTGGTGCAGCGACGGTTCCGCATCCAGGGGCAGGTCGCTGTTGGGGTCGACGGGCGGGGAGGGGTGGAAGCTGCGGCTCGGAAGGGTGGTGGCGAAATGCGAATCTCTGCGGTTTTCGCCACTCTCGGGAGCGGCAGATGCGCGCGACTGCCGCGAGGCATCGGGACCTGCTCGATCGGGCTGCGGGTGTTGGTGGGTCAGGTCGCCTTCGCCTCCGCTTGCTCGATCAGACTCTCGTCGGCGGCCACGCTCGTAGTTGGGGGGGTCATGAAACGATCTGCTCTTGCGGTGTTTCGACTGCCGAAAGGACGTCTCGTCGGTGCTCCAGTGGTCGAAGGCACTGCCGCCGGCACTGGCGAAGCTCGTGCTTGGCAGGGGCTCCGTGTCTGGGTCGGGGTGCGGGTGTAGCAGTCCGTCGCCGCGCCAAGGTCCTGTGCGCCGGCCCATGGCGCTTGACTCGGCACTGTCGGACACTCTCCGTCCCGTGTTCCACTCCGAGGCTGCGGTCGCACCCGAGCCGTCGTCGGTGTGGCCTCGGCAGTGCATGGGGTGGTATGGCGGGTATGCGAAGTCACGGACCAGGGCATACGGCAGGGTCGAGGTGAAGGGGGGGAGAAGCGACATGCGCGCGGCGGGGGCTGCGCGTGCGTGATGTGGTGGCGGAAGGGCTTCGGACTTCGATCGTTGCGCCGGAATCTCGCTGCATGCATGTGGGGAGGGGGTGGGTATGGCAGGGTGCGGCGGGTGTGGAGAGAGGGTGAAGGCTGGCAGGGGCGACGGTGACTTTGGGGGTGGATGCTGCGGTGGATGGCTGGGTGCGGCCATGACCTCTGCGGCCATGCTGGCTGCTCGCGCCGCTGCGGTGTCGATGGCCCGGGAACAGCACCGTCTCGGGCCTGCAGCGCCGTGGACGGCCGATCAACCGCCGCGACGCTGGTCAAGAACGATCAACGGGTGCCAGCCACAGACAGCGTCGTCGTTGGCGAGCGTTGTTGTTGGCGAGCGATGGGATCGTCAGACCAGCTGGACCCAGAATCAACCACCTTCGCCTCGGCGGGAGTCGGGGCGACAAGCGGGCGCGGTTGGTGAGGTGATGCTGCGGGAGCCGGCGCGAGAGCGAACAGCAGAGAATGGAGGGCCGGTAGGGACAGTCAGGTCGTACATACATATGCCAGAGAAGCTATAATTAGCTGCGGTGCTTGAAGAGAGGCGGGGCGAGGGGCCCCCTGGCCATCGATGCAGCAGCAACAGCGACTAGCGAGAGAATACGACGACTCCCCCTCCTCTGCCTCCTTCTCCTCCTCCTTCTCCTCCTCCTTCTCCTCCTCCTTCTCCTCCTTCTCCTCCTCCTCCTTCTTCTCCTCCCCCTCCTCGCTCCTCTCTGGCCCGCATGGGGCGCGCAGGCCGCTGTTTCGTGTTTGACCGCGCCGAGGGAACGAACAGCCATATACAACCAAATCAGCCGCGCGGCTTATGCCACTCTGAAACAACGTCTGACGGCCGACGAATCGACCGACGGTCCACACGCCACGCCGTCGAACACGGAACACGCCCACGAGAACCGAGATTCATCGTCACCTGCGAAGCTCACCATGGCGCCGTAGTCGGATGCCGCCGTGGTCAGATGTCGCCATTGTGAATGTGAAGAGGGCTACAACGAAATGGTCGCACGGCGTTCAGGCAAGCTGCATTGCGGCCGCATCGATGCAGTCGTCTTGGTCTCGTGTCTCCTCCCAGTCCATCCGCCCCTTCGCATCGCCCCTGAGGAAATGACCAGGTAGCTTTGCGGAGCCATCGACAGCCTTGCCCTTCACAGAAGACAAGGCCGTCTCGGGGGCAGCTCGCCAAATCATTTCTGCGGCAGGATGATCGGAAAGTGGCTCATGCTGACCAGGACTTTCATACAGATTCTCCCGGTAGGTGCCACGGGGCACGCAATAGCCATGCCAGAAAAGACCTCGCTTGCGCAGTTCGGGCAGCAGAAGTTCGATGACATCCTCAAACGTCTGAGGCATGATCGCATAGGCCTGGGTGTGGAGGGTCAGCGTCGCAGCATCAGCGCGGACGATCAAAGCGTAGACACTCACGATATTGAATCCGTCAACATCTCCCTCGCGCACCCAGCGCTCCATCTCGTCTGCCACCTTGCACGCCGTTCCAACACACGTCGCGCCCAGCCCACCCACCATGATATGCTCCGCCAGAGTCTTCTTCGTCCATTTCCCACCCTGAACATCCTGCGCAGTCGTGAGCAATCCTTCAATGTACGATCGAATCGCATTACTCTCCACGTATCTCAACTCTTCGTCGTCGCCGTAGGCAGCCATATCGACGCCCGTCCAACCACCGAACAGGGCCAACGCGCCCTCATAGCTCCCGTACCGTACATAGTCTCGGGATTTTGCCTCCGCTTCCTCCTGCGTCCGACCAAGAACGGGGCAGAACTTGGCGAGAAATTTCATTCGGCCTGGATCTCGACCTCTCGCTGCAGCCTCAGCTCGCATGTCGTTGATGGCCTTGATGACGCCTGCAGGACTGTGCGCCGACACGAAGATGACTTC
Source organism: Pseudocercospora ulei (assembly GCA_016165855.1). Taxonomy (NCBI): domain Eukaryota; kingdom Fungi; phylum Ascomycota; class Dothideomycetes; order Mycosphaerellales; family Mycosphaerellaceae; genus Pseudocercospora; species Pseudocercospora ulei. The sequence goes on from JACWNB010000003.1 coordinate 5,033,607, forward strand.
GGCATGCTTCGAGGCAAATTTCTAGTTGCAAAAAAGACATACAAAATCAGATCCTTTCTCTCTCTCTCTCTCTCTCTCTCTCTCTCTCTCTCTCTCCGACACGGATATGTCCGCAGTGTTCCGAATCACTTACCTTTCCAGCTTTGCTCGTTCCCGCTTGCATGATGACTGGTGTCCGTTGCGGAGAAGGGGCGCATAAGTGTGGCCCCGGCACAGTGAAGTGTTCCCCTTGATGATTGATCTCACGAACCAAATCCGGGTCGGTGTAGACGCCTGCTGTTCGATCCAGCTTGACTGCATCGCTTCGCCAGGACGAGTTCCACAGCTTGTAGACCACATCCATGTATTCCTCTGCGACCGCGTAGCGTTCATCGTGTGAGGTTTGAGAGCGACCATTGGTCAGGTTACGCGCAGCCGAGTCGAGGTATCCCGTCACCACATTCCAACCCACCCTCCCATGCGTCAAGTGATCGACGGTTGACATTCGTCTCGCCAGGTGATAGGGTTGCTCGTAGCTGGTACTGATCGTCACGCCGAACCCGATACTCGCCGTTGCAGCGGCCATGGCTGGCACGACCGACAGAGGCTCATGGACGGGCCATTGCGCCCCACTGCGAATGGCCGGGGTCAGGTTCTTTGGGCCGCCATAGACGTCGTAGCCACCCAGCACGTCCGCAATGAACATGCCTTGAAAGTGGCCCCTCTCGAGAAGCTTCGCCAGATCGACCCAGTGGTTGATGCTGTTGAATTCGGATGATCGATCTTCGGGGTGTCGCCATAGGCCGGGAGACTGGTGTCCTGGGCACATCTCCACGAATGCGTTGAGGATGAGCTTCTTCTTTGGTGTCGGATTATCGTGCTGTGAGTGATGGGCGCCATTGGTGGTTGGTATTGATTCGTGACGGTTGCCATCGGCTGAACGACCACTTGCGCCGCTCAGATGTCGAACTATATTCACAGTGCTCTGGCAAATGTTGATGTGGCGGTGGTCATTCCGCGGTGTGCAGAGGCCATTAGGCACCACTCTGCCGTCGACGATCACCATCGCTAGTTACTCCCTCACGTGAGAATCATCGTTGCTGGTCGATGCATGTCAATTATCATCCTGGCTCGGTGGTGGAACAGAGGGCACGGCTGATATGAAACAGTCGTGCAACAATGGCTGGGAACCTGATACCGAGTCAGTTCAGTACCTCTCGTATCTGACTCGGAATGCACTGCAAACACTGTTCTTAGTGTAGGTAGGTAGTTAGTTACGCTAAGCACCTCGTTGCCTAAATCGGACGCTTCTTATTTTGACTAGTTGAGTGCATTTGAGATAACTAGTCGATCGGCCTAACAACTAACTAGTGTTGAAGTGGGAGTGTGACAGAGCCTGCGTACGCACGACGAGCAGACATGATGACCATTTGCGACTGGCACCTGTCGTTACAACCAAATTTCCCGGCTTTTTCGGTGCGCTTACGGCGGGGATCAATGAGCAATGCCCCCGGCCCCCAGCCAGCGTTGGCAGCAACTGATTCCTTGGTCGCTTCGCGTGCCGAAGTCGCCGACCAGTGCGTCATGCAAGTCCTGGCTGGCTCGGCGTGAGCTCAACAGCATGGACGTGTGAGAGGGCAGGCGGAGGGATCGCCGCACAGAGTGAGATGGCAGGCAGTCCGTCATCCTCCAAATTCAGCCGGAACGGCGGACGAGTATCTTTTGCTGGGCCCCGGCACGGAGATGATGTTCTGTCGGGAATCTGCAGCCTGCTAAGCCCAACCCCGCCGCCGATCCAAGTCTCATGGTGCTCGGGCTACCGCAGGCGACGGCTTCGATAGATGGGGGTAAGGAGGGGGGCGGGGGAGAGTGTTCGTGGCCATATCGCCGGCTTTGATAGATGGGGGTAGGGGGGGGGGGGGGGGGGGGGCCGGCGTGGGGGAGAGTGTTCGTGGCCATATCGCGGTGCGGAAGATGCTCGTCCGGGGGAAACCACCAGAGAAGGGCATCACTCGATCTGGACGGGCCTTGAGTTCAGGCAACGTGCCTGTCGGTGCATTGCATCATACTGCCGTGATGTCCATGGGTGCTGGGTGAGGGGTGAAAGGATTCAACTCTCTTCGCTGCGTGTGGGATCGAACGCGGTCGAGAGGACTCCGCTGGAGAGTGACGGCATGTGAGATGAGTCAAGTGGGTATGTGCGTCGAAGAGAAGTGTCATTTCATCACCATCGTCGAGTCATATGCGTGTACACGTGCTTGATCAACAAGTGGTGTGTGGAGTGCTGTGATCTCACGCTGCTGTCTATCCTTCCTCCTGATGCTCGCTCGCCATGCACATTGCTCGCGGCGGAGGGAACATCAATCGTATAGACGATGAGTCGGGCAACTGCCCGCGCCCTTCCTCTCCCACCAGCCTCGAATGCAGTCGCGATGGAATTTGCACCAGCACTCCATCGTTCCCAGCTCGTCGCCAGGTTCGAACTCGTCGAGGCAGATGATGCATTCCTGTGGCTCGCCGTCTGCGCCCACACAGTCCTTCTCCGTGGCCTTGGACTTGAACATTCCGCGCGGCCGGAAGCTGCCGGCGCGAGGACGTGACGCTTCGAGCGTGTGGGAAGCGGCACCGGGGACGTGGGCAGCACCGGGAATGGGCAGCGGACGGGCAGCCGAGTGAGTTGGCGTGGAAGAGAAGCGGGTGGCGATGCATTCTTTAATGTGCGCCTCACGGACCTCTTGACCCGGTGGCATCTCCTCGCCACACACGGGACACTCGTCCTCCTCGCGCACTTGACGCCGTGGAGGCGACTGCCCGGGCACGGGTGGAGGAGGCATTACCACCTGGCCTTGCGGTGTCAGGGTGGCGTTGAAGGGGTTGAGACTGGGGTGAGGGGGAGGGGGGGGCTCGGATGGGTAGGTCGGTGGGCCGCCACCGCTGCTGCCAAAAGCTCTCGCCGACGCAAGCAGCTGCTCCAGGCGTTGGTTGTGGGGCGGCGGCGTGCTCGATGACTGGCGGGGGTCGAATCGCGATTGTGGTGGTCGTTGGGTCCCGGGATTCGATCCACTTCGAGATTGAGCACGAAGCTGTGGCAGATGCGGCAAGTGTGGCAGCATGTTGGGTGCGCCTGGCTCGGCTGTGCCCGGCTCGGCTGTGCCAGAGGTGTTGTCGTTGAGGTGGTGAGGCGGAAGACTTGGTAACGGCGGAACCGGCGCGGCAGGGACCGAAGCAGCGTTGTTGGTGGTGTCTGGTGTCCACGGATCGGGCACGCACGGGTTGCAAACCCTCACGACCTCGCCGCCGCCCAGGGCAGGATTTGCCCGGCTCGCGGGCGACGGCGACCGGGCGTCATCGTCCCAGACGTACTGGTTGGGCGGCTGCACGATATACTGGCGGGGGATGGTGATGCGGTGGGGGGAGCACCGATTGCACACCACTCGCCCGCACTTCCGGCAATGATGTCGCCGATACAGCATGCTGAACTCGGCATCGCACACGGGACATTTCGACACTTCGTGGTCGGGCTGCCACCGAGGCAGTCCCGTGTCGCTCTCCCGTCGCCGACATCTCTCGGCTGCGCGTGAGCTGCTTCGGCTGTCGACGCTGCCGTGCATTCCGGGATATGACCCTCTCGGCCCTCTCGAGCCGCGTCTGGGCGGCGGCGGTGAGGTCAGATCGATGGCGGTGGCTCGGCTGCTTCCGGACGGCATGGCAGCGTCGGAGGGTGGGATGGACGGCGGGTAGGGATGGTTTCTCCTCTCCGGTTCGGGCCCCGTGTGTCGCCGTTTACGGTCAGCGCTGTCTCTGCTTTCTCTTCTCTGTGGAGGACCTGGACGTCGGTCGTCACGGACGGTAGCGCCGGCAGCGCGGAGATAATCGAGCCATGTCAGCTCATCTGTCCGCCCGTTCGACTGGCGACTCATGCTCATGGCGGATGGGAGGGTGCACGCTCCTGAGGTACGGGATGTGGGTGAATGTGTGTGGCTATGTCTATGTGTACGTAACATACCCTGGGATATCCCCGGGCTATGAGGGGGGAAGGGGGGAGGGGGTTGCTCTCGGCACAGCTTCTTCCTCCAAGGTCACCGACAACAACAATTATCGTAGTTATCTGTACTATATGACGTCGTAGTAATACTCTTCACAAGTCCTCGACCATCGTGAGCCTCGATGACGCATATGCTTGATGGAGCACCTGGACTGTCCCCGCGTGCGCGCATTCATTGCGTGCGGGGCACAGGACCGGCAGTGCACGGAGCTTGGCCGTGGCAGTGTGTCGAATGCATTCATCGATCCCACCGTAACCCTAACCCTACCACATCCAAAGCATCGTCCACTGTCTCCCGGCATTTTCCTGCCAAGTGTCCTCGTCCACGGCACCATCACCAGGCGGAGATGAGCAGCGATAGCAGCATTGTCGACCCCCTCTACTTCCGCCTCGGCTGACTCCGAGGCGGCCGATCCAATCGATGAGAGTGGCTGTCGATTCCTCGCGGTCCCGCGCCCGTCGCCGTACTGTGACTGTGGCTGCTGTGCCCGTGCGACGACGACTGGTGGTGTGGGTGACGACGGTTGCTGCTGCTGCTGTGACGGGGACCGCGAACCCGAGAAAAAGACTGGCCCTGATGCTGAAGGTCCTGGGGCGATTGCTGCTGTCGTGGTCGAGGTTGTAAAGGGACGTCAGTGTTGATGGGAGTGAAGGCGGCTTGTGCTCGTGCTGGACCTGCGGAAGGGGGATGAGAAGGCCGAGGTTGCTGCTGCTGTTGCTGTTGCTGTTGCTGTTGCTGTTGCTGTTGCTGTTGCTGTTGTTGCTGTTGCTGTTGCTGTTGCTGTTGTTGCTGTTGCTGTTGCTGTTGCTGTTGTTGCTGTTGCTGTTGATGTTGCTGTTGCTGTTGCTGTTGCTGTTGTTGCTGTTGCTGTTGATGTTGCTGTTGCTGTTGCTGTTGCTGTTGTTGCTGTTGCTGTTGATGCTGCTGTTGATGTTGCTGTTGCCGTTGCTGTTGTTGCATGACGTTGGACATGGGTGGTGGGATACCAATGGTGTAGGATGTACAAGTCACGGGCGCCATGGTGTACGGAGAGGTGACGGCGGGAAAAGGCGCTGCTGTTACCTGGCTGACGGGTACTGTGGGCGAGGGAATGGTGGGCGTATTCGGGTCCGAGGGATTGGAAGGATGCGCACTGCCCGCCATGTGCCAACCCAAGGGCGCGAAGGTGTGGGGTGAATATGTCTGTAGTCCTACATCCTCAAGCAGGAACATGCCCGTGTTTCCCATGACGGCGTCGTTCTGGAAGTCGGTCACGGCGGCGGTGTCGATGTGCAATTGTGGTTGGTAGCCAGCACGCGCCGCTTGAGCCTGTTGTCTTCGCTGCTGTCGTCGGTGGCCGAGCAGAGCCAATCCGCCGGAAATGCGCTGAACGGCCAGTTCGGCGAGCTGGTGCACGCCGTGGCGCTGCAGCTCAACGAAGACGGCGTAAGCTTTGTCAACCCAATGCACATTCATCTCGATCTCCGTCTCCCAGCAGTCGAGGATCAAGATCATGCACGCATTGAACGCTTGTTGGCTCATGGTCCAGCAAATGAGCACCTCTGGCCTGCGAAAGTACAGGAACAGAAAGGCCTGGATCAGAGCACAGGAAGAATTGATGACCAGGCATCTGCCTCGCAATGGCGCGGGGTGCGGAGGATGCTCGGGGTACAGCGAGCTCTGCATGGTGGCTGGTCGGGGAGGTGGACCCATCCATCCAGGCGGTGAGTTCTCGTTGGCGACGCCTTGGGTGCGCTCAAGCCGCTGTCGGTTGAGCAGGATGAGGAGGGATTGCACCTTGACATAGAGCACTACAGACGTCAGCGCGGAGTGGCGACACGGGAGGGAAGGGCTCTTACTGGCCGACATGACCTCCAACGGCCAATCGGGCAACGTCGTGGTTTCTCGCGACCAACTTTCGTTGAACTGCAAGGCTTCAGGCATCGTGTCCCAAAGACCGAGCAACTTGTCGGTGAACTCGTCGATGCGGCCCACGTTCATCATGCCGTCACTGCCCAGGATCTGTCGCGCCAGAATGGTGAAGTGGTCGACGAACTCTCCCAGCCGGAGGATGGTTGGGTTCGTCGTCAGCTGTTCGGGAGGAGGGCAGTCTCCCAAGCCCGAGATTCCCAACGGTCGACCAAGCGTCACTGAATACTGCTGATCCATATGCAACATCCACCACCATAGCGTGCGTCTGATCATGCTCTCGCGGAGGGGAGGAGTGGGTTCGAGGAGCTGCGGGTTGCGGTGGAGGCCGATCGAGTGGGCCATGCGAATCGTGGTGCCAAACAACGTCCAGGCGTCGAGGAATCGGCCGCTGTTGGTCAGATAGGGCCCGAGCATGACCAGAGTCTGGATTCCCAAAAGCGTCGGCGTGTTCATGAACGATGCAACGCGAAGCGCTTGCATCGCTGCTGCGACTGGGGACGGGTCAGTGCGGGCGTGGCGGGGATCAAAGCATGGCCGGGTGCGTACTGTACACATCACTGTGCCGTCTCGTTTCTTCCACGGCTCCTTCGGCCCAACCGCCGTACCGATCGTGGATGCCCATTTGCATGGCGGTGGCGAGCATGGCGAAGATCAACGCCAGCATGTCGGGCGCTCGTTCCGCAAAGTTGACGGCGTCGCTCAAGAAGCGATCGACCTCTTTCCGGCTGAGCTCGTCGGGCGTGTGAGGCAAGTAGCAGGACTGTGCTCGTTTCTGGAATACGTCCAGGCATTGCAGGGTTTCGTCGTGGGCCGGAAGGAGGTCGCGCGCCAGGTCGCCTGCGCTGTTGCCGGACTGCCACAGGATGGAAAACGGGTAGAGAGATTGCTCCTGATGATACAGATCCTTGCCTCGGGGGATGGTGTGTGTGAGGGATTGCGTGCCTAACTGAAGGTTGGCAAACTAGACTGGCGCCGTCAGCGAGCATTTCTTTTTTTTTTCGTTCCACCGTGACAGTTCACCTGAGGCTCACATCAGCAACGATGTTGGCAAGGCCAGGTGTTCCAAAGTAGAGGTTGTCGACCCGCTCACCGGTCTTGAAGCGCCGTTGTCGCGAGGCTGCCGCGCGTGCGGCGGAGGTCCGTGAAGTCTTTTTGTCTGACGAGTCCTCGTCTTCGTCCTCGTCTCCCGACTGAGCGAGGCGAGCAGCTTGGAGTCTTTCCCTCAGTCGCTGATTCTCCGCGCGGAGCTTGCGGATCTCGTACGACTGTTGGATGGCACTGTAGTCGTTGCCCTCACCGACGACGAACTCACACTCCTTGGGGTGCCCTCGAGCGCAACAAGCCGAGCAGGGTTTGGTTCGATCACACTGTCAACACACGCGCGCGCGCGTCAGCGTTCGATTTGCCAGACTCGCCTTCGATCAACGAAGGCTTCCGGCGTACCTTGACCTTGCGTTCGCGACACTTTGTGCAGGACAGAAGCTGTCTGGATTGGGGCTTCTTCTGGCGCTCTCCCGATCCACTTCGCTGGAGCGGGTTCGAAGGACCTCCTCCTGGAGCCGGTGGGCATGGCCCGGACCCGGCCCAGGATGATGAACTCATTCTACGCTCCGTCGGACGAGGCAGGAATCCGTGAGCATGGCGATTCAGCTGTCAGGGCTGGATGCGCACTGGGGATCTAGATAAGCGAATGGGGGTACAACAGGCTGTCTAATCCAGTGTCGTGGGACGGTGGTGGTCAAGGTTGAACATATAACACTCTGACCAAAGCCATGTCCCGTCACCACCACGTCGACCAAGACAGCGTGCATCAAGGTCGCGGGGGGCTTTCCGCGACCGGTCTCCACAACGAGGCTTCATGTCATGTGGAGGGGGGGGGTGGCCGAGCGGCTGGTGTTGTCAAAATTGGAGGTGTGGCGACGACACCTGCTCGTTGGGCGGTGCGGTAGAACTGGCGGCCAGCCAAAGCCAATGCTTGGGTGCCCGTGCTAGCAATCGTCGACATGTGCATCACGGACGGTCGACTTCTGCATCATGGCCGGCCGACTGCATGGCGGGCCAAGCGAATGGCGGAAGGGCAGCCGGCGAAGTGTGGGCAGCGGGAGCAGGGCGTGGTGCACGACAGAGCGCCGGTGAAGTCGCACCAGCCAATACATACACACAGCCAATACATACACCGACACCGACGGGGCACGTACGACGGCTGCCGGTCTGACCGCCCTATCAGACACGGTCGGGGCCGGCGGCGACGGCCAATGCTCGCCAGATTGGTCCTCCTGCCGCATGCGGCTTCATGGCTGTTGCATGCGGCTTCATGGTTGTTGCATGCGGCTTCATGGTTGTTGCATGATGCTCGCATGCGCCCCCGACCGAGAACGCAGGCTGGGTGCGATCGTTCCCGGCACATCTGGTGGATGCGGCCGATGTGCATCAGAAGCCCCAGCGACGGCCCGGATCGATGCGCCGTCACCACCTACAACTACGCCCCGCCCATTCCCTCTCGCCGCCGGACGGGCTGCGGTCTGATCCGCCTCGATGGGATGCCGCCTCGATGGGATGCCGCCTCGATGGGATGCCGCTTCGATGGGATGCCGCATCAACCGACCCAGTGCCACGCCGTGCCGTGGTGGCCACATGACAAATTACCCGCCAGCCATGCGCGCGGCGTGGGCGAGAACGCGATGGATTCAGTGCGGTTCGCTTCATTCACTCGCAATGTCGGCGGCGCACACAGGTGGAGTCCCAGCGGCCGCGAACCCAGGCGGGCGAGCGCAGGCTCTCGCGAAAGGAGTCGTCGCACCGCGCTCCTGGGCTGTACGCCCTGGTCGGGCGGTGGGTGGTGGTGCTCTTTGGCTGGTGCTGCTCCTGCGGCCATCTTTGGCTGGTGCTGCGAGCGTCCTTGGCGGGCGCTGCGAGCATCACTGGGCATCGATCGTGTCTGGCCTTTCTTCCCATAGCACTGCACCACGCCACCCAATCCCGTCCCAGGCCCGAGGCTGTGTCGTGTGACGGCCATGGGGAGCGCCGTGCCTACCGCAACACTGGAATCCGGCACTCCCAGCTACCAGGATCCGCACCACCTTCACAACACCTGGCCTTCTGCTTGGCTGCCATGCCCACCAACCCTCCGTCGCATCGAGCCCCCAGCCGCCGCGCCGGGTCGCCCTGCATTCATTTGCCCTTGTGCCTCTGTCGTCGTTCCTTGCAGCCCGACCCCTCCACTGCCTCCGTCACAGTGGTCGCTTTCTTCCATTTCGCCGACCAGTAAAGGGACCATGATCTGTGTATTGACCAACTAACTAGCCACTTCCTATACTTTCAATCATATAGCGAACTAACCTTCTAGAAGTTTTATACTTTCACCTACGCTACTATACTAATTTGCCATTTTTCGGCACGCTTCTTTTTATTCCTTTTTAACCCACCCTCTTATAACTATCCCTATTTCTTGATTATAATCTATACGATTTTGGCATCCTTATTATAGATACCTTATCTCTCTAACAACCTACTATGCTATGTAGCAGTATATTATGTTTTTCTTAGCCTAGCTGTTATAGTAGACCTCTAGTTAGCATAAGGTACTACTATAATAGTTTAGTAATGCTTTCGAGAAACGTCTGTAGAGCCTAGGTGCTAAGTGTTGCAGTAGTGGAAAGGGGTAGGACGAGATAATAGGGTGGACCCTAGAATTTCGGCTCGGCCCCTTCCGAGATTTAGGTTCTGGACCGGACCGAGCCGGGCCTTGGCACACTACCACTACGAAAGCCTACTACTACTACTATATAGATTCCTTCCTCTCTTTAGTTTGCAATATAGTTATTAAATAAGCTGTATTGAATAATATCTGTATAAGCTTATATTAGGGGACTGTTAGAGGACGCCGTCCTGCCAGGTCCCGGACCTGGACCGGCCGTCGTCCTAAGGAGTACAACTTAGCAGTGCCAGCATGCCCTAGCCAGGCCGAGCCCTAACTCGGCCTAGCCGAGTTGGCACCTGTAAGGGCTTAAGAATCTTGGTTCAGAAACTTAAGGCTGGGTATCCACATAAAGGAACTAATAGGCAGTTCCTTCGTCGTCCGCTGCTGTACAATTTGTACCTACGAAGCTAAGCTAGCAATTTCCCTCTATGCAGGGGTATAGGGGTTTCGCTCCGTATAGAGGGTTAGGAGTTCCCCTCTGTACAGGGATGCAGAGTTTTCCCTGTATATAGAGGGGCGGCTATTTCCCTCTATATAGGGACGTAGGATTCTCCCTCTATATAGGAGTAGGGTCGTATTAGTAACTCCGTACAGAGGGTAGGGTCGTGCTAGCGCCGCTAAGTCGCAATCCTTAGGGCGATAGCTAGCTTAGGTCTAGGACCTAGCTAGGCGGCTTAGGTCTAGGACCTAGCTAGGCGGTGTCCCCTAACATTACCTCCCTCCCTCCTCGTAGTCTCGTCCCTGTACGCCGTCGTGTCGTACGATTGCTCGTAGCGTTCCCTTTCTAAATAGTGCTCGCCTATACTCGTCTAGTTGTCTGTAAAGTCGACTATTGTCCAGGCACTTGCTAGTCGGCAATGCCTGCCAGATGCCCTCCCTCTACGCTGCTGCAACCTTGGGCCTGTCTATTTAGATCCCGAAGCTAAGGCAGAGGAAGACCTACGAGCAGGGACAGCAGGTAGTGCTAGATCGCTTCTACCTAATCTTAACCGATTCTGGTTACTCCTTTAAAGATGTCGAAGCTAAGGCAGAGGAGGATCCGTCAGCAGTTATAAAGGTGCAGGAGGCGCTCGGTTCCGTCTAGTTTATTATTTTTTACAGTCGCAGCCTAGGCCTTTAGTTAGAGTAGGAACTTCGTATATAGGCTTCTGTAGGGCTCCCGCTGTATGCAGGTAAGCTGTCCTGTCCTTACCTGTCTATTTACCCTAACTCTATTATCTGGACAGGAACTCCGTCGTCTGATTAGCGTATACGATCTGCGATCCTATGCCTTTTGTTTAGTGCTTCGGTCGCTGGCTGTAGTCTCTAGGGTTTAGGTAGGTGTTCTGGACTGTTGTTGTCTGTAGGGTAAGGTAGTAGCTGTTTACCCGGTAGTTGTCCGTACAGCCTTAGGCAGACCGGTTACCCTGTACAGTCTCTCCCTACCCTATACCGCTCTATTCCTATTCTTCTACCTTTCCCTACTTCCTGTACCTATACTATACTTCTTGTAGGTTCCCTAGTGTCGTCTCTTCTTTTATATCTCTAGGGATAGATGTCTCTAGTTCCCCTCTATTCCTGCTCCTCCTTTGCAGCTTCCTAGTCTTGCCTGCAGCTGCCTTATCCTGCCTGCAGCTGCCTAACATCTCTTGTAGCTGTATAGTCTAGGCTGCAGTCGCCTAATATTACTTGTAGCTGCCCTGTCTTGCAGCTGCTATCTGTCCTACCCTATACAGTACAGTGTTACTGCGACCGTTTACTAGGGTGTCTCTCCTCCTACTTGTCTAGTGCCTGTATGTCCTAGAGAGCCTCGTACAGTTCCTATATAGGTTCTGTCTAACCTGTCTATTTAACTAGGTATTCTATCTTCTTCCGCTTCCTCTAGCTCTTAAGGATTTCTTCTACCTTATACTCTTCCTTACCTTTAGTAATAATCGCTAGAGGGCGCGCGTTGTCTGTCGTCTAGTACAGGAGGGGGTCTGTATATGCCAGCTTTACGAGGTCTATATAGAAGACTAGGTAGATCCCTAGGGGAGTATTAAGTCGTACAGCGTATATCCTTACTAGCCGGACTACTGTAAACTTCCGGTTCTTCTAATCCAGTTTCTTGCTTAGCCGGTCTATATAGATATTGCACTGGTTTAGCTAGACCTTATCTCCTGCCTTGTACCTCGGTGCAGCCTGTCGTCCCTTGTTAGCCTGCTCTTCTGCATTCTGTTAAGCTATAGCTAGACTCGCTTTCGCCTATTAATAGGCGCTCGAGATCGTCCGTACAATAGCTTCTCCCTACTGGATTAGAGATCGTACAGGGCGTAGGGTAGCGCTGCTTAGGGTCGGTAGGAGCGGAGAGTAGTTGTATCTATAGGTTATAAAGAAGGAGGACAGTCCTATAGCATTAGCTGTACAGCTGTTAATAGCTAGTTCCGCTATAGGGAGGAGGCGGTTCCAGTTTGTCTAGTCGTAGTCGATGTACGCTTAGAGGTATGCTTCTAATGTCGAGTTAACCCTCTCTATCGCGCTGTCCGTCTACAGGTGCTATACGGTTAATAGGCGACGTTCTACGTTTAACAACTAGCAGACCCTTGCCTAGAGCTAGCTCGTAAACTGTGTACCCTAGTCTAATACAATTGACCTAGGGAATCTATGCTTGCTGAACGTCGTCTGTATAAATACCTAAGTAGTGTCCTTAGCTGTAGTAGAGCCTATTCCCTTCAGTATAACCCCCTTTATTAGCTTGTTAGTAATTACTATAATGTTCCGCTGTCTGTCGCTCTTAGGGAGGTCTATAATAAAGTCTACTGTTAGGTCCTGCTAGGGCCGGTCTAGTATTAGTAAGGGTTTTAGCAGCCTGTACTTCAGTTTATGCTAGGGCTTCGTCCGTCTACAGACATCGCAGTTCTATATAAACCTACGGATGTCCTTTGCTATCGCTAGCCAGTAGTAGTCCCTAGCGACAATGCTGTACGTATCCTCGCGCCCTAGATGTCTAGTCGCTATTAAATCGTGCGCCTGTTGTATTAAGCTCGTACGGAGCTTCTCGTCTGCTAGGACCCAAATCCGATTCCTAAACTTTAGGTTGTTCTCCTCCTCCACTATGCACTCCGCTGCTAACACCTTAAGGTAGAGCTCTGTTAGGAGCTTCCGCTGTCCTCCTTAGATTGCTATATAGGCTCCTTAGTAGACTTCGTCCTTTTCTACTACCTCTTCCTACACCTATAGCTAGGGTTCCTATATATATGTTGCCGCTAGGCGGATAGTCTCCTCGCCTAATTCCTCCTTAAACATCTAGAATATCTGTAATTTCAGCTAGTCGTTATCGTACATCGTTGGCATGTCCTAATCCCGTCTGGATAGCGTATCGGCCCTGCTGTTGTCCTTGCCTTTACAGTACTAGAGTCTTATATTAAAGCGGCTTAGGTACATCGCCTATTGTACGTACCTCTTAGACAGCTTTCGGGTTTGCATAAAGTACTCGAGGTTCTTGTAGTCGGTTAGGGCGAGGAACTCGGGAACCGAGCGGAGTTCTCTATCCTACACCTTGTAACACTATACGACTGCTAGCAATTCCTTGTCGTAGATAGGGTAGTTGCATTTAGCTAGAGAGTTCTTCTTAGAGAAGTATACGTATAGGTGCAGGAATCCGTCCGAGCCTACCTATAACAGGATACCTCCTATACAATACCCTAAGAAGTCGGTTTCCAGTATCGTCGTACGTTCCAGATCGAAGGCAGCAAGCGTTAGTCCTATAGTAAAGAGCTCCTTTAGTCTGTTAAAGCTTCTATTACACTCGTCTATCTACTTAAACTGTTTGTCCTTATGTATTAGCTCGACTAGGGGGCGTACGATCTCTAAGTAGTTCCGTATAAACTAGCGGTAGAAGTTAGCAAACCTAAGGAATTCTTATATGCCCTTAACACTTATAGGGGGCTTCTATTGCTTAATAGCATTAATCTTCTTCCTGTCTATGCTAATGCCTTTCCCTGCCTCGATAATAAACTCTAAGTATTTTATATATTGTATACTGAATTTACATTTGTCGATGTTAAGGTATAAGCTAGCCTATTGCAGTCGATCTAATACCTTCTTAACGTCCTATATGTAGTCTGTATAGGTGCCGTCCGTACATACTAGTATATCGTCGAGGTATACAGAGCAGATGTCGTCTAGTAACCCTTGTAGAGACCTGTTAATATACCTCTAGAAGGTTGCCGGTGCGTTAGCAAGGCTAAAGGGGGTAACAAGCTACTCAAAAAGACTATATCTCGTACAGAAAGTAGTTATCTATTTATAACCTTCCTTGACTCGTATCTTATAGAAGGCCGAGACTACGTTAAGCTTAGTAAACTACTTTGCCTTGCTAATTCCTCCGAGGGTCTCCTTAATTAGGGGCAGGGGGTACCGGTCCTTCTTAGTAATTGCGTGAATGCCTCTGTAGTCTACGCAAAAACGCAAGCCGGCCTTGCCTTCTTTATAGATAAACAGCACTAGGGCTCCTACAGATAATGTACTTGCGCAAATAAAACCTTTAGCAAGTAGGTCGTCCAGTGTCTTGCGCAGTACTAGGAGTTCTCTAGAGGACATGCTATACAGCGGGCCGTACGGTACTTTAGGCAGACTCCTATCCGGACTGGGCTCTAGCTAGATGTTGTAGTTAATTCCTTCTCCTTAGTATAGGGGCAGTTTCGAGGCCAATTTTGGCTCGAAGAGGTCTAGGTATTCTGTATATTCCGATAGGAGCTTCGTATAGGGGTCCGTCGCCTTCTTAGGCACTAATGCCTTCTTAATATCCGTAGTTGCAGTGTTGACTTTGGCCTTAGCATTGCCGCCCTACGGAACTCTCCCTTGGTCTTAGAGCCTCTACTTCGTCGCTGCTAGGTACAGGCGTCCTCGTCTAATGTCTAGCTTGCCCTGCTAGCGCTCTATCTATAGCTTCCCTAATATTAGGCTATACCCTAACTTGTCCTGTACAACTTAGAGGTATAAGTTCTGCTCGTAGTGTCCTTGTAGCTCTATCGTTACTTTCACTATATAGGTAATGTCCAGTCCTTACCTAGTAATGCCCAGTATGCGTACAGGTACAGTAGGGGTCGTCTTAATGTAGTGTCTCTATACGAAGTCTTCGCTAATTACTATGTATACTAAACATCCTGTATTAATTAGCGTCTGCGCTATAGCAGTCCCGTTTAGCGTAGGTCGTACGATAAACGGCGTAGTCGTTATGTAATTGCTCTTAAAAGATAGCTAAGTAGTACTTTAATTTGGCAATCTATCTCGTATACGCCTCTAGCAGAGCCTTCGCTTAGAGGCTACTCTTTTCCTAACTTGTCGTCGTCTAAGGGGGACTCTTAGTTCTCTTGTTAGGGCGCCGCAGTTGCTACCCTTGCAGTAGTCGGCCGTCCCCTAGGTCTCTCTGCTAGCAAAAGCCTGCAATTCTATGCAGTATGCCCTATCTTGCTATACCGGTAGCAGCTCCCTTCTGCTCGTCTCTTGTTAAAGGTAGCTGTATCTACCTACTGTGCCCTTTTAGCACCGGCCCTTAGTTGTACAGTAACGGCTGCTGCTACTCTTATCGTCGTCGTTAGTTCCTAGTCTATAGCGTCCTACTGCCGATAGAGGGGCTGTTACATCTCGTAGGCGCAGCTTATCTGTCCGAGCCTGCACTGTTAGTCGTCGACTATCCTAAAGAGATTACAGAACTCCTTATACGAGGCTAGTCGCATTACGCCTACTAGTCCTATTATAATCTCCTTAGAGAAGCCTACCTCTAAGGTAGTAATTTTTACCCTGTCCTCCTATTAGAGTCTTCCTGCCTCTCCTAGGGTCTAGTCGTATTCCGTAAGGAACTCTCGTACAGTCTTGCATCCTTGCTTTATAGTATTAACCTGTAGGAGTGCTTAGCTTTTACGGTCCAGGTCCTTATAGCTCCTGTTAAGAGCTGCCTAGAGTATTGTCGTAGTCGCTATTGCTAGGTTGGCAATGGCCGTCTTGTAGTACGGCAGAATTCGTGCTGCCGCCCTGCCCTTTAACCTCCTAAAGAGGTACACTACCTTGTCTAGCTTAGTCGGGTATGCTCCTAAGTCGACCAGAAGCTTAGAGCGTATCTAGGCAGCCTAGGAGGAGTACTTAGCTAGGGCCTTACTATCGTAGGTAGTAACGTCAGGGAGTTTACTCTTAAGGGCCGGGGCGTAGGCCGTCGTGTTCGTCGTCGTCGTAGGGGTCGGATCGCAATCGGACGCCCTAAGCTGTTAGAGCTCCTATTCTCGTTAGGAAATTATCGCAGCCTAGTAGCTTACTTGCTGTTCGAGCTAGGCCTTGCATGCTAGCAGCTCCTCGTACATACAGTGCACATAATTCTGCATAGCTGTAGGTTCTATAGGGATGTCGCCGTCTATCTTCGTTGTATTACTGCGGTTACCGACAGTAAGATTAGTTCCTAATATAAGGGCTTAAGAATCTTAGTTTAAAAACTTAAGGCTAGGTATCTATATAAAGGAACTAATAGGCAGTTCCTTCGTCGTCCGCTGCTGTACAATTTGTACCTATAAAGCTAAGCTAGCAATTTCCCTCTATATAGGGGTATAGGGGTTTCGCTCTATACAGAGGGTTAGGAGTTCCCCTCTGTATAGGGATGCAGAGTTTTTCCTATGTACAGAGGGGCGGCTATTTCCCTCTATATAGGGACGTAGGATTCTCCCTCTATATAGGAGTAGGGTCGTATTAGTAACTCCGTACAGAGGGTAGGGTTATGCTAGCGCCGCTAAGTCGCAATCCTTAGGGCAACAGCTGGCTTAGGTCCAGGACCTAGCTGGGCAGCTTAGGTCCAGGACCTGGCTAGGCGGCGTCCCCTAACAGCACCCCTTCCCCCCTACACTCCTATATAGAGAGAAATCTCTGCACCCCTATACAGAGGGAAATCTCTGCACCCCTATACAGAGGGAAATCTCTGCACCCCTACATAGAGAGAAATTGCTAGCTTGCTTTGTAGATACAAATGTATAGCAGCAGACGCCGAAGGAACTGCCTATTAGTTCCTTTATATAGATATCCGGCTTTAAGTCTAAACTAAAATTCTTAAACCCCTAATATTAGGAACTAATCTTACTGTTAGTAACTGCAGTAATATAACGAAGATAGACAATGCTACCCCTATAGATACTACGGACATGCAGGACTAGATGCGGCATATATATAAGGAGCTAATAGCTCGTACAAACTAGCTTAAACAATAATTAGGCTACTAGGCCTCGACGATTTCCTAATAGGAACAGGAGCTCCGACAGCTTAGGGCGTCTAATCGCGATCCGACCCCTACGACGACGACAACGAACACGTAAAATTCTTAAGCCCCTAATATTAGGAACTAATCTTACTGTTAGTAACTGCAGTAATATAACAAAGATAGACAATGCTACCCCTATAGATACTACGGACATGCAGGACTAGATGCGGCATATATATAAGGAGCTAATAGCTCGTACAAACTAGCTTAAACAATAATTAGGCTACTAGGCCTCGACGATTTCCTAATAGGAACAGGAGCTCCGACAGCTTAGGGCGTCTAATCGCGATCCGACCCCTACGACGGCGACAACGAACACGTAAAATTCTTAAACCCCTAATATTAGGAACTAATCTTACTGTTAGTAACTGCAGTAATATAACAAAGATAGACAATGCTACCCCTATAGATACTACGGACATGCAGGACTAGATGCGGCATATATATAAGGAGCTAATAGCTCGTACAAACTAGCTTAAACAATAATTAGGCTACTAGGCCTCGACGATTTCCTAATAGGAACAGGAGCTCCGACAGCTTAGGGCGTCTAATCGCGATCCGACCCCTACGACGACGACAACGAACACGACAGCCGACACTACAGCATAAAAGAACAAGCTCCCTAATGTTACTACCTACAATAGCGAGACACTAGCTAAGTACTCCTCCTAGGCAGCCTAGATACGCTCTAAGCTTCTGGTTAACTTAGCAGTATACCCGTCTAAGCTCGACAAGGTAGTGTACCTCTTTAAGAGGCTAAAGGGCAAGGCGGCAGTACGAATTCTGCTGTAATACGAAATTGCTATTGCTAGTCCGGCAGAGGCAACTACGACGATCCTCTAGGCAGCTCTTAACAGGAGCTATAAGGACCTAGACTGCAAGAGCCGAGCCCTTATATAGCTTAACACTATAAAGTAAGGACGCAAGTCCGTATAGGAGTTCCTTGCAGAATACGACTAAACCCTAGCTAAAGCAGGAGGCCTCCTCTAGGAGAACAGAGTAAAGGTTACTACCTTAGAGGTTAGCCTCTCTAAGGAGATTATAACGGGCCTAGTAGGCGTTATCCAGCCGGCCTCGTACAAGATATTCTATAATCTCCTCCGGATAATCGACAATTAGCAGCGTAGGCTTAGATAGATAAGCTGCGCCTACGAACTACGCTAATTCTATTAACAGCAAGTAGACGCTATAGATTAGGAACCGACAACGACGAGAGTAGTAGCAGCCGTTACCGTACGACTAAGGGCTAGCGCTAAGAGGGCGTAATAGATAGATGCAACTATCCTTAACAAAAGAAGGGCAGAAGGAAGCTGCTACTAGTGTAGCTAGACAGAGCATACTGTACGGAATTGCGGGCTTCTGCTAGCAGAGAGACCTAGGGGACGGCCTGCCGCTACAAGTGTAGCGACTGCGGCAGCCTAACCTAAGACCTAAGAATTCCCCTTAGACGACGACGAGTTGGGAAAAGAGTAGCCTCTAAGCAAAGGCTCGGCTAGAGGTATATACGAGATAGATTGCTAAATTAAAGCACTACTTAGCTATCTTTTAAGAGCACCTATATAACAACGACACTGTTTATTGTACGACCTACGCTAAATAGGACCGCCTCTATACGAACCCTTATTAACACAGGATGTTTAGTATATAGAGTTATTAGCGAAAGCTTCGTATAGAAACACTACATTAAGACTACCCCTACTGTACCTGTACGTATATTGGGCATTACTAGACGAGGACTAGACATTACCTATATAGTAAAAGTAACGATTAAGCTGCAAGGACACTACAAGCAAGACCTATACCTCTACGTCGTACGAGACAAGTTGGGGTACGACCTAATACTAGGTAAACTATAGATAGAGCGCTAGCAGAGCAAGCTCGACGTCGGACGAGGACGCCTGTACCTGGCCGCTACGAAGCAGAGAGTCTAAGACTAAGGGCGGGTTCCACTAGGCGGCAATGCTAATGCTAAGGTTAACGCATATACCGAGGTTAACGCTGCGACTACAGACATTAAGAAGGCTCTAATACCTAAGAAAGTTACGGACCCCTATACAAAGCTCCTACTAGAATACTTAGGATACCTCGACCTCTTCGAGCCGAAATCGGCCTTAAAGCTGCCCCTACTCTAAGGAGAAGGAATCGACTACGAGATTAAGCTTAAGCCCTGCCTAGATAGAAGCCTGCCCAAAGTGCCGTATAGTCCGCTGTATAGCATGTCCTCCGGAGAACTCCTAGTACTATATAAGACACTAGACGACCTACTTTCTAAGGGTTTTATCTGCGTAAGTACATCCTTAGCTAGAGCCTTAGTGCTGTTCGTCTAGAAGGAAGAGCCAGCTAGGTTACGGTTCTATATAGACTATAGAGGTATTAACGCAATTACTAAGAAGGACCGGTATTACCTACCCCTTATTAAGGAGACCTTTAGACGGATTAGCAAAGCAAAGTAGTTTACTAAGCTTAACGTTGTTTCGGCCTTCTACAAGATAAGGATTAAGGAAGGATGTAAATAGATAACCGCTTTCTGTATAAGGTACAGCCTTTTTAAGTAGCTAGTAACCCCCTTTAGCCTTGCGAACGCGCCGGCAACCTTCTAGAGGTATATTAACAGGTCCCTATGAGGTCTTCTAGACGACATCTACTCTGTATACCTCGACGACACCCTAGTATTTATAGACAGCACCTGCGAGGACTATGTACGAGACGTTAAGAAAGTGTTAGACCGTCTGCAATAGGCTAGATTGTACCTTAATATCGACAAATGCGAATTTGGCATATAACGTACAAAATACCTAGGATTTATTATCGAGGTAGGGAAGGCTATTAGTATAGATAGAAAGAAGATTGATACTATTAAGCAATAGAAGCCCCCTATAAGTATAAAGGGCGTACGAGAATTCCTTAGGTTTGCTAACTTCTACTACTAGTTTATATAGAACTACTTAGAGATAGTCAGCCTCCTCGTTAAGCTAATGTATAAGGACAGGCAGTTCGCGTAGACAGAGGAATGCGATAGGAGTTTTAATAAGCTAAAGGAACTCTTTACTATAGGTCTAACGCTTGCTGCCTTCGATCTAGAACGTACGATAATATTGGAAACTGACTCCTTAGGTTACTATATAGGAGGTATCCTCTTATAGGTAGGCCCGGACAGCCTCCTGTACCTACATACGTACTTCTTTAAGAAGAACTCACTAGCTAAGTGCAACTACCCTATCTATAACAAGGAGTTGTTAGTAGTCGTACAGTACTATAAGGTATAGGACAGCGAACTCTGCTTAGTTCCTAAATTCCTCGCCCTAACCGACTACAAGAATCTCGAGTATTTTACATAACCTAGAAAACTCTCTAAGAGACACGTACGATAGGCGATGTATCTAAGCTGCTTTAATATAAAACTCTAGTACTGCAAAGGAAAGGACAATAGCAGAGCCGACGCACTATCCTAACGAGACTAGAATATACTAGCAACGTACGACAACGAGCGACTAAAATTACGGACATTCTAGATGTTTAAGGAGAACCTAGGGGAAGAAACTATCTGCCTAGCAGCGATATATATATTAGGACTCTACTAACAGGTATAGGAAGAGGCAGTAGAAAAGGACGACACCTACTAGAAAACCTATATAGCGATCTAGGAAGGACAGCAGAAGCTTCCTACAGAGCTTAACCTTAAAGTCTCGGCAGCAGAGTACATAGTAGATAAGGAGAACAACCTAAGGTTTAGGGACTGGACTTAGGTCCCTGCAGACGACAAGCTCTGTATAAGCTTTATATAATAGGCGTACGACTTAGTAGCAACCGGACACCTAGGGCATAAGGAGACGTACAGCATCGTCGCTAGGAACTACTACTAGCTAGCGATAGCGAAGGACATCTATAGGTTCGTACAGAACTGCAATATCTATAGACGAACAAAGGCCTAGCGGGAACTAAAGCACGGCCTATTAAAACCCCTACTAATGCCGGACTAGCTATAGCAGGACCTAACAGTAGATTTTATTACAGACCTCCCCGAGAGCGATGGACAACACAACATTATAGTAGTAACGGACAAGCTAACGAGGGGGGTAATACTAGAGAGAATAGACTCTATTACGGTTAAGGACACTGCCTAGGTATTCGTACGGACGACGTTTAGCAAGTACAGGTTCCCTAGGTCAATTGTGTCTAACTATAGTATACAGTTTACAAGCTAACTCTAGGCGAGGATATACCAATTGTTAAACATAGAACGTTGCCTATCGACTGCTTAGCACCTGCAGACGGACGGCGCGATAGAGAGAGTCAATTTAACACTAGAAGTGTACCTCTGAGCGTACGTTAACTATAACTAGACTAATTAGAACCGCCTCCTCCCTATAGCAGAGCTAGCTATTAACAGCCGTATAGCTAATGCTATAGGTCTGTCCCCCTTCTTTATAGCCTATAGGTACGACTACTCCCTGCTCCCGCCGACCCTAAGCAGCACTACCCTACGCCCTGTACGTTCCCTAATTTAGTAAGGGGAAGCTATCGTACAGACGATTATAAACGCCTACTAATAGGCGAAAGCGAGTCTCGCTATAGCCTAACAGAATGTAGAGGAGCAGGCTAACAAGGGACGACAGGCAGCACTAAGGTATAAGGCAGGTAACGAGGTATAGCTAAACTAGCGTAATATTCGTACAGACTGGCTAAGCAAGAAACTAGACTAGAAGAACTGGAAGTTTATAGTAATCTGGCCAGTAGGGACATATACTATATAACTTAACACTCCCCTAGGGATCTATCTAGTTTTCTATATAGACCTTGTACAGCTACTATATATAGACCCCTTCCTATACTAGACGACGGACGACGTACGCCCCCTAGCGATTATTACTAAGGACTAGGAGGAGTACAAGGTAGAAGAAATTCTTAAGAGCTAGAAGAAGCAGAAGAGGATAGAATACCTAGTTAAGTAGATAGGGTAGGTAGAGCCTATATAGGAACTGTACGAGACTCTCTAGGACACAGTAGTACTAGACAAGTAGGAGGAGGAACACCCTGTTAACCGGCTACAGTAACACTATACTGTATAGGGTAGGACAGATAGCAGCTATAGGCAGGACTAGGCAGCTATAAGAGACATTAGGCAGCTACAGGCAGGACTAGGCAGCTGCAAGAGATATTAGGCAGCTATAGACAGAACTAGGCAACTATAAGAGACATTAGGCAACTGCAGGCAGGGCTAGGCAGCTGCAAGAGACACAGGGCAGCTATAGGCAGGACTAGGCAGCTATAGGAGAATACACAGGAAGTAGGTGGAGATAGAACTAGGGATACAGACAACAGTAAACTGCTAAAAGAGTCCCTAGGAAGGGCATAGGGACGGAAGTAAGAAGAGAGGGAATAGGGAGGAGGTTAGAAGCTGTACGAGATAACTATACTGCCCGAGGCTATATAGACGACCGCTAGGTAAACGCCTACTACCTTACTACTACAGACGACGACAGGGCAGACTATCGCTGCCCGAGACCTTAACAACCCCTAGACAGCAACCGAAGCACTAGAAAACTACGAGACTATAGATCCTACGCCCGTAACCGACGACAGTAGCTCTTGCCTAGGTAATAGAGTTAAGGTAGAGGACAGTAATTCCTCTACACTAACTACACTATCTGTAACAAAGCTTTCCTAAGCAAGAGCTAAGACATTTAGGCAAGCAGACTGCTACGGCTAGACTGTACGAGCGGGATACAGTGGAGTTGGATAGTATAGTAAGATAAGGGGTAGACGGGCGAGCGTTAGGGGAGTAAACGGATAGGCAGGTAGAAGCTGTACAACGAGGACGACGGACCTAACATATAACTAGCTGTTTGCTATATAAAGCATTAGTAAGTAAGGGAATAGTCGCCAGACGGCTTAACTGCGTACAGGTAGGAGTACCTAAGGACTACCGACATTTGCGAATAACTAGACGATAGGCAATATACCTTAGCTAGAAGCGTACCTAGACGCGTGGCCGGATCTCCTATTACTAACCTACGGTCTAGACCTGCGACCGTATAAAACAGCTAACTAGGCCACCGCCGGCACCCTACACCGGTTCGGCTAACTTCTACTAAAGAACATCGTCGATATATATAGACAACAGGCTTAATGCAGAAGACGTTAGCCTATATAGGTATCGGGGAGGACCGTACCTGCAGGATTCCCTAACATCTATATATACGACTAACGTATCGGTAGGAGGGGTATGCCTACAGTCGGGGACGCTTTGCCCCCCCCTTTAGTTAAACGTGTGTTTAAGGAGTGCTTTAAGGTACTAAAGCATGCCGAGGCAGAGATAGAAGCGCAATGCTGTTGTTTGACTCTTACTAAACAGGCTTAGAGATATAGCAGCGTTAAAGAGGGGGGAGGGGAGTATTGTTAGAGGACACTGTCCTGCTAGGTCCTGGACCTGGACCAGCCGTCGTCCTAAGGAGTACGACTTAGCAGCGCCAGCATGCCCTAGCCAGGCTAAGCCCTAACTCAGCCTAGCTAAGTCGGCACCCCTTCCCCCCTGTACCCCTATACAGAGGGAAATCTCTGCACCTCTATATAGAGGGAAATCTCTGCACCCCTGCATAGAGGGAAATTGCTAGCTTGCTTCGTAGATACAAATGTGCAGCAGCAGACGCCGAAGGAACTGCCTATTAGTTCCTTTATATAGATATCTAGCTTTAAGTTTCTAAACTAAGATTCTTAAGTCCCTAACAGGGACGCTATCCTGTTAGGCCCCGAGCTCGAGCCGACTGGCTGTCGTCCTAAGGATTACAACTTAGCGGCGCTAGCATAACTCGGCCTGTATAAGATACGACTTAGCCTAGCCCGAGGCATAACTAGGACTAGGCCAAGACAACACCCCTTCCCTTTACCCCTATACTATAGATACTGGCTAGCTTCGTAGATATAAATTGTATAGTAACGGACAGAGTACAGAACTGCTTATTAGTTTCTTCCTATATATATATATAGCCTTAAGTTTCTAAACTAAGATACTTAAACCCCTAACATTAGGAACTAATCTTACTAACAGTAACTGCAGTAATACAATAAACAATACCGTCCAGATAGATACAACGGACATATAGGCCCAGATACAGCGTATATACGAGGAGCTAATAGCTTGTACGAACTAGCTCGAAGAACAACTAGACTTTTAAGCCTCGACGATTTCCTAACAGGAACAGGAGCTCCGACAGCTTAGGGTATCTAATTGCAATCCGACCCCTACGACGACGACGAATACGACAGCTAAAGAATCTGTAGCTACTTGTAAGAACAAACTCCCTAAAGTTACTACCTACTATAGCAAGTTACTGTCCGAGTACCCCTCCTCGGCAGCCTAGATACGTTCTAAGCTCCTAGTCGACTTAGTAGCGTATCTAGCCAAACTCGACAAAGTAGTATACCTCTTTAGGAGACTAAAAGGCAAGGCGGCGGCACGGATTCTACTATACTACGAAACTGCTATTGCTAGACTAGTAGAGACAACGATGACGACTCTTTAGGCAGCTCTAAATAAGAGCTACAAGGACCCGAACTATAAGAGCCGAGCTCTTGTACGCTTTAACACTATAAAGCAAGGCTACAAGTACGTCCGAGAGTTCCTTATAGAGTACGACTAAACCCTAGCCAAAGCAGGGGGCCTCCTCTAGGAGGACAGGGTAAAGATCGCTACCCTAGAAGTTGGCCTCTCTAAGGAGATTATAACAGGCCTTATAGGCATCGTCCAGCCAGCCTCTTACGAAGCATACTGCGACCTCCTAAGGATAATCGATAACTAGCAGCGCAGGCTCGGACAGATAGGCTATACTTACGAACTACGCTAAACTAACTACTGGCAACAGGATGCTATAGATTGGGAACTAACGACAACAAGAGTAGCCGCAGCTGTTACCAGACAACTAAGGACTAACACTAAGAGGGCGCAGTAGGTAGATATAGCTACTATTAACAAAAGAAGGGCAGAAGGAAGTTGTTATCGGTACGGACAGGCAGGACACGCTGTCTGTAACTGTAGGCTTCTACCAGCTAAGAGACCTAGAGCAAGGGTTCCTTCTATAAGGGTAGCAACAGCAGCAGTATAACCTAGGGTTTAAGAGGAACCCTCCTTAGACGACGAATCGGGAAAGGAGTAGCCTCCAAGCGAAGGCTTAGTTAGAGGAACGTACAAGATAGGCTACTATATTAATGTACTACTTAGCTATCTTTTAAGAGTACCTATATAACGACTACGCCGTTTATCTTACGACCTACGTTGAACAGGTCTGCCTACGTACGAACCCTAATTAATACTAGATGTTTGGTATTATAGAGTTATTAGCGAAAGCTTTGTATAAAAACACTATATTATAACTACCCCTACTATACCTATACGTATATAGGGAATTACCGGGCGAGGGCTGGACATTACCTGTATAGCGAAAGTAACAATCAAGTTATAAGGACACTACAAACAAGACTTATACCTCTATATCGTATAAGACAAATTAGGGTACGACCTAATACTAGGGAAACCTTTAATAGAGCGCTAGCGAGGGAAGCTCGACGTCGGACGAGGATGTCTGTACCTAGCAGCATTAAGGCAGAGAATCCGAGACTAAGGACGAGCTCCGCTAAACGATCTCTATACTAAGGTTAATGCTACGGCCTCTAACATCGAAAAGGCACTAACACCTAAGAAAGTTACAGATCGCTGTACAAAGCTCCTATTAGAATACTTGGAAAACCTCGACCTCTTCGAGCCTAAGTTAGCCTTAAAACTGCCTCTACTCTAAGGAGAAGGAATCGATTATAAGATTAAGCTTAAACCCC
Source organism: Pseudocercospora ulei (assembly GCA_016165855.1). Taxonomy (NCBI): domain Eukaryota; kingdom Fungi; phylum Ascomycota; class Dothideomycetes; order Mycosphaerellales; family Mycosphaerellaceae; genus Pseudocercospora; species Pseudocercospora ulei. Next base: position 5,059,330 of record JACWNB010000003.1, read on the forward strand.
GTCCAGACAGAAGCCTACCCGAAGTACTATACAGCCTATTGTACAGTATGTCCTCTAGAGAACTTCTAGTGCTATGTAAGACATTAGACGACCTACTCTCTAAGGGTTTTATCTATACAAGTATGTCCTCGGCTAGAGCCCTAGTGTTATTTATCTATAAGGAAGGCCTAGCCGGGTTACGATTCTGCGTAGACTATAGAGGCGTTAACGCAGTTACAAAGAAGGATTATTACTCTCTACCTCTTATTAAGGAAACCCTTAGACGGATTAGTAAGGCAAAGTAGTTTACTAAGCTCGATATTGTTTTAGCCTTCTATAAGATAAGGATTAAGGAAGGATATAAATAGATAACAGCTTTCTGTACGAGGTACAGCCTTTTTAAGTAGCTTGTTACTCCCTTTAGCCTTGCGAATATACCTACAACCTTCTAGAGGTACATTAACAGATCCCTATAGGGACTCCTAGACGATATCTGCTCTGCGTACCTCGACGATACCCTAGTATTTACAGATGGCAGCTGTAAGGACTACGAACGAGACGTTAAGAAGGTAGTAGGCCGTCTACAAAAGGCTAGACTATACCTCGACATTGATAAATGCGAATTTAGTATAAAACGTACGAAATACCTAGAATTTATTATCGAGGCAGGGAAGGGCATTAGCATAGACGAGAAGAAGATTATTGCTATTAAGTAGAGACTGCCTATAAACGTTAAAGGTATACAAGAATTCCTTAGGTTCGCTAACGTCTACTGTTAATTTATACGGAACTACTTAGACATAGTCCGATCTCTAGTTAAGCTTACATGTAAGGACAAGCAGTTCGCGTAGTCGGACGAATGTAATAGAAGCTTTAACAAGCTAAAAGAACTCTTTACTATAGGACTAACTCTTGCTGCTTTCGACCTAGAGTATATATTAGTATTAGAAACCGACTCTTTAGGATATTGCATAGGGGGTATCCTCTTATAGGTAGGTCCAGACGGCCTCCTATAGCTATACGCGTACTTCTCTAAGAAGAACACCCTAGCCGAATGCAACTACCCTATCTATAATAAGAAATTACTAGCAGTCGTACAGTGCTATAAGGCGTAGGATAGCGAACTTTGTTTAGTCCCTAAATTCCTCGTCCTTACAGATTACAAGAACCTCGAGTATTTTATACAACCCCGAAAGCTCTCTAAGAGACACGTACGATAGGCAATGTACCTAAGCTAGTTTAATATAAAACTCTAATACTATAAGGGTAAGGACAATGTAAGGGCTTAAGAATCTTAGTTTAGAAACTTAAGGCTAGGTATCTATATAAAGGAACTAATAGGCAGTTCCTTCGTCGTGCGATGCTGTACAATTTGTACCTACAAAGCTAAGCCAGCAATTTCCCTCTATATAGGGATACAAGGCTTATACTCTATACAGAGGGTCAGGAGTTTTCCTCTATATAGTAATGCAGAATTTTCCCTCCGTTTAGAGAGGCGGCAATTCCCCTCTATATAGGGCTATAGGATTCTCCCTCTATATAGGAGTAGGGTCGTATTAGTAACTCCGTACAGAGGGTAGGGTCGTGCTAGCGCCGCTAAGTCGCAGTCCTTAGGGCGACGGCTGGCTTAGGTCTAGGACCTGGGCTGGACGGCGCCTCCTAACAATACCCCCCTCCCTTCTCGTATGCTTCCTTCGTACAACGGCGTGTCGTACAGCCTTATCTCCTAGCGTTCCTCTCGTAGGTCGCGATTTCCTATCTCTGTCTAGTCGTCTATAGGCCCGTTATCTAGGCACTTACTAACTGGCAATGTCTGCTAGATGCCCCCCTCCTTCCCTCTAGCCTGCAGTTGCGCAACTGCCCTGCGTCCTAGGCCCCCCTTTCCTATAAAGTCGCTGCACCTTTCTACTTGTTTATAGGATCCCGAAGCTAAGGCGGAGCAGGATCTGCAAGTAGGGGAAGCAGGTAGTACTGGATTGCCTCTATCTAATCTTGGCCGATTTTGGTCGCTGCTTTAAGGGTGCTAAAGCTAAGGTAGAGGAGACCTACGAGCGGTTATAAAGGTGCAGGAGGCGCTCGGTCCCGTCTGGTTTGTTGTTTTCTGTACTTGTAGGCTGCCTCCTGTCTTATATACAGGTAAGCTGTCCTGTCCTTACCTGTCTATTTACCTGTCCTTGTCCCTCGTCCCTCTACCTCTTAGTCTCTTGCTCTAGCTATGCATTCCGCGTCCTGCCTGTACAGTCCGGCAGCGATAGGCTATCTAGCCGATTATTTCTGTTCCTGTTTAGGAAGGCCTTGTCCTAGTGCCTTGGTCGCTGTCTGGAGCTTAGCACTTAACCGGATGTCCCGGCTGTCGTCTGCAGGGTAAGATAGTAGGCTTTACCTAGCGGTCGTCCGTACAGCCTTAGGAGGTCCGGTTATCTCGTATAGTCTTATCCCTAAACCTATCTTTACTCCCTTTCTTCTACCTCTCTCTACTTTCTGCACCTATACTATTCTTCCTGCAGGTCCTAGTGTCGTCTCCTCTCTATCTCTAGGGATAGGTATCCTTAGTTTCCCTCTACCCCTGCTCTTCTTTTGCAGCTTCCTATGTTTGTCTATAGCTGCCTAATGTCTCTTGTAGCTACCCGGTTCTGGCTGCAGCCGCCCTATGTTCCTTGTAGCTGTTTAGTCTTGCAGCTGCTATCTGTCCTACCCTGTACAGTAAGGTGTTACTAGTACCGTTTACTAGGGTGTTTCTCCTCCTACCTGTCTAGTGCCCGTGTCTCCTAGAGAGCCTCGTACGGTTCCTATATAGGCTCTGCCCAGCCTACCTACTTAACTAGGCACTCTATTTTCTTCTGCTTCCTCCGGGTCCCTTCTGTACAGTGTAGTACAGTGTAGTGTTAGTAAGCCCTAGTAGGGTCCTACGTCTTAATCCCGATCCTTTAACAACCTAAGTTGTTAGCGGCTGCCCTATACCTAGGGTAGATCGTGCCCCTTTTCGCCGTACGGTACGGTATTACTGCAAACGAGTAGGGGGATGGTTCTCCTCCTACCTGTCCAGCGCGGTTATGTCCTAGAGGGCCTTATATAGTTCCTACGTAGGCTCTGCCTACTCTCTCTATTTTACTAGGTACTCTACCCTCTTCTGCTTCCTTTGGCTCTTAAGGATTTCTTCTACCTTATACTCTTCCTAACCTTTAGTAAGGATCGCTAGGGGGCGCGCGTCGTCCGTCGTCTAGTACGGCAGGGGGTCCGTGTTTGCTAGCTGTACGAGGTCTATATAGAAGACTAGGTAGATCCCTAGGGGAGTGTTAAGTTATATAGCATATATCCCTACTAGTCGGACTACCGTAAACTTCCAGTTCTTCTAATCTAGTTTCTTACTTAGCTAGTCTAGACAGATGTTGCGCTGGTTTAGCTAGACCTTATCTCCTGCCTCGTACCTTAGTGTAGCCTGCCGTCCCTTGTTAGCCTGCTCTTCCGCATTCTGTTAAGCTATAGCTAGACTCGCTTTCGCCTACTAATAGGCGTTCGTAATCGTCTATACGATAGCTTCTCCCTACTAAATTAGGGATCGTATAGGGCGTAAGGTAGCGCCGCTCGGGGTTAGTAGGAGCAGGAAGTAGTCGTATCTGTAGGCTATAAAGAAGGGGGACAATCCTGTAGCGTTAGCTGTACAGCTGTTAATAGCTAGCTCTGCTATAGGGAGGAGGCGATTCCAGTTTGTCTAGTCGTAGTCGACGTACGCTTAGAGGTACGCTTCTAACGTCGAATTGACCCTCTCTGTCGCGCTGTCTGTCTGCAGGTGCTATACGGTTAATAGGCGACGTTCTACGTTTAACAACTAATATACCCTTGCCTAGAGCTAACTCGTAAACTGTGTACCCCGGTCTAATACAATTGACCTAGGGAATCCGTACTTGCTAAACGTTGTCCGTATAAATACCTAAGCAGTGTCTTTAGCTGTAATAGAGTCTATACCTTCTAGTATTACCCCCTTCGTTAGCTTGTCTATAACTACTATAATGTTCTGCCGTCCGTCGCTCTTAGGGAGGTCCGTAATAAAGTCCACTGTTAGGTCTTGCTAGGGCTAGTCCGGTATTAGTAGGGGTTTTAGCAGCCTATGCTTTAGTTTACGCTAGGGCTTCGTCCGCCTACAGACATTGCAGTTCTGTACAAACCTACGGATGTCCTTTGCTATCGCCGGCTAGTAGTAGTCCCTAGCGACGATGCTGTACGTCTCCTTACGCCCTAAGTGCCTGGTTGCTATAGAATTATACGCCCGTTGTATTAAGCTTATATAGAGCTTCTCGTCTACTAGGACCTAAATCCGATTCCTAAACTTTAGGTTGTTCTCCTCGTCTACTGTACATTCTACTGCTAACACCTTAAGGTAAAGCTCTGCTAGGAGCTTCCGCTGTCCCCCTTAGATCGCTATATAGGCCCCTTAGTAGACGTCGTCCTTTTCTACTGCCTCTTCCTACGCCTATAGCTAGGGTTCCTATATATATGTTGCCGCTAGGCGGATAGTCTCCTCGCCTAGTTCCTCCTTAAATATCTGGAATGTCTGTAATTTTAGCCGGTCGTTATCGTACGTCGTTAGCATGTCCTAATCCTGTCTGGATAGCATATCGGCCCTGCTGTTGTCCTTTCCCTTACAATACTGGAGTCTTATATGAAATCGGCTTAGGTATATCGCCTATCGTACGTGTCTCTTAGAAAGCTTCTAGGGTTGCGTAAAGTACTCGAGGTTCTTATAGTCGGTTAGGGCGAGGAACTCGGGAACCGAGCAGAGTTCTCTATCCTACGCCTCGCAACACTGTACGACTGCCAGCAATTCCTTGTTGTAGATAGGGTAGTTGTACTCTGCAGGGGAGTTCTTCTTAGAGAAGTACGCATATAGGTGCAGAAGTCTATCTAAGCCTACCTATAACAGGATACCTCCTATACAGTACCCCGAGGAGTCGGTTTCCAGTATCGTCGTACGTTCTAGATCGAAGGCAGCAAGCGTTGGTCCTATAGTAAAGAGCTCCTTTAGCCTGTTAAAGCTCCTCTTACACTCGTCCGTCTACTTAAACTGTTTGTCCTTATATGTTAGCTCGACTAGGGGACATACGATCTCTAAGTAATTCTGTATAAACTAGTAGTAGAAGTTGGCAAACCTAAGGAATTCCTGTATGCCCTTAACACTTGCAGGCGGCTTCTATTGCTTAATAGCATTAATCTTTTTCCCGTCTATGCTAATGCCTTTCCCTGCCTTAATAATAAACTCTAAGTATTTCGTACGTTGTATACCGAATTTACATTTGTTGATGTCGAGGTACAATCTAGCCTATTGCAGTCGATCTAGTACCTTCTTAACGTCTTGTACGTAGTCTGTATAGGTACCGTCCGTAAATACTAATATATTGTTAAGGTACGCTAAGTAGATGTCGTCTAGTAACTCTTGTAGGGACCTGTTAATGTACCTTTAGAAGGTCGCCGGTGCGTTAGCGAGGCTAAAGAGGGTAACAAGCTACTCGAAAAGACTATATCTTGTACAGAAAGCAGTTATCTATTTATAGCCTTCCTTAATCTATATTTTGTAGAAAGCCGAGACTACGTTAAGCTTAGTAAACTACTTTGCCTTACTAATCCGTTCGAGAGTCTCCTTAATAAGGAGCAGGGGGTACCGGTCCTTTTTGGTAATCGCGTTAATGCCTCTGTAGTCTATACAAAAACGTAAGCTGGCCTTGCCTTCTTTGTAGACAAACAGTACTAGGGCTCCTGCGGACGAGGTACTTGCACAAATAAAACCTTTAGCAAGTAGGTCGTCTAGTGTCTTGCGCAGTACTAGGAGTTCTCTAGAGGACATGCTGTATAGCAGGCTGTACAGCACTTCGGGCAGACTCCTATCTAAACGGGGCTCTAGCAAGATGTCGTAGTTACTTCCTTCTCCTTAGTATAGTAGCAGTTTCGAGGCCGACTTTAGTTCGAAGAGGTCTAGGTATTCTGCGTATTCCGATAGGAGCTTTATACAAGGGTCCGTCGCCTTCTTAGGCGCTAATGCCTTCTTAATGTCTGCAGTCGCAGTTTTGATTTCGGCCTTAGTATTGCCGCCCTGCGGAGCTCTCCCTTAGTCTTAGAGCCTCTGCTTCGTTGCTGCTAGGTACAGCTATCCTCGTCCAACGTCTAGCTTGCCCTGCTAGCGCTCTATCTATAGCTTCCCTAATATTAGGTTATACCCTAACTTGTCCTGTACGACGTAGAGGTATAAGTCCTGCTCGTAGTGTCCTTACAGCTCTATCGTTAATTTTACTATATAGGTAATGTCCGGTCCTCGCCTAGTAATGCCTAGTATGCGTATAGGTACGGTAGGGTCGTCTTAATATAGTGTCTCTGTACGAAGTCTTCGCTAATTACTCTGTACTCTAAACATCCTGTATTAATCAGTGTCCGCGCTGTAGCAGTCCCGTTTAGCGTAGGTCGTACGATAAACGGCGTAGTCGTTATGTAATTGCTCTTAAAAGATAGCTAAGTAGTACTTTAATTTGGCGCTGCCGCTACTCTCGTCGTCGTTGTTAGTTCCTAGTCTATAGCGTCCTGCTGCCGCTAGAGGGGCTGTCGCATCTTATAGGCATAGCTTATCTGTCCGAGCCTGCGCTGCTAGTCGTAGACTATCCTAAGGAGATTAAAGAACTCCTCGTATATAGCTAGTCGCATTACGCCTACCTGTCCTATTATAATCTCCTTAGAGAGGCTTACCTCTAAGGTAGTAATTTTTACCCTGTCCTCCTATTAGAGTCCTCCTGCCTCTGCTAGGGTCTAGTCGTATTCTATAAGGAACTCTTATATAGTCTTGCGTCCTTGCTTTATCGTATTAACCTATAGGAGTGCTTAGCTTTCGCAGTATAGGTCCTTATAGCTCCTGTTAAGAGCTGCCTAGAGCATCGTCGTAGTTGCTATTGCCGGGTTCGCAATAGCCGTCTCGTAGTACGGCAGAATCTGTACTGCCGCCCTGCCCTTTAACCTCCTAAAGAGGTACACTACCTTGTCTAGCTCGGTTAGGTATGCTCCTAAGTCGACTAGAAGCTTAGAGCGCATCTAGGTAGCCTAGGAGGGGTACTTAGCCAGAGCCTTACTATTATAGGTAGTAACGTTAGGGAGTTTGCTGTTAGGGGCTGGGGTACAGGCTGTCGTGTTCGTCGTCGTCGTCGTAGGGGTCGGATCGCAATCGGACGCCCTAAGCTGTCGTAGCTCCTGTTCCTATTAGGAAATTAGCGCAGCCTAGTAGCTTACTTGCTGTTCGAGCTGCCTCTTGTGTGCCAGCAGCTCTTCGTACGCGCAGTGCATCTGGTCCTGCACAGTCGCAGGTTCTATAGGGATGTCGCTGTCTATCTTCGTTATATTACTGCAGTTACTAACAGTAAGATTAGTTTCTAATATAAGGGCTTAAGAATCTTAGTTTAGAAACTTAAGGCTAGGTATCTATATAAAGGAACTAATAGGCAGTTCCTTCGTCGTCTGCTGCTGTACAATTTGTATCTACGAAGCTAAGCTAGCAATTTCCCTCTATGTAGGGATATAAGGTTTACACTCTGTATAGAGGGTTAGGAGTTTCTCTCTATATAGTAGTACAGAGTTTTCCCTCCGTTTAGAGGAGCGGCAATTCCCTTCTATATAGGGCTATAGAGTTCTCCCTCTGTACAGGAGTAGGGTCGTATCGGTAACTCCGTATAGAGGGTAGGGTCGTACTGGCGCTGCTAAGTCGCAGTCCCTAGGGCGACGGCTGGCCCAGGTCTAGGACCTGGGCTGAACGGCGCCCCCTAACAGGCTAAAAGGAAACGCCAAGCTTAAGCCCTACTACGTAGGTCCGTTTACGATAGTAGAAAAGAGGTCGCTAGTAACTTATCGGCTCTAGCTACTGAAGTCGTTCCGAATCTACGATGTCCTCTATTCGGACCTGTTAAGCCTGGACCCTAAAGACGGTCTTCTAGAACAGGAGTTCGCCGAATCCCTACTAATCGAGATAGACAGTAAAGAAGAAGAGTAGGAGGTAGAAGACGTAATAGATATAAGAAAGATAGGGGGGTCTATCGAAGCAAGGATCTTATAGAAGGGGTAGCTGGAAGACTATAAATAGTATCTAGTTAAGAATCTCCAAAATTCGGCGGAGCTATTAAGAGAGTTTTACATCCGGAACCCGAAGAAGCTGAGACCTAAGTAGCTCCGAAGTTAATAGCTCTAGAAGAAGAAGAAGAAAGGCTGCGTCTGCTCTATTAGTACGAAAGCTAATAGAAACGATTACAGCGGTGCGCTTAGCTAAAGTCCTCGGTTACACTGTTACCGTCTACCGGCTTCGCCGGTCGGATAATAACGGTAAGGTCGAGGACGGCCCTACCGCTTCGGCGCGCTTTGTAATAGTCTTCGTCTTCGCGAATACTGCTAGTCCTACAGGACGGATAATAACAGCGAAGACAAAGCCGACGCTACCAAAGCGGCTTTACGATAGCACTTAAGGCCTTAGTAAGAGGAAAAAGAAGAAGAGATAGCGCGCTATAGAAAGATCTATATAGACCCTCTACAGCAGCGTACAGACCAGACACGCTGCAGCTTAGATAGCTATTAGCTTAGATTAGATAGCTCCGATTAGATAGACGCCAAGTAAAGGACTTCAGATAGCGACGATATAAGAAGAAAGAAGATAAAGAAGGATAATGTTTTCGAGACAGAAGAAAAAGAAGAGGTAACGTCAGTTTTAAGAGGGGTTTTTGCAGAAGAAGCAGCAAACCGGACGGAAGAAAAAGGAGAAAAGAGAGACGAATAAAAAAAAAGAAGACGAATTGGAAGGCAGAACGGATAAGTAAGCAGTCGAGGTCGACTGCTAATAAGGGAGGGGGGTAGTGTTACAGCGGCAGAAAGGGGTAGGACTAAGTAATAGGGTAGACCCTTGGAATTTCGGCTCGGCCCTTCTGGACTAAGCCGGGCCTTGGCACACTACCCCTAAAGCCCTTATACATTACTATATAGATTCCTTTCCCTCCTTAGTTCGAGATATAGTTATTAAAACAGCTGTATTAAATTATATCTACGTGCTCGGATTAAGGATCTGCTAATTGCTAAACGTAGAACGTCGTCTTTCGACCGTATAGTACCTATAGATAGACAGTATAATAGAGAGGGTTAATTTAATACTAGAGGCGTACCTCTAGGTGTATGTTAACTACGACGAGTCTAATTGGAACTACCTCCTTCCTATAGTAGAACTAGCTATTAATAGCTGTAGAGCTAACGCTATAGGACTATCTCCCTCCTTTATAACTTACAGGTACGACTACTCCCTGCTCCCTATAACCCTAAGCGGCGCTACCCTACGTTCTATACGTTCCCTAATTTAGTAGGGGGAAGCTATTGCACGTACGATTACGAACGCCTACTAATAGGCGAAAGCTAATCCGAGCACGCAGATATAATTTCATATAGCTGTTTTAATAACTATCTCGAAATAAGGAGGAAAAGGAATCTATATAGTAGTATATAAGGGCTTTAGGGGTAGCATGCTAAGGCCCGGCTTAGTCTGGAAGGGCCGAGCCAAAATTCTAGGGATCTACCCTATTACTTAGTCCTACCCCTTTCTGCCGCTATAACACTACCCCCCTCCCTTATTAGAGGTCGCCCTCGACCGCTTACTTATCCCTTCTGCCTTGCTCTTTTTTTGATTTGTCTTTCTTTTCCTTTTTTTCTTCTGCTTCTTTGTCTTCTTCTTCTGTCCGGTTTGCAGCTTCTTCTACTAAAATTCTTCTTAAAATCGACGTTACCTCTTCTTTTCTTCTATCTCGAAAACATTGTCCTTTTGTTATCTTCTTCTTTTCTTATATCGTCGCTATCTGAAGTCCTTTATTTGGCATCTATCTAATTGGAGCTATCTGATCTAAGCTAACAGCTATCTGATCTAAGCTAACAGCTATCTAAGCTGCGGCGTTACCGGTCTGTACGCCGCTGCTAAGGGTCTATATAGATCTGTCTGCAGTACGCTATCTCTTCTTCTTTTTCTTCTTTACCAAAGCCTTAAGCGCTACTGCAAAGCTGCTTTAGTAGCTTCGGCTTCGTCTCTGCCGTTATTATCCGTCCGGCAGGACTAGCAGTTAGTGTTAGCAAAGACGAAGACTGTTACAAAGCGCGCCGAAGCAGTGGCGCTGTCCTCGACTTCACTGTTATTATCCGACTCGCAAAGCCAGCAGACGGTAACGGTGTAGCTAAGGACTCTAGCTAAGCGCACTGCTGCAATCATTTCTATCGGTTTTCGCACCGATAGAGCAGACCTATCTTTTCTCCTCCTTCTATTTCTTCTAGAGCTATTAACTTCGGAGCTACTTAGGTCTGGGCTTTCTCGGGTTCCGGATATAGAACTCCTCTAGCAGCTCTGCCAAATTCCGGAGATTTTCGATTAGATACTATTTATAATCTTCTAGCTATCCCTACTACGAAATCCTCGCTTTAATAGACCCCCTTATCTTCTTTACGTCTATCACGTCTTCTACCTCCTACTCTTCTTCTTTACTGTCTATCTTGATTAGTAGGGGTTTAGTAGGGGTAGGACTAAGTAATAGGGTAGACCCTTGGAATTTCGGCTCGGCCCTTCCGGACTGAGCCAGGCCTTAGCATGCTACCCCTAAAGCCCTTACACACTACTACATAGGTTCCTTTCCCTCCTTAGTTCGAGATATAGTTATCAAAACAGCTATATTAAACTATATCTGCGCGCTCGGATTATTATATCTCGAACTTATTAACTACACTAACACTGCACTGCGCAAAAGGGCCTGTTAAACTATATCCGGTTACCTAAATAACGCACGCGTACACTACAACATAAACTAAACATATTAGCACTGTAAGAAGGCTATAGAAGGCTTCTCGACGGTAGAGGGCGGCGTTACTAGCTGTAGCAGAAAGAGAAAGACTAATAGAGCAAAGATAGGCGCGCTAGCATCCTAGACGGTAGGACAGTTAGTAAAGGCCTTATAGAAGAAGAGACAGAAGAAGCGAAGGAGGGCATAGCCAGCTATAAAGAGCTGTACGCCTGCACTCTTGATAAACTCGAGGAACACCTACTGCAATACGGGTCTAGAAAGATGTACGACACTATTACCTTTATCGAGAAGACGTTTTACAAGAAGGTAGAAGAGAACAAGCAGCTAAGAGAAGAGACAGAGGCGATTATAGCCGAGAAGGAATCGGCAGAGACTATTATCGAGGTGTTAGAGAACTAAGCGGCGACACGACTAGCGCAACTAAAAACGCTAAGGGCTTAGTTAGCTAACATAGTAGCAGCAACGTCGTCGGCACTACTGCTGCTACTATAAGAAGACTAAGCAGAAACTGCCTTACTAGCCGCCTGTTGCGACGGCAGAAAGGGGTGGGACTAAGTAATAGAGTAGACCCTTGGAATTTCGGCTCGGCCCTTCTGGACCGAGCCGGGCCTTGGCACACCCACCCCTAAAGCCCTTACCTACTGCTATATACATTCCTTTCCTTCCTGAGTTCGAGATATAGTTATCAAAACAGCTGTATTCAATCATATCTGCGTACTCGGATTATTATATCTCGTACTTACTATCTATACTAACCCTGCACTGCGCGAAAGGGACTGTTAAACTATCTAGCTACCCGAATAACGCACGCGCACACTACAAACCAAACACATCAGCACTCTAAGGAGACTATAGAAGGCTTCTTAATAGTAGAGGGCGGCGTTACTAGCTGCAGCAGAAGAAGAAGAACTAACAGAACAAAGGATAGGCGCGCCAGCCTCCTAGACGACAGAGCGGTCGTCGAAGGTCTTACAGAAGAAGAGACAGATAAAGCGAAGAAGGGCATAGCCGACTATAAGGAACTGTATGCCTGTACAGCAGATAAACTAGAAGAACATCTAGTAGAACATAGGTTAGGAAAGGTATATAACACTATTACCTTTATTAAGAAGACGTTCTATAAGAAGATAGAAGAGAACAAGCAGTTAAGAGAAGAAATAGAAGCAGTAATAGCTAAGAAAGAATCGGCAGAGACTATTATCGATATACTAGAGAACTAAGCGGCGAATCGACTAGCGCAACTAAAGGCGCTAAAGGCTCAGTTAGCTAACCTAGAAGCAGCGACGTCGCCTGTACTACAGCTGCCACTACGAGAAAACCAAGAGGAAACCGCCTTACTAGCGGCCTACAGTCAAGGTAGCACCTCGATAACGTCACTACCTAATCTACTGGCGTTTAGGGGTAGAGACCCTAAAGACTAGGAGGCCTTTAAGAAAAAGATAAAGAACAAGATAAACTACGATTAGGCCAGAAGCAGTAAAGAAGACAGATTGGCCTACCTAGAATCGCGACTGGAAGGCGAAGCGTTCTCGCTAGTAGCAGACCTAGAAGAGGTAACCGCCGACGAAGCAATCAAAGCACTGGATTAACGCTTCGGAGACCCCTTCTGGAAAAAGACAGCCTGCGAGCAACTAGATAAAATCAACCAAAACCGACTAGCGTTTAAGGAATTCTACAGACTGTTCCGGAAATATGCTATTAGGGCCAAAGTGTCCGAGAGTAAACAGTTACACCTACTAAGGCAGAAGCTAAACCCTGAACTGGCTGCAGCTATAGCCTCGGTAGAAGACGAAGATCTCGAGAGCTTCGTGCACTAAGCGAGAGTTACTGCCAGAAACCTAAGCGCCTACGCAAAATCGGCGCGCGAACTAATTTAGAAGCCGTTAGCGCCGACGACACGGCCCCCTGCTCCCTTCTAACGAGGCCCCTAGCAGCTATCCTATTCGCCGCGCTCGTTGTTCGTCCCTACCTGCTACGCGTGCAGAAAGCCTAGCTATATCGCTACTAGGTGCCAAGCAACGAATCAGCAGAAGTAGGAATACTATACTACGAAACTGCCGCCGCTACTGAGAAAAACTATCCAAGCTATCGAGCCGGCGCCGAACGACACCGACAGCGTAGACAGTAGAGTGCTATTAAGGATCTTGGGAAAAGACTAGCTAGACGGATAGGCCCCCTATCTAGTATAGACAATAGGGCACCGATACGATCCGCATTGCTAGAAGAAGGAAGTATTAACAGCTGTAACGATCCCCTCTTAGCAGTAGTGGAAGTAAATGCGGAGACCGCTATTATCCTTCCAATTACTGTCTACTCCCTTAACGGCTCGAACTGCCCCCTTTAGTTAAAAGCTTTTATCGACACAGGAGCACTTATCGGCGCAGCAATCCACTATCGGTTAGTTTAGAAACTAATAAATAGATACGGTTATCCAGTGGAATTGGCGTCGCCGACGCGAATTTCGGCGTACAACGGACAAGACACAGAGAGTGTTACGCATTATGTGCTATTAAGGACTACCTTAGCTGGTCGCACTACAGAAGCGACGTTCCGAATTATAGATATCGGACGATTTACCATTATTATAGGGCAGAAATAGATAAAGAATTAGAAAGCCATTATTAACGTAGGCGAAGGCACACTCAGATTTAAGACCTAACACAGCGGTGTCGCCGCCGCTGTAGAATCGACGACTGCCGCTGCCGCAGAACCGAAAGCCGCAGTCGTTAACGCGGATCCGACCAACTATTCTGATCCCCCGGATACCGTTGGAATAATAAGCTTAGAAGCCGTAACGACTATAGCGAAGTCGCTAGAGAACGAGATCTACGCTATCTCGATAAAAGACATCGAAGACTATCGGAAGATAATAGCGGAAGAAGAGATAGACCTGCTAGAGGTGTTACCGAAAGAACTCTATAGCTATACTAACGTGTTCTTAAAAGCCGACTCTAACCTCCTGCCGCTCTATCGACCAGAATACGACAACAAGATCCGATTGAAAGAAGGGGCTACGCTACCGAGAACCGAACCTCTAAGACGCTTATCGCCGGCCGAGCTAGACTAAGTAGAGGTATTTGTTCGAGAGAACCTGGCGAAGAGGTTTATTACGCCAAGTTCTGCTAAGTATACGTTACCGATCCTATTTGTAAGGAAACCTAGAGGTAGTCTCCGACTGTATATAGACTACCGGGGCCTCAATAAGGTTACTAAGAGAGATATGTATCCGCTGCTGCTAATCGATAAGACTATACAACGAGTAGCTAAAGCTAAGTGGTTTAGCAAGCTAGATATTCGCTAAGCGTTCTACCGACTAAGGACCGAAGAAGGACTAACCGAAGACCTCACGACATTCGCTATACGTATAGGCAACTTCAAGTAGTTGGTTATGCCTTTCGGCCTTACCAACGCGCCGGCTGTATAGCAACGCTTTATAAACTATACCTTTATAGACATGCTGGAACGGTTCGTGTCTATTCACTTAGACGACATCCTTATCTACACTAATAGGACGAGAGAACAACATACAGACTACATTAAGAAGGTGCTGTCTAGGCTCTGCGAGGTCGGATTAAACGCAGACACGAAGAAGAGCGAGTTTTATTAGACCGAGGTCAAATATCTCGGCCTTATTGTTACAAGAGAAGGAATTCGAATAGACCCCTCGAAAGTCGCTGCCGTTGCAGAGTGGAAGCAGCCGAAATCCGGAAACACTACCTAAATTAGAGCGTTTCTCGGATTCTGTAGCTACTATCGACAGTTTATTAAGGACTTCAGCAAAATAGCAAGACCCCTAAATAAGGCACTAAAGAAGGAGGCCGCCGGCCTAAAGAATAAGAAGTGCACGGAAGCTTTTAATTAGCTAAAAGAAGCAGTGGCCCCGGCTCTAGTGCTAGCGCACTTCCGACCGGAAAAGACGATCTACCTAGAAACGGACGCCTCCGACACTGTAACAGTAGGGGTCCTTTCTTAATATAGCGACGACGAAACCCTCTATCTGGTGGCTTTCTTTAGCAAGTCTATAAACGAGGCTAAGCGGAACTACGCTATCTACGATCAGGAACTGTTAGCTATTATCCAGGCTTTCGAGGAATAGAAGCCAGAGCTTATAGCCAGAAAGAGCACAGTCCAGGTCCTTACGGACTATTAGTCACTAACCTATTTTATAAAGATACAGAAGCTCTCGCGACGCCAAGCTCGGTAGGCCGCCTACTTATCAGGATTCGACTTTAAGATTACTTATCGATCCAGAGCTTAAAATAGAAAGGCTAACGCGCTAACAAGAAGAGAGGGGAAGACTAGCTGCGCGAAAGAAGATCTGAACATATTCCAGAAGGTGTTAACCGAGCGGATAGTAGACGCCGAGGTGTTAAAAGAAGCAGGGATCTACAGAGTAGAGCCGCCGACTAAAGATAAGACACTCTACAAGAAAGTAGAGCAGCTTAATTAGCAGCAGAAACTCGGCAAAACCGGCTTAGGGAAGCTAATAGTTCCAGAAGAACTAATTACAGAGGTTATCCAGCTAGTCTATAGTTCTAAAGATGTTAGCTACGCTAGCTTAAAGAATACGATAGAAGCTATAAGGACGGTCTACTAGTTTCCGCAGATCTTCGAGCGGATCTACTGGTTTATCGCTAATTGTTACATATACCGAGTCGCGAAGCTACGTTACGGCCTTCCGGCCAGTCTGCTAAAGCTACTTCCAATCCCCGAGAAGCTATAGCAGTATATTACGATAGATTTCGTAACCGGCCTGCCGGATTCCGATGGATATAATGCTACCCTTAACGTAGTAGATCGTTTAAGCAAGGAACGCTACTTTATGCCCTACCGAGCAAAGGATAAAGGAACTACTACGGAAGAAACAGCGAGAATGCTAATTTAGCACGTATAGAAACACTATAGCCTGCTAGACACTATCACTACGGATAGGGGTCCTTAATTCACTGCTAATGTATAGAAGGCTATTAACCAAGTTCTCGGAATTCGCGGAAAGCTTAGCACAGCTGCTTACCCTTAGACTAACGGTCAGTCTAAAGTAGCTAATCGTAAGATAGAGAAATATCTACGAATCTTCTGCAGCTATCATTAAGCAGAGTAGGTTAAGGTATTGCCAATAGCCGAATTCTGCGCCAATTCGGCACAGTCCGAGGCTGCCTCGCTGGCGCCGTTCGAGATAACTTACAGTTATCTTCTAAGAATGAGTTTCCAGCCGCCGAACGAACCCAGCTCTTTGGAACCTTCTACTACTATTACCTCGTTAAAGAGAGTCGCCACCGCTGCGGCAGAAGCACTTAGATCTCAGATAGAAGAAGCGATCCGGGTAGCAAAAGAAGCGATAGAATTAGCTTAGAAGAAGATAGTAACTTAAGCCAATAGAAAACGGTCGCTAATAGAGTTCGAGGAAGGCTAAAAGGTATAGCTTAACACGCAGAACCTAAGGCTAAAAGGCAACGCCAAGCTCAACCCTCGCTATATAGGTCCGTTCAAGATAGTAGAAAAGAGGTCGCCGGTAACTTATCGGCTCTAGCTACCAAAATCGTTCCGGATCTACGATGTCTTTTATTCGGATCTGCTAAGTCTGGACCCTAAAGACGGCCTTCTGGATTAGGAGTTCGCCGAACCCCTGCTAGTCGAGATAGATAGTAAGGAAGAAGAGGAGGAGGTACAAGATGTAATAGATATAAGAAAGATAAGAGGGTCTATCGAAGCGAGGATCTTATAGAAGGGATAGCCGGAAGACTATAAATAGTATCCAGTCGAGAATCTCCGAAATTCGGCGGAGCTGTTAAGGGAGTTTTATACGTAGAATCCAAAGAAGCCAAAGCCTAAGTAGCTTCGAAGTTAATAGCTCTAAAAGAGATAAGAAAAAAGAGGGCCGCGTCCGCTCTATCGGTAGGAAAACCGATAGAAACGATCGTAGTAACGCGCTTAGTCGGAGTCTTTAACTCGACCGCTGCCTACTACTGCATCGACGCGACGGTCGCCGACGCCGCCCTAAACAAGGAAGGCCTGCAGCTGTTCGATATCGTGGACGGCGCCAGCGACGACGGCTTTGCAGTAGCGCTTAAGGCCTTGGTAGAGAAGAAAAAGAAGAAGAGATAGCGCGCTATAGATAGATCTATATATACCTCTGTAACGGCGCACAGGCCAGCTACACTAGAGTTTAGATAGCTACTAGCTTAGATCAGATAGCTTCGATCAGATAGACGCTAAGTAAAGGATTCAGATAGCGACGATGTAAGAAGAAAGAAGACAAGGAAAGGAGGATGTTTTCGAGATAGAAGAAAAGAAGAGGTAACGTAGAACTTAATAAGGGTTTTCCACAGAACAAGCTGCAAATTAAACGAAAGAAAAAGACGATAAAGCGGAAGCAGAAGATAAAGAAGAAGGCGAATTAAAAAAAGAAAAAAGAGATAAGTAAGCGGTCGAAGACGACCACTAGTAAGAGAGGGGGGTAGTATTGCGACGGCAGAAAGGACCCTTGGAATTTCGGCTCGGCC
This sequence comes from Pseudocercospora ulei, assembly GCA_016165855.1. Classification (NCBI taxonomy): domain Eukaryota; kingdom Fungi; phylum Ascomycota; class Dothideomycetes; order Mycosphaerellales; family Mycosphaerellaceae; genus Pseudocercospora; species Pseudocercospora ulei. The sequence continues at coordinate 5,076,650 of JACWNB010000003.1, forward strand.
CTTCCGGACAAAGCCGAAATTCCAAGGGTCTACCCTATTACTTAGGGCCTTAGCACACCCACCCCTAAAGCTCTTACCTACTGCTATATAGATTCCTTTCCTTCCTTAGTTCGAGATATAGTTATTAAAACAGCTGTATTGAATTATATCTACGTGCTCGGATCACCGCCTACAGTGAAGGTAGCACTTCGATAACGTTACTACCCAATCTACCGGCCTTTAGGAGCGGAGACCCTAAGGCCTAGGAAGTCTTTAAGAAGAAGATAAAGAACAAGATAAGTCGCAATTATGCCGGAAGTAGCGAAGAAGATAAACTAGCCTACCTAGAGGCGCAGTTAGAAGGTAAAACATTCTTGCTAGTAGCAGACCTAGAAGATGTAACTGCCGACGAAGCAATTAAAGCTCTAGACTAACGCTTCGGAGACCCCTTCTAAAAGAAGACAGCCTGCGAGCAACTGGACAAGATTAACCAAAACCGGCTAACGTTTAAGGAATTTTACAGGCTGTTTAGGAAATATGCTATTAGAGCTAAAGTGTCTAAGGATAAACAGTTACACTTATTAAGGCAGAAGTTAAACCCTAAACTGGCCGGAGCTATAGCTTCGGTAGAAGACGAAGACCTCGAGAGCTTCGTGCACTAGGCGAGAGTTACTGCTAGAAACTTAAACGCGTACGGAAAATTGGCAGCGCGCGAACTAAATTAGAGATCAGCGTTGGCGCAGACAACGCGACCCCCTGTCCCCTTCCGACGAGGCCCCTAGCAGCTATCCTATTTACTGCGTTTGCTGTTCGTCCCTACTTGTTATATATATAGCAAACCCGGTTATATCGCTACTAGATGCTAAGCGACGGCTTAGCAGAAGCAGGAATACTGTACTACGAAGCCGCTACCGCCGAGGAAGACTATCTAAGCTATAGAGCCCACGCCGAACGACACCGACAGTATAGACAGTAGAGTGCTATTAAGGATCTTAGGAAAAGACTAGCTAGACGGATAGGCCCCCTACCTAGCATAAATAATAGGGCACTACTACGAACTACATTGTCGGAAGAAGGAGAGAGCATTAACAGCTGTAACGATCCGCTTAATTAAAAGCCTTTATTGATATAGGAGCACTTATTAGCGCGGCGATCTACTATTGACTAGTTTAGAAACTAATAAAGGGATACGGCTATCTAGTGGAGCTAGCGTCGCCAACGCGAATTTCGGCGTATAACGGACAAGACACGGAAAGCATTACGTATTATGTGTTATTAAAGACTACCCTAGCTGGTCGCACTACAGAAGCAACGTTCCAAATTATAGACATCGGACGCTTTGACACTATTATAGGGCAGAAATAGATAAAGAACCAGAAAGCCGTTATTAATATAGATAAAGGCACACTTAGGTTCAAACCCTATTAGGGGATACTGTCCTGCCAGGTCCCGGACCTAGACCGGCTACTGTCCTAAGGAGTACGACTTAGCAGCGCTAGCAAGACCTAGCTAGACTAAGCCCTAACCCGGCCTGGCCGAGTCGACATCCCCTCCCCCTGCTCCCTATATAGAGAGAAATCTCTACACCCTATATATAGAGGGAAATCCTGCAACTCTTAGCAGAGGGAAAACCCTACACCCCTATATAGGGGAGAAATCTCTGCACCCCTATATAAAGGGAAATTGCTAGCTTGCTTCGTAGGTACAAAATGTACAGTAGCGGACGACGAAGGAACTGCCTATTAGTTCGTTTATATAGATACCCAGCTTTAAGTTTCTAAACTAAGATTCTTAAACCTATTATATTAGGAACTGATCTTACTGTCGGTAGCTGCAGTAATACAACGAAGATAGACAACGATATCCCTATAGAAACTACGGCTATGCAGGATTATATACGCAGTATATACGAAGAGCTGTTAGCTCGCAAGAACTAGCTCGAAGAACAAATAGGCTATTAGGCCTCGACAATTTCCTAACAGGAACAGGAGCTCCGACAGCTTAGGGCGTCCGGTCGCGACCCGACCCCTACGACGACGACGACGAACACGACAGCCTACACTACGGTTATAAAGAGCAAACTCCCCGACGTTACCGCCTACAGTAGCGAGACACCGGCCGAGTACCCCTCCTAGGCTGTCTAGATACGCTCTAAGCTTCTGGTCGACTTAGCAGCATACCTAACCGAGCTTAACAAGGTAGTATATCTCTTAAAGAGGTTAAAGGGCAAGGCGGTAGCACAAATTCTGCCGTACTACGAAACGGCTATTGCTAGTCTAGCAATAGCAACTACGACGATGCTCTAGGCAGCTCTCGACAGGAGCTACAAGGACCTAGACTACGAGAGCCGAGCCCTCGTACAGCTTAATACTATAAAGCAAGGACGCAAGTCTATACAGGAGTTCCTCGCAGAATACAAGTAAACCCTAGCTAAAGCAGGAGGCCTTAGCTAGGAGGACAGGGTAAAGGTTACTACCCTAGAAGTTAGACTCTCTAAGGAGATTATAATAGGACTAGTAGGCGTAATGCGGCTAGCCTCGTACGAGGCATTCTGTAATCTCCTTAGGATAATTAACGACTAACAGTGTAGGCTCGGACAGATAGGCTGCGTTTACGAAATGCGACAACCCCTCTATTAGCAGCAGGACGCTATAGACTAGGAGCTAACGACGACGACGAGAGTAGCGGCAGCCGTTACTGTACAGCTAAGGGCCGGCGCTAAGAGGGCGCAGTAGGTAGATGTAGCTACCCTTAACAAGAGAGGAGCAGAAGGGAGCTGCTACCAGTATAGCTAGATAGGGTACACTATATAGAATTGCGGGCTTTTGCTAGCAGAGAGACCTAGGGGACGGCCGACCACCGTAAGGGTAGCAACTACGGAACCCTAACCCGAGACCTAAGAGTTCCCCTTAGATAACGACGAGTCGGGAAAAGAGTAGCCTCTAAGCGAAGGCTTAGCTAGAGGCATATACGAGATAGATTGCTAAATTAAAGTACTACTTAGCTATCTTTTAAGAGCAACTATACAACGACTATGCCGTTTATTGTGCGACCTACGCTGAACAGGACTGCTAGCGCACAAATGCTAATTAATATAAGGTGTTTAGTGTACGGAGTTATTAGCGAAAGCTTCGTATAGAAACACTACATCGAGACGACCCCTACTGTACCTGTACGCATACTAGGCATTACTGGACGAGGACCGGACATTACCTATATAGTAAAAGTAACAATAGAGCTGCAAGGACACTACGAGCAGGATTTATACCTCTACGTCGTATAAGACAAGTTAGGGTATAACCTAATATTAGGGAAACTATCGGTAGAGCGCTAGCAGGGCAAGCTCAACGTCAGACGAGGCTGCCTATACCTAGCAGCTACGAAGCAGAGGCTCCGAGACTGAGGGAGAGTTCCACAAGGCGGAAATACCAAAGCCGGGGCTAACGCTAACGCCAAGGGCAAGGCTAGCTTAAACGTCGAGATCAACGCTGCGACTACAGATATAAAGAAAGCCTTAGCACCTAAGAAAGCTACAGACCCCTACACGAAGCTCCTATAGGAATACTCGACATACCTAGACTTCTTCGAGCCAAAGTTGGCTTTAAAACTGCCCCTGCTCCGAGGAGAAGGAATCGACTACGAAATTAAGCTTAAGCCCTGCCTGGATAGAAGCCTGCCTAAATTGCCGTATAGCCCATTGTACGGGATGTCCTCTAGAGAACTCCTAGTGCTACGCAAGACACTGGACGACATGCTTGCTAAAGGCTTTATCTGCGCAAGTACGTCCTCGGCTAGAGCCCTAGTACTGTTTGTCTATAAGGAAGGCTTGACCGGCTTGCGTTTCTGCATAGACTACAGAGGCATTAACGCAATTACTAAGAAGGACTGGTACCCCCTACCCCTTATTAATGAAACCCTCGGACGGATCAATAAGGCAAAGAAGTTTACGAAGCTCGACGTTGTCTTAGCCTTCTACAAGATACAGATTAAGGAAGGCTGTAAATGGATAACCGCTTTCTGTACGAGGTACGGCCTATTTAAGTAGCTTGTTACCCTCTTTAGCCTTGCAAACGCACTAGCAACCTTCTAGAGATACATTAATAGGTCCCTATAAGGACTCCTAGACGACATCTGCTCTATGTACCTCGATAACACGCTAGTATTTACAGACAGCACCTATAAGGACTACGTACAGGACGTTAAGAGGGTATTAGACCGACTGCAACAGGCTAGATTGTACCTCGACATTAACAAATGCGAATTCAGTGTACAACGTACGAAATACTTAGGATTTATTATCGAGGCAGGGAAGGGTGTTAGTATAGACAGGAAGAAGATTAAGGCTATTAAGCAATAGAAGCCGCCTACGAGTGTTAAGGGCGTACGAGAATTCCTTAGGTTTGCCAATTTCTATCGCTAGTTTATACAGAACTACTCGGAGGTAGTCCGCTCCCTAGTTAAACCAATATATAAGGACAAGCAGTTTAAGTAGACAGACGAATGTAATAGAAGGTTTGACAAGCTAAAGGAGCTCTTTACTACAGAACCAACGCTTGCCGCCTTCGATCTAGAACGTATGACGATACTGGAAACCGACTCCTTAGGGTACTGCATAGGAGGTATCCTCTCGCAGGTAGGCCCAGACGGCCTCCTATACCTATACGCGTATTTCTCCAAGAAGAACTCCCTAGCCAAATGCAACTACCTTATCTACAACAAGGAATTGCTAGCAGTCGTACAGTCCTGCAAGGCATAGGACGGAGAACTCTGCTCGGTTCCTAAGTTCCTCGCCCTAACCGACTATAAGAATCTTAAGTGCCTTGCGCAGCCCTAGAAGCTTTCTAAGAGATATATACGATAGGCGATATACCTAAGCCGCTTTGATATAATACTCTAGTATCGCAAAGGGAAGGACAATAGCAGAGCCGACGTATATTTAGACGAGACTAGGACATACTAGCAACGTACTGTTGCAGCAGTAGAAAGGGGTAGGACTAAGCAATAGGGTGGACCCTCGGAATTTCGGCTCGGCCCTTCCGGACCGAGCCGGGCCTTGGCACACTACCCCCAAAGCTCTCGCCTACCACTACATAGATTCCTTTCCCTCCTTAGTTCGAGATATAGTTATTAAAAAGGCCGTATTGAATCTCATCTGCGTGCCCGGATTATTATATCTCAAACTTACTCACTACACTACTACCGCGCTGCGCGAAAGGGACCGTTGAACCATCCAGACACCCGAATAACGTACGCGCACTACATAAACCAAACAACAGCACCGTAAGATAGCTATAGAGAGCTTCTTAACGGTAGAGAGCGGCGTTATAGGCTGAAGCAGGAGCAGAAGAGAAAAGACTAACAGAGCGAGTAGGCGCTCCAGTGTTATCGATAATAAGTTCATTATCAGAGGTTTTACAGCAGAAGAGACTGCAGAGATTAAGGAACGAATAAACGAATACAAGAAAATCTACGACTGCACACTTAAGGAACTTAAAGATTACGTAAACGAGAACGGAGTAGGAAAGGTCTACGACAGCATAGACCTTATTAAGAAGCTGTTTTACAGAACCCTAGAAGAAAAGAGACAGTTAAGAGAGGAAATCGAGGCAGTAAGAGCTAAGAAGGAATCGGCCGAGACCATTATAGACGTGCTGGAAAACCAAGCGGCAAACCGACTAGCATAACTAAAGGCGATAAAGGCTCAGTTAGCTGAGATAGAAGCAGCGATATCGCCGCTACCGCGCTAAGAAGAACCAGTAGAGACCGTCTCGCCGGCGGCCTACAGTTAAGGTAGCACCTTAATAACATTACTACCGGACCTACCGGCGTTTAGAGGTAGAGACCCTAAAGACTAGGAAGCGTTTAAGAAGAAGATAAAGAACAAGATAGACCGAGACTACGCCGGAAACAGTGCCGGGGATAGGTTGGCCTACCTAGAGTTGCAATTAGAAGGCGAAGCTTTTTCGCTAGTAGCGGACCTAGAAGAGGTAACCGCCGAGGAAGCGATTAAAGCGCTAGATCAACGCTTCGGAGACCCCTTCCGAAAGAAGACGGCCCGCGAACAGCTAGATAAGATCAACCAGAACCGGCAGACGTTCGAAGAGTTCTACGGACTGTTTAGAAAATATGCGATTAGAGCCTAAGTATCGGAAGATAAGCAGCTCTACCTACTAAGGCAGAAGCTAAACCCTGAACTGGCCGCAGCTATAGCCTCGGTGGAAGACGAAGACCTTAAGAGCTTCGTGCACCGAGCGAGATTTACTGCGAGAAACCTAAGCGCTTACGCGAAGTTATGCGAATCGAACTAGAAGCTGTTGTTGACGTAGGCGACGCAAACCCCGGCACCTTTCTAGAGAGCACCTCTGCAGCCATCTTATCAGTTACTGTGTTCGTCGTTCGTCCCTACCTGTTACGCGTATAGAAAGCCTGGCTACATCGCTACGAGGTGCCAAGCATTAGATAAGCAGAAGCAGGAGTATCGTGTTATAAAGCAGCTGCAGCAGCCGAGAAAGACTATACAGGCTATCGAGCCGGCTCCGAACGATACAGACAGTGTAGACAGTGGAGTGCTACTGAGAATCCTAGGAAAAGACCAGCTAGATAGATAGGCCCCCTATCCAGCATAGACGATAGGGCACCAACAAGAACTACGTTACCGGAAGAAGAGAGTATCAACAGCTGCAACAATCCGCTCTTGGCGGCGGTAGAAGTAAACATAGAAACGGCTACTATCCTTCTAATTACCGTCTACCCCCTCGATAGATCGAGCAAACCACTTTAGCTAAGAGCTTTTATCGATACAGGGGCTCTTATCGTAGCGGCGATCCACTATCGATTGGTTCAAAAGCTAATAAACGGATACAGCTATCCAGTGGAGTTGGCATTACCGACACGGATTTCGGCGTACAACGGACAAGACACAGAGAGTGTTACGCATTATATGCCACTGAATACTACCCTAGCTAGCCGCACTACGGAGGCGACGTTCCGAATTATAGATATCAGAAGGTTTAACATTATTATAGGACAAAAATAGATAAAGAACTAGAGAGCAGTTATTAACGTAGGTAAAGGCACACTCGGATTTAGAACACCGTACAGCGGCTCCGCCGCCGTCAAATCAGTTACCGAGGTCGCAGTAGAACCGAACGTTACGACCGTCGAAGTAGCTCCGAAGGATCGGTCCGACCCTTAAGACACGATCGGAATAATAAGTTCAGAAGCTTTAACGGCCCTCGCGAGGTCGTCGGACAACGAGATTTATGCTATCTTAATAAAGGATATTAAAGACTACTGGAAGATAATAGCGGAAGAAGAAGTAGATCTACTAGAGGTGTTACTAAAAGAGCTCTATAGTTACACTAACGTGTTCTTAAAGGCTGACTCCAACCTCTTGCCGCTCTACTGACCAGAATACGACAACAAGATCCGACTAAAAGAAGGAGCCGCACTGCCGAGAACCGAGCCTCTAAGACGCTTATCGCCAGCAGAGCTGGACCAGGTAGAAGTGTTTGTTAGAGAAAACTTGGCGAAGAAGTTCATTACGCCAAGCTCTACGGAATATACGTTACCGATTCTTTTTATGCGGAAACCTGGAGGCGGTCTCCGACTGTATGTAGATTACCGTAGCCTTAATAAGGTCACTAAGAGAGATGTGTATCCGCTGCCTCTGATCGATAAGACTATACAACGAGTAGCTAAGGCTAAGTGGTTTAGCAAGCCGGATATCCGCTAAGCGTTCTACCGGTTAAGGAACGAAGAAGGACAAACCGAAGATCTTACGACATTCGCTACGCGTATAGGCAATTTCAAATAGCTGGTAATGCCTTTCGGACTTACCAACGCGCCAGCTGTGTAGCAACGCTTTATAAACTACACCTTTATAGACATGCTGGAACGGTTCGTGTCTATCTACTTAGACGACATTCTTATCTACACTAAGGGAACGAGAGAGCAACACACGGACTACATTAAGAGGATGTTAAAGAGACTCCGCGAGGTCGGACTAAACGCAGACACGAAGAAGAGCGGGTTCTACAAGACCGAAGTCAAATATCTCGGTCTTATCGTTGGAAGAGAAGGAATTCGGATAGACCTATCGAAAGTGGCCGCTGTCGCGGAATAGAAGCAACCAACATCCGGAAACACTACGCAAAACAGAGCGTTTCTCGGATTCTGCAGCTACTATCGACAGTTTATTAAGAACTTCAGCAAGATAGCGAGACCACTAAACGAAGCATTGAAGAAGGAGGCCGCTAGCATATAGAATAAGAGGTGCATAGAAGCCTTCAACTAGCTAAAGGAGGCGGTAGCCTTAGCGCCTATACTGGCGCACTTCCGACCGGAAAAGACGATCTACGTAGAAACGGACGCTTCCGATACAGTAACAGCAGGGGTCCTTTCTTAATACGCTAACGACGACGAGACTCTCTATCCAGTAGCTTTCTTCAGCAAGTCTATAAATAATGCTAAACGGAACTACGCTATTTATAACAAAGAGCTGCTAGCTATTATTAAGGCTTTCGAGGAGTAGAAACTAGAGCTTATAGCTAAACGGAGCACGGTCCAGGTCCTTACGGACCACCAGTCGCTGACCTACTTTATAAAGACGCAGAAGCTATTACGCCGCCAAGCGAGGTAGGCCGCTTACCTGTCCGGATTCGACTTTAAGATCACTTATCGACGCGGAGCTTAAAATGGAAAGGCTAATGCGCTAACGAGAAGAGAAGGAAAGACTAGCCGCGCGAAAGAAGACCCGAATATGTTTCAGAAAGTGCTGACAGAACGAATAGTAGACGCCGAGGTGCTAAAAGAGGTAGGGATCTGTACGGTAGGGCCGCTACTAGAAGAAGAGACGCTGTACGAGAAGGTAGAACGGCTTAATTAGCAGTAGACGCTCGGAAAAACTGGCTTAGGGAAACTAATTGTTCTAGAAGAACTGATTACAGAGGTTATCCAACTGGTTTATAGTTCTACGGATATAGGCTACGCAGGATTAAAGAAGACGATAGAAGCAGTAAGGACGACCTACTAGTTCCCGCAAATTTTCGAGAGGATCCACCGGTTTATAGCTAACTGCTATGTATGCCGAGCCGCGAAGCTACGTTACGGCCTTCCGGCCGGCCTGTTAAAGCCACTTCCGATCCCTAAGAAACTATAGCAGCACATTACGATAGACTTCGTAACCGGCCTGCTAGACTCCGATAGATACGACACTACGCTTAACGTAGTAGATCGACTAAGCAAGGAACGCTATTTTATCCCCTGCCGAGCTAAGGATAAAGGAACTACTACAGAAGAAACGGCGAGAATATTGATCCAGCACGTATAGAAGCACTACGGCCTGCCGGATACTATCACTACGGATAGGGGTCCTCAGTTCACCGCAGACGTATAGAAAGCCATTAACTAAGCCCTCGGAATTCGTAGAAAGCTTAGCACAGCCGCTTACCCTTAGACTAACGGCCAGTCTAAAGTAGCTAACCGTAAGATAGAAAAGTATCTACGAATCTTCTGTAGCTATTATTAAGCAGAGTGGATTAAGATGTTGCCGATAGCCGAATTCTGCGCCAATTTAGCACAGTCGGAAGCTACCTTACTGGCGCCGTTTAAGATAACCTACGGCTATCTTCCAAGGATAAGCTTTCAACTACCGAACGAACCCAGCTCTTTAGAACTATTTACCGCTACCTCGTCGAAGAGAATCGCCGCGGCGGCGGCAGAAGCGCTCCGATCTTAGATAGAAGAAGCGATTAAGGTAGCGAAAGAGGCGATAGAATCAGCTTAGAAGAAGATAGTAACTCGAGCTAATAGAAAGAGGTTACTAATAGAATTCGAGGAAGGCTACATATGCTTGCAAAGCGACCCCGACGACCTCTGCAGCCCCGACGACCTCTGCAACCTCCGCGACCTCCGCGACCTCTGAGACCTCTGCGACCGTCGAGAAGCGACCGTCCGAGAAGCAACCGTTACTCGGATCTGCTAAGCCTAGACCCTGAAGATAGTCTTCCGGATCAGGGGTTCGCTGAACCCCTGTCGATCGAAATAGACAGTAAAGAAGAAAAATAGGAGGTGGAAGATGTTATAGATATAAGAAGACGAAGAGGATCTATCGAAGCGAGGATCTTATAGAAAGGATGGCCGGAAGACTATAAATAGTATCCGGTCGAGAACCTCCGGAATTCAGTAGAGCTGCTAAGAGAATTTTACGTACGGAACCCGAAGAAGCCGAGGCCTAAGTGGCTCGACGGCTGAGAAGAAAAGCCGCGTCCGCTCTATCGATGCAGAAACCGATAAAGACGATCGTAGCGGCCGCTTCGCCAGAGTCTTCGACGCAGCTACTACCTACTCCAGCTGCAGCAGGAAGCTCGCCGACGCCGTAAAGCGGCGTCGGCGCCGCTAGCCCTGCGGTAGGTAAGGTCCTTAGTAGAGAAAGAAAAAAAGAAGAAGATAGCGAGCAGCAGATAGATCTATATAGACCTACGCGATAGCGCACGGACCGGTTACGCCGCAGCTCGGGTAACTGCTAGCTCCGATCAGATAGAACGGATTAGATGGACGCCAAGTAAAGACGTCAGATAGTAACGATGTAAATCTTAAAAAAAAAGGAGGAACAGATAAGTAAGCGGTCGAGGGCGACCGCTAATAAGGGAGGGGGGTGGTGTTGCGGCAGTAGAACGGGGTGGGACTGAGCAATAGGGTAGACCCTCGGGATTTCGGCTCAGCCCTTCCGGACCGAGCCGGGCCTTAGCACACTACCCCTAAAGCTCTCGCCCACTACTATATAGATTCCTTTCCCTCCTCAGTTCGAGATATAGTTATCAAAAAGGCCGTATTGAATCTTATCTGCGTGCCCGGATTACGTACGACGACGACTAACTGAAATTACAAACATTCCAGATGTTTAAGGAGGAACTAGACGAAGACGCTATCTGCCTAGCGGCGATATACATATAGGAACCCTAGCTATAGGCGTAGGAGGAGGCAGTAGAAAAGGACGACGTTTATTAGAAAGCCTATACAGCAATCTAAGAAGGACAGCAGAAGCTCCTTACAGAGCTTAGCCTTAAGGTATTAGCAGCAGAGTGCACAGTAGATAAAGAGAACAACCTAAAGTTTAGGAACCGGATTTGGGTCCCTATAGACGAGAAGCTCTGTACAAGCTTAATACAACGGGCGTACGACTCTATAATAACCGGACACCTAGAGCGCGAGGAAATGTACAGTATTATCGCTAGAGACTACTACTAGCCTGCGATAGCAAAGGACATCTAGAGGTTCGTACAGAACTGCGATGTCTACAGACGAACGAAGCCCTTGCAGGAACTAAAGTACAGCCTGCTAAAACCCCTACTAATACCGGACCGGCTGTAGCAGGACCTAACTATAGACTTTATTACAAACCTACCTAAGAGCGACAGACAGCGAAACATTATAGTAGTAACGGAAAAGCTAATAAGGGGGGTAGTACTAGAGGGAATAGACTCTATTACAGCTAAGGACACTGCCTAGGCATTTATACAGACAACGTTTAGCAAACACGGACTCCCTAGGTCAATTGTATCTAACTAGGGAACACAGTTTACTAGCTAGCTCTAGGCGAGGGTCTGCTAATTGTTAAATGTAGAACGTCGCCTATTAACCGCTTAGCACTTATAGACAGACGGCGCGACAGAGAGGGTTAATTCAATACTAGAAGCGTACCTCCGAGCATACGTTAACTACGACTAGACTAATTAGAACTGCCTCCTCTCTATAGCGGAGTTAGCTATTAACAGCTGTACAGCTAATGCTATAGGACTGTCCCCCTTCTTTATAGCCTATAGGTACGACTACTCCCTGCTCCTACCGACTCTAAGCGGCGCTACCCTACACCTAGTACGCTCCCTAATTTAGCAAGGGGAAGCTATCGTACAGAAAATTACGAACGCCTACTAATAGGCGAAAGTGAGCCTTGCTATAGCCTAACAGAATGCAGAAGAACAGGCTAACAAGGGACAGCAGGCTGCGCTAAGGTACGAGGCAGGGGATAAGGTATAGCTAAACTAGCGCAATATCCGTACAGACCGGCTAAGCAAGAAACTAGACTAGAAGAACTAGAAGTTTATAGTAGTCTGCCTAGTAGGGATATACGCTATACAACTTAACACTCCCCTAGGGATCTATCCGGTCTTCTATATAGACCTCGTACAGCTAGTATATATAGACCCCCTCCTATACTAGAAGTCTAACGACGTACGCCCTAGCAATCGTAATTAAGGACTAGAAGGAGTATAAGGTAGAAGAAATCCTTAAGAGCTAGAAGAAGCAGAAGAGGATTAAATACCTAGTTAAGTAGGCAGAGTAGGCAGAGCCTATATAGGAACTGTACGAGGCTCTTTAGGACGCGTTAGCACTAGACAGGTAGGAAGAGAGACACCCTGTTAACCGGTAGTAGTAACACTGTACTGTACAGGGTAGGACAGATAGCAGCTACAGGTACCTAGGCAGCTATAGAAGATATTAGGCAGCTGCAGACAGGACTAGGCAGCTGCAGGCACCTAGGCAGCTGTAAGAGACATTGGGCAGCTGCAGGAGACATTAGACAGCTACAGAGGGCATTAGGAAGCTACAGGGAAAGGGTAGGAATAAAGAGAACTAGGGACAATTACCCCTAAGGACAAGAAAGAGGCAGACAACATTAGGGAACCTGCAAGAGCTATAGCACAGTTGCAGGAAGTGGAGGGATAGGGGAAGAATAGGAATAGAGAAGAGGGTTTGGAGGGGGGGGGGCCTACAGACGACAGCAAACCAGGACATATACCTAAGTCCTTAACAACCCTAGACAGCGAGCGAGCACTGGAAAACTACGAGATTGTAGATCTTGCGCCTATATTCGACAGCGGCGGCTTCCGTCCAGATAATAGAGTTAGATAGAGGACAGTAATTCCTCTATACCGGCTACCCTATCTGGAATAAAGCTTTCCTAAGCGAGAGCTAGGACAATCGGCCAGACAGCCTACTGTCGCTAGAACGTACGTAGTAGATACGGAATGCATAGCTAGAGCGAAAGACTAGGAGATAGACGGACGAGGAATAGAAGGTAGGTAAATAGACAGGTAAGGACCAGACGGCTTACCTATAGACAGCGGGAGCTCTACTAGAGCGCATCTATAGAGTCCCTACTACTAAATTACAGTCCAGGCCTCGACCGTATAGGACAGTTAACTAGGCGAGGACCAACACCCTACCTAGGATCGACTACCTCCTGCTAAAGAACATCGTCGATATATACAGAAGGAACCGAGCGCCTCCTATACCTTTATAACCGCTTGCAGGTTCTCCTCCGCCTTAGCTTTAGGATCCTAATAGACAGGCTTAGAGATATAGCAGCATTAAAGAGAGGGAAGGAGGGTATTGTTAGAGGACGCTGTCCTGCTAGGTCCTAGACCTAGACTAGCCGCTGTCCTAAGGAGTACAACTTAGCAGCGCTAGCAAGACCTAGCTAGACCAAGCCCTAACCCGGCCTAGTTAAGTTGACATCCCCTCCCCCTGCTCTCTATATAGAGGGAAATCTCTGCACCCTCTATACAGAGGGAAATCCTGCAACTCTTAGCAGAGGGAAAACCCTACACCCCTATATAGGGAAGAAATCTCTGCACCCCTATACAGAGGGAAATTGCTAGCTTGCTTTATAGGTACAAAATGTACAGTAGCGGACGACAAAGGAACTGCCTATTAATTCCTTTATATAGATACCTAGCTTTAAGTTTCTAAACCAAGATTCTTAAACCTATTACAAAACCTAGCAGAGCGGCACTGCTGCTGTCGAATTGGTTACCGTCGTCGCTGCAGAACCAAACGTCGCGGTTACTAACGCGGTTCTGGCCGACCGTTCCGATCCCTTAGATATCGTTAGAGTAATAAGCTCGGAAGCCCTAACGACTCTCGCGAAGTCGCTAGAGAATAAGATCTACGCTATCTCGATAAAAGATATCGAAGATTACTAAAAGATAATAGCAGAAGAAGAAGTGGACCTGCTAGAGGTATTACCGAAAGAACTCTATAGCTATGCTAACGTGTTCTTAAAAGCCGACTCTAACCTCCTGCCGCTCTATCGACTAGAATACGATAACAAGATCCGACTAAAAGAAGGAGCCGCGCTGCCGAGAACCGAACCTCTAAGACGCCTATTGCCGGCCGAGCTAGACTAAGTAGAAGTGTTTATCCAAGACAACCTAGCAAAGAAGTTTATTACGCTAAGCTCTGCTATGTATACGTCGCTAATCCTTTTTATACGAAAACCCAGAGGTAGTCTCTGACTGTACGCAGACTACAGAGGCCTTAATAAGGTTACTAATAATCTGAGCACGTAGATAATTCAATACGGCTACTTTGATACCTATATCCAAGGCTGGAGAGGGAAGAATCTACGTACAAGCGAAGGTAGAGGTATTTAAGTGTGCACCAAGCCTAGCCCTGCCAGCTGTCCACATCTACATCCGTATCACTACTGCCCTCCCTAACCAGCGATTGCCCTCAATCGCAATCAGCCTATTAATCGTAATTAGTCAAACCAGGTCACTCTAAACTAGGTCGCTCCAAACCAGGCCGCAGGTGCCAAAAAACCAGGTCGTAGGGGTCGCAAATTCAGCTTCGCTATCGGCCAATCAGGTTGTACTAAACAGGTCGCTTTTGAGCTTCAATTTCCGTGCCTTTTGCTGTCGCTTCGGAGCCTTAATCTCGTGCCTTTTTGAACTTTAATCTCGTGCTTTTTGACGTCGCTTTGATGCCTTAATCTCGTGCCTTAATTGGTGCCTTGTTTCTGCCTTGCTTGCTGCTGCAGAGGTCGCGGAGTCGTCGAGGTTGCGGAGGTCGTTAGGGTCGCGGCTGCAGAGGTCGCGGAAGATTGCGGAAGGTCGCGGAGGTCGCATCGGGGTCGCGGAGGTTCTCGGGGTCACTTTGAAAGCATGTGCTGCTTCTGAACCGTCGCTTCTTAAGTCGTCGCCCGTCGCTTCTTAGACGGTTGCTTCTCGGACGGTCGCTTCTCGACGGTCGCAGAGGTCTCAGAGGTCGCGGAGGTCGCGGAGGTTGCAGAGGTCGTCGGGGCTGCAGAGGTCGTCGGGGTCGCTTTGCAAGCATATATCGCTTCTGAACTGCGTCGCTTCTCGAGCTGTCGCTTTGCCTATGCTTTGCCTGTGTTGTCTATAGCAGCTCTGTGTTGTCTGCAGCTGTGCCTGCCTGCAGCTATGTCTGCCTTATACTCTGCCTTATGCTCTGCCTTGTGCTCTGCCTTGTGCTCTGCCTTGTGCTCTGCCTTGTGCTCTGCCTTGTGCTCTGTACAGCAGCCCTGTGTACAGCAGTCTGTGTTGTCTGCACCTGTATTGCCTACAGCTGTGCCTCTGTTGTCTGCAGCAGCTATGTCTGTCTGTAGCTGTGCTTCTAAACATACTCTTCTGAACCTGAACAGTGTATGTTGTCTGCAGCTGCCTGTTGTCTGCAGTAGCTGTGCCTGCCTATAGCTGCTTTGTGTTGTCTGCAGCTGCCTTGTACTGCTTGTGCTAAGCCGGGTGCTGTGCCTAGTGCAGTGCCTAGGTGCTCGTGCTTGCCTCGATTGCGCTCGTGCTTTGCCGTACGTCTCGATTGTTGAACTGAACGTGTTGTCTGCAGCTGCCTGTCTCGATTGTACTGCTAGTTGCGCTGCTCGTATCGTGCTTTGCCTCGTACCAAACGTGTCGCTTGTCTTGTCGCTATCCTAATTGCCGTACGTCTCGATTGCTAGGCTGTACTAATTGCTAAACGTACTAGTGCCTCTCGGTAGGCCTTGTCCGAATATCGTACATCTCGATTGCTAAACGTACGCCTCGATCGCTGGCTCGATTGCGCTCGTACTTTGCTGTACCTCTGTTGTCTGCAGATGTGCCTTGTGCTCGTACCCAGTACTCTTGTCGCTCGTGCTGCTCTTGTCGCTCGTGCTGCTGTAGAGGTTATAGAGGTTGTTGGGGCCGCAGTGCTGCTTCTAAACGTAGTGCATCGTCTGCAGTAGCAGCCCTGTGTTGTCTGTACCTGCCTGTTGTCTGCAGCAGCTCCGTGTTATCTGCAGCTCTTGCTCTGCCTAGGTGCTCGTGCCTTGCCTTGTACCAAATGTCTCGATTGTGCTGCTGGTCGCACTGCCTTGCTCGTACTGCTGTACCAACTGCTAGACTTCTCGATTGCTGAACTGCCGGTTGTACTGCTTGTATCGCTCGTACCTCGATTGCTGTACTTGTCTTGTCCTCGATTGCTGCAATTGCCTCTCGATAGGCCGGTCGCTTGTTGTATACTCGATTGTGCTACTGGTCGCGCTGCCTCGAACTGCGTTGCCTGTACTAAATGTATCGCTTTGCCTGTTGCCTCGAGATAGGCCAAATGTCTCGATTGTGCCGCCGGTCGCACTGCTCGTACTGCTGTGCCTTATGCTGTACTGGATGTGTCGCTTATGTTGCCGATTGCTAAACTGTCTCAATAGATCTTGTCCGAATAAAATAGTCTGTTAAAGACCTAAAAAACGAATGTCGTCGCCCTAGGTCCTGCTAGGTAGGTCTTATTGTCGTCGTCGCTCTCGCTCCTCGCTCTCGCTCCTCGTCCTCGTCGCTCCTACATCGTCCTTCTTGACCTTCTCGTTCTTCTCGACCTTCTCGTCTCTCTCGTCCTCGTCGCTCTCTTTGTCCAAACCTCTTAAAACTCTCTTCTTCTCGATAGGGGCACTTCTCTTCCCTAAAACTCTTCTTCTCGATAGGGGCACTTCTCTTCCCTAAAACTCTTCTTCTTAGTTGGGGGAGGGGGGGTAGAGTAGTATACATATGCACGATTAAGTAACCAGATATAATTCGACGGCCTCCTTCGTACATCTGCAGTACATACTCCGGGTTGTCAGTTGCACGTACGTTATTCGAGTACCCGGATATGATTCGACGGGCTCTTTCGGGTAGTGTAGGTTAGGTGTTAGGTTGAGCCTTGGATATAATAATCTGAGCACGTAGATAATTCAATACAGCTACTTTAATAACTATATCTAAGGCTAGAGAGAGAAGAATCTACGTACAAGCGGAGGTGGAGGTATTTGAGTGTGCGCCAAGCCTGGCCCTGCCAGCTGTCCACATCCACATCTGTATCAACTAAGAGAGATGTATACCCGCTGCCGCTAATCGATAAGACTATACAACGAGTAGCGAAAGCTAAGTTGTTTAGTAAGCTAGACATTCGCTAAGCGTTCTACTAACTAAGGAACGAGGAAGGACAGACAGAAGACCTTACGACGTTCGCTATACGTATAGGCAACTTTAAGTAGCTAGTTATGCCTTTCGGACTTACTAACGCGCCGGCGGTATAGCAGCGTTTATAAATTACACCTTTATAGACATGCTAGAGCGGTTCGTGTCTATTTACTTAGACGATATCCTTATATATACTGATAGAACGAGAGAGCAGTATACGGACCACATCGAGAGAGTGCTAACTAGGCTCTGCGAGGTCGGCTTAAATGCAGATACGAAAAAGAGCGAGTTCTATTAGACTGAAGTCAAATATCTCGGTCTTATTGTCAGAAGAGAAGGAATACGGATAGACCTCTTAAAGGTCGCTATAGTAGCAGAATGGAAACAGCCGAAGTCTGGAAACACTACCTAAATCAGAGCCTTTCTCGGGTTCTGCAGTTACTATCGTCGATTTATTAAGGACTTTAGCAAGATAGCAAGACCCCTAAACGAGGCATTAAAGAAGGAGGCCGCTGGCCTATAGAATAAGAAGTGCACAGAGGCTTTTAACTAACTAAAAGAGGCGGTAGCCTTAGCGCCAGTGCTGGCGCACTTCCGACTGGAAAAGACGATCTACCTAGAAACAGACGCTTCTAATACAGTAACCGTAGGGGTCCTTTCTTAATACGACGACGACGGCGAGACCCTCTATCTAGTAGCCTTCTTTAGCAAGTCTATAAATAAGGCTAAGCGGAACTACGCTATCTACGACAAGGAGCTGTTAGCTATTATCCAAGCTTTCGAGGAGTAGAAGCCGGAGTTTATAGCTAGAAAGAGCACAGTCTAGGTCCTTACGGACTACCAGTCGTTAACCTATTTTATAAAGACGCAGAAGCTCTCGCGCCGCTAGGCTTAGTAGACCGCCTATTTATCCGGGTTCGACTTTAAGATTACTTATCGACCTAGAGCTTAAAATAGAAAGGCTAATACGCTAACGAGAAGAGAGTGGAAGACCAGCTGCGCGAAAGAAAATCTAAATATGTTCCAGAAGGTGTTAACCGAGCGGATAGTAGACGCCGAGGTGTTAAAAGAGGTAGGGATCTGCGCAGTAGAGCCGGCGACTAAGGAAGAGACGCTCTACAAAAAAGTAGAGCAGCTTAACTAGCAACAGAAGCTTAGCAAAACCGGCTTAGGAAAGCTAATAGTTCTAGAAGAACTAATTACAAAGATTATCTAGCTAGTCTATAGTTCTAAGAATGTTAGCTACGCTAGCACAAAGAAGACGATAGAAGCTATAAGGACAGTCTACTAGTTTCCACGGATCTTCGAGCGGATTTACTAGTTTATTGCTAATTGTTACGTATGTCGAGCCGCGAAGCCGCGTTACGGCCTTCCGGCCGGTCTACTGAAGCTACTGCCGATTCCTAAGAAGCTGTAGCAGCATATTACGATAGATTTCGTAACCGGCCTGCCGGATTCTAATAGATACAATGCTACCCTTAACGTAGTAGATCGGTTAAGCAAGGAACGCCACTTTATCCCCTGTTAAGCAAAGGACGAAGGCACTACTATAGAAGAGACAGCGAGGATGCTAATTCAGTACGTATAGAAGCACTATAGCCTGCTGGACACTATTACTACAGATAGGGGTCCTTAATTTACTGCTAATGTATAGAAAGCTATTAACTAAGTTCTCGGAATTTATAGAAAGCTTAGCATAGCTGCTTACCCTTAGACCGACAGTCAGTCTAAAGTAACTAACTGTAAGATAGAGAAGTATCTACAGATCTTCTGCAGCTACTATTGAAAGGAGTAGGTTAAGGTGTTGCCGATAGTCGAATTCTACGCCAATTCGGCACAGTCCAAGGCTACCTCGCTAGCGCCGTTCGAGATAACCTATAGCTATCTTCCGAGAATAAGCTTCTAACCGCTAAGCGAACCTAGCTCTGCGGAATCGTCTACTGCTACTTCGTCGAAGAGAGTTGCCGCTGCCGCGGCAGAAGCACTTAAATATCAGATAGAAGAAGCGATCTAAGTAGCGAAAGAGGCAATAGAATCGGCTTAGAAGAAGATAGTAACTCGAGCTAATAGAAAGAGGTTACTAATAGAATTCGAGGAAGGTTAAAAGGTATAGCTTAACAGGCGGAACCTAAGGCTAAAAGGCAACGCCAAGCTTAACCCCTGCTATATAGGCCTGTTTAAGATAGTGGAAAAGAGGTCGCCAGTAAATTATCGGCTCCAGCTACTAAAGTCGTTCTGGATCTACGATGTTTTCTATTCAGATCTGTTAAGTCTGGACCTAGAAGACGGTCTTCCGGAACGGGAGTTCGATAAAGCCCTACCAATCGAGATAGACAGTAAAGAAGAAGAAATGGAGGTAGAAGATGTAATAGACGTAAGGAAGATAAGAGGATCTATCGAAGCAAGAATCTTATAGAAGGGGTAGCTAGAAGACTATAAATAGTATATAATCGAGAATCTCTGGAATTCGGCGGAGCTGCTAAAGGAGTTCTCTATCCGGAATCCGAGAAAGCCGAGACCTAAGTAGCTCCGAAGTTGATAGCTCCAGAAGAGATAGAAGAAGAAGAAAGGCCGCGTCTGCTCTATTAGTACGAAAACTAATAGAAACGATCGCAGCGGTGCACTTAGCTAGAGTCCTCGACTATACTGTCGCCGTCCGCTAGCTTCGCCGGCTAGATAATAATAGTAAAGTCGAGGACGGCGCCACTGCTTCGGCGCGCTTTGTAGCGGTCTTCGTCTTCGCCAACACTAACCGCAGGTCCTGCCAGTCGGATAATAACGGCGGAGGCGAAGCCGACGCTATTAAAGCAGCTTTGCGATAGCGCTTAAGGCCTTAGTAAAGAAGAAAAAGAAGAAGAGATAGTGCGCTATAGACAGATCTATATAGACCCTTTGCAGCAGCGTACAGACCGGTAACACTGCAGCTTAGATAGCTGTTAGCTTAGATTAGATAGCTCTG
Source organism: Pseudocercospora ulei (assembly GCA_016165855.1). Taxonomy (NCBI): domain Eukaryota; kingdom Fungi; phylum Ascomycota; class Dothideomycetes; order Mycosphaerellales; family Mycosphaerellaceae; genus Pseudocercospora; species Pseudocercospora ulei. Next base: position 5,096,822 of record JACWNB010000003.1, read on the forward strand.
ATTAGACAGACGCTAAGTAAACGACTTCAGATAGCGACAATGTAAGAGAAGAAGAAGACAACAAAGGGACAATGTTTTCGAGATAGAAGAAAAGAAGAGGTAACGTCGATTTTAAGAAGACTTTTTAGGGAAGAAGCTGCGAATTAAAAAAAAGGGGGGGGATGTATAGATAGAAGAAGGAGGGGATCTGATTGGCCGGAACGAGATAAAGAATCCTAAGGGATAAGTAAGTGGTCGAGGGCGACTGCTAATAAGGGAGGGGGGTAGTGTTACAGCAGCAGAAAGGGGTGGGACTAAGTAATAGGGTAGACCCTTAGAATTTTGGCTCGGCCCTTCTGGACTAAGCCGGGCCTTGGCATGCCACCCCTAAAGCCCTTATACACCACTATATAGATTCCTTTCCCTCCTTAGTTCGAGATATAGTCATTAAAACAGCTGTATTAAACTATATCTGCGCGCTCGGATCAGCCTCGGACAGTGCTGCGTTAGTGTAGAATTCGGCTATCGGTAACACCTTAACCTGTTCTTCTTAATAATAGCTGTAGAAGATTCGTATATAGTTCTCTATCTTACGGTTAGCTACTTTAGACTAACCGTCGGTCTAAGGGTAAGTAGCTATACTAAGCTTTCTGCGAGTTCCGAGAACTTAGTTAATAGCCTTCTATACATTAGTAGTAAATTAAAGACCCCTATCTGTAGTAATAGTGTCTAGCAGGCTATAGTGCTTCTATACGTACTGAATTAGCATCCTCGCTGTCTCTTTCGCAGTAGTGCCTTCGTCCTTTGCTAAACAGGGGATAAAATAGCATTCCTTGCTTAACCGATCCACTACGTTAAGGGTAGCATTGTATCTATCGGAATCCGGCAGGCCGGTTACGAAATCTATTGTAATATGCTGCTACGGCTTCTCGGGGATCGGCAGTAGCTTTAGTAGACTAGCTAGAAGGCCGTAACACAGCTTCGCGGCTCGATATATGTAACAATTAGCAATAAACCGGTAAATCCGCTCGAAGATCTGCGGAAACTAGTAGACTGTCCTTACAGTTTCTATCGTCTTCTTTGTGCTAGCGTAGCCAATATCCTTAGAACTATAGACTAGCTAGATAACCTCTGTAATTAGTTGTTCTAGAACTATTAGCTTCCCTAAACCGGTTTTGCTAAGCTTCTGTTGCTAGTTAAGCTGCTCTACTTTTTCGTAGAGCGTCTCTTCCTTAGTCGCCGGCTCTACTGCGCAGATCCCTACTTCTTTCAACACCTCGGGGTTTACTATCCGCTTAGTCAACACCTTCTAGAACATGTTCGGATCTTCTTTCGCGCAGCTGGTCTTCTCCTCTCTTCTCGTTAGCGTATTAGCCTTTCTATTTTAAGCTCTAGGTCGATAAGTAATCTTAAAGTCGAACCTAAATAAATAGGCGGCCTACTGAGCCTAGTGGCGCGAGAGCTTCTACGTCTTTATAAAGTAGGTTAACGACTAGTAGTCTGTAAGGACCTGAACTGTGCTCTTTCTAGCTATAAGCTCCGGCTTCTACTCCTCGAAAGCTTAGATAATAGCTAACAGCTCCTTGTTGTAGATAGCGTAGTTCTGCTTAGCCTTATTTATCGACTTGCTAAAGAAGGCTACCGGATAGAGGGTCTCGCTGTCGTTATCGTATTAAGAAAGGACCCCTGCAGTTACTGTGTCGGAAGCGTCTGTTTCTAGGTAGATCGTCTTTTCCAGTCGGAAGTGCGCTAGCACTGGCGCTAAGGCTACTGCTTCTTTTAGTTAGTTAAAAGCCTCTGTGCACTTCTCGTTCTATAGGCTAGCGGCCTCCTTCTTTAATGCCTCGTTTAGGGGTCTTGCTATCTTGCTAAAGTCCTTAATAAATCGACGATAGTAACTGCAGAACCTGAGAAAGGCTCTGATTTAGGTAGTGTTTCCGGACTTCGCCTGTTTCTATTCCGCTACTGCAGCGACCTTTAAGGGGTCTATCCAAATTCCTTCTCTTCTAACAATAAAACCGAGATATTTAATTTTAGTCTAATAGAACTTGCTCTTTTTTATATCCGTGTTTAAGCCGACCTCGTAGAGCCTAGTGAATACTCTCTCGATATATTCTGTGTGTTGCTCTCTCGTTCTATTGGTGTAGATAAGGATATCGTCTAAGTAAATAGACACGAACCGTTCTAGCATGTCTATAAAGGTATAGTTTATAAAGCGTTGCTATACAGCCGGCTCGTTAGAAAGGCCGAAAGGTATAACTAGCTACTTGAAGTTGCTTATACGCGTAGCGAATGTTGTAAGATCTTCCGTCTGTCCCTCTTCGTTCCTTAGTTAGTAGAACGCTTAGCAAATGTCTAGTTTGCTAAACAACTTAGCTTTCGCTACCCGTTGTATAGTCTTATCGATTAGCAGCAGCAGGTATACATCTCTCTTAGTAATTTTATAAAGGCCTCGGTAGTCTACGTACAGTCGGAGGCCTCCTCTAGGTTTCTGTTCGAAAAGGATCAGCGACGCATACTTAGCAGAGCTCGGCTTAATAAACTTCTTCGCTAGGTCTTCTTAAACAAACACTTCTACTTAGTCTAGCTTAGCCGGCGATAGTCGTCTTAGGGGTTCGGCTCTTAGCAGCGTAGCTCCTTCTTTTAACTGGATCTTATTATTATATTCTGGTCGATAGAGCAGCAGGAAGTTAGAGTCGACTTTTAAGAACACGTCTGCGTAGCTATAGAGTTCTTTCAGTAATACCTCTAGCGGGTCTACTTCTTCTTCCACTAATATCTTTTAGTAATATTCGATGTCTTTTATCGAGATAGCGTAGATCTTATTCTCTGGCGACTTCGCGGAGAGTCGTTAGGGCTTCTGAGCTTATTATTCCGACGGTATCTAGGGGATCGGAACGGTCGGCCGGAACCGCGTTAATAGCTGCGACCTTTGGTTTTGCAGTAGCGACTGTTGTTGCAGCAGCAGAAAGGGGTAGGACTAAGTAATAGGGTAGACCCTTGGAATTTCGGCTCGGCCCTTCCGGACCAAGCCGGGCCTTGGCGCACCCACCCTCAAAGCCCTCACCTACTGCTGCATAGATTCCTTTCCTTCCTTAGTTCGAGATATAGTTATTAAAACAGCTATATTAAATTATATCTACGTGCTCGGATTATTATATCTCGAACTTACTAACTACACTACTCCTGCGCTGCACGAAAGGGCCCGTTAAACTATCCGGCTACCCGAATAACGCACGCGTACACTACAAACCAAACCAAACACATTAGCACTGTAAGAAGACTATAGAGGGCTTCTTAACAGTAGAGGGCAGCGTTACCGGCTGCAGCGGAAAGAGAAAGACTAACAGAGCAAAGGACAGGCGCGCTAGCCTCCTAGACGATAGAGCGGTCGTCGAAGGTCTTACCGAAGAAGAGATAAATAAAGCGAAGAAGGGCATAGCTAGCTATAAGGAGCTGTACGCCTGTACGCTAGACGAGCTCGAGGCATACCTAGCAGAACACGGATCCGGAAAGGTGTATAACACTATTACATTTATCGAGAAGACGTTCTATAAGAAGATAGAAGAGAACAAGCAGTTAAGAGAAGAAATAGAAGCAGTAATAGCTAAGAAGGAATCGGCAGAGACTATTATCGACGTATTAGAGAACTAAGCGGCATCTCGACTAGCGCAACTAAAGGCGCTAAAGGCTTAATTAGCTAACATAGAAGCAGCGACATCGTCGCTACTACTGCTACTACGAGAAAACTAAGCAGAAACTGCCTTACTAGCAGCGTACAGTTAAGGTAGCACCTTGATAACGTTACTGCCTAACCTATTAGCCTTTACGGGTAGAGATCCTAAAGATTAGGAGGCCTTTAAGAAGAAGATAAGAAACAAGATAAGTCGCGATTATGCCGGAAGCAGCAAGGAAGACAAGCTAGCCTATTTAAAAGCGCGACTAGAAGGTAAAGCGTTCTCGCTAGTAGCAGACCTAGAAGATGTAACCGCCGACAAAGCGATCAAAGCTCTGGACTAGCGATTCGGAGACCCCTTTCGGAAGAAGATAGCCTGTAAGCAACTGGACAAAATCAACCAAAACCGGCTAATGTTTAAGGAGTTTTACAGACTGTTTAGGAAGTATGCTACTAGAGCTAAAATGTCCGAAGACGAGCAGCTGCACTTACTAAGGCAGAAGTTAAGCCCCGAACTGGCCGGAGCTATAGCTTCGATAGAAGACGAAGATCTCAAAAGCTTCGTACACTAGGTAAGAGTTACTGCTAGAAACCTAAACGCCTACGGAAAATCGGCGGCGCGCGAGCCGATTTAGAAGCCGTCGGCGTCGACTGCGCGCCCCCCTACGGCGCCCTTTCGAAGAGGCCCCTAGCAACTGTCTTATTCACTGCGCTTACTGTTTACCCCTACTTGCTACGCCTGCGGAAAGCCTGGTTATATAGCCAGCAGATGCCAAGCAACGAATTAGCAGAAGCAGGAATATCGCGCTACGAAGCCACTGCTACCGAGAAAAACTATTTAAGGTATCGAACCAGCGCCGAACAATACAGACGGTATAGACAGTAGGGTGCTATTAAGGATTATAGGAAAAGATTAGCTGGACAGATAGGCCCCCTACCTAGCACGAATAATAGGGCACCGATACGAACCTTATAGCCAGAAGAAGAAGATAGCATTAATAGCTGTAACGATCTGCTCTTAGCAGCGGTAAAAGTGAATACAGAGACAGCTATTATCCTTCCGATTACTGTCCACCCTCTTAACGGCTTATACCGCTCCCTTTACCTAAGAGCGTTTATAGATACAGGAGCGCTTATCGGCGCCGCGATCCACTATCGTCTGGTTTAGGAACTAACGAAAGGATACAGCTATCTAGTAGAGTTAGCGTCGCCGACGCGAATTTCAGCATACAACGGACAAGACACTAAGAGTGTTACACATTATGTGCTATTAAAGACTACCCTAGCTGGTCGCACTACAAAAGCGACGTTCCGGAATATAGATATCGGACAGTTCGACATTATTATAGGGCAGAAATAGATTAAGAACTAGAAAGCCGTTATTAACGTAGGTAAAGGCACACTTAGGTTCAAAACCCAGCAGGGCGGCGTCGCCGCCGCCGAATCGGTTACTGTCGTCGCCGCGAAACCGAACGTTACGACTACTAGAGCGGTTCCGACCAGTCGATCCGACCCGCCGGACACTATCAGAATAATAAGCTCGGAAGCCTTAACGACCCTCGCGAGGTCGCTGGACAATAAGATCTACGCTATCTCGATAAAATACATCGAAGATTACCAGAAGATAATAGCAGAAGAAGAAGTAGATCTGCTAGAGGTGTTACCAAAAGAACTCTACAGTTACACTAACGTATTCTTAAAAGCTAACTCCAACCTCCTGCTGCTCTACAGACCGGAATATAACAACAAGATCCGACTAAAAGAAGGGGCCGTACTACCGAGAACCAAACTACTAAGACGCCTATCGCCGGCAGAGTTGAACTAAGTAGAGGTGTTCGTTTAAGAAAACCTAGCAAAGAAGTTCGTTACGCTAAGCTCGGCCAAATATACGTTACCGATCCTTTTCGTACGGAAATCTGGAGGTAGTCTCCGACTGTGCGTAGACTACTGAGGTCTTAACGAGGTTACTAAGAGAGACGTATATCTACTGCCGCTAATTAATAAGACTATACAACGAGTAGCGAAAGCTAAGTAGTTTAGCAAGCTAGATATTCGCTAAGCGTTCTACTGACTAAGGAACGAGGAAGGACAAACAGAAGATCTTACGACATTCGCTACGCGTATAGGCAATTTCAAGTAGTTGGTAATACCTTTCGGACTTACTAACGCGCCGGCAGTGTAGCAGCGTTTTATAAATTACACCTTTATAGACATGCTAGAACGGTTCGTGTCTATTTACCTAGACGATATTCTTATCTATACCGATAGAACGAGAGAGCAGCATAGGGACTACATCGAGAGAGTGCTAATTAGGCTCTGCAAGGTCGGACTGAACGCAGACACGAAGAAGAGCAAATTCTACTAGACTAAGGTCAAATATCTCGGTCTTATTGTCGGAAGAGAAGGAATTCGGATAGACCCTTTAAAGGTCGCCGCCATCGCGGAGTAGAAGTAGCTAAAGTCCGGAAACACTACCTAGATCAGAGCTTTTCTCGGGTTCTGCAGCTACTATTAACGATTTACTAAGGACTTTAGCAAGATAGCGAGACCCCTAAACAAGGCACCAAAGAAGGAGGCCGCTAGCCTATAGAATAAGAAGTGCACAGAGGCCTTTAATCTGCTAAAAGAAGCAGTAGCCTCGGCGCGAGTACTGGCGCACTTCCGACCAGAAAGGACGATCTACTTAGAAACAGACGCATCCGATATAGTAACCGTAGGAGTCCTTTCTTAATATAATAACGACAAAGAGACCCTCTATCTAGTAGCTTTCTTTAGCAAGTCTATAAACGAGGCTAAGTGGAACTATACTATCTACGACAAGGAGCTGTTAGCTATTATCTAAGCTTTCGAGGAATAGAAGCCAGAGCTTATAGCTAGAAAGAGCACAGTCCAGGTCCTTATAGACTATTAGTCACTAATCTATTTTATAAAGACGCAGAAGCTCTCGCGTCGCAAGGCTTAGTAGGCCGCCTACTTATTAGGGTTCGACTTTAAGATTACTTATCGACCCGGAGCTTAGAATAGAAAGGCTAACGCGCTAACGAGAAGAGAGGGAAAGACTAGCCGAGCGAAAGAAGATCCGAATATGTTCCAGAAGGTGTTAACCAAGCGGATAGTAGATGCCGAGGTATTAAAAGAAGCAAAGATCTGCGCAGTAGAGCCGCCGACTAAGGAAGAGACGCTCTACGAGAAAGTGGAGCAGCTTAATCAGCAGCAGAAGCTTAGCAGAACCGGTTTAGGGAAGCTAATAGTTCTAGAAGAACTAATTACAGAGGTTATCCAGCTAGTCTATAGTTCTAAGGATGTTGGCTACGCTGGCTCGAAGAAGACGATAGGAGCCGTAAGGACGGTCTACTAGTTTCTACGGATCTTCGAGCAGATCCACCAGTTTATCGCTAATTGTTACGTATACCGAGTCGCGAAGCTACGTTACGGCCTTCCGGCCGGTCTGCTAAAGCCACTTCCGATACCTAAGAAGCTGTAGCAGTACATTACAATAGATTTCGTAACCGGCCTGCCAGATTCCGATAGATATAATGCTACCCTTAATATAGTAGATCGATTAAGCAAAGAACGCTACTTTATCCCCTGTTAAGCAAAGGATAGAGGCACAACAGCGGAGGAGGCAGCAAGGATGCTAATCCAGCATATATAGAAACACTATAGCCTGCTGGACACTATTACTACGGATAGGGGTCCTTAATTCACCGCTAATATATAGAAGGCTATTAACCAAGTTCTCGCAATTTGCGGAAAGCTTAGCACAGCCGCTTACCCTTAGACCGACAGCCAGTCTAAGGTAGCTAACTGTAAGATAGAGAAATATCTACGAATCTTCTATAGCTATTATTAAGTAGAGTAGATTAAGGTGTTGCCAATAGCCGAATTCTGCGCCAATTCGGCAAAGTCCGAGGCTACCTCGCTGGCGCCGTTCGAGATAACTTACAGTTATCTTCTGAGAAAATGTTTCCAGCCGCTAAACGAATCTAGCCCCTTAGAACCTTCTACTACTACCTCGTTAAAGAGAGTCGCCGCCGCCGCGGCAGAAGCACTCAGATCTTAGATAGAAGAAGCGATCTAGGTAGCGAAGGAGGCGATATAATCGGCTTAGAAGAAGATAGTAACTCGAGCTAATAGAAAGCGGTTACTAATAGAATTCGAAGAAGGCCAAAAGGTATAGCTTAACACAAGGAACCTAAGGCTAAAAGGCAACGCCAAGCTCAACCCCTGCTACGTAGGTCCGTTTAAGATAGTAGAAAAGAGGTCGCCGGTAACTTATCGGCTCTAGCTACCGAAATCGTTCCGGGCCTACAATGTCTTTTATTTAGATCTGCTAAGTCTAGAACCTAAAGACGGCCTTCCGGAGTAGGAGTTCGCTAAACTCCTACCAATCGAGATAGATAGTAAAGAAGAAGAGTAGGAGGTAGAAGATGTAGTAGATATAAGAAAGATAAGGGGGTCTATCGAAGCGAGGATCTTATAGAAGGGATAGCCGGAAGACTATAAATAGTATCTGGTCGAGAATCTCCGAAATTCGGCAGAGCTGCTAAGGGAGTTTTATACGCGGAATCCGAAGAAGCCAAAGCCTAAGTAGCTCCGAAGTTAATAGCTCTAGAAGAAGAAGAAGGAAGGCCGCGTTCGCTCTATCGGTATAGAAACCGATAGAAACGATCGTAGCGATCGCTTAGCTAGAGTCCCCGGCTCTACCACTACTACTGCTAGCTTTGCTAGTTAGATAATAGCGATAAGGCCGAGGACGGCACTACCGCTTCGACGCGACGGTCGTCGACGCTGCCCCGAACAAGAAAGGCTCGCGGCCGATCGATCTAACGGACAGCGCCGACAACGGCGGCTTTGCGATAGCGCTTAAGGCCTTGGTAGAGAAGAAAAAGAAGAAGAGATAGCGCGCTATAGATAGATCTATATAGACCCTCCGTAGCGGCGCACAGGCTAGCTACCCTGCAGCTTAGATAGCTGCTAGCTCAAATCAGATAGCTCCGATCAAACAGACGCTAAGTAAAGCGTTATATTGCGACGATATAAGAAGAAAGAAGAAAACGAAGGAGTAAAGTCCTCGAGGTAGAAGAAGCGATAAGTTAACGTCGGTTTTGATCTGACTGCAGTAGACTCTAGGTCAATACCCGTCTTTGATAACTATATCCAAGGCTGGAGAGGGAAGAATCTACGTACAAGCGGAGGTAGAGGTATTTGAGTGTGCAGCTGCCAAGCCTGGTCCTGCTAAGCCTGCCACCTTCCAGCACCTTCCAGCCCTCCACATCCACATCCGTATTACTACCGCCCTCCCTAACCAGCGATTGCCCTCAATCGCTATCAATCCATCAATCGCAATCAGCCAATCAGGTCGCACTAATCTAGGTCGCAAATTCAGTCGCAGAGGTCGCCTTTAAGGTCGCTTTTGAGCTTCAATTTCCGTGCTTTTTGAGCCTTAATCTCGTGCCTTTTTGCCATTGCTTTCGGCCAATCAGGTCGCTCTAAAACAGGTCGCTTTTGAGGTCGCTTTTGAGCTTCAATTTCCGTGCTTTTTGAGCCTCAATCTCGTGCCTTTTTGAGTCTCAATCTCGTGCCTTTTGACGTCGCTTTGGTGCCTTGTTTGCTGCCTTGTTTGCTGCAGAGGTCGCGGAGTTCTCGGAGGTTGCAGAGGTCGCAGAGGTCGTCGAGGCCGCGGAGGTCGCGGAGGTTGTCGAGGCTGCAGAGGTCTCGGAGCTCGCAGAGGTCGCGGAGCTCGCAGAGGTCGCGGAGCTCGCAGAGGTCGCGGAGCTCGCAGAGGTCGCGGAGCTCGCAGAGGTCGCGGAGCTCGCAGAGGTCGCGGAGCTCGCAGAGGTCGTAGAGGTTGCCTTGCAAACATATGTCGCTTCTCGAGCCGTCGCTTCTCGAGCCGTCGCTTCTCGAGCTGTCGCTTCTCGACGGTCGCCCGCTTCTTAAGCCGTCGCTCGCTTCTCAAGCTGTCGCTCGCTTCTTAGACCGTCGCTTCTTGAACAGTCGCAGAGATTGTCGGGGTCGATATGTTGCTTCTCGACAGTCGCTGAGGTTGTTGGGGCCGCGGAGGTCGCGGAGGTCGTCGAGGTCGCAGAGGTTGCCTTGCAAATACGTGTCGCTTCTCGAGCCGTCGCTTCTCGACGGTCGCCCGCTTCTCAAGCCGTCGCTCGCTTCTTAGACCGTCGCTCGCTTGTCGACGGTCGCTCGCTTCTCGACGGTCGCTTTGCCTGTGCTTTGCCTAGGTGCTCGTGCCTAGTGCTCTGCTTATGCCTAGGGGCTCTGCCTTTGCTTTGCTGTACGTCTCGATTGTGCTGCCGGTCGCGCTGCTCGTGTCGTGCTTTGCCTCGTTTGTGTTACTTTGCTGCTCGTGTCTTGTGCTCTGCCTAGGTGCTCTGCAGCTAGGTGCTCTGCAGCTAGGTGCTCTGCCTTGTCTGGAGCTGCTGTACCTATATTGTCTGTAGCAGCTCTGTATATTGCATATAGCAGCCCTGTATTGCCTGCAGCTGTGTTGCTTGCCTACTAACCGTGTTGCCTTGTTGTCTGCAGCAGCTGTACCTGCCTATAGCAGCCTTGTCTTGTCTGTAGCTATGCCTTTAAACATGCTCTTCTGAACCTAAACAGCGTGTTGCCTGCCCTGCTGTGCCTGTCTGTAGCAGCTGTACCTGTCTGCAGCTATGCCTTTGAACGTGCTCCTAAACAGTGTAATACCTGCAGCAGCCTCTGTTGTCTGTAGCTGCCTGCCTAGTGCTCTGCCTAGTGGTGATTGCCGGTCGTCTTGATTGGTATGTCCGAATAGAATAGTCTGTTAAAGACCCGAAAAAACGAATGTCGTCGCCCTAGGTCCTGCTAGGTGCGCTCTCGTCGTCTTCGCTCTCGTCGTCGTCGCTCTCGTCGTCGTCGCTCTCGCTCCTCGCTCTCGCTCCTCCTTGCTCCTCGTCCTCGTCGCTCCTATATCGTCCTTCTCGTCCTTCTCGTTCTTCTCGACCTTCTCGTCGCTCTCGTTCTCGTCGCTCTCTCGTCGCTCTCGCTCTTCTTCAAAACTCGCGATCTGCTCGCGTAGGCACTCTCTTCAAACCTCTCTCTTCTTCTCGATAGGGGCACTTCTCTTCCTTAAAACTCTTCTTCTTCTCGATTAGGGGGGGGGGGGGGGGGGTAGAGTAGTATGCATATGCACAATTGAGTAACCGGATAAAATTCGACAGCCTCCTTTGTACGTATACAGTACACACTCTGGGTTGTCGGTTGCACGTACGTTAATCGAGTACCCGGATATAATTCGACGGGCTCTTTCGCGTAGTGCAGGTTGGGTGTTGGGTTTAAGCCTTGGCTATAATGATCTGACTGCAGTAGACTCTAGGTCAATACCCGTCTTTAATAACTATATCCAAGGCTGGAGAGGGAAGAATCTACGTACAAGCGGAGGTAGAGGTATTTGAGTGTGCAGCTGCCAAGCCTGGTCCTGCTAAGCCTGCCACCTTCCAGCACCTTCCAGCCCTCCACATCCACATCCGTATCAGGTTTTAAAAGGAATTTCAGTGGAAGGAGCAGCGAATCAGACGAAGAAAGAAGACAAAGAAAAAGAATAAAAAGAAGAAAAGGATGAATCAAAAAAAAAAGAGAGAGGGAAGCGATAGATGAGATAAGTAAGCGGTCGAGGGCGACCGCTAGTAAGGGAGGGGGGTAGTGTTGCAGCGGCAGAAAGGGGTAGGACTAAGTAATAGGGTAGACCCTTGGAATTTCGGCTCGGCCCTTCTGGACTGAGCCAGGCCTTGGCGTACCCACCCCTAGAGCCCTTACCTACTGCCGTATAGATTCCTTTCCTTCCTTAGTTCGAGATATAGTTATTAAATTAGCCGTATTGAATTATATCTACGTGCTCGGATTAACTGTAACCGATTTAATAGCGGTAGTGCCGTTCTACTAGATTTTGAACCCTAGTATACCTTCCTCTACGTTAGAAACGGCTTTCTAGTTCTTTATCTATTTCTGCCCTATAATAATGTTAAACCGTCTAATGTCTATAATTCGGAACGTTGCTTCTATAGTGCGACCAGCTAGGGTAGTCTTTAACAGTATATAATGCGTAACGCTCTCTGTATCTTGTCCGTTATATACCAAAATTTGCGTCGGCAACGCTAGCTCTACTAGATAGCTATATCCCTTTGTTAGTTTCTAAACCAGTCGATAGTAGATTGTTGCAGCGGCAGAAAGGAGTAGGACTAAGTAATAGGGTAGACCCTTGGAATTTCGGCTCGGCCCTTCCGGACCGAGCCGGGCCTTAGCGCACCTACCCTTAAAGCCCTTACCTACTACTATATAGATTCCTTTCCCTCCTTAGTTCGAGATATAGTTATTAAAACAGCTGTATTAAATTACATCTGCGTGCTCAGATTATTATATCTCGAACTTACTTAACTAAACCAACTCTATACTGCGCGAAAGGGCCCGTTAAACTATCCGGACACCTGAATAACGTACGCGCACACTACTCCAAACCAAACACCAGCACTGTAAGACAGCTATAGAAGGCTTCTTAACGGTAGAGAGCAGCGTTATAGGCCGCAGCGGAAAGAAAAAGGCTAACAGAGTAAGGGATAGGCGCACTAGCATCCTCGACGATAGAACGGCTACCGAGGGCCTTATAGAAGAAGAGACAGATAAAGTAAAGAAGGGCATAGCCGGCTATAAGGAGCTGTATGCCTCCACGCTGGATAAAATCGAAGAATATCTGGCAGAACGTAGAGCTAGGAAGGTGTTCGACATTATTACCTTTATCGAAAAGAAGTTTTACAAAAATATAGAAAAGAACAGGCGATTAAGAGAGGAAATAGAAGCGGTAATAGCGGAGAAGGAATCGGCAGAGACTATTATCGACGTGTTAGAGAACTAGGCAGCGAATCGACTAGAGCAACTAAAGACGCTAAAGGCTTAGCTAGCTAATACGGAAGTAGCGATGTCGTTGGCGCTGCCGCTACATCGAGAAGAACAAGCGGAGACCGCCTTACCGGCGGCCTACAGTTAAGGTAGCACTTCTATAACGTTACTACCTAATCCGCTAGCGTTTAGGGATAGAGACCCTAAAGACTAGGAGGCCTTTAAGAAAAAGATAAAGAATAAGATAAACCGCGATTATAACAGAAGCAGTAAAGAAGATAGATTAGCCTACCTAGAATTGCGACTAGAAGGTGAAGCGTTCTCGTTAGTGGCGGACCTAGAAGAGGTAACTGCCGAAGAAGCAATTAAAGCACTAGATTAACGCTTTAGAGACCCCTTCTAAAAGAAGACAGCCTGTAAGCAGCTAGATAAAATTAACCAAAACCGGCTAACGTTCAAGGAGTTTTACAGACTGTTTAGGAAGTATACTATTAGAGGTAAAGTGTCTAAGAGTAAACAGTTGCACCTACTAAGACAGAAGCTGAACCCTAAACTGGCCGGAGCTATAGCTTTGGTAGAAGATAAAGCCTTTAAGAGCTTCGTGCATTAGGCGAGGGTTACTGCTAGAAACTTAAACGCGTATAGGAAATCGGCGGCGCGCGAATCGAACCAGAAGCTATCGTCAGCGCCGACTATACGACCCCCTGCTCCTTTCCGACGAGGCCCCCAGCAACTATCCTATTCGCTGCGCTCGTCGTTCGTCCCTACCTGCTACGCGTACAGAAAACCTAGCTATATCGCTACTAGATGCCAAGCGACGGCTTAGCAGAAGCAAGAATACCGTGCTACGAAGCCACCGCCACTGAGGAAGACTATCTAAGCTATCGAGCCGCCGCCAAACGACACCGATAGCGTAGACGGTAGAGTGCTACTAAGGATCTTAGGAAAAGACTGGCTAGACGGATAGTCCCCCTACCTAGCACAGACAATAGGGCAACACTACGGACTATATCGCCGGAAGAAGGAAGCATTAACAGTTGTAGCGATCCGCTCTTAGCGGCAGTGGAAGTAAACACAGAGACTGCTATTATTCTTCCGATTACTGTCTACCGCCTTAACGGCTCGTACTGCCTACTTTAGTTAAAGGCCTTTATCGACATAGGAGCTCTTATCGGCGCAGCGATCTACTATCGACTGGTTTAGAAACTAACGAAAGGATATAGCTATCTAGTAGAGTTAGCGTCGCCAATGCGAATTTCGGCATATAACGGACAAGACACTAAGAGCGTTATACATTATGTGCTATTAAGAACCACCCTAGCGGGCCGCACTATAGAAGCGACGTTCCGAATTATAGATATCGGACGGTTTAACATTATTATAGGGCAGAAATAGATAAAGAACTAGAAAGCTGTTATTAACGTAGGTAAAGGTATACTCGGGTTTAGAACCTAGCAGTACGGCGTTGCCGCCGTCGAATCGGTCACCGTCGTCGCTGCGAAACCGAACGTTACGACTACTAGGGCGATTCCGACCAATCGATCCAACCTGCTAGACACTATCGGAATAATAAGCTCGGAAGCTTTAACGACCCTCGCAAGGTCGGCAGACAATAAGATCTACGCTATCTCGATAAAGGACATCGAAGACTACTGGAAGATAATAGCGGAAGAAGAAGTAGACCCGCTAGAGGTATTACTAAAATAACTCTATAGTTACACTAACGTATTCTCAACAGTAGACTCCAACCTCCTGCCGCTCTACCGACTAGAATACAACAACAAGATCCGGCTAAAAGAAGGAGCTACGCTGCCGAGAACCGAGCCCCTAAGTCGATTATTGCCGGCCGAGCTGGACTAAGTAGAGGTGTTTGTTCGAGAAAACCTAGCGAAGAAGTTTATTACGCCTAGTTCCGCTAAGTATACGTTACTGATCCTTTTCGTACGGAAACCTGGAGGTAGTCTCTAACTGTGCATAGACTACCGAGGTCTTAATAAGGTTACCAAGAGAGACGTATACCTACTGCCGCTAATTTATAAGACTATATAACGAGTGGCGAAAGCTAAGTAGTTTAGTAAGCTGGACATTCGCTAAGCGTTCTACTAACTAAGAAACGAAGAAGGACAGACTGAAGACCTTACGACATTCGCTACGCGCATAGGCAACTTTAAGTAGTTAGTTATGCCTTTCGGCCTTACTAATGCGCCGGCTATATAGCAACGCTTTATAAACTACACTTTTATAGACATGCTAGAACGGTTTGTGTCGATTTACTTAGACGACATCCTTATCTATACCGACAGAACGAGAGAACAGCACACGGACTACATTAAGAAGGTGCTGGCTAGGCTCTGCGAGGTCGGCTTAAACGCAGATACGAAGAAAAGCGAGTTCTATTAGACTAAGGTCAAATATCTCGGTCTTATAGTCGGAAGAGAAGGAATTCAGATAGACCCTTTAAAGGTCGCCGCTGTCGCAGAGTGGAAGCAGCCAAAATCCGGAAACACTACCTAGATTAGAGCTTTTCTCGGATTCTGCAGCTACTATCGGCGATTTATTAAAGATTTCAGCAAGATAGCAAGACCCCTAAATAAGGCATTAAAGAAGGAGGCCGCTAGCCTATAGAATAAGAAGTGCACGGAGGCTTTAAATCGGCTAAAAGAAGCAGTGGCCTTAGCACTAGTGCTAGCGCACTTCCGACCGGAAAAGACGATCTACCTAGAGACAGACGTATCCGACACAGTAACCGCAGGGGTCCTTTCTTAATATAGCGACGACGAAACCCTCTATCTGGTAGCTTTCTTTAGCAAGTCTATAAGCGAGGCTAAGCAGAACTACGCTATCTACGATAAAGAACTGTTAGCTATTATCCAGGCTTTCGAGGAGTGGAAGCCGGAGCTTATAGCTAGAAAGAGCACAGTCCAGGTCCTTACGGACTATCAGTTACTGACCTACTTTATAAAGACGCAGAAACTATCGCATCGCTAAGCTCAGTAGGCCGCCTACTTATCCGGATTCGACTTTAAGATTACCTATTAACCCGGAGCTTAAAATGGAAAAGCTAACGCGCTAACGAGAAGAGAAGGAAAGACCAGCCAAGCAAAAGAAGATTCGAACATGTTCCAGAAGATGTTAACTAAGCGGATAGTAGACGCCGAGGTGCTGAAAGAAGCAGGGATCTGCACGATAGAGCCGCCGACCGAAGAAGAGACGCTCTACAAGAAAGTAGAGCAGCTTAATCAGCAGCAGAAACTCAGCAAAACCGGCATAGGGAAGCTAATAGTTCTGGAAGAACTAATTACAGAGGTTATTTAGCTAGTCTATAGTTCTAAGGATGTTAGCTTTACTAGCTTAAAGAAGACAATAGAAGCTATAAGGACGGTCTACTAGTTTCCGCGGATCTTCGAGTAGATCTACCGGTTTATCGCTAATTGTTATATATGCCGAGTCGCGAAGCTACGTTATAGCCTTCTGGCCGGTCTGCTAAAGCTACTTCCAATCCCCGAGAAGCTGTAGCAGCACATTATTATAGACTTGGTAAACGGCCTGCCGGATTCCGATAGATATAATGCTACCCTTAACGTAGTGGACCGTTTAAGCAAGGAACGCTACTTTATCCCCTGCTAAGCAAAGGATAAAGGAACTACTACGGAAGAAACAGCGAGAATGCTAATTTAGTATATATAGAAACACTATAGCCTACCGGACACTATTACTACGGATAGGGGTCCTTAATTTACTGCTAATGTATAGAAGGCTATTAACCAAGTTCTCAGAATTCGCGGAAAGCTTAGCATAGCCGCTTACCCTTAGACCGACGGCCAGTCTAAGGTAGCTAACCGCAAGATAGAAAAAGATCTACGAATCTTCTGTAGCTATTATTAAGCAGAGTAGGTTAAGGTGTTGCCGATAGCTAAATTCTGCGCCAATTCGGCACGGTTTGAGGCCACCTCACTGGCGCCGTTCGAGATAACTTACAGTTATCTTCCAAGAATAAGTTTCTAGCCGCTAAACGAACCTAGCTCTTCGAAACCTTCTACTGCCACCTCGTCGAAGAGAGTCGCTGCCGCCGCAGATAGATCTATATAGACCTCCGCGGCAGTGCACAGGCCAGCCACGCCGCAGCTTAGATAGCCGTTAGCTTAGATTAGACAGCTCTAATCTAATAGACGTTAAGTAAAGGACTTTAGATAGGGACGATATAAGAAAAGAAAGAAGATAACAAAGGAACGACGTCCTCGAGGTAGAAGAAGTGATAAGGTAACGTCGGTCTTAAAAGGAGCTTCGGCGGAAGGAGCAGCGAATTAGAAGAAGAAAACTATAAAAGAGAAGAAATAAAAGAAAAGAAGGACGAATTAAAAAAAAAGAAGCGAAAGGCAGGCGAGATAAGTAAGCGGTCGAGGGCGACCGCTAGTAAGGGAGGGGGGTAGTGTTGCAGCGGCAGAAAGGGGTGGGACTAAGTAATAGGGTAGACCCTTGGAATTTCGGCTCGGCCCTTCCAGACCGAGCCGGGCCTTAGCGCACCCACCCCTAAAGCCCTTACCTACTACTACATAGATTCCTTTCCCTCCTTAGTTCGAGATATAGTTATTAAAACAGCCGTATTGAATTACATCTGCGTGCTCGGATTATAGATCGCTGCGCTAATAAGTGCTCCTGTATTAATAAAGCCTTTTAATTAAAGGGGGCGGCGCGAGCTCTCGAGAGGGTAGATCGTAATTAGAAGGATAATAGCAGTCTCTATATTCACATCTACCGCCGCTAAGAGCGGATCGTTACAGCTGTTAATACTCTCTCCTTCTTCTAGCAATGCAGTTCGTAGCAGTGCCCTATTGTTTATGCTAGGTAGGGGGCCTATCTGTCCAGCTAGTCTTTTCCTAAGATTCTTAATAGCACCCCCCCGTCCACACTGTCCGTGTCGTTCGGCGCCAGCTCTATAGCTTAGATACTCTTTTTCGGCTGCGTCGGCTTTATAGCACAGTATTCCTACTTCTGCTAAGTCGTCGCTTAGCATCTAGTAGCGATATAACCGGATTTTCTATATACGTAACAAGTAGGGACGAACAGCGAACGCGGTGCATAAGATAGCTGCTAGGGGCTTCGTTAGAAAGGGGCAGAGAGTCGCGTTGTCTACGCTAACAACGATCTCTAATTCGGTTTGCGCGCTGCCGATTTTCCGTACGCGTTTGATCCGAGCATGCAGATATAATTCAATACAGCTGTTTTAATAACTATATCTCGAACTACAGAGGGAAAGGAATCTATATAGTGGTATGTAAGGGCTTTAGGGGCGGTGTGCCAAGGCCCGGCTTAGTCTAGAAGAGCCGAGCCGAAATTCTAAGGGTCTACCCTATTACTTAGTCCCACCCCTTTCTGCTACTGTAACACTACCCCCCTCCCTTACTAGCGGTCGCCCTCGACCGCTTACTTATCTCGCCTGCCTTTCGCTTCTTTTTTTTTAATTCGTCCTTCTTTTCTTTTATTTCTTCTCTTTTATAGTTTTCTTCTTCTATCTCTTACAGAGCTATCAATCTTGGAGCCACTTAGGCCTCGGCTTCTTTAGGTTCTGGACGCAAAACTCTCTTAATAGCTCTGCCGAGTTTTGGAGATTCTCGACCGGATACTATTTATAGTCTTCCGGCCACCCCTTCTATAAGATCCTCGCTTCGATAGACCCCCTTATCTTTCTTATATCTACTACATCTTCTACCTCCTACTCTTCTTCTTTACTATCTATCTCGATTAGTAGGGGTTTAGCGAACCCCTGTTCCGGAAGGCCTTCTTTAGGGTCTAGACTTAGCAGATCCGAATAGAAGACATCGTAGATCTGGAACGACTTCGGAAGCTAGAGCCGATAAGTTACTAGCGACCTCTTTCCCACTATCTTAAATAGGCCTACGTAGTAGGGGTTAAGCTTAGCGTTGCCTTTTAGCCTTAGGTTCCTTGTGTTAAGCTATACCTTTTGGCCTTCTTCGAATTCTATTAGTAACCGCTTTCTATTAGCTCGAGTTACTATCCTCTTCTATGCCGATTCTATCGCTTCTTTCGCTACCAGGATCGCTTCTTCTATCTAAGATCTAAGCGCTTCTGCCGCGGCGGCGGCGACTCTCTTTAACGAGGTAGTAGTAGAAGGTTCCGAAGAGCTGGGTTCGTTCGGCGGCTGGAAACTTATTCTCAGAAGATAGCCGTAAGTTATCTCGAGCGGCGCTAGCGAGGTAGCCTCGGACTGTGCCGAATTGGCGCAGAATTTGGCTATCGGCAACACCTTAACCTACTCTGCTTAATAATAGCTGCAGGAGATTCGTAGATATTTCTCTATCTTACAGTTAGCTACTTTAGACTAACTGTCGGTCTAAGGGTAAGCAGCTATGCTAAGCTTTCCGCGAATTCCGAGAACTTACTTAATAGCCTTCTATATATTAGCAGTAAATTAAGGACCTCTATCTGTAGTAATAGTGTCCGGCAGGCTATAGTGCTTCTATACGTACTGAATTAGCACTCTCGCTGTCTCTTCTGCTGTAGTTCCTTTATCCTTCGCTTAGTAGGGGATAAAGTAGCGTTCCTCGCTTAAGCGATCTACTACGTTAAGGGTAGCGTTATATCTATCGGAATCTGGCAGGCCGGTTACGAAATCTATCGTAAAATGCTGCTACGGTTTCTCGGGTGTTAAGGGGGGAGCTAAGAGGTCGGAAGAGGTCGATGTAAAAGTCGAAGTAAGTAGGAGGAGTTAGATAAAACAAAGTCTGAAAGGAGGGATGTAAAAGTTAATGTTAGAGAGGGAGGCTAAAGTCTAAAGTAAGGGATGTAAAAACTAAGTAAAGAAAGGAAGGGCTGGGGTCTAAGGTGTAAAAGCTAAATTAATGTACAAGACGAGCTATAAACAAGAAGAAGAGAAAGATTAGGGGGGCGGCAGCAGGTTCTTATATCCCCCTGCCCTAGCTAGTTGTTTGCGCGTTTGCTAGTAACTTTCTTATTAAACTCTGTTTCTTTGTTCTGCAAACAAATTTATTTCCTAGACCCGCTTTTTCCAAAGGTTCCAGAACTGAGCTAGGAGTGTTTGCATTGCGAGATAATTCGCCTTTTACTCTCTTAGAGTCTTCTTCTATCTAGTAGTTGTTAGCCTGTAGTCTGTAAATCTTAATAGTTCTAGTTAGGTCCTAGATGCTGTTGTTTTCTGTTTTATATCTGTTAACCGTGTTTTCCGTTTTACATCTGTTGACCGTAACAGTAGCCCCCCTTAATATAGCGGAGTTCCTACGAAGCCTTAGTAGTTCGAGATACTGGGGGTAAGTCTGCTTATTCCTAGGAGCAGGCCTAATGTTACAGTTAATATTCTATTAGTAAGCAGAATCCAGTTCTCTTTAGCTGTACCGGGTTTCTAGGCGGTAGTCTTTAGAGTCTAAGAGGTTTTAACAGTAGAAGGCTTTAATCTTGTCCTTGTCGAAGATAATGTTTCTAAGGGGTTCCTAAGTAGTGTCCTAGTCTTCGTAGCTTTGCTATTAAACTTTGTACTTTGTCTGTTTATTAATTACTTAACAGTCTGTAATTTTGCGTACGTAGTATTCTCCTTCTTTGTCTTCGTTGTCGTCTTCTATAGGGAGAATGCGGGTTCGTTCTTAGTCTTGCAATTAGATTAGGAAGGGGTCTCCTTCTTTAGGTCTTAGTCGAACAGGATGGAAGACGTCGTAGATTTCCTAGTCTTCTGGCAGTTAGAGGCAGTATGCGTGCAAGCTGATCTTCTCTATAATAGGGAAGAGGCCTAGTTTTTTCTAATCGAGTTTGCGAGAAGGTCTTCCTGTAACTGATATGGATGTGGAGGGCTGGAAGGTGCTGGAAGGTGGCAGGCTTGGCAGGACCAGGCTTGGCGCACACTCAAATACCTCTACCTCTACTTGTAGGTAGATTCTTCCCTCTCCAGCCTTGGATATAGTTATCAAAGACGGGTATTGACCTTGCGTCTACCGCAGTCAGATCATTATATCCAAGGCTCACTTCAACAACACCCGCACTACGCGAAAGAGCCCGTTGAATTACATCCGGGTACTCGACTAACGTACGTGCAACCTACCTAGAGTGTGTACTGTATACGTACAAAGGAGGCCGTCGAATTATATCCGGTTACTTAATTGTGCGTATGCATACTACTCTACCCCCCTCCCCTGATCGAGAAGAAGAAGAGTTTTAGGGAAGAGAAGTGCCCCTATTAAGAAGAAGAGAGAGTTTTGAAGAGAGTGCCTACGCGAGCAGATCGCGAGTTTTGAAGAAGAGCGAGAGCGACGAGAGAGCGACGAGAACGAGAGCGACGAGAACGAGAGCGATAAGAAGGTCGAGAAGGACGATGTAGGAGCGACAAGGATAAGGAGCAAGAGCGAGGAGCGAGGACGACGACGAGCGAGAGCAAGACGCACCTAGCAGGACCTAGGGCGACGACATTCGTTTTTTCGGGTCTTTGACAGACCATTCTATTCGGCAGTACATTTAGCAATCGAGGCGTACGGCTAGCAATCGGGACATTCAGCAATCGAGGCGTACGGCCAGCAATCGAGACATACGGCTAGCAATCGAGGCAAAGCATACATTTA
This sequence comes from Pseudocercospora ulei, assembly GCA_016165855.1. Classification (NCBI taxonomy): domain Eukaryota; kingdom Fungi; phylum Ascomycota; class Dothideomycetes; order Mycosphaerellales; family Mycosphaerellaceae; genus Pseudocercospora; species Pseudocercospora ulei. The sequence goes on from JACWNB010000003.1 coordinate 5,117,930, forward strand.
GCCTGCGACCTCCGCGACCTTAAGAGCAGCACGAGCGACAAGAGCAGCACGAGCGACAAGAGCAGCACGAGCGACAAGAGCAGCACGAGCGACAAGAGCAGCACGAGCGACAAGAGCAGCACGAGCGACAAGAGCAGCACGAGCGACAAGAGCAGTGCAACCAGCGAGCCCTAAGCACCAGCGAGCCCTAAGCACTAGGCAGAGCATAAGACAGAGCAAGAGCACAGAACAAGAGCACCTAGAGATAAGCACAGCAGCTGCAGGCAATACAGGGCAGACAGGGCTGCTGCAGACAACAGAGGTACAGCTACAGGCAGGCAGCTATAGACAACACACTTCTGCAGACAACACAGGCACTGCATGTTCAGAAAGCTACTGTATGTTCAGAAAGGCAGCTGCAGACAACAGGCAGCTGCAGACAACACACATTGTTCAGGTTTAGAAGCAGCACAGTTCAGAGGCATAGCTGCAGACAGACACAGTAGCTGCAGACAACACAGGTGCAGACAGTACAGGCAAACCAGCGGCAGAGCACCCAGCAGCAGAGCACTAGGTAGAGCACTTAGGCAGAGCAAGAGCTGCAGACAACACAGAGCAGCTGCAGACAACAGGCAGCTACAGACGACACGGAGCTGCTGCAGACAACACAGGTGCAGACAACAGCCAGCTCCAGGCACAGCTAGCTCCAGGCACGAGCACCTAGGCACGAGCACCTAGGCAGAGCACCGAGGCACAGGCCGAGCACAAGGCAGAGCACAAGGCAAAGCACAGGCGAAGCGACGGCTTAAGAAGCGACCGTCCGAGAAGCGAAGCGACGGCTCGAGAAGCGACAGGTCAAGAAGCGACAGGTCGAGAAGCGACGGTCGAGAAGCGAGCGACGGTCTAAGAAGCGAGCGACGGTCTAAGAAGCGAGCGACCGTCGAGAAGCGACATGTGTTTGCAAAACAACCTCGACGACCTCCGCGACCCCGACGACCTCCGAGACCTTAGCGACCGTCGAGAACAAGAAGCGACGGCTTAAGAAGCGACTGGCGACGGCTTGAAAAGCGACAGTTCAGAAGCAGTACATGTTTGCAAAGCGACCTCTACAAGCCTCTGCGAGCTCCGCGACCTCCGCGGCCTCGACGACCTCTACGACAATCTGAGAATTCTGCAGCAAACAAGGCAGCAAACAAGGCACCAAAGCGACGTCAAAAAGGCACGAGATTGAGGCTCAAAACGCACGAGATTAAGGCTCAAAAGGGCACGAGATTGAGACTCAAAACGCACAGAAATTGAAGCTTAAAAGCGACCTCAAAAGCGACCTGTTTTGGAGCAACCTGATTGGCCGATAGCGAAGCTGAATTTGCGACCCCTACGACCTGGTTTGATGCGATATCTGCGACCTGGTTTTTTTTTTGGCACCTGCAGCCTAGTTTGGAGCGACCTAGTTTGGAGCGACCTGGTTTGGCTGATTGCGATTGTGGGCAATCGCTGGTTAGGGAGGGCGGTAGTGATATGGATGTGGAGGGCTGGAAGGTGCTGGAAGGTGGCAGGCTTGGCAGGACCAGGCTTGGCGCACACTCAAATACCTCTACCTCTACTTGTAGGTAGATTCTTCCCTCTCCAGCCTTGGATATAGTTATCAAAGACGGGTATTGACCTTGCGTCTACCGCAGTCAGATCAGTAACAATGTTCTTAGAGTCTAGGTACACTCTGTCTCCTACTTAATAGTCTAGAGCTAGTTGTCGTTTTTGGTTAGCTTGTTCTTCGTAGATAGCCTAGGCGTAAGTTATCTCTTCTTGGACTTCCTAATAGATCTAGGAGAGGTGCGTTGCCTATTCGTCTACATCGACTTCGTCTGGGTCGTTAGGTCGCGGTAGTAGGTCTTAAGGTTCCATTCCTGTTCGGGGGTAGTAGCCTCTAGTAGTGTAAAAGGGGGAGTGTCCTGTTGTCTCTAACTCCTAGTTGCGAGCTAAGAATTCCACTGTCGGGATGTGTTTTGGCCAGTCCTTCTAGTAGTAATCGATAAAGCAACGTAGCGTCTTTTCGAACAGGGTATTCGCAATCTCTGTTTGTCTATCTGTTTCTAGGTAGTAGGACGTTAAGATATAGTAGTTAATATTTAGAAGCTTGCAAAGGCGTTTCTAGAACTTAGCAATAAACTAAGAGCCTCTGTTAGAGGTAATGCTGTCTAGAAGGCCTACGTAGCGCCAGACGTATTCGTAAAAGAGTCGAGCGGTTTCTTTAGAAGTTATGCTCCAGCAGGGTACTACAAAGCGGTCCTTAGAGTGCTAATCTACTATTACAAAGACGTTCTTTGCCTTAATACCCGCCCAAGTTGTTCCTTAAGGGAGACAGGTAACAAAGTCTATCGTAATGTATTTCTAAGGGTGTTCGGGGGCCAGGAGAGGCTTTAGCAATCTATATAGACGTTGTCGGTCGTGTTTGGCTGCCTTGCAGATTGGACAGTTGTTTCTATATCTGCGGACGTGCTTCTATATCGACAGCTACTAGTAGTAGCAGAAAGTAAGCTTGTAAAGCTTCGATCGTCCTAGGTAGCCTCCTGCTGCTAAGTTGTAGACTGTCCTAAGGATGTAGGGTCGTATCAAATCGTCTGCACCTTTAGGAACAAAAAGACGAGATCGGAAGTAAACCAGTCTATCCCTAAGTTCGCATTCTAAGAGAGAAATGATCCGGGCACGCAGATATGATTCAATACGGCCTTTTTGATGACTATATCTCGAACTGAGGAGGGAAAGGAATCTATGTGGTGGTGGTGGTGGGCTTTCGTGGTGGTGGTGCCAAGGCCCGGCTCGGCCCGTCCGGGCCGAGCCGAAATTCCAAGGGTCCACCCTATCACTCAGTCCTACCCCTTTCCACCGCCGCAACACTACCCCCCCCCCTTACCAGCGGTTGCCCTCGACCGCTTAGTTACCCTATCTATCCGAAAATCTCCCCTTCTTTCTTCTTTTTTTTTCGTGTTCTTCTCGAAAATCCCCTCTAACGCTGACGTCGCGTCTTCCATCTTCCATTACAACCGGCGTTCTTTTCGTCGCTTTTTCCATTTTTTACATCGTCGGTATCTGAAGTCCTTCACCTGGCGTTTATGTGATCGACGCTATCTGATCTGATCCGCGGTCTTCTGAGCTGCGGCTCGGTTGGTCTGTGCTCTGGCGTAGAGGTCTATATAGATCTTTCCGCGGCTCCATCTTTTCTTCTTCTTCTTTCTCTACCAAAGTCCTTACATACCGCAGGGGCGGCGGCGCTGGCACGCTACGGCGTCGGCGAGCTTCCTGCCGCACTGCCGATAGGTAGTGGCTACGTCGAAGACCTCCCCGAAGGCGACCGTTACGATCGTTTTCTTCGGCCTCTGCGCCGATAGAGCGGACGCGGCTTTCTTCTTTCTGAACTATCAACTTCGGAGCCACTTAGGCTTCGGCTTCGTCGGATTCCGGACGTAAAACTCTCTTAGCAGCTCCGCCGAGTTCCGCAGGTTCTCGACCGGATACCATTCGTAGTCTTCCGGCTACCCCTTCTACGAGATCCTCGCTTTGATAGACCCCCTTATCTTCTTTACGTCCATTATATCTTCTACCTCCTACTCTTCTTCCTTACCGTCCATCTCGATAGGCGGGGGTTCGGCGAACCCCTGTTCCGGCAGACCGTTCTTAGGGTCTAAGCTTAGCAGATCCAAATGAAAGACATCGTAGATCCGGAACGATTTCGGTAGCTGGAGCCGATAAGTTACCGGCGATTTCTTTTCCACTATCGTAAACGGACCTACGTAGCGCGGATTAAGCTTAGCGTTGCCTTTTAGCCTCAGGTTCTTTGTGTTAAGCTATACCTTTTGGCCTTCTTCGAATTCTATCGGTAACCGCTTCTTATTAGCCCGAGTTACTATCTTCTCCTAAGCCGATTCTATCGCGTCTTTCGCCACTTTGATCGCTTCTTCCATCTGAGATCGGAGCGCTTCCGCCGCTGCGGCGGCGACTCTCTTTGACGACGTAGTGGTGGTGGAAAGCTCCGGCGAGCCGGCGTCGCTTAGTAGCTGAAAGCTTATCCTCGGAAGATAGCCGTGCGTTATCTCGAACGGCGCCAGCGACGTTGCTTCTGACCGTGCTGAGTTCGCGCAGAATTCGGCTATTGGCAGCATCTTAACCCACTTTTCTTGATAATGGCCGCAGAAGGTTCGCAGATATCGCTCTATCTCGCGATTAGCCACTTTAGACTGACCGTCGGTCTGCGGGTAAGCGGCTGTGCTGAGCTTTCCACAAATTCCGAGAGCGTAGTTAATAGCTTTCCATACGTCGGCGGTGAATTGAGGACCCCTATCCGTGGTGCGACCAGCCAGTGTGGTCCTTAACGGCACGTAGTGCGTGACGTTTTCCGTGTCTTGTCCGTTATATACCAAAATCCGTGTCGGCGACGCCAGTTCTACCGGATAGCCGTATCCCTTCTTCAGTTTCTGAACTAGTCGGTGGTGGATCGCCGCGCCGATAAGAGCTCCGGTGTCGATAAAGGCTTTTAGCTAAAGTGGTTTGCTCGATCCGTTAAGGGGGTGGACAGTAATTAGAAGGATAATGGCTGTTTCCGTGTTTACTTCCACCGCCGCCGAGAGCGGATCGCTACAGCTGTTGATGCTTTCTCCTCGTAGCGATTCGCTTCGATTCGGTGCCCTATTGTCAATGCTGGATAGGGGGCCTATCCGTCCAGCTAGTCTTTTCCTATGATTCTTAGCTACACCTCACTGTCTACACTGTCAGTATCGTTCGGCGCCGGTTCGATAGCTTGAATAGTCTTTCTCGGCGGCTGCGGCTGCGGCTGCTTTATAACACGGTACTCCTGCTTCTGCTAGGCCGTTGCTTGGCATCTCGTAGCGATATGGCCGGGCTTTCCGCACGCGAAACAGGTGGGGGCGAACGACGAACGCTGTACGTAAGGCGGCTAGGGGCCGCGTCGGAAGGGTGCAGGGGCTCTGGTTGTCTGCATTAACGACGGTGTCTTCTGAGTAGGTTCTCGCGTCGTCGATTTTCCGTATACGTTCAGATTTCTTGCTGTCACTCTCGCCTGGTGCACGAAGCTCTGAAGGTCTTTATCTTCCACCGACGCTATGGCCGCAGCGAGCTTAGGGCTCAGTTTTTGTCTCAGTAAATGTAGCTGCTTATCCTCAGCCACTCTCGCTCTAATGGCATATTTCCTGAACAGCCTGTAAAATTCTTTAAATGTCAGCTGATTCTGACTGATCTTGTCCAGTTGTTCGCGGGCTGTCTTCTTCCGGAAGGGGTCTCCGAAACGCTGGTCCAGCGCCTTAATAGCTTCTTTAGCGGTTACCTCTTCTAGGTCCGCCACTAGCGAAAAAGCTTTACCTTCTAATCGCGATTCTAAGTACGCCAATCTATCCTCTTCGCTGCTCGATGCGTGATCGCGGCTTATCTTATTCTTGATCTTCTTCTTAAATGCCTCCTACGCTTCAGGGTCTCCGCTACCGAAAGCAGGTAGGTCCGGCAGTGGCGTCATCGTAGTGCTACCTTGACTATAGGCCGCTGGTAAGGCGGTCTCTGCTTGTTCTTCTCGACGCAGTAGCGGCGACTTTGCTGCTTCTATATCAGCTAGTTGATCCTTCAGCGCCTTTAGCTGCGCTAGTCGATTCGACGCTTAGTGTTCTAACACGTCGACGATAGTCTCTGCCGATTCCTTTTCGGCCCTTACCGCTTTAGTTTCTTCTCTTAGTTGTCTGTTCTCTTCCAGCGTTCTGTAGAACAGCGTCTTAATAAGGTCTATACTATCGTAGACCTTTCCTATTCCATTCTCGTTTACATAGTCTTCCAGTTCCTCGAGCGTACAGTCGTGGATCTTCTTGTATTCGCTTATTCGTTCCTTAATCTCGGCGGTCTCTTCCGCCGTAAACCCGCTTATTTTAAGGGCTTGGATCAGTCCTTAAGCCTGTTCGTCTAATTCGTAAACTTCTCTAATTATTAGGAGCAGTTCTCTAGGGTAGTTTGCTTCTTTAGTCAATTTTTAATCGTTCGGTTCGTTGTCGGAGGTAACAGAGCCTTCAATTTCAGAGTCTTCGGTGTCGGTAATTTCGTTGTCGGGTTCGCTTTCTAAATCGTTATCCTCTAGGAAGGCAGGTGCAAGGCATAGGGCAAAAGATGCAGCGATTGATAGTGTACCTTCCCCTAAGTAGGTCTTTAGGTCTTTGCTTAGGTTGTAAGCCTTTAGGATAGTCTAGTTACACATTGCCTAGCCTTCTCTTCTGTCTACTAGATAGATTCTAGGCATCCGGGTAAGGGCATTAGCCCTGGAATTAAGTAATCTAGGCGAGTATTAAATAACAAAGTTGAACCTTAAGAGGAATTCGCTCTAGCGGGCCTGTCTACGATTAAGGATTTTGCTCTTTATAAAATAAATTAAGTTCTTGTAGTCTAAACTGACTTAGGTTAGGTAGGCTGCGCTTTCAAGTTCTAGGCGCCACTCTTCGAATGCTTTGACGATTGTAAGGAGCTCTTTGTCGTAAATCTCGTAATTGCATTCGGCAGGTAGCATCTTCTTTAAAAGATAAGCTACTAGGAGCTATAGCTAGTCGGGCGACTTTCATTAAAGGAGGACTGCTCCAATAGCTCCGTTAGAAGCGTCTGTTTCTACGTAGGTTTCTAAGTTAAAGTCAAAGTGTTAAAGGATTAGGTCTCTAGTAAATCGTTGCTATAGGAGGTTAAATGCGTATTAGCAGGAGTCAGTCTAGTTGAACTTAGCCTCCTTCTTTGTTAGCGCAGTTAGTAGCTCTACTATTAAGCTAAAGTCCTAAATAAAACGACGGTAGAAGTTAGCAAACCTAAGGAAGCCTTGCACTTCTTTAACAGTCTTTAGGATCTTCTAGTCCAGGATTGCTTAAATCTTTGCTGGGTCTATAGGGATGCCTTTGTCTAAGATAATAAGGCTAAGGAACTGAACTTCTTGTTAGTAAAATTCGCACTTGTCAATGTGCAGATACAAGCCTACTTCTTCCAGTTTTGCCAATACCTTTCGGACGTGTTTCTGATGTTCTTCCAGCGTTGTGCTGTAGACTAGGATGTCGTCAATGTAAGCGGTAGCGAATTGGTCTAAGTACTCTCTTAGTGTGTCGTTTATATATTCTTAAAAAGTGCTAGGTGCATTGTACATTCTAAAGGGCATTACTAGGGATTTAAACAGGCTGTACCGGGTTCTAAAGGCTGTTAACTACTCTTATCCTTTAGCTATCCGAATCTTGTTAAAGGCTGCAATTACATTAAGCTTAGTAAACTATTTTGCTTTTAAGAGTCGTTCTACTGTTTCTTAGATTAGAGGGATCAGATAACGGTTCTTCTTAGAGATAGCGTTAAGATTGCGGTAGTTAACACAGAAACGTAGCCCTCTGCCAGGTTTCTTAACAAACATAACAGAGCTGGCGGCAGGGGAGCAACTAGATCGAATAAAGCCTTTCTAAAGGTTTTGTTATAGGAACTTTTGTAGGACTTGGAGTTCTTCGCAGGACATTTAATAGAGAGGTCTAAAAGGGGGTAACTGGCCTTCTTCTAGTTCGATCTTGTAGTCGTAAGGTCGGTGCGGAGGTAGCTTGTCAGCTTCTTTAACTGACTATACACTAAGGAAATCGTAGTATTCTGTTAGTACTTTTGTCTCTAGGTTGGTAGCTTCTCGGTTTTCGTTAAACTTAGCAAGGACTTTCTTAATATCTTCTATTAACGCAGCAAAGATTTAAGCTCCTTTTTCCTTTGCAGCTGTATAGAAAGCAGCTACAGATACTTAGAGGATCGAATCTTTTGTGTTGTTCGCAGGAGTAAGCTAAGTTAAAGTGTAGCAATAGTTTTGGCAATGTTCTAAGTTTATATCGAGGCTTCTAGTGTCCTAGTTAATCTGTAGGTTGTAGAGCTTTAGCTAAGGCAATCCAAGGATTATTTTCTAGTTAGGCAGAGGTGCAACAAAGCAAGAGAGGTGTTCTTCGTAGTTGTTCCTAAGTCGAAGTTTGACGTAGGCAATCTAAGTTATACCTCCTGCGGAGGCCTCGCTGCCGTTAAACATCTTTAAGGGTCTAGGGTATCTTAAGTTCTAAGTAGGGATTCCTAAGGAGTTGGCAAGTCTAGGGTTAATAAAACTCTTGCTAGTTGCGCCGCAGTCGATTATTGTAAGTACTAAGTATATAGAATTCTTCTTAGTATAGATATTTGCTATAACTACAAAGGGAGGACAAGTTAACTTATCCTCTGCCTTAGTACAGAATTGCACTGCAGAAGAAGAGATTACACGATATCGATCTAAATGCTTGCCTATTAGGCATCTTGTTAACAGGCCTAAGCGTTTCCCTGGTCCTTGCTGTTGTCCTTTCGTGTCAAGGGGGGAGCTAAGAGGTCGGAAGAGGTCGATGTGAAAGTCGAAGTAAGTAAGAGGAGTTGGATAAAACAAAGTCTAAGAGAAGGGATGTAAAAGTTAATGTTAGAGGGGAAGGCTAAAGTCTGGAGTAAGGAGTGTAAAAACTAAGTAAAGAGGGGAAGGGCTGGAATCTAAGGTGTAAAAGCTGAATTAATGCACAAGACGGGCTATAAACAAGAAGAAGAGAAAGATTAGGGGGGCGGCAGCAGGTTCTTATATCCCCCTGCCCTAGCTGGTTGTTTGCCAAGTGTTTGCTAGTAGCTTTCTTATTAAACTCTGTTTCTTTGTCCTGCAAACAGATTTATTTCCTAGACCCGCTTTTTCCAAAGGTTCCAGAACTAAGCCAGGAGTGTTTGCATCGCGAGATGATTCGCCTTTTACTCTCTGGGAGTCTTCTTCTATCCAGTGGTTGTTGGCCTGTAGTCTGTAAATCTTAATGGTTCTGGTTGGGCCCTGGATGCTGTTGTTTTCCGTTTCACATCTGTTGACCGTGACATTTAGTGCTAGGGCGGCTGCGGAGAATCCGAGAGGGGTGCCTGCTATGTTGCAACGATTAACTAGAGTTAGGCAGTTAATCGCAATATAGTTTAGCTTACTACAGTACATACAGAGGCGTTAGTTACGGCGACGCTGCTTTTCCTCTTGCGTAAGTCAACCGTCTTAAAGCTTAGCTGAACTAAGGTCTATAGGTTCGCTATTAATAGGAGAGAGTTGTAGGGCTAAGGGAGGATTAGGTTGGTTTTAGGTAAAGGTGGGAAGAGTCGTAACCGGACGCTAGCTCGTACATGATCCGGGCACGCAGATATGATTCAATACGGCCTTTTTGATGACTATATCTCGAACTGAGGAGGGAAAGGAATCTATGTAGTGGTGGTGGTGGGCTTCCGTGGTGGTGGTGGTGCCAAGGCCCGGCTCGGCCCGGACGGGCCGAGCCGAAATCCAGGATCCACCCTATCAATCTGTCCCACCTCTTTCCACCGCCGCAACACTACCCCCCTCCCTCACCAGCGGTCGCCCTCGACCGCTTAGTCACCCCATCTATCCGAAAATCTCCGCTTTTTTTTTTTTTTTTTGATTCGTCGTCTTCTTCTCGAAAATCTCCTCCAACGCTAACGTCACTTCTTCCGTCTTCTATCAAAAACAACGTTCTCTTTATAGCTTCTTCAATTTCTTACGTCGTCGCCGTCTAAAGTCCTTTACTTAGCGTTTATGTAATCAACGCTATCTGATCTGATCTACGGGTTATCTAAGCTGCGGCGTGGCTGGTCTGTGCGTCGGCGTAGAGGTCTATATAGATCTTTCTGCGGCTCCATCTCTTCTTCTTCTTCTTTCTCTACCAAAGTCCTTACCTACTGCAGGGGCGGCGGCGCTGGCACGCTACGGCGTTGGCGAGCTTCCTGCCGCACTGCCGATAGGTGGTGGACGAGTCGAAGGCCTCCCCAAAGGCGACTATTACGATCGTCTTTATCGGCTTTAGCGCCGGTAGAGCGGACGCGGCTTTCTTCTTTTTTTCGGAACGATTAGCTTCGGAGCTATTTGGGTTTCGGCTTCTTCGGGTTCCGTCCGTAGAACTCTCTTAGCAGCTCCGCCAAATTCCGCAGGTTCTCGATCAGATACCATTCGTAGTCTTCCGGCTACCCCTTCTACGAGATCCTCGCTTTAATGGATCCCCTTATCTTCTTTACGTCTATTACATCTTCTACCTCCTACTCTTCTTCCTTACCGTCCATCTCGATAGGCGGGGGTTCGGCGAACCCCTGTTCCGGCAGACCATTCTTAGGGTCCAAGCTTAACAGATCCGAATAAAAGACATCGTAGATCCGGAACGATTTTGGTAGCTGGAGCCGATAGGTTACCGGCGACCTCTTTTCTATTATCTTGAACGGACCTACGTAGCGCGGATTGAGCTTGGCGTTACCTTTTAGCCTTAGGTTCCGCGTGTTGAGCTATACCTTTTGGCCTTCCTCGAATTCCGTCGGTAACTGCGTCTTATTAGCTCGAGTTACTATCTTCTTCTAAGCTGATTCCATCGCGTCTTTTGCCACTTTGATCGCTTCTTCTATCTGAGATCGGAGCGCTTCCGCCGCCGCGGCGGCGACTCTCTTTCACGACGTGGCGGTGGATAGTTCCGTAGAGCTGGGTTCGTTCGGCGGCTGAAAGCTCATCCTCGGAAGATAGCTATGCGTTATCTCGAACGGCGCTAGCGACGTTGCTTCTAACTGTGCTAAGTTCGCGCAGAATTCGGCTATTGGCAGCATCTTAACCCACTTTTCTTAGTGATGGCCGCAGAAGGTTCGCAGATGTCGCTCTATCTCGCGATTGGCCACTTTAGACTGACCGTCAGTTTAAGGGTAAGCGGCGGTGCTGAGCTTTCTACGAATTCTGAGAGCTTGGTTAATGGCTTTCTATACGTCGGCGGTAAATTAAGGACCCCTATCTGTAGTGATAGTGTCCGGCAAGCTATAGTGCTTCTATACGTATTGAATCAACATCCGCGCTGTCTCTTCCGCAGTAGTTCCTTCTTCTCTCGCTCGGCAGGGGATGAAGTGGCGCTCTTTGCTTAGCCTATCCACTACGTTTAGCGTAGCGTTATATCCATCCGATTCCGGCAGGCCGGTTACGAAGTCTATCGTAATGTGTTGCTACGGTTTCTCGGGGATCGGAAGCGGTTTCAGCAGACCCGCTAGAAGACTGTAACATAGCTTCGCGGCTCGGCACACGTAGCAATTGGCGATAAATCGGTAGATCCGTTCGTAGATCCGCGGAAACCAGTAGATCGTCCTTACGGCTTCTATCGTCTTCTTCGAGCTAGCGTAACCAACGTCCTTCGAGCTATGGACTAGCTGGATAACCTCTGTGATCAGTTCTTCCGGAACTATCAGCTTCCCTGAGCCTGTTCTGCCGAGCTTCTGCCGCTTATTAAGCCGTTCTACCTTCTCGTAGAGCGTCTCTTCTTCGATCGGCGGCTCCATCGGTTCCGGTTCGATCTGCAGTTCCACCGCGCAGATCCCCGCTTCCTTCAACACCTCGGCGTCTACTATCCGTCTGGTCAGCACCTTCTGAAACATGTTCGGATCTTCCTTCGCGCAGCTCGTCTTTCCTTCTCTTCGCGTCAGTGCGTCAGCCTTTCCGTTTTGAGCCCCTGGTCGATAGGTAATCTTAAAGTCGAACCCTAATAAGTAGGCGGCCTACTGAGCTTGGCGACGTAAGAGCTTCTGCGTCTTTATAAAGTAGATTAGCGATTGGTGGTCCGTAAGGACCTGAACCGTGCTCTTTCTAGCTATAAGCTCCGGTTTCCACTCTTCGAAAGCCTGAATAATCGCCAGCAGCTCCTTATCGTAGATGGCGTAGTTCCGCTTAGCTTCCGTTATAGATTTGCTGAAGAAGGCTACTAGGTGAAGGGTCTCGCTATCGTCAGCGTATTGAGAAAGGACCCCTGCCGTTACTGTGTCAGAAGCGTCCGTTTCTACGTAGATTGTCTTTTCCGGTCGGATGTGCGCTAGAACCGGCGCTGAAGCTACTGCCTCTTTCAGCTGTACGAAAGCTTCCGTGCACTTCTCATTCTATAGGCCGGCGACCTCTTTCTTTAGCGCTTCGTTTAGGGGTCTCGCTATCTTGCTAAAGTCCTTAATAAACCGTCGATAGTAGCTGCAGAATCCGAGAAACGCCCTGATCTGCGTAGTGTTTCTGGATTTCGGTTGCTTCCATTCCGCTACAGCGGCGACCTTTAAGGGGTCTATCCAGATCCCTTCTCTTCCGACAATAAGACCGAGGTATTTGACCTTAGTCTGATAAAACTCGCTCTTTTTCGTGTCCGCGTTCAATCCGACCTCTCTGAGTCTTTTCAGCACCCTCTTAATGTAGTCCGTGTGCTGATCTCTCGTTCTATCCGTATAGATAAGAATGTCGTCCAAATAGATGGACACGAACCGTTCTAGCATATCTATAAAGGTGTAGTTTATGAAGCGTTGCTACACTGCCGGCACGTTGGTAAGTCCGAACGGCATTACCAGCTACTTAAAATTGCCTATACGCGTCGCGAACGTCGTAAGGTCTTCTGTCTGCCCTTCTTCGTTCCTTAGTCGATAGAACGCTTAGCGGATGTCCAGCTTGCTAAACCACTTAGCTTTAGCTACGCGTTGTATAGTCTCGTCGATTAGCGGCAGCGGGTATACGTCTCTCTTAGTGACCTCGTTAAGGCCTCGATAGTCTACGCAGAGTTGCAGACTACCCCCTAGTTTCCGTACGAAAAGGATCGGCGACGCGTATTTGGCGGAGCTCGGTGTAATAAACTTCTTCGCCAGGTTTTCGCGAACGAACACCTCTACCTAGTCCAGTTCCGCCGGCGACAGTCGTCTTAGGGGCTCGGTTCTTGGCAGCGTAGCCCCCTCTTTTAGTCGGATCTTGTTGTTATATTCCGGTCGGTAGAGCGGCAGGAGGTTGGAGTCGGCCTTTGAGAACACGTTAGCGTAACTGTAGAGCTCGTTTGGCAACACCTCCAGTGGGTCTACCTCTTCTTCCGCTATTATCTTCCAGTGGTCTTCGATGTCCTTTATAGAGATGGCGTAAATCTTATTGTCCGGCGACTTCGCGAGGGTCGTTATTGCTTCTGAACTTATTATTCCGACAGTGACCGGGGGTTCGGAACGATCGGACGGAGCCTCTGATCTTGCTGTCGCGGCTACGACCGATCCGGCGGTAACGGCGCCGTCACCTTGGGTCTTGAATCTGATCGTTCCTTTATCTACGTTAACGATGGCTTTCTGGTTCTTTATCCATTTCTGCCCTATAATGATGTCAAACCTTCCGATATCCATAATCCGGAACGTCGCTTCTGTGGTTCGACCAGCTAGGGTAGTCTTTAGCGGCACGTAGTGCGTAACGCTTTCCGTGTCTTGTCCGTTATATGCCGAAATCTTCGTCGGCGACGCTAATTCCACCGGATAGCCGTATCTATTCGTCAGTTTCTGAACCAGTCGGTAGTGGATCGCTGCGCCGATAAGAGCTCCGGTGTCGATAAAGGCTTTTAGCTAAAGTGGTTTACTCGATCCGTTAAGGGGGTAGACAGTGATTGGAAGGATAATAGCTGTTTCCGTGTTCACTTCCACCGCCGCCGAGAGCGGATCGCTGCAGCTGTTGATGCTTTCTTCTCGTAGCGATTCGCTTCGATTCGGTGCCCTATTGTCAATGCTGGATAGGGGGCCTATCCGTCTAGCTAGTCTTTTCCCATAATTCTTAGCTGCACCCCACTGTCTACGCTCTCGGTGTCGTTCGGAGCCGGCTCCATAGCTTGTATGGTCTTTCTCGGTGGCTGCGGCGGCTGCTTTATAACACGATACTCCTGCTTCTGCTTATCCGATGCTTGGCATCTCGTGGCGATGTAGCCAGGCTTGCTATACGCGTAGCAGGTAGGTACGAACGACGAACGCTGCGAATTAAATGGCTGCTAGGGTGCTCTCCGGAAAGGCGTAGGGGGTCGTGTAGTCTGCAGCAACGGCTTCTGAATCGGTTCGCGTAATTTCGCGTAAGCGCTTAAGTTTCTCGCGGTAACTCTCGCTCTGTGCACGAAGCTCTTAAGGTCTTCGTCTTCTACAGACGCTATAGCGGCGGCCAGTTTAGGGTTCAGCTTCTGCCTTAATAGGTGGAGCTGCTCGTCTTCTGCTACTCTGGCCCTAATGGCATGTTTTCTGAATAGCCTGTAGAATTCTTCAAACGTCTGCCAGTTCTAATTGATCTTATCTAGCTGCTTACAGGCCGTCTTCTTCCTAAAGGGATCTCCGAAGCGTTGATCCAGCGCTTTAATCGCTTCTTTAGCGGTTACCTCTTCTAGGTCCGCCACTAGCGAGAACGCTTCGCCTTCTAGTCGCGCCTCTAAATAGGCCAGTCTGTCTTCTTCGCTGCTTGCTGCGTAATCGCGGCTTATCTTATTCTTGATCTTCTTCTTAAACGCCTCCTACGCTTTAGGGTCTCTGCCACTGAAGGCAGGTAGGTCCAGCAGTGGCGTTATCGTAGTGCTACCTTGACTATAGGCCGCCGGTAAGGCGGTCTCCGCGTAGGTTTCTCGCCGCGGTAGCGGCGACGACTTCGCTGCTTCTATATCAGCCAGTTAATCCTTCAGCGCCTTTAGCTGCGCTAGTCGATTCGACACTTGGTTTTCTAATACGTCGATGATAGTCTCTGCCGATTCCTTTTCGGCCCTTACCGCTTTAGTTTCTTCTCTTAGTTGTCTGTTCTCTTCCAGCGTTCTGTAAAACAGCGTCTTAATAAGGTCTATACTATCGTAGACCTTTCCTATCCTACTCTCGTTTACATAGTCTTCTAGTTCCTCGATCGTACAGTCGTAGATCTTCTTGTATTCGCTTATTCGTTCCTTAATCTCTGCGGTCTCTTCCGCTGTAAAACCTCTAATAATAATCTTATTATCAATGACACTGGAGCGCCTGCTCGCTCTGTCAGTCTTTCTCTTTCCGCGGCGGCCTGTTACGCCGCTCTCTACCGCTAAGAAGCCTTCCATCTTCTTACGGTGCCTTGGGTGTTGTTTGGTTTGGTTGTAGTGTGGGTGCGCGTGCGTTATTCGGGTTTCCGGATGGTTCGACGGGCCCTTTCGCGCAGCGCGGGGTTTGTGTGGAGAGTGAGTTCGAGATATAATAATCCGGGCACACAGATATAATTCAATACGGCCTTTTTAATAACTATATCTCGAACTGAGGAGGGAAAGGAATCTATGTGGTAGTGGTGGTGGGCTTCCGTGGTGGTGGTAGTGCCAAGGCCCGGCTCGGCCCGGACGGGCCGAACCGAAATCCAGGGTCCACCCTATCAATCTGTCCCACCTCTTCCCACCGCCGCAACAGTACAGTTGTTAAGTGGGTTGCCGCGTGCCTTAATAATGTTTAAGAACAGGTTTCGACGACTGTCGAGGCGTTAGCAGAGGGTAACCAGTTCGTAAAATAACAAAGATTCGTGCTCTTAGTCCTCCAGTTTGGTAAGAAGTTCAGTGCTTAGGCCAGCTACCAAAGCCGACTTTTAGGCTTCTGTATTGTATTTGTAGTATCCGATTTCCCTTAAGAATTGTGCGTAGTATTTAGAGAGTAGCTTGTTAGTTTGCTTAAGGGTTCGGATTAGCTGCTAGGCTGTAGACTTGCAGTATAGGTTACTAAAGGCCGAGTTAAGAGCGGTAAGCAAGGTAGTAACGTCTGGACAAGTAACTTGTAGTGTCTTTAGGTCAAACTAGTGTAAGACCTGTTGCAGTGCCTTGCCAGCAAGGAGGGAGAACGCGTACAAGACCTTCTGTTGTTCGTTTAGGAAGTGGTCCGCGTTAGCTAAGAGCTTAATTGACAAACGTAGTCGAAATTCATTAAACTTGTCCTTGTCTCTATAAAATAGTTCTAGGTCAGCTACTCTCTTGCTAGTAGGTTCACTAATAGTGTTCTGTGTCCTTAGGTTTAGAGCTTCCTGCAACTGTCCTTATGTCTAAGCTTTCTTAATTGTAAGATTAGCAATCTTTCGTTCTATCTCTTGTACCTAATCCTTGCTATCTAATAGCATTGTTTCTAGGCTATTAATGTGTTAGTTAAGTTCCTTCACTTGTTTAATGCCTGTGCGGACGATGTTCGTTGCTGTAAAGAAGACTTAGAGGGCAAGGTTAGGATCGTTGTTTATTAGGTTGATAATTCCTTCTGCTAATAGGTCCAGTTGTAAGTAATCCTTAAAGGGGACCTCTTCTCGTAGTGTATAGAAGACTATATTGATAGTCTGGTGTTTAGTTAATAGCTTGTAATGTTAAGGGGGGAGCTAAGAGGTCGGAAGAGGTTAATGTAAAAGTCGAAGTAAGTAGGAGGAGTTGGATAAAACAAAGTCTAAAAGGAGGGATGTAAAAGTTAATATTAGAGGGGGAGGCTAAAGTCTAAAGTAAGGGATGTAGAAACTAAGTAAAGAAAGGAAGGGCTAGGGTCTAAGGTGTAAAAGCTAAATTAATGCATAAGACGAGCTATAAACAAGAAGAAGAGAAAGATTAGGTAGGCGGCAGCAGGTTCTTATATCCCCCTGCCCTAGCTGGTTGTTTGCGCGTTTGCTAGTAACTTTCTTATTAAACTCTGTTTCTTTGTTCTGCAAACAAATTTATTTCCTAGACCCGCTTTTTCCAAAGGTTCCAGAACTGAGCTAGGAGTGTTTGCATCGCGAGATGATTCGCCTTTTACTCTCTTGGAGTCTTCTTCTATCTAGTAGTTGTTGGCCTGTAGTCTGTAAATCTTGATAGTTCTAGTTAGGTCCTGGATGCTGTTGTTTTCCGTTTTACATCTGTTGACTGTGTTTTCCGTTTTACATCTGTTGACCGTAACATCGGGGATCGGAAGTAGCTTTAGTAGACCGGCCGGAAGGGGCTTTGCAGCTCTGCACGCGTAGCAATTGGCGATAAACCAGTGAATTCGCTCGAAGATCCGCGAAAACCAGTAGATCGTCCTTACGGCTTCTATCGTCTTCTTTAAGCTAGCGTAGCCAACATCCTTAGAACTATAGACTAGCTAGATAACCTCTGTAATTAGCTCTTCCGGAACTACTAGCTTCCCTAAGCCGGTTTTACTAAGCTTCTGCTGCTAATTAAGCTGCTCCACTTTCTCGTAGAGCGTCTCTTCCTTAGTTAGCAGCTCTACTACTGCGCAGATCCCTGCTTCTTTCAATACCTTAGCATCTACTATCTGTTCGGTCAACATCTCCTAGAACATGTTCAGATCTTCTTTCGCGCGGCTAGTCTTCCCCTCTCTTCTTGTTAGCGCGTTAGCCTTTCCATTTTAAGCTCCGGATCGATAGGTAATCTTAAAGTCGAATCCAGATAAGTAGGCGGCCTACCGAGCTTGGCAGCGCGATAGCTTCTACGTCTTTATAAAATAGGTCAGTAACTAATAGTCTGTAAGGACCTGGACTGTGCTCTTTCTAGCTATAAGCTCCAGCTTCTACTCCTCTAAAGCCTGGATAATAGCTAACAGTTCTTTATCGTAGATAGCATAGTTCTGCGTAGCCTCGTTTATAGACTTGCTAAAGAAAGCTACCAGATAGAGGGTTTCGTCGTCGCTATATTAAGAAAGGACCCCTGCTGTTACAGTGTCGGAGGCGTCCGTTTCTAGGTCGATCGTCTTTTCCGGTCGGAAGTGCGCCAGCACTAGCGCCGAGGCCACTGCTTCTTTTAGTCTATTAAACGCCTCTGTGCACTTCTTATTCTATAAGCCAGCGGCCTCCTTCTTTAGTGCCTTATTTAGGAGTCTTGCTATCTTGCTAAAGTCCTTAATAAATTGTCGATAGTAGCTGTAGAATCCGAGAAAAGCTATAATTTAGGTAGTGTTTCCGAACTTCGGCTGCTTCCACTCTGCTACAGTAGCGACCTTCGAGGGGTCTATCCGAATTCCTTCTCTTCCAACGATAAGGCCGAGGTATTTGACCTCGGTCTAATAGAACTCGCTCTTCTTCGTGTCCGTGTTTAATCCGACCTCGTAGAGCCTAGTTAACACCTTCTTAATGTAGTCCGTATGTTGTTCTCTTGTTCTATTAGTGTAGATAAGGATGTCGTCTAAGTAAATAGACACGAACCGTTCTAGCATGTCTATAAAGGTGTAGTTTATAAAACGTTGCTATACAGCCGGCGCGTTAGTAAGGCCGAAAGGCATAACTAACTACTTAAAGTTGACTATACGCGTAGCGAATGTCGTAAGGTCTTCGGTCTGCCCTTCTTCGTTCCTTAGTCGATAGAACGCTTAGCGAATGTCCAACTTGCTAAACTACTTAGCTTTCGCTACTCGTTGTATAGTCTTATCGATTAGCGGCAGTAGATATACGTCTCTCTTAGTAACCTTATTAAGACCTCGGTAGTCTATATACAGTTAGAGACTACCTCCGGGTTTCCGTACGAACAGGATCGGTAACGTATACTCGGCCGAGCTTAGCGTAATAAACTTCTTCGCCAGATTTTCTCGAACAAACACCTCTACTTAGTCCAGCTCGGCCAGAGATAATCGTCTTAGGGGTTCGGTTCTCGGCAGCGCGGCTCCTTCTTTTAATTGGATCTTGTTGTTATATTCCGGTCGATAGAGCGGCAGGAGGTTAGAGTTAGCTTTTAAGAACACGTTAGTGTAACTATAGAGTTCTTTTAGTAACACCTCTAACGGATCTACTTCTTCTTCCGCTATTATCTTCTAGTAATCTTCGATGTCTTTTATCGATATAGCATAGATCTTATTCTCCAGTAATCTTGCGAGAGTCGTTAGAGCCTCTAAGCTTATTATTCCGACGGTATCCGGGGGATCGGAACGGTTAGTCGGAACCGCGTCGATAGTCGTAACGTTTGGTTTGGCAGCGACGACGGCGACCAGTTCGATAACAGCGGCTCCGCTCTGCTGGGTTTTGAACTAAAGTGTGCCTTTACCTACGTTAATTACGGCTTTCTAGTTCTTTATCTATTTCTGTCCTATAATAATGTTAAACCGTCCGATATCTATAATTCGGAACGTCGCTTCTGTAGTGCGACCAGCTAAGGTGGTCTTTAATGGCACATAATACGTAACACTTTCCGTGTCTTGTCCGTTGTATGCCGAAATTCGCGTTAGCGACGCTAACTCTACTAGATAGCCGTATCCTTTTGTCAGTTTCTAAACTAGTCGATAGTGGATCGCTGCGCCGATAAGCGCTCCTATATCGATAAACGCTCTTAGCTAAAGAGGGCGGTGTAAGCTATTAAGAGGGTAGACAGTAATCGGAAGGATAATAGCTGTCTCTGTATTCACTTCTACTGCCGCCGAGAGCGGATTATTACAGCTGTTAATGCTCTCTTCTTCTAGCTATAAGGTTCGTATTAGTGCCCTATTATTCGTGCTAGGTAGGGGGCCTATCCGTCTAGCTGATCTTTTTCTATAATCCTTAACAGCACTCTACCGTCTACGCTATCGGTGTCGTTCGGCGCCGGTTCTATAGCTTGGATAGTCTTCCTCGGAGGCAGTGGCTTTATAGCACAGTATTCCTGCTTCTGCTAGGCTGTCGCTTGGCATCTAGTAGCGATATAGCTAGGCTTTCCGCACGCGTAGCAGGTAGGGACGAACGACGAGCGCAGGGAATAGGATAGCTACTGGGGGCCTCGTCGGAAAGGAGCAGGGGGTCGTGTTGTCGGCGCCGACGATAACTTCTAGTTTGATTCGCGTGCCGCCGATTTCCTATACGCGTTTAAGTTTCTAGCGGTAACTCTCGCCTAATGCACGAAGCTCTTAAGGTCTTTATCCTCTACCGAAGCTATAGCTCCGGCCAGTTCAGGGTTTAACTTCTGCCTTAGTAAGTGCAGCTGCTTGTCTTTAGACACTTTAGCTCTAATAGCATACTTCCTAAACAGTCCGTAAAACTCCTTAAACGTTAGCCGGTTGTAGTTGATGTTATCTAGTTGCTTACAGGCCGTCTTCTTTTAGAAGAGGTCTCCGAAGCGTTAATTAAGGGCTTTAATCGCTTCGTTAGCGGTTATA
This sequence comes from Pseudocercospora ulei, assembly GCA_016165855.1. Lineage (NCBI taxonomy): Eukaryota > Fungi > Ascomycota > Dothideomycetes > Mycosphaerellales > Mycosphaerellaceae > Pseudocercospora > Pseudocercospora ulei. Next base: position 5,137,814 of record JACWNB010000003.1, read on the forward strand.
TCTTCTAGATCCGCTACTAGCAAGAACGCTTTGCCTTCTAGTTGCGATTCTAGGTAGGCCAATCTGTCTTCTTTACTGCTTTTGGCATAATTACGACTTATCTTGTTCTTTATCTTCTTTTTAAAGGCCTCCCAATCTTTAGGGTCTCTATCCCTAAAGGCCGCTAGATTAGGTAGTAACGTTATCGAGGTGCTACCCTAACTGTAGGCCGCCGGTAAGGCAGTTTCCACTTGTTCTTCTCGTAGTAGCGGCAGTGCCGACGACGTTGCTGCCTCTATGTTAGCTAACTAAGCCTTTAGTGCCTTTAGTTGTACTAGTTGATTCGCCGCTTAGTTCTCTAACACATTAATGATAGTCTCCGCCGACTCCTTCTCGGCTATTACCGATTCTATCTCCTCTTTTAGCTACCTGTTCTCTTCTATCTTCTTATAAAACTTCTTCTCGATAAAGGTAATAGTATCGTATACCTTTCTAGCTCTATGTTCTGCTAGATATTCTTCGAGTTTATCTAGTGTGTAGGCATATAGCTCCTTATAGCCCGCTATTCCTTCTTTCGCCTTATCTGTCTCTTCTTCTATAAGATCTTTAGTAACCGTCTTATCGTCGAGGATGCTTGTGCGCCTATCCCTCGCTCTGTTAGTCTTTCTCTTTCCGCTGCGGCCTGTAACGCTGCCCTCTACTGTCGAGGAGCCTTCTATAGCTATCTTACGGTGCTAGTGTTTGGTTTGTAGTTGTAGTGTGCGCGTGCGTTATTCGGGTAGCCGGATAGTTTAACAGGCCCTTTCGCGTGGCGCAGGGTTAGTGTAGTTAGTAAGTTCGAGATATAATAATCCGAGCACGCAGATATAATTTAATACGGCTGTTTTAATAACTATATCTCGAACTGAAGAGGGAAAGGAATCTATATAGTAGTGTGTAAGGGCTTTAGGGGCAGTGTGCCAAGGCCCGGCTCGGTCCGGAAGGGCCGAGCCGAAATTCTAAGGGTCTACCCTTTTACTTAGTCCCACCCCTTTCTGCTACTGTAACAGCGTTCAAGTTTCTAGTAGTAACTCTCGCCTAGTGCACGAAGCTTTTAAGGTCTTCGTCTTCTACCGAAGCTATAGCTCTGGCTAGTTTGGAGTTTAGCTTCTAGCTTAGTAAGTGTAACTGTTTATCCTTAGACACTTTAGCTCTAATAGCATATTTCCTAAACAGTCTGTAAAACTCCTCGAACGTTAGCCGGTTTTGGTTAATCTTGTCTAGTTGCTCGCAGGCTGTTTTCTTTCGGAAGGAGTCTCTAAAGCATTAGTCTAGGGCTTTAATTGCTTCGTTAGCGGTTACATCTTCTAGGTCTGCTACTAGCGAGAACGCTTTACCTTCTAATCGCGCCTCTAGGTAGGCCAGTTTATCTTCTTTGCTGCTTCCGGCGTAACTGCGATTTATCTTGTTCCTTATCTTCTTCTTAAAGGCTTCCTAGGCCTTAGGGTCTCTACCCCTAAAAGCTAGTAGATTAGGCAGTAACGTTATCGAAGTGCTACCTTAACTGTAGGCAGTAGGTAAGGCACTTTCTGCTTAGTCTTCTCGTAGTAGCGGCAGTGCCGAAGACGTCGCTGCCGCTATGTTAGCTAACTGAGCCCTTAGCATCTTTAATTGCGCTAGTCGTGTCGACGCTTAATTCTCTAACACCTCGATAGTAGTCTCTACCGATTCTTTCTCGGCTATTACTGCCTCTATCTCTTCTCTTAGCTGCTTGTTCTCTTCTATTTTCTTGTAAAACGTCTTCTCGATAAAGGTAATAGTGTCGTACACCTTCCTAGTCCTATGTTCTGTTAGGTGCTCCTCGAGTTTACCTAGTGTGCATACGTACAGCTCCTTATAGCCTGCTATACCCTCCTTCGCTTCTTCTGCCTCTTCTTCTATAAGACCTTTAATAACTGTCCTATCGTCTAGGATACTAGCGCGCCTGTCCTTGGCTCTATTAGTCTTTCTCTTTCCGCTGCGACGGGTAATGCCGCCTTCTGCTATCGAGAAGCCTTCTATAGTCTTCTTACGGTGCTAATGTGTTTAGTTTAGGTTGTAGTGTGCGCGTGCGTTATTTAGGTAGCCGGATGTAGTTCAACAGGCCCTTTCGCGTAGCGTAGAGTTGGTGTAGTTAGTAAGTTCGAGATATAATAATCCGAGCGCGTAGATATAATTTAATACAGCTATTTTAATAACTATATCTCGAACTAAGGAGGGAAAGGAATCTATGTAGTAGTAGGTAAGGACTTTAGGGGTAGCATGCTAAGGCCCGGCTTAGTCTAGAAGGGCCGAGCCGAAATTCTAAGGGTCTACCCTATTACTCAGTCCTACCCCTTTCTGCCGCTGTAACACTGCTGTAACAAGGAGCTTCTATTTATCCCTGTTGTCTGTAGCGCCCCTTATAAAGTCCCTATACCTTTGCTAGGTAGTGCTAGTATACTCCAACTCTGCCTCCCTATTGTCGACAAAGGGGCTAGAGGCGAGGCTCCTACGCAATAGTTGCAGGGTGATCCGGGCACGCAGATAAGATTCAATACGGCCTTTTTGATAACTATATCTCGAACTAAGGAGGGAAAGGAATCTATGTAGTAGTAGGTGAGAGCTTTAGGGGTGGTATGCTAAGGCCTAGCTCGGTCTGGAAGGGCCGAGCCAAAATTCCGAGGGTCCACCCTATTGCTCAGTCCCACCCCTTTCTACCGCCGCAACACCACCCCCCTCCCTTATTAGCGGTCGCCCTCGACCGCTTACTTATCTGTTCCTCCTTTTTTTTTAAGATTTACATCGTTACTATCTAACGTCTTCACTTGGCGTCTATCTGATCCGTTCCATCTGATCGGAGCCAGCGGTCACCCGAGCTGCGGCGTAACCAGTCCGTACGCTATCGCGTAGGTCTATATAGATCTATCTGCAGCTCGCTATCTTCTTCTTTTTTTTTCTTTCTCTACTAAGGATCTTACCTACTGCAGGGCTGGCGGCGCCGATGCGGCTTTACGGCGTCGGCGAGCTTCCTGCCGCAGCTGCGGTAGGTAGTAGCTGTATCGAAGACTCTGGCGAAGCAGCTGCTACGATCGTCTTTATCGGTTTCTGCATCGATAGAGCGGACGCGGCTTTTCTTCTCAGCCGTCGAGCCACTTAGGCCTCGGCTTCTTCGGGTTCCGTACGTAAAATTCTCTTAGCAGCTCTACCAAATTCCGGAGGTTCTCGACCGGATACCATTTATAGTCTTCCGGCTATCCTTTCTATAAGATCCTCGCTTCGATAGATCCTCTTTATCTTCTTACATCTATAACATCTTCCACCTCCTATTCTTCTTCTTTACCGTCTATTTCGATCGACGGGGGTTTAGCGAACCCCTAATCCGGAAGACTATCTTTAGGGTCTAGGCTTAGCAGATCTAAGTGAAAGACATAGTAGATCCGGAACAATTTCGGCAGCTAGAGCCTGTATGTTACTAGCGACCTCTTTTCTATTATCTCGAACGGACCTACGTAACGAGGGTTAAGCTTCGCGTTGCCTTTTAGCCTTAGGTTCCGCGTGTTAAGCTATACCCTTTAGCCTTCCTCAAATTCTATTAGTAACCTCTTTCTATTAGCTTAAGTTACTATCTTCTTCTAAGCTGATTCTATCGCCTCTTTCGCTACCTTAATCGCTTCTTCTATCTGAGATCGGAGCGCTTCTGCCGCCGCTGCGGCGATTCTCTTCGACGAGGTGGCGGTAGATAGTTCTAAAGAGCTGGGTTCGTTCAGTAGTTGAAAGCTTATCTACAGAAGATAGCCGTAGGTTATCTTAAACGGCGCCAGTAAGGTGGCTTCCGACTATGCTAAATTGGTGCAGAATTCGGCTATCGGCAACATCTTAATCCACTCTGCTTAATAATAGCTACAGAAGATTCGTAGATACTTTTCTATCTTACGGTTAGCTACTTTAGACTGGCCGTTAGTCTAAGGGTAAGCAGCCGTGCTAAGCTTTCTACGAATTCCGAGGGCCTAGTTAATAGCTTTCTATACGTCTGCAGTAAACTAAGGACCCCTATCCGTAGTAATAGTATCCGGCAGGCCGTAGTGCTTCTATACGTACTAGATTAACATTCTCGCTGTTTCTTCCGCAGTAGTTCCTTTATCCTTAGCTCGGCAGGGGATAAAATAGCGTTCCTTGCTTAGTCGATCTACTATGTTAAGCGTAGCGTTATATCTATCGGAGTCTGGCAGGCCGGTCACGAAGTCTATCGTAATGTGCTGCTATAGTTTCTTAGGGATCGGAAGTAGCTTTAACAGGCCAGCCGGAAGGCCGTAACGTAGCTTCGCGGCTCGGCATACATAACAGTTAGCCATAAACCGGTAGATCCTCTCGAAAATTCGCGGGAACCAGTAGGTCGTCCTTACTGCTTCTATCGTCTTCTTTGATCCTGCGTAGCCTACATCTGTAGAACTATAAACCAGTTGGATAACCTCCGTAATCAGTTCTTCCAGAACAATCAGTTTCCCTAAGCCGGTTTTTCTGAGCTTCTGCTGCTAATTAAGCCGTTCCACCTTCTCGTACAGCGTCTCTTCTTCCGGTAGCGGCCCTATCGCATAGATCCCTACCTCTTTCAGCACCTCGGCGTCTACTGTTCGTTCTGTTAGCACTTTCTAAAACATGTTCGGGTCTTCCTTCGCGCGGCTAATCTTTCCTTCTTGTTAAGGGGGAAGCTAAGAGGTTAGAGGAGGTCGATGTAAAAGTCGAGGTAAGTAGGAGGAGTTGGATAAAACAAAGTTGGAAGAAGGGATGTAAAAGTTAATGTTAGAGGGGGAGGCTAAAGTCTGAAGTAAGGGATGTAAAAACTGAGTAAAGAAGGGAAGGGCTAGAGTCTAAGGTGTAAAAGCTAAATTAATGTACAAGACGAGCTATAAACAAGAAGAAGAGAAAGATTAGGGGGGCGGCAGCAGGCTCTTATATCCCCCTGCACTGGCTGGTTGTTTGCTAAGTGTTTGCTAGTAACTTTCTTATTAAACTCTGTTTCTTTGTTCTGCAAACAGATTTATTTCCTAGACCCGCTTTTTCCAAAGGTTCCAGAACTAAGCTAGGAGTGTTTGCATTGCGAGATAATTCGCCTTTTACTCTCTAGGAGTCTTCTTCTATCCAGTAGTTGTTAGCCTATAGTCTGTAAATCTTGATAGTTCTAGTTGGGCCCTAGATGCTATTGTTTTCCGTTTTACCTCTAGTAACCGTGTTTTCCGTTTTACATCTGTTAACCGTAACAGTAGCCCCCCTTAATATAGCGGAGTTCCTACGAAGCCTTAGTAGTTCGAGATACCGGAGGTAAGTCTGCTTATTCCTAGGAGCAGGCCTAATGTTACAGTTAATATTCTATTAGTAAGCAGAATCCAGTTCTCTTTAGCTGTACCAGGTTTCTAGGCGGTAGTCTTTAGAGTCTAAGAGGTTTTAACAGTAGAAGGCTTTAATCTTGTCCTTGTCGAAGATAATGTTTCTAAGGGGTTCCTAAGTAGTGTCCTAGTCTTCGTAGCTTTGCTATTAAACTTTGTACTTTGTCTGTCTATCAATTACTTAACAGTCTGTGATTTTGCGTACATAGTATTCTCCTTCTTCGTCTTCGTCGTCGTCTTCTATAGGGAGAATGCGGGTTCGTTCTTAGTCTTGCAATTGGATTAGGAAGGGGTCTCCTTCTTTAGGTCTTAGTCGAACAGGATGGAAGACGTCGTAGATTTCCTAGTCTTCTGGCAGTTAGAGGCAGTATGCGTGCAAGCTGATCTTCTCTATAATAGGGAAGGGGCCTAGTTTTTTCTAATCGAGTTTGCGAGAAGGTCTTCCTGTAACAATGTTCTTAGAGTCTAGGTACACTCTATCTCCTACTTAATAGTCTGGGGCTGGTTGTTGTTTTCGGTTAGCTTGTTCTTCGTAGATAGTCTAGGTGTAAGTTATTTCTTCTTAGACTTCCTAATAGATCTGGGAGAGGTGCGTTGCCTAGTCGTCTGCATCGACTTCGTCTAGGTCGTCGGGTCGCAGTAGTGGGTCTTAAGGCTCTATTCCTGTTCGGGGGTAGTAGCCTCTAGTAGTGTAGAAGGGTAAGTGTCCTGTTGTTTCTAACTCCCAGTTGCGTGCCGAGAATTCTACTGTTAGGATATGTTTTGGCTAGTCCTTTTGGTAGTAATCGATAAAGCAACGTAGTGTCTGTTCGAACAGTACATTCGCAATTTCCGTTTAACTATCTGTTTCTAGGTAGTAGGACGTTAAGATATAGTAATCGATGTTTAAAAGCTTGCAGAGGCGTTTCCAGAACTTGGCAATAAACTAAGAGCCTCTGTTAGAGGTAATGCTGTCCGGAAGGCCTACGTAACGCTAGACGTATTCGTAAAAGAGTTAAGCGGTTTCCTTAGAAGTTATGCTCTAGCAGGGTACTACAAAGCGGTCCTTAGAGTGTCGGTCTACAACTACAAAGACGTTCTTTGCCTTAACGCCTGCCTAAGTAGTTCCTTAAGGGAGACAGGTAACAAAGTCTATTGTAATGTGTTTCTACGGGTGCTCGGGGGCCGGGAGAGGCTTTAGCAATCCTTGTAGACGTTGTCGGTCGTGTTTAGCTGCCTTGCAGATAGGACAGTTGTTTCTATATCTGTAGACGTGCTTCTACATCGACGGCTACCAGTAGTAACTAGAAGTAAGCTTGTAAAGCTTCGATCGTCCTAGGTAGCCTCCTGCTGCCGAGTTGTGAACTGTCCTAAAGATGTATAGTCGTATTAAATCGCCTGCACCTTTAGGAACAAAAAGACGAGATCGAAAGTAAACTAGTCTATCCCTAAGTTCGCATTCTAAGAGAGAAAAGCTAGGGAAGGTACGCTGACCTAATTCAAGGGCCTGGATTAGTCCTTAAGCCTGTTCGTCCGATTCGTAAGCTTCTCTAATCATTAGGAGCAGTTCTCTAGGTTGATTTGCTTCTTTAGTTGATTTATTATCGTCCTGTTCGTTGTCGGAGGTAACAGAGCCTTCAGTTTCGGAATCTTCGGTGTCAAATGTTTAGTTCGCTTTCTGAATCGTTATCCTCTAGGAAGGCAGGTGCTAGACACAGAGCGAAAGAGACAGCGATTAATAGTGTACCTTCTTTTAGGTAGGTCTTTAGGTCTTTACTTAGGTTATAGGCCTTTAGGATAGTTTGGTTACACATTGTCTAGCCTTCTTTTCGGTCTACTGGATAGGTTCCAGGCATCCGGGTAAGGGCATTAGCCCTTAAATTAAGAGATCTAGGCGCATATTGAATAACAAAGTCAAACCTTAAGAGGAATTCGCTCTAGCGGGCTTGTCTGCGACTAAGGATTTTGTTCTTTATAAAATAAATTAAGTTTCCCCAGTCTGAACTAACTTAGGTCGGGTAGGCTGTACTTTCGAGTTCTGGTCGCTACTCTTTAAATACTTTGACGATTGCAAGGAGCTCTTTGTCGTATATCTCGTAATTGCATTCGGCAGGTAGCATCTTCTTTAAGAGGTAAGCTACTAGGAGCTATAGCTAGTTAGGCGATTTTCGTTAAAGGAGAACTGCTCTAATAGCTCCGTTAGAGGCGTCTGTTTCTACGCAGGTTTCCAAGTCAAAGTCAAAGTGTTAAAGGATTGGGTCTTTAGTAAATCGTTGTCGTAGGAGGTCAAATGCATGTTAGCAGGAGTCAGTCTAGTCAAACTTAGCTTCTTTCTTTGTTAGAGCAGTTAGTAGCTTTACTATTAAGCTAAAGACCTAAATAAAACGACGGTAGAAGTTAGCAAACCTAAGGAAGCCTTGCACTTCTTTAACAGTCTTTAGGATCTTCTAGTCCAGGATTGCTTGAATCTTTGCTGGGTCTATACAGATGCCTTTGTCTAAGATAATAAGGCCAAGGAATTGAACTTCTTATTAGTGAAATTCGCACTTGTTAATGTCTAGATGCAAGCCTGCTTCTGCCAGTTTCGCTAGTACCTTTCGGACGTGTTCCTAATGTTCTTTTAGTATAGTGCTGTAGACCAGGATGTCGTTAATGTAAGCGGTAACAAATTAGTCCAAGTACTCTCTTAGTGTGTCGTTTATATATTCTTAAAAAGTGCTAGGTGCATTGCATATTCTAAAGGGCATTACTAGGGATTCGAACAGGCCGTACTGGGTTCTAAAGGCAGTTAACTATTCTTGTCCTTTAGCTATCCGAATCTTATTAAAGGCCGCAATTACATCGAGCTTAGTAAACTATTTTGCTTTCGAGAGGCGTTCTAGTGTTTCTTAGATTAGAGGGATCGGATATCGGTTCTTCTTAGAGATAGTGTTAAGATTGCGGTAGTTAACACAGAAGCGTAGCCCTCTACTGGGCTTCTTAACAAACATAACAGGGCTGGCAGCAGGTAAGCGACTAGATCGAATAAAGCCTTTCTAAAGGTTTTGCTACAGAAACTTTTGCAGGACTTGGAGTTCTTTGCAGGACATTTAGTAGAGAGGTCCGAAAGGGGGCGTCTAACCTTCTTCCAGTTCAATCTTATAATTACAAGATCGGTAAGGAGGTAGCTTGTTAGCTTCTTTAACTAACTATACACTAAGGAAGTCGTAGTATTCTGTTAGTACTTTTATCTCTAGATTAGTAGCTTCTCGGTTTTCGTCGAACTTAGCAAGGGCTTTCTCGATGTCTTCTATTAACTCAGCAAAGATTTAAGCTCCTTTTTCCTTTGCAGCTGTATAGAAAGCAGCTACAGATACTTAGAAGATCGAATCTTTTGTGCTGTTCGCAGGAGGAAGCTAAGTCAAAGTGTAGCAATAGTTTCGGCAGTGTTCTAAGTTTATATCGAGGCTTCTAGTGTCCTAGTTAATCTGTAGGTTGTAGCGCTTTAGCCAAGGCAATCCTAGGATCATTTTCTGGTTAGGTAGAGGTGTAACAAAGCAAGAGAGGTGTTCTTCGTAGTTGTTCCTAAGTTGAAGTTTAACGTAGGCAATCTAAGTTATACCTCTAGTGGAGGCCTCGCTGCCGTTAAACATCTTTAAGGGTCTGGGGTATTTCAAGTTCTAAGTAGGGATTCCTAAGGAGTTGACAAGTCTAGGGTTAATAAAACTCTTGCTAGTTGCGCCGCAGTCGATTATTGTAAGTACTAAGTGCGTAGAATTCTTCTTAGTGTAGATATTTGCTGTAACTACAAAGGGAGGACAAGTTAACTTATCCTCTGCCTTAGTACAGAATTGCACTATAGAAGAAGAGATTGCACAATGTCGATCTAAATGCTTGCCTGTTAGGCGTCTTGTTAACAGGCCTAAGCGTTTCCCTAGTCTTTGCTGTTATCTTTTAGTGCTAGGGCGGCTGCAGAGAATCTAAGAGGGGTGCCTGCCTTGTTGCGGCGATTAACTAGAGTTAGGCAGTTAATTGCGATGTAGTTTGGCTCCCTACAATATATATAGAGGCGTTAGTTGCAGCGACGCTACTTTTCTTCTTATGTAAGTCGACCGTCTTGAAGCTTAGCTAAACTAAGGTCTATAGGTTCGCCGTTAACAGGATGAAGTCGTAGGGCTAAGGGAGGATTAGGTTGGTTTTAGGTAAAGATAGGAAGAGTCGTAACCGGACGCTGGTTCGTACAGTTGTTAAGTAGGTTGCTGCGTGCCTTAATAATGTTTAAGAACAGGTTTCGACGACTGTCGAGGCGTTAGCAGAGGGTAACCAGTTCGTAGAATAACAAAGATTCGTGCTCTTAGTCCTCCAGTTTAGTAAGAAGTTCAGTGCTTAGACTAGCAACTAAAGCCGACTTTTGGGCTTCTGTGTCGTATTCGCAGTATCCGATTCCTGTAAGAATTGTGCGTAGTAGTTAGAGAATAGCTTGTTAGTTTGCTTAAGGGTTCGGATCAGCTGCTAGGCCGTAGATTTGCGGTATAGGTTACCAAAGGCCGAGTCGAGAGCGGTAAGCAAGGTAGTAACGTCGGGACAAGTAACTCGTAGTGTCTTTAGGTTAAACCAGTATAAGACCTGTTGCAGTGCCTTGCCAGTAAGGAGGGAGAACGCATACAAGACCTTCTATTGTTCGTTTAGGAAGTGGTCTGCGTTAGCTAAGAGCTTAATTGACAAACGTAGTCGAAATTCATTAAACTTGTCCTTGTCTCTATAAAATTGTTCTAGGTCAGCTACTCTCTTGCTAGTAGGTTCTCTAGTAGTGTTCTATGTCCTTAGGTTTAAAGCTTCCTACAACTGTCCTTGTGTCTAAGCTTTCTTAATTGTAAGATTAGCAATCTTTCGTTCTATCTCTTGTACCTGATCCTTGCTATCTAATAGCATTGCTTCTAGGCTATTAATGTGTTGGTTAAGTTCCTTTACTTATTCAATGCCTGTACAGACGATGTTCGTTGCTGTAAAGAAGACTCGGACGGCAAGGTTAGGATCGTTGTTGATTAGGTTAATAATTCCTTCTGCTAATAGGTCCAGTTATAAGTATTCTTTAAAGGGGACCTCTTCTTGTAGGGTGTAGAAGACTATGTTAATAGTCTAGTGTTTAGTTAATAGCTCGTAATGTTAAGGGGGAAGCTAAGAGGTCGGAGGAGGTCGATATAAAAGTCGAGGTAAGTAGGAGGAGTTGGATAAAACAAAGTTGGAAGAAGGGATATAAAAGTTAATATTAGAGGGGGAGGCTAAAGACTAAAGTAAGGAATGTAAAAACTGAGTAAAGAAGGGAAGGGCTGGAGTCTAAGGTGTAAAAGCTGAATTGATGTACAAGACGAGCTATAAACAAGAAGAAGAGAAAGATTAGGGGGGCGGCAGCAGGTTCTTATATCCCCCTGCGCTAGCTGGTTGTTTGCCAAGTGTTTGCTGGTAACTTTCTTATTAAACTCTGTTTCTTTGTTCTGCAAACAGATTTATTTCCTAGACCCGCTTTTTCTAAAAGTTCCAGAACTAAGCCAGGAGTGTTTGCATCGCGAGATAATTCGCCTTTTACTCTCTGGGAGTCTTCTTCTATCTAGTAGTTGTTAGCCTGTAGTCTGTAAATCTTGATGGTTCTGGTTAGGCCCTAGATGCTGTTGTTTTCCGTTTTACCTCTAGTGACCGTGTTTTCCGTTTCACATCTGTTGACCGTAACACTTCTCTTCTCGTTAGCGCATTAGCCTTTCTATTTTGAGCTCTAGGTCGATAAGTGATCTTGAAGTCAAATCCGGACAGGTAAGCGGCCTACCTTGCTTGGCGGCGTAATAGCTTCTGCGTCTTTATAAAGTAGGTCAGCGACTGGTAGTCCGTAAGGACCTGGACCGTACTCCGTCTAGCTATAAGCTCTGGTTTCCACTCCTCGAAAGCCTGAATAATAGCCAGCAGCTCTTTGTTATAAATAGCGTAGTTCCGTTTAGCATTATTTATAGACTTGCTGAAGAAAGCCACCGGATAGAGAGTCTCGTCATCGTTAGCGTATTAAGAAAGTACCCCTACTGTTACTGTGTCGGAAGCGTCCGTTTCTATATAGATCGTCTTTTCTGGTCGGAAGTGCGCCAGTATAGGCGCTAAGGCCACCGCCTCCTTTAGCTAGTTAAAGGCTTCCGTGCACCTCTTATTCTATATGCCAGCGGCCTCCTTCTTTAATGCTTCGTTCAGTAGTCTCGCTATCTTGCTAAAGTTCTTAATAAACCGTCGATAGTAGCTGCAGAATCCGAGAAACACTCTGATTTGCGTAGTGTTTCCGGATATTGGTTGCTTCCATTCTGCGACGGCGGCCACTTTCTATAGGTCTATCCGAATTCCTTCTCTTCCGACGATAAGACCGAGGTATTTAACTTCGGTCTAGTAGAACTCGCTCTTCTTCGTGTCTGCGTTTAGTCCGACCTCGCGGAGTCTCTTTAACACCCTCTTAATGTAGTCCGTATGTTGCTCTCTCGTTCCCTTAGTGTAGATAAGAATGTCGTCCAAGTAGATAGACACGAACCGTTCCAGCATGTCTATAAAGGTGTAGTTAATAAAGCGTTGCTATACAGCCGGCGCGTTAGTAAGTCCAAAAGGTATTACCAGCTATTTGAAATTGCCTATGCGCGTAGCGAATGTCGTAAGATCTTCGGTTTGTCCTTCTTCGTTCCTTAACCGGTAGAACGCTTAGCGGATATCCAGCTTGCTGAACTACTTAGCCTTAGCTACTCGTTGTATAGTCTTATCAATTAGAGGCAGCGGATACACATCTCTCTTAGTAACCTTATTAAGGCTACGGTAATCTACACACAGTCGGAGACCGCCTCCGGGTTTCCGTACGAAAAGAATCGGTAACGCATATTCTACAGAGCTTAGCGTAATAAACTTCTTCGCCAAGTTTTCTCTAACAAACACTTCTACCTAGTCCAGCTCCGCTGGCGATAAGCGTCTTAGGGGCTCGGTTCTCGGCAGTGCGGCTCCTTCTTTCAGTCGGATCTTGTTGTCGTATTTGATACGGATGTAGATGTAGAGGGCTGGAAGGTGCTGGAAGGTGGCAGGCTTGGCGCACACTCAAATACCGCACCTCCGCTTGTACATAGATTCTTCCCTCTCTAGCCTTGGATATAGTTATCAAAGACGGGTATTGACCTAGAGTCTACTGCAGTCAGATCATTATATCTAAGGCTTAAACCCAACACCTAACCCGCACTACGCGAAAGAGCCCGTTGAATTACATCTAGGTACTCGATTAACGTACGTGCAACCAACCTAGAGTGTGTACTGTATATGTACGAAGGAGGCCGCTGATTTATATCCGGTTACTTAATTGTACATGTGCATACTACTCTATCCCTCCCCCTATCGAGAAGAAGAGAGAGAGAGAGAAGAGTTTTAGGAAGAGAAGTGCCCCCGCGAGCAGATCGCGCAAGTTCTGAAGTTTTAGGAGAGATTTGGACGACGAGAGCGACGAGAATAAGAGCGACGAGAAGGTCGAGAAGGTCGAGAAGGACGAGAAGGTCGAGAAGGACGATGTAGGAGCGACGACGACGGGAGCGACAAGACAGGAGCGACGACGACAAGAGCGCACCTAGCAGGACCTAGGGCGACGACATTCGTTTTTTTCGGGTCTTTGACAGACTATTCTATTCGGATATACTAATTAAGACGACCGGCAATCAGCACCAGCGAGCCCCAAGTACCAGCGAGCCCTAAGCATTAGGCGTTGCAGACAGGCACAGCTGCTGCAGACAACAGAGGTACAGCTGCAGGCAGGCATAGCTGCTGCAGACAGCACAGGCAGAGCAGAGACAGGGCACATAGGCACGAGCACCTAGCTGCAGAGTACCTAGGCCGAGCACCAGGCCGAGCGAGCACTAGGAGCGAGCACAAGGCAGAGCCCCTAGGCAGAGCCCCTAGGCAGAGCTGCAGACAACAGAGGCATAGCTGCAGGCACAAGCACAAGGCAATTGCAGACAATACAGCTGCAGACAGCACAGTTCAGAGGCAGTACAGTTCAGAGGCAGCACAGTTCAGAGGCAGCACAGTTCAGAGGTATAGCTACAGACGACACAGAGCTGCTGCAGACAATATAGGGCTGCTGCAGACAACAAAGGCACAGCAGCTATAGGCTAGCACAGCTGCTGCAGACAGGCAAAGCATAGGCAAAGCGACGGCTCGAGAAGCGACCGTCGAGAAGCGACCGTCGAGAAGCGACCGTCGAGAAGCGACCGTCGAGAAGCGACTGTCGAGAATAAGAAGCGACGGCTCGAGAAGCGACAGGTCGAGAAGCGAGCGACCGTCCGAGAAGCAAGCGACCGTCTGAGAAGCGACCGTCCGAGAAGCGACCGTCCGAGAAGCGACCGACAAGAAGCGACCGTCGAGAAGCGACATACGTAGGCTGCGACCTCTGCGACCTCTGGAAGCCTCCGCGACCCCGACAGCCTCCGCGACCCCGACGACCTCCGAGACCTCTGCGACCGTTTGAGAAGCGACGGCTTGAGAAGCGGCGGTTCGAGAAGCGAGCGACGGTCTGAGAAGCGAGCGACGGTCTGAGAAGCGAGCGACCGTCCGAGAAGTAACCGACAAGAAGCGACTGTTTGAGAAGCGACAGCTTAAGAAGCGACTGTCTAAGAAGCGACCGTCGAGAAGCGACACGTGTTTGCAAGATAACCTTAACGACCTCTGCGAGCTCCGCGACCTCTGCGAGCTCCGCGACCTCTGCGACCTCTGCGGCCTCGACGACCTCCGCGGCCTCGACGACCTCCGCAACCTCCGCAGCCCCGACAACCTCTGCAGCCGCGACCTCTGAGAATTCTGCAGCCTTGGCAAGGCACCAAACAAGGCACCAATTAAGGCCGAAAGCAACAGCAAAAAGGCACGAGATTGAGACTCAAAACGCACAGAAATTGAAGCTCAAAAGCGACCTTAAAAGCGACCTGTTTTGGAGCGCCCTGATTGGCCGATCGCGAAGCTGAATTTGCGACCCTGACGACCTCTGCGACCTGGTTTGGCACGACGCGACCTGGTTTAGCTGATTGCGATTGATGGGCTGATTGCGATTGATTGGCTGATTGCGATTGAGGGCAATCGCTGGTTAGGGAGGGCGGTAGTGATACGGATATAGATGTAGAGGGCTGGAAGGTGCTGGAAGGTGGCAGGCTTGGCGCACACTCAAATACCGCACCTCCGCTTGTACATAGATTCTTCCCTCTCTAGCCTTGGATATAGTTATCAAAGACGGGTATTGACCTAGAGTCTACTGCAGTCAGATCAGTATTCCGGTCGGTGGAGCGGCAAGAGGTTGGAGTTAGCCTTTAAGAACACGTTAGTGTAACTATAGAGTTCTTTTAGTAACACCTCTAGTGGATCTACTTCTTCTTCCGCTATTATCTTCCGGTAGTCTTTAATATCCTTTATTAAGATAGCATAAATCTCGTTGTCTGACGACCTCGCGAGGGCCGTTAAAGCTTCTGAACTCATTATTCCGATCGTGTCTTAAGGGTCAGACCGATCCTTCGGAGCTACTTCGACGGTCGTAACGTTCTGTTCTACTGCGACCTCGGTGACTGATTTGACAGCGGCGGAGCCGCTGTACGGTGTTCTAAATCTGAGTGTGCCTTTACCTACGTCAATAACTGCTCTCTGGTTCTTTATCTATTTTTGTCCTATAATAATGTCAAACCTTCCGATATCTATAATTCGGAACGTCGCCTCCGTAGTGCGGCCAGCCAGGGTAGTCTTTAGTGGCACATAATGCGTAACACTCTCTGTGTCTTGTCCGTTGTACGCCGAAATCCGTGTTAGTAATGCCAAATCCACTGGATAGCCGTATCCGTTTATTAGCTTTTGAACTAATCGGTAGTGGATCGCCGCTCCGATAAGGGCTCCTGTGTCGATAAAAGCTCTTAGCTAAAGTGGTTTGCTCGAGTTATCGAGGGGGTAGACAGTAATTAGAAGGATAATAGCTGTTTCCGTATTTACTTCTACCGCCGCCGAGAGCGGATTACTGTAGCTGTTAATGCTTCCTCTCTCCAGTAACGCGGTTCTTGTTAGTGCCCTATTGTCTATGCTGGATAGGGGGCCTATCCATCTAGCTGGTCTTTTCCTAGGATTCGCAGTAGCACTCTACCGTCTACGCTGTCGGTGTCGTTCGGAGCCAGCTCGATAGCTTGTATAGTCTTTCTCGGCTGCTGCGGCTGCTTTATAACACGATACTCCTGCTTCTGCTTATCTAATGCTTGGCACCTTGTAGCAATGTAGCCAGGCTTTCTATACGCGTAACAGGTAGGGACGAACGACGAGCGCGGTAACTAATAAGATGGCTGCGGAGGTGCTCTCCAGAAAGGTGTAGGGGGTCGCGTCGCCTGCGTTAACAACGGCTTCTAGTTCGATTCGCGTAATTTCACGTAAGCGCTTAGGTTTCTCGTAGTAACTCTCGCTTAGTGCACGAAGCTCTTAAGGTCTTCGTCTTCTACCGAGGCTATAGCTGCGGCTAGTTCAGGGTTCAGCTTCTGCCTTAGTAGGTAGAGCTACTTATCTTCCGACACTCGGGCTCTGATCGCATATTTTCTGAACAGTCCGTAGAACTCTTCGAACGTCTGCCGGTTCTGGTTGATCTTATCTAGCTGTTCGCGGGCCGTCTTCTTTCGGAAGGGGTCTCCGAAGCGTTGATCTAGCGCTTTAATCGCTTCCTCAGCGGTTACCTCTTCTAGGTCCGCTACTAGCGAAAAAGCTTCGCCTTCCAATCGCGACTCTAGGTAGGCCAACCTATCCCCGGCACTGTTTCCGGCGTAGTCTCAGTCTATCTTGTTCTTTATCTTCTTCTTAAACACTTCCCAGTCTTCGGGGTCTCCGCCTCTAAACGCCGGTAGGTCCGGTAGTAATGTTATTAAGGTGCTACCTTAACTGTAGGCTGCCGGCGAGACGGTCTCTACTGGTTCTTCTTGGCGCAGTAGCGGCGATATCGCTGCTTCTATCTCAGCTAACTGAGCCTTTATCGCCTTTAGTTGTGCTAGTCGGTTTGCCGCTTAGTTTTCCAGCACGTCTATAATAGTCTCGGCCGATTCCAATTCTTAGCTCTTACCGCCTCGATTTCCTCTCTTAACTGTCTCTTTTCTTCTAGGGTCCTGTAAAACAGCTTCTTAATAAGGTCTATGCTGTCGTAGACCTTTCCTACTCCGTTCTTGTTTACGTAATCTTCAAGTTCCTCGAGTGTATAGTCGTAGATTTTCTTATATTCGCTTATTCGTTCCTTAATCTCTGCAGTCTCTTCTGCTGTAAAACCTCCGATAATAAACTTATTATCGATAACACTGGAGCGCCTACTCGCTCTGTTAGTCTTTTCTCTTCTGCTTCTGCTTCGGCCTG
Organism: Pseudocercospora ulei; assembly: GCA_016165855.1. Lineage (NCBI taxonomy): Eukaryota > Fungi > Ascomycota > Dothideomycetes > Mycosphaerellales > Mycosphaerellaceae > Pseudocercospora > Pseudocercospora ulei. The sequence continues at coordinate 5,154,538 of JACWNB010000003.1, forward strand.
TAACGCCGCTCTCTACCGTTAAGAAGCTCTCTATAGCTATCTTACAGTGCTGTTGTTTGGTTTGTGTAGTGCGCGTACGTTATTCGGGTGTCCGGATAGTTTAACGGTCCCTTTCGCGCAGCGCGGTGGTGGTGTAGTAAGTGAGTTCAAGATATAATAATCCGGGCACGCAGATAAGATTTAATACGGCCTTTTTGATAACTATATCTCGAACTGAGGAGGGAAAGGAATCTATGTAGTGGTAGGCGAGAGCTTTGGGGGTGGTGTGCCAAGGCCCGGCTCGGTCCGGAAGGGCCGAGCCGAAATTCCGAGAGTCCACCCCATTGCTTAGTCCCACCCCTTTCTACCGCTGCAACACAGGGCGCCTGCACCCTTATTGCTAGCTAGAGTCGCAGCCGCTCTACGTGTAATAGATGTATCTTAGGTCTCTTAGGGGCGTAGGGTGTTGCTATATACTAGAATTCGGATTAGTAGAGTTTTCTCCCTTAAGAAGTAATTAAGCTAGTATTGTATAAGCTTTAGATACCTCTCTGCCTCGAACAGGTTAATCTCTGCCTAAAGGCGCTTCTACTTGTCCTCTACAGCTTGCGTACGCGCTACTGTGTCGTCGTCCTCTATAGAAGGGTAAACGCCTTTTACGTTTACCTCTATAGAGAGGTAAACATCTATTAAGTTTACCTCCTGCGCGCCCCTTACAATGTTTTTGCTCTCCTCTAGGGTTGCTATTAGTGCATATAGGCTGCTACCTTTAGGTAGACTTGTTAGAACTGTTATAAAGTTGGGGTTATAGCAGCGTATAGGACACCTAATACTAAGTACTAGTATCGCGTTTGAACTAACAAGTGTCCCTCTATAATTCCTATCTGTGTACCTTTTTGTATACGCTAGAGCAGCGTAAGCTGTCCTTAGCAACAGGCCTCCCTTGGCCCTGCAGCCGTGTCGCTAGAGCACCTTAGTGCTCCTGCTAGACCTGCTTCCGGCTATCCTATAACATTATCCTTAGAGTATTCTAGTATCTTCTAGAAGTTGCTAGTGTCCTCCTTGTCCCTAGGGTTTGCTAGTGTCTTTCTGGATTCGTTAGGGTATAGCCTGTTAATAGTAGTAGAGCTAGCTAGTAGTAGGTTCTAGGTGTTGCTAAGTTTTCTCCCTTGTCCGTTAGTTGTAGTTCTAGAAGCTTCTAGGACTTGACTAGTCGTCCTTCTAGGTATTGCTAGAGTTTCTCTCCTCTCTGTTAGCTGTGTTTCTAGAAGCTTCTATAACTTAACCAGCTGTCCTTATAGTACAGATTGTAGCGCTTCCAACGTATAAGGACTCGTCTTAATTAGGCCAATAGTTGTTAAGATGTAGTCTGTTGATTATAGTAGTGTTGGGTAGGGTCTTGTTAGTGTAAGTCTTTCTCTTTAATCTGTTGACTATAACACCTATATGCTGCTATATCCTAACCCCCTTACATAGTGCTTCTATCTGTTCCTCTAGTCAAGCCTTGAGCTTACCTACTTAATTTAGGCTTATTGTTGCTTATCCCTCGAATATTTCTACTATTGTCTCCGCAGCAGCAAGGTTATATATGTTAACCTACTGATTTCTTTATTGCTCTCTTCCACTCTCTTATAAAACAGTTCTGCCTTCTTGATCAGACAATTTTACATTTAGTTGAGATATTGCGTGTCGATCAACAAGTTCGTTGTACCAAGAATATCTGGCCAGTTCATTGGTCTGGCCAGCTTAGGGGTCATATACGTTAACGCTTCCTACGACTACTGTTTGGTGAAGCATGGATTGGACTTTTGGAAGGGTGGCGGGGTTCAAGACGATTTCTTGACCCGTCAAACGTGGCTTCGATCGCGCAGCCCTGATGTGGGCGGGCTCTCACGAGGGAGGTGTGGAGAGATGATGGCGTGCATATTGGTCCCGACAACATGCTTATGCTTCTTCTTAGCGGCCGCCCCGAACCTCTCGATTGACCGGGTGCGGTAGCAGGCAGCGCGGTGGCGGCGGCGGCGGCGACGGCGGTGGCGGTGGCACGCCAACAAGGGCTCTGCTCAGCCCGAGGGCAAGAATCCCACACGCACACATACGCCCACACACCCACACACACACGTGTGTAACACCCCCACACTCACCCACCCACCCACACACACACACACACGCATCCGGACGACAATGCCAATAGCGGAGATGCCGCCGCTGTCAGACGACGACCAAACCTTCCTGAGCCCCTACCTGCCACGTGACGCCGAAGCGGAAGCGGGAAACGGTGATCTGCCCTTTGTGACGCTGACCTACGCATCTTCTCTGGACGGTATGATTGCCGCGGCTCCAGGAGCACGGACGGCGCTCTCCGGGGCGGAGAGCAAAAGCATGACGCACTACCTGCGCTTCCGCCATGACGCGATCCTGGTGGGCGCCGGCACCGCAGCGACCGACGATCCAGGCCTGAATTGCCGCTATCCGCACGCAACTCTCGACCACCAACCACGGCCAATCATCGTCGACCCGAACCGCAAATGGCGAGGCGAAGGCGCCAAGGCATATCGACTGGCGGCTGAGGGCCAAGGGAAAGCGCCCTGGATCGTTGTCTGGGCCTCCGATGATGCTTCGTCGGCTTCTTCATCGGGAGACCCGCTGCTTCAGATCGGTGGAGACTATCTCGTCGCGGAACTTCCCCGTCCAGGCCCTCCCGGCGCCCGCATCTCATGGACCTCTATTCTCCGAGCCCTCAAACGGCGAGGCATCAGCAGCGTGATGATCGAGGGTGGCGCGACGGTGATCGACGCGCTGTTGAGCAGTCCCGACCTGGTCGAGTCAGTCATCATTACCATCGCCCCGACCTTTCTCGGCCAGGGCGGAGTTTCAGTGAGCCCTGCGCCCAAGACCGAGCACGGCCAGCGCGTCCACTCGGCCTGGCTGCACGAGACCTCGTGGCGGCAATTCGGCAACGATGTCGTACTGTGTGGCAAGCTTCGAAGGTGATGGTAGGAGAGAGGGGGGGAGTGGTGAGCAGGGATGGAGAGATATCATTTGACACTACTCCGCCGCCTCTCGCTTCCGCATGCGGCCCTTCGCCTCTGCGAGAAGCCGAGCGTTGTCGAGGTGGCACCGACAGGTGAATACGTGGCGAACGCTGCACGTTGTTGAGATGGCACCGGCAGGTGAATAAGTAGCGAACGCTGCAGGACGTGATTGGTGACTCGCGTACCTCGGTCGGTCTCCTTCCTCTGCGCACTCTTCGAAAAGTCCACCAATTCCGTTCAATCGCATCCTCTGGCATGGCTTTGGGCCTCGAGCGGCGGGAGCGGCAATGTCATGCAAATCTACCTCGCCAGCCGTCTGTGCATTGTGCGCTACCGTTGTCCCAATCGCCTGGCGTCATGGCGTGCATTGTGCGCTGCGGTTGTCGCATCGGCTGGCGTCATTCCTGGAAACGACCTCCAATTCTCTCATTGCAGAGTGGAATGCGATGATTCGCTAGCTCTTGTTTCTGCCGATTCGATGCACGTGGGGCCGTTGGTTCTCACCCAGGTGGCTCGCATGTTTTCAACAATGCTCAGACCGTTCACTCACCTTTGATGTCCCCCCCTCCGTGCAGCCCGCACCCACAACGCCTGCGAGCTCTGGATCGATAGAGCTTGGACCTGCAATGCGTCAGGACTCTGTTATCGGCCGGATTTGCCCTGTGGTACTCACCTTTACTTGAGCATCGATCGATCGTTGTCCCAGATTTGCCATCTGGACCAGCACACACGTCATGTTGGTGAGAAGTGAAGTTTTCCCGCTGTAGCAACCAACATATCCATCGATGAAAAGTGAAGTTTTCTGCTGTAGCAACCAATTTATCCATCGATCAAGAGACCGTATTGCAACGCAATCAATCCCGACATGGTCTCGTGAAAAGTCAACGAGTGCCAGAGAAGCGTAGAAGAATGGTAGCGTGCGTAGGTCGTGGGGATCCCGACCAATTGGTAGTTTGGTCGTTGTAGGCATATGCAGGAGTTGCTGCCGAGTCGGTGAAGGCGGCAGTGCAGAAGTGAGGTTGATATCTACCGTCGCATGTTCGCCACGCTCTCTTGAGCAACAACACCAACAAGTTATGTTTGAGCAGGTCTTCTGGCGTGACCGCTGCCCACTCGTCCAAGAATACCGTGTGCCGTACGGTCCTCGCGCCGCGCTGGTTGAGGACGAGTGGGTAGCAGGGGACGCCTTGCCGTCTTGGTTTTCGTGGCGGAGGACGTTGGTCTTCCTTTTGGTGGCCGTGTCGACCGTGCTGGCAATCTGGCTGCGCGGGCTGTTGGCGCAGCTCACCTTCGAGCTGTTCCGCGCGCTGCCCCGACGGGTCCAGCGCGCCGTGGCGGAGGCCGTGGTGGCGACCATTGTGGTCGTCAGGCTCTTGGAGCCCCGCGAGTTTTGAGGTAAACATCTCCCCCTATTACCCGCGAGCACAAGCTCGCACAGAGCCCTCTCCGAGGACAATCTCTACCAGGGTCTGTCTGCCTGAGCATCCAATCGACTGCTCGCGGTGAAGTTGCGCAGCCGTCCACCCGGACCGCCAGGATGTCAGTGTGCTCTGGCCAAGGGGAGAGGCAACGCCCACGGACACCGCCCACGGACACCGCCCACGGGCACCACCCAGCCCGTACACCAATGTTGCCGTCGATTGAGAATAGAACGAGCGAGAGACGATGAAGTGGAGCGGGAACAGCCGTGCGTCTGCGCTTCCAGTCTTGGCTTGCGTATCACCGCCACCACCGCCACCACGACGACCAGGACCACGATGACGACGACGACGACGACGACGGCGGCGGCACGACCACGACCACGACCACGACCACGACCACGACCACGACCACGACACGACCACGACCACGACCACGACCACGACCACGACCACGACCACGGTTTGGAGATGGACGACCAGCAACAACACGGCTCGCCCCGAATGTCTGCGGTGACGGCGCTGCCGACCAAGGCATATGTGGTTGCGGGCTACTTGTCCATCCGATTTCGCGGCGATGCGGCCAAGGAAGCGCTGCGCGAGATGCTGGCCCAAGCCCCGGTTCGCGTCGTCGACGACGACGACGACGACGACGACGACGGCGACGGCGACGACGACGGCGGCGGCCAGGCAGAGCTGCACGCAGCATCTGTGGCCGCGCCGGACGGACGCAGCCACCGCGGCACCTTCTCCAAGGACCACGTCCTCCACCACCCGCACATCGAATGGGTCCACCGCGGCCAAGGCCGTTACCGTCCGGCCTGCGAAGTGAAGCCGCATTCCCTCGCGTCGTCTCCGCGGCCGACAAGGTCACGCTCGCTGCGGGGGGCGAATGTTGCGGTGCAAAGACACGTGCTGATGAATCGTCTCAGACTCGCCCATCACCGCCCCATCACCGCCTCGTCCGAGGAAATGGACCAGCAACCCGCACAACATCTCGACCACTGCCGACGCCACGGCAGCCCCTGCGCGCGAGAGAGCCGGAGCCCCGGACGCATACATCAATCCAACCAGATCCTCGAGCGGCAGCACCCAGCCACTCCGGCCGTCCACCACCCGAACGAAGCGCGCGCCCAGCCGTCACGTCGAGTCAAGGCGACGGCGGCGGCGGCAGTGCAGAGCATGGAACAGCGCCGCAGCCTACGACGCATCGACGCACCAAGCAACTACCACGAAGGGGACGACGAGCCAGAGTCATCCGAAGACTCAGAAGACCCCGGCCAGACTTTCACCAGGGACTACGTGCACGCTCACCCCACCGAACACTTTTACCACACCGGCAACGGCTACTACAGACGAGGCTCCCGCAGCGCCACCACCACGAGAACCAAGCGCCGGGAGTCCAGCACCTCACCCGCCGTCCCGCACCGCGACCGTGAAGCGGATGTCGTGGTGGACGACGAAGCGACCATCAAAGGCGATGACCTTCACAAGTACCCCGGCGGCATCTTCCACCACAAAGGCAACAGCTACTACAAACGCGGAGTGGCGCCCAACGGCCGAAAAGGCACGTTCAAAGTGGGCCCCAACGGCGAACGCATCTCACTGGACTCCAAGCACAAAGCCGTGGGTGCGGCCGAAGCCGGCGCCGAAGTGAATGCGCGCACGTACAGCGCAACACGTCTCGATCCACAGGCGACCGTCCGGCGCGAGACCGCCGAACAACATCCCGAGTTTGAGTGGGGACACGTCGGCGGCGGCTGGTTCAGGCGAAAGAACACCACCGCCGACGTCCTCGGCGCAGCCTCGTCAGACCGACGCGCCAGCAGAGCCGGCACCAACGGAGGCAAAGACCTTCCCGAAGCCCACGCCAGCGACCAAATGACGCGCACGACCGACCGGCGGCGACGCACATCCCCGCTCGATGCCGCCCCAGGCACCGCGTCTCCACATGGCGGCCAGAGGGCGAAGCCGTCACTCAGCATCAGCCGTTCCGACTCCAGCGAGCTGTTCGACGTCACCTACGTAAACGACCATCCGAACCAAGTCTTCCACCATCGAGGCCAAGGTCGATGGGCGCGCGGTTTGCCGCCTCCCGGCAGTTCCAACAAGATCGCCGTGCGCGGTCCGGTCGACGATGCGGACCGACGCGACCGACCGACGAACGAGAAAGGCGAGGTGGCACCGCGGGCGACCGATCTGGTTCGTCGCGAAGACGGTCCGGACAAGTGGCCGGATCTGCGCTGGGTGTATCGTGGCGGAGGCAAATGGTGCCAGAAGTCCAAAGAAGAAATCGAAGCGGATGCCCGCGCCGCACTGCCGCCACCACGCAAGAAGCAGCGTGCCTCGACCGGAAGCCGTTACCGCGCCCAGGCACCCGACGCACAACCGCACCGGCACCTCCCGCCGAGCAAGGCCAAGGCACCGGCTTCCAGCATCGTCCGCAAACGCAGCCAGCAAAGCACGCTCCATGGCCGAGGCACGTCCAAAGCCTCTTCGGCATCGCAGTCCAAAGCACCCACGCCCAAGCCAGCACCATTGCCGGCAGAGCTCGACAAGCTGACAGCTGATGATCTGCCCAGCTTCTGGGCAGACCAATGGATTGATGCCGAAAACGAAACTCCCGATGACCCGGCAACCAAGTGGCTCCGCGATCCCGCCAACGGCTTCAGACCCATCGATCCCGACGGAGGCTACCAGGCCATTGTTCGGTCCTTGACCAAGTACGAGCCCGCCGTCCGCTCGCTCGACTCCCTCAAAGCGCTGGCAGCCAACGCGCAGTCGGCCCTGAAGGAAATTCAAGACGAATATCTCCGCTTGGACCGAGTGGTGGCGCGAAACCCCACCAAGGGCAACGAACGCAACCCGGTCAAGGGCGGCCGCGTCGCTCTTCCTCACGACGTATGGGAAGACCGCAAGGAATCGGCCCTGTACGATTACGTCTTCGACGCCAAGAAGATTGGTTATCAAGACCCCGACGCTCAGAAGATTGTGCGCGATGCCGAAGGCCGCGAATTGCGCCGACGCCGCAATCGCCAGGACATTCACGCCACCCAGGTCGACTATGGCGACGGAGAGATGACGGCCCGCCGCGCGATCAAGCCCGTCTCGCGCTTTGATGCCGCCGCCGCCGCCGTCGTCCCGCCACCACGCAAGCCATCTCGCGTGCCCGTCGCAGGAGACGAAGACGACGACGCCACGCCCCGCATGACCCCGGAGCGCGCCCGTGCCCCGTCGCAATCCTTGGCCGGCACCGTCACCGCCGACGGGACGTTCGTGGCCGCGACACGAGGCCGCTGGGCGGGCCACGTGCCCAAGCGCATCCGCGAACTGCGAGGGGAAAGCGTCGGCTCGCAACGCAGCGGAGGCGATGGCGGAACTCCTCAGCCCGGTCACATCCGCAAGGGCCGACCGCCCGGAAGTAAGAATTTGCACAAGAGGAAGGATGCCGGCATCAAGAAGGGGCCGAGAAAGCCCAAGGTCTCTTCGGAGCCACAGCCAGGCGGCAGCGGCAGCGGCAGCGGCGTCGCCATGCAGCCCGAGGCCGGCGCCGCCATCGAGTCCCCGCCACCCGTGCCGCCTCCCGATCCCATGAGTCTGGATGCCATCATATCGCCAGCCCCCGCATGAGCTGGCTGCCTCGCTCCTCGACGGCGACGGCGACCAACGACGTACGACGTTGGCCCGGTGGATCACATCACAGCACCAACAGGACCGAGATGGAGGGGATGCATGGCAGCCATAGAAGCACCACCACCTGAAGATGGCATCACCAGCGTAGGTGTAAGAGCGTGACCCGCACGCATCACGAAATCGAAATGGGCAATAGGAACACAAGAATGCCCGCCACGCAGCAAAGGACGAGGACCAGAGTCCGAGGACGCGAGAGGTTGGAGAAAAGGGTGGAGAAATCTGTATGGATTCATGGGCCCATCGTGAGCGACGCCTTCCGATACCGTTGGCGCTCTGCCCCAAATTAAATTTCCGTCGGCCGGCCGGGTCAAGTCTGGTCCTTGCGCGCGGCCCTTCGAGTCCCAGTCATGCATGCACTTCATCATCCCCACAATCGAAAGCGAGGGCTTTTGCCGTCCCTGAACACGCCCTTTAAACCAAAATAAAAAGATACTTCTCCATGGAAGCCACGACGCTCCCGTTACTGTGGCCGGCAGGCTAGAGCGGAGGCGAACGGTGACACTATTGCACCATCTGCTCCTGTCTCAGGCCACTCGGCTCTGTCTTCTTGCCCCGGCGTCCAAGGAGTGTGGCATTGTCCAGGCTGAGTTCGAACGCGCCAGTCTTGTTTCGCACCTGACGCTTCGCCGCGGCGGTGACCTCGGGAGAGTGGAGACCATATCCCTTGGCTTGCGAGCTGCGCGGTGCGTTGGCCTGTCGTGCCTGCGCCGCAGCAGATAAGCTTGTGTTCCGCATTTGCTTCTCCACGCCACCCACATCAGGCGCTCCCGATTTGGGAAGCTTGGCGGGCAGGTTCTGCGAACTGGGATCCTGAGGTTGCGAAACGCCATCTTCGTCGTCGTCGTCGAACTCTTCATCGAGCGCGTTGAGCGCGTTGCCGCCCCGGAAGCCTTGCTTGAAGTTCTTTCTGCGCTTGCCCTCTTCCTCCTGTCGGTGGACGGCGTAGCTGACGTCGAAGACTTCTCGCAAATTCACGGCGCCGGGTGAGCGGAAATCCATGCGACGACCTGCGCCGGGGGTGTCGTCGAGGTAGGCGAAGTCTGGCTTCAGAGGAGACGCGCCAGTCTTGTCAGCGGGGCCAACGGATAATTGGCCTTGTCCGTGACGGACGTGGAGTGGCGTGGCAAGGGGAGGGGCGTCGGCAGCCGCGTGAGTGGGCTCGTTGGCTTGCCGGATCCATGGGTGGTTCAGGAATTGGGTGATGTCATAGCGCTTCTCCGGATCGACCGTGAGCAGGTGGGAGACCAAGTCTTGCGCAGGTTTCGAAATGTCGTCCCACCACGGTGACAGGAAGGTATACTGGCCTCTGGCCACCTTCTCGGTCAGCACCTGGATGCTCTCGTCGTAGAAGGGCGGGAAGCCGCAAAGCAAAGTGTAGAGGACACAACCCAGCGCCCACATGTCGACGCTCTTCGAGTAGCGCTCATCCTTGACGATCTCGGGCGCCGTGTAGCCGACGGTACCACATGGGGTCATGGTCTGGCTGTCCCAGATGACCTTGGAAAGACCAAAGTCGGCAATCTTGATCACGCCGATGCCGCCTGACCCGGCGCCGGGGACAAACTCGCCCTCGTCTGCCTTGTCTTCATCTTCGGGACCCTTCGGCTTGGGGTGCTTGGTGGGGATGAACGGGATGGGGTAGAAGAGGAGATTCTCGGGTTTGATATCACTGGGCAGGTCAGCGACCGTGGCAGCGTCGATGGCTTGGGATGGCTTACCGATGCACAACGCCAGCTTGCTCGTGCAGATATTCCAATGCCTGGGCGACTTGTGCGATGACGTGTCGCGAGAGGTCTTCGCTGAAGTAGGTCAACCTGACAATCTGGTGGAACAACTCGCCGCCGGGGCAAAGTTCGAGGACAATGTAGTAGTACTGCCGCGACTCGGAGAAGTCGATGAGCTTGATGATGTTGGGGTGATCGAGCTGTCGCATGATCTGGACCTCTTTGAGGATGTTTGCTCGCTGGTGGGCAATGACGTCAGCACTCGCTCGGCAGCACGTGGCGCAGCAAGCAGGAAGTGCAGCATGTGGTGGAAGAGAAACAAAGGAAACTGTGCGCACCTCGACGCCTTTGGGGACTTTCTTTTCGTAATCCGGATGGAGGAAGCCCTAGGCAGGCACGCGTGGTTGGTCAAGGTGATTCACATGGAAAGCAGACGGCGACAATCACGACAAGACAGAAACGGCCGAGGACGAGTGAGGGCATACCTGTGTGGAGTTCATCTCGAACTTGCGGACCACTTTGATGGCCACCTGGTCGTGCTGGCCGTGGGTGTCTCGGGCGCGGTAGACGTTGCTGAAGGCGCCATCGCCCATCTTCTCGAGCAGCTGGTAGCGGTCCAGGCCGGGATATCGGGGCAGCTTGCCCTTGCTTTCCCGCTCCTCGGCGACGATGCGTTGGAGCACTTGCGGGTCGTAGTCCTGGGGTTTGGCGTCTCGCCTCTGCTTCGCGTCCACGGCAGCTCCGGCGGCGTGGCCGGCCTTGGCGGCGACGTGTCTGTTGTCGACGGCGGCGGCCGAGTAGTCGTGATGTGCGGCGGCGGCCGGCGGCGGCTTGTGCTCGCCGACGTTCGGTTCGCTGATGCCGTGGTGGGCGTGCGGCTGCTGAGCCTGGACGCCGCGGGGGTCGAATCGCTGCTGCTGGGCGTGCACGCTGGAGACGTGGGTGGTGGCCTGGTCCTGCGGCGACCGCGCGTCTCTCGCCTGCTTTCCGTGCCGAATGAAGTTCTTGAGGTTCTGTATCGTCGACATGACTGCTCGAGCTGCGGGGCGCCGCTGCCGTCGCTGCAGGCAGACGGGCGGGGGGTGGGGGCGGGGGCGGGGGCGGGGAAAGCGAACGTGCCGGGCGGCGCCTGCTTCAGCAACGTGCGAGGGTCGTGTCGGCGGTGGCGCACTGCAGCTGGCGGGCGGGCGGGCGGAGGCGTAAGACGACGGGGCGGACGACGGGGCGGACGATGGGGCGGACGACGACGGGGTGGACGATGGGCCGCGACAGAGGCAGGGTTGAGGGTTGGCCGAGCAGGGAAGGGACGCGGTGGATGACGAAGGAGAAGAGGCAAGTGCAGGTGCGAGTGCAGGTGCGATGACGTAGGCGCGGACACCACAATGCAGCAGCCGCGGCCGGGAATCGGGCAGGACCGCCAAGCGCAGGCCCAGCCCGCCAGCTGCAGATTGGCGCCCCAGGCATCGTGGACAGCGTCCCCCCTGCTGCGTGCAGGCCCGTGCAGGCTGGTTCAGGCACACCTGCACCGTCCGTCGAGCACCCGAACGAGATCTGCAGCGCCCGCGAGCAGAGCTGCGCATCGCCCGCACAATAACCGCTTCCATAACAGCGCCTTCCTCGCCTTCCATAACAGCGCCTTCCTCGCCCCTTCCACCACAGCGCCTTCCTCGCCCCTTCCATAACAGCGCCTTCCTCGCCCCTTCCACAACAGCGCCTTCCTCGCCCCTTCCATAGCAGCGCCTTCCTCGCCCCTTCCACCTCAGCGCCTTCCTCGCCCCTTCCATAACAGCGCCTTCCTCGCCGCACCGGCCTGAAACCCGAGGCGCTCGGACGTCGCTTCCATAACGCACGGACGACGGGATGCATGACGTAGGGCTTTGCTTCGGTGGTACGACTGCCGGCGCCACCACCAAGGAGTCCGCCATCGCCCACCACCGGCCGCGTCATGTGACCAGTGGCTGCCGCCGAGTGGCGCTGGAGGGCGCGGGCGCAGTGATGCTGCCCCTGCGTCACCAGCATCCATCCGCCCTCCGCCCGGCCAGGCAAATGACGTGATCGCGTACCGTTGTTGACAGTTGCGGCAGCTGCGGCAGCCAGGAGCGCGACGAAGGAGCGCATGCGGTCATCAAGAAGCGCGAAGAAGGAGCGCATGCGGTCATCAAGAAGCGTGAAGAAGGAGCGCATGCGGTCATCAAGAAGCGCGAAGAAGGAGCGCATGCGGTCATCAAGAAGCGCATGCGGGTCGTCGCATGCGCTCGTCGGTGTGGCGGTAGATGTATTCGCAGCGGAACGCCGGTGCCGTCATCCTCTCCGTACCATAGTACCTGCGCACACGGTCCGTGACGTGGTTGGCGAGCGTCTCCTGGTTGGTCTTGGCCGCGAGCACGTACAGCGCCAGGTAGTGCGGGAGTCCTCGGAGCGATAACTACTTCTCCAAGAGCCCAGCGGCCGGGCTGGTTGTGCCGACCGTCTGGATCCGATCGATCGCCGCGTTGCACGTGGGCGCGGCTCGGGACATACAAGCGAGGTCCGTGTCGTGCGCAATGCCTTGGCTTCGGAGCGATGCTGCTGAGGAGGAGCGAGAAATCGTCTGGGAAGGCGCGGGAATGGCAAAGGTAGACTGGAGGATATCGAACTGACTGCCAAGCGTTTGAGGGAGTCGCAACGGCATCAGGGCAACTGCAGATGGCCTGGCGGGCAGTCACCATGAAGCGGTACGGACGGATGCCGGCCGAAAAGCCGCGGTGCTACGGTATGTGAGTGCACATGCTGACCCCCTGGCCGTGTGTCCTGGCCGCGGAGGCGTAAGCGAATTATAGCATGGTTTGGCGTAAGATTGTGAGTGATAGCGTGCTTTGGCGTGACAGTGTGAGTTGTGGCATGGTTTGTACGTACGAGGAGGCATTGACCTGTGCACAATCATTGATCGAAGTTTTTCAGCTCAGGCATGAATCCAAGCCCGCCTCCTTTTCGCTCGCCTGATACGCAGCCTTCCTGCTCCAGCACGGAACCCGCGCTCCGGTTCACCACATGCCTCCGCAACATGGAAAGAATCTCGCTGTTCTTCCACCTCTGCGGTACAGGTCGGTACGCAGGCTTGAATGTGCCAACCGTCTGCGCCCATTCACCCTTCCACCGCTTGACTGGCCCAGCGTCGAGCGCCTTGCCCTGCACGTCGGGCGTTGCCATATCAGGTCCAGCACCCTCCGCATAAGCCATTGATGTTGGGGACGGCTCCTGCGTTGCCCAGTAGTAGATGTCCCAGTCGTTCTCGTCGAGAAACAGGTCGTATTGCCGCAGCTGCTTGGCCGACATGGAGGCGAGATTGGCATCGGCAAAGGTGGAGAGGAGCAGGTCGGATTCTAACGTGCCTCTTTTCCGGCTTTGGTCTATCGCAAAACACCAGCGTCAGCAAGGCAACTTCCAATCAAGGGCACGCTTACAGAGGAGACGGGCGCGCATGGTGTTTGCGTCTTCACCAGTACGGCGAAGCGGCGCGACCTTGAATTCCACGCCCTCGATTTCACCCACTTCAAGTTCGGCATTGGGCCCCGACTTCGGCGCGCCAGACTGCGTGCCGCCCGTCATTTTCTCCGTCTCGTTCGGCAAAGAGTCCTTGGGTGTGTACTTGGGGTGCACGCTGGTGATCAACTCGGGTGGAGGTCCGTCTTCGCCAATGCTCGGCATCTCGTTCGCGATAGTCGAGTTGCTGTTGGTCATATGCGGGTTCAACGGCTTCTCCTTCATGTATCTTCGGTACTCAGCCGCAGTATCATTTCCGCGCTCGCTCATCGGTACTGGCGCGAATCGTGGACATGTTGTAGAAATTGACCGCATGTTTCTGCGAGCTACCAGTCTGCCCGCACGCACGACCATGTGCGCCGACGCCATGTTGCCGCTGGTGTCACAGATGGTCGGTAGCAGTAAACGGAAGGCTGTCGGTAGCAGCAGGCGGAAGGCTGTCGGTAGCAGTAAGCGGGAGGTTGCTTCAACGCTTCATACAGTCAAGATCGGATATAGTCAATTAACCATCGATAGTGGACACCAATCTTATCTCGGTATAACGCAGATATCAGTGCAATGAAGTGGATGGTTAGTCTTGGCCGCAGATATATTATGTAAGCCAACCATCAAGTGATTGATAGCTACAGTGAGCACATAAATGACCCAACTGCCGAAGATATTGAATATTCTGGTGTCGAGTTGATGCTTGCTGCTTCCAGTGCCTGCGTTGTTGTAGGGTAGAGCCATTGGGTCAGGCTCAACATCTTCAAGACGTGCACCCTCATCTTGTATCTCATCTCAGTGCCAATATATGCCGTGTGATAATCTCTTCCAGAGACGTCTCTTCAACCACTTGATGCTGCTTATTTTCTCCTTGGGGATTCAAAGCTAGTTCGATACCCATAATGTCATCGATTCGTTGTTGAGGATGAAGGGGTTCGATCGAGAGATCTGGTTCGACAGGCACCGGAAGATGGACCGTAGGCTGGATAAATGGAGCTTCTACGGAAGCAACGATATATCGTGGTGTTATCAAACTTATGATGCCAAGATTCTACACATCAGTCTATACACACCAGTGTAGAGTATGGTATAAAGGTTACAGATGTGACTGGATTGACGCCGTGATCCATTGACGTGACAACATAGCCAATCCAGGCTGTGCGGTAGGGCACCTTTAGGTTCTGAATAATGCCATGATCAAGCGGTTGAAAGATACTCGTCGAGTTCTCCGGTAGCCAGATGATAAGGATATTAGATGGTGGAGATGCCATCTCAACGCCGCTGATGTGTACCTTCAGGCTAACCATACAAAGGATCACTGATCGACTGCCGATATGTTGATAGAATGGCTTACAGCATTCTATCATGACAACTAGAGCCATCCAAGCCTTTTTGTTATTACGCTACCGGCATCCAATTGCCTGATAATTCAACCCACGGAGGGCACGTGGTTGTTTCGCGTGACGAATGATCCATACAGGCAATGGAGTCTGATGCCGTTGCGTTTGCACACAACACGACAACGCAGTCCTGCTCTTATCCTGTGCACGGCCAGGCATTGGGGCACTAAGTAGGCCTCGATTGCCAGCGCTCCGCCAGTGAAGGCCCGTTTCATCCATCTTGTAGATATGGGCCGGAAGGCCACATGCGCAAAAATTCCAGTCTTGCGACCAGTCGGAGGCGGAAGGTCGTGTCGCTGGACAGCCTCCAAGAGTTGTGGAATCCCCAATCACTTCCGGCCCCGAAGAAAGAAGCATTGGACCAGAGCAGGAAGGCGGGCCGACTAACCGAGCAGTCGCATATCGTCGAGCGGAGCTCCAGAGGAAGACGCCAGAGTCTTATGCTTGGGCGCGTCGCTGGCAGTGTTTGCTGGAACGGGCTGTGCTGTGCCATCTTGCTCTGTCTGCTGGGTGTCGAAGCCGGATCCATGCTCAGCGTCGTGTGTAATCTCGTCTTGGTCGTGGTCTGCACTGGAGCCTATATTCGACGGGGCTCTTTCACTGATGATCCAGATGGTTTCAGGGTCGTGAGGTCCTGTCGTGCCTCTATCCTGTGTCTCGCCAGTGTTGCGGGAGTCCATTTGACGATTCCCAGTTCGTGAGACGTAGCAAAATGCCACCCAGGTCCTTTTTGGAGTTTTGCCAATCCGACCAGTCAGTGTTGACGGGGGGCGACCAGCCTGTCGGCATGCTGCCTCGAGATCTCAACACGCAGCAGGGCGCGTCTTCGAAACGCCCGCAGCAGGGGATGTTGCCGTCGGCTCTGCTCTATCAGGACCAGGCGAGTCGGGAGCGTGGATGAAGCCGCCCGGAAAGCAGGATTCATCTTTCACATTTCTACGATTTAACTAATTGCCCGCTACGTAGTTACATGAATGGCATGAGTCGATGGTAAGACTGGCACAATATTGAGTCGTGAACGGTAAATGGACTCACTGTCACAATCTTGAGAAGCGAACGAACATGGAAATGGAGTCACCTCAATCGCCACACGCCGGCCGCCTCCCGGTCGACCAGGCCTCGTCCGTGCCGGTATCCACAGGGCAGAGCACATCCCATGCCCTCCCAACCATCGCGTGAGGTGACCGAGCAGGCCACTGTTTCACTCTACTTCCTCCCTCGCTGCGTGGTGTGATGGGAGTTCCGAGTTGTCATTCACTTCACTTCGCTTCTCGATTTCGACTTGATAGGGAAAAGGACTGTGGGGAGGCAGGTGAAGAGGGGAACGGAAAAGGCCAGCAAGGGAGCGCCCAACACACCATACATACGACGCTACACAGGAATTTGCTCCGGGCCAGCAGGGACTCGGCACAAACATCGAAAGGAATACAATCCTCCGACCGACGAGCGTTTTTGCGCTCCTGCGTGAACTCTCCTCCCCACACCCGTCCAACGATCAAAGCATGAGGCCGTCCAACATCCCCATCGACGTCCCTGGGACGCGGCCTGCACCACGAACCCACGTTCCCGAAGCACGAAACAACGCCCACGAGGCGGCCATGCAAGGAGCTGCCGGCAGTCTGCTTGTCCTTGCCGCAGGCCCCATCCACGCGACAACGCTCTCGGACATCGAAATCCTGCTCGGCCGGCAGGAATTCTCCCGCATCGTGGTGGTGGCGGGACAGGAACACGGCGACCGGCTGAAGCAGCTCAAGATGGAGATATATGCCGTGGTCGGGCGAATGCGGAGGCAGACGGGCGTCACCACGATGACCAACGACGCGTGGCGCCCGGCCGACGTCGAGATGGTGGTGCGTGCGGCGGAGGGTGGAGCAGACGTCCAAGGGGTCTTGTGCTATCCACACTTCGCATCGGCCGGGTCTGAACCCACCAGCGTGCTGGCGCTGGGAGAAGGAGAGCTGCAAGCGTCGTGGGAGGAGAGCGTGGGCTTCTTACACGCCGTCGGCCGGGCGACGGTGGTGCCGCTGCTGTCCAGGTGCCGAAGGCCCAGCAACGCCACTGCCAACGGCTCGATTCACCGCACGCCTCGGGGACCGTTCTTGCTCGTGGCAGGTCAGCCGGCCTCGTCCCCCTCGGCACAGATTGCCAAGGCGGCGTGCGACAGTCTCGTGCTGCAGCTCGCCCAAGCCACGAGCGCGCAGAGACTGGTCGTCGGATATGCCGATACCGTCCTCAATCCTGAGCCGCAGCACGAGCGGGCGACGAAAGCGTTGAATCGGTTGTCATTGCAGACTGAAGGCTACACCGGGGACCCCGAGGATTCGGCCTTCTCGCCCGGCGAGTCGCCGACCAAGACATACCAACTGTGGGCAGCGCAAGAGCTTGGATGGTAGAAGCTTGAACCCGACTTCGGAGGAAGGGGACAACGCTGCAGCAAGGTGGCCAGATCATCAAACTCGGCATAAGACCAGCACAGGTCGTCGTAGTCGTTGGCGGAAATCGTCGACGCCGTTCGATATTGACGATGTGCAGCGTCTGGATCAACGGCGGTGAGGGAAAATGCGCACCGCGGCGAAGATGGGCGTGGAACGAAGTCAAGTCGGCTGCTGACGAGCTCCACTCCTCGATCTGAAGCCGAAGCCCGTGAATCGTATCGCTCAGCGCCCTGATGCTGTCCCGCACGGTCTCCCTCTGGGGCATCAGTGCAAAGCAGAATCGCATTGTACAGAGGCTGCGCATTGGAAAGTAGGCGTAGAAAATCATAAATTGCTTAGGCCAAGATGGAGAAATTGCTACCACCGCCATGCTGAAAGCTGTCGACATGCTTCTATCATCTGAGGACCGATCATGCCTTCGAAGGAAGGTGCACATCATTGTGCGCCTCTGCCGCAGTCGGACGCGCGACGTGGGTTTCAGGCGTAGTCATCAACCCCTCGCCTTCAGTCATCTTTTTGAATGTATCCCAGGTCGTGACCGCGCCAAGCGCTCTCTTCATGTGAGCGTTAACGATCTGCAGGGCGTAGACATAACTGGCGTTGACCCAGCCGAACCTGCGCGAACACACATCAGCACGATTCAAACGCGCACGTCGGAGGTCGGGTGGTCGACTCACCCTTCAGTGGCCACGCCCTTGAAGTCGCCCCCCTGGTTGCCGTATTCGGCTTCCACCTTGTGAGGATCCACCTGTCGGGTGACGTCGTATTTCTCGACGACAACGCCATTGAAATCGACAAAGGCCTTGGTACACATATAGATCCAGCGATAGCAAAGCCTTTGGGCTTCTTCTTCAAAACCATAGCGAAGGAAGCCGGTCCAAGCAAGGATCTGTTGAGGCGCCCAGCCGAACGGGTGATCCCATTGGCGATTGGGGCGATGAACACCGACAGGACCACGAGATTTCTCCGTACCGGACACGAGACCGCCGTGGACTTCGAACTTGGGGAGAGCCTTCTCCACCATGACTGCGGCTTGCCGTGGTGTACACGCGCCTGCCCACATTGCCCAGAAGGTGGTGGCGCTTTCATAGCCCGTCTGCTTCTTTTTGACCGTGTTGTAGTCGAAGAACATGCCTTCTTCCTCATCCCACATGAGCTTATCCATGAGCTGTCGGCGCTTCTTGGCACGGCGATCCCACACGGAAGAGACTTCGAACTCGGGGTAGCCGGGCAAGTGCCATTCTGGTGGGATCTCGAGCTTGTCGCCAAAGAAGGCACGGATCGTCCGTGCAATGTCCACTTCGTATTTGTACAAGCACGAATTGAGATCGACCGTGGCCAGGTGCGCGGCAACCTTTTCTAGTCGATAGGAGGTGTCATGGCCCGATTCTCGGACCGCGCGATCGTGGAGGAAGTATTCGTCCAGCTCCGGCTCGAACACATGACCATAGTTGTAGGCGTGAACGAAGTCGTTGAAGCTCATGTTGTGCTTCTTGGCGTAGGGGGTCAGGACGTGCACGAAGTGGGTGGCTTCGGTCTCGGGAGGAACGCCGAGGCCGCCGGGCACGTATCTTGACAGGCCGGATTCGGGGTCGTAGCGAGGATGAGACATCCAGGTCGAATAGTAGTCCTTGATTGCGGCGAGGATGGCGCGTTTGAGGAAATCAAGGCTATCGGGTCGATGCTTGATCCGGTCGTAGACACGGAGAGCCATGTCGGTCAGAAAAGGCGGTTGCGATCGGCGGAGGTAGTATGACCGGTTCGCATTCAGGATCTTGCCGTAGTGACGGATACAGAAGCAGAAGTGTCTGACCATGGCCTCGCAGAGGTCGACGCGATCGCAGATGAGCAAGCCAAGTGTTTCCATGTAGCTGTCCCAGCCGTAGAGCTCGTTGAAGCGACCGCCGGGGACGACGAAGGGGAGGCCTTTGAAGTCCGGTTCTCCTGTGGGTGTGTCGGCGACACGCTCCATCTCGATGGCAAGGAGGCCGGGAGCGCTGTTCAAGTCGCGAACGTACTCATCATCATCGGCCGCACCTTCCTTGAGCCATCGGACATCGAGGCGCATGTCGGGGTGTTCTTTGGCGATGCGGGTGTAGTAGGCGTGCTGCTCGGGCGCGCCCGGTGGAATGTAAATGCGAGGGCGAGGATCTGCCGTCCAGTCCTTGGGATCGCGGCCGACTGCAGCGATGTTGGACCCGTCGATTCTCCGGGTCAGGTTGGGCCAGAACTGGTCCTTGATCAGGCGCGCCATGCGGTTGACCGGGTTCTCGTTCAGCCGGGACTCGTCCAAGACAATCTGGCGGCGGCCGTACTTCTGGGCCAAGGTGAGCTCTTGCAACAAGTTGCTGAGCATGTAGTTGCCGCGGACATCGAAGCGTTTGTAGCCGCCCGACGCCGCGGTGCCGAGCTCGAGCGTCTTGGGCCCGGAGTCTTCGATGGTGATCTGCACGTTGTTGTCGGTGTCCTCGCGCGCCAGGAGCGTCTTCAGGCAGTCGTCGACATCGATCAGGTACTGGCGCTGGACATTACCCGAGTGCGCATCTGTGCGGCGGGGTCAGCGCGGGCAGCACAGCGCCGGGGACCGCGGCGGTGGGCGGCGGTGGGCTGTGCTTACCTGCGCTGGTCCGCCGAGCCGGCGCCTTGAACGGCTTCTCGCCCGGCGCGTGGAAGCGCGGGTCTACCTATGCCACGGCGTCAGCACGGCCGGCCCGTGGCCCGGGACGCGGCACGCGTACAGCAGAGTAGGTCCGGCTCTTGGCG
This sequence comes from Pseudocercospora ulei, assembly GCA_016165855.1. Taxonomy (NCBI): domain Eukaryota; kingdom Fungi; phylum Ascomycota; class Dothideomycetes; order Mycosphaerellales; family Mycosphaerellaceae; genus Pseudocercospora; species Pseudocercospora ulei. The sequence continues at coordinate 5,174,492 of JACWNB010000003.1, forward strand.
ACCTTTCTAGGGCCGTGGCTGGCGCCATAGTAGACCGACGGCGCGGCGTAGGGGTCGAGGTCGAGGGCGGTCGGCGGTGTGGCGGCGGGGGCGGTGGCGGCGGCGGGGGCGGTGGCGGGGCCGGCGCTGCTGTGGTGGTCGGAGGGCGGCTGAGTGCTGGCGGGGCGGATGTGGCGGTCGGATTGCTGCGTGCTCATGCTCTAGGGGAAGCGGCTCGAGGGGACGCGGGTCAAGTGCGGGGCCGTCGGGTGCGCAGAGGGGAAACAATGCGAGGTGGATGTGCTGTTTGCTGCTGAGGGCTGCTGGCTACAAAGGCGGTGGAGCTGCTGGCTGCAAAGGCGGTGGAGCTGCTGGCTGCAAAGGCGGTGGGGGGGGATGGGCAGTGGCAGGCAGTCGCGCGAACGAGCACAAAGGAGCTGTCCGACGCCAAGTGGTGGTGTCGAGGCAGGCCCGGCTGGGCGACGGGAAGGTGCTCGCTCGTGCTCACTCGTCCCTGCCTGCCACGACCTGTACTGTACTCGTCCCTCGTCCCTGCCTGCTACATGTGACTCGTCCCTGCCTGCTACATGTGACTCGTCCCTGCCGAGCTACGCTCTGTACCTGCGTATTAGTTAGTGATAACTACGACATCCACAATCCTGACAACCTCATATAACGACCGGCCCCTTCTACCTCTTCCTCTACACAACTAACGGATCCTTACAGCTCAACTCATTGGGTATCACCATATCCAAAAGAAAAGAATGTCCCTCTCCCTGCCTCGGCCTCCTATAGTTCAAAAACCTGCTGCACATCCTCCCAATCATTCGCAGCTCTCCGATCCCAGTACCCACCCGAGCCCTTCATAACCCACACTTCTTCATCCCCATCGCCTCCTTCATCCGAGGTCGCAACCTTCTCAAAGAACTGTGGCTTCCAACTCCGACCGTGACTTTCCAGCACTTTCCGTCGGGCACGTTGGCGTTCTTCCAGACGAGCCTTGAGGCCTTCGGCTTTATCGACATCTCCGCTTTCGAGAGCTCGCTGATCCGGCCGTAAGCGGGAGTCGGTCGGTGGTAGGTGGTCGCATTCGACTGGGGTGATTTCGTTGAGCGCCGCGGCGAAGGTTGTGAGGCCGTACGTCTTGCCAGCGTTGGGCACGAGGGAGCCGACTTTCCAGATACATTCGCCGGTATCGGTGCGTGTGAGACTGTCGGTCCATCTGCCTTCCAGCCCGCAAGGGAGTGCGTGTCCGCATTCCAAGAGCTGTACGCTGACCTCCTCGCTTCTACCCGAGAACATGCCGCCAGACTTGAAGGACACTACCGCACGGATGCCACTGCTCTCGTTCTGCACAGTCATGGTCTGCACAGGTTCCACGTACTTCTCACCCGCAATCACGTTGCGCAAGAAGCACGTGGCTTGGCTCCAGCAGAAGCGCTCGCCGGACTGGTATAGAATCACTCGCGCTCGGCCTTCGTTGTTCAGCTCGACCGATTTGCCCCAGAATTTCTGCTCCGGCTTGGGCGATTGCGTGTAGCACCAGCCACCATTGTTGAGGCTCTCTGCCTGACATGCCATCCGGACCGGGTGATGACTGACCTTCTCCGCCAGAAAGCGGAAGCCAAGGTCCTCCCGAACAAGCTCGAACGTCTCGCCGAGCATGGGATTGAAAGGTTTGCGGACCGCCCGTTCCTTGACCCGATTGTACGCGTAATACGAGACGGCAAATGCTGCAACATACAGTGTGCGCTCAGCTGAGCTCGTGGCACCCGCAGCAGCATCCAGCAATTCCGCATATTCCATTGTTTCTGCCAAGCGTTGTAGAAGCGAAGTGGGTTCGTTCGCAGTGACTGGCATGGCGACGGTGCTGAGATCCTTGCCTGCATTCTTGCGCAAGAAGCCGATGATGCTGGGCGGCGGCTGTCGGGGCCCGGTGACGGTCGCTCGTCTTTTGACATGAGGCAACGGCAGGGGAGGCAGCTTTCCTGACTTCTCGGGGAACAGTGGTGATTGCGATGACTTCGCCGTTGGTGCAAAGGTAACAGATCCAGCAGGACCATCTCCAGCATCGCTACTCGTGTCTGAGTCGGCTTCAGAGTGCTCATCAAACAGATTCTGCTCCTCACCCTGCCTCTCGAACTCGCTCGAACGCCGGATGTCGAGGAGCTGCGACGGCCCTCCGGCGCCATCTTCGGCATCGAAGAACTCCTGACTGTCGACAGAATCGAGTGAAAGCCTGGAGTTGGCAGTCGGAAGAGGCGGGATGCGACGCGCTTTGCTCTCCGCAATCAGGTGGGAGAATTGCGACACGACATCGTCCAGGTCGCGGAGGAGCGCCATGCACCTTTCGTGCACATCCGCATCGTGCACTGACGGCTGCGACTTCATGTGCTGCGTGCTCGGCCGTTTTGGAATTGTGATCGGAGCAGCGCCGGGAGAGACTGGTGACAGTCCTCCACTCAGTGCCGGCGAAGGGACCGCAAGCTGTGCCGAAACACTTCTTCGGAAGAGTGCTGACGGACTGGGATCCACGCTCGGTTTTCGTTTCCAGAACGGTCGCCTGTTCTCCGCTCTCTCGTCAACGTCGGGGAAGTACTGACTAGCAGAGTCGTAAGAAGTCGGGCTGGGATTGTTGCTGCTGCTGCCCGACGTCGTCAACCCCAGACCAGCGCCATTAACGCCGGCCACGGATTTCGCATCTGTGTCTTTCGCGAGGCCTCTGACCGCATCACGCGTTCCGGATACTTTGCTGACCAGCTGCTCGACTCTCGCCCACTCGCGGTCCTCGTCCGGGTTTGCTGGGCGAGTGGGAATGAATCCGTCCAGCGTACGCATAGGCGTTGCTGGTGCGGGGAATGCGCCACTTGCCGCACGCTCCAGCGCGACTCGCCACCCCTCGAAGTCCTTCTTGTTCAGCGCCTTGAGATGCCATACCTCTGCGCCTGAGTCTACCGAAAACTCCCTGGTCTTCTCATTGGCACCCACGGCAGATAACGCAAGAGGGACGGCTCCTCGGAGGGCCGAGGAATGACGGTTGCGATAGTAGGATAGCGTTGAAGAGGTAAAGTCGAGCGAGAAGAAGCGCTTCGCGTACCCTTGGCCCTTCTTGCGCCTCTTCTTGTACAGGATGCCCGTATAGAATGCAGTTCCTTCCACTCCTCTGCTCTCCGCCCCGCTCTTTGAATTCGGTCGTGGATCTTCGAGGATGCCGCGGTGCAGATGCGTGGGGAGCGAATCGCTGGAGTCGTTGTCAGGCTTCAGGGAGGGACTGCCGCCCTTGCCGATGCTGTTGGTGCTGTTGTTGCCAAACGCCTGGGCGTAATGCAGATGGTGTCCTGACTTGGGCGGCGCGTTGGTGGGGTGCGTCATGAGCACGAGCGTGACGTTCTTGGACGTCTGCTTGGAGAATGTGTTGTCGAATACCAGTCCGTAGGCGCCGCCCTCGCCAGTAAGCACGTCGTAGCGTCCCATTGCAACTTTGTCCGCCTCGCATCTTCCTGCCCAAGCCACCGCTTTGATTCCGACGTGGTGCAGCTTCTCCACCACTTTACTCTCGCCCTCGCTCACGGACTGTCTTCTCGGCACCTGCGAGGGTCGCTCGCCGCCATCGCATGCTGGTGTCGGCGGTATGTCTCGTGCCTTGTTCTCCACTATCTCCTCGGCCGGCAGCGCAGGCGTTGTGCCGTTCTTGGTGCCGGGATGCTTGAAGATGCCAAAGTTGATGCTTTTCCTGCTTGGCTGTATTGACCACGATATCGAATGGTGTTCGGGAACCTGTATCCAGCGCACGATGTAGCTCTACGCGCACATCATTTGGTCAGTGTGGTCTCTTTTGCGCCCGTCCTCCGTCAAGCTTACGTACCTTGGAATGGACTACGATCTGTTCAATTCCTGCCATGCTGGCTCGCGGACCAAAACGCTGGTTCGAGCCCTGTTGGCGATTCGCTGCTTGACCATGCGGACTACAGAATGTCTTGTTGCTATCTCATGGCGTTCGGCGGGGTTCCGAAGGGTGGTAGTAATAAACAAACTCGGTAGTTCTGCTCTGCGCGTCTCGCTCGGGCCGTCGTGCACGAATTGTGTCCAGAGGCTTTTGGGTCTTTTTCATGTGCTCCTCGATGGTTGCCAGTTTGTTGGGAAAGTGCGATGTCGTTTGCCGGAGTCAAACGTGTTCACAGCTGTTGCTCTCGTATGACACCTTGCAGGATCCTGGTTACTGTATCAGCCCTATCAACGTTCCACGCCTTCACCCAACTAAACACGCGCGAATTACGATACGGTACAGGGCTCATCTGAGCGCACAGATGTTGTGGGCATTGTAAGCGATCTGATTTGTTCGTGGCCGTGAGCCTTCATGACAATGAGCTTCGCGTCTCCGCGGTAAGTAAGCACTTGCGAACGCCTCGCCCGACCGGGGGATCTGCGACAGGCCCCAGAACTACGGCTCGTGAGCCTTCCTGCTCGAGCTCAAGAGCCGAGCACGCATTCGGAACGGTCTGGCGAGACCGAGGCAGATGTGAGTGGCCGCGGGGTGCCTCGCCTACAAACATATCGAACATGGATTCTCGTGACAAAAGTCGAGCGGCTGCGGAGAACTAGCCAAGAGGAAAGAGGTTCAACGCAGTCGAGAGTCTCTCCGAGTACACTATCGTATGTATCAAGCAGTGTCTTTCACAGTTCCAGAGAGCCATGCCATCCCAATGCAACAAGCCGTTTGAGGGCGCCCTGGCTACGAGAACTGGGTATCATTGCAGTATGTCTTCGTCGGGGGTGTGGTAGATGTACAGTGAAGGTAAAAGTAAAAAGCAAATCATGACTAGTTAGTTAAACCGAGCTCGCCGGCTCTCGACCTTTTGGTGGACAAGCGCCAAGAAATGTCCATTCCCGCTGATTTGGGGAGGGTGGAAGGTCTGTCCCAGAGCGCCGACACTTTTTTGGTGAACGCTTTTTTTTTTTGGTGATAAAAGAATGCTGGATGCTGCGCGAGGATCGGGGCATCGGCTCGCTGCTGCACGCTGCAAAAAGAACAAAGGTCGTAAGGTCGTAAAGGTGATTGATCATGATGATGATGAAGAGGCGAAAGAGCGGCCGGCCGATATCACCGGCCGACTCAACACTCTCACATTCTTCACGACCTCGTGCTCAAAATGCTGAGTATGCTGCTGCGGCTCGTCGCGGGTCTCCCACCCTCCGAAGCCGAAGAGTCCGTGCTATCCTTTCTCGAAAGCGTCGAAGATGAAGATGACTTGACCGTGTTCCCGGCACCGCCTCGTCCAATGTGGTAAATTGGAGTGACGTTCTCCCGGGACTGGAGGAGTTCTTCGTCGAATTGGAACATAGGCTCCTCCGTCTCGGTGAACATGTTGCCAGCGCCACCTCGTCCGGACGGGATGTGTCGTCGGAATGGGCGCGTGAGAGTGATTCGCGATGCTGGGCCGCTGGCTGTTTGGCCGTTGGTGATCTCTTCTGGCTTGTAGCGTCTGAAGTTGCCTGCGCCGCCGCGACCTCCACCGATGTAGCCTCCGGACTTGGAGACGGCTGGGTGTGGCTCCACTACGCTGTAGTTGCGAGACGACATGTCGATGATCGATGGTGTTGAGGTCGATCGAGGAGTTGTGGTGTTGATGATCGACAGTGTTGAGGTCAATCGAGTGAGGTGTTGATGATGGCTTGGTATGGTATGGAAAGAGCAACGGCAGCACGCTTACCTAGGGAGGCGAGTCTATATACGCATCAGTCAGAGGTTCTTTCGCCGTGGCCTGCTGCGCCAACGGAAGAATTTGTCCACACCATAGCAGATCACGCGCTTCCGCCTCTGGGGGGGGGTGAAAAGTTAGATGGGCTGATGCTAGCCGGGCTGTGGGAGCGAATCGTTTCTGGGGTAGCTGTTGGTGCCAGAGGGAGAGCAAAACTTCACCTGTCATCTCGGCAGAATGCCCCGTGCAACAACGCCCCGTCTTACGGATGCCTTCTTGGGACAGCAAACCCCGCAAGAGGGGGCTCAGAGATATGTTCGGGACGGCGGAGCCCAAGGCCGAAAAAGCGAGTCAGAGGGGACACGCCTCCGAGAGGAAATGAGACGCAGCCCAAGTCACGCGTGCTGTGCACCGCAAGGCTCGGCACATGCAGGCCGCAGTTTTTATAACATAACCGGGCACCACTCACAGCATTCTGTTACCCCCAGATATTTCTGGACTGGGAATAGGTCTCCCTACCACGGTTCGGCACACGGTGATGTCCCCCGCATGACCGCGTACGACACACGCCTCGTCGCCGCACGGTTGCATGGCCATTGTGATCTCGCTCTCCTGACGCCTTTGCCGTGCTGGATTACAACCACGTGTTTCATGTCGTGCCTAACCACACAAATGTCGACATTGGCCGGGACGAGGGTCGCTTGCCCCACCGAGCTCTCTCGCCAGCATCGTTCTCTCGCCTAACTAGCTAGCTTCATAGGCGTCCAGCCGCCCGGCGACAGTAGGGAGAAGGTCCCCAGCCTGCTGCTCGACAACCGGCACTCACTTCGCCACTCCCCCCGCAGCTTCCCCGCAGTAACTTCTTAGCGTTTTGCGGTGTAACCCGGCGGTACCTGGCGCTAGACCAGCGTCGAGTACGTGAAGGTTAAGTAAGAATCTCCTCTTGCCGCCGCATGTCTTACTTCCCCAGCATTGCGTGCTGTCCACAACATGTGCGTCTGCTCCAGGGTTGTGAGCACGTTACGTGCTGTATTACGAGGATGGGCTCCGATATGACCCGCGAACGTACGGGGTCATCGATCAGCAAGGCTCCTTGAGAACGCCGTTGTTGGTGAATGGGAAAATGCGGAGGGCAAGGGCGGCTGTGATGCATTTGGCGTCCGAGGAACACGTTGACACAGGACTACCTGTGGGGTATCTAAGTAAACCGCTGGTGGATAATTTCCGGATCTGTGGACGTGTGAGCTATCGTGACGCGCTTTCGATCGAGCGATCCTGGGGAAGGTGTGACTTACTCTCATGCCAATCATCAATCGTCACATACATCTTCTTGAAGGTGCTCAAGCCCGCAAGAATACTGCCTCCTATCCAGGTGCTGTACAGTCTCTCGGGTGGTGCGAAGATCTTGATGCGCATGTCCTTAATGGCCAAGCGTTGGACTTCGTGCAGCAATCTGTCACCAAATCCCTTGATCATGGTGGATCCACCGGAAAGGACAATATTACCAAATAGCGCCTTGCGGAGGTCCATGTCGGTCCGATTGATCGAGTCGACAACGATTTGGTGCAGACCCGGCCATTCACATCCGATGAGTTCGGGGTCGAAGAGGATCTCTGGTGCCCTGAAACGCGCTGCGCCAATCTTGAGCTTCTTGCCGTCCGGGAGTGTATACTCGGCCGTCTTGTTTTCTGCACCTCTGCTGCCCGCGCTCAACCATTCCTTCTCCTCCTTCTTGGGATCCAAAGCAACGTAGGACACCTTTTCCTTGATCTGCTTCACAATCTCCTTCTCTGCGCTGGTGTGGAAGACGCTGCCGCCTTTTCTGAGCAGCCTCTGCAGCTCTTCTGTGACATCCCGGCCGGCGACATCGATTCGCCGTATGCTATTCGGGATGGCGAAGCCTTCGTAGACCGGCACAGCGTGAGAGACGCCATCACCTGCGTCAAGCACGATGCCGGTGGTTCGTCCAGATGCGTATAGCGAGAGCACTGCCTGGATGGAAGTGTAGAGTGCCGGCACGTTGAATGTCTCGAAGAGGATTTGTGCCGCTGTGTCTCGGTTGGCGCGCGGGTTGAGGGGTGCTTCGGTGAGCAGGACTGGATGCTGGGCGCGTGTTAGAGCTGCTCAATGGGACTTGATGTTGGCAGACTGACCTCAGTCACAACATACCTCTTCGCTCAATGTGCTTAGTTCGTCCGTGTAGACATGGTGCCATATCTTCTCCATATCATCCCAGTCCGTAACTATGCCATGCTCCAGTGGGTAGCGGATCTTGAGAAGCCCGCGCAGCTCCTGCACTCGACTGCCGATGAAGACATCCCCTTCGAGACCACCGGGAAGTACTCGTACATGTTTCGGCCGTCCAACGAATGAGGGAAAGAAGCAGCGCGGTTGGTCTTCGCCCGCATAACCCGCTCTAATGGTGCCACTGCCGTTGTCGATGACTATGGGCGTATTGTGCAAGTCGCCCATTTTGCTGAGAGTGTGCTTGTGCCACCGAGCACGATGCTATGGTGAGTCTGGCGACATCAAGCGCGATTTCTCGCATGTATTATGGCGGTGGATGCGGGCAACTTTGACGCGTTGTTGACGACGTACGTGTGAGTTTAACTAACCGCCACAACTTCCAGCCAATTTCGAAGCATTGAAGCGGTGGTGACACAATTCGGTGACCACGAGCGTGTTGATATCTATCTCCAGTGCTCCATCACGGACCACCTTGATGCGTGTGCCAGAGGCCCGGCTGTGCCCTTGCCCTTGGGCAACGTATTCGTGCCGTGCAAGCTTGCGGCCGTGGCGCACATGGTCCGAGGCTCGCTTTACTGCCACTCCTCACGTCCTGCCATCACCATTTGTTGATCGTCTGAGGCCGCTCCAACTGTACCCAGCAAATCCCTGACCTCGGCTCTGCGCCGACTCGGACTCCACGATTCGCAACTCTCTCTGCAACAGAGTCACAACACAGGAGAACAGGCCGGCTACTTTGCCAGCATCATGGCGCCACAAGACTACAGCATGGAGTTTTTCAAGGTCACGCAACCTTACGACTACGTAGCTGTCGTGGAAGTGGACAGGCAGCAGAGGCTCAACTCATATACCGAACAGATGTTCAAGGACCTCGGAAGCATCTTTTCCAAGCTTTCAGTGGATCCTGACGTCCGCGCCATTGTGATTACCGGGGCTGGAGATCGAGCCTTCACTGCAGGACTAGACGTGGCAGCGGCAGCAGGAGGCCCACTCACTGGATCCGGCATCAACGGACAGGCACCTGAAGATACAGCTCGGAAAGCCTGGAAGCTGAGAAGACATATCAAGCAAGTCCAGAATCCTATCTCGGAGATTGAGAAGTGCGAGAAGCCGGTCATTTGTGTCATGCACGGGATTTCCTATGGTGCGGCGATAGATATTGCGACTTGTTGTGATATCAGGATATGTTCGCAAGATACTCGATTTTCTGTGCGAGAGGTGGCTATTGGGTTGGCCGCCGACTTGGGGACATTGACAAGGTTACCTCACACACACGTGCCGATGAGCTGGATCAAAGACATCTGTCTTACAGCCCGGGAGTTCAATGCGCAGGAGGCACTGACGATGGGCTTTGTATCTGGTGTTTTCGACTCAAAGAAGGGTGCGTTGGATCGTGCTCTTGAACTTGCCAGGCAGATTGCAGAAAAGAGCCCTATCGCCGTGCAAGGGACGAAAGCGGTGATTAATTACTCCCGAGATCATTCGGTGGACGACGGTAAGCGCAGCAAGCTTTGCTTTCGACAACCATCACTCATCAGCGCGCAGGTCTCGACTACATTGCTGTCTGGAATGCTGCCATGTTCCAAACTAATGATCTTACGGACGCGCTGCTCTCAGGCTTGGGCAAGAACAAAAAGAAGCCGACCTTCTCGAAGCTGTAATACAAAAGAGGAGAAGCGCTTTAGCTTGAGACGATGGTGGCAATGTTGACTTACAGCTTATATCATAGATCACAAATATGGGCTGCGAGGCCAGCGCATGTGACCACTTTCTACCCCAAGCTAGCCAGCGCCGATGTCGTTGCAACCCGTCGTTTTGTCAGACGCTCTCTTGTTCTAAAAAGATAGAGATAGTTACAGCGGGAGTGAGCAGTTGACGACATGCAAGGTTGGGCCGGTGATTGAGTTCGCCAAGCCCTTCGGGTCAGTCCAGCCGAAACCCTGCATCGTGAACTTTTTGCCGCCCGAAAAGATTTGAGATGTGGAATCGCACAGCACCGCGCGGGCAGAGGCTGAATCGATTTGGCTCAGCATGTCGACCAACTACGACTTCATACGGGACTCGAATAAGAAGCGCAAGCGAAAGCACGACAGAAACCACCATCCGGCCATGATGTCTGGAGCATTACCTTCACCCGAGACGGAGGAAGAAGGTGCGATGGAGGGAGAAGGTGCAATGGAGGGAGGAGGTGCAATGGAGGGAGGAGGTGCAATGAAGGGAGAAGTTGCAATGGAGGGAGGAGAGTTTGCGGCGAGAAAGAAGGCCAAAAAGGCGCATGCGAAGCGCAAACACGCCGAGGCGGCGGTCGATGGCGTAGATGGCGAAGAGAAGGTGGCGGTGGCGAAAGCTGAAGCCGCGCGAGAAAGCGATGATGACAATGGTGCGCCAGAGGAACAACCCGCCAAGAAGAAGTCGCGGAGAGAGCGGAACCAGGAAAAGCGGAGAAGGAAGGAGCAACAGAAGGTGGAAGAGCAGGCCGAGGAAGGAGCTGCGGGAGAAGGCGACGGCGCGGACAAGAAAGGAGAAGGCGGCGATGAGGACATGAAGGCAGGAGGCGACGACGAGGACAAGAAGACAGGAGGCGACGACGAGGACAAGAAGGCAGAAGGCGACGACGAGGACATCAAGGCAGAAGACCAGGTCCACAGAGAGCGCAAGGGAGCGGCGACTGAGACGGATGCTGCTGACGTGGAGAGCGACTTCGCTGGCTTTGGGTTGGAAGGAAACGGTGGCAACGCGAACGGCGCAGAGGGGCCAGACGAGGCGCAGGCGGAGCATGCCGAGACAGTTGGCGCACAAGACGCCGAAGACAACGACGGCGAGCAGCTGCGACCGACGAGCAGTCGCGACCTCGGACCGCCTTCGGATCTCCCGTCCGCGCTCGGAGTATCGCTACCGACAACAGCAGACCGGCCTCAGAAGTTCTCCGAGCTCAAGCTCTCCGAGAAGACGATGAAGGCCATTGAGGATATGCCCTTTGACGCCATGACGGAAATCCAGCAGCGCGGGATCCCACCGCTCCTCGCGGGCAGGGATGTGTTGGGTGCGGCGAAGACCGGTTCTGGGAAGACGCTGGCATTCCTGATTCCTGCTGTAGAATTGCTGCATTCGCTGCGATTCAAGCCACGGAATGGCACTGGTGTGATTGTGGTCTCGCCCACGAGAGAGTTGGCTCTCCAGATCTTCGGCGTTGCGCGCGAGCTCATGGAACACCATTCCCAGACGTTCGGGATTGTCATCGGAGGCGCGAATCGGAGAGCCGAGGCCGAGAAGCTTGCAAAGGGCGTGAACCTTCTCATTGCCACTCCCGGACGTCTGCTCGATCATCTGCAGAATACCCAAGGCTTCGTGTTCAAGAATGTGAAGGCGCTCGTCATTGACGAAGCGGATCGAATCCTGGAAGTCGGGTTCGAAGACGAGATGCGACAGATTGTGAAGATCTTGCCCAAGGAGGATCGCCAGACCATGCTCTTTTCCGCCACGCAAACCACCAAGGTCGAGGATCTCGCACGAATATCCCTCCGACCTGGTCCCTTGTACATCAACGTGGACAGCTCACGAGAGCACAGCACGGTCGCTGGTCTCGAGCAGGGTTACACCATATGCGAGGCCGACATGCGATTCCGACTTCTCTTCACCTTCCTGAAGCGGCATCCGAAGAAGAAGATCATCGTCTTCTTCAGCAGCTGCAACTGCGTCAAGTACTACTCGGAACTCCTCAACTACATCGACTTGCCTGTGCTCGACCTGCACGGGAAGCAGAAGCAGCAAAAGCGAACCAACACCTTCTTTGAATTCTGCAATGCCAAGCAAGGCACTCTGATCTGCACCGACGTGGCCGCGAGAGGTCTCGACATCCCTGCAGTCGACTGGATCGTGCAGTTCGACCCCCCCGATGACCCACGTGACTACATCCACCGAGTCGGTCGGACCGCGAGAGGCGCCAACGGAAAGGGCAAGAGCCTGATGTTCCTGCAGCCGCACGAGGTCGGCTTCCTCAATCACCTGAAAGAGGCCAAGGTTCCGCTTGTGGAGTTCGAGATTCCCGCCAAGAAGATCTTGGATATCCAGAGTCAGCTGGAGATGCTGATCGGGAAGAATTACTATCTTCACAAGGTACGCTGACTGACATTCACCCTCGCACACATGTTCTCTGCTCACCATGTTTCCAGTCCGCCAAGGATGGCTTCCGCTCCTATCTCCAGGCATACGCATCGCATTCCCTCCGTTCCGTCTTCAACATCCAACAGCTGGACCTCAAGAAGGTTGCGAAGAGCTTCGGATTCCCGGTGCCGCCCAAAGTCGACATCAACCTTGGCGCAAGCATGAAGAAGCCAGAGCATGCGAGAAGATCATATGGCAGCCAGCCCAAGCAGAAGAAGTTTGGCAGTCAGCGTATGTAGTCGATTCAGCGACGAGATATTCGTCCAGCAGTCAGTCCCACACGAGCATGTATGCGAGAGTGCACCGGCGCGGAATGTTCAAGAAGGTTCACCGCACAACACCAAGTGTACAACATGAGGGGGGCATGCATACATGCACCAATTGACACCAAATCGAGTCGCCAGCCACGTCTCAAGATTGTATTTTTTACCTCCCGCGAGGTTTTTTTCTTGCTTGATTCCCCCCCCCACCCGCCACTCCTCCCCCTTCCGACATTGTCCAAAAGTCAACACGAAACCGCTCCCTCCCGCAAAAAAAAAAGAACATGCTCGCGTAGACGAACGAGATGCTGGACGACGACACCTGTGTGATTCGAACTGCGGACCACCAGTCAACACCACCACGATGACCCCCCATCGCTCCCTCGATGGGGGAATCTGGGGGGCACGCCACTCACCACACGCCTCCGAAGAGATCAGCTTAGCAGGCTGACGCGTTCTAACCGCGGATCAGCACGGCGAGCGGGCGAGGACGGAGGACGGAAGGGGGGTGCACGCACAACCACTCCGCTGCAGAAACGGGCACGTCAGCGGGACGGGCCAACGTGTGTGCGTGGACGGATGGATGGGACGACCGACCCAAAGTGCCAGGCAGTTGTGATTCGCGGGGGGTGCGCGGTGGGGGATGGGATGATAGAGATTGCCTGCCGGGGGGGGGGGGGCACGAACCGCGGGGGGAAGCACAGAAGCGCCGTTCGTGGGGAGAGTCGGGTCAGATAACATGTAGATAAGGCAAGTCGGACGAAGGCTCAGATCTCTCTGTCCTTCCCTCTCCCCCTCCCCTCCCCCTCTCTCCCTCTCTTCTCGTTCGCGCCACCAAAAGAAAAAGAAGAATAAACGAATCGTGGTTGACGACCTCTACTTTCTTGCCCGCCCCCCTCCTCCTCTCCGCCCGGCCACACGTCGTTCCTCTTCTGCGTCGTCGGCGGGACCAAGAAGCTCGTTTCCTCCCCGTCCAACCGACCCGACCGGGTCCACGATGTGGAAAACACTTGCGTCGTCAAAAAAGTGGTATCACCAATTCAAAACCCGCACGGCAACAGCATCAACGACAACAACGACAACGGCAACGACAACAGCAACAACAGCAGCAGCAGCAGCAGCAGCAGCAGCAGCAGCAACGTCTCGTCATATCGGGGTTTTCCCCTCCAATGGCGTGCTGTCAGCACTTCTCGAAGGAACCTCTCCCTTCTCCCTCTTCTTCCGCAGCGCAGGCGGCAGGAGCTTGTTCTTCTTTCGTTCCTTCTCCTTTTCCTTGATCCGCGCCGCCTCCATTTGCTTCTGGATCTGCAGTCGCGCCGCATCGCGTCGCTCGCGATGCTTGACCTCCTTCTCGTAGTTCGGCAGAGCGGTGGTCTGGTACTCGGTGTCGCTGGTGACGGCACTCGAGACGTTGCTCAGGCTCGCGCTGGCCGACACGAGGGGCGAGCTGACGACGCTGGGAGGAGGATAGTTGCCGCTCCCGCCGCCCTGAAAGCCGCTTCCCAGCCCGTGTGGGCCCGGTCGCGGACCGTATTCGCTTGGGGCGCGAGGCATGTTGACGACCGCGCCCCCCTCCAGCGTGGTGGCCATGTACGGGTCGCCGTACGGGCTCGACATTTCTCCCTCGGCCTCGTGTTCGCATGCGCGCAGCTGGGCCAGCGTGGCTTCGATCGTGGGGTGTGCATCGTCCGGCAGGATCGACGGGTCGCTCGCGATCCTGTCGGCCAGCACATCGAATGCCGAGGCGTCGGGGCCGAGCTTGCTGTTCTGCTTGTGCATCTGAGTCTTCTGCAGCTGGTTGATCACGTCCTCCCACTGGAAGCTTCCCGGGCTATCGGGGCGTTCGGCTCTTTCTGCGCGGTTGAGGCACTCCTGCGTCCTCGAGTTCAGTTCTTCGCACAGGTGGTGGAAGGCTTTGAGGTCACCTTCCGACGCATTGATGGCGTTCAGCACATCGCCGTGATTCCTGCCCGGCAATGCCGCCGAGTCACCGCTGTTCGTGAGGGCGGCAATGGCTTCGAGCCACAGGTGGATGAGGTCGGCGAACGCTCGTGCCTGGTCGATCAGATACGGCAGGCTGGGGAACCCCTCTCGACTGCTGGGAGGGAGTCGTTGCATGATGGTCATCGGCGTTGTATAGCTGAGGTGTTGTTCCGCGCTCACCACCCCCGATGGCCACGCCGGCGAGCTTGCCGAGTTGGGGAAGTTGTCGCCGGAGATGGGCGTGGGGACGTAGCACACATCGTCGATGAAGGACTTGAAGCTGTCTCGGTGCTGCACCAGGAATGCGTTCATCGGCTCCATCCACGGCTCCTTGGTGCCGAATGTCGCCATGTTGGCCATCGTCTGCAGTGACTTGGCGATCAGCGTGAATGTCCGGCGAGCCCGGGGCTTGATGTCATCTGGGCCAGTGTTAGCCGGCCGTAAAGCTGTCATGTCCGCGACGAAGACTCACTATTGAGCAGTCCAAAGAGCTTCGGATTGAGGACTGCCGGACAGAAGAAGCGCAGGAACAAGAACCCAGACACACTGCTGTAGCTCACGCTGCGCAGGAAGTCGCCATACTTGTCCTCGGCACACGCACGGATGTGCCTGAAGATGATGCGAAGCTCGATCGGACATCGCTGCTTGTTGGCCACGATGCCCTTCCACACGTCTTGCGTGTATGCGAGGAGTCTCCTCCAGTTCCGGTCGACGTCTTGAGGCGAGTTGACACGGTTCGGGTCGACCTCGCAGTGCAAGTCATCCTCGTTGATCTCATGCATCTTCGCCGACAGAGACTCTTCCAGGTACTCCTTGCCGACGCGGCGCATGTGCGAGTCCAGGCTTTTGGTGAGGAGAGTATTCCCTCGGAACAGCAGGTTCGCCTCGAGGGTGGCATTCTTGTTCAGATCCCGAACAATCAGTTCGCGATCGCTGTTCGGCGCACCGCTTCCGAGAGGATCGATGGCGCCCTCGGAGCCCACCCTCCTGCTGTACCTCAACCTTGTGATGGGTGTTTCCTTGTGTATACCGTCGATCTCCTCCTCCACCAACGCCATCAGCCAATCGCCGACCTTTCCCGAAACCTGGAATATGTTCAATAAGCTGTCGCTGAGTCTCTTGAGCTCCTGGGGGATCATTTGTGCGATTTGCAGAGTCAACCCGTTGGAAAACCGATGCAGCAGGTCGCTGAGGAGCCGATAGTCGCGCGCCATGAGGATGATGCCTTCGTCGGCCCGCACCTTGATCAGGACTTCGCCGACGCGATGGCCGAGCATATTCATGACCGGCCACCATTTCTCGATTTCCTTTTCGGGCTCGAGTTCCTCCATTTGAATCTCCACTTTGCCGCACGTGACGTCACAGGCCAGGTTGGTGAAACCTCCCTGTTGCTGGTCGAAGGTGTCGTGGACATGGTGCGTCCCCTCGGATTTGGGAGGTTCATGTTCGGGGGGCCGACGCTTGACGATGACGCTGGCGTTGTTCAGGACAGGAGGCAGGTCTTGAAAGTCGAAGCTTTCACCCCACAGAGGAGTCAGGCCCTCAAACTTGACGACGGTTTTGCCTCGCGTCTCGTTGTCGAGCAATACTTCGGCATAGTAGCCGTGCTTTTCGGGAGGTGCGTTGGCCTTGTAACCGCCGCTGAAACCGGAGCCGAAGTCATTGCCGCTGGGAGTCTGCATCTTGGCCTCAACCACCCTGACACTCAGACTTCGCTCCATGCGGAAGGTATACGTGGTGCTTGTAGCAATCATGCTTTCCAGGTCTTGATTGCCGTTGGGGTTGCCCGCACCGGGCTCGGTCTCGATCCGTGGCCCGTAAATCGAAGGCATGGTGAACGCACGCAGGAGGACAAACCAGACCTCGTACAACACACGGTTCTCCAAGCTCAGGAAAATCGGTCGGATAAAGCCAGGCTGAGACTTGGTGTAGCTCGCGGTGTATTGTGGATAGATGGCAATGCAGAAGTCGTTGTCCAGCACACTCACGTCCAGCCTCTGAATCGCACACCTGCTCAGCTGGCTCAACTGCACCACCGATATGAGGGAGTTGTCCGAATCGGAATGCAGTTTCAGCTCGCCGTTCTCCCGCAACTGTCCACTGATCCGTCGCCATCGCCGCGAGCCCGTCGACTGCATGCGGTGGGTATGCGGCCGTCCCGAAGACACTTGCCCCAGGGCGGCGCTCGCGCTGTTGTAGGCGATGTTTGTGTCCCAGTAGATCATCTTGCCGATTTTGATGACGGGGTTCTCCTTGGCCACAGTTGCAATGCCGGACTGTCGACGATCGCTTTTCTGGCTTCGACTGCTCGACGCGCGATCTCTGCCGTGATTGCCGTGATTGCCGTGATTGCCGTGATTGCCGTGACTGCCGTGATTGCCGTGATTGCCGTGATTGCCGTGATTGCCGTGGCTGCCGTGACTGCCGTGACTGCCGTGACTGCTGACCGGGTTGTTCACCGAAGCTCGGCGCTTTGCAGTTTCCGCCATTGACGACGACGCTTTGGAGGCTGCCGCCGCTTCTGAGCCGGGATCGCCGCTGGGGACCGAAGCGTTGTCCCGGGGCGTCCAATGCGACAGAGCGGCAAACCAGGCATCGAAGTCAGACTGCGTTTGCAGCTTGATGTGCACCTCGTCCGGCCTGTCGGGAAACGTCACTTCCAGATAAAGCATGTCGCCGTCCAGGTTTGAGCGCACGTGCGAGCCTTTCAGGTCAGGCACCAGCGTCTTGTGCGCGCCTTCGGCCGCTCTCGATTCGTACATCAAGCTGCCATTCTCTTCGTGGATGTAGCAATAGCTCTGCAGCCAGGGATTCCCATAGCCGCGGCGGAAGATCACGTTGCCACTCATGCGACCGTTCAAGGTCTTCATCAGGTGTAAGATCCTCCTCGCGTTGGCGGTTGGCAGGACGGACTGAATCGAGTCGGCCGTGCTGGAGGATATCGGCGAGACGGATCGGGGGCCCTGCGGCGTTTGGGAAGGAGATTCGCCGGGGGAGCCGACGGACGAGGAGGCTGAAGGCGCCCAAAGGAGGTCTGCGGCCGCATGGACGGACGCCAGATACTCTGCTCCGCCGGGGTAGGCAGATGGGGACGTGGGCGATTGCACGGCGCTGCCGGTTCCGATCCTGCTCCGGGACATGGAAGGATCTGAGTCCTGTCTCCGATGCTCGTTGAGCGTGCGTGTGCGGGGTCGATAGGCCTTCGCGCTGTCCTCCACGATGCCGGGCGTCCGCTGCCCATTGCTCTTGCACTCGCCGCGGCCCGGGAAGGAGGAGGTCGAGGGCAAATTGACGCTCCCGCTCCTGCTCTGGGGCGGAGTCAGCGTCGCGGCGCGGTCGGAAGCCTTGTCGTCGTCGCGTCGCCGGCTTCTGCCACTGCTGGCGCCGTCCCGCGCCGCCGCCGCGGTGGTGGAGGTGGAGGTGGTGGTGCCGTGCGGGACGAACGGCCGCTCGTGATGCATGCTCGATGAGCTCTCCGACGCGCGGCCGCTGTCGAGACTGCGGCCGCCACCGTTGCTGCGCTGCTCATTGACGACCCGCGCATGCCCGTCTTCGGGTGTTACCGGACGGATGGTGGGAGCGCCACTGCTGACTGCTGTGCCACTATGGCGCAGGGGCATGCTGGGCCGGCGTTCGATTGTTCGCTCGCGAGGGGAGCCGCCAGGCGGCGTCTGCAGTGCCTGGCGCTCGGAATTGAGCCATTCGTCGTACATGCTCGGCTCCTTGAACTGCTTCTCTCGATCCCAGCGCCGCGACGACAGCGACGACGACGGACGCTCGTGGGGCGGCGAGACGGCGTCGTTGTTCCACACGCCGGAGCGCCGACGCTGGCATTTGTCGCCCATGCTCCCGGTGCTGCGCCGGCCGCGCGGTAGCCGTCCACCGGCGCCGGGTCAGGTCCGCTGGCGATGCGCGCGGTGTCTGGCGATGCGCGCGGTGTCCGGCGGGTGAGTGGACGCCGCCGCCTGAGCCAGTCCCGCGGCGGCGGCGGTGGAGGAGGAGGAGGAGGAGAAGGAGGGGGAGGAGGTGGTGGTGGTGTCGGCTGCCGCTCTGGCGGTGATGGCGGTAAGTACAGGCTGCCTCTCTCTCGGGTGGCGGCCGCGTCGCATAGCGCTCTGGTGCGCGTGTCTGCTGTCGCCCTCGCACTGCCGCTGCCACTGCCACGCATGGAGATTGGACTACGGCATTCTCGACCCGCGCGGATGCCAGCAAAGGCGCAGTGGTGGAATGCTCGCTGACGCCGCCCGCTTGGCCGGCGCAGCAGCGATGCGCCTCAAAGTTTCAATCAAGATAGCACCGGCCAAGCATAAGGCAGGCCTGCGCTTCGGCCTTGCACGTGCCCGTCGCCCAGGCACGCACGCTGAGTCAGTCCGTCTGATTCAGCAGCAATGTGGTTAGTGAGTGAGTTGCTGTGCGGCCGCTACTTCTTCTTCGCCTGCTTCTTCGCCTGCTTCTTCGCCTGCTTCTTCGCCTGCTTCTTCGCCTTCTCCGTCTCCTTCTCCGTCTTCTCCGTCTTCTTCTCCGGCTATCCGCTTTTTGCACCGCCTCCCCCTCCTTCCGATCCCGCCCACATGTACAGGATCGGGATGAGTGTGAGGAAAGAGCCCAGGACGAGGAAATACAGTCCCCCCAGCCCGCGCCGCCATACATGTACTATAGTCCTCGTCGTGAGGCGGTGGTGGTGGGTGGCGGGGCCGGAAACACGCCCGCTCCCACCGCACCGCGAGTTGCGTCCGTGAAATTGCTGCAAACCACCCGCTCACCTCTTCCGGAACCAGCGACAGCCGAAAACGACGAGATTCCCGCCCCAGTGACTCCCAGTGACTGGGGAGGCGCTGGGCTGGGCTTGGGCTGGGCTGTGGGCTGGGCTGGCGGTGCGTGCGTGCGGCCCGGTACAACAAAAACATTGTCATCACGCACTTCGTCCCGGTTGATCACAATGTTGCCCAAAACCAGCCACAGCCTCGGGACTCATGTTCAAGTCCCGCGCCGCCCCCCCCCCTTCCCACCGTCAGCGCTACGGGAAGGCATGCGGAATGACTGGAGCAAGAATGAACCACGGCGGGTTCCAATGACTCGGGTGGCCCAGGACATCCCGTGTCCCGAGCACCCACAGACCGAGCGTGGTACGAGAGACACGAGGCATCAGGAAACTGTCGAATAGGAGGAGAATGGATCGCTGGCTGTGAACGGCATGTCGGGGAGGTCTGGTGGAACACGCGTCACGAGGCTCAAAATGTGACGTGCAGCGACGGGGAAGAAGAAATTGTTCATCGACGCCATCCAGCCAGCCCGATCCGCCACCAACATCCACCCACACGCATTGAGCACAGATCAAAAGGGCAGCAGAAGAGTGGTGTAAGAATAGAACATCGATCAAGATAGCAACCACATCCCCACTCACTTGTGGAAATGACTCTTGAGATGGTCCACATCCATCCGTACCTCGTCGCAATATCCCCAGTTCGCAGGGGAGCAGATCATGGTGTGTGTGTGTGTGTGTGACCCGCAAAGAACATGTGTCGCTACGAATTAGTCCGACTCCTCGGGACGGGCTGCAGGCTGTTCTCATCACTGCCAATAGGCGACATTGCTGTGCCCCGCACTGCACTCAGATCTCCGCTGGCAGTTTTCCGGATGCTCTGCCGCATGGTCTCGATCGTGAGTTCTCCATGTTGGCTGCCAGGACCGCCGAGTCCTATGCTTCGCACCGGTGACTGTTCAGCATTCACCGCACCTGCAGGAGCATTGGCACTGACGCCTGCAAGAGCATTGGCATTGATGCCGGGTGGAGGAGTTGTGAGACCTCCTCCTTCGGAACGATGCGTGCATGCCGGGGATCGTGGGGATCGCAGGGGCGATGCGGCGCGTTCGGACATGGGAGCGTTCGCAATGTGAAGGCTGTCTCGGCTTCCACTTTCACCCAGGCTGGATGCGGCCATGATTTGTTGGTGTTCGCTGTGGACAATGTCTTTGAATGAAATGAAGCTCAAACGTCGCACGTCGGTGGGATCTAATTGCGCGTATGTGCTCGCGGTGTCGTCCTCTGTGCCCGGCACGATTCCCGTCGCATGCAGACTGGAAGCTGCGTCGCTCGACGCAGGCTCCAGCGCTTCACTTCGCGGCGGATTGAGGGAGGCCAGGTCGGTGTGGCTCGTCGCGGCCTCCAGCACTACGTGAGCAGCCGGCTGGTGCGATGTCGACGTAACGATCTCCACCTCGTCCGGGTCCAAGCGGTTGTTGGTAATCGCCTCCGCCGACGCTTCCAATGCGGGAGGGATGGCATCTTCTGTGATGACATGCGCGGGCAGGTGCTGCTCCAGATTCTTCTCCTCTTTGCCTAGGGATGACGATATGGGTATAGGCTCCTGTACATTGCGCTCGAATATCTCAGAAGAAGCAGGACTATGGAGCCTGGGCGAGCTAGATCGCACGATGCTATTGTGCAAAGGACTATTCCTGAGCGGTGCGGCTCCTGCCGTCTGTCCTTGAAGCTTGGGATCTACCTGTTGGCTCTGCTTCAAAGGCGCCGCGACGGGGACAGCCTGCGATACTGGGGCCGCACTCATCGTCGACTCCAGTTTCCCGTCCTTCCTCTTTCCCGCAAGCCCAAGCAGCCGACTCTTGAAGCTCTTGCTATCTTGGTCTGCCGCGTTGCCCGAGCCAGCCTCCTGAAGGTCCTGATGTTGCTCGTGCGCTATCAGCAGCGCAGCAGACCTATGAGCAGAGATCGTCCGTGGATTCGAGGTCGGAGGCGGATGCGTCGGCATATCACGAAAAAAAAAAACGGAGGCGCGCGAGCTCATAGAACTATCGAATGTCCGACTTCGAAAGCCCAGGCCGCCTCCGCACGCAGGGTGGGCCGCCTCTCAAGTATCACTTCGGGAGGGCCAGGATGGGTGGATGGACAGTGGGCGGGAGGTGCTATGACCATACAGTGGGCGGGAGGTGCTGTGAGAAGGTGGCAGGGCTGGGGAGAAAGTGGCAGCAGTCGGTGGCAATGCGGAGGCCGGCCTCGGGGGCTTGAGGGTTGTTGGGGATGGAATGGAGGAGGTTGGCAGTGTGTGTGGTACAGTCGCAAAGCCTGAAGCCTGAAGCAGCAAAAACCCTGTGACCTTTCCTGCATGACGTTGCCTTCGCCCTCGCCTCACTCGGCCCAATGGCCATACCACACACGCGGCCGTGATGCCGCCGACGGCGGTGAAGTGCTGCGTGGCCTGCTGCGGTTCTGGCCCGCGGCGAACATGTCGGCCGACAGCATCAGCACACTCGGAAGCGCACAAGCCGCATCACCGCTCCTCGGACCTGTCTGGCGCCGCTGTTCCAGCAATGCCCAGGGGTGCTTCTCCGACCTCAACGGCGGAAGGTCCGTGGTGGATGGCGATCCGGGTTCCGGATGTGCTGCATCGCCACCAGACACGGCCGGGGGGTTTTGGCGACGCACGGGGGTGAGGGCAGCGAGTGTGGGAGACATGTTGCATCAATGGTGTATGGTTGGTGCCTCTCACGCGGCTGTACTTCGCCGGCCTCTATATATACCATCCGCAGCGACGTCCGTCTCACCGCAGCGTTGCAGCTGAAGCGCACAGCCGCCCGCCTGAGAAGCTGAGCCACGTCCTGCACGACTGGCGCAATTACCAAATTCTACATCGGACGTGTTCATCGCATTCTCCAACCCACTGCGCCTCCCTCTTCCATCCAACAAAATCGTTCCCCTCTTCCATCCAACAGATCGTCCCCAACCCACCGCGCACCCATCTTCCACGTGACGAATCACAAGAGCTGGCGCGAGGGCAGCATCTCCTAACAGTGGTCTCTTTCTCCCACCGCCGAGCATTGGCAGTGGTCGTAGCTGTTGAGTTGGCCTCCAGCATTGTCCGAGTACGGTGTGTAATGGCAAAGACCCCAACGATTCCACCAGGCATTGGATTTCAGTGGGGCTTGGCCGTCCTTGTAGGCGACTTGGTAGCGCTGAACGCATGCTCCGGCGGTCCACCTTCCTTGTTCCGAGTTACACCCGTATGCGTGTGCCTTGTAGCAAACCGACACTTTCTCGCCTCGGGTTGATCCTACGATCGCCGGGGCGCCGAGGCTGTTTTCGTGGAAAAGAGACCATACACAGTCTTCAAGGTGAGCACCGTGATCCGCAGTGATGGCGTAGTCGTATGTTACTGCGGCCTGGGCGAAGACCGCAAAATGTAGCGGAAAGATGGCGAGGAGCTTCATTGTGTAGTCGAGGTGCGGTATCGGGGGATGGAAGGAGTATGTGTCGTTTATGTGTGGGGAATCTTACCAACAGTGCCAACAATGAATGCCTCGTTGAGATGATACCCGGCCGTCCCGGGACGCTAAATTTGGCACGTAAGGTGACGGCGAGGACAGTGATCAAGGGTGGGTTGATACATAGCTTCCACGCTTATCTTACTAAGATCCCTACTAGTTATGTCGACTAGCAAGGTAGAGAGGAGGGGATTTGTTGGTGCGCAATTTCCTGCCTCGCGCCGGCATACAGCCGCGGCGGCCGGATGCTTCGGCTTCGTTACGTCCTTGCGTCGATTGCTCGTCATTCTGGAGCAGCGTAGTACTACGCCGGATCGGTCGGAAATGCAGGCGTGGCCCCATAGTCCCTCTTCCGCCCAAGACCATTTTGAGCGATACACGTTGTCGTCTTTGTGCCGCTGGCCTCTATGCGAAGGCTTTCGAGAATGCTTTGCGCTCCTTCGCTTTGCGGTCGGCTGCCGCCTTCTTGACTGCCGCCATCTCGCTCTGGATGCCCGCGTCGCCCGGCACCAGCTTCTGGGCCTGCTCTAGGTACTTCAGAGCTCCCTCTTCGTCCTTGGAGCCCTTGAGTGCGAGACCCTTACGGAACAGTGCCTTGCCCTTCTCGGCGTCTGAGATACCATCAACTACACTGGCTTTGTCCGCAGACTCATACGAATCCTGGAACCGATTGAGCTTGAACTGCATCAGTGAGCTGTTGGTATGCAGCGAGACTTTGAGCTTCCGGAGCTGTGCACCGAGTTCCGGTGCATCGTTTTCCAGAGGCTCTGGGTACTCGTGCAAATACTGCAGTGCCTTTTGGTACTTCTCGACCGCCAGAGCCTCGTTGCCAGCCTTGAATGCCTTGTTGCCCATCGCCTTCAAGTCTTCAACGATCCTGACGATCTCCGCGCCTGTCCAATCCTCGCCTTCCCGTGCCTGGTCTTCAGGGAAATCCTCGTAGGCGTCTCCTGTGCTGTCTGGTGCTTTCTTGGCGAACTCTTTGATGTCAGTCTCGGGCGGCAGCTCTCCACAATCCACGATTATGCAGTCCTTCACCGGCTTGTCGTTAGGTCCAGTCGGGGTGTGCTCAATCTGTCTCACAATGCTCTTGCCTGCAATCACCTCGCCGTAGACCACGTGCTTGCCATCCAGGTGGGGGGTCGGTACTGTGGTGACGAAGAATTGGCTACCGTTGGTTCCTGGTCCTGCATTTGCCATGGACAGCAGGAACGGCTTCTCATGCTTCAGCTCAAAGTTCTCGTCCTCGAACTTCTCGCCGTAGATGCTCTCGCCGCCAGTGCCGTTGTGCATTGTGAAGTCGCCGCCCTGGATCATGAAGCTGGGGATCGATCAGCTCGTGCCTGGTAGCTCGCGACCAACATCGGCCTACCTCTTGATCACTCTGTGGAAGCTGGTGCCCTTGTAATGAAGGTTCACGCCGCCCTTGGTCTGACCCTTCTCGCCTGTACATAGCGCCCGGAAGTTCTCGGCTGTCTTGGGCACAATGTCGTCGTAGAGCTCGAAGACGACCTTGCCGGCGTTGTGACCGCCGATCGAGATGTCGAAGAACACCTTGCTCCGTGGTGCAGCCATGGGCATAGCGGTACGTTCAATCGCAGCTTGTGAGGCAAACAGTGGTGTCGCTATGCTCCCGGGAGTCTCGTGTATGCGTGAGTGTCGTATGCAGTGGTCGATTGGAAAAGTCGAGGCTGTTTCTATGGGTAAAAGAGCTTCGAGAACCTTCACTTGCTGGTGGGGCAGCTGCTAATGCAGGAACACACAGCTGTCCGTGCCATGACTCTACGTCATCAAGCAAAAATCATAACCATCAACCTGCGAACTAACCTATGTGACCACCCATCGTCTAACCTATTCCACCACTGAGCTGGCACCACCACTAGACTGGCAGGCAAGTCGTTAACCAACACGCAATGTCTTAACAACAAAACAGTCAATTAACTGTCTGCTTAAGAAGGCAGACGTGTTCTTGCTCCATCTGCCGACTAGTAAGGCAAAATCCATAGCATTGAGCGCGCTACCAAAGTACCTAATGTATCTCGTTCAACATGAAGTTCCAGAGAGTTACTATAGAACCATCTATTACCCCAATGGCTCACCATAATGTTCAAGCGTTGTACAGCTGTTGATAGCATTGAAAATGAATGATTTGTTGTGCCAGTGGGTTGTGCCAGGAAATTTCTGCCATCGTAACAGGACTGCCAGCATAATGGTCATATGCGTTGATTTTTGAGTAAGGCATTCTGTCGTGTTTCGACATGTTCAGGCATTGTGTCCAATGTGGCTGCAGTTGCTACACTGACGCCGCCGAGTGAGAGCGGCCCTTTCGACAGAACCACCACCCTGTGTCTTCCCTGACACATTTTGTAGCAAAGGTCCGACTGAAGCCACCTGTTCTGGCTGCTGTACTAGAAGCCTTGACCGTCTCGATTTCACTCTTCCATTTCCACAAATATATGCTTCGCCAAGGGAAGCGTCCTGGTCTGGATCACGGAATGTCTACAGGAACAACCGGCCACTGCAACATGCGCTTCTTTGTCCATGGCCTTTCGTAACGCCCCGCAGAACTTCCGCCGCGCCTCTCACCTTGGTCCAGGTAAGGCCTCAATTCCAGAAAAGGACCAAAACGCCGGTCACTTCGCTTGAAACCGATCACTTCTGGGCCATCGGACTCTTATTTCTTGCGACCCTTGCTCTTAGTCTTCGAGGCGCCGCCCGCGGATGCAACTGTGTCCACACTGGCGGCACGAGACGTTCCGTTCGGGGTGCTCTTGACGCCATTGACGGCCTTGTTCTACAAACACGCGTCAGCAAAAGTTCAGGCACGGATATACGTTGTTCATCTCACCTTGACGCCGCCGCCGGAAGGACGACCCTTCTTCTTCACAGGAGCTTCCTCTTCCTCCTCCTCCTCATCTGCGACACGCTTATTCTCCTTGTTGCCATTATTACCGTCCATTTCGCGCGAGACAGTAGTAATCAGTGTTGCACAGCGCCTACCAATCTCTTGTGGCGTTCGTGACAGGAAGAACCAGTCAAAGCGAAACAACGGGCTCTCGCGGATTTCGTCTCGGATCTTCTCGTACAAGCCCTCCGTGTCGATGCCATACTTGTTGAGCATGACCAGCAGGAACCGGTCCTCCTCCTCGGTGTATACCTTCTTGTTGGTAGTGCTGACAGTGTAGTTGAGCTTGAGCTGTTGCAAAGGCACACGATACATGGCCAGCTTCTTCTTGAGCATTTCGCGTTGCTCGATGACGCGGGCAGCACGCTGCTCACCCTCCTTGATGGCTAAGATGTGCTTCTCCCAGTTGTTGATCTCCTTGTAGCGCTTCCAAAAGACCTTGGCGTAGTCTTTGACCTCCTTCGGGTTCTTGCTATCAACCTCGAGGGCAATGGCTTCGTAGTCGTTTCGGCCATACTTTGCGCTACCATTGATGAACTGCTGGAAGTCACGCTTGTTCCACTCGCCGAATCCTTCAGTCGAAAGTTGCTCCTTCTCAGCGACCTCTTCTTCGGTTAGTGGTTCGGCGTTATCGATGTTCTGCTGCTCGAGCTCCTGATCTTGCAGCCGCTGATCCAGTGTCTCCTCATCGCCATCTGCGAGCGAAGCTTTGAGGTGATTTTCCTTGCGGAAGTAGGCAGTTTCCTTCTCTTGAAGGTCACCCAGTCGTGGCGAGAAGAACTGGTAGTCGTGCATGGACATTTGCTTCGGTGGACGAGGGACCTTTGGCTTTGGGTCTGGCTTCGGTCCCCCAGTGGCGAGAGCAGTGCGATAGTACTTGTCCATCGAGTAGGACTGCTCCTTGCGCTCACGCTTCGAAGGGTTGATCCAGTTCAAGCCGATTTCCTTCTTGCGGTTGACGAAGCTCTCGCCATTCCATTCGTATGTTCCCGATTCGGAGCTGAACTTCTGCAGATCGTCAAGACCAAGCTTTTCATACTTGGCATTCATCTCTTTCGTCTTTTCTTCACCTGCTGCCAGAATAGCGTCCAGGTCATCGTCGCCACCCTTGCCAAACGCACCGAATCCCTCTTTGCTCTCGAAGATGGTCTCTGCACCGTGCTGGATCATGCCCAGGAGCTCATCTTTGGATGCGGCTTGCTTGGCTTGTTGTTGTGCCCGGCCCTGCTGGATGACAAGCTGGTCGAGACGAAGCTTCTGCGCAGCACGCTCCAACACCTTCTCCTCAATCGCCTTTTCCGTGATGAAGCGGAAGACGTGTACTTGCTTGGTCTGTCCGATACGGTGAGCACGATCCATAGCCTGCAGATCAGCCTGTGGGTTCCAGTCCGAATCAAAAAGGACCACGATATCCGCCGTGGTCAGATTGATGCCCAGACCGCCTGCACGAGTCGTGAGCAAGAAGAGGAATTTCTCGGATCCCTCCTTGTTGTAGTCATCGATCGCAGCAATTCGGTCCTCGTGGGCAGTAGAACCGTCGATACGACAGTACTTGTAGCCCCGCATGACGGAGTAATCTTCCAGAATGTCCAAAACACGAGACATCTGCGAGAAGATCAGGACTCGGCTTCCTTGCGCTTGCATACGCGCCAGCAGCTTGTCCAGCATGACCATCTTGGCTGAGTTGAAGACGAGATGCTCGTCCGTTGTGTACGGGGGTCCTGGTTCCGCGCCATCGAACAGGTATGGATGGTTGCAACACTTCCTCAGCTGCATCACGATGTTCAGCAGCCGTGTCTTGCTCTCCTTGTTGCCCGCTGCACCGTTGACAGCATCGATATCCTTTTCGAGGATGCTCTTGTACCACTTGATCTGCATCTCGCTCATGCCGACATACAAGTTCAGTTCCTTCTTGGGCAACAAGCTCTTTTCGACATCGCTCTTCACACGGCGGAGCAAGAAGGGTTGTAGGACACGGTGAAGCTGTTGGACGACGGTGTCCTGATCTGCATCCTGGTTGTTGAACCACGAGTCGAAGGCTTCCGAGTCACCGAAAACGTCGGGAAGCAGGAAGTTGAGCAGTGCCCACAGTTCGTGAAGGTTGTTCTGAAGTGGCGTTCCAGTGATGAGAAGCCGATTTCGAGAGTTGAAGATGCGGATGATCTGCGCTAGCGAGGACTCCTCGTTCTTGATGCGATGTGCTTCGTCAATAATGATGTATTCCCAGGCAAACTTCTTCAAGTGCATCTTCTCGCGGAGAATCATCTCGTAAGAAGTGATGCAAACGTCGAACTTCTCGTCGACGAGGCGGTCGTTGATCAGCGCATGACGCTCGTCTTTTGCACCCTGGAGGACGAGTACGTTGATTTCTGGAATCCACTTTGCAAATTCACGCTTCCAGTTATCCAACGTCGACTTGGGTACGGCAACCAGATGTGGGCCGGTGATGTCCTGCATGAATCGCAGATAGCCGATAAACGAGATGGTCTGCAATGTCTTGCCCAGGCCCATCTCGTCTGCCAAAATACCAGAGATACCGTTCTCGTGTAAGCTGATCAGCCAGTTCAGACCAGCGACTTGGTAATCCCTCATTTCGCCACCCTGTATGTAGCTCGGGCTTTCGCGGAAGATGGTGTGCTCAACCTTGCCCTCCTGCTTTCCTTGCCGCAGAAGCTCGGCATCTTCTTCCTTCTCGGTGCGCCGCCGCCGATCGCCGGCCGCGCCTCCTTTGCGCTTGCTGCCGGCCGCAGCCTTGTCCCTCCCCTCCTGATCTTGGCGGTCGATCTCGGACATGATCTCGCGGATCTTGGGGTCAGGGTTGGTGTCGATGAAATGGCGAAAGAGGTCAGTCAGACCCAGCAGATACCGAAATCGCCGAATGGAGTCGTCTTCCTTGTTCTCGCCCAGGCGGTCATGCTTCTTGCCAAGCATGCTCTTGCGCAAGTTGTTGCCTTCCCATCGCTTCTTGCGCCCATCGGTTTGTACATCGCCGGCGACGCTGTTGGCGGTGCCGGTGGGGTTGGACTCGGAGTCTGTGTAGTCGGGCGTGTCGAGCATCATTGCGTCAGGCATGCCGCCGTCGCCCGCACCAAGCGCCCGTGCGCCGCTCATAGTGGCGGAGAGGTTCGATGTGGCTGTGGGAGCGTGTGGCGTGTCGGGCGTGTTGCGCCTGCCCGAAGCTCGTCGAGATTAGCCAGGTGCGGGTGGATTGCGCGTGTTCATGTCCTGCGCCTGTGTTTCCCGGCCGTTTCTGCACGCGGGCGATGATTGCGACCGCTTTGGTGGTGGGCTGAGGTGTTTGTCGCGTGTGCAGAAGGTGTTGGATGTTGGAGCAGAGGAAGCGACTTGTGAGTTGTCGGCGAACAGAGGCAGCCGCGCCGCTTGTGACGATGCGGTTTGCCCTCACGCGACTTCTGTATTGAATTTCAAGGGCAAAAGACATTTAACGTATATAACCATTAGGTTAGCAGTATTATATGTCGGCTACTAAGGGCCTTACAGAAGAAGAGACAGATAAAGCGAAGAAGGGCATAGCGGGCTATACAGAGCTGTACGCACGTATGCTGGATAAAATAGAAGAATATCTAGCAGAACATAGAGCTAGGAAGGTGTTCGACATTATTACCTTTATTGAGAAGAAGTTTTATAAGAATATAGAAGAGAACAGGCGACTAAGAGAGGAAATAGAAGCAGTAATAGCCGAGAAGGAATCAGCAGAGACTATTATCGATATACTAGAAAACTAGGCAGCGAATCGACTAGTACAACTAAAGGCGATAAAGGCTTAGTATTAGGGGGCGCCGTCCAGCTAGGTCCTGGACCTAAGCCAGCCGTCGCCCTAAGGATTGCGACTTAGCAGCGCCAGCACGACCCTACCCTCTGTACGGAGTTACCAATACGACCCTACTCCTATATAGAGGGAGAATCCTACAGCCCTATACAGGGGGGAAATAGCTGCCCCTCTGTATATAGGGAAAACTCTGCATCCCTATATAGAGGGAAACTCCTAACCCTCTATATAGAGCGAAACCCCTATACCCCTGCATAGAGGGAAATTGCTAGCTTAGCTTCGTAGGTACAAAGTGTACAGTAGCAGACAACGAAGGAACTCCCTATTAGTTCCTTTATATAGATACCTAGCTTTAAGTTTCTAAACCGAGATTCTTAAACCCTTATATTAGGAACTAATCTTACTGTCGGTAACTGCAGTAATATAACGAAGATAGACAGCGACATCCCTATAGAACCTACAACTATATAGGATCAGATGCACTGTATGTATAAGGAGCTGCTAGCACGCAAGACCCAGCTTAAAGACTACATAAGCTACTAGGCCTCGACGATTTCCCGACAGGAACAGGAGCTACGACAGCTTAGGGCGTCTAGTTGCGACCCGACCCCTACGACGACGACGACGAACACGACAGCCTACACTACAGTTACAAAGAGCAAACTCCCTAACGTTACTACCTACGATAGTAAGGCATTGGCCGAGTACCCCTCCTAGGCTGCCTAGATACACCCTAAGCTTCTAGTCGACTTAGGAGCATACCCGACCGAGCTAGACAAGGTAGTGTATCTCTTTAGGAGATTAAAGGGCAAGGCAGCAGCATAGATTCTGCCGTACTACGAAACGGCGATTGCCAACCTAGCAATAGCAACTACGACAATGCTCTAGGCAGCTCTCGACAGGAGCTATAAGTAATACGGGGTGGGTTGGCCCGTGTTATTACTATGCCTTGCTAAGGTTTATATATCTGGTACACATTGGTCAAGTCACTTCCGAGTTACTTGACCAGTCCCTTTTGGCTTAAGTGTACCGCGTTACATCACTTAACTCAGAAGTAACTGCTGAAAGTGTACGATAAAAGGCCCGGGTTCAATTCCTAGGGGGCGCATCTTTCAACGGGAGAGTGGAAGCAGTGTTAACGTATGTCCGTTTGTCCACCACTCCGTACAGAATAAGGCAGACCCGGTAAAGGTCCAGCTAGCTGTATGCAGACCTGCTAGGGGGGGTTAATTGCGTATGCTGCATAGGGGGGCTGTGCAATAGCATACGTAGCCTGTAAGTAAGCGCAGCTTACGAGGTCGTAAGCCTGTAGTGCAGGGGGTAGTAATACGGGGTGGGTTGGCCCGTGTCATTACTATGCCTTGCCAAGGTTCATATATCTGGTACACATTAGTTAAGTTACTTCCGAGTTACTTAACCAGTCCCTTTTGACTTAAGTGTACCGCGTTACATTAATAAGGACCTAGACTGCAAAAGCTAAGCACTCTTAAAGGTTAACACTATAAAGCAAGGACGCAAGACTATTGTTACAGCGGCAGAAAGGGGTGGGACTAAGTAATGGGGTGGACCCTTGGAATTTCGGCTCGGCCCTTCCGGGCCGAGCCGGGCCTTGGCAACCACTACTACGAAAGCCTACCACCACCACCACATAGATTCCTTTCCCTCCTCAGTTCGAGATATAGTTATCAAAAAGGCCGTATTGAATTATATCTGCGTACCCAGATTATTATATCTCGAACTCACTCTCTACACCAAACCCGCGCTGCGCGAAAGGGCCCGTCGAACTATCCGGAAACCCGAATAACGCACGCGCACCTACACACACACCAAAACAGCAACCCCTAAGGGCACTGTAAGAAGATAGAAGGCTTCTTAGCGGTAGACAGCGGCGTAACAGGCCGCCGCGGAAAGAGAAAGACTGACAGAGCGAGTAGGCGCTCCAGTGTTATTAATAATAAGATTATTATTAGCGGTTTTACGGCGGAAGAGACAGCAGAGATTAAGGAACAAATAAGCGAATACAAGAAGATCCACGACTGCACGATTGAGGAACTAGAAGACTATGTAAACGAGAATAGGATAGGAAAGGTCTACAATAGTATAGACCTTATTAAGACGCTGTTCTACAGAACGCTGGAAGAGAACAGACAACTAAGAGAAGAAACTAAAGCGGTAAGGGCCGAGAAGGAATCGGCAGAAACTATTATCGAGGTGTTAGAAAACCAGGCGGCGAATCGACTGGCGCAGCTGAAGGCGCTAAAGCATCAAATAGCTAATATAGAAGCAGCGAAGTCGCTGCTACTGCGGCGAGAAACCTACGCGGAGACCGCCTTACCGGCAGCCTATAGTCAAGGTAGCACTACGATAACGCCACTGCCGGACCTACCTGCTTTCGGTAGCGGAGACCCTAAAGCGTAGGAGGCGTTTAAGAAGAAGATCAAGAATAAGATAAACTGCGATTACGCATCGAGCAGCGAAGAGGATAGGTTAGCGTACCTGGAATTGCGATTAGAAGGTAAAGCCTTTTTGCTAGTAGCAGACCTAGAAGAAGTAACCGCCAACGAAGCTATTAAGGCGCTAGATTAGCGTTTCAGAGACCCCTTCCAGAAGAAGACGGCCCGTAAGCAGCTGGACAAGATCAACTAGAACCGGTAGACGTTTAAGGAGTTCTATAGACTGTTTAGGAAATATGCCATTAGAGCGAGAGTGGCAGAAGATAAGCAGCTGCACTTACTAAGACAGAAACTGAGCCCAAAGCTGACGACAGCTATAGCCTTAGTGGAAGACGAAGACCTTTAGAGCTTTGTGCACTAGGCGAGAGTCACCGCCAGAAACTTGAACGCGTACAGAAAATCGACGACACGTAAACCGGCTCAGAAGCCGTCGCCGTCGCCGTAGGGAACCAGAACCCCCGTCCTATACCGACAACGCCCCCAGCAGCCATTTAATTTGCAGCGTTCGTCGTTCGTCCCTACCTGCTACGCGTGTAGAAAGCCTAGCTATATCGCTACGAGATACCAAGCATCGGATAAGTAGAAGCAGGAATATCGTATTATAAAGCAGCCGCAGCCACTAAGAAAGACTATACAAGCTATAGAGCCAGCTCCAAACGACACTAACAGCGTAGACAGCGGGGTGCAGTTAAGAATTATAGGAAAAGACCAGCTGGACGGATAGGCCCCCCACCTAGCATTAACAATAGGGCACCGAATCGAGGCGAATCGCTACGAGAAGAAAGCATTAACAGCTGCAGCGACCCGCTCTCGGCGGCAGTAGAAGTGAACACGGAAACAGCCATTATCCTTCCAATTACTGTCCACCCCCTTAACGGATCGAGCAAACCACTCTAGCTGAAAGCCTTTATCGACACCGGAGCTCTTATCAGCGCGGCGATCCACCACCGACTAGTTCAGAAACTGACGAAGGGATACAGCTATCTAGTAGAATTAGCATCGCCGACGAAGATTTCGGCATACAACGGACAAGACACGGAAAGCGTTACGCACTACGTGCCGCTAAAGACTACCTTAGCTGGTCGAACTACGGAAGCGACGTTCCGAATTATAGATATCGGAAGGTTTGACATTATTATAGGGCAGAAATAGATAAAGAACCAGAAAGCCATTATCGACGTAGATAAAGGAACGATCAGATTCAAAACCCTAGGCAACGGCACCGCTGCCGCCAAACCGACCGCCGCCACTGTAGCCGAATCGAAAGTCGCGACTGCCAATGTAACCCCGTCCGACCGTTCCGAACCCCTGGCTACCGTCGGAATAGTGAGCTTAGAAGCCCTAACGACCCTCGCGAAATCGACGGACAGTGAGATCTACGCTATCTCTATAAAGGACATCGAAGACTATAGGAAGATAATAGCGGAAGAAGAAGTGGATCCACTAGAGGTGCTGCCAAACGAGCTCTATAGTTACGCTAACGTCTTCTTAAGAGCCGACTCCAACCTATTGCCGCTCTATTAACCGGAATATAACAACAAGATCCGGCTGAAAGAAGGAGCCGCGCTGCTGCAAACCGAGCCCCTAAGACGCTTATCTCTGGCCGAACTGGACTAGGTAGAGGTGTTCGTTCGCGAAAATCTGGCGAAGAAGTTTATTACGCCGAGTTCTGCAGAATATGCGTTACCGATTCTTTTCGTAAGGAAACTAGGGGGTAGTCTGCGACTCTGCGTAGACTATCGAGGCCTTAACGAGGTCACTAAGAGAGACGTATATCTACTGCCGCTAATAGATAAGACCATACAGCGCGTAGCAAAGGCTAAGTAGTTTAGCAAGCTGGACATCCGCCAAGCGTTCCATCGATTAAGGAACGAAGAAGGACAAACGGAAGACCTTACGACGTTTGCGACGCGTATAGGCAATTTCAAGTAGTTGGTAATGCCTTTCGGACTTACCAACGCGCCGGCAGTGTAGCAACGCTTTATAAACTATACTTTTATAGACATGCTAGAGCGGTTCGTATCTATCTATTTGGACGACATTCTTATCTACACAGATAGAACGAGAGAGTAACACACGGACTATATCGAGAGAGTGTTAAAGAGGCTCCGCGATGCCGGGTTAAACGCAGACACGAAGAAGAGCGAGTTCTATCAAACCGAGGTCAAGTATCTCGGTCTTATCGTCGGAAGAGACGGAATTCGTATAGACCTATTAAAGGTCGCCGCCGTAGCGGAATGGAGGCAGCCGAAATCCGGAAACACTACGCAAATCAGAGTGTTTCTCGGATTCTGCAGCTACTACCGACAGTTTATTAAAGACTTTAGCAAGATAGCGAGACCCCTAAACGAAGCGTTAAAGAAAGAGGCCGCCGGCCTATAGAATAAGAAGTGCACGGAGGCCTTTAACCGGCTGAAAGAAGCGGTGGCCTCTGCGCCAGTTCTGGCACACTTCCGGCCGGAAAGGACGATCTACGTAGAGACGGACGCTTCCAATACAGTAACGGCAGGGGTCCTTTCTTAATACGCTAACGATAGCGAGACCCTCCACCCAGTAGCCTTCTTTAGCAAATCCATAACGGAAGCCGAGCAGAACTACGCTATCTATAACAAAGAACTGCTGGCTATTATACAGGCGTTCGAGGAGTGGAAGCCAGAGCTTATAGCTAGAAAGAGCACGGTCCAGGTCCTTACGGACTACCAGTCGCTGACCTACTTTATAAAGACGCAGAAGCTCTTACGACGTCAAGCACAGTAGGCTGCCTACCTATCCGGGTTCGACTTTAAGATTACCTATCGACCCGGAGCTTAAAACGGAAAGGCTAACGCACTAACGAGAAGAGAAGGGAAAACCAGCCGCGCGAAAGAAGATCCTAACATGTTCCAGAAGGTACTAACCGAGCGGATAGTAGACGCAGAGGTATTGAAAGAGGTAGGGGTCTGCGCGGTAGAACCGGCCCCTAAGGAAGAAACTCTCTACGAGAAGGTAAAACAGCTTAACTAGCAGCAGAAGCTCGGCAAAACCGGCTCAGGAAAGCTAACAGTTCTGGAAGAACTAATTACGGAGGTCATACAGCTAGTCTATAACTCTATGGATGTTGGCTACGCCGGAGCGAAGAAAACGATGCAGGCCGTAAGAACGATCTACTGGTTTCCGCGGATCTACGAGCGGATCCACCGGTTTATCGCTAATTGCTACGTATATCGAGCCGCGAAGCCCCGTTACGGTCTTCCGGCGGGTCTACTAAAGCCACTTCCGATCCCCGAGAAGCCGTAGCAGCACATTACGATAGATTTCGTAACCGGCCTGCCGGAATCCGATAGATACGATGCCACCCTTAACGTAGTAGATAGGCTGAGCAAAGAGCGCCACTTCATCCCCTGTCAAGCGAGAGACGAAGGAACTACTGCGGAAGAGACCGCGCGGATGCTAATTAGACACATATAGAAGCACTATAGCCTGCCGGACACTATCACTACGGATAGGGGTCCTCAATTCACTGCCGACGTATAGAAAGCTATCAACCAAGCTCTCGGAATTCGTAGAAAGCTTAGCACCGCTGCTTACCCTTAAACTGACGGTCAGTCTGAAGTGGCTAATCGCGAGATAGAGCGATATCTGCGAACCTTCTGCGGCTATTATTAAGAAAAGTGGGTCGAGATGCTGCCAATAGCTAAGTTCTGCGCCAATTTAGCACGGTCAGAAGCAACGTCGCTAGCGCCGTTCGAAATAACGTATAGCTATCTTCCGAGAATGAGTTTCCAGCCGCCGAGCGACGCCGGCCCGCCGGAGCTTTCTACTACCACCGCTACGTCGTCAAGGAGAGTCGCCGCCGCGGTGGCAGAAGCGCTACGATCTTAGATAGAAGAAGCAATCAAGGTAGCGAAAGACGCGATAGAATCGGCTCAGAAGAAGATAGTAACTCGAGCTAATAAGAAGCGGTCACTGATAGAATTCGAGAAAGGCCAAAAGGTATAGCTCAACACGCAAAACCTAAGGCTAAAAGGCAACGCCAAGCTCAATCTACGCTACGTAGGTCCGTTCAAGATAATAGAAAAGAGGTCGCCGGTAACCTATCGGCTCTAGTTACCGAAATCGTTCCGGATCTACGATGTCTTCCATTCGGACCTGTTAAGCTTGGACCCTAAAGACGGCCTGCCGGAACAGGGGTTCGCTAAACCCCCGCTGGTCGAGATAGACGGTAATAAAGAAGAATAGGAGGTAGAAGACGTAATGGACGTAAAGAAGACGAGGGGGTCTATTAAAGCAAGGATCTCGTAGAAGGGGTAGCCGGAAGACTATAAATAGTATCTAATCGAGAACCTCCGGAATTTGGCGGAGCTGCTTAGGGAGTTCTACGTGCAGAACCCGAAGAAGCCGAAACCCGGATAGCTCCGAAACTGACGACCTCCGAAAGAGACAGAAGAAAAAGAAGAAAGCCGCGTCTGCTCTACTAGCGCGGAAGCCGATAAAGACGATCGTAACGGTCGCCTTTAGGGAGGTCTTCGACGCGGCCACTACCCACTGCCGGTTCGGCCGCCAGCTCGCTAACGCCGTAGCGTGCCAGCGCCGCCGACCCTATAGTAGGTAAAGGCTTTAGTAGAAGAGAAAAAGAAGAAGAAAAACGGCGCCGCGGAAAGATCTATATAGACCTCCGAGGCGACGCACAGACCAGCCAAGCCGCAGCTTAGAAGACTGCAGATCAGATCAGATAGCGTTGATTATATAAACGCCGAGTGAAGGACTTCAGATGCCGACGACGTAAGAAATTCAAGAAGCGATAAAGAGAACGTTGTTTTTTATAGAAGACGGAAGAGGTAACATTACTATTAGAGGGGATTTTCGAGAAGGAATCAAAAAAAAAAGTGGAGATTTTCGGATAGATAGGATGACTAAGCGGTCGAGGGCAACCGCAGGTAAGGGAGGGGGGTAGTGTTACAGCGGCAGAAAGGAGTAGGACTGAGTAATAGGGTGGACCCTTGGAATTTCGGCTCGGCCCAGAAGGGCCGAGCCGGGCCTTAGCAACCACTACTACGAAAGCCTACTACCACTACTACATAGATTCCTTTCCCTCCTCAGTTCGAGATATAGTTATCAAAAAGGCCGTATTGAATCATATCTGCGTGCCCGGATTAGGACCCTACTAGGTCCTACTAACACTACACTATACTACACTGTACAGAAAGGGGGCAGGAGGAGGGGAACAGCTATAAGACAGGTAAGAATAAGAGTAAGAATAAGAAGGGATAAGAGCAACATTGTCCGAAAATTTCTTATATACTACCTTAGGGTAGCTTACTAGCTACTACCCCCTAGTACTAGGGCAGCCGACTCCACACCCGAAATCTCAATTACCTCCTAGCCGGCAGGGGCCCTAACACTAGAAGGAGTAGAAGGGTAGCTTAGCAACATCCTATTGCTTATTAATATAGCACCTAAGACGTTAGCTAGGACTGTATAAAGGGGGAAGACTATACGAACCGGAAGCAGAGTTGTTAGTTAAGCTAAACGTCCTACAGCTAGAGGTAGAGGTATAGGAGGACAGGCCGGCAACTATAAGAGAACTATAACAGCACTAGGCGGACGGAATAGCAGCGTTGGTAGTGGTAGTTGTAGTTGGTAGTAGTAGTAGTAGTAGTGGTTGTAGTAATAGTAGTAGTAGTAGACGGCTAGGCAGATAGGTAGCAGATATAGGAATAGGAGAGAAAGAGAAGAAGAGAGAGAGAGGAGGGGAAGGGCTAATATACAGAGTAGTAGCTACCTGCTGTGTAAGGCAACGGCAACTAGGGCAGCTGCTACAACCGTATAAGGGAGGGCAAACAAGGCAACTACGATCTAGTGCCTAGACAAGTGACGGCCCTTTAGACGACCGGACAGAGACAGGAACATCTACCTAAGAGCTGGACTCTAGACAAAACCAGGGTATAGGGACAGAACCAGACGGCCCGCTACTGCAAGACCGTACAGCTAAGAGGCAGAGTACATAGCTAGAGCTATAGGGTAGGAGGTAAATAGTTAGATAGGACCGAGCACCTCCTGCACCTTCGTAACCGCTTGCAGGTCCTCCTCTGCCTTAGTCTCGGCATCCTTAAAGTAGCAAACGGAATCGGTTAAGATTAGGTAGAAGCGATCTAGCACTACCTGCCTTCCCTGCTTGTAGGTCCTCCTCTGCCTTAGCTACAGGAGCTAGAGGGACAGGTCTAAGGTTGCAACAGCATAGAAGGAGGGCATCTAGCAGGCATTGCCGACTAGCAAGCGCCTAGACGAAGACAGGAAAGCACTACCTGCTAGAGGAGCCCTAAGAGCTAAGGGTATACGATACGCCGTTGTATAAAAGAAGCACTATAAGACGGGAGGGGGGTATTGTTAGGGGGCGCTGCCCAGCCCAGGTCCTGGACCTAAGCCAGCCGTCGCCCTAAGGACTGCAACTTAGCAGCGCCAGTATAACCCTACCCTCTATACAGAGTTACCGACACGACCCTACTCCTGTACAGAGGGAGAATCCTATAGCCCTATATAGAGAGGAATTGCCGCCCCTCTAAACAGAGGGAAAACTCTGCATTACTATATAGAGAGAAACTCCCGATCCTCTATACGGAGTGTAAACCTTGCATCCCTATATAAAGGGAAATTGCTGGCTTGGCTTCGTAGGTACAAATTATACAGCAACAGACGACGAAGGAACTGCCTATTAGTTCCTTTATATAGATACCTAGCCTTAAGTTTCTAAATCAAGATTCTTAAGCCCTTATAGAGAGGAAAACGAAGCGGTAAGGGCCGAGAAGGAATCGGCAGAGACTATTATTGATATGCTAGAAAACTAAGCAGCAAACCGACTAGCACAACTGAAGGAGATAAAGACTCAGTTAGCTAAGATAGAAGCAGTAATGTTGTCGGCGCCGCCACTACATCGAGAAGAACAAGCAGAGACCGCCTTACTAGCGGCCTATAGTTAAGGCGGCACCTCGATAACGTTACTACCTAACCTATCGGCGTTTAGAGGCGGAGACCCCGAAGACTAGGAGGCGTTTAAGAAAAAGATAAAGAACAAGATAGACCGCGATTATGCCAGAAACAGTAAAGAAGATAGGCTGGCCTACCTAGAGTCCCGGTTAGAAGGTAAAGCTTTTTCGCTAGTAGCGGACCTAGAAGAGGTAACCGCTAAAGAAGCAATCAAAGCGCTGAACCAACGCTTCGGAGATCCCTTCTGGAAGAAGACAGCCTGCAAGCAACTAGATAAGATCAACTAGAACCGGCAGACGTTTAAGGAGTTCTACAGACTGTTTAGAAAATATGCTATTAGAGCTAGAGTGTCAGAAGATAAGCAGCTCTACCTATTAAGGCAGAAGCTAAACCCTGAACTGGCCGCAGCTATAGCGTCGGTAGAAGACGAAGACCTTAAGAGCTTCGTGCAATAAGCAAGAGTCACTGCTAGAAACCTAAGCGCTTACACGAAATCGCGCGAATCAAACCAGAAACCGTTAATAACGCAGGCAACGCGACCCCCTACACCTTTCCGGAGAGCGCCTTAGCAGCTATCTTACTCGCCGCGTTCGTCGTTCGTTCCCACTTGCTACGCGTGCGGAAAGCCTAGCTATATCGCTACAAGATGCCAAGCGACGGATCAACAGAAGCAGGAGTATCGTGCTACGAAGCAGCAGCCGCAGAGAAAGACTATCTAAGCCATCGAGCCGGCTCCGATCGATACCGACAGTGTAGATAGTAGAGTGCCTCTGCGAATATTAGGAAAAGACCAGCTAGACGGATAGGCCCCCTATCTAGCAAGGACAATAGGGCACTAACGCGACCCGCGTTACCGGAAGAAGAGAGCATTAACAGCTGTAACGACCCGCTCTCGGCAGCGGTAGAAGTAAATACGGAAACAGCTATTATCCTTCTAATTACTATCTACCCCCTTAATAGCTCGCAAGGCCCCCTTTATTTAAGGGCCTTTATCGACACAGGAGCCCTTATCGGCGCGGCGATCCACTATCGACTAGTTTAGAAACTAATAAAAGGATACAGTTATCCTATAGAACTAACGTCGCCGACGCGAATTTCAGCATACAACGGACAAGACAGTGAGAGTGTTACACACTACGTGCCACTAAAGACCACCTTAGCTGGCTGCACTACGGAAGCGACGTTCCGAATTGAAGATATTAGAAGGTTTAACATTATTATAGGACAGAAATAGATAAAGAACCAGAAAGCCGTTATTAACGTAGACGAAGGCACCCTCAGTTTCAAGACCTAGCAGAGCGGGGTCGCCGCCGCTAAATCGGTTACCGTCGTCGCCGCGAAGTCGAACGTTACGACTATCGAAGCGGTTCTGATAGACCGGTCCGATCCTCCAAACACGATCAGAATAATAAGCTCGGAGGCTTTAACGACCCTCGCGAGGTCGCTGGACAATAAGATTTACACTATCTTAATAAAGGACATCGAAGACTACTAGAAGATAATAGCGGAAGAAGAAGTAGATCTGCTAGAGGTGTTACCGAAAGAGCTCTACGGCTACACTAACGTGTTCTTAAAAGCCGACTCCAACCTCCTGCTGCTCTACCGACCAGAATACGACAACAAGATCCGGTTAAAAGAAGAGGCTACACTGCCAAGAACCGAGCCCTTAAGAAGACTATCGCTAGCTAAGCTGGACTAGGTAGAAGTGTTTGTTCGAGAAAACCTAGCAAAGAAGTTTATTAAGCCAAGCTCTACAGAATTTGCGTCGCCGATTCTTTTCGTACAGAAACCCGGAGGTAGTCTCCGACTGTACGTAGACTACCGAGGCCTTAATAAGGTTACTAAGAGAGATGTGTATCCGCTACCGCTAATCAGTAAGACTATACAACGAGTAGCTAAAGCTAAGTAGTTCAGTAAGCTAGATATTCGACAAGCGTTCTACCGACTAAGGAATAAGGAAGGGCAAACGGAAGATCTTACGACGTTTGCCACACGCATAGGCAATTTTAAGTAGTTAGTAATGCCCTTCGGTCTTACTAACGCGCCGGCAGTGTAGCAGCGTTTTATAAACTACACCTTTGTAGACATACTAGAACGATTCGTGTCTATCTACTTAGACGACATTCTTATCTACACTAATAGGACGAGAGAACAGCATACAGACTGCATCGAGAAGGTGCTAACTAGGCTCCGCGAAGTCGGATTGAACGCGGACACGAAGAAGAGCGAGTTCTATTAGACCGAGGTCAAATATCTCAGTCTTATCGTCAGAAGAGAAGGGATTTAGATAGACCCCTTAAAGGTCGCTGCCGTAGCGGAATGGAAGCAGCCGAAATCCGGAACTACTACGCAAATCAGAGCGTTTCTCGGATTCTGCAGCTACTATCGACGGTTTATTAAGGACTTTAGCAAGATAGCGAGACCCCTGAACGAAGCGTTAAAGAAGGAGGCCGCTAGCCTATAGAATAAGAAGTGCACAGAGGCTTTCAATCGACTAAAAGACGCAGTAGCCTCGGCGCCAGTGCTGGCGCACTTTCGACCGGAAAAAACGATCTACTTAGAAACAGACGCATCCGATACAGTAACGGCAGGGGTCCTTTCGCAGTATAATAACGCCGACGAGACCCTCTATCCAGTAGCTTTCTTCAGCAAATCTATAAATAAAGCTAAGCGGAACTACACTATCTACGACAAAGAATTGTTAGCTATTAATTAGGCTTTCAAGGAGTGGAAGCCAGAACTTATAGCTAGACAGAGCATAGTCCAGGTCCTTACAGACTACCAGTTACTGACCTACTTTATAAAAACGCAGAAGCTATTGCGCCGTTAGGCCTAGTAGGCCGCCTACTTATCTGGATTCGACTTTAAGATTACCTATCGACCTAGAGCTCAAAATAGAAAGGCTAATGCGCTAATAAGAAGAGAAGGAAAGACTAGCCGCGCAAAAGAAGATCCGAATATGTTTCAGAAGGTGTTGACCAAACAGATAGTAGACGCCAAGGTGTTAAAAGAAGCAGGGATCTGTGCGATAGAACCGCTAACTAAGGAAGAGACGCTCTACGAGAAAGTGGAACGGCTTAACTAGCAGCAGAAGCTCGGCAAAACCGGCTTAGGAAAGCTAATAGTTCTGGAAGAACTAATCGCAGAGGTTATCCAGTTGGTCTACGGTTCTAAGGATGTTAGTTACGCTAGCTTAAAGAAGACGATAGAAGCTGTAAGGACGATCTACTAGTTCCCGCGGATCTTCGAGCGGATACACCGGTTTATTGCCAACTGCTACGTCTGCCGAGCCGCGAAGCTACGACACGGCCTTCCGGCCGGTCTGTTGAAGCTACTTCTAATCCCCGAGAAACTGTAGCAGCATATTACGATAGATTTCGTAACC
Organism: Pseudocercospora ulei; assembly: GCA_016165855.1. Lineage (NCBI taxonomy): Eukaryota > Fungi > Ascomycota > Dothideomycetes > Mycosphaerellales > Mycosphaerellaceae > Pseudocercospora > Pseudocercospora ulei. The sequence continues at coordinate 5,216,600 of JACWNB010000003.1, forward strand.
GGCCTGCCGGACTCCGGTAGATATAACGCTACGCTAAATGCAGTAGATCGACTAAGTAAAGAACGCCACTTTATCCCCTGCCGAGCGAAGGATAAAGGAACTACTACAGAAGAAACAGCGAGAATGCTAATCCAGCACGTATAGGAGCACTATAGCCTGCTGGACACTATTACTACAGATAGGGGTCCTTAATTTACTGCTAATGTATAGAAGGCTATTAACTATACTCTTAGAATTTATAGGAAGCTCAGCACGGCCGCTTACCCTCAAACCGACGGTCAGTTAGAAGTAGCTAACTGCGAGATAGAGAAATATCTACGAATCTTCTACAGTTATTATTAAGCAGAGTGGGTTAAGGTGTTGCCGATAGCCAAATTCTGCACTAATTCAGCACGATTAGAAGCCACCTTGCTGGCGCCGTTTAAGATAACCTATAGTTATCTTCTGAGGATAAGCTTTCAACTGCTAAACAAATCTAGCTCTTCGGAATCTCCTACTAGCACTTCGTTAAAGAGAGTCGCCGCTGCGGCGGCTAAAGCACTTAAGGCTCAAATAGAAGAAGCGATTAAGGTAGCGAAGGAAGCGACAGAATCGGCTTAGAAGAAGATAGTAACTCGAACTAATAGAAAGCGGTTACTAATAGAATTCGAAGAAGGCCAAAAGGTATAGCTTAACACACGGAACCTAAGGCTAAAAGGCAATGCCAAGCTCAACCCTCGTTACGTAGGCCTGTTTAAGATCGTAGAAAAGAGGTCGCTAGTAACTTATCGACTCTAGCTACCAAATTCGTTCCGGATCTACGATGTCTTTTATTCGGATCTGCTGAGTTTGGACCCTAAAGACGGTCTTCCGGATTAGGGGTTCGCTAAACCCCTACTAATCGAGATAGACGGTAAAGAAGAAGAATAGGAGGTAGAAGACGTAATAGATATACGAAAGATAATAGGATCCGTCAAAGCAAGGATCTCGTAGAAGGGATAGCTAGAAGACTATAAATAGTATCTGATCGAGAATCTCTAGAATTTGGAAAAGCTGCTAAAGGAGTTCTATACGCAGAATCCGGAGAGGCCAAAGCCTAAGTAGCTCCGAAGCTAATAGTTACAGAAGAAGAAGAAAAGCCGCGTCCGCTCTATTAGTGTAGAAGCTAATAAAGACGATCGTAGCAATCGCTTTGCTAGAGTCTTCGACGCGGCCACTACCTACCACCAGTTCGACGCGACGGTCGATGACTCTGCCCTAAACAAATAAAGCAGCGTCAGCGCCGCCGGCCCTGCAGTAGGTAAGGTCTTTGGTAGAGAAAGAAAAAAGACGAAGAAACGGCGCTGCAGACAGATCTATATAGACCTCTGCAGCGGCGCACAGACCGGTTACGCCGTAGCTTAGGTAACCGCTGGCTCCAACCAGATAGCACGGATTAGATAGACAACAAGCGAAGACGTTAGATAGCGACGATGTAAATCGAAAAAAAAAAAGAATAAAGAATAAAGAGAAAGAGAGAGATAAGTAAGCGGTCGAGGTCGACCGCTAGTAAGGGAGGGGGGTAGTGTTGCAACGGCAGAAAGAGGTAGGACTAAGTAATAGGGTAGATCCTCAGAATTTTGGCTCGGCCCTTCCGGACCAAGCCGGGCCTTGGCACACTACCCCTAAAGCTCTTACCTACCACTACATAGATTCCTTTCCCTCCTTAGTTCGAGATATAGTTATCAAAAAGGCTGTATTGAATTATATCTGCGTGCCCGGATCAGAGCACTGCAGACACACCTATATAGGGCCCTCTGTAGTAGCGCACAGACTAGCTACAGCACCGATTAGATAGCTGTTAGCTTAGATCAGATAGCTCCGATTAGATAGACACTAAGTAGAAGGCTTTAGATAGCGACGATATAAAAAGGAAGCAGATAAAGAAAGGACGGTGTTTTTAAGATAGAAGAAAGAAAGAGGTAACGTCGATTTTAAGAAGAATTCTCGCAAAGAAAGCTGCGAACTAAAAGAAAAAGAAGATAATAAAGTGGACAAAAAAGACGAAGAAAACGACGCTGGAAAAGAAGAAGAAAAAGAGGCAGAAGAGCAAGAATAGATAATGGAACAGAAGGACCTAATTAGCTGGAATAAGGTCGAAGGGGCGGAAGGGATAAGTAAGCAGTCGAGGGCGACCGCTAGTAAGGGAGGGGGTAGTGTTACAGCAGCAGAAAGGGGTAGGAGTAAGTAATAGGGTAGACCCTTGGAATTTTGGCTTAGCCCTTCTGGACTAAGCCGGGCCTTGGCACACTACCCCTAAAGCCCTTACCTACCGCCGTATAGATTCCTTTCCCTCTTTAGTTTAAGGTATAGTTATTAAAACAGCTATATTAAATTATATCTGCGCGCTCGGATTAACCTCTACAAAGGCTTATATCTGCGCGTACGTAGATTCCTTTCCCTCCTTAGTTTGAGATATATAATGTAACGTAGTACACTTAAGCTAAAAGATACTAATTAAGTAACTTAGAAGTAACTTAACTAATGTATACTAGATATATAAACCTTTAGGTCTTGGGTTTTATAACTGGACCCACCAATCCGTATTACTACTGCCTGCCCTAGCAGCTTACGACCTTGTAAGCTGCGCTTACTTACAGGTTACATACGCTATCGTACAGCCCCCCTATACAGCGTGTGCAATCAACCCCCTCCGGCAGGTCTGCATACAGCTAGCTAGACCTTTACCGGGTCTGCCTTATATGTATAGAATAGTGGACAACAGAACGAGTTATGCTACTGTTGCGGCGGTGGAAAGAGGTAGGACAGATTGATAGGGTGGACCCTTGGAATTTCGGCTCAGCCCGTCCGGGCCGAGCCGGGCCTTGGCACCACCACCTCTACGGAAGCCCACTACCACCACTACATAGATTCCTTTCTCTCCTTAGTTCGAGATATAGTTATCAAAAAGGCCGTATTAAATTATATCTGCGTGCCCGGATTATTATATCTCGAACTCTCTCTCTACACTAACACCCGCGCTGCGCGAAAGGGCCCGTCGAACTATCCGGAAACCCGAATAACGCACGCGCACCAACACCAACATCAACAACAACCCCTAAAGGCACTGCGAGAAGATAGAAGGCTTCTCGACGGTAGAGAGCGGCGTAACAGGCCGCCGCGGAAAGAGAAAGACGGACAGAGCAAGCAGGCGCTCCAGTGTTATTAATAACGAGATTATTATTAGAGGTTTTACGGCGGAAGAGACCGCTAAGTTCAAGGAACGAATAGCTAAGTATAGGAAGATCCACGACTGTACGATCGAGGAACTGGAAGACTACGTAAACGAGAACAGGATAGGAAAGGTCTACGATAGTATAGACCTTATTAAGACGCTGTTTCTTAGAACGCTAGAAGAAAACAGACAACTAAGAGAAGAAACTAAAGCGGTAAGGACCGAGAAGGAATCGGCGGAAACGATCATCGACGTGTTAGAAAACCAGGCGGCAAATCGAATAGCGCAGTTAAAGGCGCTAAAGGATCAACTAACCGACATAGAAGCAGCGAAGTCGTCGCCGCCACTGCGCCGAGAAACCTACGAGGAGACCGCCTTACTAGCGGCCTATAGTCAAGGTAGCACTACGATAACGCCACTGCTGGACCTACCTGCTTTCGGTAGCGGAGACCCTAAAGCGTAGGAGGCATTTAAGAAGAAGATCAAGAACAAGATAAGCCGCGATTACGCATCGAGCAGCGAAGAGGATAGATTGGCGTACCTGGAATCGCGATTAGAAGGTGAAGCTTTTTCGCTAGTGGCGGACCTAGAAGAAGTGACAGCCGACGACGCTATTAAAGCGCTGGACCAGCGTTTCGGAGACCCCTTCCGAAAGAAGACGGCCTGCGAGCAGCTAGATAAGATCAACCAGAACCGTCAGACGTTCGAAGAGTTCTACGGACTGTTTAGGAAATACGCTATCAGAGCGAGAGTGGCAGAAGATAAGCAGCTGCACCTACTGAGGCAGAAATTAAGCCCTAAGCTCGCCGCAGCTATAGCGTTAGTAGAAGACGAAGACCTTTAGAGCTTCGTACATTAAGCGAGAGTCACCGCTAGAAACTTGAACGTATACGGAAAACCGACGACACGTAAACTGATTCAGAAGCTGTCAGCGCAGCCGACAAGAGCCCCCGCGCCCTTTCGACGAACTCCCTAGCAGTCGCTATATTCACTACGATCGGCGTTCGTCCCTACCTGCTACGCGTGTAGAAAACCCGGCCATATCGCTACGAGATGCCAAGCAACGGCACAGCAGAAGCAAGAGTATCGAGCAACGAAGCAGCCGCCACTGCCGAGAAAGACTATTCAAGCTATCGAACCGGCTCTAAACGACACGGACAGCGTAGACGGCGGGGTGCAGTTAAGAATTATAGGAAAAGACTAGCTGGAAGGATAGGCCCCCTATCTAGCACTAACAATAGGGCACCGAATCGAAGCGAATCGCTACGAGAAGAAAGCATTAACAGCTGCAGCGACCCGCTCTCAGCGGCGGTAGAAGTGAACACGGAAACAGCCATTATCCTTCTAATTACTGTCTACTCCCTCGACGGATCGGGCAAACCCCTCCAGCTAAAAGCTTTTATCGACACCGGAGCTCTTATCGGCGCGGCGATCCACTACCGACTGGTCCGGAAGCTGACGAATAGATACGGTTATCTGGTGGAACTGGCGTCGCTAACGAAGATTTCGGCATATAACGGACAAGACACGGAAAGCGTTACGCACTACGTGCCGCTAAAGACTACCCTGGCAGGTCGCACTACGGAAGCGACGTTCCGAATTATAGATATAGGAAGGTTTGACATTATTATATAGCAGAAATAGATGAAAAACCAGGGGGCGATTATTGACGTAGGAGAAGGCACACTCGGATTTAGAAAAGAGAACAGCGGCTTACCCGCCGTCCAACCAATCGCCGAATCGGTCACGGTGGCCGACGCCAAACCGAACATTATAACGATGGAAGCGACTCCGTCCGATCGTCCCGCACCCTCGGTTACCGTCGGAATAATAAGTTCAGAAGCAATAACGACCCTCGCGAAGTCGCTGAGCAACGAGATCTACGCTATCTCGATAAAAGACATAGAAGACTACCGGAAGATAATGGCGGAAGAAGAGGTAGATCTACTAGAGGTGCTGCCAAACGAGCTCTATAGTTACGCTGACGTCTTCTTAAAAGCAGACTCCAACCTCCTGCCGCTCTACCAGCTGGAATACGATAATAAGATCAGGTTGAAAGAAGGGGCCACATTGCTAAGAACCGAGCCCCTAAGACGACTGTCGCCGGCCGAATTGGACTAAGTAGAGGTGTTTGTTCGCGAAAACCTGGCGAAGAAGTTTATTACGCCGAGTTCTGCCGAATACGCGTTACCGATCCTTTTCGTACGAAAGCCCGGAGGTAGTTTGCGACTCTACGTAGACTATCGAGGCCTTAATAAGGTTACCAAGAGAGACGTGTATCCACTGCCGCTAATTAACGAGACTATACAGCGAGTAGCTAAAGCTAAATGGTTTAGCAAACTGGACATCCGCCAAGCGTTCTATCGACTAAGGAATAAAGAAGGGCAGACAGAAGACCTTACGACGTTCGCGACGCGTATAGGCAATTTCAAGTAGTTGGTAATGCCTTTCGGACTTACTAACACGCCGGCAGTATAGCAACGCTTTATAAACCACACCTTTATGGACATGTTGGAACGGTTCGTGTCAATTTACCTGGACGACATCCTTATCTACACCGATGGAACGAGAGAGCAACACACGGACCACATCGAGAGAGTGTTGAAAAGGCTCCGCGAGGTAGGATTAAACGCGGACACGAAGAAGAGCGAGTTCTATTAAACCGAGGTCAAATATCTCGGTCTTATTGTCGGAAGAGATAGAATTTGTATAGACCCCTTAAAGGTCGTCGCCGTCGCGGAATGGAAGCAGCCGAAATCCGGAAACACTACGCAGATCAGAGCGTTTCTCGGCTTCTGCAGCTACTATCGACGGTTTATTAAGGACTTCAGCAAGATAGCGAGACCCCTGAACGAGGCGCTAAAGAAAGAGGCCGCAGGCCTATAGAATAAGAGGTGCACAGAAGCCTTTAACCGGCTAAAAGAAGCAGTAGCCTCTGCACTAGTGCTAGCGCACTTCCGGCCAGAAAAGACGATCTACGTAGAAACTGTAAGGGGCTCAAGAATCTTGGTTCAGAAACTTGAGGTCGGGTATCTACATAAAGGAACTGATAGGCAGTTCCTTCGTCGTCTGCTCTGTACGATTTGTATCTACGAAGCCAAGCCAGCAATTTCCCCTCTGTGCAGGGGTGCAAGTTTCACCCTCTATACAGAGGATTAGGAGTTACCTTCTCTGTACGGTAGTGCAGGGTCTTTCCCCTAATCCGAGGGGCAGTAGCTCCCCTTTGTACAGGACCGCGGTGTTCTCCCTCTATACGGGAGTGGGGTCCTATCGGTAGCTCTGTACAGAGGGTAGGGTCGTGCTGGCGCTGCTAAGTCGCAGTCCTCGGGGCGACGGTCGGCTTAGGTCGGGTTTAGGACCTAGGCCAGGCGGCGCCCCCTAACAATACCCCCCCCCTCCCCTTCTCGTAGTGTTTCTTCTGTATAGCGGCGTGCTTACACTACCCAGCTCCCGCCGTCCCTTTGGCAGGTCGCGGCTTCCTATTTTTTTTTTGGGTCGTCCGAGTCGTCGTCTATCGTCGCTTCCCCCTAGGTCGCGGTTGCCTCTTGCTATTTTACTTGTTTGCAGCAGCTGCCCTGCTTGCTACTCCCCCTCTGGCAGGCACTGTCCCCTATAGTAGGCAGTCTGCTTAATCCCTCTCTCTCTTCTTCCCTTCCCCCTTCTCTTCTCCCTGTACACTGTACACTACTATCCGCTACTATCTACTAACTGCCAACTACTAACTACTAACTAGCTACCAACTACTACTAGCTACTATCTACTACTAGCTACTATGTCGTCCGCCCCGTCTGGTGCTTCCCTCGTCGTTGCTGGCCCCGCTACGCCCCCTCGTCCGGCTGGGGTCCCCCCCTACTTCGAGCTCGTACAGTAGGACCCTTAACTTAACCGGCAGCTGCGCTTCCGGTTCGTACAGATTCTCGTCTTCTGTACGGTCTTAGCTGACGTTCTAGGTGCTACACTCGCGAGCAGCAGGATGCAGCCGGGCTCCCCTTCTATGCCTTCTAGTGTAACTCCGCCCGGGTTACACTACAGCGGGTAGCTACGGCCTGCCTGTCGTACGTTAACGCCCTCCTTATTGCTACCTAGGGCCAGCTTTGTGCCCCCTGCCCTAACTCCCCCCGGCCTACACTTAGCCTATACCGCCTCCTAGGTTTCTGGGCAGGGGTGTATACCTCGTATAAGTGGAAGGATGGCTCCTTCTACTGCCCCTTCCGCCGTCCAGGGGAGGCACGTAGGGGTGGGGGGGTGCTTCTGCTTCCTGGGGCTGGCCCCGGTAGGGGTGGGGGCCTGGCCGGGCCCGAGGTAGTGGAGGTGTCAGATAATAAGTAGGTAGTTCTAGTCCCTAGGGGGGGGTAGTGGCTAGTAAGCTACCCCCCCCCCCTCCCCTAGATAGTGTAAGAAATTTCGGACAGTGTCCCTCTTAGCTCGTCTTATTTCTACTCCCCCTCCTATTTGTCTCTTGGCTGTTCCTTCCTTCTAGCCCTTATCCTATACAGTGTCGTACGATATTGTGTTAGTAGGGCCTTGTAGTGTCCTACGTCGTAGTATTCGATCCTTTAACAACCTAGGTCTGTCCGCAGCTACCCTGTCCTTAGGGTGGATCGTGCCCCCTTCCGCTGTACGACGCGGTGTTACTGTTACTGGGCAGGGGGATGGTTCTCCTCCTATCTGTCTAGCGCAGCTGTTTCCTGTAGAGCCTCGTACAGTTCCTACGTAGGCTCTGCCCATCCTCTCTATTTTACTAAGTACTCTACCTTCCCCCGCTTCTTCCGACTCTTAATGATCCTCTCTACTTTATACTCTTCCTAGCCGTCGGTAATAATTGCAGGTGGGCGCGCGTCGTTAGTCGTCTAGTGCAGCAGGGGGTCCGTGTTCGCTGGTCGTACGAGGTCTACGTAGAAGACTGGGTGAATCCCTAGGGGAGTGTTTAGTCGTACGGCATATGTCCCTACCGGTCGGATTACCGTAAACTTCCTGTTCCTCCAATCTAGCTTCTTGCTCGGCCGGTCCGTACGGATGTTCCGCTGGTTTAGCTAGACCTCGTCCCCTGCCTCGTACCTTAGTGCAGCCTGTCGTCCCTTGTTCGCCTGCTCTTCCGCATTCTGCTAAGCTATAGCTAGGCTCGCCTTTGCCTATTAGTAGGCGTTCGTAATCGTCCGTACGATGGCCTCTCCTTGCTGGATAAGGGATCGTACAGGGCGCGGGGTGTTACTACTTAGGGTCGGTAGGAGCGGGGAATGGTTATATCTATAGGTCGTAAAGAAGGGGGACAGTCCTGTAGCATCGGCTATACAGCTGTTAATAGCTAGCTCTGCTATTAGGAGGAGGCAGTTCCAGTTCGTCTAGTTATAGTCGACGTACGCTCGGAGGTACGCTTCCAAGGTTGAATTGACCCTCTCCGTCGCCCCGTCCGTCTGCAGGTGCTATGCGGTTAACAGGCGACGCTCTACCTTTAGCAACTGGCAGATCCGTGCCTAGAGCTGGCTTGTAAACTGCGTCCCCCGGTCTAATACAATAGACCTAGGGAAACCGTGCTTGCTGAACGTCGTCCGGATAAAGGCCTAGGCGGTATCTTTAGCCGTAATGGAGTCCATCCCCTCTAGTATTACCCCCTTTGTTAGCTTGTCCGTAACTACTATAATGTTTTGCCGTCCGTCGCTCTTAGGGAGGTTAGTAATGAAGTCTACAGTTAGATCTTGCTAGGGACGGTCCGGTATCGGCAGGGGCTTCAGCAGCCTGTGTTTTAGCTCGCGCTAGGGCTTCGTCCGTCTGCATACATCGCAGTTCCGTACGAACCTGCGAATGTCTTTCGCTATCGCTGGCTAGTAGTAGTCCTAGGCGATAATGCTGTACGTCTCCTCGCGCCCTAGGTGCCTAGTAGCTACAGAGTTATATGCCTATTGTATTAGGTTTATACAGAGCTTCCCGTCCTCTAGGACCTATATCCGATTCCTAAACCTTAGGTTGTTCTCCTCGTCTACTGAGCACTCAGCTATCGACACCTTAAGGTGGAGCTCGGCTAGGAGCTTTCGTTGCCCTCCCTGGATCGCCGTACAGGCCCCTCGGTATACCTCGTCCTTTTCCACTGCTTCTTCCTATGCTTGCAGTTAGGGTTCCTATAGGTGTGTCGCTGCTAGGCAGATAGTCTCCCCGCCTGGCTCCCCTTTAAACATCTGGAATGTTCGTAACTTCAGCCGGTCGTCCTCGTACGTCGTTGGCATGTCCTAGTCCCGTCTGGACAGAGCATCAGCCCTGCTGTTGTCCTTACCCTTACAGTACTAGAGTTTGATATTAAAACGGCTTAGGTACATTGCCTATCGTACGTGCCTCTTAGACAGCTTCCGGGGTTAAGTAAAGTACTCCAAGTTCTTATAGTCCGTTAGGGCGAGGAACTCGGGCACTAAGCGGAGTTCTCTATCCCAGACTTTACAACACTGTACGACTGCCAGCAATTCTTTGTCGTAGATAGGGTAGTTGCACTTAGCTAGGGAGTTCTTCTTAGAGAAATACGCGTATAGGTGTAGGAGTCCGTCCGAGCCTACCTGTAACAGGATACCCCTAATGCAGTACCCCGAGGAGTCAGTTTCTAGTATTGTCGTACGCTCCGGGTCGAAAGCAGCAAGCGTTGGTCCTGTAGTAAAGAGTACCTTTAGCTTGTTAAAGCTCTTATCGCATTCGTCCGTCCATTTGAACTGCTTGTCTTTGTACGTTAGCTTAACTAGGGGTTGTACGATCTCCGAGTAGTTCCGTATAAACTGGCGATAGAAGTTGGCAAACCTAAGAAATTCCCGTACGCCCTTAACGTTCGTAGGCGGCTTCTATTGCTTAATGGCGTCAATCTTCTTCCTATCTATGCTGATGCCCTTCCCTGCCTCGATAATGAAACCTAGGTATTTCGTACGTTGGACACCGAATTCGCATTTGTCGATGTCGAGGTACAAGCCAGCCTGCTGCAGCCGGTCCAGCACCTTCTTAACATCTCGTACGTAATCTGCGTAAGTGCCGTCCGTAAAAACTAGGGTGTCGTCGAGGTATGCCGAGCAGATGTCGTCTAATAACCCCTATAGGGACTTGTTAATGTACCTTTGGAAGGTTGCCGGTGCATTGGCAAGGCCGAAGGGGGTAACAAGCCACTTAAAAAGACTATATCTCGTACAGAAGGCTGTTATCCATTTACAGCCCTCCTTAATCCATATCTTGTAGAAGGCCGAGACTACGTTAAGCTTAGTAAACTACTTCGCCTTGCTGATTCGTCCGAGGGTTTCCTTAATAAGGGGTAGGGGGTACCGGTCCTTCTTAGTAATCGCGTTAATGCCTCTGTAGTCTACGCAGAAGCGCAATCCGGCCTTCCCCTCCTTATAGACAAACAGCACTGGGGCTCCTGCGGACGACGTACTAGCCCGAATAAATCCTTTAGCAAGCAGGTCGTCCAGCGTCTTGCGCAATACTAAGAGTTCTCTAGAGGACATTCCGTATAGCGGTCCGTACGGTACCTCCGGCAGGCCCCTATCCGGACGGGGTTCTAGCTAGATGTTATAGTTAATCCCTTCCCCTTAGTATAGTAGCAGCTTCGAGGCTGACTTTGGTTTAAAGAGGTCCAGGTACCCTATATACTCTCTTAGGAGCTTCGTACAGGGGTTTGTCGCCTCCTTAGGTGCCAATACCTTCTTAATGTCCGCCGTTGCTGTGTTAATTTCGGCCTTAGCATTGCTACCTTGCAGGAGCCTCCCCTAGTCCCGGATTCTCCGCTTCGTTGCTGCCAGGTACAGCCGTCCTCGTCCGACGTCCAGCTTGCCCCTCTAGCGCTCTATCTAGGGCTTTCCTAGTATTAGGTTATACCCTAACTTGTCCTATACGACATAGAGGTATAAGTCTTGCTCGTAGTGTCCCTGTACCTCTATTGTTACTTTCACTATATAGGTAATGTCCGGTCCTCGCCCGGTAATACCCAGCATGCGTACAGGTACTGTAGGGGTCGTCTTAATCCGATGTCTCTGTACGAAGTCTTCGCTGATTACTCTATACACTAAACATCCTGTGTTAATCAATGTCCGCGTCGTTGCAGACCTGTTTAACGTCGGCCGTACGATAAACGGCGTCGTCGTTATGTAATTGCTCTTAAAAGATAGCCAAGTAATGCTTTGATTTGGCAGTCTATCTCGTACCCGCCTCTGGCAGAGTCTTCGCTTAGAGGCTACTCTTTTCCCGACTCGTCGTCGTCCGAATAGGACACCTGATCTTCTTGTTAAGGCGCTGCAGTTGCTACTCTCGCAGTGGTTGGCCGTCTACTAGGTCTCTCTGCTGGCAGAAGCCCGCAGTTCCGTACAGTATAGCCTATCTTGCTACACCGGTAGCAGCTCCCTTCTGCTCGTCTCTTGTTAAGGGTGGCCGTGTCCACCTATTGCGCCTTTTTGGTAGCGGCCCTTAGCTGTACGGTGGTTGCTGCCGCTACCCTCGTCGTCGTTGGTTCCTAGTCTATAGCGTCTGTCTGTCGCTAGGGGGGTTGTCTTATCTCCGGAGCGCGGCCTATCCGTCCTAGCCTGCGTTGCTGGTCGTCGACTATCCTAAGAAGGTTACAGAATTCCTCGTACATAGCTAGCCGCATTACACCTACCAGCCCCGTTATAATCTCCTTAGAGAGGCCTACCTCTAAAGAGGTAATCTTCATCCTGTCTTCCTATTGGAGGCCCCCTGCTTCTACCAAAGTCTGATCAAATTCCGCGAGGAATTCTCGTACAGTCTTGCGTCCTTGTTTTATCGTATTAACCCGTAGGAGTGCTTAGCTCTCGCAGTCCGGGTCCTTGTAGCTCTTGTCTAGAGCTGCCTAGAGCATCGTCGTCGTAGCTATTGCTGGGTTGGCAATAGCTGTCTCGTAGTACGGCAGAATCCGTGCTGCCGCCCTGCCCTTTAATCTCCTAAAGAGGTAGACTACCTTGTCCAGCTCGGTCGGGTATGCTCCTAAGTCGACTAGGAGCTTAGAGCGCATCTAAGCCGCCTAGGAGGGGTACTCGGCCGGAGCCTTACTATCGTACGTAGAGACGTCGGGGAGTTTGCTCTTAGGGGTCGGGGTGTAGATTATTGTGCTTATCGTCGTCGTAGGGGTCGGATCGCGATCGGACGCCCTAAGCTGTCGTAGCTCCTGTTCCTGTTAGGAAATCATCGCAGCCTAGTGGCTTACTTGTTGTTCGAGCTGCCTCTTGCTTTCCAGCAGCTCCTCGTATACGCAGTGCATATGTCCCCCTATAGCCGTAGGTTCTATAGGGATGTCACCGTCCATCTCTGTTCTATTACTGCGGTTACCGACAGTAAGATCAGTTCCTAATGTAAGGGGCTTAAGAATCTTAGTTCAGAAACTTAAGGTTAGGTATCTACATAAAGGAACTAATAGGCAGTTCCTTTGTCGTCTGCTCTGTACGATTTGTATCTACGAAGCTAAGCCAGCAATTTCCCCTCTGTGCAGGGGTGCAAGTTTCACCCTCCGTACAGAGGATTGGGAGTTACCTTCTCTGTACAGTAGTGCAGGGTCTTTCCCCTAATCCGAGGGGCAGTAGCTCCCCTTTGTGCAGGACCGCGGTGTTCTCCCTCCGTACGGGAGTGGGGTCCTGTCGGTGGCTCCGTACGGAGGGTGGGGTCGTGCTGGCGCTGCTAAGTCGCAGTCCTCGGGGCGACGGTCGGCTTAGGTCGGGTTTAGGACCTGGGCCAGGCGGCGCCCCCTAACAGAAACGGACGCTTCTGACACAGTAACAGCAGGGGTCCTTTCTTAATATAGCGACGACGAGACCCTCTATCCGGTGGCTTTCTTTAGCAAGTCAATAAGCGAAGCTAAGCAGAATTACGCTATCTACGATAAGGAGCTACTAGCGATTATTCAGGCTTTCGAGGAGTGGAAACCGGAGCTAATAGCTAGAAAAAGCACGGTTCAGGTCCTTACGGACCACCAGTCGCTGGTCTACTTTATAAAGACGCAGAAGCTCTTACGTCGCCAAGCTTAGTAGGCCGCCTACTTATTAGGGTTCGACTTCAAGATCGCCTATCGACTAGGGGCTCAAAACGGAAAGGCTGACGCGCTAACGCAAAGAGAAGGGAAGATAAGCCGCGCAAAAGAAGATCCGAACATGTTCCAGAAGATGTTGACTAAGCGGATAGTAGACGCAGAGGTGTTGAAAGAGGTAGGGGTCTGCGCAGTAGAACCGGCCCCTAAGGAAGAAACGCTCTACGAGAAGGTGAAACGGCTTAATCAACAACAGAAGCTTGGCAAAACCGGCTTAGGGAAGACGATAGTTCCGGAAGAACTAATTACAGAAGTTATCCGGCTAGTCCATAGCTCCGTAGATGTTGGCTGCGCCGGAGCGAAGAAAACGACGCAGGCCGTAAGAACGATTTACTAGTTTCCGCGGATCTACGAACGGATCCACCAATATATCGCCAACTGCTACGTATGCAGAGCCGCGAAGCCACGTTACGGTCTTCCGGCCGGCCTGCTAAAGCTACTTCCGATCCCCGAGAAACCGTAGCAACACATTACGATAGACTTCGTAACCGGCCTGCCGGATTCCGATAGATACGACGCCACGCTGAACGTAGTGGACCGATTAAGCAAAGAACGCTACTTTATCCCCTGTCGAGCGAGAGACGACGGAACTACTACGGAAGAAACGGCGAGAATGTTAATTCAACACGTATAGAAGCACTATAGCCTGCTGGACACTATTACTACGGATAGGGGTCCTTAATTCACCGCTAATGTGTAGAAAGCTATCAACCAAGCCCTCGGAATTTATAGAAAGCTCAGCACCGCCGCTTACTCTCAAACGGACGGCCAATCAGAAGTGGCCAACCGTAAGATAGAACGATATCTGCTGTTGCGGCGGTGGAAAGAGGTGGGACAGATTAATAGGGTGGACCCTGGATTTCGGCTCGGCCCGTCCGGGCCGAGCCGGGCCTTAGCACACTACCCTCTATCAAAGCCTACCACCACTACCACATAGGTTCCTTTCCCTCCTCAGTTTGAGATATAGTTATCAAAAGGCTGTATTGAATTATATCTGCGTGCCCGGATCATTATATCTCGAACTCACTCTCTACACTACACCCTGCGCTGCGCGAAAGGGCCCGTTAAATCATCCGGAAACCCGAATAACGTACGCGCACCTACCAACACACCAACAACAACCTCCCTAAGGCACTGTAAGAAGATGGAAGGCTTCTCGACGGTAGAGAGCGGCGTAACAGGCCGCCGCGGAAAGAGAAAGACTAACAGAGGGAGTAGGCGCTCTAGTGTCATTAACGATAAGATTGTCATTAGAGGTTTTACAGCGGAAGAGACCGCTAAGATCAAGGAACGAATAAGCGAATATAGGAAGATCTACGACTGCACGATCGAGGAACTGGAGAACCACGTAAACGAGAACGGAATAGGGAAGGTCTACGACGGTATAGACCTTATTAAGACGCTGTTCTACAGAACACTAGAAGAAAACAGACAGCTAAGAGAGGAAGTAGAGACAGTAAGGGCCGAGAAGGAATCGGCAGAGACTATCGTCGACGTGTTGGAACACCAAGCGGCGAATCGAATAGCGCAGCTGAAGGCGCTGAAGGATCAACTGGCTGATATGGAAGCAGCGAAGTCGTCGCCGCCACCGCGGCGAGAAACCTATGTAGAAACTACCTCGCCGGCGGCCTACAGTTAAGGTGGCACGTTAATAACGTTACTACCGGATCCACCGGTTTTCGGTAGCGGAGACTCTAAAGCGTAGGAGGCGTTTAAGAAGAAGATCAAGAATAAGATAAGTCGCGATTACGCATCAAGCAGCGAAGAAGACAGATTGGCCTATTTAGAGGTACGACTAGAAGGTAAAGCTTTTTCGCTAGTAGCGGACCTAGAAGAAGTAACAGCTAACGACGCCATTAAGGCGCTGGACCAGCGTTTCGGAGACCCATTCCGAAAGAAGACGGCCTGTAAGCAGCTGGACAAGATCAATCAGAATCGGCAGACGTTTAAGGAATTCTACGGTTTGTTTAGAAAATATGCGATTAGGGCCTGAGTGGCGGAGGATAAGCAGCTCCACCTATTAAGGCAGAAGCTGAACCCTGAACTGGCCGCCGCTATGGCGTCTGTGGAAGACGAAGACCTTAAGGGCTTCGTGCATTAGACAAGGGTTACTGCGAGAAACTTAAGCGCTTACGCGAAATTACGCGAATCGGTTCAGAAGCCGTCGCCGTTAATAACGCAGACTACACAACCCCCTGCGCCTTTCCGGAGAGCGCCACAGCAGCCACCTTATCAGTCGCAGCGCTCGTCGTTCGTCCCTACCTGTTTCGCGTATAGCAAGCCTGGCTACATCGCTACGAGATGCCAAGCATCGGATAAGCAGAAGCAGGACTATCGCGTTATAAAGCAGCCGCAACCGCCGCAGCCACCGAGAAAGACCATACAAGCTATAGAGCCGGCTCCGAACGACACTGAGAGCGTAGACGGTAAGGTGCAGCTAAGAATTATAGGAAAAGACTAGCTGGACGGATAGGCCCCCTATCCAGCATTAACAATAGGGCACCGAATCGAAGCAAATCGCTACGAGGAGAAAGCATTAACAGCTGTAGCGATCCGCTCTCGGCAACCGTAGAAGTGGGTGCGGAAACGGCGATCATTCTTCCTATTACGATCCACCCTGTTAAGAAGCAACGCCTACCGATCCAGCTGAAAGCTTTTATCGACACCGGAGCTCTTATTGGCGCAGCGATCCACCACCGACTGGTTCAGAAACTGAAGAAGGGATACGGCTATCCAGTGGAACTGGCGTCGCCGACGAAGATTTCAGCGTACAACGGACAAGACACGGAAAGCGTCATGCACTACGTGCCGCTAAGGACTACACTGGCTGGTCGCACTACGGAAGCGACGTTCCGAATTATGGATATCGGAAGGTTTGACATTATTATAGGGTAGAAATAGATAAAGAACCAGAAAGCCATCGTTGACGTAGATAAAGGAACGATTAGGTTCAAAACCCCGGGTAGCGGAGCAGGGACTATCGGAAAGGTCGCTACCGTCGCCGCCAAGCCGAAAGCTACGGAGTCCGCGAAAGAGGCTCTGTCCGATCGTTCCGAACCCCCGGTTACCGTCGGAATAATAAGTTCAGAAGCTATAACGACCCTCGCGAAGTCGCTGGACAATAAGATTTACGCTATCTCGATAAAAGACATCGAAGACTACAGGAAGATAATGGCGGAAGAAGAAGTGGATCCGCTAGAGGTGCTACCGAAAGAACTCTATAGTTACGCTGACGTTTTCTCGAAGGCCGACTCTAACCTCCTGCCGCTTTATCGACTGGAATATAACAATAAGATCCGGCTAAAAGAAGGAGCTACGCTGCCAAGAACCGAGCCCCTAAGACGACTGTCGCCGGCGGAACTAGACTAAGTAGAGGTGTTTGTTCGCGAAAACCTGGCGAAGAAGTTCATTACGCCGAGTTCTGCCGAATATGCGTTACCGATTCTTTTCGTAAGAAAACCAGGGGGTAGTCTGCAACTCTGCGTAGACTATCGAGGCCTTAACGAGGTCACCAAGAGAGACGTCTATCTACTGCCGCTAATAGATAAGACTATACAGCGCGTAGCGAAGGCTAAGTGGTTCAGCAAGCTGGACATCCGCTAAGCGTTCTATCGATTAAGGAACGAGGAAGGGCAAACGGAAGATCTTACGACGTTCGCGATGCGTATAGGCAATTTCAAGTAGTTAGTGATGCCGTTCGGACTCACCAACGCGCCGGCAGTGTGGCAACGCTTTATAAACTACACCTTTATAGACATGCTAGAACGGTTCGTGTCTATCTACTTGGACGACATCCTTATCTACACCGAAGGAACGAGAGAACAGCACACGGACCACATTAAGAAGGTGCTAACCAGGCTCCGCGAGGTCGGATTAAACGCGGATACGAAGAAGAGCGAGTTCTATCAAACGGAGGTTAAGTATCTCGGTCTTATCGTCGGAAGAAACGGAATTCGTATAGACCCCTCGAAGGTCGCCGCCGTCGCGGAATGGAAGCAGCCGAAATCCGGAAACACTACGCAGATCAGAGCGTTTCTCGGATTCTGCAGCTACTACCGACGGTTTATTAAGGACTTCAGCAAGATAGCGAGACCCCTAAACGAGGCGCTAAAGAAAGAGGCCGCAGGCCTATAGAATAAGAAGTGCACGGAAGCTTTCGTACAGCTAAAAGAGGCAGTGGCCTCGGCGCCGGTTCTGGCGCACTTCCGACCGGAAAAGACGATCTACGTAGAAACGGACGCTTCCGACACAGTGACGGTAGGGGTCCTTTCTTAATACGCTGACGATAGCGAGACCCTTTACCCAGTGGCCTTCTTTAGCAAATCTATAACGGAAGCCGAACGGAACTACGCCATCTACGATAAGGAGCTACTGGCGATCATTTAGGCTTTCGAGGAGTAGAAACCGGAGCTTATAGCTGGAAAGAGCACGGTCCAGGTCCTTACAGACCACCAGTCGCTGACCTACTTTATAAAGACGCAGAAGCTCTTACGACGTCAAGCACGGTAGGCCGCCTACCTATCAGGGTTCGATTTTAAGATTACCTATCGACCAGGGGCTCAAAACGGAAAGGCCGACGCGCTGACGAGAAGAAATGGAAAGACTAGCCGCGCGAAAGAAGATCCGAACATGTTCTAGAAGGTGTTGACCGAGCGGATAGTAGACGCAGAGGTGTTGAAAGAGGTAGGGGTCTGCGCAGTAGAACTGGCCCCTAAGGAAGAGACGCTCTACGAGAAGGTAGAACGGCTCAATCAACAACAGAAGCTCGGCAGAACAGGCTCCGGAAAGCTGATAGTTCCGGAAGAACTAATCACTGAGGTCGTCCAACTGGTCTATAACTCTATAGATGTTGGCTACGCCGGCTCAAAGAAGACGATAGAAGCTATAAGGACGATCTACTGGTTTCCGCGGATCTACGAACGGATCCACCGATTTATCGCTAATTGCCACGTATGCAGAGCCGCGAAACTACGTTACGGTCTTCCGGCCGGTCTGCTAAAGCCACTTCCGATCCCCGAGAAGCCGTGGCAGCACATTATGATGGATTTCATAACTGGACTGCCGGACTCGAACGGCTACGACGCTACGCTCAATATAGTGGATCGGCTAAGCAAAGAACGCTACTTTATCCCCTGTCGAGCTAAAGACGAAGGAACTACTGCGGAAGAAACCGCACGGATGTTGATCCAACACGTATGGAAGCACTATAGGCTGCCGGACACTATCACTACGGATAGGGGTCCCCAATTTACCGCCGATGTGTGGAAGGCTATCAATCAAGCTCTCGGAATTAGCGGAAAGCTCAGCACAGCCGCTTACCCGCAGACCGACGGTCAATCAGAAGTAGCTAACCGTAAGATAGAGAAATATCTACGGATTTTCTGCAGCCACCATCAAGAAGAATAGGTTAAGGTGTTGCCGATAGCTGAGTTCTGCGCTAACTCGGCACTTTCTAAAGCTACCTTACTGGCGCCGTTTAAGATAACGCACAGCTATCTTCCGAGGATAAGCTTTCAGCTGCCGAACGAACCCAGCTCTGCGGAACTATCCACCGCTACGTCGTCGAAGAGAGTCGCCGCCGCGGCGGCAGAAGCGTTACGATCTCAGATGGAAGAAGCGATCAGAGTAGCGAAAGAAGCGATAGAATTGGCTTAGAAGAAAATGGTAACTCGGGCTAATAAGAAGCGGTTACCGATAGAATTCGAACAAGGCCAAAAGGTATAGCTCAATACGAAGAACCTGAGGCTAAAAGGCAACGCCAAGCTCAATCTGCGCTACGTAGGTCCGTTCAAGATAATAGAAAAGAGGTCGCCAGTGACCTATCGGCTCCAGCTGCCGAAATCGTTCCGGATCTACGATGTCTTCCATTCGGACCTGTTAAGCCTGGACCCTGAGAACGGTCTTCCGGAACAGGGGTTCGCCGAACCCCCGCCAATCGAGATGGACGATAAGGAAGAATGGGAGGTAGAAGACGTAATGGACGTAAAGAAGACGAGGGGGTCCATCAAAGCGAGGATCTCGTAGAAGGGGTGGCCGGAAGATTATAAATGGTATCCGATCGAGAATCTCCGGAATTCGGCGGAGCTGCTAAGAGACTTTTACGCGCGGAACCCGAAGAAGCCGAAACCGGCGTAGCTCTAATGTCGACAATTCCGGAAGAAAGAAGAAAGTCACGTCCGCTCCACCGGCGCGGAAGCCGATAAAGGCGATCGTAATGGAATTGATAGCTCCAGGCACCGCCACGTCGCTCGGCGACGGCGTAGAGGGCGGAAGCCTTAGTGGAAAGAAAAATAGGAAGAAAAGCGGCGCTGCGGAAAGATCTATATAGACCTCTGCGACGACGCACGGACCAGCCACGCCGCAGCTCAGATAACCCACAGATCAGATTAGATAGCACGGATCAAAGGCACCGATTACATAAACGCTAAGTGAAGGACTTCGGATGCCGATAACGTAAGGGCTGAAAAAGCGATAATAAGACGTTGTTTTCGATAAAAGACGGAAGAGGTAACGTCGACGATAGAGGGAATTTTCAAAAAAAAAAAAAAAAAAAAAAGAAGAGAGAGTCGGATAGGTGGGGTGACTAAGCGGTCGAGGGCGACCGCTGGTGAGGGGAGGGGGTAGTGTTGCGGCGGTGGAAAGAGGTAGGACAGATTAATAGGGTGGACCCTGGATTTCGGCTCGGCCCGTCGGGGCCGAGCCGGGCCTTGGCACACCACCCTCCATCAAAGCCCACCACCACCACTACATAGGTTCCTTTCCCTCCTCAGTTCGAGATATAGTTATTAAAAGGCCGTATTGAATCATATCTGCGTGCCCGGATCATCTGCGAACCTTCTGCGGCCATTATTAAGAAAAGTGGGTTAAGGTGTTGCCGATAGCCGAATTCTGCGCCAACTCGGCACTATCCGAAGCCACCTCGCTGGCGCTGTTCGAGATAACGCACGGCTATCTTCCGAGGATAAGCTTTTAGCCGCCAAACGAACCCAGATCCGCAGAACCACCTACCGCTACGTCGTCGAAGAGAGTCGCCGCTGCGGCGGCAGAAGCGCTACGATCTTAGATAGAAGAAGCGATCAAGGTAGCGAAAGAAGCGATAGAGACGGCTTAGAAGAAGATAGTAACTCGAACTAATAGGAACCGGTCGCTAATAGAATTCGAAGAAGGTCAAAAGGTATAGCTCAACACGCGGAACCTAAGGCTAAAAGGAAACGCGAAGCTCAACCTACGCCACGTAGGTCCATTCAAGATAATAGAAAAGAGGTCGCCGGTAACTTATCGGCTCGAGCTGCTAAAGGCGTTCCGGATCTACGACGTTTTCCATTCCGATCTACTAAGCCTGGACCCTAAGAACGGTCTGCTGCAGCAGGGGTTCGCCGAACCCCTACTAGTTAAGATGGACGGTAATAAAGAAGAGTGGGAGGTAGAAGATGTAATGGACGTAAAGAAGATAAGGGGGTCTATCAAAGCGAGGATCTCGTAGAAGGGGTGGCCGGAAGATTATAAATGGTATCCGATCGAGAATCTCCGGAATTTGGCGGAGCTGCTAAGAGACTTTTACGTACGGAACCCGAAAAAGCCGAAGCCAGCGTGGCTCTAATGCTGACAATAGAGACACGTCCGCTCCACTAGCGCGGAAGCCGATGAAAACGATCGTGCTTGAAGTAATTGCTTCAGGGACCACCACGTCAGCCGGCAGCGCCGCCGACCGCGTAGTAGGTGAAGGCTTTAGTAGAAAAAAAAAAAGAAGAAAAACGGCGCCGCGGAAAGATCTATATAGACCTCTGCGACGACGCACAGACCAGCCACGCCGCAGCTCAGAAGACCGCAGATCAGATCAGATAGCGTCGATCACATAAACGCCAAGTGAAGGACTTCAGACACCGACGATGTAAAAAAAAAAAAAAAAAAAGGCGACGAAAAGAACGTCAGTCGTAATAGAAGACGGAAGAGGTAACATCGGCGTTGGAGGGAATTTTCGAGAAGGAGACGATGAATCAAAAAAAAAAAAAAAAAGAATGAAGAAAGGTTTTCGAATAGATAGGGTGACTAAGCGGTCGAGGGCGACCGCTGGTAAGGGAGGGGGGTAGTGTTGCGGCGGTGGAAAGAGGTGGGACAGATTGATAGGGTGGACCCTTGGAATTCCGGCTCGGCCCGTCCGGGCCGAGCCGGGCCTTGGCACCACCACCTCCACGGAAGCCCACCACCACCACCACATAGATTCCTTTCTCTCCTCAGTTCGAGATATAGTTATCAAAAAGGCCGTATTGAATTATATCTGCGTGCCCGGATCAGCTACTTCTATTCTCCCCTTTAAGGACGCGCCCCTAGGAATTGAACCTAGGACCTTATTATACAGGTTAGCAGGAACTTCCGAGTTAAGTAATGTAACGCAGTACACTTAAGCCAAAAGGGACTAATTAAGTAACTCGGAAGTAACTCGACTAATGTGTACTAGATATATAAACCTTTGGGTCTTGGGTTTTATAACCGGACCTACCAATCCGTATTAATATAGTTATCAAAACAGCTGTATCGAATTATATCTACGTGCTCGGATCAATAAGTAAGGTTTGCAAGTAATAGTGTACAGGCCCCTATAGCGAACCGGCTGCTTACCCTTTAAGGCGCTAAGACACAGGCAAACTAAGTTAAGGGAAGCAGGACTCTAGTTAGGTAGCTAGGGACATCTGCCTTAAGGAGGGGAGGTAATTGTTATAGAATACCTACTAGGGAGGTCTTACAGGAGTATAGAGGTACTCCAGCGGCACGACTACGGGCGTAAGGATAGCCTACTGCTAAGGACGGCTGGCGCTGCCCTTGTATACACATAAAAGGGACGCAGGCGAGAATAGCAGAGGGACACTTATTAGTTCAAACACGATACTAGTTATTAGTATTAGGTGCCCTATACGCTGCTACAATTCAATCTTGCAACATCTAGGTATTGCTAAGTTTTCCCCTTTGTCTGTTAATTGTAGTTCTAGAAGCTTCTAGGACTTGTCTAGCTGTCCTTCTAGGTATTGTTAGATTTTCTTTTCTATCTGTTAGCTGTTGATCCGGGCACGCAGATATAATTCAATACGGCCTTTTGATGACTATATCTCGAACTGAAGAGGGAAAGGAATCTATGTGGTGGTGGTGGTGGGCTTTGATGGTGGTGGTGCCAAGGCCCGGCTCGGCCCGGACGGGCCGAGCCGAAATTCCAGGGTCCACCCCATCAATCTGTCCCACCTCTTTCTACCACCGCAACACTACCCCCCTCCCTCACCAGCGGTCGCCCTCGACCGCTTAGTTACCTCATCCATCCGAAAATGTCCACTTTTTTTTTTTTTTTTTTTTTTTTTCGAAAACTCCTTTCAACGTCGACGTCACCTCTTCCTTCTTCTATCAAAAACAATGTCCTCTTCGTCTCTTTCTTAACTTCTTACGTTATCTGCATCCGAAGTCCTTCACTTGGCGTTCATGTGATCGACGCTATCTGATCCGTGCCATCTGATCTGAGCCGTGGGTTATCTGAGCTGCGGCGTAGGTGGTCTGTGCTCCGGCTCGGAGGTCCATATAGGTCTGTCCGCGGCGTCGTTTTTCTTCTTCTTTTTCTTTTCTACTAAGGCCTCCACGCAGTCGCCGAGCGACTGCCTGGAGCAATCAATTCCACTACGATCGTTTTCATCGGCTTCCGCGCCGGTGGAGCGGACGCGGCTTTCTTCTTTCTTCCGGCGTCGTCGACATCAGAGCCACGCCGGTTTCGGCTTTTCCGGGTTCCGCACGCAGAAGTCTCTCAGCAGCTCCGCCGAGTTCCGCAGGTTTTCGACCGGATACTATTTATAGTCTTCCGGCTACCCCTTCCACGAGATCCTCGCTTTGATGGACCCCCTTATCTTCTTTACGTCTATTACGTCTTCCACCTCCCACTCTTCTTCGTCACCGTCGATCTTAACTGGTGGGGGTTCGGCGAACCCCTGCTCCGGAAGGCCGTCCTCAGGGTCCAGGCTCAGCAGATCTGAATGGAAAACGTCGTAGATCCGGAACGCCTTCGGCAGCTCGAGCCGATAGGTCACCGGCGACCTCTTTTCTATTATCTTGAATGGACCTATATGGCGTAGGTTCAGCTTCGCGTTTCCTTTCAGCCTCAGGTTTCGTGTGTTGAGCCATACCTTTTGGCCTTCCTCGAATTCCATCGGTAACCGCTTTCTATTAGCTCGATTCACTATCTTCTTCTAAGCCGTCTCCATCGCTTCTTTCGCTACTTTGATCGCTTCTTCCATCTAAGATCGTAGCGCTTCTGCCGCCGCAGCGGCGACTCTCTTTGACGACGTAGCGGTGGAAGGCCCCTGCAAATCGGCGTCGCTCGGCGGCTGAAAGCTCATCCTCGGAAGATAGCTATGCGTTATCTCGAACGGCGCCAGTAAGGTAGCCTTAGACAGTGCCAAGTTAGCACAGAACTCGGCCATCGGCAACACCTTAACCCATTCCTCTTGGTGACGGCCGCAGAAGGTTCGCAGATATCGCTCTATCTCTCGGTTAGCCACTTCAGACTGACCGTCGGTCTGCGGGTAAGCGGCCGTGCTAAGCTTTCCGTGGATTCCAAGCTTCTGATTGATGGCCTTCTATACGTCGGCGGTGAACTGAGGACCCCTATCCGTAGTAATAGTGTCCGGCAGGCCATGGTGCTTCCACACGTGTTAAATCAACATCCGTGCGGTCTCTTCCGCGGTGGTTCCTTCGTCTTTAGCTCTACAGGGGATGAAGTGGCGCTCTTTGCTCAGCCGATCCACTACATTGAGCGTGGCGTTATATCTATCGGATTCCGGCAGGCCGGTTACGAAGTCCATCGTAATATGTTGCTATGGTTTCTCGGGGATCGGAAGTGGCTTTAGCAGACCGGCCGGAAGACCGTAACGTAGCTTCGCGGCTCTGCACGCGTGGCAGTTAGCGATAAACCGGTAAATCTGCTTATAGATCCGCGGAAACCAGTAGGTCGTTCTTAATGCCTGCATCGTTTTCTTCGCGCCTGCGTAGCCGACATCTACGGAGCCGTGGACCAGTTGGATGACCTCAGTGATTAGTTCTTCCGGAACTATCAGCTTCCCTGAACCGGTTTTGCCGAGCTTCTGCTTCTGATTGAGCTGCTTGACCTTCTCGTAGAGAGTCTCTTCCTTAGGGGCCGGTTCCACTGCGCAGACCCCTACCTCTTTCAACACCTCTACGTCTACTATCCGCTCGGTCAACACCTTCTGGAACATATTCGGATCTTCTTTCGCGCGGCTGGTCTTTCCGTCTCTTCTTGTCAGCGCGTCAGCCTTTCCGTTTTAAGCTCCAGGTCGATAAGTGATCTTGAAATCGAACCCTGATAGGTAGGCGGCCTACCGTGCTTGACGTCGTAAGAGCTTCTGCGTCTTTATAAAGTAGGTCAGCGACTGGTGGTCCGTAAGGACTTGGACTGTGCTCTTTCCGGCTATAAGCTCTAGCTTCCACTCCTCGAACGCCTGTATAATGGCCAGCAGTTCTTTATCGTAGATGGCGTAGTTCCGCTCGGCTTCCGTTATGGATTTGCTGAAGAAGGCCACTAGGTGGAGGGTCTCGTCGTCGCCATATTGAGAAAGGACCCCTGCCGTTACTGTGTTAGAAGCGTCCGTTTCTACGTAGATTGTCTTTTCCGGTCGGAAGTGCGCCAGAACCGGCGCTGAGGCCACTGCCTCTTTTAGCCGCACGAAAGCTTCCGTGCACTTCTTATTCCATAGGCCGGCGGCCTCTTTCTTTAGCGCCTCGTTCAGGGGTCTCGCTATCTTGCTAAAGTCCTTGATAAACCGTCGGTAGTAGCTGCAGAATCCGAGAAACGCTCTGATCTGCGTAGTGTTTCCGGATTTCGGTTGTTTCTATTCCGCGACGGCGGCGACCTTCGAGGGGTCCATACGAATTCCGTTTCTTCCGACGATAAGACCGAGATATTTGACCTCCGTTTGATAGAACTCGCTCTTCTTCGTGTCCGCGTTCAATCCGACCTCGCGGAGCCTGGTCAGCACCTTCTTGATGTGGTCCGTATGCTGTTCTCTCGTTCCTTCGGTGTAGACGAGGATGTCGTCTAAGTAAATAGACACGAACCGTTCCAGCATGTCTATAAAGGTGTGGTTCATGAAGCGTTGCTACACTGCCGGCGCATTGGTAAGTCCGAAAGGCATCACCAACTACTTGAAATTGCCTATACGCGTAGCAAACGTCGTGAGATCTTCTGTCTGCCCTTCTTCGTTTCTTAATCGATGGAACGCTTAGCGGATGTCCAGCTTGCTGAACCACTTAGCCTTTGCTATGCGCTGGATGGTCTCGTCGATCAGCGGCAGCGGGTATACGTCTCTCTTAGTGACCTCGTTAAGGCCGCGATAGTCTACGCAGAGTCGCAGACTACCCCCTAGTTTCCTTACGAAAAGAATCGGTAACGCGTATTCGGCAGAACTCGGCGTAATAAACTTCTTCGCCAGGTTCTCGCGAACAAACACCTCCACCTGGTCCAGTTCCGCCGGCGACAGTCGTCTTAGGGGCTCGGTTCTTAGCAGCGTAGCTCCTTCTTTTAGTCGGATCTTATTGTTATATTCCGGTCGGTGAAGCGGCAGGAGGTTGGAGTCGGCTTTTGAGAACACGTTAGCGTAATCGTAGAGCTCCGCCGGTAGCACCTCCAGCGGGTCTACTTCTTCTTCCGCTATCATCTTCCTGTAGTCTTCGATGTCTTTTATCGAGATAGCGTAAATCTCGTTGTCCGGCGACTTCGCAAGGGTCGTTATAGCTTCTGAACTCATCATTCCGACGGTAACCGGGGGTTCGTAACGATCGGACGGAGCCTCTTTCGCAGACTCCTTGGCTCTCGGCTTGACGGCGATGGCGTTGCCTCGGGTTTTGAACCCTATTATGCCTCTGTCTACATCGATAACGGCTTTCTGGTTCTTTATCCATTTCTGCCCTATAATGATGTCAAACCTTCCGATATCCATGATTCGGAACGTCGCCTCTGTGGTGCGACCAGCTAGTGTGGTCTTCAGCGGCACGTAGTGTGTAACGCTTTCCGTGTCTTGTCCATTGTACGCCGAAATCCGCGTCGGCGACGCCAGTTCCACTGGATAACCGTATCCATTTATCAGCTTCCTGACCAGTCGGTGATGGATCGCCGCGCCGATAAGAGCTCCTGTGTCGATGAAAGCTTTCAACTGAAGTGGTTTGCTCGATCCGTTAAGGGGGTAGACAGTGATTGGAAGGATAATAGCTGTTTCCGTGTTCACTTCCACCGCCGCCGAGAGCGGATCGCTGCAGCTATTAATGCTCTCTTTCGTCGACGTGGTTCGTGTTGATGCCCTGTTGTCTATGCTGGATAGGGGGCCTATCCGTCCAGCTGGTCTTTTCCTATAATCCTTAACTGCACCCTACCGTCACTGTCAGTATCGTTCGGAGCCGGCTCTATAGCTTGTATGGTCTTCCTCGGTGGTTGCTGCGGCTGCGGCTGCCTTATAACACGGTAGTCCTGCTTCTGCTTATCCGATGCTTGGCATCTCGTGGCGATGTAACTAGGCTTGCTACACGCGAAACAGGTGGGGACGAACGACGAGCGCTGCGACTGATAAGGTGGCTGCTGTGGCGCTCTCCGGAAAGGCGCAGGGGGTCGTGTGGTCTGCGTTATCAACTGCTTCTAGTTCGATTCGCGCGATTTCGCGTAAGCGCTCAAGTTTCTCGCAGTGACTCTCGCTTAGTGCACGAAGCTCTTAAGGTCTTCGTCTTCTACAGACGCCATAGCGGCGGCCAGCTCAGGGCTCAGCTTCTGTCTCAGTAAGTGCAGCTGCTCGTCTTCTGCCACTCTGGCCCTAATGGCATGCTTTCTGAATAGCCCGTAGAATTCTTCAAACGTCTGCCGGTTCTGATTGATCTTATCCAGCTGCTTACAGGCTGTCTTCTTTCGGAATGGGTCTCCGAAGCGCTGGTCTAGCGCTTTGATCGCTTCCTTAGCGGTCACTTCTTCCAGGTCCGCCACTAGCGAAAAAGCTTCACCTTCTAGTCGCGCCTCTAAATAGGCCAATCTGTCTTCTTCGCTGCTTAATGCGTAATCGCGGTTCATCTTATTCTTGATCTTCTTCTTGAACGCCTCCTACGCTTCGGAGTCTCCGCTACCGAAAACAGGTGGGTCCGGTAATGACGTTATCAACGTGCTACCTTAACTGTAGGCCGCCGGCGAGGTGGTTTCCACTTAGGTTTCTCGCCGCAGTGGCGGCGACGATCTCGCTGCTTCTATATCAGCTAGTTGATCCTTCAGCGCCTTTAGCTGCGCTATTCGATTCGCCGCTTGGTGTTCCAACACTTCGACGATAGTCTCTGCCGATTCCTTCTCGGCTATTACCGTCTCTACTTCCTCTCTTAGCTGTCTGTTTTCTTCTAGTGTCCTGTAGAACAGCGTCTTAATAAGGTCTATACCGTCGTAGACCTTCCCTATTCCGTTCTCGTTTACGTAGTCTTCCAGTTCCTCGATCGTGCAGTCGTAGATCTTCTTATATTCGCTTATTCGTTCCTTGATCTCAGCGGTCTCTTCCGCTGTAAAACCTCTGATGACGATCTTATCGTCAATTACACTAGAGCGCCTGCTCGCTCTGTCAGTCTTTCCTTTTCTGCTTCTGCTGCGGCCTGTAACGCCGCTCTCTACCGCTAAGAAGTCTTCCATCTTCTTACGGTGCCTGGGGTTGGTTGTTGTTGGTGGGTGCGCGTGCGTTATTCGGGTTTCCGGATAGTTCAACGGGCCCTTTCGCGCAGCGCGGGGTTGTGGAGAGTGAGTTCGAGATATAATGATCCGGGCACGCAGATATGATTCAATACGGCCTTTTGATGACTATATCTCGAACTGAAGAGGGAAAGGAATCTATGTGGTGGTGGTGGTGGGCTTTAATAGTGGTGGTGCCAAGGCCCGGCTCGGCCCGGACGGGCCGAGCCGAAATTCCAGGGTCCACCCCATCAATCTGTCCCACCTCTTTCTACCACCGCAACAGCTGTAGTCCTAGTAGCATCTAGGGCTTAACTAGCTATACTTATAGAACAGATTGTAGTACTTCTAATATACAGAGACTTATCTTAACTAGGCTAATAGTTGTTAAGATATAGTCTGTTAACTATAGTAGTGTTAGGTAGGGTCTTGTTGGTATAAGTCGTTCTCTTCTATCTGTTAACTGTAACATTACTTATTAGTGTTAGGTGTACTATACGCTACTACAAACTAACTTATAATACTAAGCCTTTGAAATTTGCCTTATTAGTAGGTAGATAAAGTAACAACAATTCTGTCTTCTTAATTAGATAATTATATATTTAGTGATTTAGTTATTGTATGTTAATTAACAAGTTATTGTCCTAGGAAAATTTGTTCTGCCAGCTAGTTTGTACAGCTGAATGCATATACGTAATATGCTAGACGTTAATATTTAGATATTGTATAGTTAATAGCGATGAAAATGAATGATTAATTATGCAAGTTGGTTGTGCTAAAAAATTCTGTACATCTGTGCAGCTCGGGGGTCATATACGTTAATTGATTAGACTCTCTCTCTCTCTCTCTCTTGATAGTTCCATAATAGAACTGCGAATAATCAGTTTCCGATCCGCAGCCGCAACTCTAAGCTATTCGACACCGTCTCCGCCCGCGATACGAGAAGTGGAACCTGTGCGTCACCAGGGTGCTGGTCTAGTCAGGTCCTGTGCGGTGACAGGGTAAATGTTGTGTTTCATCTGATAACAGCGAGGCCCGCGGCCATGGGATCATGCTGCCCGGTTACCAGGCCAGATGCAGAGCATTTCCATCGTCAGGTCGAGAGCTGGTATCGCCATCAGACAACGACGGACCAAACATGCCTGAAGAGTATAGACAATAGTGAGGGCGCACGTCGGGGGGTGAGAGCGTCGGGCGGCTGGCTCATCAGTGCCAATGTACAGCCCTGTCAATTGGTATGCAGCAACCCCATGCGATGGCACGGCACAATGCCATCATCGTCCGCCCTTTTCTTTTCCCATCCTGGGAGGACGCTCCACCGTGAGCCACCTCAGTAGACAAATGCCTTGACCGACGAATCATTATGGTATACATGACATTCTTTCGCCCGGTAGTTGATTTTGCACCTTGACGCCCATGAACGTCGCCCGATCAAAGCGATCGTATATGCAATGAGTCCTTCTCCATGCGATACGTCTACAACATTCCACGCCATGCTTAACGCAGCGAGACACAGCAGACCATGATGGTGGTAGAACAGTACGGTGCCGTTGATGGACGGCGGCGGTCATTTGCCGCCTCGGCCTTTGCACTTCTTGAACGGCGCTGTGGAGGTGATTTTGGATGTTTGCATGAGCTCGCCGATGTACCTGGGATGGAGTCAGTCGGCAACGTCGGGGCGGGAGAGGGGTGAAGATACGATTGCAGGAACTTGTTGCCGCCCTCGAGCTTTTCGTGCTCACTCTTGACCGCCTCGACGCGGTCCACGATTGCCTGCAGACTCATCTGTAGAAGTTTGGCCTGCTCGATCAGATCCTTGCGCGCCTCCTCGCCGAGTTTGTCGACCTCTTCGCTGTTTCGTCGCGGGGACATTGTCCGGACGTCGTTTTCGTCAAGGTCGGGGTTCACGACGGTGGCGGCGGAGTCGCGCGACACGATCATGGTGCCGCTGCTTTTTCTGCTGCCGACCTTCGGCCTGGCTATCCGCACGTCGGGCATGGTATCATCCTCGCTGGCCACGGCGCTGGAGTCGGGGGAATATATGGATGACGGAAGGGCTTGTGCTTGGTATAATATCGGCTCCCCGATCGACGGCAGCACGGCAGAATCCGATGTCATTGCGGGCGGGCTCGCGGGCGCGTGGATGTGGAATCAGAGGCGCTGGCGGGCACAAGAATCGAGCAGACAGCGTCAAGACGCGGGCAGACCGAGCGGTGCGGATGCGTGAGGGAGAGCTGCAGGGACTATGTCGATTCGCAGTGACTTGGGGGTCTGGCGCATTGTAGCGCGCTAAGACGAGCGACCGACACTGTACCACCGGCGGAGTAGGGGAGTGCGTCAAGGTAGACGTCATGGCCATCCATTCATGCACTTTAACCGCGTCAAGCATAACAAATGACACCCAATCCTGGCCAGCGACTCACTTGCCGCCATCGGCCTTATTACGCCCACTTGACATGCCAGCAGCGCGCGCGGAACCTCCCACGAAGCTTCCCATCCCGCCGCGGTCGCCACCCGCCGACAGCATTCCCACCGACGCTCGCAGCGACACCCGCCGTCCCTCCCATCCGCACCCGTGGCCGGCGCCATCTTCGCGGCCGCATCGCCGCATCCGCCTGCTGTCGAGCGTTTCGCAACCACGGGCATGGCAACCGGGAGAGACGTCGCCCTCCGTAGCTCGTGACTCGCGTGAACAGCGTTCACATCTTCGAACTCTCCGCCTCACTCCATGCACATGACGAATAACGTCCCAATTGCCGAGCGAGCTGGGTCGAATGGCACGACCAAGTGACGTTGCCACTTCGCCTGGTCAGGAGCGAGTCGCCTTGTGCCTTGGTTCCCACCAACGCCACCATCCCGATTCGACCTGTCCGCTCGTCGGTGGTTGAACGGACGTGACGGGCTCTCGTCCCATTGAGCCCGCGCACCGTCGGCCAGAGTCCTGGACCGTCGCCATAGCCGGCCGTCATCATGCACGGACGATTTGTGGCGCGCCAGGCTTTCAGCCATCACCGACGGGTTTCTGGCGCAGGCAGGGCAAAGACCGGCGAGCTTCGTGCCGAGCCGCACGCCGCGATTGGTGTGTTTGCTGGGAGACGGGCCGAAGTGGCCATGATGGTGTGGCGGCGTGGAAAAGGCCTCGTGGTCCACCATCATGTGCATTGGAGCCGGACGAACCCGACGGCTCCTCCCGGTGGCACACCGCTCCGCCGGGCCACGGGTAATTCGAACAGATCCCATGACACCAGCTTCTACCCTTTCCCTCCCCCAGCGCAGAGGGCGCGAGAACGGGCAGAAGGGAAAAGTAGTCCTGCTTCGAACCTTGCCCAGGACCTTGCTCTGCTTGCTACGGATTGACTACTAGATCGTAGATTCAATCTCAGTTGGTCATGTGGACATTTCACCATCCTCACTCGGTGCCGGAAGTCGAATTGGCCGTCAAAAACGCACCCTTCTCGAGCATCTAACTAACGACGAGAGATCATCTGTACATGGTTGCTTTCTCTATCGAGGAACCCAGATGATCGATAAGCCAACGATCGGGAATCTGTCCGTCGACGGAAGGCCCATCATCTGGTTATCGATTATGATAGACAAGTGAGAATCTCGAGCAAGTAGACCGGGCCCGAAGGATCGAAACCCTACACACGAGTGGAAAACATCGCACGTGCCGAATGGTGTTGGAAATTGGAGAAAGCCGGTGGTAGTGGTGCGGGCACAGCATTGGTGGATTCCTCGTAGGCGGGCCTTGGAAATGGT
Organism: Pseudocercospora ulei; assembly: GCA_016165855.1. Classification (NCBI taxonomy): domain Eukaryota; kingdom Fungi; phylum Ascomycota; class Dothideomycetes; order Mycosphaerellales; family Mycosphaerellaceae; genus Pseudocercospora; species Pseudocercospora ulei. The sequence goes on from JACWNB010000003.1 coordinate 5,248,334, forward strand.
GGACAAGGAACAGGTATCTGTCCTCTCGACCAGAACGGAAACGAACATCATCTGCAAGCCACTCTTTGATGCGCGAGTCGATCCTCGCGACTGCGCCTCGCGAAGCTGACGTGCCCACGGCAACAGGGGGGTGGAGAGAGGCCAGGGGATCCATCTCCAGTTGCGTGCGGCACAGCGACCAAGAGTCAAGCAAGCTGCTGATCGGCAATGGTCTTTGACCATGGCGGCCGCCCGCAATCTCACACGGGCGGCGAAGGAGAGAAGGCTTTGGGATGATGTTATGCGTTCAAGTCGGCAAGTACCGGAAGATTCATTCTGGGAACGCCGCTGCAGATTTCCGTGCCCCGAGAGTCCATACCTCAGCCTACCTCAAAAGGACATGCCATATTTCCTGCCATCGTACAAACAGAAAGTCCCTCGGCTGCTAGTGAGCCTCAAGCGCGGCTAGTTTGAGCTGTGCAGCAGCACTCTTGTACAAGATGACGAGTCTCTCGATACCGATCAGGCACAGCTCAGCAACCATGAGGTGAGCGCTGATGAAGACAATGCCGATCTGGATGAAAGCCATCTTGAGGTAAAGTTTGATGAGCCTCGCGCGAGCAGCACGGTCAAATGAACGCCATGCCTGAACGAAAACTTGTCGGGCACCACCGCGTGCTTGCATGTCAATGTCGCCGACGATAGCCTGCTTGTCGAATGGCACAATGGTCTCGTGCTCCTCGGGGAGGAGGAGAGCCTCGATTCGGGTAAGAGTGACGGACGCTGGGAGGAGGATGGCGAAAGCGACGAAGATCAGAGTCGCTGGCACGGCAAGGAAGCGCAGGCCAGTAAAGATGAGCTTGCCACACTCGTGCTTGTGGGAAGCATCCATGACGTGCTCGAGGCTGATCTCTGGCAGGCCGAGACCGAAGGCGACGAGGATGGGAAGAATGAAAGTTGCTTGCTGGGCCAGTGCAAACACGAAGCTGGGCAGGATGAGTGCCTTGCACTCCTTGCGTGGGACCATACGGCGCCAGAATGGCTTCGAGCATGACTGCGAGATCATGGCGTGTGTCCAGGCCATGTGCACGCGGGCAAGACCAACCGAGACCAAGATGTAAACAATCGCGTGTCCAATGAAGCTGAATCCAAGGAGGGTCGTGATCAGGTTGACAAGTGCACTGTGCATGAGGTGGTAGGTGACCGAGGCGCCTGCACCTCTCCATCGTGCGCGGAAGCCGCCAATGCGGTACAAATGTGCGATCGTGGTCCTGATGCTCGCCGTCACGGGCTTGTTTGGAACCAACGTGACGTCGACGTCCCTATCCGCCTCTGCCTCGGCTGGGAGGAGTCCCTCCTTCTCGGACGGTGCATCTGCCTCGTCGGCATACTTGTATGCTGGCGGCTTATCCTCGATAACGGCGGTCGACGTGGGTGACTCGATCATGGCGAGCGACGCCATGACTTCGCCAACCGTGTATTTTACGCTGGCGATCAAGAAGATGGTAAGAAAGGCAGTGAGGATGACGGGCAACATCTCGTATGGCTGGGCTTGCATTGCTGGGCCAGCTTGATCGTAGAGTTCCGCGTCGTGCTGCAATTGTGCCAACCGCTCCGGGCTGACTGCTGCGACGTGTGCTTGCGCGGCTTCCACGCCACGCCTGACCAAGTGCCCGAGCACATGGCCGTGTACGCCGGACATGATGAGGTCGTGGTCGGTAGTTGGTGTCAAGGTGCGATGTGGCCGAAGTTGAGAGGACAAAGGAAAGGGCAGGATGAAGATGGAGGACTGGGAACAGGCCGGCCGGTAGTGTTGGCCGGTTGCCTCGAGCGTATGTCATGTGAGGCGCCGCATGTGCTATAATTGGGCATTATGTAGTTAGCCACGTTTAAGGAGTTCACTATCGCCTCATACATCATTCGACTTGCCATCAAACCCGCAAAGCTAACAATAACTAATCGTTGCAGGCAGTTAACAGTCAACACTTCTCAAATGTCATGACCATAACATCGTTAACTACTGCTTCGAGCTTTTCCACCATCGACACTCGTCCAACGCACGGCTGGACCGTGTCATGTACAAGCTTTGCCTTTGATCGACCGTGTCACGGTCGTAGCCGGCTGTTGGGGTTTTGCCAAGATTGTCTGTCCCAAGCCAGTGTAGGATGGTGATATAGTCTGCTTCCCGGAAGGTCTTGAACGTGACCTTTCGCTGCGTCGATGAGGGCGATTCTCCTTGCCACGGTATTGCGGTGGGCGGCTTGGTAGATTTTGGCCTGCGCAAGGCGGCGGGAAGGATGGTTAGTTTCTTGACCTAGTTAACTATTAGTTCGTTATTTGATATTGTACCGCCCACTGCGCTGTACCAGCTCAGTGGTCATGACCATAAATAAATCCTCGACTCATGGTCGACACTCGCGACATCTTTTCCGCCCGGCCAACACTCAACGATGGTCCCGATGCCAACGTCAAAGGTTCCCACGCTCGTCAATGACTTCGTCGTGCTGCCTCTCCAAACCCAACCACAACGCTCGTTTCCACAGACAGCGACTCATTATGTTTACCTTCGAGCGAATGCGCCCAAAGCCCCGACGGAGAACACGCCGCGTGAAGTCTTCATGGTAAACGTACCGGTTGATGCAACGGAACTGCATATCAAGCATCTTTTCGCGCGCCAGCTCGGCGGTGCCAGGGTGGAAAATGTGGCCTTTGAAGGCGCCAGAGTCGGCCGGGGAATCGCCGCACCTGTTGCGCCTGCACACCGTGGCCAAAAGAGGAAGCGAAGCGACGCGGACGGGCACGGCGCAGAGGAAGTCGGGCTGTTGCCGGAGACCTGGGATCGTGAGCTGCACAGGAGTGGAGGCACGGCAGTGGCGACGTTCGTGGATGCTGCCAGCGCGCAACTTGCGCTGAAAGAGGCGAAGCGAGCCGCAAAGAGCAAAACCGACATCGTTTGGGGAGACGGTGTGAAGGGGGTGGCGGCTTTGGGAAGCAAAAGGTATGCTGCGCATCACAAGCTGCGATATCCAGATCACGCGGTGCTGCAGCAGAGTGTCGATGCGTACATGATTGCTTTCGCTGCACAAGAAGAGGCGAAGGCGAAGACGTTGGCGAGGCTACGGAATGAGCCAGATGAGGATGGCTTCATTACAGTCACGAGAGGCGGCAGGCAAGGGCCGGCCAGGGAGGAAGAGGCCAAAGCGAAGGCGGAGGAGCTCAAGAAGAGAGAAGAGAATCGCATCCAGAAGGACTTCTATCGCTTCCAGGTGCGTGAGAAGAAGAAGGAAGAGGCGAAGGAGCTAGTCAAGGGCTTTGAAGAGGACAGACGAAGGGTGGAGGAGATGAAAAGAAGACGAGGAAAGTTCAGGCCTGAGTGAGCAATATCGTCCTCCTTGGACTGAATGAGCGATATCGTCGTCTTTGCACTGAATGAGCGATATCGTCCTCTTGGACTGAATGAGCGATACCGTCCTCTTTGGACTGAATGAGCGATATCGTCTTCCTTGGCTGCCAGTCCCCCCGACGACCGCGAACGAGTAGGCTCCTCTTGACCAATGTATGCCCCGATGAGAACATTAACACGTGGACGTGGCGACCTTCTGCACGTGATGCCCGAAGATCCTGTAACGAGACGGAGGAACGCAGGCAGCCCCCCCGTGTGTTCATTGTACGGGTGCCCGCATGTGCTGTCGATCAAGTCGCCAGCTTCCAATGTGAGGCAGTGCGAACGTGATGCGATCTGAGAACGGCAGCATCCCCACCCCCACTCAAAGTGCGAGCAATATAACACGAGCACAGGACTCGCTCGCACTCTCCCTGCAACGACACCTTGCGCTTGATCACAGAAATAAGTGTGGTCACGTCTCCGTCGTCCAAGGGACGTGCCCAGGCAATGGCCAAAATTCGCCGAGCGACCGTTCCCCACCACAGCTTCTCGATTTGGGCTCCAACCATATTCAGCACGATGGTGCTGGTCGCTGGTTACGGCAGGATGCCAACCATGTTTCTTTGATTTGCGTGGGGGCAATGGTTGTGGGTCGAATTGGGAAACACCATGGCGGCCCGGCTCTGCGTCGCGCGACCAATGCGTCGTGTCAGAGGCTCTTGGTCATGCCGAGCGATGCGGTCGCTGAGTGCCTTGTGGTGGTACGCCGGCGAACGGGTGGGTATGCATAGGTTTGATGTATCAGAAATTTCGATCGATCATACGAGCTCCTCGGATGCGGCATGTCGGATGCACCAACGATCGCAGTCGTTCGAAGCAATCTCAAAGTAGGGCAATAAACCTCTGTAGAAAGTTGATAGAAACACACTCATTCCATTGCAGTCACTGTCACTCACCCGAGGTTGTCACCACACCCATCACAGCACAAAGCGATATCTGAAGCGTGCGGCGAAGGACTACGTCACCATGCATCGCCGTCAACAGGGCGAGGCGATGTATATATTCGTTCGACACTCTCTATAGTTACTCTTGCTCGCGGTATCCATTTAGCATAAGGATGTTCCGTCGAACAAGGAACCAAATGGTCGACATCCGAGGCATTGAACCCGTCCAGGATACATTTCCGACAGATGCTGAATCCCGAGCAACTTCATAGCACTTTCCGTCTCATCCCCCAGATCTCGACAAGATGTTCGGCAACCTTCGCTGCCATATCCAAGGGCGAACAAGAATAGTCTTCCTCATGACGTGGTGGCGGAGTCACATTTGATTGAACAGGAAGGCCAACGTGGAGTCTGCGGAAATCACCCCGACGAAGAAGCTTGATCCGCAGACGAGTGAGGTGGTAAAGATAACGGAGCAGGGGCCGATGAAAGTTGTGCGCACAATCTGCACGAATCGGCAGGGGGATGGGGGGTGGCTTCCTTACGGGGAATATCAGAATCCCAGACTTGATCGTTGCAGACAACGGTGGCGACCCTTCATCTGCCATCTGCTGCGAACCCGCTGGCGTGGACACCACCGAGCTTGGTGGATGGGGAAGCATCTTCTCGTACACAGTCATGCCTCAAAAGCCTGATACATGCATGACGCTGCCTCCGACGTTCAGGCAACGTTGACGGCACGCTTGACCAGTATCATGTGGCTCATACCACCTTCACATCTTCCATAACACCTTCGTTATGCAGAGAGAGAGAGCTGGGGAACGACAAAGCGGCTTAACCTCGCCTTGTACCAACACGAACACCAACACGAGGTGGTTAGTGTGGTGGTGTGACACCCGTGCGAGGTCACAACAAGATCGCACAAGACTTCGGTCTGCGCGCGGGCCGAGCCCAACCCAGCCAGCCGCCGTAGGGGAGGGAGCGGGAGTCACAGGAGTCTTTGCCAGTCTCCCAACGACACGGGGCATCCCGCTCGGGCTCACTCACTGGTCGAGGGGAGAGTTGGAGATCATACGATGCATATCTGTCCAGGCGAGTGGAGCTGAAGTCGTGGTGATTGCAGAATGCTTAGTTATCTGTGAGAGTCCAGCCTGATATGTAGGATGTTGGAACCCCTGGCTGAATTAGTGTCCGTACACTCCCGACACATGTCCAGGCGTTCGCTCTCCACCGGTTACGTCCAGCTGCACATCGTCCTTTCGAATATCGTGCATCTCGTGCAGATATGCCTCCCCGATCCACCCGGCTGTGATCAGTCGGGAGAGAAGCCTGCGTGTCCGGGGGCGGGGGAGATGTAAGCGGAAATATTTCGGGTCATCCCCGATACAGCAGGATCCGACGGTATCTACCGGTGTCCACTGGAGGTAAATCCGTCGGTGAAATCGTTGGTATATAGTTGCCTGTTGCCCCCTTCATTCCTTCGTCTACGACATCTACATACGGAACGATGTATCTTCGTCTCGGTCTGTTTATTGCCCTTGCTAGCTCTGCCCTTGCAGTTGCTGCCCCACAGATTTCCGGCTCGTCCCCCCCCACATGTCACTCGTATTCCGAGTCCGCATGTCCAGCAGTTAACCATATATGTACGATCTCATGTGATGTATGTTAAGACTGGAATTTCAACAATCCTTCGATGTATATTGATTTGGTATCCAAAGGGCGTTGTAAGCCACGGGAGATGCCGTCTTTCCAGGGGGATCAGGAACCCGGTATCAGGCCTGCCAAGCGTAAGTACCATCGCGGATGTAAGGATAGTCTGGGACTATCTGACTAACAAATTGTAGCAGCTAGTGTGTTCACTATGGCCCTAGGATTCAAGACTGCGTCTCTAGCAAAAGAGTCGGAAAACGAATGGATTGCCTCTTAGTCGAATGAACAACTGAGAGTATTATCTTCTACAAATGGCAGACAGCGATCCAACTCATCATGCAATTTGTTGTGGTGAAGCGGCGGCAGGCGCTTGAGGTGCAGCGTCTGCATTGGGTGCATCTCTGAACGCTGCAGCCTTGATCCCGGGCTTTTCCATCGCCTTCCAAAGCATCCCGTCTTTCGTGTCGGCGGCAGTCGGGCCATATGTAGCCATGGCCTGGTCGATAAGTTGCCACACCTCGTCCGCCGGTGGGGTAATGATCACGTATCGAGCAAAGGCCAGCATGAACGACTGCGATTGAATGCCAAGGCACTCCATAACCCAGGGCGAGTCCACTCGAGGAGCACGGTGCGTTGGGCTCAGTTGCGCAGGCAGGCGGCGTTCGAATGCGTCGGGATGTGTCGCCGGTTCCGAACCACGGTCCAGAAATACGATATAAAGTAGTTCACTACCAAAGCCGCCTCTTCGTCTCGGCCACGTACACGTTTTCGCCACAGATCTCGCGATGAACATTTGTTGCTCGGGCTACTCTGACGAACATGCCTACAAGTGACCAAGCACGTCGACTCGGATCGGTCATCAGATGCCACATATGGAGCACAGGCTTGCAGAGTGGCAACCTCCGTCGTGTTCAGTGGATCCGCTCGACAAAAAGCGATATCGACCGCTGCATAAAGACGTGGTCTTGAGATTTGCCGTAGCGGATCTGGCATTCGTTCGTCTGTGTAGGAGTTCACGGCGGCAAACCACACAGCGGCCCTCAAAGCTTCATGACATGGGGCGTCCGCTGGCCGATTCATGCAAGGTGTGCCTTCCGCCATGAAAGACTTCAACGTTGGCACATGCAACAGCTTGTATGTCGGGTCCACGTAGGCAAGGTATACCTCGAGAAGCTGCCGGGCAACAGCAGGTTCAGGGTCATGGAGAGATCCAGGCATGATGTAGAGATGGTTCTGGGGTGTTGATGTGATCACCATCACTGCGAGAGCCGTCCTCCTCGAAGGCATCAGCCAATGCTTTCGCCTCGGAGGAGGTAAGGGTGGACGAGAAACCGCCGGCGACGTATTTGCTGGTGGTTGGAGGAGTGGCATCAATGTAGATGGAAGGGAGGGGCATGGTTTCGTTCTGCACTGCCCGGTACGGTAGCGTCGCGTCGTGCGGAAATCGATAAATATCCATCCTAATATGTAGTGTTCGATGGAATGCACCCAACCGACCCTCGGGCCCAACCTGTTGGTATATGTGCACGCATCTATCTTGCTGGCGACAGCTCGAGAGTGTGTCCTGTTCCGCCGCGCAACGGAACGCCGTCTGACCTTCGCTGGAAGCAACATCCCCAAGCTTTGTTGATCGATCTGAAACGAGAGCTGAGCACGACTTGCACCTCCCCCCAATTCCTCGTTTCGCTCTCCACAGAACAAAGACCCGCCCCCATTGCTGACTTCTCGCCTCCACTGTCAGCTGACCCAGGGAGACACAACCCATCGAGAACAGAGCAACGCCGCGAGGATGGAAGCCATCAGGGAAACATTCAACAAAGTGTTGAACCTCGGCGGTGGATCGTCAGAACCTCACATCGATCCGCCTTCTGAAGCTGAGTTCAGGGAGCTCAGGGGGAAGTACGAAAAGGCCAATCAAGGTCACGTATTCGCATTCTGGGACGAGCTCAAGCCCAACGAGCAGGGCCAACTCTACCAACAAGCATCCAACCTCGACCCCGAGCGTATCAACAAAATTTCAGAAAAGACATTACGCCCAGCGGATACCGACAGCGACAACGAGAAGCCGACGCTCGAGCCTCTCCCGGACTCAGCCACCACCTCTACCATTGACGCCAAAGAAGAGGACCTGAACAAATGGTACGACTCAGGCTTGAGCCTCATTGCGGATGGCAAGGTCGGTGTGGTCCTCATGGCAGGAGGTCAAGGTACACGTCTCGGCAGCTCAGCGCCAAAGGGCTGCTATGACATCGACCTTCCCAGCCACAAGTCTCTCTTCCAGCTGCAGGCCGAGCGAATCGGCAAGCTGCAACAATTGGCGAGCAAGGAGCACGAGAAGGAGCATGTGGTTATACCGTGGTACATCATGACCTCTGGTCCAACACGCAAGCCTACTCAGGACTTTTTTGAGGAGAAGAAATACTTCGGTCTCAACCGGAACGACGTCGTCTTCTTCGAGCAAGGTGTGCTCCCGTGCATCAGCATGGAGGGCAAGATTCTGCTGGAGAGCAAGAGCAAGATTGCCGTAGCGCCAGACGGCAACGGCGGGTTGTACGGTGCTCTCATCGGCACTGGCATCGTTGAGGACATGGGCAAGCGTGGCGTCAAGCACATACACGCGTACTGCGTGGACAACTGCTTGGTGCGTGTTGCGGACCCCACATTCATTGGCTTCAGTGCCGAGAAGGACGTCTCGATTGCGACCAAGGCAGTGCGCAAGCGTAACGCAAAGGAGAGCGTTGGTCTCATCTTGCAGAAGAACGGCAAGCCCGATGTGGTAGAGTACTCCGAGATCGACAGCGAGACTGCGGAAGCCAAGGACCCCAAGGACAACGAGTTGCTCAAGTTCCGTGCCGCCAACATCGTCAACCACTACTACAGTTTCGCTTTCCTCGATTCGATACCGCAGTGGTCGCACAAGCTGCCTCACCACATCGCAAAGAAGAAGATCCCTTGCGTCGACGAGAAGGGCAATTCGATCAAGCCCGAGAAGCCTAATGGCATCAAGCTCGAGCAGTTCGTCTTTGACTGCTTCCCGTTCTTGGACATGGACCAGTTTGCATGCATGGAAGTGAAGCGTGAGGACGAGTTTTCTCCGCTGAAGAATGCCAAGGGCACTGGAGAGGACGACCCAGAGACATCACGTAAGGACATCATGCTTCAAGGAACACGTTTCTTGAAGCGCGCTGGAGCTGTGGTCGTCAGCGAGAAGCCAGACGATGATGGTGTGGAGGTCAGCCCGCTGATCAGCTATCAAGGCGAAGGCTTGGGTTTCCTGAAGGACCGTGAAATCAAGGCACCTGCTGTCATTGAGAAAGAGGAGTAGGATGCCTCTCCTCAACACACTCGGCATGCCGTGCCGAGGCTTGAGTCCAGGACTGCTGCTCAGGAGTCACCAACTTGCCAGTGGTCAGCCTTCTGGCCAGTGTGGTCACATCCTTAAGCAACACCCTTCCTCCTCGATGGGAAAGGCACCAAGTCAGGCAGGCATGAGGTACTCGGGACGTGTTTCGCAGTTTGGTACAGAACAAGGAGCGATGGATTTGGCGCGTCGGCACAGGCTACAGTTATCATATAGGAAGCACCAGAGAATGACCAGATGGCAATGGAATGAATGAATGGACGACAGGCATCGGACCCAAACAGAACCCCATATCGTTTTTTTGTGCTTCGATCCCGAGAGCAATTCTTTGCCAGAGGACGAGTCTGTGGTCGCTGGAAATGACTGTAGGACAGCCGGCCTGCTGTGACTCTGTCTGTCGTGCGTGTATGGTCCAACCCGCCCGTCTCCCCTTCCACCTCATCGCCATGCCGTCGATGGCGCTTTCAGACAAGCTTTCGATTGGCTCAATGCACCTCCTCCAAGTCCAGCCCGTCCAGCCAGACCAGCCAGACCCTTCACTGTCGGGATGCATTCCCTCGCGTGCGCTCCCCCACTGCTCTGATACTCTCCCCCCCCCAGCAAGCAGTCTTGCGCGTTGTCTTTCGTTTCGCCAACGCTTGTGTGGTGCGTGGATCGGGAGAGCGCAGGAGACGGGCAGAGCATTCACGCGCAGAGTTGCAGAAGAAGAAGAAGAAGGTGAGTTTACCGCCCTGGTCCGTTGGTGGCCAGGGTACATGTATACAATCAATAGGGGGGAGGGGGGAGGGGGGACGCGCGAACCCGGCATTGGGAGAGGAAAACATTGGTGCTAATGCTTAATGCATTGAGTAGGCAGCACGAGGTATGCCATCACCCCATCTCGCCTTTCGGACCCGTCGACCCCCCGTTTCGATCGTTGCGAGTCTGTTGTGTTGTTGAGAGCTGCGGCGCTAACCCGGGAAAAGTTCTGTTGCGGAGGCTTTGTACCACCAAAAAGCGGCATCGCAACCATCTTCGCGCGACGGTCGCGTTGCGCAACTTCACTCACAACACACATCTGACGACAACACTTTGCAGGAATCCCGCGAACAAGTCGAGGCATCATGTCGACTCTTTCGCGTCGCGCATGCTACAAGTGCGGCAATGTCGGACACTACGCCGAGGTCTGCTCCAGCAGCGAGCGCTTGTGCTACAACTGCAAGCAGCCGGGTAAGGACATCCCATTGGCGCTCGATGTGGGTACGGACAGCATGCTGACCGCTACTTGATGCAGGACACGAGAGCAACAACTGCCCTCACCCCAGAACCACAGAGAGTAAGTCGCGAAATCCTCCGTCAAAGTCAATTCCGCGTGCCAACGATCGAAATGCTAACGATGGATCCAGCAAAGCAGTGCTACCACTGTCAAGGCCTCGGACACGTCCAGGCCGACTGCCCGACTCTTCGCTTGAGCGGTGGCGCCCAGGGTGGACGTTGCTACTCTTGTGGTCAAGTGGGCCATCTTGCTGTACGTTCAGCCGCCGCCGCCTGATTCTACACACGTCGAGACTGACGCGACGCAGCGTAATTGCCAAAGCACCACCTCGGCCCCGACTGGAGCTGGACGCGGCGCCGGAGGCCCAGCCCACGGTGGATACGCCGGTGGATTCAACAGCGGCTTCCCTGGCAGCACCCGTGCTGCAACTTGCTACAAGTGCGGAGGTCCAAACCACTTTGCTCGCGACTGCCAGGCTCAGGCCATGAAGTGCTACGCTTGCGGCAAGCTTGGTCACATTTCCCGCGATTGCACTGCGCCAAACGGCGGTCCGTTGAGCAGCGCTGGCAAGACTTGCTACCGCTGCGGCGAGGCCGGACACATCAGCCGCGACTGCGCTCAGGCCACGGTGGAGACCAACGGCGCTGCTGGAATCAACGTTGACGGCTCCGTGTCTGCCGCTGTTGACGCCCCCGTGGCTCCAATCGCTCCAGCACCTGTCGCTGCATAAACCCCTTCATCGCACCCCTGAGCGCGGTCTCCAGCCGGCCGAGGAAACCCGCAGGCCCATTTCGACGTTCTGACGTACCCGATTCGGTTTCCGAGCAAACAAGCAATGATCGAGCGTTTTCACGACCTCACGACCCCCCACGACCCCCGACGACACCCCAACACAAGTTTTCTTTACGACCAATCACGACCCAGCATACACCGTATACCCAAGGCCGAGCAGACCGAACATGCGAAGCCAACGAACCATGAGTGGGAGCATGCGGCGCGCGACTTTCTGTGGATGTTTTCCACCTGGGGGGGGCACTGTAATCGCATGCGGGTGGAAAGACAGAAGGTAGTCGCGATTCGACCTCGGGAGAGGCGGACGCGCATGCAGCGAAGAGAGTGGTTGTCCATGTGCGAGAGAGAGGTCAGAGAGGACGTCAAGGACGCTATCTACGTGGTCTTGGCCTATACCAGTTTCCGGCACCGATGCCTCTGCTCGCGGCGTCTTTCTCGAGATGTAACGAGTGAAAAAGATTGGCATTGTTGACCGGACACCAGGAGAGATTTCCGCCGAGTCTCACGTCTGCTGTTTCCTGCCGCCTGCTCGTCGCCCTCACATGCCTCGCGCGCGTGAGCCTCTTGCGGCATGTGAGGCAGCCGCGACTTCTTCACACGCGCATACCGCATACCGCATGCCGGCTCACGAGGAAGGAAGCATTCACGCGACTTCCACACCTCGCCATGGAGCCCACAACCTTCCTTTCTGCCTGCGACTGCTTCTTTCCTTCCTTTCTGCCTGTGACGGCTTCTTTCCTTCCTTTCTGCCTGTGACGGCTTCTTTCCTTCCTTTCTGCCTGTGACGGCTTCTTTCCTTCCTGTCCATCAACCACCTTCGTTCATCGCAGCACCACCAGCTCATTTTCTGTCCCACGCTCTTTCGCGCACCGGCGTCCAACATGCCTGCCTCCGTGGCCACCAGCGACCAGGAAGAGGACGAGAACTACCTGCCGGTCCTGCACTTGATCGTCGACGTTGATCAGCTCACGAGTCATGGTATGTACTGGTGGCGGCGCGAATACGTGCATCTTCTCCGGCCGCAGCCCCTGCTCACTTTACGCTCGACAGGTATCAATGCGTCGGATGTGTCCAAGTTGAAGCTCGCCAATTTTCACACTGTTGGCGTAATGAGCCCCCCCCCCCCCCCCCCCCTCCCCCTTTTGCTGCGGCGGCTTGGCTGACCTCTTCTCCAGCAAGTGCTGGGAGCCCACAGCAAGGTTCTCACCAAAATCAAAGGCTACTCCGAGCAGAAGGTTGAGAAGGTCCGCGAGGCCGCAAAGAAGTGCCAAGTTCGTCCACTGCCGAGTGTCGAGCTCGCCTGATCCATTGCTGACTGACTTGATGGCAGCCTCACGGCTTCACCGGGATGATGACAGCCCAAGAGCTGCTCGTGCGGCGCAAGACCTGCTTCCGCATCGGCACAGGATCAAGCCAGTGGAACGCCATCCTCGGCGGAGGCTTCGAATCTCGCAGCGTCAACGAGGTGTACGGCGAGTATCGTTGTGGCAAGACGCAGCTCTCCCACACCATGTGTGTCATCGCTCAGAAGCCCAGGTCTGATGGTGGTGCTGAGGGCAAGGTTGCCGTCATTGATACCGAAGGCACCTTTCGCCCCGAGCGGGTGGCTCAAGTTGCCGAGGCCCATGGCAGTGAGTATTCCTGCAACACTGCAGCTCAGAATCATGCTGACCGCGATCCAGTGGATGCCGAGACCGTCAACGAAAACATCCTCTACACTCGTGCATTCAACTCCGAACACCAGCATGAGGTCCTGCTCAACTATGCCGAAAGCTTCGCCACTGGGGAGTACCGCCTGCTCATCGTCGACAGTATCCTCAATCTCTTTCGTAGCGACTACCAGGGCCGTGGTGAGCTGGGGGAGCGACAACAGAAGCTTGGCCAGCATCTCCGCAAGCTCGCCGAGTTTGCTGAAGAATTCAATATCGCTGTCTTCATGACCAATCAGGTCCAGTCGGATCCTGGTGCCAGCGCCCTGTTCGCCGGTGCTGACGGTCGCAAGCCCGTCGGGGGTCACGTTCTTGCTCACGCGTCGGCCACCCGGGTCTTGCTTCGAAAGGGCCGCGGCGAGGAGCGTGTCGCCAAGATCATGGATTCTCCTGGTGAGTGCAGTCTCCCGTCTTCTGCCTGTGTACATGCTGACGTGGTCGTCCAGATTGTCCAGAAGGCGAGGCTACCTATGTCATCACCGCGGGCGGCATCAGCGATCCCGACAAGGCCTGAACGCCTATTTACCTCGATATAACCCTTTTCGGCGATTTACGACCATGTTGTTCTGATTGTCCTTCGCACGTTTTTGCGATGTTCGCTGCTCATATCGCCTCTGTCCATCAATTTTGGGACTTTCCCGCGAGCGAGGTGTTTCGGGGTAACACGATCGGAAATGTTTGTATCGCACTACAACACAGCTGTACATCAATCATTGTTTAATGGAGCAGATCAGAATCATCACCACGTCACCTTGCTGCCCTTCCTGGGCTCCACTCCATCAACTTCGCTCACAACACATGAACAACACAAAATCGATCACCGGACGGAGGTCACGACAGCGCCAGCACCACCGAAGAACAAATCGTCCAGAGCAAGCGATCGAGGAAAGCGAAGTCATCTCAGGCTGTCGATCATCCCGACCATCATGGATTTAGATGAACTTGGCGGAACCGAATGTTCCTATAAGAGACCATCTATAAGAACGAGAGTCTCGGAAGTCAAATACAGAAGTTGCAGCAACCTACGGAATCGATGGCCTAGAGATAGGCCTATACACCTCCTCTATATATATTCAGTCACTGCCTCAGATAGGCCATTGATACGTAAATATGAGGTCTTTGCCAAGGCCAGCTGCTGCCGCGTACGCATAATAGAACAACTGCCGTGCGGACGTAAGTATGCTCGACACAACGAACGGACTATATGATATGTACAGCGCGATACCCTTGAAGCCGAAGAGGCTATAACGTATATAACCACGAGGTTGGCAGTATCATCAAGATGGCAGAATTTTCTTAGCACAACCAGCTAGTACAAAAAATTATCTACTTCAGAAGCTACTAACAGTGCAATGCTCAATAATGCCGTGGTAGGTGGTGGACCGGAGTGGTAGTAGTCCGGAGGTCCGGCTTCCATGCAATAAGGTTTAGGGACGGGCCGACCCGGCTTGGCAACAACGCCTACTATAAAAAGTCGACTTCGACCACGACACATGGATTTATTCTCGTTCAAGTGATCGAAAGCCACCAGCCAACCAACGGCGATAGTGTTAATGGCGGCGTTCCACCAAGGATTGTAGGAAAAGACCAGCTGGAAGGATAGGCCCCCTACCTAGCGAACCTCCTAGGGCACTGCTGTTAAGGAAGAGTCTGAGGTGTGTAAGGGTTGCTGTAAGAACTGAGGTTAGGAGGAGGAACTAAAAGACTAGAGTCTAAAGTGTAGTTGTGTATTAAGAGTTAGAAGGTTGTTCTAGGTTAAATGTACAAGACAAGCTATAAAGAAGGAAAACAGAAAGATAAGGGGGCGGCAGCTGCTTCTTATGTCCCTCTGCCCTAGCTAGTTGTTTGCCCCTTTGCTGCTGGATTTCCTAAGAAGTTTCTTAACAAACTTCTCTCCTTTGTTCTGCTAACCGAGTTAATTCTAAAACCTTCTTTTCCTAAAGGTTCTAGAACTAAAACAGACCCTTCTAAAGAGCGGATCGAGTTGCTTCTAGTGCGTCTAGAAGCTTCTTAGTTAGACTAGTAAGTGTTAGGTTGTAGGCTGTTAAGGGTAGTAGAGCTAGATAGGACCTTAGGACTGTTAGGGTTTTTCTACTGTCTGCTAGCAGTAGTTCTAGTGTCTTTCCTAACTTAATTGTTTATCTTTATAGAACCGATTATAGCGCTTCTAATGCAGCAAGAATCGTCTTAGTTAGACCTTTAGTTGTTAAGATATAGCCTGTAAACTATAGTGGTGCCTAGTAAGACTTTAGTATTGTTGTCCTTGTTCTTCTAGCTGTTAACCGTAACAGTAGCCCCTCTTAATATAGCTAAGTTCCTACGAAGCCTAAGTAGTTCTAGATACCGAGGGTAAGCCTGTTTATTCCTAGGAGCAGGTCTAATGTTATAGTTAATATTCTATTAGTATACAGTATCTAGTTCCTCTTAGCTGTACCTGTTTTTAAGGTAATATCCTTAAGAGTCTAAGAGGTCCTATTAGTAGAAGGCTTTAATCTTGTCCTTGTTAAAGATAATGTTCCTATAGGGTTCCTAAGTAGTATCCTAGTCTTTATAGCTTTGCTATTGGACCTTGTACTTGGTTTGTCTATCTATAACTTAACAGTCTGTAATGTTGTGTACGTAGTACTCTTCTTCTTTATCTTTATTATTATCTACTATAGGGAGGATGTAAGTTCGTTCCTAATCTTGTACTTAAATTAGGAAGGGATCTCCTTCCTTAGGCCTTAGCCTAACAGGATAAAAGACGTTGTAGATTTCCTATTCTTTAGGCAGTTAGAGACGGTATGCGTACGAGCTAATCTTCTCTGTAATAGTAAAGGGGCCCAGTTTTTTCTAGTCGAGTTTACGAGAAGGTCTTCCTATAACAATGTTCTTAGAGTCTAGGTACACTCTGTCTCCTACTTAATAGTTAGGAGCTAGCTGTCTTTTTTAATAAGCTTAATCTTCGTAGACAGCCTAAGTGTAAGTTATTTCTTCTTAGACTTCTTAGTAGATCTAGGAAAGGTGTGTTGCCTAGTAGTCTACGTTAACTTCGTCTAGGTTGTTAGGTTGTAGTAGTAGGTCTTAGGGTTCTATTCCTGTTCTAGGGTAGTAGCCTCTAGTAGTATAGAAGGGGGAATGTCTAGTTGTCTCTAATTCCCAGTTGCGAGCTAAGAATTCTACTGTAGGAATGTATTTTGGCTAATCCTTCTAGTAGTAGTTAATAAAGCAATGAAGCGTCTGTTCAAATAGGGCATTAGCAATCTCTGTCTGTCTATCTGTTTCTAGGTAGTAGGAGGTCGAAATATAATAGTTAATGTTTAGAAGCTTGTATAGGCGTTTACAGAACTTAGCAATAAACTAAGAGTCTCTATTAGATGTAATGCTGTTAGGGAGGCCTATATAGCGCTAGACGTATTCGTAAAGAGCCTAGCGGTTTCCTTAGAAGTTATGCTCTAGCAGGGTACTATAAAGCGGTCCTTAGAGTGTCGATCTATAGCTATAAAGATATTCTTTGCCTTAATACCTGCCTAAGTAGTTCCTTAAGGGAGACAGGTAACAAAGTCTATTGTAATGTGTTTCTAAGAGTGTTTACGAGCCGGGAGAGGTTTCAGTAAGCCCTATAGAGGTTAACGATTATATTTAGCTGCCTTGCAGATAGGACAGTTGTTTCTATACCTGCATATATGCTTCTACATTAATAGCTACTAGTGGTAGCTGTTACGGCAGCAGAAAGGGGTAGGACTAAGTAATAGGGTAGACCCTTGGAATTTCGGCTCGGCCCTTCTGGACCGACCCGGGCCTTAGCGTGCCCACCCCTAAAGCCCTTACCCACCGCCGCATAGATCCCTTTCCCTCCTTAGTTTGAGATATAGTTATTAAAACAGCTGTATTAAATTATATCTGCGCGCTTAGATTATTATATCTCGAACTCTCCAACTACACCAACCCCGCGCTACGCGAAAGGGCCCGTTGAACTATATCCGGCTACCCGAATAACGCACGTACACACCAAAACCTAAACCAAACACATTAGCACTGTAAGAAGACTATAAAGGGCTTCTTAACAGTAGAGGGCGGCGTTACTAGCCGCAGCGGAAAGAGAAAGACTAACAGAGCGAGGGATAGGCGCGCTAGCATCCTTAATAAGAGGACAGCTACTAAAGGTCTTATAGAAGAAGAGACGGATAAAGCAAAGAAGGGTATAGCAGGCTATAAGGAGCTATACGCCTGCACAGCCGACGAACTCGAGGAACACCTAGCAGAACACAGGTACGGAAAAGTGTACGATACTATTACCTTTATCGAGAAGACGTTTTATAAGAAAATAGAAGAGAACAAGTAGCTAAGAGAGGAGATAGAAGCGGTAATAGTTAAGAAGGAATTGGCAGAGACTATTATCGAGGTATTAGAGAACTAAGCGGCGATACGACTAGCGTAACTGAAAACGCTAAGGGCTTAGTTAGCTAATATAGAGGCAGCGACGTTATCGGCACTGCCGCTACTACGAGAAGACTAAGCGGAAACCGCCTTACCTACTGCCTACAGTTAAGATAGCACTTCGATAACGTTACTACCTAACCTACTGGCCTTTAGGGGTAGAGACCCTAAGGCCTAGGAAGCCTTTAAGAAGAAGATAAGGAACAAGATAAGCCGCGATTATGCAGTAAGCAGCAAAGAAGACAGACTAGCCTATTTAGAGGTGCGACTAGAAGGTAAAGCGTTCTCGATAGTAGCGGACCTAGAAGATGTAACTGCCGACGAAGCTATTAAAGCCCTAGACTAGCGCTTCGGAGACCCTTTCCGCAAGAAGACGGCCTGCGAACAACTAGACAAGATCAGCCAAAACCGGCTAACGTTTAAGGAATTTTACAGACTGTTTAGGAAATATGCTATTAGGGCTAAAGTGTCTAAGGATAAACACTTACACTTACTAAGACAGAAGTTAAACCCTGAACTGGCCGGAGCTATAGCTTTGGTAGAAGACGAAGACCTTAAGAGCTTTGTGCACTAGGCGAGAGTTACCGCTAGAAACTTGAACACGTACAGAAAATCGGCGTCGCGTAAACCGAATTAGAGATCGTTATTAGCGCAGGCGACGCGACCTCCGCCCCCTTCCGACGAGGCCCCTAGCAGCTATCCTATCCACTGCGCTTGCCGTTAGTCCCTACTTGTTACGTATATAGAAAGCCTAGCTATATCGCTACCAGATGCTAGGCGACGACTTAGCAGAAGCAAGAATACTGCGCTACGAAGCCGCCGCAGCCGAGGAAGACTATCTAAGCTATAGGGCCGGCGCTAAACGACACTAATAGCGTAGACGGTAGAGTACTATTAAGAATCTTAGGAAAAGACTAGCTGGACAGATAGGCCCCCTACCTAGCATAAACAATAGGGCACTGCTACGAACTGCATTGCCAGAAGAAAGAGAGAGCATAAACAGCTATAACGATCCGCTCTTAGCAGCGGTAGAAGTAAACACAGAGACTGCTATTATCCTTCCAATTACGATCTACCCTCTCAAAAGCTCGCGCCACCCCCTTTAATTAAAGGCCTTTATCGATACAGGAGCACTTTTCGGCGCAGCAATCTACTATCGACTAGTTCAGAAACTAACGAAGGGATATAGCTATCTAGTAGAGTTAGCGTCGCTAACGCGAATTTCGGCATACAACAGACAAGACATAGAGAGTGTTACGCATTATGTGCCATTAAAGACTACCCTAGCTGGTCGCACTACAGAAGCAACGTTCCGAATTACAGACATTGGACGGTTTGACATTATTATAGTGCAGAAATAGATAAAGAACTAGAAAGCCGTTATTAACGTAGGTAAAGGCACACTCGGATTCAAAACCTAGTACGGCAGTACTGCCACTGTTGAATCAGTTACAGCGGTCGCTGCTAAACCAAACGTTACGTCTGTTAACGCAGTTCCGGCCGACTGTTCCGATCCCCTAGATACCGTTAGAATAATAAGCTTAGAAGTGTTGCACTGGCAGAAAGGGGTAGGACTAAGTAATAGGGTAGACCCTTGGATTTTCAGCTCGGCCCTTCCGGACCGAGCCGGGCCTTGGCACACCCACCCCTAAAGCCCTTACCTACTACTATATAGATTCCTTTCCTTCCTCAGTTCGAGATATAGTTATAAAAACAGCTGTATTAAATTATATCTACGTGCTCGGATTATTATATCTCGAACTTACTTAACTACACTAACCCTGCGCTGCGCAAAAGGGACTGTTGAACTATCCGGACACCCGAATAACGCACGCACACACTACTTTAAACCAAACACCAGTACCGTAAGACAGCTATAGAAGGCTTCTTAACAGTAGAGGGCGGCGTTACAGGCCGCAGCGGAAAGAGAAAGACTAACAGAGCGAGGGATAGGCGCACTAGCATCCTTAACAATAGAACGGCTACTAAGGGCCTTACGGAAGAAGAGATAGATAAAGCGAGGAGGGGCATAGCCGGCTATAAGGAGCTGTATGCCTGTACGCCGGATGAAATCGAAGGATATCTAGCAGAACATAGAGCTAGGAGGGTGTTCGACATTATTACCTTTATCGAAAAGAAGTTTTACAAAAACATAGAAGAAAACAGGCAGCTAAGAGAGGAGATAGAATCGGTAATAGCTAAGAAGAAATTGGCAGAAACTATTATCGATGTACTAGAAAACCAAGCGGCGAACCGGCTAGTACAACTAAAGACGCTAAAGGCTCAGTTAGCCGATATAGAAGCAGCGATGTCGTTGGCGCCGCCGCTATATCGAGAACAACAAGCAGATACTGCCTTACCGGCGGCCTACAGTTAAGGTAGCACCTCTATAACGTTACTACCTAATCCGCCAGCGTTTAGAGGTAGAGACCCTAAAGACTAGGAGGCCTTTAAAAAAAGATAAAGAATAAGATAAACCGCGATTATGCCAGAAACAGTAAAGAAGACAGACTGGCCTACCTAGAATCGCGATTGGAAGGTAAAGCTTCTTCGCTAGTAGCGGACCTAGAAGAGGTTACGGCTGACGAAGCAATTAAAGCTCTAGACTAGCGCTTCGGAGACCCCTTCCAAAAGAAGACGGCCTATAAGCAACTAGATAAGATTAACCAGAACCGGCTAACGTTTAAGGAGTTCTACAGACTGTTTAGAAAATATGCTATTAGAGCCAAAGTGTCAGAAGATAAGCAGTTACACTTACTAAGGCAGAAGCTAAACCCTAAACTGGCCGCAGCTATAGCTTTGGTAGAAGACGAAGACCTCGAGAGCTTCGTGCACTAAGCGAGAGTTACTGCTAGAAACCTGAGCGCCTACGCGAAATCGGCATCGCGCGAACCGATTTAGAAGCAGTCGGCGCCGATAACACGACCCCCTGCGCCCTTCTAACGAGGCCCCCAGCAACTACCTTATTCGCCGCGCTCGTCGTTCGTCCCTAATTGCTATGCATATAGAAAGCCTAGCTATATTGCTACTAGATGCCAAGCGACGAATTAGCAGAAGTAGGAATACTGCGCTACAAAGCCGCTGCTGCTAAGAAAAACTATCTAAGCTATCGAGTTAGTGCCGAACGACACCGACAGTATAGACAGCGGAGTTCTGTTAAGGATCCTAGGAAAAGACCAGCTAGACGGATAGGCCCCCTATCTGGTATAGACAACAGGGCACTAACGCGATCCGCATTACCAGAAGAAGGGAGTATTAACAGTTGTAACGACCTGCTCTCCGTAGCAGTGGAAGTAAATACGGAAACCGCTATTATCCTTCCAATTACTGTCTACCCCCTTAAGGGCTCGCACAGCCCCCTTTAGTTAAGAGCCTTTATCGACATAGGAGCGCTTATCGGAGCGGCGATCTACTATCGATTGGTTTAGAAACTAATAAAAGGATACAGTTATCCTATAGAACTAGTGTTGCTAACGCGAATTTCGGCATATAACGGACATGTAAGGGCTTAAGAATCTTGGTTCAGAAACTTAAGGCTAGGTATCTACATAAAGGAACTAATAGGCAGTTCCTTCGTCGTCTGCTGCTGTACAATTTGTACCTACGAAGCCAAGCTAGCAATTTTCCTCTATATAGGGGAGCAAGGTTCCTAACTCTGTATAGAGGTCCGGGAGTTTCCCTCTATATAGGATGCAGAGTTTTCTCTCTGTTTAGAGGGGCAGCAATTCGCCTCTGTATAGGGCTGTAGGATTCTCTCTCTGTATAGGAGTAGGGTCGTATTAGTAATAGGATTCTCCCTCTATACAGGAGTAGGGTCGTGTTAGTAACCCTGTATAGAGGGTAGGATCGTGCTAGCGCTGCTAAGTTGCAGTCCCTAGGGCGACGGCTGGCTTAGGTCTAGGGCCTAGGCTGGACAGCGCCCCCTAATAATACCCCCCTCCCTTCCTATAGTGCTTCCCTTGTACGACGACGTATTGTATAGCCTTATCTCCTAGCGTTCCTCTTACAGGTAGCGCTTTCCCGTCTTCGTCTAGTCGTCTATAGTCGACTATCGTCCAGGCACTTGCTAGTTGGCAATACCTGCTAGATGCCCTCCCTGTTGTTGCTAGGGCCTTAGGTAGCAGTTGCCCGTTCGCTAGTACCCCCCCTATAGCCTACAGTTATGTAGTTATCCTTCGTCCTAGGTCTACTCCCTCCCTCTACGCTGCTGCAACCTTAGGCCTGTCTATTTGGATCCTGTAGCTAAGGCAGAGGAGGACCTATAAGCAGGGAAGGCAGGTAGTGCTAGATCGCTTCTACCTAATCTTAACCGATTCCGTTTGCTACTTTAAGGATACTAAAGCTAAGGCGGAGGAGGACCTGCGAGCAGTTACGAAGGTGCAGGAGGTGCTCGGTCCTGTCTGTCTATTTACCTGCCTCTTATCCCTTGTCTGTTTATCTCCTACCCTGTAGCTCTAGCTATACATTCCGCGTCCTATCCGTACAGTCTAGCAGCAGCAGGCTATCTGGCTCTGTCCCTGTGCCTTAGTCGTCGTCTAGAGTTTAGCTTCTAGGTAGATGTTCCCGCCTGTTATCGTCTATAGGGTAAGGTAGTAGTCGTTTACCTAGCAGTCGTCTGTACAGTCTTAGGCAGGCCGGTTATCTTGTACAGTCCTGCCCTGCCCTATGCTAGCTCTATTCCTGTTCTTCTTCCTTTCCCTCTTCCTGCACCTATGCTATGCTTCTTGCAGGTTCCCTAGTATCGTCTCTTCTTTTATATCTCTAGGGATAGATGTCTCTAATTCCCTTCTATTCCTGCCCCTCCTTTGCAGCTTCCTAGTCTTACCTATAGCTGCCTAATCCTGTCTGTAGCTACCTAACGTCTCTTATAGCCTGGTCTAGGCTGCAGTCGCCTAATATCGCTTATAGCTATCCTGTCTTGCAGCTGCTATCTGTCCTACCCTGTATAGTACAGTATTACTGCGACCGTTCGCTAGGGTGTCTTTCCTCCTACTTATCTAGTGCCCGTATCTCCTAGAGAGCCTTGTACAGCTCCTATATAGGCTCTGCCCAACCTGTCTATTTAACTAGGTATTCTATCTTTTCCTACTTTCTCTAGCTCTTAAGGATTTCCTCTACTTTATACTCCTCCTAGTCTTTAGTAATAATCGCTAGGGGGCGTACGTCGTCCGCCGTCTAGTGTAGGAGGGGGTCTGTATATACCGGCTGTACGAGGTCTATATAGAAGACTAGGTAGATCCCTAGGGGAGTGTTAAGTCGTACGGTATATGTCCCTACCGGCCGGACTACTGTAAGTTTCCGGTTCTTCTAATCCAGTTTCTTGCTCGGCCGGTCTATACGGATATTGCGCTAGTTTAGCTAGACCTTATCTCCTGCCTCATACCTTAGTGCAGCCTGCTGTCCCTTGTTAGCCTGCTCTTCCGCATTCTGTTAAGCTATAGCTAGGCTCGCTTTCGCCTATTAATAGGTGTTCGTAATCGTCTGTACAATAGCTTCTCCCTGCTAAATTAGGGATCGTATAGGGCGTAAGGTAGCGCCGCTTAGGGTCGGTAGGAGTAGGGAGTAGTCGTATCTGTAGGATATAAAGAAGGGGGACAATCCTATAGTATTAGCTGTACGGCTATTAATAGCTAGCTCTGCTATAGGGAGGAGGCGGTTCCAATTTGTCTAGTCGCAGTCGACGTACGCTTAGAGGTACGCTTCCAGTGTCGAGTTAACCCTCTCTGTCGCACCGTCCGTCTGTAGGTGCTATACGATTAATAGGCGACGTTCTACGTTTAACAACTGGCAGACCCTTGCCTAAAGCTAGCTCGTAAACTGTGTACCCCGGTCCGATACGATTGACCTAGGGAGTCCGTGCTTGCTAAACGTCGTCCTTATAAATGCCTAAGCAGTGTCCTTAGCCGTAGTAGAGCCTATTTCCTCTAGTATTACCCTCTTCGTTAGCTTGTCCGTAACTACTATAATGTTCTGCTGTCCGTCGCTCTTAGGGAGTTCTATAATAAAGTCTACTGTTAGGTCTTGCTAGGGCCGGTCCGGTATTAGTAGGGGTTTCAGCAGCCTGTGCTTTAGTTTACGCTAGGGCTTCGTCCGTCTGCAGACATCGCAGTTCTGTACGAACCTATAGATAGCCTTTGCTATCGCCGGCTAGGAGTAGTCTCTAGCGACGATGCTGTAAGTCTCCTTACGCCCTAGGTGCCTAGTAGCTATAGAATTATACACTCGTTGTATTAAGCTCGTACAGAGCTTCTCGTCTGCCGGGACCCAAATCCGATTCCTGAACTTTAGGTTGTTCTCCTTGTCTACTATGCACTCTGCTACTAACACCTTAAGGTAAAGCTCTGCTGGGAGCTTCCGCTGTCCTCCTTAGATCGCTGTACAGGCCCCTTAGTAAACGTCGTCCTTTTCTACTGCCTCTTCCTACGCCTATAGCTAGGGTTCCTATATATGTATCGCTACTAGGCAGATAGTCTCCTCGCCTGGTTCCTCCTTAAATATCTAGAATGTCTATAATTTTAGCCGGTCGTTATCGTACGTTGTTAGTATGTCCTAATCCTGCCTAGATAGTGCGTCGGCCCTACTGTTGTCCTTGCCTTTGCGATACTAGAGTCTTATATTAAAGCGGCTTAGGTACATCGCCTATCGTATGTGCCTCTTAGACAGCTTCCGGGGTTACGTAAAATACTCGAGGTTCTTGTAGTCGGTTAGGGCAAGGAACTTGGGAATCGAGCAGAGTTCTCTATCCTACGCTTCGCAACACTGTACAACTGCTAGCAATTCCTTGTTATAGATAGGGTAGTTGCACTTAGCTAGGAAGTTCTTCTTAGAGAAGTACGCGTATAGGTGCAGGACTTCGTCCGAGCCTACCTATAACAGGATACCTCCTATACAATACCCTAAGGAGTCAGTTTCCAGTATCGTCGTACATTCTGGATCGAAGACAGCAAGCGTTAGTCCTGTAGTAAAGAGCTCTTTTAGCCTGTTAAAGCTTCCGTTACACTCGTCCGTCTACTTAAACTGCTTGTCCTTATGTGTTGGCTCGACTAGGGGGCGTACGATCTCTAAGTAGTTCTGTATAAACTAGCGGTAGAAGTTGGCAAACCTAAGGAATTCCTGTACGCCCTTAACACTTGTAGAGGGCTTCTATTGCTTAATAGCATTAATCTTCTTCCTGTCTACACTAATGCCTTTTCCTGCCTCGATAATAAACCCTAGGTATTTTATACGCTATATACCGAATTTACATTTGTCGATATCGAGGTACAATCTAGCCTGTTGCAGTCGATCTAATACCCTCTTAACGTCCTGTACGTAGTCTGCATAGGTGCTGTCTGTAAATACTAGTGTGTCGTTAAGGTACGCAGAGCAGATGTCGTCTAGTAGCCCTTGTAGGGACCTGTTAATATACCTCTAGAAGGTTGCTAGTACGTTGGCAAGGCTAAAGGGGGTAACAAGCTACTCGAAAAGACTATATCTCGCACGGAAAGCGGTTATCTATTTACAACCTTCCTTAACCTATATCTTATAGAAGGCCGAGACTACGTTAAGCTTAGTAAACTACTTTGCCTTGCTAATCCGTCCGAGGGTCTCCTTAATTAGGGGCAGGAGGTACCGGTCCTTCTTAGTAATTGCATTGATGCCTCTATAGTCTACGCAAAAACGCAAGCCGGCCTTGCCTTCTTTGTAGACAAATAGCACTGGGGCTCCTGCAGATAATGTACTTGCGCAAATAAAACCTTTGGCAAGTAGGTCGTCTAGTGTCTTGCACAGTACTAGGAGTTCTCTAGAGGACATACTATACAGCAGGCCGTACAGTACTTTAGGCAGACTCCTATCCGGACAGGGCTCTAGCTAGATGTCGTAGTCAATTCCTTCTCCTTAGTGTAGGGGCAGTTTCGAGGCCGATTTCGGCTCGAAGAGGTCTAGGTATTCTGCGTATTCTGATAGGAGCTTCGTATAGGGGTCCGTCGCCTTCTTAGGCGCTAATGCCTTCTTAATGTCTGTAGTCGCAGTGTTGATTTTGGCCTTGGCATTGCTGCCCTACGGAGCTCTCCCTTAGTCTTAGAGCCTCTGCTTCGTCGCTGCTAGGTATAGGCGTCCTCGTCCAACGTCTAGCTTGCCCTGCTAGCGCTCTATCTATAGCTTCCCTAATATTAGGTTATACCCTAACTTGTCCTGTACGATGTAGAGGTATAAATTCTGCTCGTAGTGTCCTTGTAGCTCTATCGTTACTTTTACTATATAGGTAATGTCCGGTCCTCCCCCGGTAATGCCTAGCATGCGTACAGGTATAGTAGGGGTCGTCTTAATGTAGTGTCTCTGTACAAAGTCTTCGCTAATTACTCTGTACACTAAACATCCTGTATTAATTAGCATTCGCACTGTAGCGGTCCCGTTCAGTGTAGGTCGTACGATAAACAGCGTAGTCGTTATGTAGTTGCTCTTAAAAGATAGCTAAGTAGTGCTTTGATTTGGCAATCTATCTCGTATATGCCTCTAGTAGAGCCTTCGCTTAGAGACTACTCTTTTCCTAACTCGTTGTCGTCTAAGGGGAACTCTTAGTTCTCTTGTTAGGGCGCCGTAGTTGCTACCCTTATAGTAGTCGGCCGTCCCCTAGGTCTCTCTACTAGCAAAAGCCCGCAGTTCTGTACAGTGTGTCCTATCTTGCTATACTAGTAGCAGCTCCCTTCTGCTCGTCTCTTGTTAAGGGTAGCTGTGTCTACCTACTGTACCCTTTTAGCAGCGGCCCTTGGCCGTACAGTAACGGCTGCCGCTACTCTCGTCGTCGTAGTTAGTTCCTAGTCTATAGCGTCCTACTGCTAATAGAGGGGCTGTCGCATCTCGTAGGTGCAGCTTATCTGTCCGAGCCTACGCTGTTAGTCGTCGACTATTCTAAGGAGATTACAGAACTCCTTGTATAAGGCTGGTCGCATTACACCTACTAGTCCTGTTATAATCTCCTTAGAGAGGCCTACCTCTAAGGTAGTAATTTTTACCCTGTCCTCCTATTGGAGTCCTCCTGCCTCTGCTAGGGTCTAATCGTATTCTGCGAGGAACTCTTATACAGTCTTGCGTCCTTGCTTTATCGTGTTAACCTATAGGAGTGCTCGGCTTTCGCGGTCTAGGTCCTTATAGCTCCTGTTAAGAGCTGCCTAGAGCATCGTTATAGTTGCTATTGCCAGGTTAGCAATAGCCGTCTTATAGTATAGCAGAATTCGTGCTGCTGCCCTGCCCTTTAACCTCCTAAAGAGGTACACTACCTTGTCTAGCTTAGTTAGGTATGCTCCTAAGTCGACTAGAAGCTTAGAGCGTATCTAGGCAGCCTAGGAGAGATACTTAGCTAGAGCCTTACTATCGTAGGTAGTGACATTAGGGAGTTTGCTCTTAGGGGCTAGGGTGTAGGCCGTCGTGTTTGTCGTCGTCGTCGTAGGGGTCGGATCGCAATCGGACGCCCTAAGCTGTCGGAGCTCCTGTTCTCGTTAGGAAATTATTGCAGCCTAGTAGCTTACTTACTGTTCGAGCTGGGCCTTGCGTACTAGCAGCTCCTCGTACATGCAGTGCACATAATCCTGCATAGCCGTAGGTTCTATAGGGATGTCGCCGTCTGTCTTCGTTGTATTACTGCAGTTACCGACAGTAAGATCAGTTTCTAATATAAGGGCTTAAGAATCTTAGTTTAGAAACTTAAGGCTGGGTATCTATATAAAGGAACTAATAGGCAGTTCCTTTGTTATCTGCTGCTGTACAATTTGTACCTACGAAGCTAAGCTAGCAATTTCCCTCTATATAGGGGAGCAAGGTTCCTAACTCTGTATAGAGGGTTAGGAGTTTCCCTCTGTACAGGATACAGAGTTTTCCCTCCGTTTAGAGGGGCGGCAATTCCCCTCTATGCAGGGCTATAGGATTCTCCCTCTGTACAGGAGTGGAGTCGTGTTGGTAATGGGATTCTCCCTCTGTACAGGAGTAGGGTCGTGTTGGTAACCCTGTACAGAGGGTAGGGTCGTGCTAGCGCTGCTAAGTCGCAGTCCCTAGGGCGACGGCTAGCTTAGGTCCAGGGCCTAGGCTGGACGGCGCCCCCTAACAGGACAAGACACAGAGAGTGTTATACATTATGTACTATTAAGAACCACCCTAGCTGGTCGCACTACAGAAGCGACATTCCGAATTATAGATATCGGAAGGTTTAACATTATTCTAGGACAGAAATAGATAAAGAACGAGAAAGCCGTTATTAACGTAGGTAAAGGTACACTTAGATTTAAAACCTAGCAGAGCGTCGCCGCCACCGTTAAGTCGGTTACCACTGCCGCTGCTGCAGAACCGAAAGCCGCAGTTATTAACGCGGTTCCGACCAACTGTTCTGACCCGCCAGACACTATTAGAATAATAAGCTTGGAAGCTTCAACAACCCTCGCGAGGTTGGCGGACAATAAGATCTACGCTATCTCGATAAAAGACATCGAAGATCACTAGAAGATAATAGCGGAAGAAGAAGTAGACCCGCTAGAGGTGTTACCAAAAGAACTCTATAGTTACACTAACGTGTTCTTAAAAGCAGACTCTAACCTCCTGCCGCTCTACTAACCGGAATACGACAACAAGATCCGGCTAAAAGAAGGGGCCGTACTACCGAGAACCGAACTACTAAGACGCCTATCGCTAGCAGAGTTGGACTAAGTAGAAGTGTTTGTCCGAGAAAACCTAGCGAAGAAGTTTATTACGCTAAGCTCGGCCGAGTATGCGTTACTAATTCTGTTCGTGCAGAAACCTGGAGGTAGTCTCTGACTGTACGTAGACTACCGAGGCCTTAATAAGGTTACTAAGAGAGATGTGTATCCGCTGCTGCTAATCGATAAGACTATACAGTAAGTGGCCAAAGCTAAGTCGTTTAGCAAGCTAGATATTCGCTAAGCGTTCTACCGACTAAGGAACAAGGAAGGACAAACGGAAGATCTTACGACATTCGCTATGCGCATAGGCAATTTCAAGTAGTTGGTAATGCCTTTTGGACTTACTAACGCGCCGGCGGTGTAGCAGCGTTTTATAAATTACACCTTTATAGACATGCTAGAACGGTTCGTGTCTATCTATTTGGACGACATTCTTATCTACACTAATAGAACGAGAGAGCAGTATACGGACTACATCGAGAGAGTACTAACTAGGCTCCGCGAGGTTGGATTAAACACGGACACGAAGAAGAGCGAGTTACATTAGACTAAGGTCAAATATCTCGGCCTTATCGTCGGCAGAGAGGGAATTCGGATAGACGTCTTAAGGGTCGTTGCCGTCGCAGAGTGAAAGCAGCCGAAATCCGGAAACACTACCTAAATTAGAGCGTTTCTCGGATTATGCAGCTACTATCGACAGTTTATCAAGGACTTTAGCAAAATAGCAAGACTACTAAATAAGGCATTAAAGAAGGAGGCAGTCGGCTTATAGAACGAGAAGTGCACACAGGCTTTTAACTAACTAAAAGAAGCGGTAGCCTCGGCGCTAGTGTTAGCGCACTTTCGGCCGGAAAAGACGATCTACCTAGAGACGGACGCATCTGATACAGTAACTGCAGGGGTCCTTTCTTAGTATAATAACGCCGACGAGACTCTCTATCCAGTAGCTTTCTTTAGCAAGTCTATAAACGAGGCTAAGCGGAACTACGCTATCTACGACAAAGAACTGTTAGCTATTATCTAGGCTTTCGAGGAGTGGAAACCGGAGCTTATAGCTAGAAAGAGCACGGTCCAGGTACTTACAGACTATTAGTCGCTGATCTATTTTATAAAGACGCAGAAGCTATCGCGCCGCCAAGCTTGGTAGGCCGCTTACTTATCTGGGTTCGACTTTAAGATTACTTATTAGCCCGAAGCTCAAAACGGAAAGGCTAACGCGCTAACAAGAAGGGAGGGAAAGACCAGCTGCGCGAAAGAAGATCCGAACATGTTCCAGAAGGTGTTAACTAAGCAGATAGTAGACACCGAGGTATTAAAAGAAGCAGGGATCTGCGCAGTAGAGCCGCCGACAGAAGAAGAGACACTCTACGAGAAAGTAGAGCAACTTAATTAGCAGCAGAAACTCGGCAGAACCGGCTTAGGGAAGCTAATAGTTCTGGAAGAACTAATTACGGAAGTTATCCAGTTGGTCTACAGTTCTAAGGATGTTGGCTACGCAGGCTCGAAGAAGACGATAGAAGCAATAAGGACGATCTACTAGTTTCCGCGAATCTTCGAGCAGATCCACTAGTTTATCGCTAACTGTTACGTATATCGAGCTGCGAAACTACAGCATAGCCTTCCGGCTAGCCTATTGAAGCCACTTCCGATCCCTAAGAAACTATAGCAGCACATTACAATAGATTTCGTGACTGGCCTGCTGGATTCTAATAGATATAACGCCACCCTTAACGTAGTGGATCGCTTAAGCAAGGAACGACACTTTATCCCCTACTAAGCGAAGGATAAAGGAACTACTGCAGAAGACACGGCGAGAATGCTAATTAAGTATATATAGAAGTACTATAGTCTGCCAGACACTATTACTACGGATAGGGGTCCTCAATTTACTGCAGACGTATAGAAGACTATTAACCAAGTTCTCGGAATCCGCAGAAAGCTTAGCACAGCTGCTTACCCCTAGACCGACGGCCAGTCTAAAGTAGCTAACTGCGAGATAGAGAAATACCTACGAATCTTCTGCAGCTATTATTAAGCAGAGTGGGTTAAGATGTTGCCGATAGCCGAATTCTGCGCCAATTCGGCACAGTCCGAGGCCACCTTACTAGCGCCGTTCGAGATAACTCGCAGCTATCTTCCGAGAATAAGTTTTCAGCCGCCTAGCTCTTTGGAACCTTCTACCGCTACCTCGTTAAAGAGAGTCGCTGCTGCAGCGGCAGAAGCGCTCAAATCTCAGATAGAAGAGGCAATCCGGGTAGCGAAAGAGGCGATAGAATCAGCCTAGAAGAAGATAGTAACTCGAGCTAATAGAAAGCGGTTACTAATAGAATTCAAAGAAGGCCAAAAGGTATAGCTTAATACGCGGAACCTGAGGCTAAAAGGCAACGCCAAGCTTAACCCCTGCTACGTAGGTCCGTTTAAGATAGTAGAAAAGAGGTCGCTAGTAACTTATCGGCTCTAACTACCGAAATCGTTCCGGATCTACAATGTCTTCTATTCAGATCTGCTAAGTCTGGACCCTAAAGACGGTCTTCCGGATCAGGGGTTCGCTAAACCCCTGCCGATCGAGATAGATAGTAAAGAAGAAGAATAGGAGGTAGAAGATGTAATAGATATAAGAAAGATAAGAGGGTCTATCGAAGCGAGAATCTTATAGAAAGGATAGCCAGAAGATTATAAATAGTATCTGGTCAAGAATCTTCGAGATTCGGCAGAGCTGCTAAGAGAGTTTTACGTCCAGAACCCAGAGAAGCCGAAGCCTAAGTAGCTTAGAAAATAATAGTTCGAAAGGAAGAAGAAGAAGAGCCGCGTCCGGTCTATTAGTGCAGAAGCCGATAGTAATCCGGGCACGCAGATATGATTTAATACGGCCTTTTTGATAACTATATCTCGAACTGAGGAGGGAAAGGAATCTATGTAGTAGTGGTAGTGGGCTTTCGTAGTAGTGGTGCCAAGGCCCGGCTCGGTCTGGAAGGGCCGAGCCGAAATTCCAAGGGTCTACCCTATTATCCAGTCCCACCCCTTTCTGCCGCCATAACACTACCCCCCTCCCTTACTAGCGGTCGCCCTCGACCGCTTAGTCACCCTATCTATCCGAAAATCTTTACTTTTTTTTTTGATTCGTCGTCTCCTTCTCAAAAATCCCCTCTAACGCCGATGTTACCTCTTCCGTCTTCTATCAAAAACAGCGTTCTCTTTATCGCTTCTTCAATTTCTTACGTCGTCGGCATCTGAAGTCCTTTACTTGGCCCTTATGTAATTGACGCTATCTGATTTTATCCGCGGTCTTCTAAGCTGCGGCTCGGCTGGTCTGTGCGTCGCCTCGGAGGTCTATATAGATCCGTCCGCGGCGTTTCTTCCTCTTCTTTTTCTTCTACTAAAGCGCTTACCTACCGCAGGGTCGGCGGCGCTAGCACGCTACAGCGTCGGCGAGCTGCCTGCCGAACCGGTAGTAGGTAGTGGCCGCGTCGAAGACCTCCCCGAGGCGACCGCTACGATCGTTTTCTTCGGCCTCCGCGCCGATAGAGCGGACGCGGCTGTCTTCTTTCTTTCTTCCGGCATAATCAGCTTCGGACCCATTCGGGTTTCGGCTTCTTCGGGTTCCGTACGTAGAACTCTCTTAGCAGCTCTGCCGAATTCCGGAGGTTCTCGACCGGATACTATTTATAGTCTTCCGGCCACCCCTTCTACGAGATCCTCGCTTTGATAGACCCCCTCGTCTTCTTTACGTCCATTACGTCTTCTACCTCCTACTCTTCTTTATTACCGTCCATCTCGACCGGCGGGGGTTTAACGAACCCCTGCCGTAGCAGACCGTTTTCAGGGTCCAAGCTCAGCAGATCTAAATGGAAAACGTCGTAGATCTAGAACGATTTCGGTAGCTAGAGCCGATAAGTCACCGGCGACCTCTTTTCCACTATCGTAAACGGACCTACGTAGCGCGGATTGAGCTTGGCGTTGCCTTTCAGCCTTAGGTTTCGCGTGTTAAGCTATACCTTTTGGCCTTCCTCGAATTCTATTAGCGACCGCTTTCTATTAGTTCGAGTTACTATCTTCTTCTAAGCCGATTCTATCGCTTCTTTCGCCACTTTGATCGCTTCTTCTATCTGAGATCGGAGCGCTTCCGCCGCCGCGGCAGCGACTCTCTTTGACGACGTAGTAGTGGAAAGCTCCGGCGAGCCGGCGTCGCTCAGCGGCTGGAAACTTATCCTTAGGAGGTAACCGTAAGTTACCTCGAACGGCGCCAGTAACGTAGCTTCTGACCGTGCTGAATTGGCGCAGAACTTAGCTATCGGCAGCATCTCGACCCACTTTTCTTAATAGTGGCTGCAGAAGATTCGTAGATATTTTTCCATCTTACGGTTGGCCACTTTAGACTGACTATCGGTCTAAGGGTGAGCTGCTGTGCTGAGCTTTCTACTCATTCCGAGAGCTTAGTTAATAGCTTTCTATACGTCGGCAGTGAATTAAGGACCCCTATCCGTAGTAATAGTGTCTAGCAGACCGTAGTGTTTCTATACGTGCTTAATCAACATCCGTGCGGTCTCTTCTGCAGTAGTTCCTTCGTCTTTCGCTCGGCAGGGGATGAAGTGGCGTTCCTTGCTTAGTCGGTCCACTATAATACGGGGTGGATCGGCCCGTGTTATTACTATGCCTTGCCAAGGTTTATATATCTGGTACACATTGGTCAAGTTACTTCCGAGTTACTTGACCAGTCCCTTTTGGCTTAAGTGTACTGCGTTACATTACTTAATTCGGAAGTGACTGCTGAAAGTGTACGATAAAAGGCCCGGGTTCAATTCTTAGGGGGCGCATCTTTCAACGAGAGAGTGGAAGCAGCGTTAACGTATGTCCGTTTGTCTACCACTCCGTACAGAATAAGGCAGACCTAGTAAAGGTCCAGCTGGCTGTGTGCAGACCTGCCGGGGGGGGGGGTTGATTGCGTATGCTGCATAGGGGGGCTGTGCAATAGCATACGTAGCCTGTAAGTAAGCACAGCTTACGAGGTCGTAAGCCTGTAGCGCAGGGGGTAGTAATACAGGGTGGGTCGGCCCGTGTTATTACTATGCCTTGCCAAGGTTTATATATCTAGTACACATTGGTCAAGTCACTTCCGAGTTACTTGACCAGTCCCTTTTGGCTCAAGTGTACCGCGTTACATTACACTACGTTCAGCGTAGCGTTATATCCATCGGAGTCCGGCAAGCCGGTTACGAAGTCCATCGTAATGTGTTGCTACAGTTTCTTAGGGATCGGAAGTGGCTTTAGCAGACCGGCCGGAAGACCGTAACGTAGCTTCGCGGCCCGGCACGCGTAGCAATTGCCGATAAACCAGTGGATCCGCTCGTAGATTCGCGGAAACCAGTATGTCGTCCTTATAGCTTCTATCGTCTTCTTTGACCCTGCATAACTAACATCCTTAGAGCTATAGACCAGCTGGATGACCTCCGTAATCAGTTCTTCCGGAACTATTAGCTTCCCTAAGCCTGTTCTGCCGAGCTTCTGCCGCTAATTAAGCCGTTCTACCTTCTCGTAGAGCGTCTCTTCTTCGATCGGCGGCTCTATCGCACAGATCCCTACTTCTTTCAATACCTCTGCGTCTACTATTCGTTCCGTTAGCACCTTCTGAAATATGTTCGGATCTTCTTTCGCGCGGCTGGTCTTCCCTTCTCTTCTCGTCAACGCGTCTGCCTTTCTATTTTGAGCTCCTAGTCGATAGGTAATCTTGAAATCGAACCCGGACAAGTAGGCGGCCTACTGTGCTTGACGTCGTAAGAGCTTCTGCGTCTTTATAAAGTAGGTCAGCGACTGGTGGTCCGTAAGGACCTGGACCGTGCTCTTTCCAGCTTCAAGTTCCGGCTTCCACTCCTCGAACGCCTGTATAGTAGCCAGCAGTTCTTTATCGTAGATCGCGTAGTTCCTCTTAGCTTCCGTTATAGATTTGCTAAAGAAGGCTACTAGGTGGAGGGTCTCGCCGTTGTTAGCGTATTAAGAAAGGACCCCTGCTGTTACTATGTCGGACGCGTCCGTTTCTATGTAGATCGTCTTTTCCGGTCGGAAGTGTGCCAGGACCGGCGCTAAAGCTACTGCTTCTTTTAGCCGGTCGAACGCTTCCGTGCACCTCTTATTCTATAGGCCGGCGGCCTCTTTCTTTAGTGCTTCGTTCAGGGGTCTCGCGATCTTGCTAAAGTCCTTAATAAACCGTCGATAGTAGCTGCAGAATCCGAGAAACGCTCTAATTTGCGTAGTGTTTCCGGATTTCGGCTGCTTCCATTCCGCTACGGCGGCGACCTTTAAGGGGTCTATCCGAATTCCATCTCTTCTGACGATAAGACCGAGATATTTGACTTCGGTTTAATAGAACTCGCTCTTCTTCGTGTCCGCGTTCAATCCGACCTCGCGGAGCCTGGTTAGCACCTTCTCGATGTGGTCCGTGTGCTGCTCTCTCGTTCTATCTGTGTAGATAAGGATGTCGTCCAAGTAGATAGACATAAACCGCTCCAGCATGTCTATAAAGGAGTGGTTTATAAAGCGTTGCTACACCGCCGGCGCGTTAGTAAGTCCGAAAGGCATTACCAGCTACTTAAAGTTGCCTATACGCGTAGCAAACGTCGTAAGATCTTCCGTCTGCCCTTCTTCGTTCCTTAGTCGGTAGAACGCCTGTCGAATGTCCAGTTTGCTGAACTATTTAGCTTTAGCCACTCGTTATATAGTCTCGTCGATCAGCGGCAGTGGGTATATGTCTCTCTTAGTGACCTCGTTAAGGCCTTAATAGTCTATACAGAGTCGCAGACTACCCCCTGGTTTCCTTACGAAAAGAATTGGTAACGCATATTCGGCAGAGCTTAGTGTAATAAACTTCTTAGCCAGATTCTCTCGAACAAACACCTCTACTTGGTCCAGTTTAGCCAGCGACAATCTTCTTAGAGGCTCGGTTTGTAGCAACGTAGCCC
This sequence comes from Pseudocercospora ulei, assembly GCA_016165855.1. NCBI lineage: Eukaryota > Fungi > Ascomycota > Dothideomycetes > Mycosphaerellales > Mycosphaerellaceae > Pseudocercospora > Pseudocercospora ulei. Next base: position 5,283,451 of record JACWNB010000003.1, read on the forward strand.
CCTCTTTCAACCTGATCTTGTTGTTGTATTCCGGCTAGTAGAGCGGCAGGAGGTTGGAGTCGGCTTTTAAGAACACGTTAGCATAATTATGGAGCTCTACCGGCAGCACCTCTAACGGGTCCGCTTCTTCTTTCGCCATTATCTTGCGGTGGTCCTCGATGTCTTTTATCGAAATAGCGTAGATCTCGTTGCTCGGCGACTTTGCGAGGGTCGTTATAGCTTCTGAACTTATTATTCCGACGGTAACTAGGGATTCGGAACGATCGGACGGAGCCTCTTTCGCGGACTCCGTGGCTTTCGGCTCGGCGGCGGCGGTGGCGGTGGCGGCCGTTCTGATAGTCCCTGCTCTGCTACCTAGGGGTTTGAATCCTATTGTGCCTTTATCTACGTTAATAATAGTCTTCTGGTTCTTCATCCATTTCTGCCCTATAATGATGTCGAACCGTCCGAGATCCATAATCCGGAACGTTGCTTCTGTAGTTCGACTAGCTAGTGTAGTCCTTAATGGCACGTAGTGCGTAACGTTTTCCGTGTCTTGTCCGTTATACGCCGAAATGCGCGTCGGCGACGCTATCTCCACCGGATAGCTGTATCCTTTTATTAGCTTTTGAACCAATCGATAGTGGATAGCCGCTCCGATAAGGGCCCCCGTGTCGATAAAAGCCCTTAGCTAAAGTGGTTTGCTCGATCCGTTAAGGGGGTAGACAGTGATTAGAAGGATAATGGCTGTTTCCGTGTTTACTTCCACCGCCGCTAAGAGCGGATCACTGCAGCTGTTGATGCTCTCGTCTCTCTATAACGTAGCTCTTGTTAGTGCCCTGTCTTCTACGCTAGATAGGGGGCCTATCCTTCTAGCTGGTCTTTTCCTAGGATTCGCAGTGGCACTCTACCGTCTACGCTGTCAGCATCGTTTGGAGCCGGCTCTATAGCTTGTATAGTCTTTCTCGGTGGCTGCGGCTGCGGCTGCTTTATAGTGCGATACTCCTGCTTCTGCTAGGCCGTTGCTTGGCATCTCGTAGCGATATGGCCGGGTTTCCGCACGCCAAACAGGTAGGGACGAACGCCGATCGTAGTGAATACGACGACTGCTAGGGGGTTCGTCGGAAAGGCGCAGGGGGTCGTGTAGTCTGCGTTATTAACGGCTTCTAGTTCGATTTGCGTAATTTTGCGTAAGCGCTTAAGTTTCTCGCAGTAACTCTCGCTCTGTGCACGAAGCTCTTAAGGTCTTCGTCTTCTACAGACGCTATAGCGGCGGCCAATTCAGGGTTTAGCTTCTGCCTTAGTAGGTGGAGCTGCTTATCTTCCGCTACTCGGGCCCTAATCGCATATTTTCTAAACAAACCGTAGAACTCCTCGAACGTCTGCCGGTTCTAGTTGATCTTGTCCAGCTGCTTACAGGCCGTCTTCTTCCTGAAGGGGTCTCCGAAGCGTTAATCCAGCGCTTTGATCGCTTCTTTAGCAGTTACCTCTTCTAGGTCCGCTACTAGCGAAAAAGCTTTACCTTCCAATCGCGATTCCAGGTACGCCAATCTATCTCCGGCGCTGTTTCTGGCATAGTCTCAATCTATCTTGTTCTTTATCTTTTTCTTAAACGCTTCCTAATCCTTAGGATCTCCGCCTCTAAACGCCGGTGGATCCTGTAGTAACGTTATCAACGTGCCGCCTTAACTATAGGCCGCTAGTAAGGCGGTCTCTGCTTGTTCTCCTCGATGCGGTGGCGGCGCCGACGACATCGCTGCTTCTATCTTATCTAGCTGAGCCTTTATCGCTTTCAATTGTGCTAGTCGGTTCGCCGCTTGGTTTTCTAACATGTCGATAATAGTCTCTGCCGATTCCTTCTCGGCCCTTACCGCTTTAGTTTCTTCTCTTAGTTGTCTGTTCTCTTCCAGCGTTCTGTAAAACAGCATCTCGATAAGGTCTATGCCGTCGTAGACCTTCCCTATTCCATTCTCGTTTATATAGTCTTCCAGTTCCTCGAGCGTACAGTCGTAGATCTTCTTATATTCGGCCATTCGTTCCTTGACCTCTGCAGTCTCTTCCGCTGTAAAACCGCTGATAATAATCTTATTATTAATTACACTGGAGCGCCTACTCGCTCTGTTAGTCTTTCCTTTCCTACTTCTGCTGCGGCCTATAACGCTGCTCTCTACTGTCAAGAAGCCTTCTATCTTCTTACAGTGCCTTAGGGGTTGTTGTTTTGGTGTATGTATGCGCGTGCGTTATTCGAGCGTCCGGATGGTTCGACGGGCCCTTTCGCGCAGCGCGGGGTTTGGTGTAGTAAGTAAGTTCGAGATATAATAATCCGGGCACGCAGATATGATTTAATACGGCCTTTTTGATAACTATATCTCGAACTAAGGAGGGAAAGGAATCTATGTAGTGGTGGTAGTGGGCTTTCGTAGTGGTAGTGCCGAGGCCCGGCTCGGTCCAGAAGGGCCGAGCCGAAATTCTAAGGGTCTACTCTATTATCCAGTCCCACCCCTTTCTGCTGCCGTAACAGATAGAGACGATCGAAGTAGCGCGTTTGCTTAGGGTCTTTGGCTCTACTACTACTGCCAACGGGCGAAGCCGGTCGGATAATAGCTATAAGGCCGAAGACGGTACCACCGCTAGCGCGCTTTGTTAGAGTCTTTGGTCTTCGCTTTCGCGCAGCACTATCCGCCGGCTCGGCCGGAAGGATAATAACGGCGAAGAATGAAGCCGACGCCAACAAGGCAGCTTTGCAGTAGCGCTTAAAGCCTTAGTAAAGAGAAAAGAAGAAGAAGAAGAGATAGCGCGCCGCGGACGGATCTATATAGACCTCCGCGGCGGTGCATAGGCCAGCTATGCCGCAGCTTAGATAGCCGTTAGCTCAGATCAGATAGCTCCGACCTAATAGACGCTAAGTAAAGGACTTTAGATAGCGACGATATAAGAAGAGAAAGAAGATAAAGAAGGAACGATGTTTTTAAGATAGAAGAAACGAAGAAGTAACGTCGATCTTAAGAAGGGTTTTCTGCAGAAAGAACCGCGAATAAGATAGAAGAAAAAGACGATACAGTAGAAGCAGAAGAAAAAGAAGGCGAATTAAAAAAAAAAGAGAAGAAGAAGAAGAAGAAGAGAGAGATCGCTGAGTAAGCGGTCGAGGTCGACCGCTAATAAGGGAGGGGGGTAGTGTTGCAGTAGCATAAAGGGGTAGAACTAAGCAATAGGGTAGACCCTTAGAATTTCGGCTCGGCCCTTCTGGACCGAGCCGGGCCTTGGCACACCCACCCCTTAGGCCCTTACCTACTACTACATAGATTCCTTTCCTTCCTTAGTTCGAGATATAGTTATTAAAACAGCCGTATTAAATCATATCTGCATACTCAGATTAAGAAGCTTTAACAGCTCTCGCGAAGTCCCTAGAGCATAAGATCTACGCTATCTCGATAAAAGACATCGAAGATTACCAAAAAATAATAGCGGAAGAAGAAGTAGACCTGCTAGAGGTGTTACTAAAAGAACTCTATAGATACGCTAACATGTTCTTAAAAGCCGATTCCAACCTCCTGCCGCTCTATCGACCGGAATACAATAACAAGATCTAACTAAAAGAAGGAGCCGCGCTGCCGAGAACCAAACCTCTAAGGCGCCTATCGCCGGCTAAGCTGGATTAAGTAGAAGTGTTTGTTCGAGAAAACCTAGCGAAGAAGTTTATTACGCTAAGCTCGGCCGAGTATACGTTGCTAATCCTTTTCGTACGGAAACCCGGAGGTAATCTCTAACTGTACGTAGACTACAGAGGCCTTAATAAGGTCACTAAGAGAGATTTATACCTACTGCTGCTAATCGATAAGACTATACAACGAGTAGCGAAAGCTAAGTGGTTTAGCAAGCTGGACATTCGCTAAGCTTTCTACTAACTAAGGAACGAGGAAGGACAGACGGAAGACCTTACGACGTTCGCTATGCGTATAGGCAACTTTAAGTAGCTAGTTATGCCTTTCGGCCTTACTAACGCGCCGGCTATATAGCAACGCTTTATAAACTATATCTTTATAGATATGCTAGAACAGTTTATGTCTATTTACTTAGACGATATCCTTATCTACACTAATAGAACAAGAGAGCAACACACGGACTATATCGAGAGAGTGTTAACTAGGCTCTGCGAGGTCGGGTCAAACACGGACACGAAGAAGAGCGAATTCTATTAGACCGAGGTCAAATATCTCAGTCTTATTGTCGGAAGAGAAGGAATTCGGATAGACCCCTTAAAGTTCGCCGCTGTAGTGGAATAGAAGCAGCCGAAGTCCGAAAACACTACCTAGATTAGAGCTTTTCTCAGGTTCTGCAGTTACTATCGACGATTTATTAAGGACTTTAGCAAGATAGCAAGACCCCTAAACGAGGCATTAAAGAAGGAGGCCGCTAGCCTATAGAGCGAGAAGTGCACAGAGGCTTTTAACTAGCTAAAAGAAGCAGTAGCGTCAGCACTAGTGCTAGCGCACTTCTAGCCGGAAAAGATGATCTACCTAGAAATAGACGCTTCCGATACAGTAACAGCAGGGATCCTTTCTTAATACGACGACGACGGCGAGACCCTCTATCCAGTAGCCTTTTTTAGCAAGTTTACAAATAAGGCCGAGCAGAACTACACTATTTACAACAAGGAGCTGTTAGCTATTATCTAAGCTTTCGAGGAGTAGAAGCCGGAGCTTATAGCTAGAAAGAGCACGGTCTAGGTCCTTACAGACTATTAGTCGTTAACCTACTTTATAAAGACACAGAAGCTCTCGCGCCGCCAGGCTTAGTAGGCCGCCTATCTATCTAGGTTCGACTTTAAGATTACTTATCGACCTAGAGCTTAAAACGGAAAGGCTAATGTACTAACGAGAAGAGAGGGGAAGACTAGCCAAGCAAAAGAAGATCCGAACATGTTCCAGAAGGTGTTAACTGAGCGGATAGTAGACGCCGAGGTGTTAAAAGAAGTAGGGGTCTGCGCGATAGAACCGGCGACTAAGGAAGAGACGCTCTACGAGAAGGTAGAGCAGCTTAACTAGCAACAAAAGCTTGGCAAAACTAGTTTAGGGAAGCTAATAGTTCCAGAAGAACTGATTACAGAGGTTATCTAGCTAGTATATAGTTCTAAGGATGTTAGCTACACTGGCACGAAGAGGACGATAGAAGCTGTAAGGACGGTCTACTAGTTTCTACGGATCTTCGAGCGGATTTACAGGTTTATCGCTAATTGTTACGTATGTCGAGCTACGAAGCCGCATTACGGCCTTCCGGCCGGTCTACTAAAACCACTGCCGATCCCCGAGAAGCTGTAGCAGTATATTACAATAGATTTTGTAATCGGCCTGCCGGATTCTGATAGATATAATGCTACCCTTAACATAGTAGATTGGTTAAGCAAGGAACGCTACTTTATCCTCTGTTAAGCAAAGGACAAAGGCACTACTGCAGAAGAGACAGCGAAGATACTAATTTAGTACGTATAGAAGCACTATAGCCTACTGGACACTATTACTATAAATAGGGGTCCTTGATTCACTGCTAATATATAGAAGGCTATTAACTAAGTTCTCGGAATTCGAGGAAAGCTTAGCACAGCTGCTTACCCTTAGACCGACGGCCAGTCAGAAGTAGCTAACCGTAAGATAGAGGAATATCTACGAATCTTCTGCAGCTATTATGTAAGGGCTTAAGAATCTTGCTTTAGAAACTTAAGGTTAGGTATCTATATAAAGGAACTAATAGGCAGTTCCTTCGTCGTCTGCTGCTCTAAAATTTGTACCTACAAAGCCAAGCTAGCAATTTCCCTCTGTGTAGGGATACAAGGTTTATACTCTGTACAGAGGATTAGCAGTTCTCCCTCTGTACAGTAGTGCAGAGTTTTCCCTCTGTTCTGAGGGGCGGCAATTCCCCTCTGTGCAGGGCTATAGGGTTCTCCCTCTATACAGGAGTGGGGTCCTGTCGGTAATTCCGTATAGAGGGTAGGGTCGTGCTAGTGCCGCTAAGTCGCAGTCCTTAGGGCGACGGCTAGCTTAGGTCGGGTTTAGGACCTAGGCTAGGCGGCGCCTCCTAACAATACTCCCCCCCTCCCTTCTCGTAGTGCCCTTTTCGTACAGCGGCGTGCTGTACACTCTTAGCTCCTAGTGTTCCTTTGCTAGGTAGCGCTTTCCCGTCTTCGCCTAGGCACTTAACTGTCAACCTCCCTCCCCGCTGTTTTAACCTTGGACTTGTCCTCCTAGGTTCGTAGGAGGGAAGGCAGGTAGTGCTAGATTGCTTCTACCTAACCTTGGCCTGTTTCGTTTGCCAATTTAACGAAGCTAAGGCCAAGGCTAAGGAGGCCTGCAAGCGGTTATAAGGGTGCAGGAGGTGCTCGGTCCTGCCTGCTCCTTTCCCTCCTATCCTCGAGCTTTAGCTATGCACTCTACGTCCTAACCGTACGGTCCGGCGCTACTAGGCTATTTGGCTCTATTCCCGTCCCTTAGTCGTCGTCTAGAGTTTCACTCCTAGGTAGATGTTCCCGCCTCCGTCCGGCTGTCTAGTAGGCCGTCGCTCGTACAGACCTTAGGTCGTAGTTGCCTCGTTTGTCCTCCTTTATACATTTGTGGCAGCTGCCCTAGTTGTTATTGCCCTATAAGGCAGGCAGCTACTACCCTGTATATAAACCCCTTCTCTTTTCTCCCTCTCTCTTCTTCTCTTTCTTCTTTATTCTCTACCTGCTACCCGTCCGCCCGGCCGTCCACTACTACTACTATTACTACTACTAACTACTATCTATTAGCTACTACTAGTTACTACTACTATGCTACCCGCCCCGTCCGGCTGTGCTTATCGTGGCTCCCTCGTAGTCGATAGCTCCCCCTCCGCTCGTCTAGCTAGGGTCTTCTCCTATTTCCACCTCTAGCAGTAGGATGCTTAATTCGACTAGCAGCTTCGCTTCCGGTTCGTACGGGTTTCCGTCCCTGTACGGTCTAAACTAACGTCTTAGGTGCTACATTAACTAGTAGCAGGGTGTTGCTAAGCCACCCTTCCACTTTTCCTAGTACTGGGGCCCCTTCCGTCTAGGAGGCGATTAAGGTTATAGGTGTGGAGTTTGCTGCCCTAAGTCCTAGGGGTGGTAGCTAGTAGGCTACCTTAAGGTAGTATATAAAAGTTTTCGGACAGTGTCGCTCTTAACCCCTCTTACTTCTATCTTCCGTCCCTCCTGTTTTCTAGCTGTTCCCTTTCTCTAGCCCTTCTTCTGTACAGTGTCGTACGATGTCGTGTTAGTAGGATCCTATAGTGTCCTACGTCGTAATTCTCGATCCTTTAACAACCTAAGTTGCTAGCAGCTACCCTGTCCTTAGGGTAGATCGTGCTCCTTTCCGCTATACGGCGTAGTGTTACTGTAGCTGGACAGGGGGATAGTTCTCCTCCTACCTGTCCAGTGCAGTTGTGTCCTGCAGGGCCTTGTATAGTTCCTATATAGGCTCTGCCTATCCTCTCTATTTTACTAGATACTCTACCCTCTTCCGCTTCCTTTAGCTCTTAAGGATTCCTTCTACCTCGTACTCTTCCTAGCCCTTAGTTATAATCGCTAGTAGGCGCGCGTTATCTGTCGTCTAGTGCAGCAGGGGGTCCGTGTTCGCTAGCTGTACGAGGTCTATATAGAAGACTAGATAAATCCCTAGGGGATTGTTTAGTCGTACAGCGTGTGTCCCTACCGGTCGGACTACTGTAAACTTCCTGTTCTTCCAGTCTAGCTTCTTGCTCGGTCGGTCTGTACAGATATTGCGCTGATTTAGCTAGACCTTATCCCCTGCCTTATACCTTAGTGCAGCCTGCCGTCCTTTGTTGGCCTGCTCTTCCGCATTCTGTTAAGCTATAGCTAGGCTCGCCTTTGCCTATTAATAGGCGTTCGTAATCGTCCGTACGATGGCCTCTCTCTGCTGAATTGGGGATCGTACAGGGCGCAGGGTGTTACTACTTAGGGTCGGTAGGAGCGGGGAATAGTCGTACCTATAGGCTATAAAGAAGGGGGACAATCCTGTAGCATTAGCCGTACGGCTGTTAATAGCCAGCTCCGCTATAGGGAGAAGGCGGTTCTAGTTCGTCTAGTTATAGTCGACGTATGTACAGAGGTACGCTTCCAACGTCGAATTGACCCTCTCCGTCGCCCTGTCTATCTGTAGGTGCTATGCGGTCGACAGGCAACGTTCCACCTTTAGCAACTGGCAGACCCTTGCCTAGAGCTGGCTCGTAAACTGTGTGCCCCAGTCTAATACAATTGACTAAGGGAAACCGTGCTTGCTAAATGTTGTCTGTATAAATGCCTAGGCAGTGTCCTTAGCTGTAATAGAGTCGATTCCCTCTAGTATTACTCCCTTCGTTAACTTGTCTGTAACTACTATAATGTTCTGCCGTCCGTCGCTCTCTGGGAGGTCCGTAATAAAGTCTACCGTTAGGTCTTACTAGGGCCGGTCCGGGATCGGTAGGGGTTTCAGCAACCTATGCTTTAGCTTACGCTAGGGCTTTGTCCGTCCGTATACATCGCAGTTTCGTACGAACCTGCGGATGTCCTTTACTATCGCCGGCCAGTAGTAGTCCTAGGCGACAATGCTGTACGTTTCCTCGCGCCCTAGGTGCCCGGTAGCTATAGAATTATGTGCCTATTGTATTAAGCTCGTACGGAGCTTCTCGTCTGCCAGGACCCAAATCCGATTCCTGAACTTTAGGTTATTCTCCTCGTCTACTAAGCACTCTGCTGCCGACACCTTAAGGTAGAGCTCTGCAGGGAGCTTCCGCTGTCCTCCTTAGATCGCCGTATAGGCCCCTCGGTACGCCTCGTCCTTCTCTGCTGCTTCTTCCTATACTTGCAGTTAGGGTTCCTATAGGTGTGTCGCCGCTAGGCGGATAGTCTCCTCGCCTAGCTCCTCCTTAAACATCTGAAATGTTCGTAACTTTGACCAGTCGTCCTCGTACGTCGTTGGCATGTCCTAGTCCTGTCTGGATAATGCGTCGGCCCTGCTGTTGTCCTTACCTTTGCGATACTGGAGTCTTATATTAAACCGGCTTAGGTATATTGCCTATCGTACGTACCTCTTAGACAGCCTCCGGGGTTGCGTAAAGTACTCTAGGTTCTTGTAGTTAGTTAGGGCGAGTAACTTAGGAACCAAGCGGAGTTCTCTATCCTATGCTTTGCAACACTGTACGACGGCTAGCAACTCCTTGTCGTAGATAGGGTAGTTGCACTTAGCTAGGGAGTTCTTCTTAGAGAAATACGCGTATAGGTGCAGGAGTCCGTCTAAGCCTACCTGCAACAGGATACCTCTTATACAGTACCCCGAGGAGTCGGTTTCCAGTATCGTCGTACGCTCCGGGTCGAAGGCAGCAAGCGTTGGTCCTGTAGTAAAGAGCTCCTTTAGCTTGTTAAAGCTGCTATCGCATTCGTCCGTCTATTTGAATTGCTTGTCCTTATATGTTAGCTCGACTAGGGGGGCATACGATCTCCGAGTAGTTCTGTATAAACTAGCGGTAGAAGTTGGCAAACCTAAGAAATTCCTGTACGCCCTTAACGTTCGTAGGCGGCTTCTATTGCTTGATAGCATCAATCTTCTTCCTATCTATACTAATGCCTTTCCCTACCTCGATAATAAACCCTAGGCATTTCGTATACTAGACACCGAATTTACATTTGTCGATGTCGAGGTACAAGCTAGCTTGCTGCAGTAGGTCCAGCACCTTCTTAACGTCCTGTATGTAATCTGCGTAGGTGCCGTCTGTAAAAACTAGGGTGTCGTCGAGGTACGCCGAGCAGATGTCGTCTAGTAACCCTTGCAGGGACTTGTTAATGTACCTTTAGAAGGTTGCTAGTGGGTTGGCAAGGCCAAAGGGGGTAACAAGCTACTTAAAAAGACTATATCTTGTACGGAAGGCGGTTATCCATTTACAGCCTTCCTTAATCCGTATCTTGTAGAAGGCCGAGACTACGTTAAGCTTAGTAAACTACTTTGTCTTGCTAATCCGTCTAAGAGTCTCCTTAATAAGGGGTAGGGGGTACTAGTCCTTCTTAGTAATCGCATTAATGCCTCTGTAGTCTACGCAGAAACGCAAGCCGGCCTTCCCCTCCTTGTAGACAAACAGCACTAGGGCTCCTGCGGACGAGGTACTTGCCTAAATAAAACCTTTAGCAAGCAGGTCGTCCAGTGTCTTGCGCAGTACTAGGAGTTCTCTAGAGGACATTCCGTACAGCGGTCCGTACGGTACCTTAGGCAGGCTCCTATCCGGACAGGGCTCTAGCTAGATGTCGTAGTTAATCCCTTCTCCTCGGTGTAGCAGCAGTTTTAAGGCCGACTTTGGCTCGAAGAGGTCCAGGTATCCAGCATATTCCCTTAGGAGCTTCGTATAGGGGTCTGTTACTTTCTTAGGTGCTAATGCCTTCTTAATGTCCGCTGTCGCCGTGTTGATTTCGGCCTTAGCATTGTTACCCTACAGAGCCTTCTCTTGGTCTTAGGGCCTCTGCTCTGTCGACGTGTTGGCTCCGGCTGTAGCGTTGTCGTCCTGCTGGACCCTCCCTTAGTCTCAGAGCCTCTGCTTCGTCGCTGCCAGGTACAGCCGTCCTCTTCTAACGTCTAGCTTGCCCCTCTAGCGCTCTATCTATAGCTTCCCTAGTATTAGGTTATACCCTAACTTGTTCTGTATAACATAGAGGTATAAGTCCTGCTTATAGTGTCCCTGTATCTCTATCGTTACTTTCACTATATAGGTAATGTCCGGTCCTCGCCTAGTAATGCCCAACATGCGTACAGGTACAGTAGGGGTCGTCTTAATCTAGTGTCTCTGTACGAAGTCTTCGCTGATTACTCTATACACTAAACATCCTATGTTAATTAATGTCCGCGCTATTGCGGACCTGTTTAACGTTGGCTATACGATAAACGGCGTAGTCGTTATGTAGTTGCTCTTAAAAGATAGCTAAGTAGTGCTTTGATTTGGCAATCTATCTCGTATACGCCTCTAGCAGAGCCTTCGCTTAGAGGCTACTCTTTTCCCGACTCGTTATCGTCTAAGTAGGACTCCTGATCCTCTTGTTAGGGCGCCGCAGTTGCCACCTTTGCAGTGGTCGGCCGTCTCCTAGGTCTCTCTACTGGTAAGAGCCTGCAATTCCGTGCAGTGTAGCCTATCTTGCTATACCTGTAGCAGCTCCCTTCTGCTCGCCTCTTGTTAAGGGTAGCTATATCTACCTATTGCGTCCTTTTAGTAGCGGCCCTTGGCTGTACAGTAACGGCTGCCGCTACCCTCGTCGTTGTTGGTTCCTAGTCTATAGCGTCCGTCTGCCGCTAGAGGGGTTGTCTTATCTTATAAGCGCGGCTTATCCGTCTAAGCCTACGCTGCTAGTCGTCGACTATCCTAAAGAGATCGCAGAATTCCTCGTACGTAGCTGGTCGTATTACGCCTACTAGTCCTGTTATAATTTCCTTAGAGAGGCCTACCTCTAAAGAGGTAATTTTTATCCTGTCCTCCTATTAAAGACCTCCTGCCTCTGCCAGAGTCTGGTCGTATTCCGCGAGGAATTCTCGTATAGTCTTGCGCCCTTGCTTTATCGTATTAACCTGTAGGAGTGCTCGGCTCTCGCAGTCTAGGTCCTTGTAGCTCTTGTTAAGAGCTGCCTAGAGCATCGTCGTCGTAGCTATTGCTAGGTTGGCAATAGCTGTCTTGTAGTACGGCAGAATCTGTGCTGCTGCCCTGCCCTTTAACCTCCCGAAGAGGTAAACTATCTTGTCTAGCTCGGTCGGGTATACTCCTAAGTCGACTAGAAGCTTAGAGCGCATCTAGGCAGCCTAGGAGGGGTACTCGGCCGGAGCCTTACTATCGTACGTAGTAACGTCCGGGAGTTTGCTCTTAGGGGTCGGGGTATAGGCTATTGTATTCGTCGTCGTAGGGGTCGGATCGCGATCGGACGCCCTAAGCTGTCGTAGCTCCTGTTCCCGTTAGGAAATTATCGCAGCCTAGTAGCTTACTTGCTGCTTAAGCTGCCTCCTGTGTTCTAGCAGCTCCTCGTATGCGCAGTGTATATGCCCCTGCATAGCTGTAGGTTCTATAGGGATGTCGCCGTCCATCTTCGTTATATTACTGCAGTTACTAACAGTAAGATTAGTTCCTAATATAAGGGCTTAAGAATCTTGGTTTAGAAACTTAAGGTTAGGTATCTATATAAAGGAACTAATAGGCAGTTCCTTCGTCGTCTGCTGCTGTACAATTTGTACCTACGAAGCTAAGCTAGCAATTTCCCTCTGTATAGGGATGCAAGGTTTACACTCTGTATAGAGGATCGGGAGTTCTCCCTCTGTACAGTAGTGCAGAGTTTTCCCTCTGTTCCGAGGGGCAGCAATTCCCCTCTATATAGGGCTATAGGGTTCTCCCTCTGTATAGAAGTAGGGTCCTATTAGTGATTCCGTATAGAGGGTAGGGTCGTGCTGGCGCCGCTAAGTCGCAGTCCTTAGGGCGACGGCTGGCTTAGGTCGGGTCTAGGACCTAGGCTGGGCGGCGCCCCCTAACATATTATTTAGAAGAGTAGGTTAAGGTGTTGCAGATAGACGAATTCTGCGCCAATTTGGCGAAATCCGAGGCTAACTTACTGGCGCTGTTCGAGATAACTTACGGCTATCTTCTAAGAATAAGCTTTTAACCGCTAAACGAGCCTAGCTCTTCGGAATCTTGTACCGCTACTTCGTTAAAGAGAGTCGCCGCCGCCGCGGCAGAAGCACTTAAATCTTAGATAGAAGAAGCGATCTGTATAGCGAAAGAGGCGATAGAATCGGCTTAGAAGAATATAGTAGCTCGAGCTATTAGAAAGCAGTTACTAATAGAGTTTAAAAAGGCTAAAAGGTATAGCTTAACATGCAGAACCTAAGGCTAAAAAGCAACGCCAAGCTTAACCCCTGCTACGTAGGTCCGTTTACGATAGTGGAAAAGAGGTCGCCAGTAACTTATCGGCTCTAGCTACTAGAGTCGTTCCGAATCTACGATGTCTTCTATTTAGATCTGTTAAGTCTAGACCCTAAAGACGGTCTTCTGGAACCGGGGTTCGCTAAACCCCTACTTATCGAGATAGATAGTAAAGAAGAAGAGTAGGAGGTAGAAGATTTAGTAGATATAAGAAAGATAAGAGAGTCTATTAAAGCGAGGATTTTATAGAAGGGATAGCCGGAAGACTATAAATAGTATCCGGTTAAGAATCTCCGAAATTCGGCAGAGCTACTAAGAGAGTTTTATATCCGGAATCTGAAGAAGCTAAGACCTAAGTGGCTCTAAAGGTAAAAGCTCTAGAAGAGATAGAAAAGGAAGAAAGGCCGCGTCTGCACTATCGGTACAGAAACCGATAGAAACGATCGCAGCGATCGCTTAGCTAGAGTCCTCGGCTCTACTACTACTACCGCCGGCTTGGCCGGTTGGATAATAACGGTAAAGTTGAGAACAGCGCTACCGCTTCGACGCGACGGTTGTCGACGCCGCCCTAAACAAGAAAGGCTCGCAGCTAATCAATTTCGTAGACAGCGCCAGCGACGGCGGCTTTGCAGTAGCACTTAAGGCCTTAGTAGAGAGGAAAAAGAAGAAGAGATAGCGCGCTGCGGACAGATCTATATAGACCCTCTACAGCGGCACACAGGCTAGCTACGCCGCAGCTTAGATAGCTATCGGCTTAGATTAGATAGCTCTAATTAGATAGACGCTAAGTAAAGGACTTTAGATAGCGACAATATAAGAAGAAAGAAGAAGACGAAAGAGCAACGTTTTTAAGGTAGAAGAATTGATAAGGTAACGTCAATTTTGATATGGATTTAGAGGGCTGGGAGGTGCTGGAAGCTAGGCTTGGCAGGGCCAGGCTTGGCGCACACTCAAATACCTCCACCTCCGCTTGTACGTAGATTCTTCCCTCTCTAGCCTTAGATATAGTTATTCAAGACAGGTATTAACCTAGAGTCTACCTTAGTCGGATCATTATATCTAAGGCTTACTTTAACAACACCTGCACTACGCGAAAGAGCCCGTTGAATTACATCCGGGTACTTGAATAACGTACGTGCAACCGACAACCCAGAGTATGTACTGCAGATGTACGAAGGAGGCCGTTGAATTACATCCGGTTACTTAATCGTATATGTGCATACTACTCTACCCCCCCTCCCCCGATCGAGAAGAAGAACAGAGAGTTTTAGGGAAGAGAAGTGCCCCTACCGAGAAGAAGAAGAGAGAGTTTTTAGGGAAGAGAAGTGCCCCTATCGAGAAGAGAGAGAGTGCCCCTATAAGCAGATCGTACGAGTTTTGAAGTTTTAAGAAGGATAAGAAGGACGATGTAAGAGCGACGAGGACGAGAAGGACGAGGAGCGAGAGCAAGGAGCGAGAGCGACGACGACGGAGCGACGACGACGAGAGCGCACCTAGCAGGACCTAGGGCGACGACATTCGTTTTTTTTTTCGGATCTTTAACAGACCAATTTAGGTCTTTGACAGACCATTCTATTCGGACAAGGCCAATCAGGACATTTAGCAATCGAGAGGTACAGCAAAGTACGAGCGCAATTGAGGTACGAGCGACAAGAGCAGTACGAGCATACAGGCACATCAGCTGCAGACAACAAAGCACAAGGCAGAGCACCCAGCTACAGAGCACCTAGGCACGAGCACCAAGGCACGAGCACCTAGGCACAAGCACCCAGGCACGAGCTCCAGGCAGAGCACCAGGCAGAGCACCAGGCAAAGCACAAGCAAAGCGACCGTCGAGAAGCGAGCGACTGTCGAAAAGCGACGGCTCGAGAAGCGACGGGTCGAGAAACGACACGTGTTTGCAAGACAACCTCTGCGACAAACGACATCTGCAGCCGCGACCTCGACGACCTCTGCGAGCTCCGCGACCTCTGCGACCTCCGCAGCCTCGACAACCTCCGCGACCTCCGCGGCCCCGACGACCTCTGCAGGCCTCTACGACCTCGACGACCCCTGCGACCCCGACGACCTCCGAGACCTTAGCGACCGTCGAGAAGTAACCGACAAGAACCGACCGTCGAGAAGCGATACGTGTTTGCAAGACAACCTCGACGACCTCCGCGACCTCTACGACCTCCGAGACCTCTACGACCGTTTGAGAAGCGACGGCTCGAGAAGCGACTGTCGAGAAGCGACTGTCAAGAAGCGACTGTCGAGAAGCGACCGTCGAGAAGCGACCGTCGAGAACAAGAAGCGACGGCTCGAGAAGCGACTGTCGAGAAGCGACCGTCGAGAACAAGAAGCGACGGCTTGAGAAGCGACTAGCGACAGCTTGAAAAGCGACGGCTTAAGAAGCGACCGTCCGAGAAGCGAGCAACTGTCCAAGAAGCGAGCGACCGTCAAGAAGCGAGCGACCGTCGAGAAGCGAGCAACCGTCCAAGAAGCGAGCAACTGTCCGAGAAGCAAGCGACCGTCGAGAAGCGACATACGTAGGCTGCGACCTCTGCGACCTCTACGACCTCTACGACCTTCCGCAACCTCCGCGACCCCGACGACCTCTGCAGCAAACAAGGCAGCAAACAAGGCACCAATTAAGGCCGAAAGCGACGGCAAAAGGCACGAGATTGAGGCTCAAAAAGGCACGAGATTAAGGCTTAACAAGGCACGAGATTAAGACTCAAAACGCACGGAAATTAAAGCTCAAAAGCGACCTCAAAAGCGACCTCAAAAGCGACCTGTTTTGGAGCGACCTGATTGGCTAATTGCGATTGATAGGCTGATTGCGATTGATAGATTGATTGCGATTGAGGGCAATCGCTGGTTAGGGAGGGCAGTAGTGATATAGATATAGAGGGCTGGGAGGTGCTGGAAGCTAGGCTTAGCAGGGCCAGGCTTGGCGCACACTTAAATACCTCCACCTCCGCTTATACGTAGATTCTTCCCTCTCCAGCCTTGGATATAGTTATCAAAGACGGGTATTGACCTAGAGTCTACCTTAGTCGGATCAGATTTTAAAAAGGATTTCGGCAGAAGAAGCAGCAAATTAGAAGGAGGAAGAAGACAAAGAAACAGAAAAGGAAGAAAAGAAGGACGAATTAAAAAAAAAGAGGCAGATAAGAGAAGTAAGCGGTCGAGGGCGACTGCTAGTAAGGGAGGGGGGTAGTGTTGCAGCAGCAGAAAGGGGTAGGACTAAGTAATAGGGTAGACCCTTAGAATTTTGGCTCGGCCCTTCTAGACCGAGCCGGGCCTTGGCACGCTTACCCCTAAAGCCCTTACCTACCGCTGCATAGATTCCTTTCCCTCCTTAGTTCGAGATATAGTTATTAAAATAGCTATATTGAATTATATCTGCGTGCTCGGATTATATACAGTAGTTAAGCTTATAGAGATTCTCTTAAGGGAAGTAGTCAGAAGATTCGGCGTCCCTATAGGCATTGCAACAGATCAGGGTTTACTCTTTACTAGCTAGTACTAGACAGATTTCTGCCTCGAGGCAAGGGTAAAACGCAAGCTGTTGCGGCGGTGGAAAGAGGTAGGACAGATTGATAGGGTGGACCCTTGGAATTTCGGCTCGGCCCGTCCGGGCCGAGCCGGGCCTTAGCACCACCACCTCCACGGAAGCCCACCACCACCACCACATAGATTCCTTTCTCTCCTTAGTTCGAGATATAGTTATTAAAAAGGCTGTATTAAATTATATCTGCGTGCCCGGATTATTATATCTCGAACTCACTCTCTACACCAACCCCGCGCTGCGCGAAAGGGCCCGTTGAACTATCCGGAAACCCGAATAACGCACGCGCATCAACACACACACACACACCAAGCCCCTAGGCACTGTAAGAAGATAGAAGGCTTCTTAGCGGTAGAGAGCGGCGTTACAGGCTGCAGCAGAAGTAGGAAAGGAAAGACTGACAGAGCGAGTAGGCGCTCCAGTGTCATTAATAATAAGATTATTATTAGCGGTTTTACGGCGGAAGAGACAGCAGAGATTAAGGAACGAATAGCTAAATATAGGAAGATCTACGACTGCACGATCGAGGAATTGGAAGACTACGTAAACGAGAATGGAATAAGGAAGGTCTACGATAGTATAGACCTTATTGAGACGCTGTTCTACAGAACGCTAGAAGAAAACAGGCAACTAAGAGAGGAAACTAAAGCGGTAAGGGCCGAGAAGGAATCGGCAGAAACTATTATTGACGTGTTAGAAAACTAGGCGGCGAATCGAACGGCGTAGCTAAAGGCGCTAAAGGATCAACTGACTGATATAGAAGCAGCAAAGTCGTCGCTGCTGCGGCGAGAAACTTATGCAGAAACCGCCTTACTAGCGGCCTATAGTCAAGGTAGCACTACGATAACGCCACTGCCAGACCTACCTGCTTTCGGTGGCAGAGACCCTAAAGCGTAGGAGGCGTTTAAGAAGAAGATCAAGAATAAGATAAGCCGCGATTACGCATCGAGCGGCGAGGAGGATAGATTAGCGTACCTAGAATCGAGACTGGAAGGTAAAGCTTTTTCGCTGGTGGCAGACCTAGAAGAAGTGACCGCCGACGACACTATTAAGGCGCTAGACCAGCGTTTCGGCGACCCCTTTCGGAAGAAGACGGCCCGTAAGCAGCTAGATAAGATCAACCAGAACCAGCAGACATTCGAAGAGTTCTACGGACTGTTTAGGAAATATGCTATTAGAGCGAGAGTAGCAGAAGATAAGCAGCTGCACTTACTAAGACAGAAACTGAGCCTTGAGCTAGCTGCGGCAATGGCGTCGGTGGAAGACGAAGACCTGCAGAGCTTCGTGCACTAGGCGAGAGTGACGGCAAGAAACCTGAATGCGTACGGAAAACCGACGACACGCGAACTGATTTAGAGGCCGTTGCCGCCGTCGCAGCCGACGAGAGCCCCTGCGCCCTTCCGCCGCGGCCCCCAGTCGCCTTACGTGCCGCGGCCGTCGTTCGTCCCCACCTGCTACGCGTATAGCAAGCCTGGCCACATTGCAACGAGATGCCAAGCATCGGACAAGCAGAAGTAGGAATATCGAGCAACGAAGCCGCCGCCGCCGAGAAAGACTATCCAAGCCATCGAACCGGCTCCGAACGACACTAACAGCGTAGACGGCGGGGTCTAGTTAAGAATTATAGGAAAAGACCAGCTAGACGGATAGACCCCCCATCTAGCGTAAAAAACAGGGCATCCCCGCGAAAGGCACTAACAGAACGAGAGAGCATTAACAGTTGTAACGATCCACTGTCGGCGACAGTGGAAGCTGTTGCGGCGGTGGAAAGGGGTGGGACTGGATAATAGGGTGGACCCTGGATTTCGGCTCGGCCCGTCCGGGCCGAGCCGGGCCTTGGCACACTACCCTCTATCAAAGCCCACCACCACCACTACATAGGTTCCTTTCCCTCCTCAGTTCGAGGTATAGTTATCAAAAAGGCCGTATTGAATTATATCTGCGTGCCCGGATTATTATATCTCGAACTCACTCTCCACAACCCCGCGCTGCGCGAAAGGGCCCGTCGAACCATCCGGAAACCCAAATAACGCACGCGCACCAACAACAACCCCAGGCACCGCGAGATGGAAGGCTTCTTAGCGGTAGAGAGCGGCGTAACAGGCCGCTGCGGAAAGAGAAAGACTGACAGAGCGAACAGGCGCTCCAGTGTTATTAATAATAAGATTATTATCAGAGGTTTTACAGCGGAAGAGACCGCTAAGATCAAGGAACGAATAAGCGAATATAGGAAGATCCACAACTGCACGATCGAGGAACTGGAAGATTACGTAAACGAGAATAGGATAGGAAAGGTCTACAACGGTATAGACCTTATTAAGACGCTGTTCTACAGAACACTAGAAGAAAACAGACAGCTAAGAGAGGAAGTAGAAGCGGTAAGGGCCGAAAAGGAATCGGCAGAGACTATCGTCGACGTGTTAGAACACTAAGCGTCGAATCGACTGGCGCAGCTAAAGGCGCTAAAGGATCAACTGGCTAATATGGAAGCAGCAAAGTCGCCGCTACTGCGTCGAGAAGAACAAGCAGGGACCGCCTTACTAGCGGCCTATAGTCAAGGTAGCACTACGATGACGCTACTGCCAGACCCACCGGTTTTCGGTAGCGGAGACCCTAAAGCGTAGGAGGTATTTAAGAAGAAGATTAAGAACAAGATAAGCCGCGATTACGCATCGAGCAGCGAAGAGGATAGATTGGCGTACCTGGAATCGCGATTAGAAGGTGAAGCTTTTTCGCTAGTGGCGGACCTGGAAGAGGTGACTGCGGAAGAAGCTATTAAGGCGCTGGACCAGCGTTTCGGAGACCCCTTCCGGAAGAAGACAGCCCGCGAACAACTGGACAAGATTAGTCAGAATCGGCTAACATTTGAAGAATTTTACGGGCTATTTAGAAAATATGCTATTAGAGCGAGAGTAGCTAAGGATAAGCAGCTGCACCTACTAAGACAGAAACTAAGCCCTGAGCTCGCTGCGGCTATGGCGTCAGTAGAAGACAAAGACCTTCAGAGCTTCGTGCATTAAGCGAGAGTCACCGCTAGAAACTTGAACGCGTACAGAAAACCGACGACACGTAAACTGATTCAGAAGCTGTCAGCGCAGCCGACAAGAGCCCCCGCGCCCTTTCGACGAACCCCCTAGCAGTCGCCATATTCACTACGATCGTCGTTCGCCCCCACCTGTTTCGCGTGCGGAAAGCCCGGCTATATCGCTACGAGATGCCAAGCAACAGCCCAGCAGAAGCAGGAATATCGCGTTATAAAGCAGCCGCAGTCGCCGCAGCCGCCGAGAAAGACTATACAAGCTATAGAGCCGGCTTAGAACGAAACTGACAGTGTAGACGGTGGAGTGCAGCTAAGAATTATAGGAAAAGACCAGCTGGACGGATAGGCTCCCTATCCAGCATTGACAATAGGGCACCGAACTAAAGCGAATCGCTACGAGAAGAAAGCATTAACAGCTGCAGCGATCCGCTATCGGCGGTGGTGGAAGTGAACACGGAAACAGCTATTATTCTTCCTATTACTGTCTACCCCCTTAACGGATCGAGCAAACCCCTCTAGCTGAAAGCTTTTATCGACACCGGAGCCCTTATCGGTGCGGCGATCCACCACCGGCTGGTTCAGAAGCTAATAAATAGATACGGCTATCCGGTGGAACTGGCGTCGCCGACGCGGATTTCGGCATACAACGGACAAGACACGGAAAGCGTCACGTACTATGTGCCGCTAAAGACTACCTTAGCTGGTCGCACTACGGAAGCGACGTTCCGACTTATGGATATCAGAAGATTTGACATTATTATAGGGCAGAAATAGATAAAGAATCAGAAAGCCATCATTAACGTAGACGAAGGCACGATAGGGTTCAAAACCCTAGGCAACGCCACCACCGAGCCGAAAGCCACGGAGTCCGCAAAAGAGGCTCCGTCCGATCGTTCCGAACCCCCGGTCACCGTCGGAATAATAAGTTCAGAAGCTATAACGACCCTCGCGAAGTCGCCGGATAATAAGATCTACGCTATCTCGATAAAAGACATCGAAGACCACAGGAAGATAATGGCAGAAGAAGAAGTAGATCCGCTAGAGGTGCTACCGAAAGAGCTCCACGGTTACGCTAACGTGTTCTCAAAAGCCGACTCCAACCTCCTGCCGCTCCATCGACCGGAATATAACAACAAGATCTGACTAAAAGAGGGAGCTACGCTTCTAAGAACCGAGCCCCTAAGACGACTGTTACCGGCTGAACTGGACTAAGTGGAGGTGTTTGTTCGCGAAAACCTGGCGAAGAAGTTCGTTACGCTGAGTTCTGCCGAATATGCGTTACCGATTCTTTTCGTAAGGAAACCAGGGGGTGGTCTGCGACTCTGCATAGACTATCGAGGCCTTAACGAGGTCACCAAGAGAGACGTCTATCCACTGCCGCTAATAGATAAGACCATACAGCGCGTGGCGAAGGCTAAGTAGTTCAGCAAGCTGGACATCCGCCAAGCGTTCTATCGATTAAGGAACGAGGAAGGGCAAACGGAAGATCTTACGACGTTCGCGACGCGTATAGGCAATTTCAAGTAGTTGGTAATGCCTTTTGGACTTACTAATGCGCCGGCAGTGTGGCAACGCTTTATAAACCACACCTTTATAGACATGTTGGAACGGTTCGTGTCTATTTACCTGGACGATATCCTTATCTACACAGATAGGACGAAAGAACAGCACACGGACTACATCAAGAAGGTGCTGACCAGGCTCCGCGAGGTTGGATTAAACGCGGACATAAAAAAGAGCGAGTTTTATTAGACCGAAGTCAAATATCTCGGTCTGATCGTTAGAAGAGATAGAATTCGGATGGATCCCTTAAAGGTCGCCGCCGTAGCAGAATAGAAGCAACCAAAATCCGGCAACACTACGTAGATCAGGGCGTTTCTCGGATTCTGCAGCTACTATCGACGGTTTATTAAGGACTTTAGCAAGACAGCAAGACCCCTAAATAAGGCATTAAAGAAGGAGGCCGCTGGCCTATAGAATAAGAAGTGCACGGAAGCGTTTAACCGGCTGAAAGAAGCAGTGGCCTCGGCGCCGGTTCTGGCACACTTCCGGCTGGAAAAGACGATCTATGTAGAAACGGACGCTTCCGATACAGTAACGGCAGGGGTCCTTTCTCAATACGCTAACGATAGCGAGACCCTTCACCTAGTGGCCTTCTTTAGCAAATCCATAACGGAAGCCGAACGGAACTACGCTATCTACGATAAGGAGCTGCTAGCGATTATCCAGGCTTTCGAGGAGTGGAAACCGGAGCTTATAGCTAGAAAGAGCACGGTTCAGGTCCTTACAGACTACCAGTCGCCGACCTACTTTATAAAGACGCAGAAGCTCTTACGTCGCCAAGCACGGTAGGCCGCCTACTTATTAGGGTTCGATTTCAAGATTACCTATCGACCAGGGGCTCAAAACGGAAAAGCTAACGCGCTAACGCGAAGAGAAGGAAAGACCAGCCGCGCGAAAGAAGATCCGAACATGTTTCAGAAGGTGTTGACCGAGCGGATAGTAGACGCAGAGGTGTTAAAAGAGGTAGGGGTCTGTGCAGTGGAACCGGCCCCTAAGGAAGAGACTCTCTACGAGAAGGTAGAGCAGCTTAATCAGCAGCAGAAGCTAGGCAAAACCGGCTTAGGGAAGCTGATAGTTCCGGAAGAACTAATTACGGAGGTCATCCAACTGGTCCATAGCTCTATAGACGTTGGTTACGCCAGCTCAAAGAAGACGATAGAAGCTTTAAGGACGGTCTACTAGTTTCCGCGGATCTACGAACGGATCCATCGATTTATCGCCAATTGCTACGTATGCAGGGCTGCGAAGCCACGTTACGGCCTTCCGGCAGGCTTATTAAAGCCACTGCCGACCCCGAGAAACTATAGCAACACATTACGATAGACTTCGTAACCGGCCTACCGGAATCAGATAGATATAACGCTACGCTAAACGTAGTGGATCGACTGAGCAAAGAGCGCTATTTCATCCCCTGCCGAACTAAGGATAAAGGAACTACTGCAGAAGAGACCGCGCGGATGCTAATTAGACACGTATAGAAGCACTATAGACTGCCGGACACTATTACTACGGATAGGGGTCCTCAATTTACCGCCGACGTATAGAAAGCTATTAACCAAGCTCTCGGAATTTATAGGAAGCTCAGCACCGCCGCTTACCTGCAGACCGACAGTTAGTCTAAAGTGGCTAATCGCGAGATAGAGCGATATCTAAGGACCTTCTACGGACATTATTAAGAAAAGTGGGTTAAGATGCTGCCAATAGCCGAATTCTGCGCGAACTCAGCACGGTTAGAAGCAACGTCGCTAGCGCCGTTCGAGATAACGCACGGCTATCTTCCGAGGATAAGCTTTCAGCCACCAAGCTACGCCGGCTCGCCGGAGCTTTCCACCACTACCACTACGTCGTCAAAGAGAGTCGCCGCCGCAGCGGCGGAAGCGCTCCGATCTCAGATGGAAGAAGCGATCAAAGTAGCGAAAGACGCGATGGAATCAGCTCAGAAGAAGATAGTAACTCGGGCTAATAAGAAGCGGTCACCGATAGAATTCGAAGAAGGCCAAAAGGTATGGCTCAACACGAAGAACCTAAGGCTAAAAGGCAACGCCAAGCTCAATCCGCGCTACGTAGGTCCGTTCAAGATAATAGAAAAGAGGTCGCCGGTGACTTATCGGCTCGAGCTGCCGAAGGCGTTCCGGATCTACGACGATTTCCATTCCGATCTACTAAGCTTAGACCCTAAAGACGGCCTGCCGGAACAGGGGTTTGCTGAACCCCTGCCAATCGAGATAGATAATAAGGAAGAATGGGAGGTAGAAGACGTAATGGACGTAAAGAAGATAAGGGGGTCCATCAAAGCGAGGATCTCGTAGAAGGGGTAGCCGGAAGACTATAAATAGTATCCGATCGAGAATCTCCGGAATTCGGCGGAGCTGCTAAGAGACTTTTACGCGCAGAACCCGGAAAAGCCGAAACCAGCGTAGCTCTGATGCCGACAATAGAGACACGTCCGCTCCACCGGCGCGGAAGCCGATAAAAACGATCGTGCTTCGGGAAGTGATTGCTTTAGGCACTACTACGCGGCCGGCGGCGCCGCCGACCGCGTAGTGGGTAAAGGCTTTGGTAGAAGAGAAAAAGAAGAAGAAGAAACGACGCTACAGACGGATCTATATAGACCTCCGAGACGACGCACAGACCAGCCACGCCGCAGCTCAGATAACCTACGGTTCCGATCAGATGGCACGGATCAGGCGAACGGATCACATAGACGTAAAGTGAAGGACTTCAGATGCCGACGATATGAAAAATGGAAAAAGCGACGAAAAGAACGCTGGTTGTAATAAAAGATAGAAGATAGAAGACGCGACGTCGGCGTCGGAGGGGATTTTCGAGAAGGAAACGACAAAAAAAAAAAGTGGAGATTTCCGGATAGATAGAGTGACTAAGCGGTCGAGGGCGACCGCTGGTAAGGGGGGGGGTAGTGTTGCGGCAGTGGAAAGGGGTGGGACTAGATAATAGGGTGGACCCTGGATTTCGGCTCGGCCCGTCCGGGCCGAGCCGGGCCTTGGCACACCACCCTCTATCAAAGCCCACCACCACTACTACATAGGTTCCTTTCCCTCCTTAGTTCGAGATATAGTTATTAAAAAGGCCGTATTGAATTATATCTGCGTGCCCGGATCAGAAGCGAACACGGAAACGGCCATTATCCTTCCTATTACGATCTACCCTGTTAAGAAGTCGCGCCAACCCCTATAGTTGAAAGCTTTCATCGACACTGGAGCTCTTATTGGCGCGGCAATCCACTACCGATTAGTTCAGAAACTGATAAAAGGATATAGCTATCTAGTGGAACTAGCGTCGCTAACAAAGATTTCGGCATACAACGGACAAGACACGGAAAGTGTCACGCACTATGTGCCATTAAAGACTACACTAGCTGGTCGCACCACGGAAGCGACGTTCCGAATTATAGATATCGGAAGGTTTGACATCATTATAGGGCAGAAATAGATAAAGAACCAGGGGGCGATTATTGACGTAGGAGAAGGCACACTTGGATTCAGAAAATCGAACAGCGGCTTAGCCGCCGTCCAATCAATCGCCGAATCGGTTACGGTGGCCGACGCCAAACCGAACGTTACGACGATGGAAACGACTCCGTCCGATCGTTCCGCGCCCCCGGTCACTGTCGGAATAATAAGTTTAGAGGCAATAACGACCCTCGCGAAGTCGCCGAGCAACGAGATCTACGCTATCTCGGTAAAAGACATCGAAGACTACCGGAAGATAATAGCAGAAGAAGAAGTAGATCTACTGAAAGTGCTGCCAAACGAGCTCTATAGTTACGCTAACGTCTTCTTAAAAGCCGACTCCAACCTACTGCCGCTCTATCGACCGGAATATAACAACAAGATCCGACTAAAGGAGGGAGCTACGCTGCTAAGAACCGAGCCCCTAAGAAGACTGTCACTAGCCGAACTGGACTAAATGGAGGTGTTTGTTCGTAAAAACCTAGCGAAGAAGTTTATTACGCCGAGCTCCGCAGAATATGCGTTACCGATTCTTTTCGTAAGGAAACCAGGGGGTGGTCTCCGACTGTACGTAGACTATCGAGGCCTTAATAAGGTTACCAAGAGAGACGTGTATCCGCTGCCGCTAATTGATAAAACTATACAGCGAGTGGCGAAGGCTAAGTAGTTTAGCAAGCTGGATATCCGCCAAGCGTTCCATCGATTAAGAAACGAGGAAGGACAGACGGAAGATCTCACGACGTTCGCTACGCGTATAGGCAATTTTAAGTAGCTAGTAATGCCGTTCGGACTAACCAACGCGCCGGCGCTATAGCAACGCTTTATGAACTACACCTTTATAGACATGCTAGAACGGTTCGTGTTAATTTACCTGGACGACATCCTTATCTACACCGATAGAACGAGAGAGCAACATACGGACCACATAGAGAGAGTGTTAAAAAGGCTCCGCGAGGTAGGATTGAACGCGGACATAAAGAAGAGCGAGTTCTATTAAACCGAGGTCAAATATCTCGGCCTTATCGTCGGAAGAGATGGAATTCGTATGGACCCCTTAAAGGTCGCTGCCGTCGCCGAATAGAAGCAGCCGAAATCCGGAAATACTACGCAAATCAGGGCGTTCCTCGGCTTCTGCAGCTACTATCGACAGTTTATTAAGGACTTTAGCAAGATAGCGAGACCCCTGAACGAGGTGCTAAAGAAAGAGGCTGCCGGCCTATAGAATAAGAGGTGCACGGAAGCCTTTAACCGGCTAAAAGAAGCAGTGGCCTCTGCGCCAGTTCTAGCACACTTCCGGCCAGAAAAGACGATCTACGTAGAAACGGACGCTTCCGACACAGTGACGGCAGGGGTCCTCTCTCAGTATAGTAACGACGAAACCCTCCATCCAGTCGCTTTCTTTAGCAAGTCAATAAGCGAAGCTAAGCGGAACTACGCCATCTACGATAAGGAGCTGCTGGCGATTATTCAGGCCTTCGAGGAGTAGAAACCGGAGCTTATAGCTAGAAAGAGAACGGTCCAGGTTCTTACAGACTACCAGTCGCTAGCCTACTTTATAAAGACGCAGAAGCTCTTACGTCGCCAAGCTCGGTGGGCCGCCTACCTATCCGGGTTCGACTTTAAGATCGCTTATAGACCCGGAGCTCAAAACGGAAAGGCTAACGCGCTAACGCGAAGAGAAGGGAAGACCAGTTAAGCGAAGGAAGATCCGAACATGTTTCAGAAGGTGCTGACCGAACGGATAGTAGACGCCGAGGTGTTAAAGGAAGCAGGGATCTGCGCGGCGGAACTGCAGATTGAACCAGAACCAGTGGAGCCGGCCCCTAAGGAAGAAACTCTCTACGAAAAAGTAAAGCAGCTTAACTAGCAACAAAAACTCGGCAAAACCGGTTCAGGGAAGATAATAGTTCGGGAAGAACTAATTATGGAGGTTATCTAGCTGGTCCATAGATCCAAGGATGTTGGTTACGCAGGGTCGAAGAAGACAATAGAAGCCGTAAGGACGATCTACTGGTTTCCACGGATCTACGAACGGATCCACCGATTTATCGCCAACTGCTACGCGTGCCGATCGGCGAAACCGCGTCACGGCCTTCCGGCCGGTCTATTGAAGCCCCTTCCGATCCCCGAGAAGCCGTAGCAGCACATTACGATAGATTTCGTGACCGGCCTGCCGAATTCGGATGGATATAACGCTACGTTAAACGTAGTAGATCGGCTAAACAAAGAGCGCTATTTCATCCTATGTCGAGCTAAGGATAAAGGAACTACTGCGGAAGAAACGGCGAGGATGCTAATCCAACACGTATGGAAGCACTATAGCCTGCCGGACACTATCACTACCGATAGGGGTCCTCAATTCACCGCCGACGTATAGAAAGCAATCAACCAAGCTCTCGGAATTCGTGGAAAACTCAGCACCGCAGCGCACCCTTAAACTAACAGTCAGTCTGAAGTGGCTAATCGAGAGATAGAGCGATACCTGCGAACGTTCTGCGGCCATTATTAAGAAAAGTGGGTCGAGATGCTGCCAATAGCCGAATTCTGCTCAAACTTAACACAGTTAGAAGCAACGTCGCTGGCGCCGTTTGAGATAACTTACAGTTATCTTCCGAGGCTGAGCTTCCATCCGCCAAGCGACACCGGCTCGCCGGAGCTTTCCACTACCTGCACTACGTCGTCAAAGAGAGTCGCCGCCACGACGGCGGAAGTACTCCGATCTTAGATGGAAGAAGCGGTTAAAGCGGCGAAAGAAGCGATGGAATTGGCTCAGAAGAAGATAGTGAATCGAGCTAATAGAAAAAGGTTACTGATAGAATTCGAGGAAGGCCAAAGAGTATAGCTTAACACAAAGAACCTAAGGCTAAAGGGCAACGCCAAGCTCAACCTACGCTACGTAGGTCCGTTTAAGATAATAGAGAAGAGGTCGCCGGTGACTTATCGGCTCGAGCTGCCGAAGGCGTTCCGGATCTACGACGTTTTCCATTCCGATCTACTAAGCCTGGACCCTAAGAACGGTCTGCCGCAGCAGGGGTTCGCCGAACCCCTACCAGTTAAGATGGACGGTAATAAAGAAGAGTAGGAGGTAGAAGACGTAATAGACGTAAAGAAGATAAGGGGGTCCATCAAAGCGAGGATCTTATAGAAGGGGTGGCTGGAAGACTATAAATAGTATCTGGTCGAAAACCTTCGGAATTCGGCAGAGCTGCTAAAAGAGTTCTACGCGCAGAACCCGGAAAAGCCGAAGCCAGCGTGGCTCTAATGCCGACAATAGAGACACGTCCGCTCCACCGGCGCGGAAGCCGATGAAAACGATCGTGCTTAAAGTGATTGCTTTAGGGACCACTACGTCGGCCGGCAGCGCCGCCGACCGCGTAGTGGGCGAAGGCTTTGGTAGAAGAGAAAAAGAAGAAGAAAAACGGCGCTGCGGAAAGATCTATATAGACCTCTGCGACGACGCACAGACCAGCTACGCCGCAGCTCAGAAGACCGCAGATCAGATCAGATAGCGTCGATTACATAAACGCCAAGTGAAGGACTTCAGACACCGACGATATAAAAAACGAAAAAAGGCGACGAAAAGAACGTCAGTCGTAATAGAAGACGGAAGAGGTAACATCGGCGTTGGAGGGAATTTTCGAGAAGGAGACGATGAATCAAAAAAAAAAAAAAATAAAGAAAGGTTTTTAAATAGATGGGGTGACTAAGCAGTCGAGGGCGACCGCTGGTGAGGGAGGGGGGTAGTGTTGCAGCAGTAGAAAGAGGTAGGACAGATTGATAGGGTGGACCCTTGGAATTTCGGCTCGGCCCGTCCGGGCCAAGCCGGGCCTTGGCACCACCACCTCCACGGAAGCCTACCACCACCACCACATAGATTCCTTTCTCTCCTCAGTTCGAGATATAGTTATTAAAAAGGCCGTATTGAATCATATCTGCGTGCCCGGATCACAAGCTAAGCACTGTATTCTACCCCTAGACCGACAGTTAGACAGAGCGTACTAACTAGACTCTCAAGCAGTACTTACGCTGCTACTGCAGTAAGAAGCAGGACGAATAGGCGAAGTAGCTCCTATTAGCAGAGTTTGCGTACAATAATGCAGTATATACAGAACTTAGGATAAGCCTGTTTATAATATTAGACAGCTTCTACCTAGAAATCGCACTAAGTCTAGGCCTAGCTTAGGACGAGCTAGCTAGCAGAAGGGCATTAGCAGCAACCAATACTACGAGACGTCTACAGACCTAAAGCGAGGTCCTTAAGCAACGCTAGAAAGCCAGCTAGGAGTACTAGGCCAGGTACTACAACGCTTACTATAAGGCCTAATTATACAATATAGGAGACATAGTAATACTCTTAACAAAGAACCTTAGGCTTGCCTTGCTAAGCAAGAAGCTCGACCCTAAATGTATTAGGCTATTTAGGGTGCTTAACCTAGTTAGAACTTAGGCATACTGCCTAGCACTTCCTTCTAAGTATAGGATCTACAATATGTTCTACGTTTCGCTGTTAGGACTATAGAAAAGACGCCTAGGAGAATCGCTAGAGGTAAGTATACCTATTGTAGATAAGGCAGGTAAGTATAAGGTAGAGAAGAGTAAGGCTAGCAGGAAGCAGTACAGGCAGGTTAAGTATCTCGTACGCTAGTATAGATAGCTACTAGACTACGATATATAGGAAAATGCTAATATCGTAGATAATATAGCAGCCCTAGACTGTTTTAAGGCGAGCAACGTACTGCTAAGGGGGCGCCGGCCCAACGCATAGGTCGCGCTAGAGCCCCAAAGCGTTACAGAGGAACTTAAGCGTTATAGAGTAGCCGCTAGCCTAACGCAAAGGCTGCGTCGAGCAATCGTACACAAAGAATCCCTATAGACAGGCACAGGCAGGACGCAAGGAGACTATATAAGGACAGGAAAGGGCCTTAGCAACAAATTACTAACATTAGGGTAGCGCCGAGGCACTGTACGCACCTAGCTAGGGCGCGCCAGCCTAAAGCAGAAATAAATAACAAACAACTAGACCCCAACTATGCGTACAGACTGCACGCCTGCCTTAATCCAAATCTATACCTGCATTACAGGCGACGCAATCTATAGCCTCAATAGCTACTAGGGCTAGAAGCTAGCCGATAAACTACAAGCGATAAGCAGATACTCTACATAGGAAAGGTAACACAGAGAACGTACCTAATGTACCCTCTTACTAATTATAGCGAGGTAGCCTATAGTCTGGCAGCGTACTGCTAGCTCCTCTTACTTAGTCGCTAATACGTAGTTAGTAGCTTAGCGGCTAGCAGCTGCCCTACTAGTGCAGCTAGTATGTATATAGATATGCTAGACAAGCTCTACGAGTCTAGCAAGCTACTTGTAGAACTCGTCCTTGCAGCCCTTAGCCCCCTCTAGAAGCTTATCCTCCTGTAGGAATTCCTAGAGGGGCAGGGCGACGACAGGTTAACAGCTATAGTGCCTAGAGACACAGTATACGTACAAGCGCTCGTATACATACGAACGTACAGCAAGTCGCTTATTAAGTACTACAGACTAAGCTTGCAGCTTAGCTACAGACAAGAGAGGACCAGCAGGAGTAGTAGTATAGCGGCTAGTATTACTAACCGAATACGTAATAGCAGCAGCAATAGCGTTGTTGTTAACTAGAGTAGTAGTCGCGTAAGTGTCCGTATTAGTAGGAGGAGGCGTAGCTAGCATGCTAGCAGTAGTGCTAGTGCTAGTAGTAGTACTAGTAGTAGTATAGTAGTAGCAGTAGTACTGTTAAGGGGCGGAGGCAGCAGTATTAGTAGTAGCGAATACAAGGGGCGTAAACGAAAAAGAAAACAATAAGGTGTTAGGAGGCGCCGCCTAGCCCAGGTCCTGGACCGACCTAAGCCAACCGTCGCCCTAAGGACTGCGACTTAGCGGCGCTAGCACGACCCCACCCTCTGTACGGAATTACTAACAGAACTACACTCCTATACAGAGGGAGAACCCTATAGCCCTGCACAGAGGGGAATTGCCGCCCCTCTAAACGGAGGGAAAACTCTGCACTACTGTATAGAGGGAGAACTCCCAATCCTCCGTACAGAGTGTAAACCTTGCATCCCTGCATAGAGGGAAATTGCTAGCTTAGCTTTGTAGGTACAAATTGTACAGCAGCAGACGACGAAGGAACTGCCTATTAGTTCCTTTATGTAGATACCTAACCTTAAGTTTCTGAACCAAGATTCTTAAGCCCTTTACATTAGGAACTAATCTTACTGTTAGTAACTGCAGTAATAAAACAAAGATAGACGGCGACATCCCTATAGAAACTACGGCTATAGAGGGACATATACATCGCGCGTACGAGGAGCTGCTAGAACACAAGAGGCAGCTCGAGCAGTAAGTAAACGACTAGGCTGCGATAATTTCCTAACAGGAACAGGAGCTACGACAGCTTAGGGCGTCCGATCGCGATCCGACCCCTATAACGACGACGACGACGAACACAATAGCCCACACCCTAACCCCCAAAAGCAAACTCTCCGACGTCTCTACGTACGATAGTAAGGCTCCGGCCGAGTACCCCTCCTAGGCTGCCCAGATACGCTCTAAGCTTCTGGTCGACTTAGGAGTATACCCAACCGAGCTAGACAAGATAGTTTACCTCTTTGGGAGGTTAAAGGGCAGGGCGGCAGCACAGATTCTGCCGTACTACGAGACGGCTATTGCCAACCTAGCAATAGCTACGACGACGATACTCTAGGCAGCTCTTAACAAGAGCTACAAGGACCTAGACTGCGAGAGCCGAGCACTCCTACAGGTCAACACGATAAAACAAGGACGCAAGACCGTACGAGAATTCCTCGCGGAATTTGACTAGACTTTGGCAGAAGCAGGAGGTCTCTAATAGGAGGACAGGATAAAAATTACCTCTTTAGAGGTAGGCCTCTCTAAGGAGATTATAACAGGACTAGTAGGCATAATGCGACTAGCTACGTACAAGGAATTCTGCGATCTCCTTAGGATAGTCGACGACTAGCAATGCAGGCTTGGACGGATAAGCTGCGCTTAAGAGATAAGACAACCCCTCTAGCGACAGACGGACGCTATAGACTAGGAACTAACGACGACGAGGGTAGCGACAGCCGTTACTGTACAGCTAAGGGCCGCTACTAAGAGGGCGTAATAGGTAGACATAGCTACTCTTAATAAGAGACGAGCAGAAGGGAGCTGCTACCGGTGTAGCAAGATAGGCTATACTGTACGGAATTCCGGGCTTTTGCTAGTAGAGAGACCTAGGAGACGGCCGACCACTGTAAGGGTAGCAACTGCGGCGCCCTAACGAGAAGATCAGGAGTCCTACTTGGACGACAACGAGTCGGGAAAAGAGTAGCCTCTAAGCGAAGGCTCTGCCAGAGGCGTGTATAAGACAGATTGCCAAATCAAAGTATTACTTAGCTATCTTTTAAGAGCAACTACATAACGACGACGTCGTTTATCGTACAGCTAACGTTAAACAGGTCCGCAATGGCGCGGACATTGATTAACATAGGATATTTAGTGTACGGAGTAATCAGCGAAGACTTCGTACAGAGACACTGGATTAAGACGACCCCCACTGTACTAGTACGCATATTGGGCATTACCGGGCGAGGACCAGACATTACCTATATAGTGAAAGTAACGATAGAGGTATAGGAACACTATAAGCAGGACTTATACCTCTATGTCGTATAGGAGAAGCTAGGGTATAACCTAATACTAGGGAAGCTATAGATAGAGCGCTAGAGGAGCAAGCTGGACGTTGGACAAGGACGGCTGTATCTAGCAGTAACGAAGCAGAGGCTCCGAGACTAGGGGAGGGTCTAGCAGGACGACAGCGCTAAGGCCGGAGCCAACACGTTAACGAAGCAGAGGCCCTAAGACTAAGGGAAGGCTCCGTAGGGTAACAATGCTAAGGCCGAAATCAACACGGCAACGGCGGACATTAAGAAGGCAT
Source organism: Pseudocercospora ulei (assembly GCA_016165855.1). Taxonomy (NCBI): domain Eukaryota; kingdom Fungi; phylum Ascomycota; class Dothideomycetes; order Mycosphaerellales; family Mycosphaerellaceae; genus Pseudocercospora; species Pseudocercospora ulei. The sequence continues at coordinate 5,315,958 of JACWNB010000003.1, forward strand.
TGGCACCTAAGAAAGTAATAGACCCCTGTACGAAGCTTCTAAGGGAGTATGCTAGATACCTAGACCTCTTCGAGCCAAAGTCGGCCTTAAAGCTGCTGCTACACCGAGGAGAAGGGATTAACTACGACATCTAGCTAGAGCCTCGTCTGGATAGGAGTCTGCCGGAGGTACTGTACGGACCGCTGTACGGAATGTCCTCTAGAGAACTCCTAATACTGCGCAAGACACTGGACGACCTGCTCGCCAAAGGGTTTATTCAGGCAAGTACTTTGTCTGTAGGAGCCCTAGTGCTGTTTGTCTATAAGGAGGGGAAGGCCGGCTTGCGTTTCTGCGTAGACTACAGAGGCATTAACGCGATTACTAAGAAGGACTAGTACCCCCTACCCCTTATTAAGCAGACTCTCGGACGGATTAGCAAGGCAAAGTAGTTTACTAAGCTTAACGTAGTCTCGGCCTTCTACAAGATATGGATCAAAGAAGGCTGTAAATAGATAACTGCCTTCTGTACGAGATATAGTCTTTTTAAGTAGCTTATTACCCCCTTTGGCCTTACCAACGCACCGGCAATATTCTAAAGATACATTAACAAGTCCCTATAAGGGTTACTAGACGACATCTGCTCAGTATACCTTAACGACAGCCTGGTTTTTACAGACGGCACCTATGCAGATTACGTACAGGACATTAAGAAGGTGCTGGACCGACTGCAGCAGGCTGGCTTGTACCTCGACATCGACAAATGTGAATTTGGTGTCCAGCTTACGAAATACCTAGGGTTTATTATCAAGGCAGGGAAAGGCATTAGTATAGATAGGAAAAAGATTGACGCCATTAAGCAATAGAAGCTGCTAACGAACGTTAAGGGCGTACAGGAATTTCTTAGGTTTGCCAACTTCTACCGCCAGTTTATACAGAACTACTCGGAGATTGTACGCCCCCTAGTTGAACTAACATATAAGGACAAGCAGTTTAAATAGACGGACAAATGCGATAGCAGCTTTAACAAGCTAAAGGAGCTCTTTACTACAGGACCAACGCTTGCCGCCTTCGACCTAGAACATACGACAATACTGGAAACTGACTCCTCGGGGTATTGCATTAGAGGCATCCTGTTATAGGTAGGCTCGGACGGACTCCTGCACCTATACGCGTATTTCTCTAAGAAGAACTCCCTAGCTAAGTGCAACTACCCTATCTACGACAAGGAGTTGCTAGCAGTCGTACAGTGTTGCGAAGCATAAGATAGAGAACTCCGCTTAGTGCCCGAGCTCCTCGCCCTAATAGACCACAAGAATCTAGAGTACTTTACGCAGCCCTAGAAGCTGTCTAAGAGGCACGTACGATGGGCAATGTACCTAAGCTGGTTTAATATAAGACTCTAGTATCGCAAGGGTAAGGACAACAGCAGGGCCGATGCGCTATCTAGGCAGGACTAGGACATGCCGACGATGTACAAGGACGACTGGTTAAAGTTACGAACATTCCAGATGTTTAAGGAGGAGCCAGGCGAGGAGACTATCCGCCTAGCGGCGACGCACCTATAGGAACCCTAACTGCAGGCATAGGAAGAGGCAGTAGAAAAGGACGAGGTATACTAAGGGGCCTGTATAGCGATCTAAGGAGGACAGCGGAAGCTCCTAGCCGAGCTCTACCTTAAGGTGTCGGTAGCAGAGTGCTTAGTAGACAGGGAGAACAACCTGAAGTTCAGGAATCAGATTTGGGTCCTAGCAGACGAGAAGCTCTGTATAAGCTTAATACAACGGGCGCACGACTCTATAGCTACTGGGCACCTAGGGCGTAAGGAGACGTACAGCATTGTCGCTAGGGACTACTACTGGCCGGCGATAGCGAAAGAAATCCGCAGGTTCGTACAGAACTGCGACGTATGCAGACGGACGAAGTCCTAGCATAAGCTAAAGCATAGGCTGCTGAAACCCCTACCAATCCCGGACCGGCCCTAGCAAGACCTAACAGTAGACTTTATTACAGACCTACCCAAGAGCGACGGACGGCAGAACATTATAGTAGTTACGGACAAGCTAACGAAGAGGTTAATACTAGAGGGAATACACTCTATTACGGCTAAGGACACTGCCTAGGCGTTTATACGGACGACGTTCAGTAAAGACAGATTCCCTTAGTCGATTGTGTCAGACCGGGGCACGCAGCTTACGAGCCAGCTCTAGGCAAGGGTCTGCCAGTTGCTAAAGATAGAACGTCGCCTGTTAACCGCGTAGCATCTGCAGACAGGCGGGGCGACAGAGAGGGTCAATTTGACGTTGGAAGCGTACCTCTAAGCATACGTCGACTATAACCAGACAAACTGGAACCGACTTCTCCCTATAGCGGAGCTGGCTATTAACAGCTGTACGGCTAATGCTACAGGATTGTCCCCCTCCTTTATAGCCTATAGATACGACCATTCCCTGCTCCTACCGACTCTAAGTAATAATACCCTATACTCTGTACGATCCCTAATTTAACAGGGAGAGGCCATCGTACAGACGATTACAAACGCCTATTAATAGACGAAGGCGAGTCTAGCTGTAGCTTAATAGAATGCGGAAGAGCAGGCTAACAAGGGACGGCAGGCTGCACTAAGGTATAAGACAGGGGATAAGGTCTAGCTAAACTAGCGAAACATTCGTACAGACCGGCCGAGCAAGAAGCTAGATTAGAAGAACAGGAAGTTTACGGTAGTCCGACCAGTAGGGACATACGCTGTACGATTAAACACTCCCCTAGGGATTTATCCAGTCTTCTATATAGACCTCGTACGGCCAGCGAACACGGACCTGCTACTGCACTAGACGACGGACGACGCGCGCCTACCGGCGATTATAACTAAGGGCCAGGAAGAGTACGAGGTAGAAGGAATCCTTAAGAGCCGAAGGAGGCGGAAGAGGGCAGAGTACCTAGTAAAATAGAGAGGATAGGCAGAGCCTACGTAGGAACTGTACGAGGCCCTACAGGACACAACTGCACTAGACAGGCAGGAGGAGAACTATCCCCCTACCCAGTTACAGTAACACTGCGCCGTACAGTAGGAAGAGGCACGATCTACCCTAAGGACAGGGTAGCCACTAGCAACCTAGGTTGTTAAAGGATCGAGAATTACGACGTAGAATACTATAGGATCCTACTAACACGACATCGTACGACACTGTACAAAAAAGGGCTAGAGGAAGGGAACAGCTAGGGAACAGATAGGAAGGAGAGTGGAAATAAGAGGAGTTAGGAGCAGAACCGTCCGGAATTTCTTACACTACCTAGGGGGAGGGGGTAGCTCACTAGCTACCACCCTAGGGGACCAGAGCAACCGACTCCTTATCTAAGATCTCAATTACCTCCCGCCTAGCGGGACCCCCACCCCTACCTAGGCCAGCCCTAGGAAGGAGAGGCACCCCCCCACCTCTACGTGCCTCCCCCGGACGGCGGTAGGGGCAGTAGAGGGAGCTATCCTTCTACTTGCATAAGGTACACACCCTAGCCTAGAAGTCTAGGAGGCGGTATAGGCCAAGTAAGGGCTAGGGGGAGTTAGGGCAGGGGGCGTAGGGCTAGCCCCGGGTAGCGATAAGGATAGCATTAACGTACAACGCCCAGGCTATAGCTACCTACTGTAGTGTAACCTAGGCAGGGTTACACTAGAAGGCGTAGTAGGGCAGCTCGGCTGCGTCTTGCTGCTCGTTGGTATAGCACCTAAGATATTAGCTTAGACTATACAGAAGACAGGAATCTGTACGAACCGGAAGCGTAGCTGTTAGTCAAATTAAGGATTCTACTGCTAGAGGCGAAAATAGGAGGGAACCCTGGCTGGACGAGCGGAGGAGGAGGGGCTAGCGACTACAAGAGAGCTACGACGAGCACAGCCGGACAGGGCAGGTAGCATAGTAGTAGCTAGTAGTAATAGTAGTAGCTAGTAGTAGTAGTAACTGTTAGTAGCTAGTAGTAGGGCCGGAGTAGGCGTAGACGGTAGACGGTAATAGACGATAGACAGTGTGGAAGGGGGGGAGGCAGGATAATAATAGAGAGAGAAGGAGGGAAGGAGAAGGGAGAGACTTGGAATTTAGGCAGTAGCTGCCTAGTATAGGAAGCAATAGCAACCGGGGCAGCTGCTACAACTAGGTAAAATAGCAGGAGGCAACTACGACCCAGTAGGCGACGAGCAACAACTATATAGACAGCCAGAGGAAAAGGGGAAGTCGCGACCTAGCAAAGGAACAGCAGGAACTAAGTGTGCACAGCACGCTGCTGTACGGAAAAGGGCACTATAGGAAGGGAGGGGGGGGTATTGTTAGGGGGCGCCGCCCAGCCCAGATCCTAGACCGACCTAAGCCAACTGTCGCCCTAAGAACTGCGACTTAGCGGCGCCAGCACGACCCTACCCTCTGTACGGAATTACTAACAGAACTACACTCCTGTACAGAGGGAGAACCCTATAGCCCTATATAGAGGGGAATTGCCACCCCTCTAAACGGAGGGAAAACTCTGTACTACTGTACAGAGGGAGAACTCCCGATCCTCTGTATAGAGTGTAAACCTTGCATCCCTGTACAGAGGGAAATTGCTAGCTTGGCTTTGTAGGTACAAATTGTATAGCAGCAGACGACGAAGGAACTGCCTATTAGTTCCTTTATATAGATACCTAACCTTAAGTTTCTAAACCAAGATTCTTAAGCCCTTTATATAAGGAATCTACGCTATAGACCTAGTTAAAGAAGAAACTATATTTAAGAAGGTAAAGAAGCTTAATAGTCGACAGAAGCTTAGCAGTACTAGCTTAGGAAAGCTAATAGTGCTAGAAGAGATAGTTACTAAAGTTATCAAACAGGTAAATAGTTCTAAGGATATAGGTTACACTAGAATAAAGAAGACAAAGGATACTATTGGAACTACATATTAGTTTCCCTATATTTACGAGCAAATCTACTGATTTATAGCTAACTGCTACGCTTGTAGAGAGGCTAAACCGCGTTACGGACTTCTGGCCGGACTGCTACAGCTATTGCTAGTCTTTAAGAAACTGTAGCAGCACATTACTATAGATTTCGTAACCGGCCTACTAGAATCTAATAGATATAATACTATACTTGATATATTACTAGGAGTTTAGTAAACCCCTGCTCTAGAAGGCTATCTTTAGGGTCCGGACTTAACAGATCCAAATAGAAGATATTGTAGATTCGGAACGACCTTAGTAGCTCGAGCCGATAAGTTACCGGCGACCTCTTTTCTACTATCGTAAACGGACCTACGTAGTAGAGGTTAAGCTTAGCGTTTCCTTTTAGCCTTAGGTTCTACGTGTTAAGCTATACCTTTTGGCCTTCCTCGAATTCTATTAGTAACCGCTTTTTATTAGCTCGAGTTACTATCTTCTTCTAAGCCGATTCTATCGCCTCTTTTGCTACCCTAATTGCTTCTTCTATCTAAGATTTAAGTGCTTCTGCCGCAGCTGTAGCGACTCTCTTTAACAAAGTAGCGATAGAAGATTCTAAAGACCTGGGTTTGTTCGGCGATTAAAAGCTTATTCTCAGAAGATAGCTATAAGCTATCTCGAACAGCGCTAGTAAGGTAGCCTCAGACTGTGCCGAATTAGTGCAGAATTTGGCTATCGGCAACACTTTAACCTACCCTTCTTAATAGTAGCTACAGAAGATCCGTAGATATTTTTCTATCTTACAGTTAGCTACTTTATACTGACTGTCGGTCTAAAGGTAAGTGGCAGTGCTAAGCTTTCTGCAAATTCCGAGGACTTAGTTAATAGCTTTCTATATATTAGCGGTAAATAAAGGACTCCTATCTGTAGTAATAGTGTCCGGCAGGCTATAGTGCTTCTATACATACTAAATTAGTATCCTCGCCGTCTCTTCTGCAGTAGTGCCTTCGTCCTTTGCTTAACAGGGGATAAAATAACGTTCCTTGCTTAACCGATCTACTACGTTAAGGGTAGTATTATATCTATCGGAATCCGGCAGGCCGGTTACGAAATCTATCGTAATATGCTACTACAGTTTCTGGGGGATCAGCAGTAGCTTTTGATCCGAGTACGTAGATATAATTTAATACAGCTGTTTTAATAACTATATCTCGAACTAAGGAGGGAAAGGAATCCATACAGCGGTAGGTAAGGGCTTTAGGGGTAGGCGCGCTAAGGTCCGGCTTAGTCTAGAAGGGCCGAGCCGAAATTCCAAGGATCTACCCTATTACTTAGTCCTACCCCTTTCTGCCGCTGCAACACTACCCCCCTCCCTTACTAGCAGTCGTCCTCGACCGCTTACTTCTCTTATCTGCCTCTCTTTTTTTTTGATTTGTCCTTCCTTTCTTCTTTTTCTGCTTCTTCGTTTTCTTCCTCTGTCCGATTCGCGGCTTCTTCCGCCGAAATCCTTCTTAAAATCAACGTTACCTTATCGTTTCTTCTACCTCAATAACCTTGCTCTTTCTTTTTCTTTATTCTTCTTACATCGTCGCTAGCTAAAGTTCTTTACTTAGCGTCTATCTAATCGGAGCTATCTAATCTAAGCTAACAGCTGTCTAAGCTGTAGCGTAGCTGGCCTGTGCGCTGCTATAGAGGGTGTATATAGATCTATCTGCAGTGCGCTATCTCTTCTTCTTTTTCTTCTCTACTAAGGCCTTAAGCGCTGCTGCAAAGCCGCCGTTGTAGGCGCCGTCTACAAAATCAATCGGCCGCGAGCCTTTCTTGTTCAGGGCGGCGTCGGCGACCGTCGCATCAAAGCGGTAGCGCCGTCCTCGACTTTACTGTTATTATCTAGCTGGCACAGCCGGCAGTAGTAGTAGTAGAGCCGAGGACTCTAGCTAAGCGATTGCTACGATTGATCCGAGCGCGCAGATAAGGTTCAAAACGGCTGTTTTAATAACTATATCTCGAACTGAGGAGGGAAAGGAACCTATATAGTGGTAGTGGAGGGCTTTCGTAGTAGTTGTGCCAAGGCCCGGCTCGGTCCGTTCCGGAACCTAAATCCCAGAAGGGGGCCGAGCCGAAATCTAGGGTCCACCCTATTAATCTGTCCTACCTCTTTCCACCGCCGCAACACTACCCCACTCCCTTACCAGCGGTCGCCCTCGACCGCTTAGTCACCCTATCCATCCAAAAATCTCCACTTTTTTTTTTTTTTTGAGTTTCGTCGTCTCCCTCTCGAAAATCCCCTTTAACGTTAATGTTATTTCTTCCTTCTTTTATCAAAAACGTCGTTTTCTTTATTACTTCTTTAATTTCTTACGTCGTTAGCGTCTGAAGTCCTTTACTTGGCGTTTATGTAATCGACGCTATCTGATCTGATCCGCGGGTTATCTAAGCTGCGGCGTGGCTGGTCTGTGCGTCGTCTTAGAGGTCTATATAGATCTTGCTGCAGCGCCGTTTTTCTTCTTCTTTTTCTCTTCTACTAAAGCCTTTACCTACTACGGGGTCGGCGGCGCTGGCACGCTACAGTAGGTAGTGGCCGCGTCGAACCGGTGGTAGGTGGCGGTGGAGTCGAAGACCTCCCTAAAAGCGACTGTTACAATCGTCTTTATCGGCTTCCGCGCCAGTAGAGCGGACGCGGCTTTCTTCTTTTTCTTTTGGAGGTCGTCAGTTTCGGAGCTATCCGGGTTTCGGTTTCTTCAGGTTCTGCACGTAGAACTCTCTTAGCAGCTCCGCCAAATTCCGCAGGTTCTCGATTGGATACTATTTATAGTCTTCCAGCTACCCTTTCTACGCATTCCTCGCTTTGATAGACCCCCTTGTCTGCTTTACGTCTATTACGTCTTCTACCTCCTATTCTTCCTTATCGTCTATCTCGATTAGCAGGGGTTCGGCGAACCCCTGTTCCGGCAGGCCGTTTTCAGGGTCTAAGCTTAACAGGTCCGAGTGGAAGACATCGTAGATCCGGAACGATTTCGGTAGCTGGAGCCGATAGGTCACTGGCGACCTCTTTTCCACTATCGTAAACAGGCCTACATAGCGTGGATTGAGCTTGGCGTTGCCTTTCAGCCTTAGGTTTCGCGTGTTAAGCTATACCTTTTGGCCTTCTTTAAATTCCAGTAGTGTCCTTTTTCTATTAGCTCGAGTTACTATCTTCTTCTAAGCCGATTCTATCGCTTCTTTTGCTACCTTGATCGCTTCTTCTATCTGAGATCGTAGCGCTTCTGCCACCGCGGCGGCGACTCTCTTTAACGACGTAGCGGTGGATAGTTCCGTAGAGCTGGGTTCGTTTGGCGGCTAAAAGCTTATTCTCGGAAGACATCTACGCGTTATCTCGAACGGCGCCAGCGACGTTGCTTCCGACCTTGCTAAGTTCGCGCAGAATTCGGCTATCGGCAACACCTCGACCCACTTTTCTTAATAATGGCTGCAGAAGGTTCGCAGATATTGCTCTATCTCGCGATTAGCTACTTTAGACTGACCGTTAGTTTGAGGGTAAGCGGCGGTGCTGAGCTTTCTACGAATTCCGAGAGCTTGGTTGACGGCTCTCTATACGTCGGCGGTGAACTGAGGACCCCTATCTATAGTAATAGTGTCCGGCAGGCTATAGTGCTTCTATATATGTTGAATCAACATCCGCGCTGTCTCTTCTGCAGTAGTTCCTTCGTCTCTTGCTCGGCAGGGGATGAAGTAGCGCTCTTTGCTTAGCCTATCCACTACGTTTAGCGTAGCGTTATATCTATCGGAGTCCGGCAGGCCGGTTACAAAGTCTATCGTAATGTGTTGCTACGGTCTCTCGGGGACCGGAAGTGGCTTTAGCAGACCGGCCGGAAGGCCGTAACGTGGCTTTACGGCTCGGCACATGTGGCAATTGGCGATAAATCGGTGGATCCTTTCGTAGATCCGCGGAAACCAGTAGATTGTCCTTACGGCTTCTATTGTCTTTTTCGAGCCGGCGTAACCAACGTCCTTAGAGCTATGGACTAGTTGGACGACCTTAGTAATTAGTTCTTCCAGAACTATTAGCTTTCCTGTGCCGGTTTTGCCGAGCTTCTGTTGCTAGTTAAGCTGTTTCACTTTCTTGTAGAGAGTCTCTTCCTTAGGGGCCGGTTCCACTGCGCAGACCCCTACCTCTTTCAACACCTCTACGTCTACTATCCGCTCGGTCAGCACCTTCTGGAACATGTTAGGATCTTCTTTCGCGCGGCTCGTCTTCCCTTCTCTTCGCGTTAGCGCGTTAGCCTTTCCGTTTTGAGCCCCTGGTCGATAGGTGATCTTAAAGTCGAACCCTAATAAGTAGGCGGCCCACCGAGCCTGGCGGCGTAAGAGCTTCTGCGTCTTTATAAAGTAGGTCAGCGACTGATAGTCCGTAAGGACCTGGACCGTGCTCTTTCCAGCTATAAGCTCTAGCTTCCACTCCTCGAAGGCCTAAATAATCGCTAGCAGCTCCTTGTCGTAGATAGCGTAGTTCCGCTCGGCCTCCGTTATAGACTTGCTAAAGAAAGCCACCGGATAGAGGGTTTCTTTGTTAACGGCGTATTAAGAAAGGACCCCTGCTGTTACTGTATCGGAAGCGTCAGTTTCTACGTAGATCGTCTTTTCCGGCCAGAAGTGTGCCAGAACTAGCGCAGAGACCACCGCTTCTTTCAGCCGGTTAAAGGCTTCTGTGCACTTCTTACTCTATAGGCCGGCGGCCTCTTTCTTTAGTGCTTCATTCAGGGGTCTCGCTATCTTGCTAAAGTCCTTAATAAACTGTCGATAGTAGCTGCAGAATCTGAGAAATGCCCTGATCTGCGTAGTGTTTCCGGATTTCGGCTGCTTCCATTCCGCGACGGCGGCGACCTTTAAGGGGTCTATACGAATTCCATCTCTTCCGACGATAAGACCGAGATATTTGACCTCGGTTTAATAGAACTCGCTCTTTTTTGTATCCGCGTTCAGTCCAACCTCGCGGAGCCTAGTCAACACCTTCTCGATGTAGTCTGTATGTTGTTCTCTCGTTCTATCTGTATAGATAAGGATGTCGTCCAGGTAGATAGACACGAACCGTTCCAACATGTCTATAAAGGTATAGTTTATAAAGCGTTGCTACACTGCCGGCGCGTTGGTAAGGCCGAAAGGCATTACCAACCACTTGAAATTGCCTATACGCGTAGCGAACGTCGTAAGGTCTTCCGTCTGCCCCTCTTCGTTCCTTAGTCTGTAAAACGCTTGGCAAATGTCCAGCTTGCTGAACTATTTAGCCTTCGCTATGCGCTGTATAGTCTTATCTATTAGCGGCAGTGGATATACGTCCCTCTTAGTGACCTCGTTAAGGCCTCGATAGTCTACGCAGAGTCGCAGACCACCCCCTGGTTTCCTTACGAAGAGAATTGGTAACGCATATTCTGCAGAACTTGGCGTAATAAACTTCTTCGCCAAGTTTTCGCGAACGAACACCTCTACCTAGTCCAGTTCCGCTGGCGACAGTCGTCTTAGGGGCTCGGTTCTTGGCAGCGTAGCCCCCTCTTTCAGTCGAATCTTGTTGTCGTATTCCGGTCGATAGAGCGGCAATAGGTTGGAGTCGGCTTTTAAGAAGACGTCAGCGTAACTATGGAGCTCGTTTGGCAGCACCTCTACTAGATCCACTTCTTCTTCTGCCATTATCTTCCAGTAGTCTTCGATGTCTTTTATTAAGATGGCGTAAACCTCGTTGTCCGGTCACTTCGCGAGGGTCGTCGTTGCTTCTGAACTTATTATTCCGACGGTAACCGGGGGTTCGGAACGATCGGACGGAGCCTCTTTCGCGGGCTCCGTGGTTTTCGGCTCGGCGGCGGTAGCGACCGTTCTGATGGTCTCTGCTCCACTACCCGGGGTTTTAAATCTTATCGTGCCTTTATCTACGTCAATAATAGTCTTCTAGTTCTTCATCCATTTCTGCCCTATAATAATGTTAAATCGTCCGAGATCCATAATCCGGAACGTCGCTTCTATAGTGCGCCCAGCCAAGGTAGTCTTTAGTGGCACGTAGTGCGTGACGCTTTCCGTGTCTTGTCCGTTATATGCCGAAATCTTTGTCGGCGACGCCAGTTCCACCAGATAGCCGTATCCATTTATCAGCTTCTGAACCATTCAGTAGTGGACAGCTGCGCCGATAAGAGCTCCGGTATCAATGAACGCTTTTAGCTGGAGGGGTCTACGCGACTTCTTAACGGGGTAGATTGTAATAGGAAGGATGATCGCCGTTTCTGTATTTACTTCTACGGCTGCCGAAAGCGGATCGTTGCAGCTGTTGATACTTTCTTCTCGTGGCGATTCGCTTCGATTTGGTGCCCTATTGTCAATGCTAGATAGGGGGCCTATCCGTCCAGCTGGTCTTTTCCTATAATCCTTAACTGCACTCCACCGTCTACGCTGTCAGTATCGTTCGGCGCCGGTTCGATGGCTTGAATAGTCTTTCTTGGTGGCTGCGGCTGCTTTATAGCGCGATACTCCTGCTTCTGCTTATCCGAAGCTTGGCATCTCGTAGCGATATAACCAGGCTTTCCGCACGCGTAACAGGTGGGGACGAACGCCGATCGTGGGGAATACGACGACTGCTGGGGTGTCCGTCGGAAAGGCGCAGGGGGCCGCGCCGTCTGCGCCAATAGCGACGACTTCTGAACCGATTCGCGTGATTTCGCGTAAGCGCTGAAGTTTCTCGCGGTGACTCTCGCTCTGTGCACGAAGCTCTTAAGGTCTTCGTCTTCCACCGACGCTATAGCTGCGGCCAGTTCAGGGTTCAGCTTCTGCCTTAATAGGTGGAGCTGCTTATCTTCTGCCACTTAGGCCCTAATCGCATATTTTCTAAACAAACTGTAAAACTCCTCGAACGTCTGCCGGTTCTGGTTGATCTTATCTAGCTGCTTACAGGCCGTCTTCTTTCGAAATAGGTCTCCGAAGCGCTGGTCTAGTGCTCTGACCGCTTCCTTAGCGGTCGCCTCTTCTAGGTCCGCTACTAGCAAAAAAGCTTTACCTTCTAATCGCGATTCTAGATACGCTAGTCTGTCTCCGGCGCTGTTTCCGGCGTAGTCGCGGTCTATCTTATTCTTTATCTTCTTCTTAAACGCTTCCCAGTCTTTAGGGTCTCCGCCTCTAAACGCTAGCAGATCCGGCAATAATGTTATTAAGGTGCCACCTTGACTATAGGCCGCTAGTAAGGCGGTCTCTGCTTGTTCTTCTCGATGCCGCGGCAGCGCCGACGACGTCGCTGCTTCTATATTAGCCAGTTAGTCTTTCAGCGCCTTTAGTTGCGCTAGCCTATTCGCTGCCTGGTTCTCTAACACATCAATAATAGTTTCTGCCGATTCCTTCTCGGCCCTTACTGTCTCTACTTCCTCCCTTAACTGTCTGTTTTCTTCTACGTTCCTATAGAACTTCTTTTCTATAAAGGTAATAATGTCAAACACCTTCTTAGCTCCGTGCTCTGTAAGATACTCTCCTATCTTATCCGGCGTGCGTCCGTAAAGTTCGGCGTAGCCCTCTATGCCCTTTCTTGCTTTATCTACCTCTTTTTCTGTAAGGCCTTTATTGGTCGTTCCGTCGTCGAGAATGCTGGTACGCCTATCTCTCGGTCTGTCAGTCTTTCTCTTTCCGCTGCGGCCTGTAACGCCGCTCTCTACCGCTAAGAAGCCTTCCATCTTCTTACGGTACCCTGGGGGTTGTTGTTGTTGGTGTAGTGCGTGTGCGTTATTCGGGTTTCCGGATAGTTCGACGGGCCCTTTCGCGCAGCGTAGGGTTGGTGTAGAGAGTGAGTTCAAGATATAATGATCCGAGCGCGCAGATAAGGTTCAATACGGCTGTTTTAATAACTATATCTCGAACTAAGGAGGGAAAGGAACCTATGTAGTGGTGGTAGAGGGCTTTCGTAGTGGTTGTGCCAAGGCCCGGCTCGGTCCGTTCCGGAACCTAAATCCCGGAAAGGGGCCGAGCTGAAATCCAGGGTCCACCCTATTAATCTGTCCCACCTCTTTCCACCGCCGCAACAGCGATCGTTTCTATTAGTTTTCGTACTAATAGAGTGGACGTAGCCTTTCTCCTTCTTCTATCTCTTCTAGAGCTATTAACTTCGGAGCTACTTAGGCCTCGGCTTCTTCGGGTTCTAGATGTGAAACTCTCTTAACAGCTCTGCCAAATTTCGGAGATTCTCGACTAGATACATTTTATAGTCTTCCGGCTATCCCTTTTATAAGATCCTTGCTTCGATAGACTCTCTTATCTTTCTTATATCTACTATATCTTCCACCTCCTACTCTTCTTCTTTACTATCTATCTCGATTAGTAGGGGTTTAGCGAACCCCTGCTCTGGAAGACCGTCCTTAGGGTCCAGACTTAACAGATCTAAATAGAAGACATCGTAGATTCTAAACGACTTCGGTAGCTAGAGCCGAAAAGTTACTGGCGACCTCTTTTCCACTATTGTAAACGGACCTATATAGCAGGAGTTAAGCTTGGCGTTGCCTTTCAGCCTTAGGTTCTACGTGTTAAGCTATACCTTTTGGCCTTCTTCGAATTCTACTAGTAACCGCTTTCTATTAGCTCGAGTTACTATCTTCTTCTAAGCCGATTCTATCGCTTCTTTCGCTACCTAGATCGCTCCTTCTATCTAAGATCTTAGCGCTTCTGTCGCGGCGGCAGCGACTCTCTTTGACGAAGTAGCAGTAGAAGATTCTAAAGAGCTGGGTTCGTCCAGCGGTTAAAAGCTTATTCTTAGAAGGTAACTATAAGTTATCTCGAACAGCGCTAGGAAGGTAGCCTCGGACTGCGCTAAATAGGCGCAGAATTCGGCTATCGGCAACACCTTAACCTACTCTCCTTAATAATAACTGCAGAAGATCCGTAGATATTTTTCTATCTTACAGTTAGCTACTTTAGACTAACCGTCGGTCTAAGGGTAAGCAGCTGTGCTAAGCTTTCCGCGAATTTGGTGAACTTAGTTAATGGCCTTCTATACATTAGCAGTAAATTAAGGACCTCTATCTGTAGTAATAGTGTCTGGCAGGCCGTAGTGCTTCTATATATGCTAAATTAGCATTCTCGCTGTCTCTTCTGTAGCAGTGCCTTCGTCCTTTGTTTAATAGGGGATAAAGTAGCGTTCTTTGCTTAACCGGTCTACTATGTTAAGGGTAGCATTGTATCTATTAGAATCCGGCGGGCCGGTTACAAAATCTATTGTAATATACTGCTACGGTTTCTTAGAGATCGGAAGTAGCTTTAGTAGACCGGCCGGAAGGCCGTAATACAGCTTCGCGGCTTGGCATACATAACAATTAGCGATAAACTAGTAGATCCGCTTAAAGATCCGCAGAAACTAGTAGATTGTCCTTACAGCTTCTATCGTCTTCTTCGTACTAGTATAGCCAACATCCTTAGAACAATAGACTAGCTAAATGACCTCTGTAATTAGTTCTTCTGGAACTATTAGCTTCCCTAAACCGGTTTTGCTGAGCTTTTGTTGCTGGTTTAGCTGCTCTACCTTCTCGTAGCGCGTCTCTACCTCGGTCGCCGGTTCTATTGCGCAGACCCCCACTTCTTTCAATACCTCGGCGTCTACTATCTGCTCGGTCAATACCTTCTGGAACATATTCGGATCTTCTTTTGCGCAGCTAGTCTTCCCCTCTCTTCTAGTTAGTGCATTAGCCTTTCCGTTTTAAGCTCTAGGTCGATAAGTAATCTTAAAGTCGAATCTGGATAGATAAGCGGACTACCGAGCTTAGCGGTGCGAGAGCTTCTGCATCTTTATAAAATAGGTCAACGACTAATAGTCTGTAAGAACTTAGACTATACTCTTTCTAGCTATTAGCTCTGGCTTCCACTCCTCCAAAGCTTAGATAATAGCTAACAGCTCCTTGTCGTAGATAGTATAGTTCCGCTTAGCCTCGTTTATAGACTTGCTAAAGAAAGCTACTAGATAGAGGGTCTTATCGTTGTCGTCGTATTAAGAAAGAACCCCAGCTGTTACTGTAATAGAAGTGTCCGTTTCTAGGTAGATCGTCTTTTCTAGCTAGAAGTGCGCTAGTACTAGCGCCGAGGCCACCGCTTCTTTCAGCTAGTTAAAAGCCTCCGTACACTTCTCGTTCTATAGGCTAGCGGCCTCCTTCTTTAATGCCTTGTTTAGGGGTCTTGCTATCTTGCTAAAGTCCTTAATAAATCGACGATAGTAACTGCAGAACCTGAGAAAGGCTCTGATTTAGGTAGTGTTTCCGGACTTCGGCTGTTTCTATTCTGCTACAGCGGCGACCTTTAAGGAGTCTATTCGAATGCCTTCTCTTCCGACAATAAGACCGAGGTATTTGACTTCGGCCTGATAGAACTCGCTCTTTTTCGTGTCCGCGTTGAACCCGACCTCGCAGAGGCTAGTTAGCACTCTCTCGATATAGTCCGTATATTGCTCTCTCGTTCCATCGGTATAGATAAGGATATCGTCTAAGTAAATAGACACGAACTGCTCTAGTATGTCTATAAAGGTATAATTTATAAAACTTTGCTATACCGCCAGCGCGTTGGTAAGTCTAAAAGGCATAACTAGCTACTTAAAGTTGCCTATACGCGTAGCGAACGTCGTAAGGTCTTCTATCTGTCCTTCCTCGTTTCTTAGTCGGTAGAACGCTTAGCGAATGTCCAGCTTGCTAAACTACTTAGCTTTTGCTACCCGTTGTATAGTCTTATCAATTAGCGCTAGCAGGTATACGTCTCTCTTAGTAACCTTATTATGGTCTCGGTAGTCTACGCACAGTCGGAGGCCTCCTCCAGGTTTTCGTACGAAAAGGATTAGCGATGTATACTTGGCGGAGCTCAGCGTAATAAACTTCTTTGCTAGGTTTTTTCGAACAACCACTTCTACTTAGTCTAGCTCAGCTAGCGATAGTCGTCTTAGGGGTTCGGTTCTTGGCAGCGCAGCACCTTCTTTTAGTCGGATCTTGTTATCGTATTCCGGTCGATAGAGTAGCAGGAGGTTAGAGTTAGCTTTTAAGAACACGTTAGTGTAGCTATAGAGTTCTTTTAGTAACACCTCTAGCGGGTCTGCTTCTTCTTCTGCGATTATCTTTCAGTAATCTTCGATGTCTTTTATCGAGATAGCGTAGATCTTATTCTCTAGCAACTTCGCGAGAGTCGTTAGGGCTTCCGAGCTTATTATTCTAACAGTATCTAGGGGATCCGAACGGTCGGACGGAACCGCGTTAGTAGCCGCGACTTTTGGTTTTGCAGTAGCGACGGTGCCCAATTCGACAGCAGCGGTGCTGTTCTGCTAGGTTTTGAACTATAGTATACCTTTGTCTACGTTAATAACGGCTTTCTAGTTTCTTATCTATTTCTGCCCTATAATAATGTCAAACCGTCCGATATCTATAATTCGGAACGTTGCTTCTGTAGTGCGACCAGCTAGGGTGGTCTTTAACGGCACGTAATGCGTAACGCTCTCTGTGTCTTGTCTGTTATACGCCGAAATTTGCGTCGGCGATGCTAGTTCTACTAGATAGCTATATCCCTTCGTTAGTTTCTAAACCAGTCGATAGTAAATCGCCGTGCCGATAAGTGCTCCTATGTCGATAAAGGCTTTTAATTAAAGGGGGCAGTGTAAGCCCTTAAGGGGGTAGATAATCCGGGCACGCAGATATAATTCAATACGGCCTTTTTGATAACTATATCTCGAACTAAGGAGGGAAAGGAATCTATGTAGTGGTAAGTAAGAGCTTTAGGGGTAGTGTGCTAGGGCCCGGCTCGGTCCAGAAGGGCCGAGCCGAAATTCCAAGGGTCTACCCTATTACTTAGTCCCACCCCTTTCTGCCGCTGTAACAGAGGGCGACTGCTAATAAGGGAGGGGAGTAGTGTTGCAGCGACGGAAAGTAGTAGGACTAAGTAATAGGGTGGACCCTTGGAATTTCGGCTCGGCCCTTCCGGACCGAGCTAGGTGTTAGTACACTACCCCTACAAAAGCTTATATCTGTATATATATAGATTCCTTTCCCTCCCTAGTTCGAGATATAGTTATTAAAACAGCTGTATCGAATTATATCTATACACTTAGATTATATATATACTCTACTCTAGGGTTAACATTAGTGCCTATAGGCCGCTACCCTTAGGTAGACTTGTTAGAACTTCTATAGGATTGGATTCTAGCAGCGTAAAGGGTACCTAATACTAATAACCAGTATCGTGTTTAAACTAATAAGTGTCCCTCTGCTAGTCTTGCCTATACTTCTTTTGTATATACGTAAGGGCGGCTTGAGCTGCCCTTAGTAGCAGGCTATCCTTAGGCTCGCAGCCGTGCCCTTAGAGCAGCTCTATAGTCCTACAAGACCCCCTTGCTAGGGATTCTATAACACTAAATAAAGCAGCGATTTAGCCTATCTATTGCAGCAGCTAGAGAAGCCCTTCGCGTACACGATAGCTGTAGCATACACAGCAACGCGTCTATTAGTCGGCACGCTAGCGTAATAGCAAAGCCGAGCCTATACTAATCCCTAGGTATATACTAAAGGCTAGTAGCTAGCAGAAAGGCATTAGCGAGGTTAGAGTTTAGAGGAGGTTGCTAAGGGCTCGCTAAGCTGCTTATATATAGGTATACAAGTAAGGTTCGCAAGTAATAGTATACAGACTCCTATAATGCACTAGCTGCTTAACTTTTATAGCGCTAAGGTACAGGTAAAATAAGTCGCAGGAAGCGAGACTCTAGTAGGTAGCTAGTAAGGAAGCGTAACTCTAGTAGGCAGCTAGGGACAACTGCCTTAGGGATAGGAGGTAGTTATTATAGAATAATTACTAGGGAGGTCTTATAGGCATACAGAGGTATCCTTATAGTACGACTATAGACATAAGGATAGCCTGCTGCTAAGGATAGCTTACACTGCCCTTACAAACGCACAAAAGGGACGCAGGCGAGAATAGCAGAGGGACACTTGTTAGTTTAAACACGATACCAGTTATTAGTATTAGGTGCCCTATATACTGCTACAATCTAATCCTGTAACACTAAGCTACTTATTGTAACGGAATGGAGCTAGGTTTTGCTACTTAGCTACGTAGCTAAAAAGTCACTTTGCACTAGGTTGATTAACCTGGTACAACCTAGCAATATAAATCCTTAGCATTACTCTAGCCAACTCTCTCTCTAAATCTTAGTAAGGCCCGGACCCTTACACTTATATACAGGTATGCAAGTAAGGTTCGCAAGTAATAGTGCATAGACTCCTATAACGTACTAGCTACTTACCTTTTGCAGCGCTAAGGCGCTAGTAAAATAAGTCGAAGGAAGCGAGACAGTAGTAGGCAGCTAGTAAGGAAGCGTAACTCCGGTAGGCAGCTAGAGACATCTGCCTTAGGGAGGGGAGGTAGTTGTTATAGAATAACTACTAGGGAGGTCTTATAGGTGCACCGAGGTACCCTTACAGCACGACTGCGGACGTAAGAATAGCCTGCTGCTAAGGACGGCTTGCGCTGCCCTTACGAATGTACAAAAGGGGCACAGGCAAGAATAGCAGAGGGACACTTTTTAGTTTAAACACGATACTAGTTATTGGTAATCTGACTGCAGTAGACTCTAGGTCAATACCCGTCTTTGATAACTATATCCAAGGCTAGAGAGGGAAGAATCTATGTATAAGCGGAGGTAGAGGTATTTGGGTGTGCGCCAAGCCTAGCCCTGCCAAGCCTAGCTGCCAGCTGTCCACATCCACATCTATATCACTACCGCCCTCCCCAACCAGCGATTGCCCTTAATCGCAATTGGCCTATCTATCGTAATCAGCCAAACCAGGTCGCTTCTTGCCAAACCAGGTCGTAGGGGTCGCAAATTCAGCTTCGCTATCGGCCAATCAGGTCGCTCCAAAACAGGTCGCTCTTAAGGTTGCTTTTAAGCTTCAATTTCCGTGCGTTTTAAGTCTCAATCTCGTTCCTTTTTGAGTCTCAATCTCGTGCCTTTTTAAGCCTCAATCTCGTGCCTTTTTGAGCTTCAATCTCGTGCCTTTTGACGTTGCTTTGGTGCCTTGTTCTCGTGCCTTTTGACGTCGCTTTGGTGCCTTGTTTGCTGCCTTGTTTGCTGCAGAGGTCGCGGAGTTCTCGGAGGTTGCAGAGGTCGCGGAGGTCGTCGAGGCTGCGGAGGTCGCGGAGGTCGTCGAGGCTGCGGAGGTCGTGGAGGTCGTCGAGGTCGCAGCCTATATATGTCGCTTCTCGACGGTCGCTTCTTGACGGTCGCTTCTTGACAGTCGCTCGCTTCTCAAGCCGTCGCTCGCTTCTCGACGGTTGCAGAGGTCTCGGAGGTCGCGGAGCTCGCAGAGGTTGTTGGGGTTACAGGGGGTTGCAGAGGTCGCGGAGGTCGTCGAGGCTGCGGAGGTCGCGGAGGTCGTCGAGGCTGCGGAGGTCGTGGAGGTCGTAGAGGTCGCAGCCTACGTATGTCGCTTCTCGACGGTCGCTCGCTTCTTGGACGGTTGCTCGCTTCTCGACGGTCGCTCGCTTCTCGACGGTTGCTTGCTTCTTAACGGTCGCTTGCTTCTCGACGGTTGCTCGCTTCTCAAGCTGTTGCTTCTCGGTAGGCTGCAGAGGCTGCAGAGGTCGCCTTGCAAACACGTATCGCTTCTCGAGCTGTCGCTTCTTAACGGTCGCTTCTCGACGGTCGCTTCTTAAGCCGTCGCTTCTTAAGCATATGCGCTTCTGAACTGCGCTCTTCTGAACCTAAACAGTATATGTTGTCTGCAGTTGCCCTGTACTGTCTGCAGCTGTGCCCTCTGTTGTCTGTAGCTGCCTGCCTGGTGCTCGTGCCTAGGTGCTCGGCCTAGGGGCTCGGCCTAGGGGCTCTGCCTGAACCTGAACAGTGTGTGTTGTCTACAGCTGCCTGTTGCCTGCAGCTGCTTTGCCTAGTGCTCTGCCTGGGGGCTCTGCCTAGGTGCTCTGCCTGGGTGCTCGTGCTAATTGCCGGTTGTCTTGATTAGTATGTCCGAATAGAATAGTCTGTCAAAGACCCGAAAAAACGAATGTTGTAGCCCTAGGTCCTGCTAGGTGCATCTCGTCGTCGCTGCTCTCGCTCTTGTCCTTGTCGCTCCTACATTGTCCTCCTTGTCCTTCTCATCGCTCTCTTTGCTCTCGTTGTTCTCTCTCTTCTTCAAAACTCGCGATCTGCTCGCGTAGGCACTCTCTTTAAAACTGTCTCTCTTCAAAACTCTCTCTCTTCTCGATAGGGGCACTTCTCTTCCCTAAAACTCTCTCTGTTCTTAATAGGGGCACTTCTCTTCCCTAAAACTCTCTCTTCTTCTTAATCGGGGGAGGGGGGGGTAGAGTAGCATGCACATATACGATTAAGTAACCGGATGTAATTTAACGGCCTCCTTTGTACATCTGCAGTACACACTCTAGGTTGTCGGTTGCACGTACGTTATTCAAGTACCCGGATGTAATTCAACGGGCTCTTTCGCGTAGTGCAGGTGTTGTTAAAGTAAGCCTTGGATATAATGATCTGACTGCAGTAGACTCTAGGTCAATACCCGTCTTTAATAACTATATCCGAGGCTGGAGAGGGAAGAATCTATGTACAAGCGGAGGTGGAGGTATTTGAGTGTGCGCCAAGCCTAGCCTTCCAAGCCTAGCTGCCAGCTGTCTATATCCACATCTATATCAATTGGTATTAGGTGCCCTATACGCTGCTACAATCAAATCCCGTAACACTAGACTAGATAGTAAGGCCACCTATCTATATTAAATTTATTTCCTAGCCCTGCTTTTCCTAAAGGTTCTAGGACTAGATTAGAAGCATTTATAGAGTAGATTAAGTCGCTTTTTACGTACCTAGAGTCTTCTTAGTTAGACTAGTAATTGTTGAGCTATAGTCTGTAAATTATAGTAGTTCTAGGTAGGTCCTAGATACTGTTGTTCTTTCTCTTCTATCTGTTGACCTTTACATTCTGCAACACATCCTAACAACTAGCACTTTAACATACCTTAGCCTACCTTAGTTTACCTTTGACACCCTAATACCTTAGCAGTAATCTGAGCACGTAGATATAATTTAATACAGCTGTTTTAATAACTATATCTCGAACTAAGGAAGGAAAGGAATCTATACAGCAGTAGGTAAGGGCTTTGGGGGTAGTGTGCCAAGGCCCGGCTTGGTCTGGAAGGGCCGAGCCAAAATTCCAAGGGTCTACCCTATTACTTAGTCTCACCCCTTTCTGCCGCTGCAACACTACCTCCCTCCCCTACTAGCGGTCGACCTCGACCGCCTACTTATCTCTCTCTTTTTTGTTTTTTTTTGATTCGCCCTCTTTTTCATCTTCTGCTTCCGCTTTATCGTCTTTTTCTCTCGTCTAATTCGCAGCTCCTTCTGCGGAAACCTCTTTTAAAACTGACGTTACCTCTTCTCCTTCTTCTATTTCGAAAACATCCCCTTTCTTTATCTTCTTTCTTCTTATATTGTCGCTATCTAACGTCTTTTACTTAGCGTCTATCTGATCGGAGCTATCTGATCTAAGCTAGCAGCTATCTAAGCTGCGGCGTAGCTGGCCTGTGCGTTGCCGCGGAGGTCTATATAGATCCGCTCGGCAGCGCTATCTCTTCTTCTTTTTCTTCTCTACTACGGCCTTAAGCGCTATTGCAAAGCCGCCGGCGCCGACACCGCTTTACGAAATCGATCGGCTGCGAGCCTTTCTTGTTTAGGGCGGCGTCGTCGTCGGTCGTGCCGAAGCGGTAGCGCTATCTTTGGCATTACCCCCTTAGGGGTAGTAGTGTCGAGGACTCTAGCTAAGCGATCGCTACAATTGTTTCTATCGGCTTCCGCACTAATAGAGCGGACGCGGCTTTTCTTCTTCTTCTGTAGCTATTAGCTTCGGAGCTACTTAGGCTTTGGCTTCTTCAGATTCTACGTATAAAACTCCTTTAGTAGCTCTACCGAATTCCGGAGATTCTCGACTGGATACTATTTATAGTCTTCCGGCTATCCCTTCTATAAGATCCTTGCTTCGATAGACCCTCTTATCTTTCTTATATCTACTATATCTTCTACCTCCTACTCTTCTTCTTTACCGTCTATCTCGATTGGTAGGGGTTCGGCGAACTCCTGTTCTAGAAGGCCGTCTTGAGGGTCCTAGGCTTAGCAGATCCAAATGGAAGACATTGTAGATCCGGAACGACTTTAGTAGCTAGAGCCGATAAGTTACTGGCGACCTCTTTTCTACTATCTTAAATGGACCTACGTAGCGGGGGTTAAGCTTGGCGTTACCTTTTAGCCTTAGGTTCCGCGTGTTTAGCTACACCTTTTAGCCTTCTTTAAATTCTATCGGTGTCCGCTTTCTATTAGCTCGAGTTACTATCTTCTTCTAAGCCGATTCTATCGCCTCCTTTGCTACCCTAACCGCTTCTTCTATCTAAGCTCTAAGCGCTTCTGCCGCAGCGGCAGCGACTCTCTTTAACGAAGTAGCAGTAGAAGGTTCTAAAGAGCTAGGTTCGTTCGGCGGTTGGAAGCTTATTCTTAGAAGATAACTATAAGTTATCTCGAACGGCGCCAGTAAGGTGGCCTCTAACCGTGCTGAATTGGTGCAGAATTCGGCTATCGGCAACACCTTCACCTACTCTGCTTGATAATAACTACAGAAGATTTATAGATATTTTTCTATCTTACGATTGGCTACTTCGGATTGACTGTCGGTCTAAGGGTAAGCAGCTGTACTAAGCTTTCCGCGAATTTCGAGAACTTGGTTAATAGCCTTCTATACATTAGCAGTAAATTAAGGACCCCTATCTGTTGTAATAGTGTCCGGCAGACTATAGTGCTTCTATATATACCGAATTAGCATTCTCGCTGTCTCTTCTGTAGTAGTTCCTTTATCCTTCGCTCGGCAGGGGATAAAGTAGCGTTCTTTGCTTAGTCGGTCTACTACGTTAAGTGTAGCATTATATCTATCGGAATCCGGCAGGCCAGTTACGAAATCTATCGTAATATGCTGCTACAGTTTCTTAGGGATCGGAAGTCGCCTTAATAAACCAGCTAGAAGACCGTAACGGGGTTTCGCGGCTCGATATATGTAACAGTTAGCGATAAATTAGTGGATCCGCTTGAAGACTCGCGGAAACTAGTAGATCGTCCTTACGGCTTCTATTGTCTTCTTTAAGCCGGCGTAACCAACATCCTTAGAACTATAGACTAACTAGATAACTTCTGTAATTAGTTCTTCTAGAACTATTAGCTTCCCTAAGTCTGTTTTGCCAAGTTTCTGCTGCTGATTAAGCTGTTCTACTTTCTCGTAGAGCGTCTCTTCCTTGGTTAGCAGTTGTATTGCGCAGATCCCTACTTCTTTTAACATCTTGGCGTCTACTATCCGTTTGGTTAACACCTTCTGGAACATGTTCGGATCTTCTTTCGCGCAGCTAGTCTTCCCTTCTCTTCTCGTTAGCGCGTTAGCTTTTCCATTTTGAGCTCTGGGTTGATAGGTAATCTTAAAGTCGAATCTGGATAAGTAGGCGGCCTACTAGGCTTGGCAGTGCAATAGCTTCTGCGTCCTTATAAAATAGGTTAGTAACTAGTAGTCTGTAAGGACCTAGACCGTGCTCTTTCTAGCTATAAGCTCCAGCTTCCACTCCTCGAAAGTCTAGATAATACCTAGCAGCTCCTTATTATAGATAGCGTTGTTCCACTTAGCTTTATTTATAGATTTACTAAAGAAAGCTACTAGACAGAGGGTCTTGTCGGCGTTATTATACTAAGAAAGGACCTCTACGGTTACTGTATCGGATGCGTCCGTCTCTAGATAGATCGTCTTTTCCAGTCGAAAGTGCACTAGCACTAGCGCCGAGGCTACTGCTTCTTTTAGTCGATTAAAAGCCTCTGTGCACTTCTCGTTCTATAGGCCAGCGGCCTCCTTCTTTAATGCCTTATTTAGGGGTCTTGCTATTTTGCTAAAGTCTTTAATAAACTGTCGATAGTAGCTGCAGAGTCCGAGGAACGCTCTGATTTAGGTAGTGTTTCCGGATTTCGGCTGCTTCTACTCTGCAATAGCAGCGACATTTAAGGGATCTATTCGAATTCCTTCTCTTCTAACGATAAGGCCGAGATATTTAACCTTAGTCTAATAGAACTCGCTCTTCTTCGTGTCTGCGTTTAGTCCGACCTCGCGGAGCCTTGTTAGCACTCTCTCGATGTAGTCCGTATGCTGCTCTCTCGTTCTATTAGTATAGATAAGAATGTTGTCTAAGTAGATAGATGCGAATCGTTCTAGCATGTCTATAAAGGTGTGATTTATAAAACGCTGCTACACTGCTAGCGCGTTAGTAAGTCCGAAAGGCATTACTGTAAGGGCTTAAGAATCTTGGTTTAGAAACTTAAGGTTAGGTATCTATATAAAGGAACTAATAGGCAGTTCCTTCGTCGTCTGCTGCTGTACAATTTGTACCTACGAAGCCAAGCTAGCAATTTCCCTCTATGCAGGGGTGCAAGGTTTACACTCTGTATAGAGGATTAGGGGTTTCCCTCTATATAGCGGTGCAGAGTTTTCCCTTTGTTTAGAGGGGCGGCAATTTCCCTCTGTATAGAGCTATAGGATTCTCCCTCTATACAGGAGTAGGGTCGTACTAGTAACTCTATATAGAGGGTAGAGTCGTGCTGGCGCTGCTAAGTCGCAGTCCTTAGGGCGACGGCTAGCTTAGGTCTAGGACCTAGGCTAGGCGGCGCCCCCTAACAATACCCCCCTCCCTTCTCGTAGTGCTTCTTTTATATAACGGCGTATCGTATATCCTTAGTTCTTAGGGTCCCTCTAGCAGTGGCGCTTTCCTGTCTTCGTCTAGGCGCTTGCTAGTCGGCAATGCCTGCTAGATGCCCCCCCCCTATGCTGTTTCTACTTTGGACCTGTCCCTCTAGATCCTGTAGCTAAGGCAGAGAAGGACTCGCAAGCAGGGGAAGGCAGTTAGTGCTAGATCGCTTCTACCTAATCTTAACCGATTCCGTTTTCTACTTTAAGGATACTGAGGCTAAGGCAGAGGAGGACCTGCGAGCAGTTACGAAGGTGCAGGAGGTGCTCGGTCCTATCTAACTATTTACCTCCTACCTTATAGCCCTAACTATGTACCCTGCCTCCTAGCCGTACAGTCTTATAGTAGC
This sequence comes from Pseudocercospora ulei, assembly GCA_016165855.1. Classification (NCBI taxonomy): domain Eukaryota; kingdom Fungi; phylum Ascomycota; class Dothideomycetes; order Mycosphaerellales; family Mycosphaerellaceae; genus Pseudocercospora; species Pseudocercospora ulei. The sequence continues at coordinate 5,340,974 of JACWNB010000003.1, forward strand.
GGGCCGTCTGGCTCTGTCCCTGTGCCCTGGTCGTCGTCCGGAGTCCAGCTCCTAGGTAGATGTCCCCGTCTCTGTCCAGTCGTCCAGAGGGCCGTCGCTTATCTAGGCATTAGGTTATAGTTGCCTTGTTTGCCCTCCCTTATACAGTTGTAGCAGCTGCCCTAGTTGCTATTACCTTATATAGCAGGCAGCCGCTACCCTGTATATTAACCCTTTCCCCCTTCTCTCTCTCTCTTCTTCTCTTTCTCTTCCATTCTCCTATCTGCTACCCGTCCGCCTAGCCTTCCACTACTACTACTATTACTACAACTACTACTACTACTAACTACTAACTATAGTTACTACTACCAACATTACTATTCCGTCTGCCCAGTGCTGTTGTAGCTTTCTTGTAGTTGCCGGCTTATCCTCCTATACCTCTACTTCTAGCTATAGAGTGTTTAGCTTAACTAGCAACTCCGCTTCCAGTTCGTACAGCTTTCCTCCTTAGTACGGTCCTAGCTAACGTCCTAGGTACTATATTAATAAGCAGCAGGATGTTGCTAAGCTACCCTTCTACTCCTTCTAGTGTTAGGGCCCCTGCCGGCTAGGAGGTAATTGAGATTTTGGGTATAGAGTTGGCTGCCTTGGTCCTAGGGGGTAGTGGCTAGTAAGCTACCTTAAGGTAGTATGTAAAAGTTTTCGGGCAGTGTTACTCTTGCTCCTCTCCTACTTCCACTCTTATTCCTACCTGTCTCCTAGCTGTCCTGTATATAGTGTGGATTATGCCCCTTCTCGCCGTACGGCGCAGTGTTACTGTAACCGGGCAGGGGGATGGTTCTCCTCCTACCTGTCTAGCGCAGTTGTGTCCTGTAGGGCCTCGTACAGTTCCTACGTAGGCTCTGCCTACCCTCTCTATTTTACTAGGTACTCTACCCTCTTCTTCTTCCTTTAGCCCTTAAGGATTTCTTCTACTTTGTACTCTTCCTAGCCCCCTGTAATAATCGCTAGTAAGCGCGTCGTCCGTCGTCTAGTGCAGCAGGGGGTCCGTGTTTGCTAGCTATACGAGGTCTATATAGAAGACTAGGTAGATCCCTAGAGGAGTGTTAAGTCGTACAGTGTATGTCCCTACTGGTCGGACTACTGTAAACTTCCAGTTCTTCTAATCTAGTTTTTTGCTTAGCCGGTCTGTACGGATGTTGCGCTAGTTTAACTAGACCTTATCTCCTACCTTATATCTTAGTGCAGCCTGCCGTCCCTTGTTAGCCTGCTCTTCCGCATTCTGTTAGGCTATAGCTAGACTCGCTTTTGCCTATTGCTAGGCGTTTGTAATCGTCCGTACGATAGCTTCGCCCTATTTAATCGGGGATCGTACAGGGCGTAGGGTATTACTACTTAGGGTCGGTAGGAGCGGGGAGTAGTCGTATCTGTAGGCTATAAAGAAGGGAGACAATCCTGTAGCGTTAGCCGTACGGCTGTTAATAGCCAGCTCTGCTATAGGGAGAAGGCAGTTCCAGTTAGTCTAATTATAGTCGACGTACGCTTAGAGGTACGCTTCCAATGTCGAATTGACCCTCTCTGTCGCACCGTCTGTCTGCAGGTGCTATGCGGCCGACAGGCGACGTTCTACGTTCAGAACTGACATACTCTAGCCCAGAGCTAGCTCGTAAACTGTGTGCCCCGGTCCGATACAATTAACCTAGGGAAACTGTTCTTACTAAACGTCGTCTGTAAAAACGCCTAGGCGGTGTCCTTAGCCGTAATAGAGTCTATTCCTTCTAATATTACTCCCTTCGTTAGCTTGTCCGTAACTATTATAATGTTCCGCCGTCCGTTGCTCTTAGGGAGGTCTGTAATAAAGTCTACTGTTAGGTCTTGCTAGGGCCGGTCCGGTATTAGTAGGGGTTTCAGCAGCCTATGCTTTAGTTTACGCCAGGGCTTCGTCCGTCTATAGACATTGCAGTTCTGTACGAACCTGTAGATGTCCTTTGCTATCGCTGGCCAGTAATAGTCCCTAGCAACGATGCTGTACGTCTCCTCGCGCCCTGGGTGCCTAGTTGCTATAGAATTATGCACCTGTTGTATTAAGCTTATATAGAGCTTCTCGTCTGCTAGGACCCAAATCCGATTCCTTAACTTTAGGTTGTTCTCCTCGTCTACTAAGCACTTTGCTGCCGACATCTTAAGGTAAAGCTCTGCTAGGAGCTTCCGCTGTCCTCCTTAAATTGCTGTATAGGCCCCTCGGTATATATCGTCCTTTTCTACTGCCTCTTCCTATACCTGCAGTTGGGGTCCCTATATGTGTGTCGCTGCTAGGCAGATAGTCCCTTTGTCTAGCTGTTCCTTAAATATCTAGAATGTTCGTAATTTGAGCCTGTCGTCCTCGTACGTCGTTGGTATGTCCTAATCCCGTCTAGATAGCGCATCGGCCCTGCTGTTGTCCTTTCCCTTGCGATACTAGAGTCTTATATTAAACCGGCTTAGGTACATCGCCTATCGTATGTACCTCTTAGACAGCTTCCTAGGTTGCATAAAGTACTCGAGATTCTTGTAGTCGGTTAGGGCAAGGAACTCGGGAACTGAGCGGAGTTCTCTATCCTATACCTCGCAACACTGTACGACTGCTAGCAATTCCTTATCGTAGATAGGGTAGTTGCATTTAGCTAGGGAGTTCTTCTTAGAGAAGTACGCGTATAGGTGTAGGAGCCCGTCTGAGCCTACCTATAACAGGATACCTCCTATACAATACCCTAAGGAGTCGGTTTCTAGTATCGTCGTACATTCTAGATCAAAGGCGGCAAGTGTTGGTCCTGTAGTAAAGAGCTCCTTTAGCCTAATAAAGTTTCTATTACACTCGTCTGTCCACTTAAACTGTTTGTCCTTATGTGTTAGCTCGACTAGGTAGTGTACGATTTCTGAGTAGTTCTGTATAAACTGGCAGTAGAAGTTAGCAAACCTAAGGAATTCTCGTACGCCCTTAACACTTGTAGGGAGCTTCTATTGCTTAATGGCATTAATCTTCTTCCCGTCTATGCTAATGCCTTTCCCTGCCTCGATAATAAACCCTAAGTATTTTGTACGCTGTATACCAAATTTACATTTGTCAATGTCGAGGTACAAGCCAGCCTGTTGCAGTCAATCTAATACCTTCTTAACGTCCTGTACGTAATCTGTATAGGTGCTGTCTGTAAAAACCAGTGTGTCGTCGAGGTACGCCAAACAGATGTCGTCTAGTAACCCTTGTAGGGACCTGTTAATGTACCTCTAGAAGGTCGCCGGTACGTTGGCAAGGCTAAAGGGGGTAACAAGCTACTTAAAAAGACTATATCTTGTACAGAAGGCAGTTATCTATTTACAGCCTTCTTTGATCTGTATCTTGTAGAAAGCCGAGACTACGTTAAGCTTAGTAAACCACTTAGCCTTGCTGATCCGTCCGAGAGTCTCCTTAATAAGGGGTAGGAGGTACCGGTTCTTTTTGGTAATCGCGTTAATGCCTCTGTAGTCTATACAGAAACGCAAGCTGGCCTTGCCCTCCTTGTAGACAAACAGCACTAGGGCTCCTGCAGAGGAGGTACTTGCGCAAATAAAACCTTTAGCAAGTAGGTCGTCTAGTGTTTTGCGCAGTACTAGGAGTTCTCTAGAGGACATGCCGTATAGTAGGCTGTACAGTACTTTGGGCAGACTCCTATCTGGACGGGGCTCTAGCTAGATGTTATAGTTAATATCTTCTCCTCGGTGTAGTGGCAGTTTCGAGGCCGACTTTGGCTCGAAGAGGTCCAGATATTCTGCGTATTCCGCTAGGAGCTTCGTATAGGGGTCCGTCGCTTTCTTAGGCGCTAATGCCTTCTTAATGTCCACCGTTGCAGTGTTGATTTCGGCCTTAGCATTGCCGCCCTGCGGAAGCCTCCCTTAGTCTTAGAGCCTCTGCTTCGTTACTGCTAGGTACAGCCGTCCTTGCCTAATGTCTAGCTTGCCCTGCTAGCGCTCTATCTATAGCTTTCCTAATATTAGGTTATACCCTAACTTGTCCTATACGATATAGAGGTATAAGTCCTGCTTATAGTGTCCCTGCAGCTCTATCGTTACTTTTACTATATAGGTAATGTCCAGTCCTCGCCTGGTAATGCCTAGCATGCGTACAGGTACAGTAGGGGTCGTCTTAATGTAGTGTCTCGATACGAAGTCTTCGCTAATTACTCCGTATACCAAACATCTTATGTTAATTAGTGTCCGCGCCGAGGCGGTCCCGTTCAGCGTAGGTCGTACAATAAACAGCGTAGTCGGTATGTAGTTGCTCTTAAAAGATAGCTAAGTAGTGCTTTAATTTAGCAATCTATCTTATATACGCCTCTAGCAGAGCCTTTGCTTAGAGGCTACTCTTTTCCCGACTTGTTGTCGTCCAAGTAGGACTCCTAATTCTCTTGTTAGGGCGCCGTAGTTGCTACCCTTGTAGTGGTCGGCCGTCCCCTAGGTCTCTCTACTAGCAAAAGCCTGCAATTCCGTGCAGTGTAGCCTATCTTGCTACACCTGTAGCAGCTCCCTTCTGTCCTTCTCTTGTCTAGGGTAGCTATGTCTACCTACTGCGCCCTTTTAGCAGCAGCCCTTAGCTGTATAGTAACGAATGCCGCTACCTTCGTCGTCGTTAGTTCCTAGTCTATAGCATCCGTCTGCCGCTAGAGGGGTTGTCGCATCTTCTAGGCGCGGCTTATCCGACCGAGCCTGCACTGTTGGTCGTCGACTATCCTAAGGAGATTATAGAATTCCTCGTACATAGCTGGTCGCATTACGCCTACTAGTCCTGTTATAATCTCCTTAGAGAAGCCTACCTCTAAGGAGGTAATTTTTATACTGTCCTCCTATTAGAGTCCTCCTGCCTCTACTAGGGTCTAGTCGTATTCTGCGAGGAACTCTCGTACAGTCTTATGCCCTTGCTTTATCGTATTAACCTGTAGGAGTGCTCGGCTCTCGCAGTCTAGGTCCTTGTAGCTCTTGTTAAGAGCTGCCTAGAGCATCGTCGTCGTTGCTATTGCTAGGTTGGCAATAGCCGTCTCGTAGTACAGCAGAATCCGTACTGCTGCCCTGCCCTTTAACCTCCTAAATAGGTACACTACCTTGTCTAGCTCGGTCGGGTATGCTCCTAAGCCGACTAGAAGCTTAGAGCGCATCTAGGCAGCCTAGGAGGGGTACTCGGCCGGAGCTTTACTATCGTAGGTAGTAACGTCAGGGAGTTTGCTCTTAGAGGCCTAGGTGTAGGCCGTCGTATTCGTTGTTATAGGGGTCGGATCGCAATCGGACGCCCTAAGCTGTCGTAGCTCCTGTTCCCGTTAGGAAGTTATCGCAGCCTAGTAGCTTACTTACTGTTCGAGCTGCCTCTTGTGTTCCAGTAGCTCCTCGTATACGCAGTGCACATAATCCTGCATAGCCGCAGGATCTATAGGGATGTCACCGTCTATCTTCGTTGTATTACTACAGTTACTAACAGTAAGATTAGTTCCTAATATAAGGACTTAAGAATCTTAGTTCAGAAACTTAAGGCTGGGTATCTATATAAAGGAACTAATAGGCAGTTCCTTTATCGTCTGCTGCTGTACAATTTGTACCTACGAAGCTAAGCTAGCAATTTCCCTCTGTGTAGGGATGCAAAGTTTACACTCTGTACAAAGGATTAGGAGTTTCCCTCTGTACAGTAATGCAGAGTTTTCCCTTTGTATAGAGGGGTGGCAATTCCCCTCTGTATAGGGCTATAGGATTCTCTCTCTGTACAGCAGTAGGGTCGTATCGGTAACTCCGTACAGAGGGTAGGGTCGTGCTGGCGCCGCTAAGTCGCAGTCCTTAGGGCAACGGCTGGTTTAGGTCCAGGACCTGGGCTGGGCAGCGCCCCCTAACATTTGTCCTTCCTTGTTCCTTAGTCGGTAGAACGCTTAGCAAATATCCAGTTTGCTAAACTACTTAGCTTTGGCAACTCGCTATATAGTCTTATCGATTAGCGGCAGCGGATATATATCTCTCTTGGTAACCTTATTAAGGCCTTAATAGTCTACGCACAGTTAGAGACTACCTCTAGGTTTCCGTACGAAAAGAATCGGTAATGCATACTCGGCTAAGCTTAGTATAATAAACTTCTTCGCCAGGTTTTCTCGAATAAACGCTTCTACCTAGTCTAGCTCGGCCGGCGATAGTCGTCTTACGGGCTCGGTTCTCGGCAGCGTAGCTCCTTTTTTAATTGGATCTTGTAGTCGTATTCCAGTCGATAGAGCGGCAAGAGGTTGGAGTTAGCTTTTAAGAAACATTAGTGTAGCTATAGAGCTCCTTTAGTAACACCTCTAACGGGTCTACCTCTTCTTTAGCTATTATCTTTCGGTGGTCTTCGATGTCTTTTATCGAGATAGCGTAGATCTTATTGTCCAGCGACCTTGCGAGGGTTGTTAAAGCTTCTGAGCTTTTATTCCAATTGTGTCTAGAGGGTCGGACCGATCGATCGGAACCGCCCTAGTAGTTGTAACGTTCGGTTTCGCGGCGACGGCGGTAACCGATTCGGCGGCGACGACGCTGCTCTGCTGAGTTTTGAATCCGAGTGTGCCTTTACCTACGTTAGTAACGGCTTTTTGGTTCTTTATCTATTTCTGCCCTATAATAATGTTAAACCTTCCGATATCTATAATTCGGAACGTCGCTTCTGTAGTGCGACCAGCTAGGGTGGTTCTTAATAGCACATAATGCGTAACACTCTTAGTGGCTTGTCCGTTATATGCCGAAATTCGCGTCGGCGACGCTAGCTCTATAGGATAACTGTATCCTTTTATTAGTTTCTAAACTAATCGATAGTGGATCGCCGCTCCAATAAGCGCTTCTATATCGATAAAGGCTCTTAACTAAAGGGGGCCGTACGAGCTGTCGAGGGGGTAGATAGTAATTAGAAAGATAATAGCGGTTTCCGTATTTACTTCTACCGCCGCCGAGAGCGGGTTATTACAACTATTAATGCTCCCTTCTTCTAGTAATAAGGGTCGCGTCGGTGCTCTATTGTCGTTGCTGGATAGGGGGCCTATCCGTCTAGCTGGTCTTTTCCTAGGATTCTGAATAGCACTCTACCGTCTACGCTGTTGGTGTCGTTCGGTGCCGGCTCTATAGCTTAGATAGTCTTCCTTGGTAGCGGTAGCTTAGCGGCGCGATACTCCTGCTTCTGTTAAGCCGTCACTTAGTATATAGTAGCGATATAGCTAGGTTTTCCGTACGCGTAGCAGGTTGGGACGAAAGATAAGCGTAGCGAATAAGATAGCTGCTAGATAGGGCCTCTTTGAAAAGGAGCAGGGGATCGTGTTGTCGGCGCCGACTGCTTCTAAATCGGTTCGCGTAATGCCAATTTTGCGTAGGCGCTTAGGTTTCTAGAAGTAACTCTCGCTCGGTGTACAAAGCTCTCGAGGTCTTCGTCTTCTATTAAAGCTATAGCTGCAGCTAGTTCAGGGTTTAGCTTCTGCCTTAGTAAGTGTAACTGCTTATCTTCTAATACTTTGGCTCTAATAGCATATTTTCTTAACAGTCTGTAGAACTCCTTAAACGTTAGCCGGTTCTGGTTGATCTTATCTAGTTGCTTATAGGCCGTTTTCTTTTAGAAGGGGTCTCCGAAGCGTTGATCTAGCGCTTTGATTGCTTCTTTGGCGGTTACCTCTTCTAGGTCCGCTACTAACGAAAAAGCTTTACCTTCTAATCGCGATTCCAGGTAGGCCAATCTGTCTTCTTTACTGTTTCCAGCATAATCGCAGTCTATCTTGTTCTTTATCCTTTTCTTAAATGCCTCCTAGGCTTTAGGGTCTCCGCCCCTAAACGCTAGTAGGTTAGGTAGTAACGTTATCGGCATGCTACCTTTACTGTAGGCCGCCGGTAAGGCGGTCTCTGCTTGTTCTTCTCGATATAGTGGCAGCGCCGACAACATCGCTGCTTCTATATTAGCTAACTAAGTGTAAGGGTTCAAGGATCTTGTTTTAGAAACTTAAAGCTAGGTATCTATATAAAGGAACTAATAGGCAGTTTCTTCGTCGTCTGCTGCTGTACACTTTGTACCTACGAAGCCAAGCCAGCAATTTCCCTCTATATAGGGGTATAGGGGTTTCGCTCTGTATAGAGGGTTAGGAGTTTCCCTCTGTATAGGGATGTAGAGTTTTCCCTACGTATAGAGGGGCGGCTATTTCCCCCTATATAGGGCTATAGGAATCTCCCTCTATATAGGAGTAGGGTCGTATTAGTAACTCTGTACAGAGGGTAGTGTCGTGCTGGCGCTGCTAAGTCGTAATTCTTAGGGCGAGAGCTGGCTTAGGTCCAGGACCTAGCTAGATAGCGCCTCTAACAATACCCTCCTCCCTCCTCGTAGTCTCGTCCCTATACGCCGTCGTGTCGCACAATCGCTCGTAGCGTTCCCTTTCTAAATAGCGCTCGCCTATACTTATCTAGTTGTCCGTAAAGTCGACTGTTGTCTAGGCACTTGCCAGTCGGCAATGTCCGCTAGATGCCCTCCCTCTACGCTGCTGCAACCTTAAGCCTGTCTATTTAGATCCTAAAGCTAAGGCAGAGGAGGAACTGCAAGTAGGGAAAGCAGGTAGTGCTAGATCGCCTCTACCTAATCTTAAACGATTCCGGTTACTACTTTAAGGATGCCAAAGCTAAGGTAGAGGAGGACCTGCGAGCAGTTATAAAGGCATAGGAGGCACTCGGTCCCGTCTAGTTTACTATTTCTACGTTCGTAGTCTCCCTATTTGCCTGCCTTCTATCCTGTATACAGGTAAGCTGTCCTGTCCTTACCTGTCTATTTACCTGCCTTTTATCCCTCGTCTGTTTATCTCCTATTCTATAGCTCCGGCCGTGCACTCTGCATCTTATCCGTACAGTCCGGCGGCGGCGGGCTATCTGGCTTCGTCCCTGTGCCTTAGTCGCTGTCTAGGATTTAGCTCCTAGGTAGATGTTCCCGCTGCTGTGCACTCCGCGTCTTATCTGTACGGTCCGGCAGTAGCGGGCCGTCCAGCTTCGTCCCTATACTTCGGTCGCTGTCCGGGGTCTAGCTCCTAGGTAGATGTTCCTGCCTGTTATTGTCTATAGGATAGGATAGTAGTCGTTTACCTAGCGGTCGTCCGTACAGCCTCGGGCAGGCTGGTTATCTCGTACAGTCCCGCCCTGTACTAGCTCCATTCCTATTCTTCTACCTTTCCCTACTTCTTGCACCTATGCTATGCTTCTTGTAGGTTCCCTAGTATCGTCTCTTCTTTTATATCTCTAGGGATAGATGTCTCTAGTTCCCCTCTATTCCTGCTCCTCCTTTGCAGCTTCCTAGTCTTGCCTACAGCTGCCTAATCTTGCCTGCAGCTGCCTAACGTCTCTTGTAGCTGCTCAGTCTAGGCTGCAGTTGCCCAATATTACTTACAGCTGCCCCGTCTTACAGCTGCTATCTATCCTACCCTGTATAGTACAGTATTACTGCGACTGTTTACTAGGGTGTCTCTCCTCCTACCTGTCTAGTGCCTATATGTCCTAGAGAGCCTCGTATAGGTCCTATATAGGCTCTGCCTAACCTGTCTATTTAACTAGGTATTCTATCTTCTTCTACTTCCTCTGACTCTTAAGGATTTCTTCTACCTTATACTCTTCCTAGCCTTTAATAATAATCGCTAGAGGGCGCGCGTCGTCCGTCGTCTAGTGCAGTAGGGGGTCTGTATATGCCGGCTGTACGAGGTCTATATAGAAGACTAGGTAGATCCCTAGGGGAGTGTTAAGTCGTATAGCGTATATCCCTACCGGCCGGATTACTATAAACTTCCAGTTCTTCCAATCTAGTTTTTTGCTCGGCCAATCTATATAGATATTACACTAGTTTAGCTAGACCTTATCTCCTGCCTTGTACCTTAGTGCAGCCTGCCGTCCCTTGTTAGCCTGCTCTTCTGCATTCTGTTAAGCTATAGCTAGACTTGCTTTTGTCTATTAATAGGCGTTCGTAATCGTCCGTACAATCGCTTCTCCCTGCTAAATCGGGGATCGTACAGGGCGTAAGGTAGCGCCGCTTAGGGTTAGTAGGAGTAGGAAGTAGTCGTATCTGTAGGTTATAAAGAAGGGGGACAATCCTGTAGCGTTATCCGTACAGCTTTTAATAGCTAGCTCTGTGTTACGGTCAATAGCTGGAAGAGCAAGGATAACCGTACCAAAGTCCCATTAAGCACTACTATAGTTTACAGGCTATATCTTAACAACTAAAGGTCCAACTAAGACAGTTCTTGCTGCGTTAGAAGCGCTACAATCGGTTCTACAGAAACAAACAATCCGGTTGGGAAAGACACTGGAACTACAACTAGCAGACAGTAGAAAACCCTTAACAGTCCTAAGGTCCTATCTAGCTCTACTACTCTTAACAGCCTACAACTTAACACTTACTAGTCTAACTAAGAAGCTTCTAGGCATACTGGAAGCGACTGGATCCGCTCTTTAGAAAGTTCTGTTTCAGTTCTGGAACCTTTAGGAAAAGAAGGTTTTAGAAGTAACTCGGTTAGCAAAACAAAGGAGAGAAGTTTGTTAAGAAACTTCTTAGAAAATCCAGCAGCAAAAGGGCAAACAGCCAGCTAGGGCAGAGGGACATAAGAAGCAGCTGCCGCCCCCTTAACTTTCTGTTTTCCTTCTTTATAGCTTGTCTTATATAATTAACTTAGAACAACCTTCCAACTCCCAATATACAACTACTCTTTAGACTTTAGTTCTTTAGCTCCTCCTCTTAAATTTAGTTCTTACAACACCCTATACTTACCTTGGCCTCTTCTCTGACATTACAAGATATTAACGAACCTAAGACTATTAATTAATATAGTCCTTTATACACTACCTTAAGAGATTCCCTTTAAGGAATACTCTAAACTGGATCTTTCTGCATAAGGCACTTCTAATTTAATAAACAGTAACCCTACCCTTGCCCTACGAGTCCTCTTTATAGTAGCAAATATTGTTCGCATAGGAACAGAGCAAATGAAAGACCTTAGCAACTATATTAATAGTCTAGAGGCAATGCTGTCTAAAGGTAAGGAACAGCTGCAAGAGATAGAATAAAAGATAGCTACTCTTACACTTAAGAAAGCACAAATATAAGGACTGATCCGGGTACGCAGATATAATTCAATACGGCCTTTTTGATAACTATATCTCGAACTTAGGAGGGAAAGGAATCTATATAGTGGTGGACGAGACCTTTGGGGGGGTGGCGTGCCAAGGCCCGGCTCGGTCCGGAAGGGCCGAGCCGAAGTTCTAAGGGTCTACCCCATTACTTAGTCCTACTCCTTTCTGCTGCTGTAACACTACTCCCCTCCCTTATTAGCAGTCGCCCTTGACCGCTTACTTATCTGTTCCTCCCTTTTTTTTATATAGTTACTATCTGACGTCTTCACTTGGCGTCTATCTAATCCGTTCTACCTGATCGTAGCTATCTGATTAGAGCTAGCGGTTACTAGAGCTGCGGCGTAACCGGTCTGTGCGCCGCTGTATAGATCTATATAGATCTATGCGCAGTTCCCTATCTTCTTCTTCTTCTTTCTCTACTAAGGCCTTTAGCGCTACTGCGAGACCGCTTTGTTGGTAGCTGCTTTGTTCTTCGTTACTATCCTTTCCGCCGAGCCGGCGGATAATAGTAACAGAGCGCAAAGACCGTTACTAAGCGTGCCGACGCAGTAGCGCCGTTCTCGGCCTTACCGCCTCTATCCGCCAGTCCTGGCCAGCGGTAGTGGTGGTAAGGCCTAAGACACCGGCTAGCGGATTCTACGATCGTTTCTATCGGCTTCCGCCTCGATAGAGCGGACGTAGATATCCTTCTTCTTTATCGACTTTCTAGCTACACAGGCCTTGGCTTCCTCGGGTTTCGAATGTAAAATTCTCTTAGCAGCTCTGTCGAATTCCGGAGGTTCTCGACCGGATACTATTTATAGTCTTCCGGCTATCCCTTCTATAAGATCCTCGCTTCGATAGATCCCCTTCGTCTTCTTATATCTATAACGTCTTCCACCTCCTATTCTTCTTCTTTACTATCTATTTCGATCGACAGGGGTTCGGCGAACCCCTAATTTGGAAGACTATCTTTAGGGTCTAGGCTTAGCAGATCCAAATAAAAGACATCGTAGATCCGGAACGATTTCGGCAGCTGGAGCTAGTAGGTTACCGGCGACCTCTTTTCCACTATCTTGAACGGGCCTACATAACGAGGGTTGAGCTTCGCGTTGCCTTTTAGCCTCAGGTTCCGCGTGTTTAACTATACCTTTTGGCCTTCTTTAAATTCTATCGGTAACCTCTTTCTATAAGCTCGAGTTACTATCTTCTTCTAAGCTGATTTCATCGCCTCTTTCGCTACCTTAATTGCTTCTTCTATCTGAGACCGGAGCGCTTCTGCCGCTGCTATAGCGATTCTCTTCGACGAGGTAGCGGTAGAAGGTTCTAAAGAGCTAGGTTTGTTCAGCAGTTAAAAGCTTATCCTCGGAAGATAACTGTGTGTTATCTTAAACGGCGCTAGTAAGGTGGCTTCTGATCGTACAGAATTGGCGCAGAATTCGGCTATTAGCAACACCTTAACCTATCCTTCTTAGTGATGGCCGCAGAAGATTCTTAAATATTTTTCTATCTTACGATTGGCCACTTTAGACTGTCCGTTAGTTTGAGGGTAAGCGGCTATGCTAAGCTTTCTACGAATTCCAAGGGCTTAGTTAATAGCTTTCTATACGTCGGCAGTAAATTGAGGACCCCTATCCGTAGTGATAGTGTCCGGCAGCCTGTAGTGCTTCTATACGTGCTGTATCAACATTCTCGCCGTTTCTTCTGCAGTAGTTCCTTTATCCTTAGCTTGGCAGGGGATAAAATAGCGTTCCTTGCTTAGTCGATCCACTACGTTAAGCGTAGCGTTATATCTATTGGAATCCGGTAGGCCGGTTACGAAGTCTATTGTAATGTGCTGCTATAGTTTCTCAGAGATCGGAAGTGGCTTTAGCAGGCCGGCCGGAAGGCCGTAACGTAGCTTCGCTGCTCGGTACACGTAACAGTTAGTAATAAACCGGTGGATCCTCTCGAAAATTCGCGGGAACTAGTAGGTCGTCCTTATTGCTTCTATCGTTATCTTCGATCCAGCGTAACCAAAATCCGTAGAGCTATGGACCAGCTGGATAACCTCTGTAATTAGTTCTTCCGGAATGATCAGTTTCCCTAAGCCGGTTTTGCCGAGCTTCTGCTGCTAGTTAAGCGTTTCTACTTTCTCGTGCAGCGTGTCTTCTTTAATCGGCGGCTCTATCGCACAGATCCCTACCTCTTTTAACACCTCGGCGTCTACTATTCGTTCTGTCAGCACCTTCTGAAACATGTTCGGATCTTCTTTCGCTCGGCTAGTCTTTCCTTCTCTTCTCGTTAGCGCATTAGCCTTTCTATTTTAAGCTCCAGGTCGATAGGTGATCTTAAAATCAAATCCGGATAGGTAGGCTGCCTACCGGGCCTAACGTCGTAATAGCTTCTGTGTTTTTATAAAGTAAGTTAGTGACTGGTGGTCTGTAAGAACCTGGATCGTGCTCTGTCTAGCTATAAGCTCCAGGTTCCACTCCTCGAAGGCTTAAATAATAGCTAGCAGTTCTTGATTATAGATAGCGTAGTTCCGTTTAGCATTATTTATAGACTTGCTAAAGAAAGCCACCAGATGGAGAGTTTCTCTATCGTTAGCGTACTGCGAAAGGACCCCTGCTGTTACTGTGTCGGAAGCGTCCGTCTCTACGTAGATTGTCTTTTCCGGTCGGAAGTGCGCCAGTACCGGCGCCAATGCCACTGCCTCTTTTAGCTAATTAAAGGCTTCTGTGCACTTCTTATTCTATAGGCTAGCGGCCTCCTTCTTTAACGCCTTATTCAGTAGTCTTACTATCTTGCTGAAGTCCTTAATAAACCGTTAATAGTAGCTACAGAATCCGAGAAACGCTCTGATTTGCGTAGTGTTTCCGGATGTCGGTTGCTTCTATTCCGCGACAGCGGCTACTTTCGACAGGTCTATCCGAATTCCTTCTCTTCTAACGATAAGACCGAGGTATTTGACTTCGGTCTAATAGAACTTGCTCTTCCTCGTGTCTGCGTTCAATCCGACCTCGCAGAGTCTCTTTAACACTCTCTTAATGTAGTCCGTATATTGCTCTCTCGTTCCTTCGGTATAGATTAGAATGTTGTCTAAATAGATTAAAACGAACTGTTCTAGCATGTCTATAAAAGTGTAGTTCATAAAGTGTTGCTACACAGCCGGCGCGTTAGTAAGTCCGAAAGGCATTACCAGCTACTTAAAATTGCCTATGCACGTAGCGAATGTCGTAAGGTCTTCCGTTTGTCCTTCCTCGTTCCTTAACCGATAGAACGCTTAGCGAATATCTAGCTTGCTAAACTACTTAGCCTTAGCTACTCGTTATATAGTCTTGTCTATTAGCGGCAGCGGATACACATCTCTCTTAGTAACCTTATTAAGGCCTTGGTAATCCACACACAGTCGGAGACCGCCTCCGGGTTTCCGTACGAAAAGAATTGGTAACGTATATTCCGCAGAGCTTGGCGTAATAAACTGCTTGGCTAAGTTTTCTCGGACAAACACTTCTACCTAGTCCAGCTCTGCTAGCGACAGTCTTCTTAAGGGCTCGGTTCTTAGCAGTGCGGCTCCTTCTTTTAACCGGATCTTGTTGTTATATTCCAGTCGGTAGAGCGGCAGTAGGTTAGAGTCTGCTTTCGAGAACACATTAGTATAGCCGTAAAGTTCTTTCGGTAACACCTCTAGGGGATCCACTTCTTCTTCCGCCATTATCTTCTAGTAGTCTTTAATGTCTTTTATTAAGATAGCGTAAATCTCGTTGTCTAGCGACCTCGCAAGGGTCGTTAGAGCTTCTGAACTTATTATTCCGATTATGTCTTAAGGGTCGGGCCGATCTATCGGAGCTACTTCGACGGTCGTAACGTTCGGTTTGGCGTTGGCTACTGTAACCGATTCGGTGACTGATTTGACGGCGGCAGAGCCGCTGTATAGTGTTCTGAATCCGAGTGTGCCTTTGCCTACGTTAATAATTGCTTCCTGGTTCTTTATCTATCTCTGCCCTATAATAATATCAAATCTTCTAATATCTATAATTCGGAACGTCGCTTCTGTGGTGCGACCTGCCAGGGTAGTCTTTAGTGGCATATAGTGCGTAACACTCTCGTTGTCTTGTCCGTTATATGCCGAAATCCGTGTTGGGGATGCTATCTCTACCGGATAGCTATATCCCTTTATTATCTTTTGAACCAGTCGATAATGGATCGCCGCCCTAATAAGGGCCCCTATGTCGATAAAAGCTTTTAGCTAAAGTGGTTTGCTTAATCTATCGAGGGGGTAGACAGTGATTGGAAGGCTAATAGCTGTTTCTGTGTTCACTTCCACCGCCGCTAAGAGCGGATCGCTGCAGCTGTTAATGCTTCCTTTCGTTAACGTAGTTCGTGTTAGTGCCCTGTTGTCTATGCTGGATAGGGGGCCTATCCGTCCAGCTAGTCTTTTCCCAGGATTCTTAGTAGCACTCCACTGTCTACACTGTCGGTGTCGTTTGGAGCCGGCTCTATAACTTGTATAGTCTTTTTTGGCGGCTGCGGCTGCTTTATAACACGATACTCCTACTTCTGTTAGGCCGTAGCTTGGCATCTCGTAGCGATATAGCTAGGCTTTCTATACGCGTAGCAGGTAGGGACGAACGACGAACGCGGTAACTGGTAAGATGGCTGCAGAGGCGCTCTCCGGAAAGGTGCAGGGGGTTGCGTCGTCTGCGTTATCAACGGCTTCTGGTTCGATTCGCGTAATTTCGCGTAAGCGCTCAGGTTTCTCGCAGTAACTCTCGCTCGGTGTACGAAGCTCTTAAGGTCTTTATATTCTACCGACGCTATAGCTGCTGCCAGTTCAGGGTTCAGCTTCTGCCTTAGTAGGTAGAGCTGCTTATCTTCTGCTACTTAGGCCCTAATCGCATATTTCCTAAACAGTCTGTAGAACTCTTCGAACGTCTGCCAGTTCTGGTTAATCTTGTCTAGCTGCTTACGTGCTGTCTTCTTTCGGAAGGGGTCTCCGAAACGTTAATCTAGCGCTTTAATCGCCTCTTCGGCGGTTACTTCTTCTAGGTCCGCCACTAGCAAAAAAGCTTCGCCTTCCAATCGCGATTCCAGGTAGGCCAATCTATCTCCGGCACTGTTTCCAGCATAGTCTCGATCTATCTTGTTCTTTATCTTCTTCTTAAATGCTTCCCAATCCTTAGGATCTCTGCCTCTAAACGCTAGTAGATCCGGTAGTGACATTATTAGTGTGCCGCCTTAACTGTAGGCCGCCGGTAAGGCGGTCTCTTCTTGTTCTTCTCGATGCAGTGGCAGCGCCGACGACATCGCTGCTTCTATCTTAGCTAGCTAAGCCTTCATTGCTTTCAGTTGTGCTAGTCGGTTTGCTGCTTAATTTTCCAGCACATCTATAATAGTCTCTGCCGATTCCTTCTCGGCTCTTACTGCTTTAATTTCCTCTCTTAATCTCCTGTTCTCTTCCGTGTTTCTATAAAACTTCTTCTTTATAAAGGTAATAATGTCGAACACCTTATTAGCTCTATTCTCTGCTAGATGCTCTTCTATTTCTTCCGGCGTACGTGCGTACAGCTCGGCATAGCTCTCTATACCCCTCTTCGCTTTATCTATCTCTTCTTCTGTAAGGCCCTTAGTAGCTATTCCGTCGTCGAGGATGCTAATACGCCTATCCCTCGGTCTATTATTCTTTCTCTTTCCGCTGCGGCCTGTAACGCCGCCTTCTACCGTTAAGAAGCTCTCTATAGCTATCTTACAGTGCTGGTGTTTGGTTTGGTGTGTTGGTGCGCGTGCGTTATTCGGGGGTCCGGATAATTTAACAGTCCCTTTCGCGCAGCGCAGTAGTGGTAGGGGGAGTGAGTTCGAGATATAATAATCCGGGCACGCAGATATAATTCAATACGGCCTTTTTGATAACTATATCTCGAACTAAGGAGGGAAAGGAATCTATGTAGTGGTAGACGAGACCTTTGGGGGGGTGGCGTGCCAAGGCCCGGCTCGGTCCGGAAGGGCCGAGCCGAAATTCCAAGGGTCCACCCTATTACTTAGTCCTACCCCTTTCTGCCGCTGCAACAAGGACAACTATAAGAGGCCCTAAACCTAAGGACACCTACTGCTACTAGAGAATCCACTAGCAAGAAAGTGGCTAATCTAGAAACATTCTATAGGGACAAAGAAAAGTTTAATAAATTTCGCCTATAACTATCTATTAAACTCTCAGCTAATGCAGACTATTTCCCTAATAAAAATCAGAAAGTCTCCTACGCGTTCTCCCTCCTAGCAGGCAAGGCACTTTAGCAAGTCTTACACTAGTTTAACCTACAGACACTCCAAGTTACTTGTCCAGACAGTAAGGCCTTACTTACCTCTCTTAATTTAGCCTTTGGAAACCTATATCGCAAGTCTACAGCTTAACAATTTATTAGAACACTTAAGCAGACTAACAAGCCCTTTGCAGACTATTATGCACAGTTCTTACAAGAGATTGGACGCTGTAAATACGACATAGAGGCTCAGAAGTCAGCTCTGGTTGCTGGGTTAAGTACAGAACTCCTTACGAAACTTAAGGATTAGGAACATAAGGCCCTATCCTTCTAGGAACTTGTTACCCTCTGCCAACGCCTTAACAGCCGTAGGAATTTGTTTACAGACATTATTAAGGCCAGAAGCAATAACCGTAACAGTTAACGCCCTGTTCCGACTCCTGCAAACGTTACTCTAAATATAGGAACCTACAAACCAACCTTACGCCTTCCCCCTTAACTAGTTGTTACCTAAGGAGACCCTATAGACTTGAGCTTAGCTAAGCTCTAAGACGGCCGCCTTACGCAGGACGAGAAAGAACGACGCCGCCGCCTACGCCTCTGCATGTACTGTAGTAAACTGAACTACATTGCTATTAACTGTCCAACACTGGCTACAAGACGTACTAAGATAGGCATACCTCTTGGTTTCTCTGCAGCAGCTCCTACACTACAAGACAACAACAAGGACCAGGGAAATGCCTAAGCCTGTTAACAAGACGCCTAACAGGCAGGCACTTAGATCGACATAATGCAATCTCTTCTTCTGCTGTACAATTCTATACTAAGACAGAGAATAAACTAACTTGTCCTCCCTAAGTTGTTACAGCAGAAATTTACACAAAGAAGAATACAGTACACTTAGTACTTACAATAATCGACTGCGGCGCAACTGGCAAAAGCTTTATTAACCCTTAACTTTCTAACTCTTTAGGAATTACTACTTAGACCTTAAAGTACCCTAGACCCTTAAGAATGTTTGACGGCAGTAAGGCCTCCTTAGGAGGCGTAACTCAGATTGCCTATATTAAGCTTAACCTTGGAAACTACTAGGAGCACCTCTCTTGCTTTGTTACCCCTCTGCCTAACTAGAAGCTTATTCTTAGACTGCCTTAGTTAAAGCTTTACAACCTACAGATTAACTAGAACACTGGAACCCTTTGCCTAAACTTAGAACACTGCCAAACCTATTGCTACCTTTCTATTTAGCCTACTCCTGTATATAGTAATTATAATTTAATCTTCCAAGTATCTGCAGCTGCTTTCTATATAGCTGCAAAGGAGAAAGAAGCTCAAATCTTTGCTACGTTAATAGAGGACATTAAGAAGGCTCTTGCTAAGTATAATAACAAAAGAGAAGCTACTAACCTAGAGACAAAGGTACTAGAAGAATACTACGACTTCCTCAGTATCTGGTTAGTTAAAGAAGCTAACAAGCTGCCTCCTTACCGCCCCTACGACTACAAGATTGAACTACAAGAGGGCAAGACACCCCCCTTTGGCCCCCTCTACTAGATGTCTCGCGAAGAACTCTAAGTCCTGCAAAAGTTCCTACAGCAGAACCTCTAGAAAGGCTTTATTAGATCCAGTCGCTCTCTAGCAGCCAGTCCTGTTATGTTTGTTAAGAAACCTAGTAGAGGACTACGCTTCTGTGTCGACTATCGCAACCTTAATGCTATTTCTAAGAAGAATCGCTACCTAATCCCTCTAATATAGGAAACTCTAGAACGCCTTTCGAAGGTAAAATAGTTTACTAAGCTGGATGTAATTGCAGCATTTAACAAGATTCGAATAGCAGAAGGACAAGAATAGATAACTGCATTTAGGACTCGATACGGCTTGTTTAAATCCTTAGTTACGCCCTTTAGCATATGCAATGCACCCAGCACCTTCTAGGAATATATAAACAACACCCTAAGAGAATACTTGGATCAGTTTGTTACGGCTTACATTAACAACATCTTAGTGTACAGCAAGACACTAAGAGAACACTAGGGACACGTCCGCAAAGTACTGGCCAAACTGGAAGAAGCAGGCTTATATCTAGACATTAACAAGTGTGAATTCTACAAGCAAAAAGTCCAATTCCTTAGACTTATTATCTTAGACAAAGGCATACGTATAGACCTAGCAAAGATCCAAGCAATTCTTAACTGGAAAGTTCTAAAGACAGTTAAGGAAGTATAAGGCTTCCTTAGGCTTGCTAATTTCTATCGCCGCTTTATTTAAGGCTTTAGCTTAATTGTAAAGCCTCTAACAGCTCTAACAAGGAAAGAAGCCAAGTTTGAATAGACTAGAGCATGCTAACAAGCCTTCGACCTCCTACGACAAAGGTTTACTAAGGATCCTATCCTTTAACACTTCGACTTTGATTTAGAAACCCGTGTAGAAACAGACGCCTCTAATAAAGCTATTAGAGCTGTCCTTCTTTGAAGAAAAGCACCTAACCAACTATAGCTTCTAGTGTCCTACCTCTCTAAGAAGATAATTCTAGCTAAATGCAATTACGAAATTTACGACAAAGAACTCCTGGCTATTATAAAGGCCTTTAAAGAATAGCGTCCAGAACTTAAAGGTGCAGCCTTTCCAACTTAAGTTAGCTCTGATTACAAGAACTTAGTCCACTTTATAAAGAACAAGATCCTTAACAGACGACAAGCTAGATAGAGTAAATTCCTTTCTAGGTTCAACTTTGTTATTGAATACGCACTAGGATCCCTCAATTTAAGAGCTAACGCCCTTACTAGGATACCTGGAATCTATCTAGTAAACAGAGGAGAAGGTCAAGCAATTTATAACTAAACTATCCTAAAGGCCTACAACCTAAGTAAAGACTTAAAGACCTACTTACAGGAAGGCAACTAATTAATTGCTGCCTCTTTTGCCCTGTGTCTTGCGCCTGCTTTCCTGGAAGATAACGATTCAGAAAGTACAACAGAAAATACTAAAGACTCTAAAACTAAAGGCTCTGTTATCTTAGACGCTGACTTAGAAGATAAAGAAGTAGCTAAAGAAGCAAACTACCCTAGAGGACTGCTCTTAATAATTAGAGAGGCTTATAAATTAGACCAGCAAGCTTAAGGGTTGATCCAAGCTCTTAAGATAGGCCAACGCACCTTCCCTGGCTTTTCCCTCTTAGAATGTAAACTTAGGGATAGACTGGTCTACTTTTGCTCTCGCCTTTTTATCCCTAAAGGGGCAGACAACTTAATACGACCCTACATCCTTAGGACAGTTCACAACTCAGCAGCAGGAGGCCACCTAGGACGCTCGAAGCTTTATAAGCTTACCTTATGCTACTACTAGTGGCCATTAATGTAGAAGCATATACGCAGGTATAGAAACAACTGTCCTATCTGTAAAGCAGCCAAACATAATCGTCAACCTCTACAGGGCTTACTAAAACCTCTCCCGGCTCCTAAACACCCTTAGAAACACATTACAATAGACTTTGTTACCTGTCTCCCTTAAGAAACTACTTAGGCAGGTGTTAAAGCAAAGAATGTCTTTGTAGTTGTAGATCGACACTCTAAGGACCGCTTTATAGTACCCTGCTAGAGAATAACTTCTAAGGAAACCGCTAGGCTCTTTTACGAATACGTCTGGCGCTACGTAGGCCTCCCGGACAGTATTACCTCTAACAGAGGCTCTTAGTTTATTGCTAAATTCTGGAAACGCCTGTACAAGCTTTTAAACATTAACTACTACATTTCGACCTCCTACTATCTAGAAACAGATAGACAGACAGAGATTGCTAATGCCCTGTTCGAACAGACGCTGCGTTGCTTTATTAACTACTACTAGAAGGATTGGCTAAAATACATTCCTATAGTGGAATTCTTAGCTCGCAACCAGGAATTAGAGACAACTAGATACTCCCTCTTCTACACTACTAGAGGCTACTACCCCAGAACAGGAATGGAACCTTAAGACCTACTACTACGACCTAACAACCTAGATAAAATTGATGCAGACGACTAGGCAACACACCTTTCCCAGATCTACTAAGAAGTCTAAGAAGAAATAACTTACGCTTAGGCGGTCTACGAAGACCAAGCCAATCGAAAAAGACAGCCAGCTCCTGACTATTAAGTAGGAGACAGAGTGTACCTTAACTCTAAGAACATTGTTATAGGAAGACCTTCTCGCAAACTCGACTGGAAAAAGCTGGGCCCCTTTCCTATTACAGAAAAGATCCGCTCGCACGTATACCGTCTCTAACTACCTTAAGAATAGGAAATCTACAACGTCTTTTATTCTGTTAGGCTAAGGCCTAAGGAAGGAGATCCCTTCCCAATTTAAGTACAAGATTAGGAACGAACTTATATCCTCCCTGCAGCAGATAACAATAAAGATAAGGAAGAAGAGTACTACGTACGCAACATTACAGACTGTTAAGTTGTAGATAGACAAACCAAGTACAAGGTCCAATAGCAAAGCTATAAAGACTGGGACACTACTTGGGAACCCCTTAGGAACATTATCTTTAACAAAGACAAGATTGAAGCCTTCTACCAACAAGACCTCTTAGACTCCTAAGGACATTACCTTAAAGACAGGTACAACCAAGAGGAACTGGATGCTGCATACTAATAGAATATTAACCGTAACATTAGACCTGCTCCTAGGAATAAACAGGCTTACCCTCGGTATCTGGAACTACTTAGGCTTCGTAGGAACTCAGCTATATTAAGGGGGGCTACTGTTACGGTCAACAGCTGGAAGAGTAAGGACAACAGTACCAAAGTCCTATTAAGCACTACTATAGTTTACAGGCTATATCTTAACAACTAAAGGTCCAACCAAGACAATTCTTGCTACGTTGGAAGCGCCACATTTGTTTCTACAGAAACAAACAATCCGGTTAGGAAAGACACTGGAACTACAGCTAGTAGACAGTGGAAACCCCTTAACAGTCCTAAGGTCCTATCTAGCTCTACTACTCCTAACAGCCTACAACTTAACACTTACTAGTCTAACTAAGAAGCTTCTAGGCATACTGGAAGCGACTCGATCTGCTCTTTAGAAAGTTCTGTTTCAGTTCTGGAACCTTTAAGAAAAGAAGGTTTTAGAAGTAACTCGGTTAGCAAAACAAAGGAGAGAAGTTTGTTAAGAAACTTCTTAGAAAATCTAGCAGCAAAGGGGCAAACAGTTATTTAGGGCAGAGGAACATAAGAAGCAGCTGCCGCCCCCTTATCTTTCTGTTTTCCTTCTTTATAGCTTGTCTTGTACAATTAACTTAGAACAACCTTCCAACTTCCAATATACAACCACTCTTTAGACTTTAGTTCTTTAGCTCCTCCTCTTAACTTCAGTTCTTACAACACCCTACACTTACCTTAGCCTCTTCTCTGACACTCTGCTATAGGGAGGAGGCGGTTCCAATTCGTCTAGTCGTAGTTTACGTACGCTCGGAGGTACGCTTCTAATGTCGAGTTAACCCTCTCTATAGCGCCGTCTGTCTGCAGGTGCTATACGGTTAAAAGGCGACGTTCTACGTTTAACAACTAACAGACCCTTGCCTAGAGCTAGCTCGTAAACTGTATACCCTAGTCCAATACAATTGACCTAGGGAATCCGTACTTGCTAAACGTCGTCTGTATAAATGCCTAAGCAGTGTCCTTAGCTATAGTAGAGTCTATTCCCTCTAGTATTACCCCCTTCGTTAGCTTGTCGGTAACTACTATAATGTTTCGTCGTCCGTCGCTCTTAGGGAGGTCTGTAATAAAGTCTACTGTTAGGTCTTGCTAGGGCCGGTCCGGTATTAGTAGGAGTTTTAGCAGCCTGTACTTTAGTTTACGCTATAGCTTCGTCCGTCTGCAGACATCGCAGTTCTGTACGAACCTACGGATGTCCTTTGCTATCGCCGGCTAGTAGTAGTCTATAGCGACGATACTGTATGTCTCCTCGCGCCCTAGATGCCCGGTTGCTATAGAATTATACGCCTGTTAGATTAGGCTTATATAGAGCTTCTTATCTGCTAGGACCCAAACCCGATTCCTAAACTTTAGGTTGTTCTCCTTGTCTACTGTATACTCTGCCGCTAATACCTTAAGGTAGAGCTCTGCTAGGAGTTTTCGCTATCCTCCTTAAATCGCTGTACGGGTACCTTGGTAAACGTCGTCTCTCTCTACTACCTCTTCCTAAGCCTGTAGCTAGGGTTCCTATATATGTATCGCCGCTAGGCGGATAGTCTCCTCGCCTGGTTCCTCCTTAAACATCTAGAATGTTCGTACCTTTAGTCGCTCGTCGTTGTACGTTGCCGGCATGTCTTAGTCTCGTCTAGATAACGCGTCGGCCCTGCTGTTGTCCTTTCCTTTGCAGTACTAGAGTCTTATATCAAAGCGGCTTAGATACATTGCCTATCGTATGTACCTCTTAGACAGCTTCCTAGGTTGCATAAAGTACTCGAGATTCTTGTAGTCGATTAGGGCGAGGAACTCGGAAACTGAGCAGAGTTCTCTATCCTATACCTCGCAACACTGTACGACTGCTAGCAATTCCTTGTCGTAGATAGGGTAGTTGCATTTAGCTAGGGAGTTCTTCTTAGAGAAGTACGCGTATAGATGTAGGAGCCCGTCTGAGCCTACCTATAACAGGATACCTCCTATACAATACCCTAAGGAGTCGGTTTCTAGTATCGTCGTACATTCTAGATCGAAGGCGGCAAGTGTTGGTCTTGTAGTTAAGAGCTCCTTTAGCCTAATAAAGTTTCTATTACACTCGTCTGTCCACTTAAACTGTTTGTCCTTATGTGTTAGCTCGACTAGGTAGTGTACGATCTCTGAGTAGTTCTGTATAAACTGGCAGTAGAAGTTGGCAAACCTAAGGAATTCTCGTACGCCCTTAACACTTGTAGGGAGCTTCTATTGCTTAATGGCATTAATCTTCTTCCCGTAAATGCTAATGCCTTTCCCTGCCTCGATAATAAACCCTAAGTATTTCCTACGCTGTATACCAAATTTACATTTGTCGATGTCGAGGTATAATCTAGCCTGTTGCAGTCGATCTAATACCCTCTTAACGTCCTGTACGTAGTCTGCATAGGTGCTGTCTGTAAATACTAGTATATCGTCGAGGTACGCAGAACAGGTATCGTCTCGTAGCTCCTATAGGGACCTGTTAATATACCTCTAGAAGGTTGCCAGTACGTTGGCAAGGCTAAAGAGGGTAACAAGCTACTCGAAGAGTCCGTATCTCGTACAGAAAGCGGTTATCTATTTACAGCCTTCCTTAACCCGTATCTTATAGAAGGCTAAAACTACGTCGAGCTTAGTAAACTACTTTGCCTTGCTGATCCGTCTAAGGGTCTCCTTAATTAGGGGCAGGGGGTACCGGTCCTTCTTAGTAATCGCGTTGATGCCTCTGTAGTCTACGCAGAAACGCAAGCCGGCCAAGCCTTCCTTATGCACAAACAGCACTAGGGCTTCGGCCGATAATGTACTTACATAGATAAAACCTTTAGCGAGTAGGTCGTCCAGTGTCTTGCGCAGTACTAGGAGTTCTCTAGAGGATATGCTATACAGCGGGCCGTACAGTACTTTGGACAGGCTCCTATCTGGACAGGGCTCTAACTGGATGTCGTAGTTAATTCCTTCTCCTCGGTGTAGGGGCAGTTTTGAGGCCGATTTTGGCTCGAAGAGGTCTAGGTATTCTGCGTATTCCGATAGGAGCTTCGTATAGGGGTCTATTACTTTCTTAGGCGCTAAAGCCTTTTTAATGTCCGTAGTCGCAGTATTGACCTTAGTATTAGTTTTAGTTTCGGCCCTGGCATTGCCGCCCTACGGAACTCACCCTTAGTCTCGGAGCCTCTGCTTCGTCGCTGCTAGGTACAGGCGTCCTCGTCCGACGTCTAGCTTGCCCTGCTAGCGTTCTATCTATAGCTTCCCTAATATTAGGTTATACCCTAACTTGTCCTATACAACGTAGAGGTATAAGTCCTGCTTATAGTGTCCTTGCAGCTCTATCGTTACTTTTACTATATAGGTAATGTTTGGTCCTCGTTTGGTAATGCCTAATATACGTACAGGTACAGTAGGGGTCGTCTTAATATAGTGTTTCTGTACGAAGTCTTTGCTAATTACTCTGTATACTAAACACCCTATATCGATTAGCGTCTGCGTAGTGGCGGTCCTGTTTAACGTAGGTTGTACGATAAACGGCGTAGTCGTTATGTAGTTGCTCTTAAAAGATAGCTAAGTAGTGCTTTGATTTAGCAATCTATCTTATATATGCCTCTAGCTAAGCCTTCGCCTAGAGGCTATTCTTTTCCCAACTCGTTGTCGTCCGAGGGGGACTCTTAGGTCTCGTGTTAGGGCGCTGCAGTTGCTACCCTCGCAGTGTTTAGCCGTCCCCTAGGTCTCTCTACTAGCAAAAGCCTGCAGTTCCGTACAGTGTGCCCTATCTAGCTATACCGGTAGAAGCTCCCTTCTGCCTGTCTCTTGTTAAGAGTAGCTATATCTACCTACTGTGCTCTTTTAGCACTGGCCCTTAGCCGTACAGTAACAGCTGCCGCTACTCTCGTTATCGTTGTTAGTTCCTAGTCTATAGCGTCCTGCTACCGATAGATAGGTTGTTATATCTCGTAGGCGTAGCTTATCTGTCCGAGCCTGCGCTATTAGTCGTCGATTATCCTAAGGAGATTACAGAACACCTTATACGAGGCTAGTCGCATTACGCTTACTAGTCCTGTTATAATCTCCTTAGAGAAGCCTACCTCTAAGGTAGTAATTTTTACCCTGTCCTCCTATTAGAGTCCTCCTACCTCTACTAGGGTTTAATTATATTCTATAAGGAACTTTTATATAGTTGATCCGGGCACGCAGATATAATTCAATACGGCCTTTTTGATAACTATATCTCGAACTGAGGAGGGAAAGGAATCTATGTAGTGGTGGTGGTAGGATTTCGTGGTAGAGGTTGCCAAGGCCCGGCTCGGCCCGGAAGGGCCGAGCCGAAATTCTAAGGGTCCACCCTATTACTTAGTCCCACCCCTTTCTGCCGCTGTAACACTACCCCCCTCCCTTACTAGCAGTCGCCCTCGACCGCTTAGTTATCCTATCTATCCGAAAATCTCCACTTTTTTTTTTGATTCCTTCTCGAAAATCCCCTCTAACAGTAATGTTACCTCTTCCGTCTTCTATAAAAAACAACGTTCTCTTTATCGCTTCTTGAATTTCTTACGTCGTCGGCATCTGAAGTCCTTTACTTGGCCTTTATGTGATCGACGCTATCTGATCTGATCCGCGGTCTTCTGAGCTGCGGCTCAGCTAGTCTGTGCGTCGCCTTAGAGGTCTATATAGATCTTTCTGCAGCGCCGTTTTTCTTCTTCTTTTTCTCTTCTACTAAAGCCTTTACCTACTACAGGGTCGGCAGCGCTGGCACGCTACGGCGTTAGCGAGCTGGCGGCCGAACCGGCGGTAGGTGGTGGCCGCGTCGAAGACCTCCCCGAAGGCGACCGTTACGATCGTCTTTATTGGCTTCCGCGCCGGTAGAGCGGACGCGGCTTTCTTCTTTTTCTTCCTTCTCTTTCGGAGGTCGTCAGTTTCGGAGCTATCTGGGTTTCGGCTTCTTCGGGTTCCGCATATAGAACTCCCTAAGCAGCTCCGCCGAATTCCGGAGGTTCTCGATTGGATACTATTTATAGTCTTCCGGCTACCCCTTCTACGAGATCCTCGCTTTGATGGACCCCCTCGTCTTCTTTACGTCTATTACGTCTTCTACCTCCTATTCTTCTTTATTACCGTCTATCTTAACCAGCGGGGGTTTAGCGAACCCCTGTTCCGGCAGGCCGTCTTTAGGGTCTAAGCTTAACAGGTCCGAATAGAAGACATCGTAGATCCTGAACAATTTCGGTAGCTGGAGCCGATAGGTTACCGGCGACCTCTTTTCTATTATCTTGAACGGACCTACGTAGCGTAGATTGAGCTTGGCGTTGCCTTTCAGCTTTAGGTTTCGCATGTTGAGCTATACCTTTTGGCCTTTCTCGAATTCTATCGGTGACCG
Source organism: Pseudocercospora ulei (assembly GCA_016165855.1). Taxonomy (NCBI): domain Eukaryota; kingdom Fungi; phylum Ascomycota; class Dothideomycetes; order Mycosphaerellales; family Mycosphaerellaceae; genus Pseudocercospora; species Pseudocercospora ulei. The sequence goes on from JACWNB010000003.1 coordinate 5,368,357, forward strand.
CTTCTTATTAGCTCGAGTCACTATCTTCTTCTGAGCCGATTCCATCGCGTCTTTTGCTACCTTGATTGCTTCTTCCATCTGAGATTGTAGCGCTTCTGCCACTGCGGCGGCGACTCTCTTTGACGACGTAGCGTTGGTAGTGGAAAGCTCCGGCAAACCGGCGTCGCTCGGCGGCTGGAAACTTATTCTCGGAAGATAGCTACGCGTTATTTCGAACGGCGCTAGCGACGTTGCTTCTAACTGTGCTGAATTGGCGCAGAACTCAGCTATCGGCAGTATCTCGACCCACTTTTCTTGATAATAGCCGTAGAAGGTTCGTAGATATCGCTCTATCTCGCGATTAGTCACTTTAGACTGACCGTTAGTTTAAGGGTGAGCGGCGGTGCTAAGCTTTCTATAAATTCTGAGAGCTTGGTTGATAGCTTTCTATACGTTAGCAGTGAATTAAGGACCCCTATCCGTAGTAATAGTGTCCGGCAGGCTATAGTGCTTCTATACGTGTCTAATTAGCATCCGCGCGGTCTCTTCCGCAGTGGTTCCTTCGTCTCTCGCTCGACAGGTAATAAAGTGGCGCTCTTTGCATAGCCTATCCACTACGTTAAGGGTGGCATCGTATCTATCGGATTCCGGCAGGCCGGTTACGAAATCCATCGTAATGTGCTGCTACGGCTTCTCGGGGATCGGAAGTAGCTTCAGTAGACCCGCCGGAAGACCGTAACGGGGCGTCGCGGCTCGACATACGTAGCAATTAGCGATAAACCGGTGGATCCGCTCGTAGATCCGCGGAAACCAGTAGATCGTTCTTACGGCCTGCATTGTTTTCTTCGCTCCGGCGTAGCCAACATCTATAGAGTTATAGACCAGCTAGATAACCTCCGTAATTAGTTCTTCCGGAACTGTCAGCTTTCCTAAGCCGGTTTCGCCGAGCTTCTGTTGCTAGTTAAGCTGTTTTACCTTCTCGTAGAGAGTTTCTTCCTTAGGGGCCAGTTCCACTGCGCAGACCCCTACCTCTTTCAACACCTCTGCGTCTACTATCCGCTCGGTCAGCACCTTCTGGAACATGTTAGGATCTTCTTTCGCGCGGCTGGTTTTCCCTTCTCTTCTCGTTAGTGCGTCAGCCTTTCCGTTTTAAGCTCCGGGTCGATAGGTGATCTTAAAGTCGAACCCGGATAGGTAGGCAGCCTACCGTGCTTAACGTCGTAAGAGCTTCTGCATCTTTATAAAGTACGTTAGCGACTGGTGGTCCGTAAGGACCTGGACCGTGCTCTTTCCAGCTATAAGCTCTGGCTTCCACTCCTCGAACGCCTGTATAATAGCTAGCAGTTCTTTGTTATAGATGGCGTAGTTCCGCTCGGCTTCCGTTATAGATTTGCTGAAGAAGGCTACCGGGTAGAGGGTCTCGCTATCGCTAGCGTATTGAGAAAGGACCCCTGCCGTCACTGTTTCGGAAGCGTCCGTTTCTACGTAGATTGTCTTTTCCGGCCGGAAGTGTGCTAGAACTGGCGCAGAGGCCACCGCTTCTTTCAGCCGGTTAAAGGACTCCGTGCACTTCTTATTCTATAGGCCAGCGGCCTCTTTCTTTAACGCTTCGTTCAGGGGTCTCGCTATCTTGCTAAAGTCTTTAATAAACTGTCGGTAGTAGCTGCAGAATCCGAGAAACGCTCTGATTTGCGTAGTGTTTCCGGGTTTCGGCTGCCTCTATTCCGCTACGGCGGCGACCTTTAATGGGTCCATACAAATTCCGTCTCTTCCAACGATAAGACCGAGATACTTGACCTCGGTTTGATAGAACTCGCTCTTCTTCGTGTCCGCGTTTAACCCGGCATCGCGGAGCCTTTTCAACACTCTCTTAATGTGGTCCGTGTGTTGCTCTCTCGTTCCATCTGTGTAGATAAGAATGTCGTCCAAATAGATAGACACGAACCGCTCTAGCATGTCTATAAAAGTGTGGTTTATAAAGCGTTGCTACACTGCCGGCGCATTAGTAAGTCCAAAAGGCATTACCAACTACTTGAAATTGCCTATACGCGTCGCGAACGTCGTAAGGTCTTCCGTTTGTCCTTCTTCGTTCCTTAATCAATAGAACGCTTGGCGGATGTCCAGCTTGCTGAAACACTTAGCCTTTGCTACGCGCTGTATAGTCTTATCTATTAGCGGCAGTGGATATACGTCTCTCTTGGTAACCTCGTTAAGGCCTCGATAGTCTATGCAGAGTCGCAGACCACCCCCTGGTTTCCTTACGAAAAGAATTGTTAACGCATATTCTGCAGAACTTGGCGTAATAAACTTCTTCGCTAAATTTTCGCGAATAAACACCTCTACCTAGTCCAGTTCGGCCGGAGATAAGCGTCTTAAGGGCTCGGTTCGCGGCAGCGCGGCTCCTTCTTTTAGCCGGATCTTGTTGTCATATTCCGGTCGATAGAGCGGCAATAGGTTGGAGTCGGCTTTTAAGAAGACGTTAGCGTAACTATAGAGCTCGTTTGGCAGCACCTCCAGTGGATCCACTTCTTCTTCCGCTATTATCTTCCTGTAGTCTTCGATGTCCTTTATAGAGATAGCGTAGATCTTACTGTCCGTCGATTTCGCGAGGGTCGTTAGGGCTTCTAAGCTCACCATTCCGACGGTAGCTAGGGGTTCGGAACGGTCGGACGGGGTTACATTGGCAGTCGCGACTTTCGATTCGGCTACGGTGGCGGCGGTCGGTTCAGCGGCGGCGGTGCCGTTGCCTAGGGATTTGAATCTGATCGTTCCTTTATCTACGTCGATAATAGCTTTCTGGTTCTTTATCTATTTCTGCCCTATAATAATGTCAAACCTTCTGATATCTATAATTCGGAACGTCGCTTCCGTAGTTCGACCAGCCAAGGTAGTCTTTAGCGGCACGTAGTGCGTAACGCTTTCCTTGTCTTGTCCGTTGTATGCCGAAATCTTTGTCAGCGACGCTAATTCCACTGGATAGCCGTATCTCTTCGTCAGTTTCTAAACCAGTCGGTGGTGGATCGCTGCGCCGATAAGAGCTCTGGTGTCGATAAAGGCTTTTAGCTGGAGTGGTTTGCTCGATCCGTTAAGGGGGTAGACAGTTATTAGAAGGATAATAGCTGTTCCTATGTTCACTTCCACCGCTGCCGAGAGCGGGTCGCTGCAGCTGTTAATGCTTTCTTCTCGTAGCGATTCGCCTCGATTCGGTGCCCTATTGTCAATGCTGGGTAGGGGGCCTATCCGTCCAGCTGGTCTTTTCCTATAATTCTTAACTGCACCCCGCCGTCTACGCTGTTAGTGTCGTTCGGAGCCGGCTCTATAGCTTGTATAGTCTTTCTCGGTAGCTGCGGCTGCTTTATAACACGATATTCCTGCTTCTGCTTATCCAATGCTTGGCATCTCGTAGCGATATTGCCAGGCTTTCTACACGCGTAGCAGGTAGGGACGAACGACGAACGCTGCAAATTAAATAACTGCTGGGAGCGTTGTCGGTATAGGACGGGGGTTCTGGTTCCCTGCGGCGACGGCGGCGGCTTCTAAGCCGGTTTACGTGTCGTCGATTTTCCGTACGCGTTTAAGTTTCTAGCGGTGACTCTCGCCTAGTGCACGAAGCTCTGAAGGTCTTCGTCTTCTACTAAGGCTATAGCTGTCGTTAGCTTAGGGCTCAGTTTCTGTCTTAGTAAGTGCAGCTGCTTATCTTCTGCTACTTTCGCTCTAATAGCATATTTCCTAAACAGTCCGTAGAACTCCTCGAACGTCTGCCGGTTCTGGTTAATCTTGTCCAGCTGCTTACGGGCCGTCTTCTTCCGGAAGGGGTCTCCGAAACGCTGATCCAGCGCCTTAATAGCTTCGTCGGCAGTCACTTCTTCTAGGTCCGCTACCAGCGAAAAGGCTTTACCTTCCAATCGCGATTCCAGGTACGCCAACCTATCCTCTTCGCTGCTCGATGCATAATCGCGGTTTATCTTATTTTTGATCTTCTTCTTAAACGCCTCCTACGCTTTAGGGTCTCCGCCACCGAAAGCATATAGGTCCAGCAGTAGCGTTATCGTAGTGCCACCTTAACTATAGGCCGCCAGTAAGGCGGTCTCTGCGTAGGTTTCTCGCTGCGGTAGCAGCGACTTCGCTGCTTCTATATCAGCTATTTAATGCTTTAGCGCCTTTAGCTGCGCTAGTCGATTCGCTGCCTGGTTTTCTAACACGTCGATGATAGTTTCTGCCGATTCCTTCTCGGCCCTTACCGCTTTAGTTTCTTCTCTTAGTTGTCTGTTCTCTTCCAGCGTTCTGTGGAACAGCGTCTTAATAAGGTCTATACTATCGTAGACCTTTCCTATCCCATTCTCGTTTACATAGTCTTCCAGTTCCTCGATCGTGCAGTCGTAGATCTTCTTGTATTCGCTTATTCGTTCCTTAATCTCTGCTGTCTCTTCCGCTGTAAAACCGCTGATAATAATCTTATTATTAATAACACTGGAGCGCCTACTCGCTCTGTTAGTCTTTCTCTTTCCGCGGCAGCCTGTTACGCCGCTGTCTACCGCTAAGAAGCCTTCTATCTTCTTACGGTGCCCTTAGGGGTTGCTGTTTTAGTGTGTATGTGGGTGCGCGTGCGTTATTCGGGTTTCCGGATAGTTCGACGGGCCCTTTCGCGCAGCGCGGGTTTGGTGTAGAGAGTGAGTTCGAGATATAATAATCCGGGCACGCAGATATGATTCAATACGGCCTTTTTGATAACTATATCTCGAACTGAGGAGGGAAAGGAATCTATGTGGTGGTAGTAGTAGGCTTTCGTAGTGGTGGCTGCCAAGGCCCGGCTCGGCCCTTCCGGGCCGAGCCGAAATTCCAAGGGTCCACCCTATCACTTAGTCCCACCCCTTTCTGCCGCTGTAACAGGTCCTACGTCTTAATTCCCGATCCTTTAGCAACCCGAGTTGCTAGCGGCTGCCCTGTATCTAGGGTAGATTATGCCCCTTCTTGCTATACAGCGCAGTGTTACTGTAACCGGGCAGGGGGATAGTTCTCCTCCTACCTGTCGAGCGCAGTTGTGTCTTGTAGGGCCTCGTATAGTTCCTATATAGGCTCTGCCTACCCTCTCTATTTAACTAGGTACTCTACCCTCTTCTGCTTCCTTTAGCTCTTAAGGATTCCTTCTACCTTGTACTCTACCTAGCCCTTAGTAATAATCGCTAGTGGGCGCGCGTCGTCCGTCGTCTAATACAGTAGGGAGTCCGTATATGCTGGCCGTACGAGGTCTACGTAGAAGACTAGGTAGATCCCTAGGGGAGTGTTAAGTCGTATAGCGTATGTCCCTACTAGTCGGACTACTGTAAACTTCTAGTTCTTCCAATCTAGTTTCTTGCTCGGCCGGTCTATACAGATGTTGCGCTAGTTTAGCTAGACCTTATCTCCTGCCTCGTACCTTAGTGCAGTCTGTCGTCCCTTGTTGGCCTACTCTTCTGCATTCTACTAAGCTATAGCCAGACTTGCTTTCGCCTATTAATAGGCATTCGTAATTGTCTGTATAATGGCCTCTCCCTGCTGAATTAGGGATCGTACAGGGCGTAGGGTGTTACTACTTAGGATTGGTAGGAGCAGGGAGTAGTCGTATCTGTAGGCTATAAAGAAGGGGGACAATCCTGTAGCGTTAGCTATATAGCTATTAATAGCCAGCTCCGCTATAGGGAGAAGGCGGTTCCAGTTTGTCTAGTTATAGTCGACGTACGCTCGGAGGTACGCTTCCAACGTCGAATTGACCCTCTCCGTTGTACTGTCCGTCTGCAGGTGCTATATAGTCGACAGGCGGCGTTCTATGTTTAACAATTGAAATACCCTTACCTAGAGCTAGCTCGTAAACTGTGTATCCCGGTCCGATACAATTGACCTAGGGAACCTATACTTGCTAAACGTCGTCTGTATAAATGCCTAAGCAGTCTCTTTAGCCGCAATAGAGTCTATTCCTTCCAATATTACCCTCTTCGTTAGCTTGTCTATAACTACTATAATGTTCCGCCGTCCGTTGCTCTTAGGGAGGTCTATAATAAAGTCTTCTGTTAGGTCTTGCTAAGGCCGGTCCGGTGTTAGTAGGGGTTTCAGCAGCCTATGCTTTAGTTTACGCTAGGGCTTCGTCCGTCTGCAGATATCGCAGTTCTGTACGAACCTACGGATGTCCTTTGCTATCGCCGGCTAGTAATAGTCCTTAGCGACGATGCTGTATGTCTCCTCGCACTCTAGGTGCCCGGTTGCTATAGAGTTATGTGCCCGTTGTATTAAGCTCGTACAGAGCTTCTCGTCTGCTAGGACCCAAATCCGATTCCTGAACTTTAGGTTGTTCTCCTCGTCTACTAAGCACTCTGCTGCTAACACCTTAAGGTGTAGCTCTGCTGGGAGCTTCCGCTGTCCTCCTTAGATCGCTGTACAGGCCCCTTAGTAAACGTCGTCCTTTTCTACTGCCTCTTCCTATGTCTGTAGTTAGGGTTCCTATATATATGTCGCCGCTAGGCGGATAGTCCCTTCGCCTAGCTCCTCCTTAAACATCTAGAATGTTCGTAATTTTAGCCGGTCGTCCTTGTACGTCGTTGGCATGTCCTTGTCCCGTCTGGATAGCGCATCGGCCCTGCTGTTGTCCTTACCCTTGCGATACTAGAGTCTTATATTAAAGCGGCTTAGGTATATCGCCTATCGTATGTGTCTCTTAGACAGCTTCCGGGGTTGCGTAAAGTACTCGAGGTTCTTGTAGTCGGTTAGGGCAAGAAACTCGGGAACCGAGCAGAGTTCTCTATCCTACGCTTCGCAACACTGTACGACTGCTAGCAATTCCTTATCGGAGATAGGGTAGTTGCACTTAGCTAGGGAGTTCTTCTTAGAGAAGTACGCATATAGGTGCAGAAGTCCGTCTAAGCCTACCTGTAACAAGATGCCTCCTATACAGTACCCTAAGGAGTCGGTTTCCAGTATCGTCGTACGTTCTAGGTCGAAGGCGGCAAGCGTTGATCCTATAGTAAAGAGCTCCTTTAGCTTGTTAAAGCTCCTATTGCACTCGTCCGTCTACACAAACTGCTTGTCCTGATATGTTAGCTCGACTAGGGGGCGTACGATCTCTAAGTAGTTCTGTATAACCTGGTAGTAGAAGTTGGCAAACCTAAGAAATTCCTGTACGCCCTTAACACTCGTTGGCGGCTTCTATTGCTTAATAGCATTAATCTTCTTCCTATCTATGCTAATGCCTTTCCCTGCCTCGATAATAAACCCTCGGTATTTCGTACGCTATATACTGAATTTACATTTGTCGATGTCGAGGTACAAGCCAGCCTGTTGCAGTCGATCCAATACCTTCTTAACGTCCTGTACGTAATCTGCATAGGTGCTGTCTGTAAAAACCAGTATATTGTCGAGGTACGCTAAACAGATGTCGTCTAGTAACCCTTGTAGGGACCTGTTAATGTACCTCTAGAAGGTTGCCGGTGCGTTAGCAAGGCCAAAGGGAGTAACAAGCTACTCAAAAAGGCCATATCTCGTACAGAAGGCAGTTATCTATTTACAGCCTTTCTTAATCTATATCTTGTAGAAAGCCGAGACTACGTTAAGCTTAGTAAACTACTTTGCCTTGCTAATCTGTCCGAGAGTCTCCTTAATAAGGGGTAGGGGGTACCGGTCCTTCTTAGTAATCGCGTTAATGCCTCTGTAGTCTACGCAGAAACGCAAGCTGGCCTTGCCCTCCTTATAGACAAACAACACTAGGGCTCCTACGGACGAGGTACTTACGCGAATAAAACCCTTAGCAAGTAGGTCGTCCAGTGTCTTGCGCAGTACTAGGAGTTCTCTAGAGGATATGCCGTATAGTAGGCCGTACGGTACTTTGGGCAGACTCCTATCCGGACGGGGCTCTAGCTAGATGTTATAGTTAATTCCTTCTCCTCGGTATAGTAGCAGTTTCGAGGCCGACTTTGGCTCGAAGAGGTCTAGGTATTCTGCGTATTCCGCTAGGAGCTTCGTACAGGGGTCCGTCCTTTTCTTAGGCGCTAATGCCTTCTTAATGTCTGCAGTCGCAGTGTTGATTTCGGCCTTAGCATTGCCACCCTGCGGAACCCTCCCTTAGTCTTAGAGCCTCTGCTTTGTTACTGCTAGGTACAGCCGTCCTCGCCCAACGTCCAGCTTGCCCTGCTAGCGCTCTATCTATAGCTTCCCTAATATTAAGTTATACCCTAACTTGTCCTATATAACATAGAGGTATAAGTCCTGCTTATAGTGTCCCTGTAGCTCTATCGTCACTTTTACTATATAGGTAATGTCCGGTCCTTACCCAGTAATTTCCAGCATGCATACAGGTACAGTAGGGGTCGTCTTAATGTAGTGTCTCTGTACGAAGTCTTCGCTAATTACCCTGTACACTAAACATGCTGTATTAATAAATGTCCGTACTGTAGCAGTCCCGTTCAGCATAGGTCGTACGATAAACAGCGTAGTCGTTATGTAGTTGCTCTTAAAAGATAGCTAAGTAGTGCTTTGATTTAGCAATCTATCTCGTATACGCCTCTAGCAGAGCCTTCGCTTAGAGGCTACTCTTTTCCTAACTCGTCGTTATCCGAGGGGAACTCCTAATTCTCTTGTTAGGGCGCTGCAGTTGCTACCCTTGCAGTGGTCGGCCGTCCCCTAGGTCTCTCTACTAGCAAAAGCCTGCAATTCCGTGCAGTGTAGCCTATCTTGCTATACCTGTAGCAGCTCCCTTCTGCCCTTCTCTTGTCTAGGGTAGCTATGTCTACCTACTGTGCCCTTTTGGCAGCGGCCCTTGGCCGTATAGTAACAGCTGGCGCTACTCTCGTCGTCGTTAGTTCCTAGTCTATAGCGTCCGTCTGCTGCTAGAGGGGTTGTCGCATCTTATAAGCGCAGCTTATCCGTCTGAGCCTGCGCTGCTAGTCGTCGACTATCCTAAGGAGATTACAGAATTCCTCGTATATAGCTAGTCGCATTACGCCTACTGGTCCTGTTATAATCTCCTTAGAGAGGCCTACCTCTAAGGTAGTGATTTTTATCCTGTCCTCCTATTAGAGTCCTCCTGCCTCTGCTAGGGTCTAGTCGTATTCTGCGAGGAACTCTCGTACAGTCTTGCGTCCTTGCTTTATCGTATTAACCCGTAGGAGTGCTCGGCTCTCGCAGTCTAGGTCCTTGTAGCTCCTGTTAAGAGCTGCCTAGAGCATTGCCGTAGTTGCTATTGCCAGGTTGGCAATAGCTGTCTTGTAGTACAGCAGAATCCGTACTGCCGCCCTGCCCTTTAACCTCCTAAAGAGGTACACTACCTTGTCTAGCTCGGTCGGGTATGCTCCTAAGTCGACTAGAAGCTTAGAGCGTATCTAGGCAGCCTAGGAGGGGTACTTAGCCGGAGCCTTACTATCGTAAGTAGTAACGTCGGGGAGTTTGCTCTTAGGGGCCGGGGTGTAGGCTATCGTGTCCGTCGTCGTCGTCGTCGTCGTAGGGGTCGAATCGCAATCGGACGCTCTAAGCTGTTGTAGCTCCTGTTCTTGTTGGGAAATTATCGCAGCCTAGTGGCTTACTTGCTGTTCGAGCTGCCTCTTGTGTGCTAGCAGCTCCTCGTACGTGCGGTGCATCTAATCCTGCATAGCTGTAGGATCTATAGGGATGTCGCCGTCTATCTTTATTGTATTACTGCAGTTACCGACAGTAAGATTAGTTCCTAATGTAAGGGCTTAAGAATCTTAGTTTAGAAACTTAAGGCTAGGTATCTATATAAAGGAACTAATAGGCAGTTTCTTCGTTGTCTGCTGCTGTACAATTTGTACCTACGAATCTAAGCTAGCAATTTCCCTCTATATAGGGATGCAAGGTTTACACTCTGTATAGAGGATCGGGAGTTTCCCTCTATACAGTAATACAGAGTTTTCCCTCTGTTTAGAGGGGCGGCAATTCCCCTCTGTATAGGGCTATAGGATTCTCCCTCTGTACAGGAGTAGGGTCGTGTCGGTGACTCCGTACAGAGGGTAGGGTCGTGCTGGTGCTGCTAAGTCGCAGTCCTTAGGGCGACGGCTGGCCTAGGTCCAGGACCTGGGCTGGGCGGCGCTCCCTAACACTCTCTTAACTGCCTCTTCTTTTCTAGAGATCTGTAAAACAGCGTCTTAATAAGGTCTATGCCGTCGTAGACCTTCCCTACTCCGTTCTCGTTTACGTAATCTTTAAGTTCCTCGAGTGTACAGCCGTAGATTTTCTTATATCCGGTTATTCGTTCCTTAATCTCTGCAGTCTCTTCTGCTGTAAAACCTCTAATAATGAACTTATTATTAATAACGCTGGAGCGCCTACTCACTCTGTTAGTCTTTTCTCTTCTGCTACTGCTTCGGCCTGTAACGCCGCTCTCTACTGTTGAGAAGCTCTCTATAGCTGTCTTACGGTGCTAGGGGTTGTTGGTTTGGTGTGTTGGTGCGCGTGCGTTATTCAGGTGTCCAGACAGTTTAACGGTCCTTTTTGCGCAGCGCAGAGTTAGTGTAGTAAGTGAGTTCGAGATATAATAATCTGGGCACGCAGATATGATTCAATACAGCCTTTTTGATAACTATATCTCCAACTGAGGAGGGAAAGGAATCTATGTAGTGGTGGGTAAGAGCTTTAGGGGTAGTGTGCTAAGGCCCGGCTCGGTCCGGAAGGGCCGAGCCGAAATTCTGAGGGTCTACCCTATTACTTAGTCCTACCCCTTTCTGCCGTTGCAACATGCTCTATCTCTTCTTCTTTTCTTTCTTACTAAGGCCTTAAGCGCTATCGCAAAGCCGCCGTTGCTGACTCCGTCTATAAAATCGATCAGCTAAGCCGTTCGATTTTATAGAAGCCGTTAGCGACCCTCGCGTCGAAGCGGTAGGGCCGTCCTCGACTTTATCCTCGTTATCCGTCCGGCCAAGCTATCGGACAGTGTAGGTATCGTTAAAGACGGTTACTAAGTGCGCTGCCACTACGATCGTTCCTTCGGTTTTCGCACTAATAGAGCGGACGTAGCCTTTCTTCTTCTTCTATCTCTCTAGAGCTATTACTTCCAGAGCTATTTAGGTCTTAGTTTTGTTAAGTTCTGGACATAGAAATCTTCTAGCAGCTCCACCAAATTCCGAAAATTCTCGACTAGATACTATTTATAGTCTTCTGGCGACCCCATCTATAAGATCCTCGCTTTAATAGACCCCCTTATCTTCTTTATATCTATTACATCCTCTACCTCCTACTCTTCTTCTTTACCGTCTATCTTAATTGGTAGGGGTTCGATAAACCCCTGTCCTAGAAGGCTATCTTCTGGGTCTAGGCTTAATAGGTCCGAATAGAAGACATTGTAGATCCAGAACAATCTCGGTAGCTAGAGCCGATAGGTTACTAGTGACCTCTTTTCAACTATCGTAAACGGGCCTATATAACGGGAGTTGAGCTTGGCGTTGCCTTTTAGCCTTAGGTTCTGCGTATTAAGCTATACCTTTTGACCTTCTTTAAATTCTATTAGTAACTGCTTTCTATTAGCTCGAGTTACTATCTTCGCTTAAGCTAACTCTATCGCCTCTTTTGCTACTCGGACTGCCTCTTCTATCTAAGCTTTAAGTGCTTCTGCCGCGGCGGCAGCGACTCTCTTTAACGAGGTAGTAGTAGAAGGTTCCGAAGGGCTGGGTCCGTCCGGCAGTTAAAAGCTTATCCTTAGAAGATAGCCGTAAGTTATCTCGAATAGCGCTAGCAAGGTAGCTTTAGACAGTGCCGAGTTAGCGCAGAACTTGGCTTCTAGCAACACCTTAGTCTAGTCTTCTTAATAATAACTGCAGAAGATTCGCAGATATTTTTCTATCTTACGGTTAGCTACTTCTAACTAACTGTCCGTCTAAGGGTAAGCGGCTGTACTAAGCTTTCTACAGATTCCGAGAACTTAGTTAATAGCCTTCTATACGTCGGTAGTAAATTGAAGACCCCTATCTATAGTAATAGTGTCCGGCAGGCTATAATGCTTCTATATATACTGAATTAGCATTCTCGCAGTCTCTTCCGCAGTTGTGCCCTTATCCTTCGCTTAACAGGGGATAAAGTGGCGCTCCTTGCGTAACCGGTCTACTACGTTAAGTGTGGCACTTATCTATTAGAGTCCGGTAGGCCAGTTACGAAATCTATCGTAATGTGCTGCTACAGCTCCTCGGGGATCAGCAGTAGCTTTAGTAGGCCGGCCGGAAGTCCGTAACGCGGCTTCGCGGCTCGACATACGTAACAGTTAGCAATAAACTGGTAGATTCGCTCGAAGATTCGCAGAAACTATTAGACAGTCCTTATAGCATCTATCGTCTTCTTTGTGCTAGCGTAGCCGACATCCTTAGAACTATAGACTAGTTAGATAACTTCTGTAATTAGTTCTTCTAGAACTATTAGCTTCTCTAAGCTAGTCTTGCCGAGTTTCTGTTAATAGTTAAGCTGCTCTACCTTTTCGTAAAGCGTCTCTTCCTCGGTTACCGGCTCTACAGTGCAGATACCTACTTCTTTTAGCACCTTGGCGTCTACTATCCGCTCGGTTAACACCTTCTGGAACATGTTCGGATCTTCTTTCGCGCGACTAGTCTTCCCTTCTCTTCTTGTTAGCGCGTTAGCTGTTCTGTTTTAAGCCCCTAGCTAATAAGTAATCTTAAAGTCGAACTATAATAAGTAGGCGGCCTACTAAGCTTAGCGGCGCAAGAGCTTCTACGTCTTTATAAAATAGGTCAGTAACTAGTAGTCGGTAAGCACTTAGACTGTGCTCTTTCTAGCTATAAGCTCCAGCTTCCACTCCTCGAAAGCTTAGATAATAGCTAATAGTTCCTTGTTATAGATAGCGGAGTTCCGCTTAGCTTCGTTTATAGATTTGCTAAAGAAAGCTACTAGATAAAGGGCTTCGTGCTTGTCGTTATACTAAGAAAGGACTCCTGCCGTAACTGTATCGGAAGCATCCGTCTCTAGGTAAATTATCTTTTCCAGCCGGAAGTGCGCTAGCACCGGCGCCGAGGCTACGGCGGCCTTTAGTTAGTTAAAGGCCTCTGTGTACTTTTCGTTCTTTAGGCTAGCTGCCTCCTTTTTCAATGCCTCTTTTAGGGGTCTTGCTATCTTGCTTAAGTCTTTAATAAAGCGGCGATAGTAGCTGCAGAATCTAAGAAAAGCTCTAATCTAGGTAGTGTTTCCGGATTTTGGCTGTTTCTATTCTGCTATAGCGGCGACCTTTAAGGGGTCTATCTAGATGCCCTCCTTTCTGACAATAAGGCCGAGGTATTTAACTTCGGACCAATAGAACTTACTCTGCTTCCTGTCTGCATTTCATCCGACCTCTTAGAGCCTAGTTAGCACCTGTTTAATGTAGTTCGTATACTGTTGCCTCGTTCTATTAGTATAAATAAGGATGTCGTCTAGGTAGCTAGACACGAACCTCTCTAGCATGTCTATAAAAGTATAGTTTATAAAGCGCTGCTATACAGCCGGCGTGTTGGTAAGTCCGAAAGGCATAACTAGCTATTTGAAATTGCCTATGCGCGTAGCGAATTTCGTAAAGTCTTCCGTTTGTCCTTCTTCGTTCTTTAGCTAGTAGAACGCTTAGCGGATGTCTAGCTTGCTAAACTACTTAGCTTTCGCTACCTGCTATATAGTCTTATCGATTAGCGGCAGCAGGTATACGTCTCTCTTAGTGATCTTATTAAGGCCACTGTAGTCTACATATAGCCGGAGGCCGCCTCTAGGTTTCCGTACGAAAAGGATCGGCGATGCATACTCAGCGGAGCTTAGTGTAATAAACATCTTTGCTAAGTTTTCTTAGACAAACACTTCCACTTAGTCCAGCTCTGCCGGCGATAGTCGCCTTAGTAGTTCAGTTCTTGGCAGCGTAGCTTCTTCCTTTAGTCGAATCTTGTTATTATACTCTAGTCGGTAGAGAGGCAGGAGGTTAGAATCGGCTTTTAAGAACACGTTAGCGTAGTGGTAGAGTTCTTTCGGTAACACTTTTAATAGATCCACTTCTTCTTCTGCTATTATCTTTTAGTGGTCTTTAATGTCCTTTATCGAGATAGCGTAGATCTCGTTTTCTAGTAACTTGGCGAGAGTAGTTAGGGCTTCTAAGCTTATTATTCTGATAGTAGCTAGAGGCGCGGCACAGTTTTCCGGATCCGTAACAGCGGCCTTAGTGTCTAGTTTGGCGGCGGCGGTAGTAACCGAGTCGACAGCGGCCGTGCCCTTCTGCTAGGTCTTAAACTTAATCGTGCCTTTCTCTACGTCGATAACGGCTTTCTGATTCTTTATCTATTTTTGCCCTATAATAATGTTAAGCCGTCCAATATCTATAACTCGAAACGCCGCTTCCGTAGTGCGGCTAGCTATAGTAGTCTTTAACGGTACGTAGTAAGTAACGCTCTCTATGTCTTATCCGTTGTACGCTGAAATCCGCATCGGCGAGGCTTACTCTACCGGGTAGCTGTATCCTTTCGCCAGTTTCCGGACTAATCGATAGTGGATCGCTGCGCCGATAAGGGCCCCTGTGTCGATAAAAGCTCTTAACTAAAGAGGCTGGCGCAAGCCCTCTATAGGGTAGATAGTAATTGGAAGAATAATAGCGGGGTCCGTGTTCGCCTCTAGCGTAGCTAAGAGTAGGTCGTTACAGCTGTTAATACTTTCTTCTTCCAGCGACGTAGATCGTAGTAGTGCCCTTTCGTTTATGCTAGGTAGGGGGCCTATCCGTCTAGCTGGTCTTTTCCTAGGATTCTTAATAGTACTCCGCTGTCTACACTATCGGTGTCGTTTAGTGCCGATTCTATAGTTGCTTAGTGGCGGCGTAGGTCTCGTTGCTTGATATTCTCTCTTCTGCTGTGCAGTAGCTTAGCATCTGGTAGCAATATAGCTAGGCTTTCCGCACGCGTAGCAGGCAGAGACGAATGTCGATAGCAGTAGATAAGATAGTGGCTAGGGGCCGCGTCGGAAAGATAGAGAGTGCCGGTTTAATAGCGTAAACAGCAGTCTCTAACTCGGCTCTAGGGTTGCTAGTCTTCTATATTCGTTTATATTTCTAGCAGTAACTCTCGCTTAATCTACAAACGCTTAGAGATCTCTGGTCCGTATAGAGACTAGAGCGTTAGCTAGCTCAGGTCTTAACTTCTTCCTTGACAGGTGCAGTTGTTCGCTCTCTGGCACCTTCGCTTAAATCGCGTGCTTTCTGAACTGTCTATAAAACTCTTCAAAGGATAGCTGGTATTGGTTGACCTTGTCTAGTTGTTTACGAGCCGTTTGCTCGCAGAAGTAGTCTGCGAAGCGCTGGTCTAAAGCTTTAATAGCTTCGTTGGCAGTCGCTCCTTCCAGGTCTGCAACCAATGTAAACGCTTTACCGTCTAGTTACGATTCCAGATATGCCAACCTATCGCCTTCGCTGTTAGTGGAATAATCGCGGTTTATTTTGTTTAGCATTTTCTTTTTAAAAACTTCCTATATCTCTAGATTTCTGCTGCTAAAGACCTGTAGGTTAGGCAATAACGTTATCGAGACGCTACCTTGACTGTAGGCGGCAGGTAAGGTGTAGTTAGTGTGGCCTTCTACTAGCGGCGGCAGCGGCGGCGCTAACGACGTTGGCGCTGCTACATTAGCTAGCTAAGCTCTTAGCCTATTTAGTTAAGCCAATCGTACTGCGGCTTAATTCTTAAGCATTTCGTTAGTAGTTTCTGCTAACGCTCTCTCGGCGGCTATCGCTTCTACTTCCTCTCTTAACTGTCTATTCTCTTCTATCTCCTTGTAAAACATCTTTTTAATAAAGGTTATAGTATCGTAAACCTTCTAAACTCTGTGTTCTGTTATATGCTCCTCGAGCTCGTTAGGTGTACAGGCGTACAGCTCCTTGTAGTTAGCTATTCACTGCTTTACCTTATTCGTCTCTTCCGCTATAAGGCCTTCTGTAACCGTCCTATCGTCTATAACCCTAGTATGCCTGTCTTTCGCTCTGTTAGTCTTTCTTCTTCTACTGCGGCCTGTAACGCTGCCTTCTACCGTTAAGAAGCTCTCTATAGCCTTCTTACAGTGCTGGTTAGGTTAGTTGTAGTTGTAAGGTGCGCGTGCGTTATTCGGGAAGCCGGATACGGTTTAACGGGGCCTTTCGCGCAGTGTAGTAGTAGTGTAGATAGCGAGTTCGAGATAAAATAATTCGAGCGCGCAGATGTGATTCAATACGGCTGTTTTAATAACTATATCTCGAACTAAAGAGGGAAAGGAATCTATACAGCGGTAGGTAAGGGCCTTAAGGGTAGTGTACTAAGGCCCAGCTCGGTCTGGAAGGGCCGAGCCGAAATTCTAAGAGTCTACCCTATTACTTAGTCCTACCCCTTTCTGCTGCCCCAACAGAGGTAGTGCGCCAAGACCCGGCTCGGTCCGGAAGGGCTAAGCCGAAATTCTAGGGTTCTACCCTACTACTTAATCCTACTACTTTCTGCTACTGCAACACTACTCTCCTCCCTTATTAGCAGTCGTCCTTAACCGCTTACTTATCTTTCTATCTGTCTATTCTATCTTATTTTAACTAATTAAACCTTCTCGTTATTCCGTCTGTCTTTCTTTAGTTCTGTCTCTTTTTCTTCTTCTCCTTCTTCTGATCTAAGTACGTAGATAGGATTTAATACAGCTGTTTTAATAACTATATCTCGAACTAAGGAGGGAAAGGAATCTACGCGGCGGTAGGTAAGGGCTTTAGGGGTGGCATGTCAAAACCTGGCTTAGTCCGGAAGGGCCGAGCCGAAATTCCAAGGGTCTACTCTATTACTTAGTCCTACCCCTTTCCGCTACTGCAACACTACTCCCCTCCCTTACTACCAGTCGCCCTCGACCGCTTACTTATGTCTTCCGTCCCTTCCACCTTATTCAAACCAATCAGGCCTTCTTATTCTTCTATCTATTCTTCTGCTTCTGCCTTTTTTTTTCCTTTTTCGTCGTCTTTTTCTTTATCTTTTTCTTCTACTCTTTCGTCTTCTTTTTCCGTCCGGTTTGCGGCTCTTTCTGCGAAAATTCGTCTTAAAATTTATATTACGTCTTCTTTTCTTCTATCTTAAAAACATTGTCCTTTTGGTATCTACCTCTTTCTTATATCGACGTCGTCTGTTTAGCTAACGTTATCTTCTAAAGTGCTAGCCCTTTAGAACCTTCCACTACTACCTCGTTAAAGAGAGTCGCCGCTGCTGCAGCAGAAGCGCTTAAATCTCAGATAGAAGAAGCGGTCCGAATAGCAAAAGAGGCGATAGAGTCGGCTTAAACGAAGATAGTAACTCGAGCTAATAGAAAGCAGTTACTAATAGAATTTGAAGAAGGCTAAAAGGTATAGCTTAACACGCAGAACCTAAGGCTAAAAGGCAACGCTAAGCTTAACTCCCGTTATATAGGTCCGTTTACGATATTGGAAAAGAGGTTACCGGTAACCTATCGGCTCTAGCTACCGAGATCGTTCCAGATCTACGATATCTTCTATTCTAATCTGTTAAGCCTAGACCCTAAAGATTGATCCGGGCGCGCAGATATGATTCAATACGGCCTTTTTGATAACTATATCTCGAACTGAAGAGGGAAAGGAATCTATGTGGTGGTGGTGGTGGGCTTTGATGGTGGTGGTGCCAAGGCCCGGCTCGGCCCGTTCGGGCCGAGCCGAAATTCCAGGGTCCACCCCATCAATCTGTCCCACCTCTTTCTACCACCGCAACACTACCCCCCTCCCTCACCAGCGGTCGCCCTCGACCGCTTAGTCACCTCATCCATCCGAAAATGTCCACTTTTTCTTTTTTTTTTTTTTTCTTGATTCGACGCCTCTTTTCTCGAAAACTCCTTTCAACGTCGACGTTACCTCTTCCGTCTTCCATCAAAACAATGTCCTCTTCGTCTCTTTCTCAACTTCTTACGTCATCTCCATCCGAAGTCTTTCACTTGGCGTTCATGTGATCGACGCCATCTGATCCGTGCCATCTGATCTGAGCCGTGGATCATCTGAGCTGCGGCGTGGGTGGTCTGTGCTCCGGCTCGGAGGTCCATATAGGTCTGTCCGCGGCGTCGTTTTTCTTCTCCTTTTTCTTTTCCACCAAGGCCTCCACGCAGTCGCCGAGCGACTGCCTGGGGCAATCAATTCCACCACGATCGTTTTCATCGGCTTCCGCGCCGGTGGAGCGGACGTGGCATTCTTCTTCTTCCGTAAGGATCGGCATCAGAGCCATTCCGGCTTCGGCTTCGTCGGATTCCTCGCGTAAAAGTCTCTCAGCAGCTCCGCCGAATTCCGGAGGTTCTTGATCGGATACCATTTATAGTCTTCTGGCCACCCCTTCCACGAGACCCTCGCTTTGATGGACCCCCTTATCTTCTTCACGTCCATCACGTCTTCTACTTCCCATTCTTCCTCATCATCTATCTCGATTGGCGGGGGTTCAGCGAACCCCTGTTCCGGCAGGCCGTCTTCAGGGTCCAAGCTCAGCAGATCTGAATGGAAAACATCGTGGATCCGGAACGCCTTCGGCAGCTCGAGCCGATAAGTCACCGGCGACCTCTTTTCTATTATCTTGAACGGGCCCACGTGGCGCGGATTGAGCTTGGCGTTGCCTTTCAGCCTCAGGTTCTTCGTGTTGAGCCATACCTTTTGGCCTTCCTCGAATTCCATCGGTGACCTCTTTCTATTAGCTCGATTCACCATCTTCTTCTGAGCCGATTCCATCGCTTCTTTCGCCACTTTGATCGCTTCTTCCATCTGAGATCGTAGCGCTTCTGCCGCCGCGGCGGCGACTCTCTTCGACGACGTGGCGGTGGAAGGTTCCGCGGAGCTGGGTTCGTTTGGCGGCTGAAAGCTCATCCTCGGAAGATAGCCGTGCGTTATCTCGAACGGCGCCAGCGAGGTGGCCTTAGACGGTGCCGAGTTAGCGCAGAACTCGGCCATCGGCAACACCTTAACCCATTCTTCCTGATGGTGGCCGCAGAAGGTTCGCAGATATCGCTCCATCTCGCGATTAGCCACTTCAGACTGACCGTCAGTTTGAGGGTGAGCGGCGGTGCTGAGCTTTCCGTGGATTCCGAGAGCTTGGTTGATAGCTTTCCACACGTCGGCAGTGAATTGGGGACCTCTATCCGTGGTGATAGTGTCCGGCAGCCCATGGTGCTTCCACACGTGTTGGATCAGCATTCTCGCCGTTTCTTCTGCAGTGGTTCCTTCGTCTTTAGCTCGACAGGGGATGAAGTGGCGTTCTTTGCTCAGCCGATCCACCACGTTCAGCGTGGCGTCGTATCCATCGGATTCCGGCAGGCCGGTTACGAAGTCTATCGTGATATGTTGCCACGGTTTCTCGGGGATCGGAAGTGGCTTCAGCAGACCGGCCGGAAGACCGTGACGTGGCTTCGCTGCTCTGCACGCGTGGCAGTTGGCGATAAACCGGTAAATCCGCTCATAGATCCGCGGAAACCAGTAGGTCGTTCTCATTGCCTGCATCGTTTTCTTCGCGCCTGCGTGGCCCACATCCACGGAGCCGTGGACCAGTTGGGTGACCTCGGTGATTAGTTCTTCCGGAACTATCAGCTTCCCTGAACCGGTTTTGCCGAGCTTCTGTTGTTGATTAAGCCGTTCCACCTTCTCGTAGAGCGTCTCTTCCTTAGGGGCCGGTTCCACTGCGCAGACCCCTACCTCTTTCAACACCTCTGCGTCTACCATTCGCTCGGTCAACACCTTCTGGAACATATTCGGATCTTCCTTCGCGCGGCTGGCCTTCCCTTCTCGTCTCGTCAGCGCGTCAGCCTTTCCGTTTTGAGCTCCGGGTCGGTATGTGATCTTGAAGTCGAACCCTGATAAGTAGGCAGCCCACCGTGCTTGACGACGTGAGAGCTTCTGCGTCTTTATAAAGTAGGTCAGTGACTGGTGGTCCGTAAGAACCTGGACCGTGCTCTTTCCAGCCATAAGCTCCGGTTTCCACTCCTCGAAAGCCTGAATGATCGCCAGCAGCTCTTTATCGTAGATCGCGTAGTTCCGCTCAGCTTCGCTTATTGATTTGCTGAAGAAGGCGACTGGATGGAGGGTTTCGTCGTCACCATATTGAGAAAGGACCCCTGCCGTTACTGTGTCAGAGGCGTCCGTTTCCACGTAGATTGTCTTTTCCGGTCGGAAGTGCGCCAGAACCGGCGCCGATGCCACAGCTTCTTTCAGCCGGTTAAAGGCTTCCGTGCACCTCTCGTTCCATAGGCCGGCGGCTTCTTTCTTCAGCGCCTCATTCAGGGGTCTCGCTATCTTGCTGAAGTCCTTAATGAACCGTCGGTAGTAGCTGCAGAAGCCGAGAAACGCCCTGATTTGCGTGGTGTTTCCTGATTTCGGCTGCTTCCACTCCGCGACGGCGGCGACCTTTGAGGGGTCCATACGAATTCCATCTCTTCCAACGATGAGACCGAGATATTTGACCTCGGTTTGATAGAACTCGCTCTTCTTCGTGTCCGCGTTCAATCCGACCTCTCGGAGCCTGGTCAGCACCTTCTTGATGTGGTCCGTGTGCTGTTCTCTCGTTCCTTCGGTGTAGACGAGGATGTCGTCCAAGTAAATGGACACGAACCGTTCCAGCATGTCCATAAAGGTGTGGTTCATGAAGCGTTGCTACACTGCCGGCGCGTTGGTGAGTCCGAAAGGCATCACCAACCACTTGAAATTGCCCATATGCGTGGCAAACGTCGTGAGATCTTCTGTCTGCCCTTCTTCGTTTCTCAGTCGATGGAACGCTTGGCGGATGTCCAGCTTGCTGAACCACTTAGCCTTTGCCACGCGCTGGATGGTCTCGTCGATCAGCGGCAGCGGGTATACGTCTCTCTTGGTGACCTCGTTAAGGCCGCGATAGTCTACGCAGAGTCGCAGACCACCCCCTGGTTTCCTTACGAAAAGAATCGGTGACGCGTATTCGGCAGAACTCGGCGTAATAAACTTCTTCGCCAGGTTCTCGCGAACAAACACCTCTACCTGGTCCAGTTCCGCCGGCGACAGTCGTCTCAGGGGCTCGGTTCTTGGCAGCGTAGCTCCTTCTTTCAGTCGGATCTTATTGTTATATTCCGGTCGATGGAGCGGCAGGAGGTTGGAGTCGGCTTTTGAGAAGACGTCAGCGTAACTATAGAGTTCTTTCGGTAGCACCTCCAGCGGATCCACTTCTTCTTCCGCCATCATCTTCCTGTGGTCTTCGATGTCTTTCATTGAGATGGCGTAAATCTCGTTGTCCGGCGACTTCGCGAGGGTCGTCATGGCTTCTGAACTCATCATTCCGACGGTGACCGGGGGTTCGGAACGATCGGACGGAGCCTCTTTCGCAGACTCCGTGGCTTTCGGCTCGGCGGCGACGGTGGCGACCTTTCCGATGGTCCCTGCTCCGCTACCCGGGGTTTTGAACCTGATAGTTCCTTCATCTACGTCAACGATGGCTTTCTGGTTCTTCATCCATTTCTGCCCTATAATGATGTCAAACCTTCCGATATCCATGATTCGGAACGTCGCTTCCGTGGTTCGACCAGCTAGCGTGGTCCTTAATGGCACGTAGTGCGTAACGCTTTCCGTGTCTTGTCCGTTATATGCCGAGATTCGCGTCGGCGACGCCAGTTCCACTGGATAACCGTATCCATTCATCAGCTTCCTGACCAGTCGGTGATGGATCGCCGCGCCGATGAGAGCTCCTGTGTCGATGAAAGCTTTCAACTGAAGTGGTTTGCTCGATCCGTCAAGGGGGTGGACAGTGATTGGAAGGATAATAGCTGTTTCCGTGTTCACTTCCACCGCCGCCGAGAGCGGATCGCTGCAGCTATTGATGCTCTCTTTCGTCGACGTGGTTCGTGTTGATGCCCTGTTGTCCATGCTGGATAGGGGGCCTATCCGTCCAGCTGGTCTTTTCCCATGATCCTTAACTGCACCCCACCGTCACTGTCAGTATCGTTCGGAGCCGGCTCTATAGCTTGTATGGTCTTCCTCGGTGGTTGCTGCGGCTGCGGCTGCCTCATAACACGATAGTCCTGCTTCTGCTTCTGCTTATCCGATGCTTGGCAGCTCGTAGCGATGTGGCCAGGCTTTCCGCACGCGAAACAGGTGGGGACGAACGACGGTCGCGGCACGTAAGGCGGCTGGGGGCCGCGTCGGAAGGGCGCGGGGGCTCTGGTTGTCCGCATTAGCGACGGCGACGGCGACGGCTTCTGAACCGATTCTCGTGATTTCGCGTAAGCGCTTAAGTTTCTTGCGGTGACTCTCGCTTGGTGCACGAAGCTCTGAAGGTCTTCGTCTTCCACTGACGCCATGGCTGCAGCGAGCTCAGGGCTCAGCTTCTGCCTCAGTAGGTAGAGCTGCTCATCTTCCGCCACTCGGGCCCTGATCGCATGTTTTCTGAACAAACCGTAGAATTCCTCAAACGTCTGCCGGTTCTGGTTGATCTTATCCAGCTGCTTACGGGCTGTCTTCTTTCGGAATGGGTCTCCGAAGCGTTGATCTAACGCTTTGATCGCTTCTTCGGCGGTCACCTCTTCCAGGTCCGCCACCAACGAAAAAGCTTCACCTTCTAGTCGCGCCTCTAAATAGGCCAATCTGTCTTCTTCGCTGCTTGATGCGTGATCGCGGTTCATCTTATTCTTGATCTTCTTCTTGAACGCCTCCCACGCTTCAGAGTCTCCGCCACCGAAAACCGGTGGATCCGGTAATGACGTCATCAACGTGCCACCTTGACTGTAGGCCGCCGGTAAGGTGGTTTCCACTTGGGTTTCTCGCCGCGGTGGCGGCGACGATCTCGCTGCTTCCATATCAGCCAGTTGATCCTTCAGCGCCTTCAGCTGCGCCATTCGATTCGCCGCTTGGTGTTCCAACACTTCGACGATAGTCTCTGCCGATTCCTTCTCGGCCCTCACCGTCTCTACTTCCTCTCTCAGCTGTCTGTTTTCTTCCAGTGTCCTGTAGAACAGCGTCTCAATGAGGTCTATACCGTCGTAGACCTTCCCTATTCCGTTCTCGTTCACGTAGTCTTCCAGTTCCTCGATCGTGCAGTCGTGGATCTTCTTATATTCGCTCATTCGTTCCTTGATCTCAGCGGTCTCTTCCGCTGTAAAACCTCTGATGACGATCTCATCGTCAATTACACTGGAGCGCCTGCTCGCTCTGTCAGTCTTTCCTTTTCTGCTTCTGCTGCGGCCTGTGACGCCGCTCTCTACCGCTAAGAAGTCTTCCATCTTCTTACGGTGCCTGGGGTTGGTTGTTGTTGGTGGGTGCGCGTGCGTTATTCGGGTTTCCGGATGGTTCAACGGGCCCTTTCGCGCAGCGCGGGGTTGTGGAGAGTGAGTTCGAGATATAATGATCCGGGCGCGCAGATATGATTCAATACGGCCTTTTTGATAACTATATCTCGAACTGAAGAGGGAAAGGAATCTATGTGGTGGTGGTGGTGGGCTTTGATGGTGGTGGTGCCAAGGCCCGGCTCGGCCCGTTCGGGCCGAGCCGAAATTCCAGGGTCCACCCCATCAATCTGTCCCACCTCTTTCTACCACCGCAACAAAGATAGCCTTTTGGGGTAGGGGTTTATCGAACCCCTACTAATCGAGATCAACGGTAAAGAAGAAGAGTAGGAGGTAGAGGATGTAATAGATATAAAGAAGATAAGGGGGTCTATTAAAGCGAGGATCTTATAGAAGGAGTAGCCTAAAGACTATAAATAGTATCCGATCGAGAATCTCCAGAATTTGGCAGAGCTGCTAGAGGAGTTCTATACCTAGAACCCGAGGAAGTCGAGACTCAAATAGCTCTAGAAATAAATAACTCTAGAAGCGATAGTTCCAGAAGCAATAGAAGAAGGAGAAAGGCCGCGTCTGCACTATTAGTACGAAAACCAAAGAAAACGATTGTAGTAGCAGTGCGCTTAGTAACTGTCTTTGCCGACATCTACAGCGTCCGATAGCTTAGCTAGACGGATGCTAAGGATAAAGTCAACGACAGCCCTACCGCTTTAACGCAACAGTCGTCGACGATGTCTAAGAGAAAGAAAGACTCAGCCGATCGATTTTATAGACAGAGTCGGCGACGGCGGCTTTGCAGTAGTGCTTAAAGCCTTAGTAAGAAGGAAAAGAAGAAGAGATAGAGCACTGTAGATATACCTATATAGGGCTCTCTGCAGCAGTGCACAGACTAGCTATAGCACTAGTTAGATAGCTGTCAGCTTAGATCAGATAGCTCCGATTAGATAGACGCTAAGTATAAGACTTTAGATAGTAACGATATAAGAGAAAAGGAAGTAGATAAAGAGAGGACAGTGTTTTTAAGACAGAAGAAAGGAAGAGGTAATATCAATTTTAAGAAGAATTTTTGCAAAGAAAGCTGCGAACCGGACGGAAAAAGAAGACGACGAAGTAGAAGACAAAGACGAAGAAAACGACGACAGAAAAGAAGAAGAAAAAGAGTATAGATAGAAGGATAAAAAGACCTAATTAGCTAGAATAAGGGCGAAGGGGGCGGAAGGGATAAGTAAGCGGTTAAGGGCGACTGCTAATAAGGGAGGTAGGTAGTGTTAAGGCAGCAGAAAGGAGTGGGACTAAGTAATAGGGTAGACCCTTAGAATTTTGGCTTAGCCTGTCCTAATCTAAGCATACAGATATAATTCAATACAGCTGTTTTAAGACCTATATCTCAAACTAAAGAGGGAAAGGAATCTATACAGCGGTCGGTAAGGGCTTTAGGGGTAGTGTGCTAAGGCCCGGCTCGGTCTAGAAGGGCCGAGCCGAAATTCTAAGAGTCTACCCTATTACTTAGTTCCACCCCTTTCTGCTGCTGTAACACTGCCCCCCTCCCTTACTAGCGGTCGCCCTCGACCGCTTACTTATCTCTTTCGCCTTCGACCTCGTTCTAGCCAATTAGGGCTCTTTATTCTTCTATCTATCGTCCGCTTCTGCCTCTTTTTCTTCGTCTTTTCCGTCGTCGGTTTTTTACTCTTTTTTGTCCACTTTGTTGTCTTCTTTTTCCGTCCGGTTCGCGGCTTTCTTTGCGAAAATTCTTCTTAAAATCGACGTTACCTCTCCTTTTCTTTTATCTTAAAAATACTGTCTTTTCTTTATCTACTTCCCTTTTACATTGCTGCTATCTAAAGCCTTTTATTTGGCGTCTATCCAATCGGAGCTATCTAATCTAAGCTATTAGCTATCTAATCAGTGCTGCAGTCAGTCTGTGCGCCACTGCAGAGGGCCCTCTATAGGTGTATCCGCAGTGCGTTATCTCTTCTTCTTTGCTTTCTTACTAAGGCCTTAAGCGCTACTGCAAAGCTGTCGTCGTCGAAGCAGTAGGTCCGTACTCGACTTTATCTACGTTATCCGTCCGGCCAAGCTATCGGACAGCGTAGGTGTCGTCAAAGACAGTTACTAAGCGCACTGCTACTACGATCATTTCTTCGGTTTTTGTACTAATAACGCGGACGCGGCCTATCTTCTTCTTCTATTGCTTCTAGAACTATCGCTTCTGGAGCTATTTATTTCTAGAGCTATTGAGGTCTCGGTTTTGTCAGGTTCTGGAGATAGAACTCTTCTAGCAGCTCCGTCGAATTCCGAAGATTCTCGACCAGATACTATTTATAGTCTTCTAGCCACCCTTTCTATAAGACCTTTGCTCTAATAGACCCTCTTATCTTTTTTACATCTATTACATCTTCTACCTCCTACTCTTCTTCTTTACTGTCTATCTCGATTAGTGGGGGTTCGATAAACTCCTGCCCTAGAAGGCTATTGTTAGGGCCCAGGCTTAACAGATCTAAATAGAAGACATTGTAGATCCGGAACGATCTTAGTAGCTAGAGCCGATAGATTACCGGTAAACTCTTTTCCACTATCGTAAACGGACCTACATAACAGGAGTTAAGCTTAGCATTGCCTTTTAGCCTTAGGTTCCACGTGTTAAGCTATACCTTTTAACCTTCTTTGAATTCTATTAGTAACTTCTTTTACTTAGCTCGAGTTACTATCTTTACTTAAGCCGACTCTATCGCCTTTTTCGCTATTCGGACCGCTTCTTCTATCTAAGCTTTAAGCGCTTCTGCCGTAGCGGCGGCGACTCTCTCTAATAAGGTAGTAGTAGAAGGTTCCGAAGGGCTGGGTTCGTTTGGCGGCTAAAAGCTTATCCTTAGAAGATAGCTGTAAGTTATCTTAAATAGCGCTAGCGAGGTGGCTTTAGACAGTGCCGAGTTAGCGCAGAACTTGGCTATTAGCAACACCTTAGTCTAGTCTTCTTAATAATAACTGCAGAAGATTCGCAGATATTTTTCTATCTTACGGTTAGCTACTTCTAACTAACTGTCCGTCTAAGGGTAAGCGGCTGTACTAAGCTTTCTACAGATTCCGAGAACTTGGTTAATGGCCTTCTATATATTGGCGGTAAATTAAGGACCCCTATCCGTAGTAATAGTGTCTGGTAGGCTATAATGCTTCTATATATGCTAAATTAGCATTCTCGCAGTCTCTTCCGCAGTTGTGTCCTTATCCTTTGCTCGATAGGAGATAAATTAGCGCTCCTTGCTTAACCGATCTACTACGTTAAGTGTAGTATTGTATCTATCGGAGTCTGGCAGGCTGGTTACGAAATCTATCGTAATATGCTGCTACGGCTTCTCGGGATTGGCAGTAGCTTTAGTAGGCTGGCCGGAAGACTGTAACGTAGCATCGCGGCCTAACATTCGTAACAGTTAGCGATAAACCAGTAGATTTGCTTAAAGATTCGCGGAAACTAGTAGACAGTCCTTATAGCCTCTATTGTCTTCTTTATGCTAGCGTAGCCGGCATTCTTAGACCTATAGACTAGTTAAATAACTTCTGCGATCAGTTCTTCTAGAACTATTAGCTTCCTTAAACCGGTCTTGCCGAGCTTCTGTTAATAGTTAAACCACTCTACCTTTTCGTAAAGCATCTATTCCTCGGTTGCCGGCTCTACAGCGTAGATACCTACTTCTTTTAGCACTTCGGCGTCTACTATCCGCTCGGTTAACACCTTCTGGAACATGTTCGGATCTTTCTTCGTGCGACTAGTCTTCCCTTCTCTTCTTGTTAGCGCGTTAGCTGTTCTGTTTCAAGCCCCTAGCCGATAGGTAATCTTAAAGTCGAACTCTATTAAGTAGGCGGCTTACTGAGCTTAGCGGCGCGAGAGCTTCTGTATCTTTATAAAATAGGTCAGTAACTGGTAGTTAGTAAGCACTTAGACTGTGCTCTTTCTAGCTATAAGCTCCAGTTTCCACTCCTCGAAAGCTTGGATAATAGCTAACAACTCCTTGTTATAGATAGCGTAGTTCTGCTTAGCTTTGTTTGTAGACTTGCTAAAGAAAGCTACTGGATAAAGGGCTTCGTTGTTGTCGTTATACTAAGAAAGGACCCCTGCCGTAACTGTATCGGAAGCGTCCGTCTCTAGGTAGATCGTCTTTTCCAGCCGGAAGTGCGCTAGCACTGGTGCCGTAGCTACAGCGGCCTTTAATTAGTTAAAGGCCTCTATGCACTTCTCGTTCTATATGCTAGCCGCCTCTTTCTTTAGTGCCTTACTTAGGAGTCTCGCTATCTTGCTAAAGTCTTTAATAAAGCAGCGATAATAGCTATAGAATCCGAGAAAAGCTCTGATTCGGGTAGTGTTTCTGGACTTCGGCTGCTTCTATTCCGCTACAGTAGCGAACTTTAAGGAGTCTATCTAGATGCCCTCCTTTCCAACAATAAGGCCGAGGTATTTGACTTCAGACTAATAGAACTTAATCTTCTTTGTATCTACGTTCAATCCGACCTTTTAGAGCCTAGTTAGCACCTGTTTAATGTAGTCTGTATACTGTTGTCTCGTTCCCTTAGTGTAGATAAGGATGTCGTCTAGGTGGATAGACATAAACTGTTCTAGCATGTCTTTAAAGGTATAGTTTATAAAACGTTGCTATACAGCTAGCACGTTAGTAAGTCTGAAAGGTATAACCAGCTATTTGAAATTGCCTATGCGCGTAGCGAATGTCGTAAGGTCTTCTGTCTGCCCTTCTTCGTTCCTTAGCTAGTATAAAGCTTAGCGGATGTCTAGCTTGCTAAACCACTTAGCTTTTGCTACCTACTATATAGTCTTATCAATTAGCGGCAGCAGGTATACATCTCTCTTAGTAACCTTCTTAAGGTCTCTGTAGTCTACGTATAGTTAGAGGCCTCCTCCGGGTTTCTGTACGAAAAGGATCTGTTAGGGGACGCCGTCCTGCCAGGTCCTAGACCTAAGCCGGCCGTTGCCCTAAGGAGTGCGACTTAGCAGCGCTAGCATAACTCGGCCCGGCCGAGTCGACGCTCCTTTCCCCCTACACCCTATAGAGAGGGAAATCTCTGTACCTCTATATAGGGAGGGAAAACCCCGCACCCCTATATAGAAGGAAATTGCTAGCTTGCTTCGTAGGTACAAATTATACAGTAGCAAACAATAAAGCAACTGCATATTATTTCCTTTATGTACATACCTAGCTTTAAGTTTTTAAACTAAGATTCTTGAACTCCCAACATTAGGAACTAATCTTACTGTTAGTAACTGCAGTAATACGACGAAGATAGACAACGCTACCCCTATAGATACTACGGACATACATATCCAGATGCAGCGTATATATGCAGAGCTAATAGCCCGTACGAACTAGCTCGAAGAACAGCTAGGCTACTAGGCCTCGACGATTTCCTAATAGGAACGAGAGCTCCGACAGCTTAGGGCGTCTAATCGCGATCCGACTCCTATAACGACGACGACGAACACGACGGCCGACACTACAGCCTAAAAGAATAAGCTCCCTAACGTTACTACCTACGACAGCGAGACACTGGCCAAGTACCCCTCCTAGTTAGCCTAAATGCGCTCTAAGCTTCTAGTCGACTTAGCAGCGTACCTATCCGAGCTCGACAAGGTAGTGTACCTCTTTAGGAGATTAAAGGGCAAGGCGGCTGCACGAATTCTGCCATACTACAAAACTGCTATTGCTAGCCTAGCAGAGGCAACTATAACAACCCTCTAGGCAGCTCTTAACAGGAGCTACAAGGACCCAGACTGCGAGAGCCGAGCCCTCGTACGACTTAACACTATAGAGCAAGGACATAAGCCTGTACGAGAGTTCCTCGTAGAATACGACTAGACCTTAGCCGAGGTAGAAGGCCTCCTCTAGGAGGACAGAGTAAAGATTACTACCTTAGAGGTTAGCTTCTCTAAGGAGATTATAACGGACCTAGTAGGCGTCGTCCAGCTAGCCTTATACAAGGCATTCTGTAATCTCCTAAAGATAATCGACGATTAGCAGTGCATACTTAGACAGATAAGCTGCGCCTACGAACTACGCTAATCCAACTAACACCAATAGGACGCTACAGATTAGGAACCTACAACAACGAGAGTAGCGGCAGCCGTTACTATACGACTAAGGGCTAGCACTAAGAGAGTGCAGTAGGTAGATACAGCTACCCTTAACAAAAGAAGGGCGGAAGAGAGCTGCTACTAGTGCAGCCAGACAGGGCACACTGTACGGAACTGCAGGCTTCTGCTAGTAGAGAGACCTAGGGTGTTGCAGCAGCAGAAAGGGGTAGGACTAAGTAATAGGGTAGACCCTTGGAATTTCGGCTCGGCCCTTCCAGACCGAGCTGGGCCTTAGCGCACCCACTCCTAAAGCCCTTACCTACCGCCGTATAGATTCCTTTCCCTCCTTAGTTCGAGATATAGTTATTAAAACAGCCGTATTAAATTATATCTACGTACTCAGATTATTATATCTCGAACTTACCAACTATACTAACCCTGCACTACGCGAAAGGGACCGTTAAACTACATCCGGCTACCCGAATTACGCACGCGTACCAAAACCTAAACTAAACACATTAGCACTGTAAGAAGACTATAAAGGGCTTCTCGACAGTAGAGGGCGGCGTTACAGGCTGCAGCGGAAAGAGAAAGACTGACAGAGCGAGGGATAGGCGCGCTAGCATCCTTAATAAGAAGACGGCCACTAAAGGTCTTACAGAAGAAGAGACAGATAAAGCGAAGAAGGACATAGCTAGCTACAAGGAGCTGTACGCCTGCACAGCTGACGAACTAGAAGAACACCTAGCAGAACACGGGTCCAGAAAGGTGTACGACACTATTGCCTTTATCGAGAAGACGTTCTATAAGAAGATAGAAAAAAAATAAGCAGCTAAGAGAGGAGATAGAAGTAGTAATAGCTAAGAAGGAATCGGCAGAAACTATTATCGGCATGCTAGAGAACCAAGCGGCGACTCGACTAGCGTAACTAAAGGCGCTAAAGACTCAGTTAGCTAATATAGAGGCAGCGACGTCGCCGGCGCTGCCGCGAGAAAACCAAGCGGAAACTGCCTTACCCGCAGCCTACAGTTAAAGTAGCACCTCGATAACGTTACTACCTAATCTATCAGCCTTTAGGGGTAGAGACCCTAAAGAGTAGGAGGCCTTTAAGAAGAAGATAAGGAACAAGATAAGTCGCGATTATGCTAGAAGCAGCGAAGAAGACAAGCTTGCCTATCTGGAAGTGCGATTAGAAGGTAAAGCGTTCTTGCTAGTAGCAGACCTAGAAGATATAACTGCCGACAAAGCGATTAAGGCCCTAGACCAACGCTTCGGAGACCCCTTCCAAAAGAAGACGGCCTGTAAGTAACTAGACAAGATTAACCAAAACCGGCTAACGTTTGAGGAATTCTACAGACTGTTTAGGAAATATACTATCAGAGCTAAAGTGTCCGAAGATAAGCAGCTGCACTTACTAAGGCAGAAGATAAACCCTAAACTGGCCAGAGCTATAGCTTTAGTAGAAGACGAAGACCTCGAAAGCTTCGTGCACTAAGCGAGAGTCACCGCTAGAAACCTGAATGCGTACGGAAAATCGGCAGCACGCAAATCGATTCGGAAGTTGTCGTTGGCGCCTTTAGCGCGAACCCCTGCTCCTTTCCGACGAGGCCCCTAGCAGCTAGCTTATTTACTGCGTTCGCAGTTCGTCCCTACTTGCTACGCGTGCGGAAAGCCTAGTTATATTGCTACTAGATGCCAACCAACGAATTAGCAGAAGCAGGAATACCGTGCTACAAAGCTATCGCTACAGAGGAAGACTATCTAAGCTATTAAGCCGGCGCCGAACGACACTGACAGTGTAGACAGTAGAGTGCTATTAAGGATCTTAGTAAAAGACTAGCTAGACGGATAGGCCCCCTACCTAGTATAAACAATAGGGCACCGCTGCGAACTGCATCGCTAGAAGAAGAAGGGAGCATTAACAGTTGTAGCGATCCGCTCTTAGCGGCGGTAGAAGTAAATAAAGAGACTGCTATTATCCTTCTAATTACTGTCTATCCCCTTAACGGCTTATATCGCCCCCTTGAGCTAAAAGCCTTTATCGACACAGGAGCTCTTATCGGCGCAGCGATTCACTATCGACTAGTTTAGAAGCTAACGAATAGATACAGTTATCTAGTAGAACTAGCGTCGCTAACGCGAATTTCGGCTTATAACGGAGAAGACACGGAGAGCATTACGCACTACATGCCGCTAAAGACTACCCTTGCCGGCCGAACGACTAAAGCAACGTTCCGAATTATAGATATCGGATGGTTTAACATTATTATAGGGCAGAAATAGATAAAGAACTAGGAAGTCGTTATTAACGTAGGTAAAGGCACACTCGGATTCAAAACCCAGCACAGCGGCACCGCCGCCGTTGAATTGGTTACTGTCGTCGCTGCGAAACCAAACGTTGCAGCTATTAACGCGGTTCCGACTAACTGTTCTGATCCCTTAGATACTGTCGGAATAATAAGCTCGGAAGCTCTAACGACTCTCGCAAAGTCGCCAGAGAATAAGATTTACGCTATCTCGATAAAAGACATCGAAGATTACCAGATAATTATAGCGGAAGAAGAAATAGACCCGCTAGAGGTATTACTAAAGGAACTCTATAGCTATACAGACGTGTTCTTAAAAGCCGACTCTAACCTCCTGCTGCTCTACCGACCGGAATATAATAACAAGATCTGGTTGAAAGAAGGAGCCGCGTTGCCGAGAACCAAACCCCTAAGACGATTATCTCCAGCCGAGCTAGACTAAGTAGAAGTGTTTGTTTAAGAAAACCTAGCAAAGAAGTTTATTACGCTAAGCTCTGCCGAGTATGCGTTACCGATCCTGGTCGTACAGAAACCTAGAGGTAGTCTCCGACTGTGCGTAGACTACCGAGGCCTTAATAAGGACACTAAGAGAGATGTTTACCCACTGCCGCTAATCGATAAGACTATACAACGAGTAGCGAAAGCTAAGTGGTTTAGCAAGCTGGACATTCGCTAAGCGTTCTACTAACTAAGGAACGAGGAAGGGCAGACGGAAGACCTTACGACATTCGCTACGCGTATAGGCAACTTTAAGTAGTTGGTTATGCCTTTCGGACTTACTAACGCACTAGCGGTATAGCAGCGTTTTATAAATCACACCTTTATAGACATGCTAGAGCAGTTCGTATCTATTTACTTGGACGACATCCTTATCTATACCAATAGAACAAGAGAGCAGCATACGGACTACATCGAGAGAGTGTTAACTAGGCTCTGCGAAGTCGGATTAAACGCAGATACGAAGAAGAGCGAGTTCTATTAGACCGAAGTTAAATATATTAGTCTTATTATTAGAAGAGAAGGAATTCGGATAGACCCTTTAAAGGTCGCTGCCGTAGCGGAATAGAAGCAGCCGAAGTCTGGAAACACTACTT
Source organism: Pseudocercospora ulei (assembly GCA_016165855.1). Lineage (NCBI taxonomy): Eukaryota > Fungi > Ascomycota > Dothideomycetes > Mycosphaerellales > Mycosphaerellaceae > Pseudocercospora > Pseudocercospora ulei. The sequence continues at coordinate 5,401,053 of JACWNB010000003.1, forward strand.
AAGTTAGAGCTTTTCTCGGATTCTGCAGTTACTACTGTCGATTTATTAAGGACTTTAGCAAGATAGCAAGACTGCTAAATAAGGCATTAAAGAAGGAGGCCGCTGGCCTATAGAACGAGAAGTGCACAGAGGCTTTCAACTAACTAAAAGAAGCGATAGCCTTAGCGCTCGTACTAGCGCACTTCCGGCCGGGAAAGACAATCTACCTAGAAACGGACGCTTCCGACACAGTAACAGCGGGGGTCCTTTCTTAATACGACGACAACGATAAGACCCTCCATCCGGTAGCCTTCTTTAGCAAGTCTATAAATAAGGCTAAGCGGAACTACGCTATTTACGACAAGGAGCTGTTAGCTATTATCCGAGCTTTCGAGGAGTAGAAGCCGGAGCTTATAGCCGGAAAGAGCACGGTTCGGGTCCTTACGGACTATTAGTCGTTAACCTACTTTATAAGGACGCAGAAGCTCTCGCGCCGCCAAGCTTGGTAGGCCGCCTATTTATCCGGGTTCGACTTTAAGATTACTTATTAACCAGGAGCTTAAAATAGAAAGGCTAACGCACTAACAAGAAGAGAGGGGAAGACTAGCTACGCAAAAGAAGATCCGAACATGTTCTAGAAGGTGTTAACCGAGCGGATAGTAGACGCTAAGGTGTTAAAAGAAGTAGGGGTCTGCGCGATAGAACCAGCGACCGAGGAAGAGACGCTCTACGAGAAGGTAGAGCAGCTTAACTAAACAAAAGCTTAGTAAAACCGGTTTAGGGAAGCTAATAGTTCTAGAAGAACTAATTACAGAGGTTATTTAGCTAGTCTATAGTTCTAAGGATGTTGGCTACGCTAGCACAAAGAAGACGATAGAAGCCGTAAGGACGGTCTACTAGTTTCTGCGGATCTTCGAGCGGATTTACCGGTTTATTGCCAAATGTTATATATGTCGAGCTGCGAAGCCGCGCTACAGCCTTCCGGCCGGTCTACTAAAGCTACTTCCGATCCCTAAGAAACCGTAGCGGCACATTACGATAGATTTCGTAACTGGCCTGCCGGATTCCGATAGATACAATGCCACCCTTAACGTAGTGGATCGGTTAAGCAAAGAACGCTACTTTATCCCCTGTCGAGCGAAAGATAAAGGCACTACTGCAGAAGAAACATCGAGGATGCTGATTTAGCATATATAGAAGCACTATAGCCTGCCGGACACTATTACTACGGATAGGGGCCCTTAATTCACTGCTAATATATAGAAAGCTATTAACTAAGTTCTCGGAATTCGCAGAAAGCTTAGCACAGCCGCTTACTCTTAGACCGACAGTTAGTCTAAAGTAGCTAACTATAAGATAGAGAAATATCTACGAATCTTCTGCAGCTATTATTAAGGAGAGTAGGTTAAGGTATTGCCGATAGCCGAATTCTGCGCTAATTCGGCACATTCCGAGGCTACCTTACTAGCGCTCTTCGAGATAACTTATAGCTATCTTCCGAGAATAAGCTTTCAACCGCTAGACGAACCTAGCTCTTCGGAATCTTCTACCGCTCCTTCGTCAAAGAGAGTCGCCGCCGCCGCATTCGAAGCGCTCAAATCTTAGATAGAAGAAGCGATCTATATAGCGAAAGAGGCGATAGAATCGGCTTAGAAGAAGATAGTAACTCGAGCTAATAGAAAGCGGTTACCAATAGAATATGAAGAAGGCCAAAAGGTATAGCTTAACACGCAGAACCTAAGGCTAAAAGGCAACGCCAAGCTTAACCCCTACTACGCAGGTCCGTTTAAGATAGTGGAAAAGAGGTCGCCGGTAACTTATCTGCTCAAGCTACCGAAGTCGTTCCAAATCTACGATGTTTTCTATTCGGATCTGCTAAGTCTAGACCCTAAAGACGGCCTTCTAGAACAGGGGTTTGCTGAACCCCTACCAATAGAGATAGATAGTAAAGAAGAAGAGTAGGAGGTAGAAGATGTAGTAGATATAAGAAAGTTAAGAGGGTCTATCGAAGCAAGGATCTTATAGAAGGGATAGCCGGAAGAATATAAATAGTATCTAGTCGAGAATCTTCGAAATTCGGCGGAGCTGTTGAGAGAGTTTTACGTCCGGAATCCAAAGAAGCCGAGGCCTAAGTAGCTCTAAAGTTAATAGCTCTAGAAGAGATAGAAGAAGAAGAAAGGCCGCGTCCGCCCTATTAGTAGGAAAACCGATAGAAACGATCGCATTGACGCGCTTAGCTGAGGTCCTCGGCTCTACTACCACTATAGCCAGCTTTGCCGGCTAGATAATAACAGTAAAGTCGAGGACGGCGCCACCGCTTCGACACGACAGTCGCCGACGCCGCCCTAAACAAGAAAGGCTCGCGGCCGATCGATTTCGTAGATGGCGCTGGCGACGGCGGCTTTGCACTAGCGCTTAAGGCCTTAGTAGAGAAGAAAAAGAAGAAGAAGAGATAGCGCGGTACAGAGGGATCTATATAGACCCTCTGCAGCGGCGTACAGGCTAGCTACGCTGCAGCTCAGATAGCTGCTAGCTTAGATCGGATAGCTCCGATTAGATAGACGCTAAATAAAGGACTTTAGATAGCGACAATGTAAGAAGAAAGAAGAATACGAAAGAGCGGCATTTTCAGGGTAGAAGAAACAATAAGGTAACGTAGATTTTAAGAAGGATTTTGGCAGAAGAAGCTACGAATCGGACGGAGGAAGAAGACAAAGAAGCAGAAAAAGAAGAAAAGAAGGACGAATTAAAAAAAAAGAAGAAAAGAGAGAAGAAGAAGAGGCAGAAAGGATAAGTAAGCGGTCGAGGACAACCGCTAATAGGGGAGGGGGGTAGTGTTGCGGCGGCAGAAAGGTGTAGGACTAAGTAATAGGGTGGACCCTTGGAATTTCGGCTCGGCCCTTCTGGACCGAGCTAGGCCTTAGCGCACCCACCCCTAAAGCCTTTACCTACCGTTGTATAGATTCTTTTCCCTCCTTAGTTCGAGATATAGTTATTAAAACAGCCGTATTGAATTACATCTGCGTGCTCGGATTATAGGGGACAGCCTGCTACTGCAAGGGTAACGACTGCGGCAGCCTAACCCGAGACCTAAGAGTTTCTCTTAGACGACAACGAGTCGGGAAAAGAGTAGCCTCTGAGCAAAGGCTCGGCCAGAGGTATATACGAGATAGATTGCTAAATTAAAGCACTACTTAGCTATCTTTTAAGAGCATCTATATAACGACTACACTGTTTATTGTACGACCTACGCTAAACAGGACCGCCCCTATACGAACCCTAATCGACATAGGGTGTTCGATATACAGAGTTACTAGCAAAAGCTTTGTATAGAGACACTACACTTAGACCACTCCCACTGTATCTATATATATACTAGGCATTACTAGACGAGGACCGGACATTACCTATATAGTAAAAGTAACAATTAAGCTGCAAGGACACTACGAGCAAGACTTATACCTTTACGTTATACAAGACAAGTTAGGGTACGACCTAATTATAGATAGAGCGCTAGCAGGGTAATCCGGGCACGCAGATATAACTTAATACGGCCTTTTTAATAACTATATCTTAAACTAAGGAGGGAAAGGAATCTATGTAGTAGTAGGTAAGAGCTTTAGGGGTGGTGTGCCAAGGCCCGGCTTGGTCCAGAAGGGCCGAGCCGAAATTCCAAGAATCTACCCTATTACTTAGTCCTACCCCTTTATGTTACTGCAACACTACTCCCCTCCCTTACTAGCAGTCGCCTTCGACCGCTTACTTATCCATCTGTCTCTCTCTCTCTTTTTTTCTTTTTTTTTATATCGTCGCTATCTGACGTCTTTACCTCGCGTCTATCTAATCGGAAGGGCTATCTAATTGGAGCCAGCGGTTACCTAAGTTGCAGCGTAGCCGGTCCGTGCTCCGCCGTAGAGGTCTATATAGCTCTACCCGCGGCTCGCTATCTTCTCCTCCTTTTTCTTCTCTACTATAGCCTTTAGCGCTACTGCGAGGCTGTTTTGATAGCTTCGGCTTTGTTCTTTGTTATTATTATCCTTCCGGCCGAGTCAGCAGATAGCGGTAACGGAGAGCAAAGACGGTCACAAAGCGCGCCGACGCGGTGGCGCCGTCCTCGGCATTACCGCTATTATCCACCGGTCCTAGCTAGCGGTAGTAGCAGTAGAGCCCAAGACACCGGCTAGCGGATTCTACGATCGTTTCTACCGGCTTCCGCACTAATAGACCGGACGCTTCTTCTTTATCAACTTTCGAGCCACTTAGGCCTCTGCTTTCTCGGGTTTCGAGCGTAAAATTCTCTTAGCAGTTCCGCCGAATCTTGGAGATTCTCGACCGGATACTATTTATAGTCTTCTGGCTATCCTTTCTACGAGATCCTTGCTTCGACGGACCCTCTTATCTTTCTTATATCTACTATATCTTCTACCTCCTATTCTTCTTCTTTACCGTCTATCTCGACCGGCAGGGGTTTAGTGAACCCCTGTTCCGGAAGGCCGTCTTTAGGGTCCAAGCTTAGCAGATCCGAATAAAAGACATTGTAGATCTGGAAAGATTTCGGCAGCTGGAGCCGGTAGGTTACCGGCGACCTCTTTTCCACTATCTTGAACGGACCCGCGTAGCAGGGGTTGAGCTTGGCGTTGCCTTTTAGCCTCAGGTTCCGCGTGTTAAGCTATACCTTTTGGCCTTCTTTGAATTCTATTAGTAACCGCTTTCTATTAGCTCGAGTTACTAACTTCTTCTAAGCCGATTCTATAGCCTCTTTCGCTACCTTAATTGCTTCTTCTATCTGAGATCGGAGAGCTTCTGCCGCGGCGGCGGCAACTCTCTTCGACGAAGTGATAGTATAAGGTTTCGAAGGGCTGGGCTCGTCTAGTAGTTAGAAGCTTATTCTCGGAAGATAACTGTAGGTTATCTCGAACGGCGCTAGCGAGGTGGCTTCCGATCGTGCTAAATTAGCGCAGAATTCGGCTATCGGCAACACCTTAACCTACTTAGCTTAATAATAACTGCAGAAGATTCGTAGATATTTCTCTATCTCGCAGTTAGCTACTTCTAACTGACTGTCGGTTTAAGGGTAAGCGGCTGTGCTGAGCTTTCCCCGAATTCCGAGAGCTTGGTTAATAGCCTTCTATATATTAGCGGTAAATTGAGGGCCCCTATCCGTAGTAATAGTGTCCGGCAGGCCGTGGTGCTTCTACACGTGCTGTATTAGCATTCTCGCCGTTTCTTCCGCAGTAGTTCCTTTATCCTTAGCTCTGCAGAGGATAAAGTAGCGCTCCTTGCTTAGTCGATCTACTACGTTAAGCATAGCATTATATCTATCGGAAGCCAGCAGGCTGGTTACGAAATCTATCGTAATGTGCTGCTACGGTTTCTTAGGGATCGGAAGTGGCTTTAGCAGACCGGCCGGAAGGCCGTAACGTAGCTTCGCGGCTCGGCACACGTAACAGTTAGCGATAAACTGGTAGATCCGCTCGAAAATTCGCGGAAACCAGTAGGTCGTCCTTACAGCTTCTATCGTCTTTTTCGAGCCTGCATAGCCGACGTCTTTAGAGCTATAAACCAGCTAGATAACCTCTGTAATTAGTTCTTCTAGAACGATCAACTTCCCTAAGCTGGTTTTGCCGAGTTTCTGCTGCTAATTAAGCCGTTCCACTCTCTCGTAGAGCGTCTCTTCTTCGGTCGGTGGTTCTATCGAGCTGATCTCTGCCTCTCTTAACACCTCGGCGTCTACTATCCGTTCGGTTAACACCTTCTAGAACATGTTCGGATCTTCCTTCGCGCAGCTAGTCTTCCCTTCTCTTCTCGTTAGTGCATTAGCCTTTCTATTCTAAGCTCCAGGTCGGTAAGTGATTTTGAAGTCGAATCGAGACAAGTGGGCAGCCTACCGAGCTTGGCGCTGCGATAGCTTCTGCGTCTTTATAAAGTAGGTAAGTAACTAGTAATCTGTAAGGACCTAGACTATGCTCTTTCTAGCTATAAGCTCCGGCTTCCACTCTTTAAACGCCTGTATAATAGCCAACAGTTCTTTATCGTAGATAGCGTAGTTCCGCTTAGCATTATTTATAGACTTGCTAAAGAAAGCTACCGGATAGAGGGTCTCGTCGTCGTTAGCGTATTAAGAAAGGACCCCTGCTGTTACTGTGTCGGAAGCGTCCGTTTCTATATAGATTGTCTTTTCCGGTCGGAAGTGTGCCAGCACTGGCGCTAAGGCCACCGCCTCTCTTAGCCGATTAAAAGCTTCCGTGCACCTCTTATTCTATAGGCTAGCGGCCTCTTTTTTTAGTACTTCGTTCAGGGGTCTCGCTATCTTGCTAAAGTCCTTAATAAACCGTCGATAGTAGCTGCAGAATCCGAGAAACGCTCTGATTTGCGTAGTGTTTCCGGATTTCGGCTGCTTCCACTCCGTGACCGCGGCGACTTTTAAGTGGTCTATCCGAATCTATTCTCTTCTAACGATAAGACCGAAGTATTTGACTTCGGTCTGGTAGAACTCGCTCTTCTTCGTGTCTGCGTTTAAGCCAACCTCGTAGAGCCTAGTTAACACTTTCTTAATATAGTCCGTATATTGCTCTCTCGTTCCTTTAGTGTAAATAAGGGTGTCGTCTAAGTAGATAGACACGAACCGTTCTAGCATGTCTATAAAGGTGTAGTTTATAAAGCGTTGCTACACTGCCGGTGCGTTAGTAAGTCCGAAAGGCATTACCAACTACTTGAAATTGCCTATGGGCGTAGCAAATGTCGTAAGATCTTCCGTTTGTCCTTCTTCGTTTCTTAGTCGATAGAAAGCTTGTTGAATATCCAACTTGCTAAACCACTTAGCCTTCGCTACCCTCTGTATAGTCTTATTGATTAGAGGCAGCGGATACACGTCTCTCTTAGTAACCTTATTAAGGCCTCTGTAATCTACGCACAGTCGGAGGCCACCTCCGGGTTTCCTTACGAAAAGAATCGGCGCCGCATATTCGGCTAAGCTTAGAGTAATAAACTTCTTTGCGAGATTCTCTCAAACAAACACTTCTACCTAGTCCAGCTCGGCTAGCGATAAGCGTCTTAGGGGTTTGGTTCTCGGCAACACGGCTCCTTCTTTTAACCGGATCTTGTTGTTATATTCCGGTCGGTAGAGCGGCAACAGGTTGGAGTCAGCCCTCGAGAACACGTTAGCGTAGCCGTAGAGTTCCCTTAGTAACACCTCTAGCAGATTCACTTCTTCTTCCGCTATTATCTTCTGGTAGTCTTCGATGTCTTTTATCGAGATAGCGTAAATCTTATTGTCTGGCGACCTCGCAAGGGTCATTAAGGCTTCCGAGCTTATTATTCCGATCGTGTCTAGAGGGCCGGACCGATCCTTCGGAACCGCCTCGATAGTCGTAACGTTCGGTTTGGCAGCGACGACGGTCTGCTAGTCTTTGAATTTAAGGATGCCTTCGCCTACGTTAATAACTGCTTTCTGGTTCTTTATCTATTTCTGCCCTATAATAATGTTAAACCTTCCGATATCTATAATTCAGAACGTCGCTTTAGTATTGCGACCAGCCAAGGTAGTCTTCAATAGCATATAATGCGTAACACTCTCTGTGTCTTGTCCGTTGTATGCCGAAATCCGTGTCGGCAACGCTAGCTCCACTGGGTAACTATATCCTTTTATCAGTTTCTGAACTAATTAATAGTGGATCGCAGCTCCGATGAGAGCTCCTATGTTAATAAAAGCTCTTAGCTAAAGTGGTCTGCTTAAGCTATTAAGGGGGTAGACAGTGATTGGAAGGATAATAACTGTTTCCGTATTCACTTCCACCGCTGCTAAAAGCGGGTCGCTGCAGCTGTTAATACTTCCTTCTTCCGGCGACGCGGTTCTTGTCAGTGCCCTATTGTCTATGCTGGATAGGGGGCCTATCTGTCCAGCTGGTCTTTTCCTAGGATTCTTAGTAGCACTCTACCGTCTACACTATCGGTGTCGTTCAGAGCCGGCTCGATAGCTTATATAGTCTTTCTTAGTGGCTGCGGCTGCGGCTGCTTCGTAACACGATACTCCTGCTTCTGCTTATCCGATGCTTGGCATCTCGTAGCAATGTGGCCAGGCTTTCTACACGCGTAGCAGGTAGGGACGAACGACGAACGTAGCGAATAAGATAGCTGCTGCAGCGTTCTCCTAAAAGGTGCAGGGGGTCGTGTTATTGGCACCGGCTGCTTCTAAATCGATTTACGCGACTTCGCGTAAGCGCTTAGGTTTCTCGCAGTAACTCTCGCTCAGTGTACAAAGCTCTTAAGGTCTTCGTCTTCTACAGAAGCTATAGCTGCGGCCAGTTTAGGGTTTAGCTTCTGCCTTAGTAGGTAGAGCTGCTTATCTTCCGACACTCTAGCTCTAATAGCATATTTTCTGAACAGTCCGTAAAATTCCTTGAACGTCTGCCGGTTCTGGTTGATCTTATCCAGTTGCTTACAGGCTGTCTTCTTTCGGAATGGATCTCCGAAGCGTTAATCCAGCGCTTCAATCGCTTCTTTAGCAGTTACCCCTTCTAGGTCCGCTACTAGCGAAAAAGCTTTACCTTCTAATCGCGATTCCAGGTAGGCCAATCTATCTCTAGCACTGTTTCCGGCATAGTCGCGGTCTATCTTGTTCTTTATCTTCTTCTTAAATGCCTCCTATTCTTCAGGGTCCCCGCCTCTAAACGCTGGTAGATCTAGTAGTAACGTTATTAGTGTGCCACCTTACCTATAGGCCGCTAGTAACGCAGTCTCTGCTTGTTCTTCTTAGTGCTGTAGCGGCGCCGACGACATCGCTGCTACGTCTATTTCAGCTAACTAAGCCTTTATCGCCTTTAGTTGCGCTAGCCGATTCGCCGCTTGATTTTCTAACACGTCGATAATAGTCTCTGCCGATTCTTTTTCGGCCCTTACCGCTTCGTTTTCCTCTCTTAACTGTCTGTTCTCGTCCAGGGTTCTGTAAAACAGCTTCTTAATAAGGTCTATGCCGTCGTAGACCTTCCCTACTCCGTTCTCGTTTACGTAATCTTTAAGTTCTTCAAGTGTGCAATCGTGGATCTTCTTGTATTCGGTTATTCGTTCCTTAATCTCTGCGGTCTCTTTCGCTGTAAAACCTCTAATAATGAACTTATTATTAATAACACTGGAGCGCCTACTCGCTCTGTTAGTCTTTTCTCTTCTGCTTTGGCTTCAGCCTGTAACGCCGCTCTCTACCGTTAAGAAGCTCTCTATAGCTGTCTTACGGTGCTAGTGTTTGGTTTGGTTTGGTGTTTTTGGTGCGCGTGCGTTATTCGGGTGTCCGGATGGTTTAACGGTCCCTTTCGTGCAGCGCGGAGTTGGTGTAGTGAGTGAGTTCGAGATATAATAATCCGGGCACGCAGATATGATTCAATACGGCCTTTTTAATAACTATATCTCGAACTGAGGAGGGGAAGGAATCTATGTAGTGGTAGGTAAGAGCTTTAGGGGTAGTGTGCCAAGGCCCGGCTCGGTCCGGAAGGGCCGAGCCGAAATTCCAAGGGTCCACCCTATTACTTAGTCCTATCCCTTTCTGTTACTGCAACACAGGGCAAACTCGACGTTGGACGAGGACGTCTATACCTAGCAGCGACGAAGCAGAGAATCTAAGACTAAGGACGAGCCCTGCTAAGTAACTCCTACCCTAAAGTTAACGCTGCAACTACCAACATCGAGAAGACACTAGCACCTAAGAAAGTTACAGACCCCTGCTCGAAGCTCCTACTAGAATACTTAGAATACCTTAACCTCTTTAAGCCTAAACTAGCCTTAAAACTTCCTCTACTCTAAGGAGAAGGAATTGGCTACGAGATTAAGCTCGAACCCTGTCTAGACAGAAGTCTACCTAAGGTACCGTATAGCCTATTGTACAGTATGTCCTCTAAAGAACTCCTAGTACTACGGAAGACATTGGATAACCTACTCTCTAAAGGCTTTATCTGTGCAAGTACATCCTTGGCTAGAGCTCTAGTGCTATTTGTACAGAAGGAAGGGCCGGCCGGGTTACGGTTCTATATAGACTATAGAGGCATTAACGCAATTACTAAGAAGGACTGGTACTCCCTACCCCTTATTAAAGAGACCTGCGGACGGATTAGCAAGGCAAAGTAGTTTACTAAGCTTAACGTTGTTTTGGCCTTCTACAAGATAAGGATTAAGGAAGGATGTAATTAGATAACCACTTTCTGTACGAGGTACAGCCTTTTTAACAGCTTATAACCCCCTTTAGCCTTACGAATGCGCCTGCGACCTTCTAGAGGTACATTAACAGGTCCCTATAAGGACTTCTAGACGACACCTGCTCTGCTTACCTCGACGATACCCTAGTATTTACAGACGGCACCTGCGAGGACTACGTACAAGACGTTAAGAAGGTGCTGGACCGTCTGCAACAGGCTAGATTGTACCTTGATATCGACAAATGTAAATTCAGTATATAGCGTACGAAGTACCTAGGATTTATTATCGAGGCATGGAAGAGCATTAGTATAGACAGGAAGAAAATCGACGCTATCTAACAATAGAAGCCTCCTACGGGTGTTAAGGATATACGAGAATTCCTTAGGTTTGCCAACTTCTACTGCCAGTTTATACAGAACTACTTGGAGATAGTCCGCCCCCTAGTTAAGCTAACATATAAGGACAGGCAGTTCGCGTAGACGGAGGAATGCAATAGGAGCTTTAACAAGCTAAAGAAACTCTTTATTATAGGCCTAACGCTTAATGCCTTTAAACTAGAACATACAACGAGATCAATAACTGACTCCTTAGGTTACTATATAGGAGGTATCCTCTTACAGGTAGGCCCGGACAGCCTCCTATACCTATACGCGTACTTCTCTAAGAAGAACTCCCTGGCTAAGTGCAACTACCCTATCTACAACAAGGAATTGTTAGCAGTCGTACAGTGCTACGAGGCGTAGGACAGCAAACTCCGCTTAGTTCCTAAATTCCTCGCCCTAACCAACTACAAGAATCTCGAGTATTTTACGCAACCCCGAAAACTCTCTAAGAGACATATACAATAGGCGATGTATCTAAGCCGCTTTAATATAAGACTCTAGTACTGCAAAAGAAAGGACAACAGCAGGGCCGACGCACTATCTAGACGAGACTAAGACATACTAGCAATGTACGACGACGAGCGACTGAAATTACAGACATTCTAGATGTTTAAAGAGAGCCTAGGGGAAGACACCTCCGCCTAGCAGCGATATATATATTAGGACCCTACTAGCAAGTGTAGGAAGAGGCAGTAGAAAAGGACAATACCTACTAGAAAGTCTGTATAGCGATCCAAAAAGGACAGCGGAAGCTTCCTACAGAGCTTAACCTTAAAGTCTCGGCAGCAGAGTACACAGTAAACAAGGGGAACAATCTAAGGTTTAGAAACCGGACTTAGGTCCCTATAGACGAGAAGCTCTGTACAAGCTTAATATAATAGGCATACGACTTAATAACAACTAGACACCTAGGGCGCGAGGAGACGTACAGCATTGTCGCTAGGGACTACTACTAGCTAGCGATAGCGAAGGACATTTGTAGGTTTATACAGAACTGCAATGTCTATAGACGGATAAAGTCCTAGTAGGAGCTAAAGTACAGCCTATTAAAACCCCTACTAGTACTAGACCGGCTGTAGCAGGATCTAACAATAGACTTTATTACAGACCTTCCTAAGAGCGACGGACTACGTAACATTATAGTAGTAATAGACAAGCTAACGAGGAGGGTAATACTAGAGGGAATATACTCTATTACAACTAAGGACACTGCTTAGGCATTCGTACAGACGACGTTTAGCAAGTACGGATTCCCTAGGTTAATTGTATCTAACTATAGTATACAGTTTACGAGCTAACTCTAGGCAAGGATCTCCTTATTGTTAAACGTAGAACGTCGCCTATTAACTGCTTAGCACCTGCAGACAGAAGGCGCAACAGAGAGGGTCAATTCTATACTGGAAGCGTACCTCTAGGCGTACGTTAACTATAACTAGACTGATTGGAACTGCCTTCTTCCTATAGCGGGACTAGCTGTTAACAGTCGTACAGCTAACGCTACAGGTCTGTCCCCCTTATTTATAGCCTATAGGTACGACTACTCCCTGCTCCTACCGACCCTAAGCAGCGCTACCCTACGCTCCGTACGTTCTCTTATTTAGCAGAGGGAAGCTATCGTACAGACGATTACGAACGCCTACTAATAGGCGAAAGCGAGCCTTGCTATAGGCTAACAGAATGCAGTAGAGCAGGCCAACAAAGGACGACAGGCTGTACTAAGATATAAGGTAGGTAATAAGGTATAGTTAAACTAGCGCAACATCTGTATAGACTAGCTAAGCAAGAAACTAGACTGGAAGTACCAGAAGTTTACAGTAGTCTGGCCGGTAGGGACATATTCTATATAACTTAACACCTCCCTAGGGATCTATCCGGTTTTCTATGTAGACCTTGTACAGCCAGTATATACAGACCCCCTCCTATACTAGACGACGGACGACGTATACTCCCTAGCAATTATTACTAAGGACTAGGAGGAGTACGAGGTAGAAGAAATCCTTAAGAGCCAGAAGAAGCAGAAGAGGATAGAATACCTAGTTAAGTAGATAGAGTAGGCAGAGCCTATATAGGAGCTGTACGAGACTCTCTAGGACATAGTAGCACTAGACAAGTAGGAGGAGAAACACCCTACTAGCTAGCTATAGTAACACTGTACTGTACAGGACAGGGCAGATAACAGCTAGCCCTAGGCATTAGGCAGCTGCAGGCAGGACTAGGCAGCTGCAAGAGACATTAGGCAGATGTAGGCAGGACTAGGCAGCTGCAAGAGACATTAGGCAGCTGCAGGCAAGACTAGGCAGCTACAAGAGACATTAGGCAGCTATAGGCAGGACTAGGCAGCTGCAAGAGACATTAGGCAGATGTAGGCAGGACTAGGCAGCTGCAAGAGACATTAGGCAGCTGCAGGCAAGACTAGGCAGCTACAAGAGACATTAGGCAGCTATAGGCAGGACTAGGCAGCTACAAGAGATATTAGGCAGCTGTAGGCAGGACTAGGCAGCTGCAAGAGACATTAGGCAGCTGCAGGCAAGACTAGGCAGCTACAAGAGACATTAGGCAGCTGCAGGCAGGACTAGGCAGCTGTATAGGAATATCTAGGAAGTAGGTAGAAGTAGATAGAATAGGACTAAGAAAGGATAGGAAGTAGGACGTAGGAACTGTATAAGGTTACCTAGGAACTATACAGTCCAAAGTAGCATAGGCGCCGGTTAGTAACTGTCCTGCCGTATTACTACTATAGACAACGACAGGCCCGGCTCGTCGCTATCCGAGATCTTAAAGGCAGACGGGACCGGCACGTTGTTATTATCGTCCGAAATCTTAATAACCTCCTAGTCCTTACTGTCCGACTCTAACTCGATAACTAGCGGCGCCCTAGCACCCCTACGGCCCTGCCCTAGACAGCGTATAGAGCAGTGCTGTAACCTGTCCTTCTACTTGCAGGAAGCACAGACACTGGCCTAGAACCTAGCTAGATAATATAGTGCAAACAAGCTATAGGGGGAGTTAGTGCAGGCACAGCAGGACTGGCTATAGCTAGCAATTAGGACTGAATTAACGTACGATAGGCAAGCGGTATAGAGTTAGCAGGGCGTAACATAGGTAAGGTTATGCTAGAAAGAATAGAATAGGAGCTTAGCAGCGTCCTGCTGCTACTAGGTAAAGCAGCTATAATTATTAGTTAGGAACGACATAGTATAGACAAGACTATACGAACCGGTATCGCAGGTGTCGGTCGTACTTAGCGTTCCACTCTAGGAGCTCGAAGTGTAGCGGGATCCCGGCCGGACGGGGGATAGCGACAGGGCCGGCGGCCGGAGCGTTGCTACTGCGGGATCGTATAAGTTGGTTACGAGGCATAATAGGTAGATAGGGGCCGTAGGGACGGTAATAGGTAGTTAGAAGGTAATAGATAGATAGCTAGATAGGATAGGAGATAACTGTATAGGATAGGGGAAAGTAGGGCAGCTGCAGGCACGGTTAGGTAGCTGTAGACAGCAGTAGGCAGGAACACCTAGGTAGTGAGTAGAATTGCAGCTAGCCCTCTAGCCGGTCTCCGTAACACAGCCCTATACGGACGACGACTAGACTAGCGCCAGGTACACTGCCACTGTTAGACTGTACGAGTTAGATGCTGCGAGGTTAGATAGTATGTTAAGATAAGGGATAGACGAACGAGCGTTAGGGGATAGACAGATAGGCAGGTAAAAGCTGTACGACGAGGACGACGGACCCGACACATAACTAGCTATTTGCTATATAAAGCAATAGCAAGTAAGGCAATAGTCGCCAGACGGCTTAATTGCGTACAGGTAAGAGTACCTAACGACTACCGACATTTACGAATAACCAGACAGTTAGCAACACACCTTAGCTGGAACTGTAGCAAGACGCATTAAGGGATTTCCTACCACTAACCTACAGTCCAAGCCTGCGACCGTATAAGACAGTTAACCCTACCTACGCTCGGCTACCTCCTACTGAAAAACATTGTTAATATATATAGACGACAAGCTTAATGTAGAAGACGACAGCCTATATAGGTGTTAGGGAGACCTGCACCTGCAGGATTCCCCGATACCTATATAATACGACTAACGGTCGGCAGGAGGGGTATGCCTACAGTCGGGGACGCTTTACCCCCCTGCCTTGGTTAAGCATATGTTTAAGGAGTGCTTTAAGGCACTGGAGTATACCAAGGCAGAGATAGAAGCGTACAACCAGCGCACTGCTGTTAATTGGCCCTTGCCAGACAGGCTTAGAGACATAGCAGCTTTAACGAGGAGAGAGGGGCGTATTATTAGGAGACGCCGTCCTGCCAGGTCCTGGACCTAAGCCAGCCGTTGCCCTAAGGAGTGCAACTTAGCGGCGCTAGCATAACTCGGCCTAGCCGAGTCGACGCTCCTTTCCCCCTGCACCCTGTATAGAGGAAAATCTCTGTACCTCTGTATAGGGGGGTGGGGAATTCCTGTACCCCTATACAGAAGGAAATTGCTAGCTTGCTTTATAGGTACAAATTGTACAGTAGCAGACGACGAAGGAACTGCCTATTAGTTCCTTTATGTACATACCTAGCTTTGAGTTTCTGAACCAAGATTCTTAAACCCCTAACAGGATCGGCGATGTATACTTAGCAGAGCTCGGCGTAATAAACTTCTTTGCTAAGTTTTCTTAGAAAAACACTTCTACTTAGTCCAGCTTAGCCAGCGATAGTCGCCTAAGTAGTTCAGTTCTTAGCAGCGTACCTCCTTCCTTTAGTCGAATCTCGTTATTATATTCTGGTCGGTAGAGAGGCAGGAGGTTGGAGTCCGCTTTTAAGAACACGTTAGCGTAGCGGTAGGGTTCTTTTAGTAACACTTTTAATAGATCTACTTCTTCTTCTGCTATTATCTTTCAGTAGTCTTCGATATTCTCTATTAAGATAGCATAGATCTTGTTTTCCAGTAACTTCGCAAGGGTAGTTAGGGCTTCTAAGCTTATTACTCTGATAATAGCTAGGGGCGCGGCACGGTTTTCCGGATCCGTAACAGCGGCCTTCGTTTCTGGTTTGGCAGCGGCGGTGGTAAGCGAGTTGACGGCGGCTGTGCCCTTCTGCTAGGTCTTAAACTTAATCGTGCCTTCCTCTACGTCGATAACAGCTTTCTGATTCTTTATCTTTTTTTACCCTATAATAATGTTAAGCCGTCCGAAATCTATAACTCGAAACGCCGCTTCCGTAGTGCGGCCAGCTATAGTGATCTTTAATAGTACGTAGTAAGTAACGCTCTCTATGTCTTGTCTGTTGTACGCCGAAATCCGTATCGGCGACGCTAACTCTACTAGGTAGCCGTATCCTTTCGCTAGCTTCTAGACTAATCGATAGTGGATTACTGCGCCAATAAGAGCTCCTGTATCAATAAAAGCTTTTAGCTAAAGAGGCTAATGCGAGCCCTCCAGAAGGTAGATAGTAATTAGAAGAATAATAGCAGAGTCTGTGTTTGCCTCTAGCGTAGCCGAGAGTAGGTCGTTACAGCTGTTAACGCTTTCTTCTTCCGGCGACGTAGATTGTAGTAGTGCCCTTTCGTTTATGCTAGGTAGGGGGCCTATCCGTCTAGCTAGTCTTTTCCTAGGATCCTCAATAGTACTCCGCTATCTACACTATCGGTGTCGCTTGGCGCCGGCTCTATAGCCTAGATACTCTTGCTTAGTGGCGGCGTAGGTCTCGTTGCTTAATATTCTCTCTTCTGCTAAGCGGTAGCTTAGCATCTAGTAGCAATATAACCAGGCTTTCTGTACGCGTAGCAGGTAGGGACGAATGTCGGTCGCAGTAGATAGGATAGTAGCTAGGGGCTGCGTCGAAAAGATAGAGAGGGTCAGTTTAATAGTGTAAACAGCGGCCTCTAACTCGGCTCTAGGGTCGCTAGTCTTCTATATTCGTTTACATTTCTGGCGGTAACCCTCGCTTAATCTACGAACGCTTAGAGGTCTCTAGTCCGTACAGAGACTAGAGCGTTAGCTAGCTCGGGTCTTAGCTTCTTTCTTAACAGGTGCAGTTGTTCGCTCTCTGGCACCTTTGCTCGAATCGCGTGCTTCCGGAATTGTCTATAAAACTCTTCGAATAATAGCCGGTGCTGGCTGACTTTGTCGAGTTGTTCGCAGGCCGTCTGTTTACAGAAGTGGTCGGCGAAGCGCTGATCTAAAGCTTTAATAGCTTCGTCGGCGGTCGCTCCTTCCAGGTCTGCTACTAATGTAAACGCTTTACCGGCTAGTCGCGATTTTAGGTATGCCAACCTGTCTCCTTCGCTGTTAGTAGAATAATCGCAGTTTATCTTGTTTAGCATCTTTTTTTTAAAAACTTCCTATATCTCTGGGTTTCCGCTGCTAAAGATCTATAGATTAGGCAATAACATTATCGAGACACTACCTTAACTGTAGGCGGCAGGTAAGGCGTAGTTAGTGTAGCCTTCTGCTAGCAGCGGCAGCAGCGCCAACGACGTTGGCACTGCTATATTAGCTACCTGAGCTCTTAGCCTATTTAGACAAGCTAATCGTGCTGTAGCCTAATTCTTAAGCACTTCGATAGTGGTTTCCGCCAACGCCCTCTCGGCGGCTATCGCTTCTACTTCCTCTCTTAACTGTCTATTCTCTTCTAACTTCTTATAAAACAGGGTCTTGACAAGAGCTATAGCGTCGTAGACATTCTCGATTCCGTGTTCTATTATATAGTTTTCGAGCTCGTCGGAGGTGTACTTATATAGCTTTAGGTAGTCCGTCGTGCGCTCTTTTACCTCTTAGGTCTCTTCTGCAGTAAGGCACTCGATAAGGGTCTCGGCGTTAATAATACTAGTGCGCCTATCCTTAGTTCTGTTAGTCTTTCTTCTTCTGCTACAGCTGGTAACGCTGCCTTCTGCCGCTAAGAAGCTCTCTATAGCCTTCTTACGGCGCTAGGTAGTTTGGTTTAGCTTGGGTTATAAGGTGCGCGTGCGTTATTTGGGTAACCGGCTGCGATTCAACGGGCCCCTTCGCGCAGCGCAGTGGTGTAGATAGTAAGTTCAAGATATAATAATCCGAGCGCACAGATATCATTCAATACGGCTGTTTTAATAACTATATCTCGAGCTAAAGAGGGAAAGGAATCTATGCGGCGGTAGGTAAGGGCTTTAGGAGTGGTGTGCCAAGGCCCGGCTTGGTCCGGAAGGGCCGAGCCTAAATTCCAAGGGTCTAACCTATTACTTAGTCCCACCCCTTTCTGCCGCTGTAACACTTCCGGACTAAGCCGGGCCTTGGCATACCACTCCTAAAGCCCTTACCTACCTCCGTATAGATTCTTTTCCCTCTTTAGTTCAAGATATAGTTATCAAAACAGCTGTATTAAATTATATCTGCGCGCTCGGATTAATAATATTATTAAAATGCTACCTTAACTGTAGGCAGTAGGGGAGGCAGGATCAGTATAGCCTTCTAGTAGCGGCGGCGCTGCCAACGACGTTAGTGCTGCTATATTAGCTAACTAAGCTCTTAGCCTTTTTAGTTAAGCTAATCGTGCTATAGCCTAATTCTTAAGCACTTCGATAATAGTTTCCGCTATAGCCCTCTTAGCAGCTACTGCTTCTACTTCCTCTCTTAACTGTCTATTCTCTTCTTGTTGCGACGGCAGAAAGGGGTGGGACTGAGTAATCGGGTGGACCCTTGGAATTTTGGCTCGGCCCTTCTGGACCGAGCCGGGCCCTGGCACACCACCTCTAAAGCTCTCACTCACCACTATATAGAATCCTTTCCCTCCTTAGTTCGAGATATAGTCATCAAAAAGGCCGTATTAGATCATGTCTGCACGCCCGGATCACTTCTAACTTCTTATAGAACAGAGTCTCGGCGAGGCCTATAGCGTCGTAGACCTTCTCAATTCTGTGTTCTATTATATAGTTTTTGAGCTTGTTAGGGGTGTACTCGTATAGCTTTAGGTAGTTAGTCGTGCGCTGATTTACCTCTTAGGTCTCTTCCGCAGTAAGGCCCTCGATAAGGGTCTTAGTGTTAATAATACTAGTGCGCCTATCTTTAGTTCTGTTAGTCTTTCTTCTTCTGCTGTAGCCGGTAACGCTGCTGTCTGCTGTTAAGAAGCTCTCTATAGCCTTCTTACGGTGCAGGTTGGGTGTTGGGTTAAGCCTTGGATATAATAATCTGAGCACGTAGATATAATTTAATACAGCTTCTTTAATAACTATATCCAAGGCTGGAGAGGGAAGAATCTACGTATAAGCGGAGGTAGAGGTATTTAAGTATGCGCTAAGCCTGGCCCTGCCAAGCCTGGCTGCTAGCTGTCTACATCTACATCCGTATTACTACTGCCCTCCCTAACCAGCAATTGTCCTTAATCGCAATTAGCCTATTAATCGCATCGTGCCAAACCAGGTCGCAGAGGTCGCATTAACCTAGGTCGTAGAGGTCGCAGATTTAGCTTTGCTATCAGCCAATTAGGTCGCTCCAAAACAGATTGCGTTATGCCAGACTAGGTCGCATCGTGCCAAACCAGGTCGCAGAGGTCGCATCAAACCAGGTTGTAGTGGTCGCAGAGGCCTGCAGAGGTCGCAGCTGCAGAGGTTGCGGAGGTTGCGGAGGTTGCGAAAGTCGCGGAGGTCGCAGAGGTCGCGGAGGTCGTACCAAACCAGGTTGCTGTTGCATCAATCCAGGTTGCAGAGGTCGTTCCAAATCAGGTCGCACCAAGCAGGTCGCTTCTAAGCTCGCTTTTAAGCTCGCTTTTGAGCTTCAATTTCCGTGCCTTTTTGAGCCTTAATCTCGTGCCTTTTGCTGTCGCTTCGGTGCTTTAATCGATGCCTTAATTGGTGCCTTGTTAAGGTTGCAGAGGTCGTCGGGGTCGCAGAGGTCGTCTTGCAAAACGTGCTGCTAAACTGCGTCGCTTCTCGAGCTGTCGCTTCTGAAGTATATGCTTCTAAACTGTGCATATTGTCTACAGCCCTGTGTTGTCTGCAGCAGCTGTGCCTATGTTGTCCGCAGCAGCTGTACCTGCCTGCAGCAGCCCTGTGTTGTCTGTAGCTGTGCCTCTATTGTCTGCAGCAGCTATGCCTGCCTGCAGCTGTATGTTCTGCCTCTGCTTTGCCTATGTTGTTTTGCAGCTGTGCCAGCCTGCAGCAGCCCTGTGTTGTTTGTAGCAGCTCCGTGTTGTCCGCAGCAGCTGTGCCTGCCTGCAGCAGCTGTGTTGTCTAGTGCTCTGCCTAGGTGCTCTGCCTTGTGTTGTCTACAGCAGCTGTACCTGGGTGCTTTGGAGCTAGCTGTGCCTGCTTGCAGCAGCTGTGTTGTCTGCAGTGCTTTTGCCTAGGCGCTTGTACCTGGGTGCTCGTGCCCGCTTGTGTTGCCGATTGCTGAACTTCTCGATTGCTAAACTGTACTGATTGCCGGTCGTACCTAATATACTAAACTGTACTGATTACTAAACGTACTGGTGCCTCTTAGTAAGCAGATATCGCTTTGCTGCTCGTATCGCTTGTCTTGTTCCTCATTGCCGCGATTTTTAAACTGCCGGTCGTACTACCCCTGGTTGCGTTAAATATACGCTCTTCTCTGCAACGTTGCCTCGTGCTAACTGTATTGCTTGTACTGCTCGTATCGCTTGTGCTGCTGCCGGCTATAAGTATATCTTGTCCTTAATTAGGAGATGTCGCTTGTCTCGATTGCGCTGTACCTCGATTGCTGAACTTGTCGACTGGTCTCGTCCGAATAGAATAGTCTGTCAAAGACCTGAAAAAACGAATGTCGTCGCCCTAGGTCCTGCTAGGTGTGTCTCGTCGTAGTCGCTCCCGTTATAGTCGCCCTCGTCATCCTTACATCCTAAAAGCTTACGTTGTCGTCCTTGATACGGATGTGGATGTGGAGGGCTGGAAGGTGCTGGAAGGTGGCAGGCTTGGCAGGACCAGGCTTGGCACATACTCAAATACCGCACCTCCGCTTGTACGTAGATTCTTCCCTCTCCAGCCTTGGATATAGTTATCAAAGACGGGTATTGACCTAGAGTCTACCTTAGTCGGATCATTATATCCAAGGCTCAAACCCAACACCCAACCCGCACTACGCGAAAGAGCCCGTTAAATTACATCCGGGTACTCGATTAACGTACGTGCAACCAACCCAGAGTGTGTACTGTATATATACGAAGGAGGCCGTTAATTTATATCCGGTTACTTAATTGTACATGTGCATACTACTCTATCCCTCCCCTAATCGAGAAGAGTTTTGAAGAGAGAGGTCCATTACAGAGGACATCGAGAAGAAGAGTTTTAGGGAAGAGAGGTGCCCCTATCGAGAAGAAGAAGAGTTTTAGGGAAGAGAGGTGCCCCTATCGAGAAGAAGAGAGAGTTTTGAAGAGAGTGCCTACGCGAGCAGATTGCGAGTTTTGAAGAAGAGCGAGAGCGACGAGAGAGCGACGAGAACGAGAGCGACGAGAACGAGAGCGACGAGAAGGTCGAGAAGAACGAGAAGGTCGAGAAGGACGATATAGGAGCGACGAGGAGCGAGAGCAAGGAGTAAGAGCATAGAGCGAGAGCGATGACGACGACAAGACGCACCTAGCAGGACCTAGAGCAACGACATTCGTTTTTTCGGGTCTTTGACAGACCATTCTATTCGGACAAGGCCTATCGAGACAGTTCAGCAAGGCAAAGCAACACTGGCCTATCGAGACGTTCAATACGACCAGAAGCAACTCGGCCAACAGACCTTTCGCAATCAAGGCGTACAGCCAGCAATCAGTACAGTTCAGCAATCGAGAAGTTCAGCAATCGAGAAGTTCAGCAATCAAGAAGTTCAGCAATCGAGAAGTTCAGCAATCGGCAACACGAGTAGCGCGAGCAACACGGATAGTTGTAGGCGACACGAGCGGCGCGACCGGCAGCCTAAGCACTAGCGAGCCCAAGCACTAGCGAGCCCAAGCACCTAGGTGCAGTTGATACAGGGCTGCTGCAGACAATACAAGGCACGAGCACCTAGGCAAGAGCACAGAGCAAGAGCACCTAGGTACAGGTACAGCAGCTACAGGCAACATACAGCTGCTACAGGCAGAGCACAATACAGCTCCAGACACAGCACCCGGCTTAGCACCTGGCTCAGCACCCGACAACACAGCTGCAGACAACACAGAGACAACATACAGCTGCTGCAGGTAGGCACAGCCCCAGAGTACAAGGCAGAGCTGCAGGCAACACAGGGCTGCTGCAGGCAGGCACAGCTACTGCAGACAACAGAGGCACAGCTGCAGGCAACACAGGTACAGACAGTGCAAGCACTGCATATTCAGAAAGGCAGCTGCAGACAACAGAGGCACAGCTGCAGACAACACACTGCTACAGACAATATAGGCACAGCAGCTGCAGACAAGGCAGAGCTACAGAGCAGGCACAGCTATAGAGACAGGGCACATAGGCAGAGCACAACACAAGCAGCAAAGCGACACGAGCAGTGCACCTAGGCAGAGCAAGTGCATAAGGCAGAGCAAGAGCACAAGGCAGAGCTACAGACAACACAGAGCTGCTGCAGACAACATAGGCAAAGCACAGGCAAGGCGACCTCTGCAGCCTCTGCAGCCCCGACGACCTCTGCAGCTCTGAGAACCTCCGCAACCTCCGAGACCTCTGCGACCGTCAAGAAGCAACTGTCCGAGAAGCGACATATGTAGGCTGTAACCTCTGCGACCTCTGGAAGCCTCTGCGCCCCCAACAACCTCGACGACCTCCGCGACCTCTAAGACCTCTGCAACTGTCGAGAAGCGACGGCTCGAGAAGCGACGCGTGTTTGCAAAGCGACCTCTGCAGCTGCGACCGCTGCGACCTCCGCGACCTCTGCGACTGTCTAAGAAGCGACACGTGTTTGCAAGACAACCTTAACGACCTCCGCACAGTCTAAGAAGCGACGGTCTGAGAAGCGACCGTCTAAGAAGCGACCATCTAAGAAGCGAGCGACGAAGCGACCGTTAAGAAGCGACACGTGTTTGCAAGGCAACCTCTACCACCTTAGCGACCCCGACTGCGACGACCTCTGCGGCAAACGACATCTGCAGCTGCGACCTCGACGACCTCTGCGAGCTCCGCGACCTCTGCGAGCTCTGCAGCAAACAAGGCAGCAAACAAGGCACCAATTAAGGCCGAAAGCGACGGCAAAAGGCACGGAAATTGAAGCTCAAAAGCGACCTCAAAAGCGACCTGTTTTGGAGCGCCCTGATTGGCGGATAGCGAAGCTGAATTTGCGACCCTAACGACCTCTGCGACCTGGTTTGGCACGACGCGACCTGGTTTGGCACGATGCGACCTGGTCTGGCTGATTGCAATTGATTAGCTAATTGCAATTAATAGATTGATTGCGATTGAGGGCAATCGCAGGTTAGGGAGGGCGGTAGTAATACGGATGTAGATGTAGAGGGCTGGAAGGTGCTGGAAGGTGGCAGGCTTGGCAGGACTAGGCTTGGCACATACTCAAATACTGCACCTCCGCTTGTACGTAGATTCTTCCCTCTCTAGCCTTGGATATAGTTATTAAAGACGGGTATTGACCTAGAGTCTACCTTAGTCGGATCAGTCCTTATATCCTAAAACCTCGCGTCGTCGTCCTTCTCGCTCTCGTTCTTCTCGTCGCTTTCGTCCTTCTTGTTACTATCGTCCTCGTCGCTCTCATTGTCCAAACCTCTCAAAACTCTCTCTTCTTAAAACTCCTTTTCTTCTCAATAGAGGCACTTCCCTTCCCTCAAACTCTTCTTCTTCTCGATAGGGGCACTTCTCTTCTTTAAAAATTCTTCTTCTTCTCAATCGGAGGAGGGTAGAGTAGTATGCATATATACGATTAAGTAACCGGATATTATTTAACGGCCTCCTTCGTATATATACAGTATATATTCTAGGTTGGTTGTACGTACATTATTTAAGTACCCGGATATAATTCGACGGGCTCTTTCGCGTAGTGCAGGTTGGGTGTTGGGTTGAGCCTTGGATATAATAATCTAAGTACGTAGATATAATTTAATACAGCTTCTTTAATAACTATATCCAAGGCTAGAGAGGGAAGAATCTACGTACAAGAGAGGTAGAGGTATTTAAACATGCGCCAAGCCTGGCTCTGCTAAGCCTGGCTGCTAGCTGTCCACATCTATATCCGTATTAGTATTAAATTATATCTACGTGCTCGGATTATGCAACTAGCAAAGTCTAAGGACAAGGATAGCAACTAGCAAAGTACTGTAAAAGTAGAGGGCTATAAGCACCTGCTCCAGCCCTCTAACCTTTCTATTCTTCTTGTTTATAGCTTGCCTTATGCATTAATCTTAGAACTACCCTTTTTAGTCTTTAGGTTTAGTTAAGTTCTCTAAGCTCTAGTCTAACTACTCCTTCTTTAGCTTAATCTAGGACATACTACAGCTACTCCCTTAACAGTTAAGGGCAACTGCTAGTAAGGGAGGGGGGTAGTGTTACAGTAGTAGAAGGGGTAGAAAGGATAGATAGTGAGGACCCCGGATTTCGGCTCGGCCCCTTCCAGGATTTAGGTTCCGGAACAGACTAAGCCAGGCCTTAGCACACTACTGCTATAAAAGGCCAATACTACTACTATAGATTCCTTCCTCTCCTTAGTTCGAGATATAGTTATTACACCTGCTGTATCAAATTATATCTACGTGCACAGATTATCTTTAGTCTTTGTAAGTTTTTATTGTGTCGAGTAGCTATTTAGCTAGTATGTTGTTCTGTAGTATTACGAGCTTAGTGTTAAATAAGGGACATTAAACAACTTAGTAGCGCGTTAAAGGCTCTTAATCTTGTCTCCCTAGTAGGCAGATAGTGTTGCAGCAGCAGAAAGGGGTGGGACTAAGTAATAGGGTAGACCCTTGGAATTTAGGCTCGGCCCTTCCAGACCGAGCCGGGTCTCGGCATACTACCCCTAAAGGCCGTACCTACCGCCGCATAGATTTCTTTCCCTCCTTAGTTCGAGATATAGTTATTAAAACAGTTGTATTGAATTATATCTGCGCACTTGGATTATTATATCTCAAACTTACTAGCTACACTACTACCGCGCTACGCGAAAGGGCCCGTCGAACTACATCTGGACGTCTAAATAACGCACGCGCACCCTATAACCTAAACCAAACTAAACAGCACTGTAATAAGGCTATAGAGAGCTTCTTAACGGCAGATAGCAGCGTTACCGGCTGCAGCGGAAGAAGAAAGACTAACAGAACCAAAGAAAGGCGCACTAGTATTATTAGCGCTGAGACCCTCATTAAGGGCCTTACTACAGAAGAGACCTAAAAGGTAAAAGAGCGTACGACTAACTACCTAAGGCTATACGAGTACACCTCCGACGAGCTCGAAAACTATATAATAGAACACGGAATCGAGAAGTTCTACGACGCTATAGCTCTTGTCGAGACCCTGTTCTATAAGAAGTTAGAAGAGAATAGGAAGTTAAGAGAGGAAGTAGAAGCAGTAGCCGCCAAGAGAGCTACAGCGGAAACTACTATTGAAGTACTTAAGAATTAGGCTGTAGTACGATTAGCTTAACTAAATAGGCTAAGAGCTTGTTATAGCGGCAGAAAGGGGTAGGACTAAGTAATAGGGTAGACCCTTGGAATTTCGGCTCGGCCCTTCCGGACTAAGCCAGGCCTTGGCACACTACCCCTAAAGGCCTTACCTACTGCCGCGTAGATTCCTTTCCCTCTTTAGTTCGAGAAATAGTTATTAAAACAGCCGTATTGAATTGTATCTACGCGCTCGGATTATTATATCTCAAACTCAACAATTACACTAACACTGCGCTGCGCGAAAGGGTCCGTTAAATCGCATCCAGTTACCCGATTAACGCACGCGTACCCACAACTACAACCAACCCAACCAGCTACTGTAAGAAGACTATAGAGGGCTTCTTAACGGCAGAAGGCGGCGTTACCGGCCGCAGCAGAAGAAGAATAACTAACAGAGCGAAAGATAGGCGCACTAGCGTTATAGACGACAAGACGGTTACCGAAGGCCTTATAGCGGAAGAGACGAATAAGGTAAAGGAGCGAATAGCTAACTACAAGGAGCTGTACGTCTTTACACCTAACGAGCTCGAGGAGCACGTAACAGAACATAGAGTTAAGAAGGTTTACGACACTATAACCTTTATTAAGAAGATGTTTTATAAGAAGTTAGAAGAGAATAGACAGTTAAGAGAGGAAGTAGAAGCGATAGCCGCCGAGAGAGCGTTAGCAGAAACTACTATTGAAGTGCTTAAGAATTAAGCCGCAGTACGATTAGCTTAACTAAATAGGCTAAGAGCTTAGCTAACTAATGTAGCAGCGCCAACGTCGTCGGCGCCGCTGCTGCTGCCAGCAGAAGGCTATACTAACTACGCCTTACCTGCCGCCTACAGTCAAGGTAGCGTCTTAATAATGTTATTGCCTAACCTACAGATCTTTAGCAGCGGAAATCCAGAGATATAATAAGTTTTGAAAAAGAAGATGCTAAACAAGATAAACTGCAATTCTTCTACTAACAGCGAAGGCAATAGGTTGGCATACCGAGAATCGCAACTAGACGGTAAAGCGTTTACATTAGTAGCAGACCTAGAAGGAGCGACTGCCGACAAAGCTATTAAACCTATAGATTAGCACTTCGCCGACTACTTCTGTAAACAGACGGCCTGCGAACAACTTAACAAAGTTAGCTAGTACCGGCTATTATTCGAAGAGTTTTCTAAACATTTCCGGAAGCACGCAATTCGAGCAAAGGTGCTAGAGAGCGAACAACTGTACCTGTTATAAAAGAAGTTAAGACCCGAGCTAGCTAACGCTCTAGTCTCTGTGCAGACTAGAGATCTCTAAGCGTTCGTAGATTAAGCGAGGGTTACCGCCAGAAATATAAACAAATATAGAAGACTCGCAACCCTAGAGCTAAGTTAGAGACCGCTGTTTACGCTATTAAACCGGCCCTCTCTATCTTTCCGACGCAGCCCCTAGCTACTATCCTATCTACTGCGATCGAAATTCGTCCCTACCTACTACGTATACAGAAGGCCTATTTACATCGCTACTAGATGCTAAGCTAGCGCTTAGCAGAAGAGAGAGTATTAAGCAACGAGACCTACGCCGCTACTAAGCAAGAGTGTCTAGGCTATAGAATCAGCGCCGAACGACACCAATAGTGTAGACGGCGGAGTACTATTAAGGATCCTAGGAAAAGACTAGCTAGACGGATAGGCCCCCTACCTAGCATAAACGAAAGGGCACTACTACGATCTACGTCGCTAGAAGAAGAAAGCATTAACAGCTGTAACGACCTACTCTTAGCTATGATCCAAGTGCGCAGATATAATTTAATACAGCTATTTTAACAACCATATCTCGAACTGAAGAGGGAAAGGAATCTATGCAGCGGTGGGTAAGGGCTTGAGGGGTAGTATACTAAGGCCCGGCTCGGTCCGGAAGGGCGGAGCCTAAATTCCAAGGGTCCACCCTATTACTTAGTCCTACCTCTTTCTACTGCTGTAACACCACTCCCCTCCCTTATTAGTGGTCGGCCTCGACTGCTTACTTATCCCTTCCGCCTCTTTTATCTCGTTCTAGCCAATTAAGTTCCCTCGTTCTTCTATCTATTTGTCTGCCTCTGCCTCTTGTTCTTCTTCTATTTGTCGTCTTTTTCTTCGTCTTCTTCTTCTTTTTCCGTCCGGTACGCGGCTTCTTCTATAAAAATTCTTCTTAAAATCGACGTTACCTCTTCCTTTCTTCTATCTTAAAGACATCGTTCTTTTGTTATCTGCTTCTTTCTCGCATCGTCGCTATCTAAAGTCGTATACTTAGCGTCTATCTAATTAGAACTATCTGATCTAAGCTAACAGCTATCCAATCTGCGCTGTAGCTAGTCTGTGCACTACTACAGAGGGCTCTATATAGGTGCGTTCGCAGTGCTCTATCTCTTCTTCTTTTTCTTTCTTACTAAGGCCTTAAGCGCTACTGCAAAGCCGGCGCTGCCGACTCTGTCTACGAAATCGATCGGCCGCGAGCCTTTCTCTTTCGTAGGCAGCGTCGACGAGCGTCGCGCCGACGGAGGTAGCACCGTCCTCGACTTTATCCTCGTTATCTATCTAGCAAAGCTATTTAGACAGCAGGGATAAAGTTAAAGACTCCAACTAAGTGCACTAACTACGATCGTTTCTACGGTCTTCGCACCAATAGCGCGGACGCGGCCTTGCTTCTTCTTCTATTGCTTCTAGAGGCCTTATTTCTAGAGCTATTTAGGTCTCGGTTTTGTCAGATTCCGGACATAGAACTCTTCTAGCAGTTCTGCCGAATTTTGTAGATTCTCGATTAAATACTATTTATAGTCTTCTAGCTACCCCTTCTATAAGATCCTCGCTTCGATAGACCCTCTTATCTTCTTTACATCTATTACATCTTCTACCTCCTACTCTTCTTCTTTACCGTCTATCTTAATTGGTAGGGGTTCGATAAACCCCTGCCCTAGAAGGCTATCTTTAGGGTCCAGGCTTAACAGGTCCGAATGGAAGACATTGTAGATCTGGAACGACCTCGGTAGCTGGAGCCGATAGGCTACTGGCGACCTCTTTTCTACTATCGTAAACGGACCTACGTAACGGGGGTTAAGCTTAGCGTTGCCTTTTAACCTTAGGTTTTGCATATTAAGCTATATCTTCTAACCTTCTGATACGGGGTGGGTTGGCCCGTGTCATTACTATGCCTTGCCAAGGTTCATATATCTGGTACACATTGGTCAAGTCACTTCCGAGTTACTTGACCAGTCCCTTTTGGCTTAAGTGTACCGCGCCGCATTACCTTCTTCAAATTCTATTAGTAACTGCCTTCTATTAGCTCGAGTTACTATCTTCGCTTAAGCCGATTCTATCGCCTCTTTTGCTATCCGGACCGACTCTTCTATCTTAGCCTTAAGCGCTTGTGCTATAGCTGCAGCGACTCTCTTTAATAAGTTAGTAGTAGAAGGTTCCGAAGAGCTGGGTCCGTCCGGTAGTTAAAAGCTATTCTGTAGAAGATAGCCGTAAGTTATCTTAAATAGCGCCAGCAAGATAGCTTCTGACAGTGCCGAGTTAGCGTAGAACTCGGCTATCGGCAATACCTTAGTCCAGTCTTCTTAATAATAACTGCAGAAGATTCGCAGATATTTTTCTATCTTACGGTTAGCTACTTCCGACTAACTTTCCGTCTAAGGGTAAGCGGCTGTACTAAGCTTTCTACGGATTCCGAGAACTTGGTTAATAGCCTTCTATACGTCGGTAGTAAATTGAGGACCCCTATCTGTAGTAATAGTGTCCGGCAGGCTATAATGCTTCTATATATACTGAATTAGCATTCTCGCAGTCTCTTCCGCAGTTGTGCCCTTATCCTTCGCTTAACAGGAGATAAAGTGGCGCTCCTTGCTTAATTGGTCTACTACGTTAAGTGTGGCATTGCATCTATTAGAGTCCGGTAGGCCAGTTACGAAATCTATCGTAATGTGCTGCTACAGCTCCTCGGGGATTGGCAGTAGCTTTAGTAGGCCGGCTAGAAGGCCGTAACGCGGCTTGGCAGCTCGACATACGTAGCAGTTAGCAATAAATCGGTGGATTCGCTCGAAGATTCGCGGAAACCAGTAGACAGTCCTTATAGCCTCTATTGTCCTCTTTGCGCTAGCGTAGCTATTATCTTTGGAACTATAGAATAGTTGGATAACTTCCGCGATTAGTTCTTCTAGAACTATTAGCTTCCCTAAACCAGTCTTGCCAAGCTTCTGTAAATAGTTAAGCTGCTCTACCTTTTCGTAAAGCGTCTCTTCCTCGGTTGCCGGCTCTACTACGCAGACCCCTACTTCTTTTAGTACTTCAATGTCTACTATCCGCTTGGTTAACACTTTCTAGAACATGTTCGGGTCTTCCTTCGCGCGACTGGTCTTCCCTTCTCTTCTCGTTAGCGCGTTAGCCTTTCCGTTTTAAGCCCCTAGTTAATAAGTAATCTTAAAGTCGAACCTAGATAAGTAGGCGGCCTACTGAGCTTGGCGACGTAAGAGCTTCTATATCTTTATAAAATAGGTCAATAACTGATGGTCGGTAAGCACTTAGACTGTGCTTTTTCTAGCTATAAGCTCCGGCTTCCACTCCTCGAAAGCTTGGATAATAGCTAACAGCTCCTTGTTGTAGATAGCGTAGTTCCGCCTAGCTTTATTTATATATTTGCTAAAGAAAGCTACCAGATAAAGGGTCTCGCCGTCGTCGTTATATTAAGAAAGGACTCCTGCGGTTACAGTGTTAGAAGCGTCCGTCTCTAGGTAGATCGTCTTTTCCGGCCAGAAGTGCGCCAACACTAGCGCCGAGGCTATAGCGGCTTTTAGCTAGTTAAAGGCCTCTGTGTCCTTCTTATTCTATAGGCCGGCCGCCTCCTTCTTTAATGCCTCGTTTAGGGGTCTTGCTATCTTGCTAAAGTCTTTTATAAAGCGGCGATAGTAGGTACAGAATCTGAGAAAAGCTCTGATCTAAGTAGTGTTTCCGGATTGCGGTTGTTTCCATTCCGCTGTAGCAGCGACCTTTAAGGAGTTTATCTAGAGGCCTTCTCTTCCGACAATAAGGCTGAGGTACTTGACTATAAGCTAATAGAACTCGCTCTTCTTCGTATCCGCGTTTGATCCGACCTCTCGGAGCCTAGTTAATACCTGCTTAATGTAGTCCGTATACTGTTCTTTCGTTCTATTAGTATAGATAAGGATGTCGTCTAGGTAGACGGACACAAACCGCTCGAGCATATCTATAAAGGTATAGTTTATAAAACGCTGCTATATAGCTAGCGCATTAGTAAGTCCGAAAGACATAACTAGCTACTTAAATTTGCCTATGTGCGTAGCGAAGGTAGTAAGGTCTTCCGTCTGTCCCTCTTCGTTCCTTAGCTGGTAGAACGCTTAGCGAATGTCCAGCTCGCTAAACTACTTAGCTTTCGCTACCCGCTGTATAGTCTTATCGATTAGCGGCAGCAGGTATACGTCTCTCTTAGTAACCTTATTAAGCCCTCGGAAGTCTACGCACAGCCGGAGACTGCCTCCAGGCCTACGGACGAAAAGGATTGGCGACGCATACTTAGCAGAGTTCGGCGTAATAAACTTCTTCGCCAGGTTTTCTCGAACAAACACTTCTACTCGATCTAGCTCGGCCGGTAATAATCGCCTTTGATCCGGGCACGCAGATATAATTTAATACGGCCTTTTTAATAACTATATCTCGAACTAAGGAGGGAAAGGAATCTATGTAGTGATAGGTAAGAGCTTTAGGGGTGGTAAGTCGAGACCCAGCTCGGTCCGGAAGGGCCGAGCCGAAATTCCAAGGGTCCACTCTATTACTCAGTTTTACCCCTTTCTACTGCCGCAACACCACTCCCCTCCCTTACTAGCGGTCGACCTCGACCGCTTACTTATCTATCTGTCTCTCTTTTTTTTTTATATTATTACTATCTGACGTCTTTACTTAGCGTCTATCTGATCGGAAGAGCTATCTGATCGGATCCGGCGGTTACCTAAGCTGCGTCGTGGCCGGTCTGTGCTCCGCTGCGGAGGTCTATATAGATCCGTCCGCAGCGCCTTTTCTTCTTCTTTTTCTTTCTCTACTAAAGACCTTACCTATCGTAGGGCCGGCGGCGCCGACGCCGCTTTATTTGTTTAGGGCGGCGTCGTAGACCGTCGCGTCGAACCGGCGGTGGGTAGTGGCCGCATCGAAGGCTCTAGCGAAGCTATTGCTACGATCGTCTTTATTAGCTTCTACACTAATAAAGCAGACGCGGATTTTCTTCTTCTTCCATAACTATCAGCTTTAGAGCCACTTAGGCTTCGGCTTCCTCGTGTTTCGAACGTAAAATTCTCTTAGCAGCTCCGCCAAATTTCGGAGATTCTCGACCGGATACTATTTATAGTCTTCTAGCTATCCTTTCTATAAGATCCTCGCTTTGATGGATCCTCTTAGCTTTCTTATATCTATTACATCTTCTACCTCCTATTCTTCTTCTTTACCGTCTATCTTAATTAGTAGGGGTTTAGCGAACCCCTAATCCGGAAGACCGTCTTTAGGGTCCAAACTTAGCAGATCCAAATAAAAGACATCGTAGATCCGGAACAAATTCGGTAGCTAGAGTCGATAAGTTACTAGCGACCTTTTTTCTGCGATCTTGAACAGGCCCGCGTAACGAGGGTTGAGCTTGGCGTTGCCTTTTAGCCTCAGGTTCCGCGTGTTAAGCTATACCTTTTGGCCTTCTTTGAATTCTATTTGTAACCGCTTTCTATTAGCTCGAGTTACTATCTTCTTCTGAGCCGATTCTATCGCCTCTTTCGCTACCATAATCGCTTCTTCTATCTGAGATCGGAGCGCTTCTGCCGCCGCGGTAGCGACTCTCTTTAACGAAGTGTCGGTAGGAGATTCCGAAGAGCTGGATTCGTTTAGCGGTTGGAAGCTTATCCTTAGAAGATAACTATAGGTTATCTCAAACGGCGCCAGCAAGGTAGCTTCTAATCGTGCTGAATTGGCGCAGAATTCGGCTATCGGCAATACCTTAACCTACTCTGCTTAATAATAACTGTAGAAGATTCGTAGATCTTTCTCTATCTCGCGGTTAGCTACCTCTGACTAACTATCGGTTTAAGAGTAAGCGGCCGTGCTGAGCTTTCCGCGAATTCTGAGAGCATAGTTGATAGCCTTCTATACGTCGGCGGTGAATTGAGGACCCCTATCAGTAGTAATCGTGTCCGGCAGGCCGTGGTGTTTCTATACGTACTGAATCAGCATTCTTACTATCTCTTCCGCAGTAGTTCCTTTATCCTTCGCTTAGCAGGGAATAAAGTGGCGCTCTTTGCTTAGTCGATCTACTACGTTAAGCGTAGCATTATATCTATCGGAATCCGGCAAGCTAGTTACGAAATCCATCGTAATGTGCTGCTACAGTTTCTCGGAGATTGGAAGTGGCTTTAACAGACCGGCTGGAAGGCCGTAACGTAGCTTCGCAGCTCGGCACACGTAGCAGTTAGCGATAAACCGGTAGATCTGCTCAAAGATTTGCGGAAACCAGTAGGTCGTCCTTACAGCTTCTATCGTCTTCTTCGAGCCTGCGTAACCAACGTCTTTGGAACCGTAGACCGACTAGATAACCTCTGTGATCAGTTCTTCTAGAACTATTAGCTTCCCTAAGCCGGTTTTGCCGAGCTTCTACTGCTAGTTAAGCCGTTCTACTTTCTTGTAGAGCGTCTCTTCCTTAGTTAGCAGCTCTATCGCACAGATCCCTACCTCTTTCAACACCTTAGCGTCTACTATCCGTTCGGTTAACACCTTCTGAAACATGTTCAGATCTTCTTTCGCGCAGCTAGTCTTTCCTTCTCTTCTCGTTAGTATATTAGCCTTTCCATTTTAAGCTCCAGGTTAATAGGTAATCTTAAAGTCAAATCCGGATAAGTAGGCGGCCTACCGGGCCTGGCGACGTAATAGCTTCTGCGTCTTTATAAAGTAGGTGAGCGACTAGTAGTCTGTAAGGACCTGGACTGTGCTCTTTCTAGCTATAAGCTCCGGCTTCCACTCTTCGAACGCCTGTATAATAGCTAAAAGTTCTTTATCGTAGATAGCGTAGTTCCGTTCGGCCTTAGTTATAGACTTGCTAAAGAAGGCTACCGGATAGAGGGTCTCTCCGTTGTTAGCATATTGAGCAAGGACCCCTGCTGTTACTGTGTCGGAAGCGTCCGTTTCTACGTAGATCGTCTTTTCTGGTCGGAAGTGCGCTAGCACTAGCGCCGAGGCCACTGCGTCTTTTAGTCGATTGAAAGCCTCTATGCACTTCTTATTCTATAGGCCAGCGGCCTCCTTCTTTAACGCTTCGTTTAGGGGTCTCGCTATCTTGCTAAAGTCCTTAATAAACTGTTAATAGTAGCTGCAGAATCTGAGAAACGCTCTGATCTGTATAGTGTTTCCAGATTTCGGCTGCTTCTATTCCGCTACAGCGGCGACCTTAGAGGGGTCTATCCAAATTCCTTCTCTTCTGACAATAAGACCTAGATATTTAACTTCGGTCTAATAGAACTCGCTCTTCTTCGTATCCGCGTTTAGTCCGACCTTGCGAAGTCTCCTTAGCACCCTCTTAATGTGGTCCGTATGTTGCTCTCTCGTTCTTTTGGTGTAGATAAGGATGTCGTCCAAGTAGACGGACACGAACCGTTCTAGCATGTCTATAAAGGTGTAGTTTATAAAGCGTTGCTATACCGCCGGCGCGTTGGTAAGTCCGAAAGGCATTACCAACTACTTGAAATTGCCTATGCGCGTAGCGAATGTCGTAAGATCTTCGGTTTGTCCTTCCTCGTTCCTTAGTCGGTAGAACGCTTAGCGAATATCTAGCTTGCTAAACCACTTAGCCTTAGCTACTCGTTATATAGTCTCGTCTATTAGCGGCAGCGGATACACATCTCTCTTAGTAACCTTATTAAGGCCTCGGTAATCTACGCACAGTCGGAGGCTACCTCCGGGCTTTCGTACGAAAAGAATTGGCGACGTATACTCAGCTAAGCTTGGCATAATAAACTTCTTCGCTAAGTTTTCTCTAACAAACACTTCTACCTATTCCAGCTCTGCTGGCGATAGTCTTCTTAAGGGCTCGGTTCTTAGCAGTGTAGCTCCTTCTTTTAGCCGGATCTTGTTGTTATATTCCGGTCGGTAGAGCGGCAAGAGATTGGAGTCGGCTTTTGAGAATACGTTAGTATAGCTGTAGAGCTCTTTTAGTAACGCCTCTGGCGGATCTACTTCTTCTTCTGCTATTATCTTCCCATAGTCTTCAATTTCTTTTATTAAGATAGGGAAAATTTATTGTCCAGCGACCTCGCGAGGGTCGTTAAAGCTTCCGAGCTTATTATTCCGATTGTGTCTAGAGGGTCGAACCGCTCTATCGGAACCGCTTCGATAGTCGTAACATTTAGTTTCGCGACTACGACGGTGACCGATTCGGCGGCGACTCCGCTCTGCTGGTTTTTGAATCCGAGGGTGCCTTTACCTACGTCAATAACGGCTTTCTGGTTCTTTATCTATTTCTGCCCTATAATAATGTCGAACCTTCCGATATCTATAATTCGGAACGTCGCTTTCGTAGTGCGACCAGCCAGGGTAGTCTTTAATAGCATATAATGCGTAACACTCTTGGTGTCTTGTCCGCTGTACGCCGAAATTCTCGTCGGCGACGCTAATTCTACCGGATAGCCGTATCCCTTTATCAGCTTCTGAACCAACCGATAGTGGATCGCTGCTCTAATGAGAGCTCCGGTATCGATAAAAGCTTTTAGCTAGAGCGGTAGGCGTAACTTCTTAACGGGGTGGATTGTAATAGGAAGGATAATAGCAGTTTCCGTGTTCACTTCTACTGCTGCTAAGAGCGGATCGCTGCAGCTGTTAATACTTCCTTCTTCCGGCGACGTAGTTCGTGCCAGTGCGCTATTGTCTATACTGGATAGGGGGCCTATCCGTCCAGCTAGTCTTTTCCTAGGATTCGCAGTAGCACTCTACTATCTATACTGTCGGTGTCGTTCGGAGCCGGCTCGATAGCTTGGATAGTCTTTCTCTGCAGCTGCTTCGTAGCCCGATACTCCTGCTTCTGCTGATCCGTTGCTTGGCATCTAGTGGCGATATAGCTAGGCTTTCCGCATGCGTAGCAGGTAGGGACAAACGACGAACGCGGCAGATAAGGTGTCTGCTGGGTAGGGCCTCGGCGGAAAGGAGCAGGGGGTTGTGTTATCGGCGCCGACTGCTTCTAAATCGGTTCGCGTAGTGCCGATTTTGCGTAGGCGCTTAGGTTTCTAGCAGTGACTCTCGCTTAGTGCACGAAGCTTTTAAGGTCTTCGTCTTCTACCGACGCTATAGCTGCAGCTAGTTCAGGGTTTAGCTTCTGCCTTAGTAGGTAGAGCTGCTTATCTTCTAACACTCTGGCTCTAATTGCATATTTTCGGAACAGTCTGTAGAATTCCTTAAACGTCTGCCGGTTCTAGTTGATCTTGTCTAGCTGTTTACAGGCCGTCTTCTTTCGGAAGGGGTCTCCGAAGCGTTAATCCAGCGCTTTAATTGCTTCTTTAGCAGTTACCTCTTCTAGGTCCGCTACTAGCGAAAAAGCTTTACCTTCTAACCGCGACTCTAGGTAGGCCAATCTATCTCCTGCACTGTTTCCGGCATAGTCGCGGTCTATCTTATTCTTTATCTTCTTCTTCAATGCCTCCTAGTCTTTAGAGTCTCCTTCCCTAAACGCTGGTAGATCGGGTAGTAACGATATCGGTGTGCTACCTTGACTATAGGCCGCCGGTAACGCGGTCTCTGCTTGTTCTTCTCGGCGTAGTAGCGGCGCCGACGACGTCGCTGCCACGTCTAATTCAGCTAACTGAGCCTTTATTGCCTTTAGTTGCGCTAGCCGATTCGCCGCTTGATTTTCTAACACGTCAATAATGGTTTCTGCTAACTCCTTCTCGGCTATTACTATTTCCATTTCTTCTCTTAGTCTCCTGTTTTCTTCCGTGTTCCTATAAAACTTCTTTTCGACAAAGGTAATAATGTCGAACACCTTCTTAGCTCTATTTTCTGCTAGATACTCTTCTATTTCCTCTGGCTTGCACACGTACAGCTCGGTATAGCTCTCTATGCCCCTCTTCGCTTTATCTATCTCTTCTTCTGTAAGGCCCTTAGTGGCTATTCTATCGTCGAGGATGCTGGTACGCCTATCCCTCGGTCTGTTAGTCTTTCTCTTTCCGCTGCAGCCAGTGACGCCGCCTTCTACCGTCGAGAAGCTCTCTATAGCTGTCTTACAGTGCTGGGGGGGGTTGTTGGTTTGGTGTGTGTAGTGCGCGTGCGTTATTTGGGTGTCCAGATAGTTTAACGGTCCCTTTCGCGCAGCGCGGAGTTGGTGTAGTAAGTAAGTTTGAGATATAATAATCCGGGCATGCAGATATGATTTAATACGGCCTTTTTGATAACTATATCTCGAACTAAGGAGGGAAAGGAATCTATATAGTAATAGGTAAGAGCTTTAGGGATAGTTAGTCGAGGCCCGGCTCGGTCCGGAAGGGCCGAGCCAAAATTCCGAGGGTCCACCCCATTACTCAGTCCCACCCCTTTCTGCCGCCGCAACAGCCTTAGTAGTTTGGTTCTCGGCAGCGTAGCTCCTTCTTTTAGTCGGATCTTGTTATCGTATTCTGGTCGGTAGAGCAGTAGGATGTTGGAGTCGGCTTTCGAGAACACTTTAGCGTAACTATAGAGTTCTTTTGGTAATACCTCTAGTAGGTTTACTTCTTCTTCCGATATTATCTTTCGGTAGTCTTCGATGCCTTTTATCGATATAGCGTAGATCTCGTTCCCTAGTAGCTTCGCGAGGGTAGTTAAGGCTTCCGAACTTATAATTCTAATAGTCGCCAGAGATACGGCATAGTCGATTGGACTTTTTACAGCATTCCCGGCTTCTGGTTCGGCAGCGACAGTAGTAGCCAGGTCGACGGCAGTAGCGCCTTTCTGCTAGGTCTTAAACTTAACCGTACCTTTATCTACATCAATAACAGCTTTCTGGTTCTTTATCTATTTTTGTCCTATAATAATGTTAAATCGTCTAATGTCTATAACTCGAAACGTTGCTTCCGTAGTGCAGCGAGCGAGGATAGTGTTTAATAGAATATAATGTATAACACTCTCTATGTCTTGTCTGTTGTATGCCGAAATTTGCGTCGGCGACGCTAACTCTACTAGGTAACTGTATCCTTTCTCTAGCTTCTGAACTAGTCGATAGTGGAAATAAGGGCTCCTGTATTAATAAAAGCTTTTAACTAAAGAGGCTGGCGCGAGCCCTCTAGGGGGTAAATAGTAGTTAGAAGAATAATAGCGGAGTCCGTGTTTGCCTCTAGCGTAGCCGAGAGTGGGTCATTATAGCTATTAATACTTTCTTCTTCCAGCGATGTAGTTCGTAGTAGTGTCCTATTGTTTATACTAGGTAGGGGACCTATCCGTCTAGCTAGTCTTTCCCTATAATCCTTAATAGCACTCTGCCGTCTATACTATCGGTATTGTTAGGCGCCGATTCTGTAGCCTAGATACTCTTCCTCGGCGGCGGTGTAGGTCTCGTAGCCTAGTATTCTCGCTTCTGTTAAGCCGTCGCTTGGCACCTAGTAGCAATATAGCCAGGCTTTCTACATGCGTAGCAGGTAAGGACGAATGTCGGACGTAGCGAATAGGACGGTTGCTAGGGTCCGCGTCGGAAAGATAGAGAGGGTCGAATCGATAGTATAAACAGTGGTCGCTAACCTAGCTCTTAGGCAGCTAGTTTTCCGTATTTATTTATGTTTCTGGCCGTAACTCTTGCTTGGTCTACAAAGGCTTAGAGGTCTCTGGTTCTTACGGAGACTAGTGTATTAGCTAGTTTGGACCTTAGCTTCTTTCTTAACAGGTGTAGTTGTTTGCTCTCTAACACCTTCGCTTAGATTGCGTGCTTCCGGAATTGTCTATAAAACTCTTCGAATAACAGCCGGTTCTAACTGACTTTGTCAAGTTGTTCGCGAGCTGTCTGCTTACGGAAGTGGTCTGCGAAGCGCTGGTCTAGGGCTTCGAGAGCCTCGGCAGCAGTAGCTCCTTCCAAATCTGCTACTAGCGTAAACGCCTTACCGTCTAGCTGCGATTAAAGGTATGCCAACCTGTCCTCTTCGCTGTTGTTAGCGTAATCGCAGTTTATCTTATTTATTATCTTTATCTTAAAAACTTCCTATGTCTCTAGGTTTCCACTGCTAAAGGCCTGTAGGTTAGGCAGTAACGTTATCGAGATGCTACCTTAACTGTAGGCTGCAGGTAAGGCGTTGTCAGTGTAGCCTTCTGCCGGCGGCAGCAGCGGCGCCGACGACGTTGGCACTGCTACATTAGCTAGCTGGGTCCTTAGCGTATTCAGTTAAGCTAATCGTATCGCTGCCTAATTCTCTAGCACTTCGATAGTAGTCTCTACTAATGCCCTCTTAGCTGTTACCGTTTCTACCTTCTCTCTTAGCTATCTATTCTCTTCTATCTTCTTATAGAACATCTTCTCGATAAAGGTTATAGTGTCGTAAACCTTCTTAACCCTGTATTCCGTTAAATTCTCCTTAAGCTCGTCGGGCGTGCAGGCGTACAGCTCTTTGTAATCCGCTATTCGCTCCTTTACTTCGTTTGTCTCTTCTGCTGTAAGGCCTTCAGCGACTGCCTCTTCGTCTATAGCGCTAGTGTGCCTATCTCTCGCTCTGTTAGTCTTTCTTCTTCTGCTGCAGCCGGTAACGCCGCCTTCTACCGTCGAGAAGCTCTCTATAGCCTTTTTACAGTGCTAGTTGTGTTAGTTATAGTTGTAAGGTACGCGTGCGTTATTCGGGTGGCCGGATGCGGTTTAACGGGCCCTTTCGTGCAGCGCGGTAGTAGTGTAGATAGTGAGTTCAAGATCTAATAATCTAAGCGCACAGATATAATTCAATATAGCTGTTTTAATAACTATATCTCGAACTAAAGAGGGAACGGAATCTATACAGCGGTAGGTAAGGACTTTAGGGGTAGTGTGCTAAGGCCCGGCTTGGTCCAGAAGGGCCGAGCCGAAATTCCAAGGGTCTACCCTATTACTTAGTCCCACCCCTTTC
This sequence comes from Pseudocercospora ulei, assembly GCA_016165855.1. Classification (NCBI taxonomy): domain Eukaryota; kingdom Fungi; phylum Ascomycota; class Dothideomycetes; order Mycosphaerellales; family Mycosphaerellaceae; genus Pseudocercospora; species Pseudocercospora ulei. Next base: position 5,440,225 of record JACWNB010000003.1, read on the forward strand.
TGCTGCCGTAACAGGCTACGCTAGAGGCGAACACAGACTCCGCTATTATTCTTCCAATTACTATCTACCCTCTAGAGGGCTTACGCTAGCCTCTTTAGCTAAGAGCTTTTATTAACACAGGGGCCCTTATCTGCACGGCGATCCACTATCGATTAGTCCAGAAACTAGCAAAAGGATACAGCTACCCAGTAGAGTTAGCCTCGCTAACACGGATATTAGCGTACAATAGACAAGACATAGAGAGCGTTACTTACTACGTACCACTAAAGACTACTATAGCTGGCTGCACTACGGAAGCGGCGTTTCGAGTTATAGATATCGGACGGCTTAATATTATTATAGGGCAAAAATAGATAAAGAATCAAAAAGCCGTTATCGACGTAGAGAAAGGCACGATTAAGTTTAAGACCTAGCAGAAGGGCACGGCTGCTGTCGACTCGGTTACTACCGCCGCCGCCAAACTAGACACTAAGACTGCTGTTACGGATCCAGAAAACTGTGCCGCGCCTCTAGCTACTATTAGAATAATAAGCGTAGAAGCCCTAACTACTCTCGCAAAGTTACTAGAAAACGAGATCTACGCTATCTTGATAAAGGACATCGAAGACCACTAAAAGATAATAGCAGAAGAAGAAGTAGATCTATTAAAAGTGTTACCAAAGGAACTCTACCGCTACGCTAACGTGTTCTTAAAAGCCGATTCCAACCTCCTGCCTCTCTACTAACTAGAATATAATAACAAGATTTAACTAAAGGAAGGAGCTATACTGCCGAGAACCGAACTACTAAGGCGACTGTCGTCGGCCGAGCTAGACTAAGTAGAATTGTTTGTCCGAGAAAATTTAGCAAAGAAGTTTATTACGCCGAGCTCCGCTAAGTATGCATCGCCGATCCTTTTCGTACGGAAACCCGGAGGCGGCCTCCGGCTGTACGTAGACTATAGAGGCCTTAATAAGGTCACTAAGAGAGACGTATATCCGCTGCCGTTAATTGATAAGACTATACAGCAGGTAGCAAAAGCTAAGTAGTTTAGCAAGCTAGACATCCGCTAAGCGTTCTACTAGCTAAGGAACGAAGAAGGGTAGACGGAAGACCTTACGACATTCGCTACGCGCATAGGCAGTTTTAAATAGCTAGTTATGCCTTTCGGACTTACCAACGCACTGGCTATATAGCAACATTTTATAAACTACAGCTTTATAGACATACTGGAACGGTTCGTGTTAATCTACCTAGACGACATCCTTATCTATACCAATAGAACGAGACAACAGTATACGGACTACATCGAACAGGTGCTAACTAGGCTCCGAGAGGTCGGATTAAACGCAAGATACAAAGAAGAGTAAGTTCTATCGGTCCGAAGTCAAATACCTCGGCCTTATCGTTAGAAAGGAGGGTATCTAGATAGACCCCTTAAAGATCGCTGCTATAGCAGAGTAGAAGCAGCCGAAATCCGGAAACACTACCTAAATTAGAGCTTTTCTCAGATTCTGCAGCTACTATCCCTGCTTTATTAAGGACTTTAGCAAGATAGCAAGACCCCTAAATAAGGCATTAAAGAAGGAGGCGGCTAGCCTATAGAACAAGAAGTGCACAGAGGCCTTTAACCAATCAAAGGCCGCTGTAGCTACAGCACTAGTGCTAGCGCACTTCCGGCCGGAAAAGACGATCTACCTAAAGACGGATGCTTCCAATACAGTTACGGCAGGGGTCCTTTCTTAGTATAATCACAACGACCAAGCCCTTTATCTAGTAGCTTTCTTTAGTAAGTCTATAAACGAAGCTAAGCGGAACTACGCTATCTATAACAAGGAGTTGTTAGCTATTATCCAAGCTTTCGAGGAGTGGAAACTGGAGCTTATAGCTAGAAATAGCACGGTCTAAGTGCTTACCGACTACCAGGTACTAACCTATTTTATAAAGATGCAGAAGCTCTTACACTGCTAAGCTCAGTAGGCTGCCTACTTATTAGGGTTCGACTTTAAGATTACTTATCGACTAGGGGCTTAAAACGGAAAAGCTAACACGCTAACGAGAAGAGAAGGGAAGACCAGTCGCGCGAAGGAAGATCCGAACATATTGTAGAAGGTGTTAACCGAGCGGATAGTAGATGCCGAAGTGCTAAAAGAAGTAGGGATCTGTGCTATAGAGCCGGCAACTAAGGAAGAGACACTTTACTAAAAGGTAGAGCGGCTTAACGATTAACAGAAGCTCGGCAAGACTGGTTTAGGGAAGCTAATAGTTCTAGAAGAACTAATCGCAGAACTTATTTAACTAGTCTATAGTTCCAAGGATGTTAGCTACGCTAGCATAAAGAAGACGATAGAGGCTATAAGGACTGTCTACTAGTTTCTGTAAATCTTCGAGCGAATCTACTGGTTTATCGCTAACTGTTACGTACATCGAGCTGCAAAGCCGCGTTACAGTCTTCTAGCCGGCCTACTAAAGCTACTGCCAATCCCTAAGAAGGTATAGCAGCACATTATAATAGATTTCGTAACCGGCCTGCTGGACTCCGATAGATACAATGCCACACTTAACGTAGTAGATTGGTTAAGCAAGGAGCGCTACTTTATTCCCTATTAAGCAAAAGATAAGAGCACAACAGCGGAAGAGACTGCGAGTATGCTGATTTAGCATATATAGAAGCATTATAGCCTGCCGGACACTATCACTACAGATAGGGGTCCTTAATTCACTGCCAACGTATAGAAAGCTATTAACCAAGTTCTCGGAATTTATAGAAAGCTTAGTACAGCCGCTTACCCTTAGACAGACGGTCAGCTAGAAGTAGCTAACTGTAAGATAGAGAAATACCTACGAATCTTCTACGGCTATTATTAAGAAGGCTAGACTAAGGTGTTGCCGATAACCAAGTTCTGCGCTAACTCGGCACTGTCCGAAGCTACTTCGCTAGCGCTATTTAAGATAACTTACAGCTATCTTCTAAGGATAAGCTTTTAACTACCAAACGGACCTAGCTCTTCGGAACCTTCTACTACTACCTCGTTAAAGAGAGTCGCTGCCGCCGCGGCAGAAGCGCTTAAAGCTTAGATAGAAGAAGCAGTCCGAATAGCGAAAAAGGTAATAGAGTCGGCTTAAGCGAAGATAGTAACTCGAGCTAATAGAAAGCGGTTACTAATAGGATTCAAAGAAGGTTAAAAGGTATAGCTCAATACGCAGAACCTAAGGCTAAAAGACAGCGCCAAGCTTAACCCCTGTTACGTAGGTCCGTTTACGATAGTAGAAAAGACTATCGGCTCTAGCTACTAAGATTGTTCTGGATCTACAATGTCTTCTATTCGGATCTTTTAAGCCTAGACCTGGAAGATAGCCTTCTAGGGCAGGGGTTTATCGAACTCCTCCTAATTAAGATAGACAGTAAAGAAGAAGAGTAGGAGGTAGAGGATATAATAGATATAAAGAAGATAAGGGGGTCTATTAAAGCGAGGATCTTATAGAAGGGGTAGCTGGAAGACTATAAATAGTATCCGATCGAGAATCTCCGGAATTCGGTAGAGCTGCTAGAAGAGTTCTATACCCAGAACCCGAGAAAGCCGAGACCTAAATAGCTCCAGAAATGATAGTTCCAGAAGCAATAGAAGAAGAAGAAAGGCTGCGTCCGCGCTATCGGTACAAAAACCGAAGAAACAATCGTAGTAGCGGCGCGCTTAGTAACCGTCTTCGCCGACATCTACGGCGTCCGGTAGCTTGGCCGGACGGATGCTGCGGATAAAGTCGAGGACGGCCCTACCGATTTGGCGCGACGCTCGTCGATAACGTCTACGAAAAGAAAGGCTCGGCCGATGGATTTCGTAGACAGAGTCGGCGACAGCCGCTTTGCAGTAACGCTTAAGCCTTAGTAAGGAAGAATGGAAGAAGAGATAGAGCAATGCGGACGTACCTATATAGGGCCTCTACAGCGGCACACAGACTAGCTATAGCACTAGTTAGGTAGCTGTTAGCTTAGATTAGATAGCTCCGATTAGATAGACGGTAAGTAAAAGACTTTAGATAGCGACGATATAAGGGAAAATAAAGCAGATAGAAGAAGTTAGTGTTTTTAAGATAAAAGAAAAGAAGAGGTAATGTCAATTTTAAGAAGAATTTTTGCGAAGAAAGCTGCAAACCGGACGGAAAAAGAAGACGACTGTTGCGGCGGTAGAAAGAGGTAGGACAGATTAATAGGGTGGACCCTGGAATTTCGGCTCTACACCAACCCCGCGCTGCGCGAAAGGGCCTGTCGAACTATCCGGAAACCCGAATAACGCACGCGCACTACACACACACCAACAACAACCCCTACGGCGCCGTAAGAAGATAGAAGGCTTCTTAGCGGCAGAGAGCGGCGTTACGGGACGCAGCGGAAAGAGAAAGACTGACAGACCGAGAGATATGCGTACTAGCATTCTCGACGACGGAACGACTACGGAAGGCCTTACGGAAAAAGAGGTAGACGAAGCGAGAAAAGGCATAGAGGGCTACGCCGAACTGTATAGACGCACGCCGGATAAGATAGGAGAATATCTTACAGAGCACGGAGCTAAGAAAGTGTTTGACATTATTACTTTTATAGAAAAGAGGTTCTATAGGAACGTGGAAGAAAACAGACAGTTAAGGGAGGAAGTAGAGACAGTAAGGGCCGAGAAGGAATCGGCAGAAACCATTATCGACGTGTTAGAGAACCAGGCGGCGAATAGACTGGCGCAGCTAAAGGCGCTAAAGGATCAACTAGCTGATGTGGAAGCAGCGATGTCGTTAGCACCGCCGCCTCTACATCGAGAAGAACAAGCAGAGACTGCCTTACCGGCGGCCTATAGTCAAGGTAGCACCTTAATAACATTATTGCCGGACCTACTAGCGTTTAGAGGCGGAGACCCTAAAGACTGGGAAGCGTTTAAGAAGAAGATAAAGAATAAGATAGACTACGACCACGCCGGAAACAGCGCTAGAGACAGACTGGCGTATTTAGAATCGCGACTAGAAGGTAAAGCTTTTTCGCTGGTGGCGGACCTAGAAGAGGCGACCGCCGAGGAAGCAATCAGAGCACTAGACTAGCGCTTCGGAGACCTATTCCGAAAGAAGACGGCCTGTAAGCAGCTAGATAAGATCAACCAGAACCGGCAGACGTTCGAGGAGTTCTACAGTTTGTTCAGAAAGTATGCGATTAGGGCCCGAGTAGCGGAAGATAAGCAGCTTCACCTACTAAGGCAGAAGCTGAATCCTGAACTGGCCGCCGCTATAGCGTCTATAGAAGACGAAGACCTCGAGGGCTTCGTGCATCGAGCGAGAGTTACCGCAAGAAACTTGAGCGCTTACGCGAAATTACGCGAATCGAGCCGGAAGCCGTCGCCGTCGCCGCAGGGAACCAGAGCCCCTGCGCCTTTCCGACGAACCCCCCAGCAGTCGTCGTATTCACCGCGTTCGTCGTTCGTCCCTACCTGCTACGCGTATAGAAAACCCGGCTATATCGCTACGAGATGCCAAGCAACAGCACAGCAGAAGCAAGAGTATCGAGCAAAAAAGCAGCCGCCACCGCCGAGAAAGACTATTCAAGCCATCAAACCGGCTCCGAACGACACTGACAGTGTAGACGGCGGGGTGCAGCTAAGAATCTTGGGAAAAGACTAGCTGGAAGGATAGGCCCCCTATCTAGCGAGGACAACAGGGCATTAACGCGAACTACGTCGACGAAAGAGAGCATTAATAGCTGCAGCGATCCGCTGTTAGCGGCGCTGGAAGTGAATACAGAAACAGCTATTATCCTTCCAATTACTGTCCACCCCCTTGACGGATCGGGCAAACCACTTCAGTTAAAAGCTTTTATCGACACCGGAGCTCTCATTAGCGCGGCGATCTACCACCGACTGGTCCGGAAGCTAACGAATGGATACAGCTATCCGGTGGAACTAGCGTCGCCAACGCGGATTTCGGCATACAACGGACAAGATACAGAAAGCGTTACGCACTACGTGCCGCTAAAGACTACCTTGGCTGGTCGCACTACGGAAGCGACGTTCCGAATTATGGATATCGGAAGATTTGACATTATTATAGGGCAGAAATAGATAAAGAACCAGAAAGCCATTATTGACGTAGACGAAGGCACGATAGGGTTCAAAACCCTAGGCAACGCCACCGCCGCCACCGAGCCGAAAGCTACGGAGTCCGCCAAAGAGGCTCCGTCCGATCGTTCCGAACCCCTGGTTACAGTCAGAATGATAAGTTCAGAAGCTATAACGACCCTCGCAAAGTCGCCAGACACTAAGATCTACGCTATCTTAATAAAAGACATCGAAGACTACAGGAAGATAATAGCGGAAGAAGAAGTGGATCCACTAGAGGTGCTGCCAAACGAGCTCTATAGTTACGCTAATGTCTTCTTAAAAGCAGACTCTAACCTCCTGCCGCTCTACCAGCCGGAAAACGACAATAAGATCAGGTTAAAAGAGGGGGCTACATTGCCAAGAACCGAGCCCCTAAGAAGACTATCGCCGGCCGAACTGGACCAAGTAGAGGTGTTTGTCCGTAAAAACCTGGCGAAGAAGTTCATTACGCCGAGTTCCGCGGAATATGCATTACCGATTCTTTTCGTAAGGAAACCAGGGGGTGGTCTGCGACTCTGCGTAGACTACAGGGGCCTTAACGAGGTCACTAAGAGAGACGTATACCCGCTGCCGCTAATCGACGAGACTATACAGCGAGTGGCGAAGGCTAAGTGGTTTAGCAAGCTGGACATCCGCCAAGCGTTCTATCGATTAAGAAACGAGGAGGGACAGACGGAAGATCTTACGACGTTCGCTACGCGTATAGGCAATTTTAAGTAGCTGGTAATGCCGTTCGGACTCACTAACGCGCCGGCGGTGTGGCAACGCTTCATAAACCACTCCTTTATAGACATGCTGGAGCGGTTCGTGTCTATCTATTTGGACGACATTCTTATCTACACAGACGGGACGAGAGATCAGCACACGGACTACATTAAGAAGGTGTTGACCAGGCTCCGCGAGGTCGGACTGAACGCGGACACGAAGAAGAGCGAGTTCTACCAAACCGAAGTCAAATATCTCGGTCTTATCGTCGGAAGAAACGGAATTTGTATACACCCCTTAAAGGTCGCCGCCGTCGCGGTATGGAAGCAGCCGAAACCCGGAAACACCACCTAAATCAGAGCGTTTCTCGGATTCTGCAGCTACTATCGACGGTTTATTAAGAGCTTTAGCAAGATAGCAAGACCCCTAAATAAGGCATTGAAGAAGGAGGCCGCTGGCCTATAGAATAAGAGGTGCACGGAAGCGTTTAACCGGCTGAAAGAAGCAGTGGCCTCGGCGCCGGTTCTGGCACACTTCCGGCCGGAAAAGACGATCTACGTAGAAACGGACGCTTCCGACACAGTAACGGCGGGGGTCCTTTCTCAATACGGAGACGATAAAACCCTTTATATAGTGGCTTTCTTTAGCAAATCCATAACGGAAGCTAAGAGGAACTACGCGATCTACGATAAAGAACTGCTGGCCATTATACAGGCGTTTAAGGAGTGGAAGCCAGAGCTTATAGCTAGAAAGAGCACGATCCAGGTCCTTACGGACCACCAGTCGCTGACTTACTTTATAAAGACGCAGAAGCTCTTACGCTGTTAAGCGCAGTAGGCGGCCTACTTATCCAGGTTCGACTTTAAGATCACTTATCGACCCGGAGCTCAAAATGGAAAGGCTGACGCGCTGACGCGAAGAGAAGGAAAAACAAGCTGTGCGAAAGAAGATCCTAACATGTTCCAGAAGGTGCTGACCGAGCGAATAGTAGACGCAGAGGTGCTAAAAGAGGTAGGGGTCTGCGCGGTGGAACCGGCCCCTAAGGAAGAAGCTCTCTACGAAAAGGTAAAGCAGCTTAACTAGCAACAGAAACTCGGCAAAACCGGCTTAGGAAAGCTGATAGTTCCGGAAGAACTAATTACGGAGGTCATCCAGCTGGTCCATAGCTCTATAGACGTTAGTTACGCCGGATCAAAGAAGACGATAGAAGCTATAAGGACGGTCTACTGGTTTCCGCGGATCTACGAACAAATCCATCGATTTATCGCCAATTGCTACGTATGCAGAGCTGCGAAGCTACGTTACGGCCTTCCGGCAGGCTTATTGAAGCTACTGCCGATCCCCGAGAAACTATAGCAGCACATTACAATGGATTTCGTAACCGGCCTGCCGGATTCCGATAGATGCGATGCCACCCTTAACGTAGTGGATAGGCTAAGCAAAGAACAACACTTCATCCCCTGCCAAGCGAGAGACGAAGGAACCACTGCAGAAGAAACCGCACGAATGTTAATTCAACACGTGTAGAAGCACTATAGCCTGCCGGACACTATTACTACGGATAGGGGTCCTTAATTCACCGCCGACGTATAGAAAGCTATCAACCAAGCTCTCGGAATTCGTAGAAAGCTCAGCACCGCCGCTTACCCTCAAACTAACGGTCAGTCTAAAGTGGCTAATCGCGAGATAGAACGATATCTGCGAACCTTCTGCAGCCATTATTAAGAAAAGTGGGTCGAGGTGTTGCCGATAGCTAAATTCTGCGCGAACTCAACACGGTCGGAAGCTACCTTACTGGCGCTGTTCGAGGTAATGCACAGTTATCTTCCGAGGATGAGTTTCCAGCCGCCAGACGAACCCAGCCCTATGGAACCATCCACCGCTACGTCGTTAAAGAGAGTCGCCGCCGCGGCGGCAGAAGCGCTACGTTCTTAGATAGAGGAAGCGATCAAGGTGGCGAAAGACGCGATGGATTCGGCTTAGAAGAAGATAGTAACTCGAGCTAATAAGAAGCAGTTACTAATAGAATTCGAGGAAGGCCAAAAGGTATAGCTCAACACGAGGAACCTAAGGCTGAAAGGGAACGTCAAGCTCAACCCCCGCTACGTAGGTCCGTTTACAATAGTGGAAAAGAGGTCGCCGGTGACCTATCGACTCCAGCTACCGAAATCGTTCCGGATCTACGATGTCTTCTATTCGGACCTGTTAAGCTTAGACCCTGAAGACGGCCTGCCGGAACAGGGGTTCGCTGAACCCCCGCCAATCGAGATAGACGATAAGGAAGAATAGGAGGTAGAAGACGTAATAGACGCAAAGAAGACGAGGGGGTCCATCAAAGCGAGGATCTCGTAGAAGGGGTGGCCGGAAGACTATAAATAGTATCCGGTCGAAAATCTGCGAAACTCGGCAGAGCTGTTAAGGGAGTTCTACGCGCGGAACCCGGAAAAGCCGAAGCCAGAATGGCTCTGAAGCCGATCCTTCCGGAAGAAAACAAAGAAAGCCACGTCCGCTCCACCGGCGCGGAAGCCGATAAAAACGATCGTAAGGTTGCTTCGGGAAGTGATTGCTTTATCCACCACCGCGTCGGCCGGTAGCTCGCGCACGCTGTGGCGTGCCAGCGCCGCCGACCGCGTAGTAGGTAAAGGCTTTGGTGGAAGAGAAAAAGAAGAAGAAAAACGGCGCTGCAGAAAGATCTATATAGACCTCTAAGACGACGCACAGACCAGCCACGCCGCAGCTCAGATAACCCACAGCTGAGATCAGATAGCACGGATCAGGCACACCGATTACATAAACGCCAAGTGAAGGACCTCAGACGCCGATAACGTAAGAAATTCAAGAAGCGATAGAAGACGGAAGAGGTAACATCACCGTCGGAGGGGATTTTCGGGAAAGAGACAATAAATCAAAAAAAAAAAAGTGGAGATTTTCGGATGGATAGGGTGACTAAGCGGTCGAGGGCGACCGCTAGTAAGGGAGGAGGGTAGTGTTGCGGCGGTGGAAAGAGGTGGGACAGATTGATAGGGTGGACCCTAGAATTTCGGCTTGGCCCGTCCGGGCCGAGCCGGGCCTTGGCACCACCACTACAAAAGCCCTCCACCACCACTACATAGATTCCTTTCCCTCCTTAGTTCGAGAGATAGTTATCAAAAAGGCCGTATTGAATCATATCTGCGTGCCCGGATTAACGACAAAGTAGACAAAAAAGAGGAAGAAACCAACGACGGAAAAGAAGAAGAAAAAGAGGCAGAAGCGGAAAGGTAGATAGAAGAATAAGAAGACCTAATTAGCTAGAATAAAGTCGAAAGAGTGGAGGGGATAAGTAAGCAGTCGAGGGCGACTGCTAATAAGGGAGGGGGGTGGTGTTACGGCAGCAGAAAGGAGTAGGACTAAGTAATAGGATAGACTCTTAGAATTTCGGCTCGGCCCTTCTAGACTAAGCCGGGCCTTAGCACACTACTCCTAAAGCCCTTACCCACCGCCGCGTAGATTACTCTCCCTCTTGAGTTCGTGATATAGTTATTAAAACAGCTGTATTAAATTATATCTATACGCTCAGATCAGAGCTCAGTTAGCTAATATAGCAGTACTAACGACGTGAGCGGCGCTGCTGCTACTAGAAGGCTATACTAATCCTGCCTCCCCTACTGCCTATAGTTAAGGTAGCACTTCGATAACATTATTACCTAACCTATAGGTCTTTAGCAGCAGCAATCCAGAGATATAGAAAGTTTTTAAGAAAAAGATAATAAGTAAGATAAACTGCGATTATGCTAGCAACAGCAAAGACGATAAGTTAGCGTACCTTTAATTACAGCTAGACGGTAAGGCGTTTACGTTAGTAGCGGACTTAGAAGAAGCTACCGCTACCGAGGCTCTCGAAGCCTTAGATTAGCGCTTCGCAGACTACTTCTGCGAGCAAACGGCTTGTAAACAACTAGACAAGGTTAACTAACATTGGCTATCGTTCGAAGAGTTCTACAGACAGTTACAAAAGCACGCAATCTAAGCAAAAGTGCCGGAGAGCGAACAACTACACCTACTAAGGAAGAAGTTAAGGCCTAAACTAGCTAACGCCTTAGTCTCTGTACGAACTAGAGATCTCTAAGCTTTCGTAGACTAAGCAAGGGTTACGGCCAGAAATATAACTAGTATAGAAGACTAGCAGCCTAAGAACCAGGTTAGCGACTGCTGTCTATGCTATTAACCCGGTCTCCTTCCTCTTTTCGACGCAGCCCCTAGCAACTATCTTATCTACTGCATCCGACATTCGTCCCTACCTACTACGCATACAGAAAGCCTAGCTATATCGCTACTAGATACTAAGCAACTGCTTAACAGAAGTAAGAATATTAAGCTACGAGACCTATGCCGCTGCCGCTAAGGAAGAGTGTCCAGGCTATAGAATTAACGCCGAACGACACTGACAGTATAGACAGCAGAGTACTATTCAGAATCCTAGGAAAAGACTAGCTAGACGGATAGGCCTCCTACCTAGCATAAACAATAGGGCACTACTACGATCTACGTCGCTAGAAGAAGAAAGCATTAACAGCTACAACGACCTACTCTTAGCTACGGTAGAGGCGAACACGGATTCTGCTATTATCTTTCTAATTACTGTCTACCCTCTCGAAGGCTCGCGCCAGCCTCTCTTATTAAAAGCTTTTATCAATATAGGAGCTCTTATCGGCGCGGCAATCCATTATTGACTAGTTTAGAAACTAACGAAAGGATACGGCTGTCCGGTAGAGTTAGCCTCGCCGACCCGGATTTCGGCATATAACGGACAAGACATAGAGAGTGTTACTTATTATATACTATTAAAGACTACTCTAGCTAGCTACACTACAGAAGCAGCGTTTCGAGTTATAGATATCGGACGGCTTAACATTATTATAGGACAGAAATAGATAAAGAAACAGAAGGCTGTTATTAATGTAGATAAAGGTATAATTAAGTTTAAAATCTAGCAGAAAGGCACCGCCGCTATCGACTTGGTTACTGTCGTTGCTGTTAAACTAGAAGTTAAGCCTGCTACTACGGATCCGGCTAACTATGCCGCATCTCTAGCAACTATAGGAATAAGAAGCTTAGAAACCCTAACTACCCTTACGAAGTTACTAGAAAATAAGATCTACGCTATCTTAATAAGGGACATCGAAGACTACCAAAAGATAATAGCAGAAGAAGAAGTAGACCTATTAGAAGTGTTACTAAAAGAACTCTATCGTTACACTAACGTGTTCTTAAAAGCCGATTCCAATCTCCTGCTGCTCTACTTGTTACAGCGGCAGAAAGGGGTGGGACTGAATAATAGGGTAGACCCTTGGAATTTCGGCTCGGCCCTTCCGGACCGAGCCAGGCCTTGGCATGCCACCCCTAAAGCCCTTACCTACCGCTGTATAGATTCCTTTCCCTCCTTAGTTCGAGATATAGTTATTAAAACAGCCGTATTGAAATATATCTACGCGCTCAGATTATTATATCTCGAACTTACTATCTATACTACTACCGCGCTACGCGAAAGGGCCTGTTAAACCATCCGGCTACCTAAATAACGCACGCGCACTTCACAATTAAAACCAAACCCACTAGCACTGCGAGGAAGCTATAGAGAGCTTCTCGACAGTAGAAAGTAGCGTTACTGGCTGTAGCGGAAGAAGAAAGACTAACAGAGCGAGAGATAGGCGCACTAGCGTTATAGACGAGGAGGCAGTAGCTAAAGGCCTTACAGCGGAAGAGACGAACGAGGTAAAGGAGCGAATAGCGGATTACAAAGAACTGTACGCCTGTACGCCTAACGAGCTTAAAGAACATTTAACAGAATACAGGGTTAAGAAGGTTTACGACACTATAACCTTTAAAGAGAAGATGTTTTATAAGAAAATAGAAGAGAATAGACAATTAAGAGAGGAAGTAGAGGCGGTTACCGCCGAAAGAGTATTAGCGGAAACCACTATCGAAGTGCTGGAGAATCAGGCGACGATACGACTAGCTTAACTAAATGCACTAAGGGCCTAGCTAGCAGGTATAACAGCGCAAGCATTGTCGTTAACGGTGGCTCCGCCGCTGCTACTGCGAGAAGAGCGAACTAAGAGCGCGTCCCCTGCCGCCTACAGTTAAGGAGGCACGTCGATAACGTTATTACCGGACCTATAGGTATTTAGTAGTAGAGATCCAGAGATATAGGAAGTTAAGAGAGGAAGTAGAGGCAGTTACCGCCGAAAGAGCATCAGCAGAAACCACTATCGAAGTGCTAGAGAATTAGGCAACGATACGACTAGCTTAACTAAATGCACTAAGGGCCTAGCTAGCAGGTATAACAGCGCAAGCATCGTCGTTAACGGCGGCTCCGCCGCTGCTACTACGAGAAGAGCAAACTAAGAGCGCGTCCCCTAATCCGAGCATGCAAATATAATTCAATACGGCTGCTTTAATAACAATATCTCGAACTAAGGAGGGAAAGGAATCTATACAGCGCTAGGTAAGGGCTTTAGGGATAGGTACGCCAAGACCTGGCTTAGTCCAGAAGGGCCGAGCCGAAGTTCCACGGGTCTACCCTATTACTTAGTCCTACTCCTTTCTGCCGCTGCAACACTACCCCCCTCCCCTATTAGCGGTCGCCCTTAACCGCTTACTTATCCTTTCTGCCTCTTTCTCTTCTCTCTTTTCTTCTTTTTTTTTAATTCGTCCTTCTTTTTAATCTAGGCACGCAGATATAATTCAATACAGCCTTTTTAATAACTATATCTCGAACTAAAGAAGGAAAGGAATCTATGCAGCAGTAGGTAAGGGCTTTAGGGGTAGTATGCTAAGGCCCGGCTCGGTCTAGAAGAGCCGAGCCGAAATTCTAAGGGTATATCCTATTACTTAGTCCTACCCCTTTCTGCCGCTGCAACACTACCCCCCTCCCTTACTAGCGGTCGCCCTCGACTGCTTACTTATCTGTCCCCCTTTTTTTTTGATTCTAACATTACCTCTTTGCTTTCTTCTCTTTCGAAACTATCCCCTTTCTTTATCTTCTTTCTTCTTATATCGTCGCTATCTGACGTCTCTTACTTCGGCTTCTATCTAATCGGAAGAGCTATCTGATCTGAGCTGGCAGCCGTCTGAGCTGCGGCGAGGCTGGCCTGTGCGCCGCTGCGGAGGTCTATATAAATCTATCCGCGACTTGCTATCTCTTCTTCTTTTTCTTCTCTACTATAGCCTTGGGCGCTACTGCGAGGCTGCTTTAATAGCGTCGGCTTCGTTCTTCGTTGTTATTATCCTTCCGGCCAGGCTGGTAAATAGTAGTAACAGAGAGCAAAGACCGTTACAAAGCGCGCCGACGCGCTGGCGCCGTCCTGGGCCTTACTGCTATTTTCTACTAGTCCTAGCCAGTGGTAGTAGTAGTGAAGCCGAGAACTCCAGCTAAGCGATCGTTACGATCGTCTTTATTAGCTTCTACACTAATAGAGCGGACGCGGCTCTTCTTCTTCCTCTAGAACAATTAGCTTTGGAGCTACTTAGGCTTCGGCTTCCTTAGGTTCTGGACATAAATCTCCCTTAGCAGCTCCGCCGAATTCCGGAGGTTCTCGGCCGGATACTATTTATAGTCTTCCGGCTATCCTTTCTATAAGATCCTTGCTTCGATAGATCCTCTTAGCTTTCTTATATCTATTACATCTTCCACTTCCTATTCTTCTTCTTTATTGTCTATCTCTACCGGCAGGAGTTCAGCAAACTCCTAATACGGAAGACCGTCTTTAGGGTCTAAACTTAGCAGATCCGAATAAAAGACGTCGTAGATCCGGAACGATTTCGGTAGCTAGAGCCGATAAGTTACTAGCGACCTTTTTTCTACTATCTTAAACAGACCTACGTAGCAGGGGTTAAGCTTGGCGTTGCCTTTTAGCCTCAGGTTCCGCGTGTTAAGCTATCTCCTTTAACCTTCCTCAAACTCTATTAGCGACTGCTTCTTATTAGTTCGAGTTACTATCTTCTTCTAAGCCGATTCCATCGCCTCCTTTGGTACCTTAATCGCTTTTTCTATCTAAGATCTAAGCGCTTCTGCCGCGGCGGTGGCAACTCTCTTCGACGAAGTGGCAGTAGTGGTTTCCGGAGAGCTGGATTCGTTCAGCAGCTGGAAGCTCATTCTCGGAAGATAACTATAGGTTATCTCGAACGGCGCCAGTAAGGTAGCTTCTAACTGTGCTGAATTGGCGCAGAATTCGGCTATCGGCAGCACTTTTACCTACTCTCCTTAATAGTAACTACAAAGGATTCGTAGATATTTTTCTATCTCGCAGTTAGCTACTTCGGACTAACTGTTAGTTTGAGGGTAAGCGGCTGTGCTGAGCTTTCTACGAATTCCGAGAGCTTGGTTAATAGCCTTCTATACATTGGCTGTAAGTTAAGGACCCCTATTAGTAGTAATAGTGTCCGGTAGGCTATAGTGCTTCTATACGTACTGGATCAGCATTCTTACCGTCTCTTCCGAAGTAGTTTCTTTATCCTTCGCTTAGTAGGGGATAAAGTGTCGCTCCTTGCTTAGTCGATCTACTACGTTAAGCGTAGCATTATATCTACTAGAATCCGGCAGGCCGGTTACGAAATCTATCGTAATGTGCTACTACAGTTTCTTAGGGATCGGAAGTAGCTTTAACAGACCGGCCGGAAGGCCGTAACGTAGCTTCGCGACTCCGTACACATAATAATTAGCGATAAACCAGTAGATCTGCTCGAAGATTCGCGGAAACCAGTAGATCGTTCTTACTGCTTCTATTGTGTTCTTTAAGCCGGCGTAACCGACATCCTTAGAACTATAGACTAACTAGATGCCCTCTGTAATTAGTTCTTCCAGAGCTATTAGCTTCCCGAAGCCGGTTCTCGCGAGTTTCCGCTGCTAATTAAGCCCTTCCACTTTCTTGTAGAGCGTCTCTTCCTCAGTCGGCGGTTCTATTGCGCTGATCCCTACTTCTTTTAACACCTCGGCATCTACTATCCGTTTAGTTAATACCTTCTGGAACATGTTCGGATCTTCTTTCGCGCAGCTGGTCTTCCCTTCTCCCCTCGTTAGTGCGTTAGCCTTTCTATTTTAAGCTCCGGGTCGATAGGTAATCTTGAAATCGAATCCGGATAAGTAGGCGGCCTACCGAGCTTGGCAGCGTAATAGCTTCTGCGTCTTTATAAAGTAGGTAAGTAACTGGTGGTCCGTAAGGACCTGGACTGTGCTCTTTCTAGCTATAAGCTCCGGTTTCCACTCCTCGAAAGCCTAAATAATAGCTAACAGCTCTTTATCGTAAATAGTGTAGTTCCGCTTAGCCTTATTTATAGACTTGCTAAAGAAAGCCACTGGATAGAGGGTCTCGTCGGCGTTATTATACTAAGAACGGACCCCTGCAGTCACTGTATCGGCAGCGTCCCTCTCTAGATAGATTGTCTTTTCCGGTCGGAAGTGCGCTAGAACCGGCGCCGAGGCTACTGCTTCTTTCAGCTAGTTAAAAGCCTCTGTACACCTCTTATTCTATAGGCTAGCGGCCTCCTTCTTTAATACTTCGTTCAGGGGTCTCGCTATCTTGCTAAAGTCCTTAATCAACTGTCGATAGTAGCTGTAGAGTCCGAGAAACGCTCTGATTTGTGTAGTGTTTCCGGATTTCGGCTGCTTCTATTCCGCAACAGCGGCGACCTTTAAGGGGTCTATCTGAATTCCTTCTCTTCCGACGACGAGACCGAGATATTTGACCTCGATCTAATAGAACTCGCTCTTCTTTGTGTCCGCGTTCAGCCCGACCTCGCAGAGCCTTGTCAGCACTCTCTTAATGTAGTCCGTATGTTGTTCTCTCGTTCTATTAGTATAGATAAGAATATCGTCCAAGTAGATAGACACGAACTGTTCTAGCATGTCTATAAAGGTGTGATTTATGAAACGCTGCTACACTGCCGGCGCGTTGGTAAGTCCGAAAGGCATTACTAACTACTTAAAGTTGCCTATGCGCGTAGCGAATGTCGTAAGGTCTTCTGTTTGTCCCTTCTCGTTCCTTAATTAGTAAAACGCTTAGCGAATATCCAGCTTGCTAAACTACTTA
Source organism: Pseudocercospora ulei (assembly GCA_016165855.1). Lineage (NCBI taxonomy): Eukaryota > Fungi > Ascomycota > Dothideomycetes > Mycosphaerellales > Mycosphaerellaceae > Pseudocercospora > Pseudocercospora ulei. The sequence continues at coordinate 5,457,110 of JACWNB010000003.1, forward strand.
GCTTTAGCTACTCGTTATATAGTCTTATTGATCAGCGGCAGCGGATACACATCTCTCTTAGTAACCTTATTAAGGCCTCGGTAATCTACGTACAGTCTGAGACTACCTCCAGGTTTCCGCACGAAAAGAATCAGTAACGCATATTTAGCTAAGCTTGGCGTAATAAACTTCTTCGCGAGATTCTCTTAAACAAACACTTCTACCTAGTCTAGCTCGGCTGGCGATAGTCTTCTTAAGGGCTCGGTTCTTGGCAGTATAGCTCCTTCTTTCAATCGGATCTTATTGTCGTATTCCGGTCGATAGAGCAGCAGGAGGTTGGAGTCAGCTTTTGAGAACACATCCGCGTAGCTATAGAGCTCTTTCGGTAGCACCTCCAACGGGTTTACTTCTTCTTCTGCTATTATCTTCTAGTAATCTTTAATGTCTTTTATCGAGATAGCATAGATCTTACTGTCTAGCGACCTCGCTAGGGTCGTTAAAGCTTCCGAGCTTATTATTCCTATCGTGTCCAGAGGGTCGGGCCGATCGATTGGAGTCGCTCCAGTAGTCGTAGCGTTTGGTTTCGCGGCGACGACGGTAACCGATTCGACAGTGGCGACTCCGCTCTGCTAGGTTTTGAATCCGAGCGTGCCTTTACCTACGTTAAAAACGGCTTTCTAGTTCTTTGTCTATTTCTGCCCTATAATAATGTTAAACCTTCCGATATCTATAATTCGGAACGTCGCTTCTGTAGTGCGACCTGCTAAGGTAGTCTTTAATAGCACATAATGCGTAACACTCTTAGTGTCTTGTCCGTTGTATGCCGAAATTCGCGTTGGCGATGCTAATTCCACTGGATAACCGTATCCTTTTATTAGTTTCTGAACTAGTCGATAGTGGATCGCTGCACCGATAAGAGCTCCTGTGTCGAGCAAAGCTCTTAGCTAAAGTGGGCGGTCTAATCCGCTAAGGGGGTAGAGAGTAATTAGAAGGATAATAGCGGTCTCTGTATTCACTTCTACCGCTGCTAAGAGCGGATCGCTACAACTGTTAATACTTCCTTCTTCCGGTAGCGCGGATTGAGTTGGTGCCCTATTGTCTGTGCTAGATAGGGGGCCTATTCGTCCAGCTAGTCTTTTCCCAAAATTTTTAGTAGCACTCTACTATCTACACTGTCGGTGTCGTTCGGCGCCGGTTGTATAGCTTGAATAGTCTTCCTCGTTGGCGGTAGTTTGGCGGCGCGATACTCCTGCTTCTGTTATGCCGTCGCTTGGCATCTAGTAGCAATATAGCTCGGTTTTCCGTACGCGTAGCAGGTGGGGACGAACGACGAACGCGACGAATAAGATGGCTGCTAGGGGGCTCTTCGGAAAGGTGCAGGGGGTCGTGTTGTTAGCGTCGTCGATAGCTTCTGGTTCGATTCGCGCGATTTCGCGTAGGCGCTTAGGTTTCTGGCAGTAACTCTCGCTTGGTGCACGAAGCTCTCGAGGTCTTCGTCTTCTACCGAAGCTATAGCTGCGGCCAGCTTAGGGTTAAGCTTCTGCCTTAGTAAGTGTAGCTGCTTATCTTCTAACACTCTGGCTCTAATAGCATATTTTTAGAACAGTCTGTAGAATTCCTTAAACGTTAGCCGGTTCTGGTTAATCTTGTCCAGCTGTTCGGAGGCTGTCTTCTTTCGGAAGGGGTCTCCGAAGCGTTAATCCAGCGCTTTAATTGCTTCTTTAGCAGTTACCTCTTCTAGGTCCGCTACTAACAAAAAAGCTTTATCTTCTAACTGCGACTCTAGGTAGGCCAGCCTGTCCTCTTTACTGTTTCCGGCATAATCGCGGTCTATCTTGTTCTTTATCTTTTTCTTAAATGCCTCCCAGTCTTCCGAGTCTTCGTATCTAAACCCTGGTAGGTTAGATAGTAACATTATTAAAGTGCTACCTTAACTGTAGGCCGCTAGTAAGGCGGTCTCCGCTTGTTCTTCTCGATATAGCGGCAGCGCCGACGACATTGCTGCTTCTATGTTAGCTAACTAAGCCTTTATTGCCTTTAGTTGTGCTGGTCGATTCGCTGCTTGGTTTTCTAGCATATCGATAATAGTCTCTGCTGATTCCTTCTCGGCTCTTACCGCTTCGGTTTCCTCTCTTAACTGACTCCTCTCTTCCAGGGTTCTGTAAAACAGCATCTTAATAAGGTCTATGCTGTCGTAGACCTTCCCTATTCCGTTCTCGTTTACATAGTCTTTAAGTTCCTCGAGCGTACAGTCGTGGATCTTCTTATATTTGGTTATTCGTTCCTTAATTTCTGCAGTTTCTTCCGCTGTAAAACCTCTAATAATGATATTATTATTAATAACGCTGGAGCGCCTACTCGCTCTGTTAGTCTTTTCTCTCCTGCTTCTGCTGCGGCCTGTAACGCCGCCTTCTACCGTTAAGAAGCTCTCTATAGCTGTCTTACGGTGCTGGTGTTTGGTTTGGTGTGTAAGTGTGCGCGTGCGTTATTCGGGTGTCTGGATGGTTTAACGGACCCTTTCACGCAGCGCAAAGTTGGTATAGTAAGTAAGTTCGAGATATAATAATCCGGGCACGCAGATATAATTTAATACGGCCTTTTTAATAACTATATCTCGAACTGAAGAAGGAAAGGAATTTATGCGGCGGTGGGTAAGGGCTTTAGGGGTAGTGTGCCAAGGCCCGGCTCGGTCCGGAAGGGCTGAGCCGAAATTCCAAGGGTCTACCCTATTACTTAGTCCCACCCCTTTCTGCCGCTGCAACACTTTTCTTCTTTTTCTGCTTCTTTGTCTTCTTCCTCCGTCCGATTCGCAGCTTCTTCCGCCGAAATACTTCTTAAAATCTATATTACCTTATTGTTCCTTCTACACCAAAAATGCTGCTCTTTTGTCTTCTTCTTTCTTTTTATATCGTTACTATCTAAAGTCCTTTATTTAGCGTCTATCTAATTCGAGCTATCTGATCTAAGCCGGCAGCTATCTAAGCTGCAGCATAGCTAGCCTGTGCGCTGCTGCAGAGGGTCTATATAGATCCGTCCGTAGCGCGCTATCTCTTCTTCTTCTTTTTTTTCTCTACTAAGGCCTTAAGCACTACTGCAAAGCCGCTGTCGCCGGCGCCGTCTACGAAATCGATCGGCCGCGAGCCTTTCTTGTTTAGGGCAGCGTTGGCGACCGTCGCGTCAAAGCGGTGGCGCTGTCCTCGACTTTACTGTTATTATCCAGCCGGCAAAGCCGGCTGTAGTAGTGGTAGAGCCGAGGGCCTCGGCTAAGCGCGTCGACGCGATCGTTTCTATTGGTTTTCCTATTAATAGAGCGGACGCGGCCTTTCTTCTTCTTCTATCTCTTCTAGAGCTATTAACTTTAGAGCTACTTAGGCCTCGGCTTCTTTGGGTTCTGGACGTAAAACTCTCTTAACAGCTCCGCCAAATTTCAGAGATTCTCGACCAGATACTATTTATAGTCTTCCGGCTATCCCTTCTACAAGATCCTTGCTTCGATAGACCCTCTTATCTTTCTTATATCTACTACATCTTCTACCTCCTACTCTTCTTCTTTACTATCTATCTCGATTGGTAGGGGTTTAGCAAACCCCTGTTTCCGGAAGGCCGTCTTTAGGGTCTAGACTTAGCAGATTTAAATGGAAAATATTATAGATTTGGAACGACTTCGGTAGCTCGAGCCGATAAGTCACCGGCGACCTCTTTTCTACTATCTTAAACAGACCTACGTAGCAGGGGTTAAGCTTAGCGTTGCCTTTTAGCCTTAGGTTCCGCATGTTAAGCTATACCTTTTAGCCTTCTCCAAATTCTATCGGTAACCGCTTTCTATTAGCTCGAGTTACTATCTTCTTCTAAGCCGATTATATCGCCTCTTTCGCTATACGGATCGCTTCTTCTATCTGAGATTTGAGCGCTTCTGCCGCAGCGGCGGCCACTCTCTTCGACGAAGTAGCAGTAAAAGATTCCAAAGAGCTAGGTTCGTCTAGCGGTTAAAAGCTTATTCTCGGAAGATAGCTATAAGTTATCTCGAAGGGCGCTAGTAAGGTAGCCTCGGAATATGCCGAATTGGCGCAGAATTCGGCTATTAGCAATACCTTAACCTACTCTCCTTAATAATAGCTGCAGAAGATTCGTAGATATTTCTCTATCTTACAGTTAGCTACTTTAGACTGACTGTCGGTCTAAGGATAAGCGGCTATACTAAGCTTTCCGCGAATTCCGAGAACTTAGTTGATAGCTTTCTATATATTAGCGGTAAATTAAGGGCCCCTATCCGTAGTAATAGTGTCTAGCAGGCTATAGTGCTTCTATATATCCTAAATTAGCATCCTCGCTGTTTCTTCTGTAGTAGTGCCTTTATCCTTCGCTCGATAGGGGATAAAGTAGCGTTCTTTGCTTAACCGATCTACTACGTTAAGGGTGGCATTGTATCTATCGGAATCCGGCAGGCCAGTTACGAAATCTATTGTAATATGCCGCTACGGTTTCTTAGGGATCAGAAGTGGCTTTAGTAGACCGGCCGGAAGGCCGTAGCGCAGCTTTGCGGCTCGACATATATAGCAATTAGCGATAAACCAGTAAATCCGCTCGAAAATCTGCAGAAACCAGTAGACTGTTCTTACAGCTTCTATCGTCTTCTTTGTGCCAGCGTAGCCAATATCCTTAGAACTATAGACTAGCTGGATAACCTCTGTAATTAGTTCTTCTAGAACTATTAGCTTCCCTAAACCGGTTTTACCGAGCTTTTGTTGCTGGTTAAGCTGCTCTACCTTCTCGTAGAGCGTCTCTTCCTTAGTCGCCGGTTCTATTGCGTAGACCCCTACTTCTTTTAACACCTCGGCGTCTACTTTCCGCTCGGTCAACATCTTCTGGAACATGTTCGGATCTTCTTTCGCGCGGCTAGTCTTCCCCTCTCTTCTTGTTAGCGCGTTAGCCTTTCCATTTTAAGCTCGTAGTCGATAAGTAATCTTAAAGTCGAACCTAGATAAATAGGCGGCCTACCGAGCTTGGCAGCGCGAGAGCTTCTGCGTCCTTATAAAATAGGTTAACGACTAATAGTCCGTAAGGACCTGGACTGTACTCTTTCCAGCTATAAGCTCCAGCTTCCACTCCTTAAAAGCTTAGATAATAGCTAACAGCTCCTTGTCGTAAATAGCGTAGTTCTGCTTAGCCTTATTTATAGACTTGATAAAGAAGGCTACCGGATAGAGGGTCTTATCGTTGTTGTTGTATTAAGAAAGGACCCCTGCTGTTACTGTGTCAGAAGCGTCCGTTTCTAGGTAGATCGTCTTTTCCAGCTGGAAGTGCGCTAGCACTAGTGCTAAGGTTACACCTTCTTTTAGTTAGTTAAAAGCCTCTGTGCACTTCTCGTTCTATAGGCTAGCGGCCTCCTTCTTTAATGCCTTATTTAGCAGTTTTGCTATCTTGTTAAAGTCCTTAATAAATCGACAGTAGTAACTGCAGAATCCGAGAAAAGCTTTGATTTAAGTAGTGTTTCTGGACTTCGGCTGCTTCCATTCTGCTACGGCAGCAACCTTTAAAGGATCTATCCGAATTTCTTTTCTTCTAATAATAAGACTAAAATATTTAACTTCAGTCTAGTAGAACTTGCTCTTCTTTGTATCCGCGTTTAATCCGACTTCGCAGAGCCTAGTTAACACTCTCTCGATGTAGTCCGTATACTGCTCTCTTGTTCTATCAGTATAGATAAGGATGTCGTCTAAGTAAATTGACACGAACCGCTCTAGTATGTCTATAAAGGTGTGATTTATAAAACACTCCTATACCGCCGGCGCGTTAGTAAGTCCGAAAGGCATAACTAACTACTTAAAGTTGCCTATACGTGTAGCGAATGTCGTAAGGTCTTCCGTCTGCCCTTCCTTGTTCCTTAGTTGGTAGAACGCTTAGCGAATGTCTAGCTTGCTAAACTACTTAGCTTTTGCTACTCGTTGTATAGTCTTATCGATTAGCGGCAGCAGGTATACATATCTCTTAGTAACCTTATTAAGGCCTCGGTAGTCTACGCACAGTTAGAGACTACCTCTAGGTTTCTGTACGAACAGGATTGGTAAAATATACTCGGCAGAGCTTAGCGTAATAAACTTCTTTGCTAGGTTTTCTCGAACAAACACTTCTACTTAGTCTAGCTCGGCCGGAGATAATTGTCTTAGGGGTTTGGTTCTCGGCAGCGCAGCTCCTTCATTTAACCGGATCTTGTTGTTATATTCTGGTTAGTAGAGCGGCAGGAGGTTGGAGTCGGCTTTTAAAAACACGTCTGTGTAGCTATAGAGTTCTTTCGGTAACACCTCTAGCAGGTCTATTTCTTCTTCTGCTATTATCTTCCGGTAATCTTCGATGTCTTTTATCGAGATAGCGTAAATCTTATTCTCTAGCAACTTCGCGAGAGTCGTTAGAGCTTTTAAGCTTATTATTCCGACAGTATCTAAGGGATCGGAACGGTTGGTCGGAACCGCGTTAATAGCCGCGACGTTTGGTTTCGTAGCGACGACAGTAACCAATTCAACGGCAGCAGTGCCGCTGTGCTGGGTTTTGAATCCGAGTGTGCCTTTACCTACGTTAATAACGGCTTTCTGCTTCTTTATCTATTTCTGCCCTATAATAATGTCAAACCGTCTGATATCTATAATTCGGAACGTTGCTTTAGTCGTTCGCCCGGCTAGGGTGGTCTTTAGCGGCATATAGTGCGTAACGCTCTCTGTGTCTTGTCCGTTATAAGCCGAAATTCGCGTTAGCGATGCTAGTTCCACTAGATAACTGTATCCCTTCGTTAGCTTCTGAACTAGTCGATAGTGAATCGTTGCGCCGATAAAAGCTCCTGTGTCGATAAAGGCTTTTAGCTAAAGGGGGCGATATAAGCCGTCAAGGGGGTAGACAGTAATTAGAAGGATAATAGCAGTCTCTGTATTTACTTCTACTGCCGCCGAGAGCGGATCGCTACAACTGTTAATGCTCCCTTCTTCTTCTAGCGATGAGGTTCGCAGCAGTGCCCTATTGTTTATGCTAGGTAGGGGGCCTATCCGTCTAGCTAGTCTTTTCCTAAGATCCTTAATAGCACTCTACTGTCTACGCTGTCGGTGTCGTTTAGCACCGGCTCAATAGCTTAGATAGTCTTCCTCTGCAGCGGTGGCTTTATAGTACGGTATTCCTGCTTCTGCTAATTCGTTGCTTGGTATCTAATAGCAATATAACTAGGCTTTCCGTATATATAGCAAGTAGGAACGAACTGTAAACGCAGTAAATAAGCTGGCTGCTAGGGGCCTCGTCGGAAAGGAGCAGGGGTTCGCGCTAAAGGCGCTAACGACGATTTCTAAATCGATTCGCGTGCTGCCGATTTTCCGTACGCGTTCAGGTTTCTAGCAGTGACTCTCGCTTAGTGCACGAAGCTTTCGAGGTCTTTGTCTTCTACTAAAGCTATAGCTCTAGCTAGTTTAGGGTTCAACTTCTGCCTTAGTAAGTGTAGCTGCTTATCTTTGGACACTTTAGCTCTAATAGCATATTTCCTAAACAGTCTGTAGAATTCCTCGAACGTTAGCCGGTTCTAGTTAATCTTGTCCAGTTGCTTACAGGCCGTCTTCTCTCTAAAGGGGTCTCCGAAGCGTTGGTTCAGGGCCTTAATCGCTTTGTCGGCGGTTACATCTTCTAGGTCCGCTACTAGCGGGAACGCTTTACCTTCTAATCGCGCTTCTAGATAGGCAAGCTTGTCTTCTTTGCTGCTTCCAGCATAAATACGACTTATCTTGTTCCTTATCTTCTTCTTAAAGGCCTCCTACTCTTTAGGGTCTCTATCCCTAAAGGCCGATAGATTAGGTAGTAACGTTATCGAGGTGCTACCTTAACTGTAGGCCGCAGGTAAGGCAGTGTCCGCTTAGTTTTCTCGCAGCGGCGCCAGCGACGTCGCTGCCTCTATGTTAGCTAACTAAGCCTTTAGCGCCTTCAGTTACGCTAGTCGAGTCGCCGCTTAGTTCTCCAGTACGTCGATAATAGTTTCTGCCGATTCCTTCTCGGCTATTACCGCTTCTATCTCCTCTCTTAGCTGCTTGTTTTCTTCTATCCTCTTATAGAACGTCTTCTCGATAAAGGTAATAGTGTCGTACACCTTTCCAGACCTGTGTTCTGCTAGGTGTTCTTCTAGTTCGTCGGCTGTATAGACGTACAGCTCCTTGTAGCTAGCTATGCCCTTCTTCGCTTTATCTGTCTCTTCTTCTGTAAGACCTTTAGTAGCTATCCTTTTATTAAGGATGCTGGCGCGCCTATCTCTCGCTCTGTTAGTCTTTCTCTTTCCGCTACAGCCTGTAACGCCGCCCTCAACCGTCGAGAAGCCCTCTATAGTCTTCTTATAGTGCTAATACAGTTAGTTTGGGTTTTAGTGTACATGCGTTATTCGGGTAGCCGGATGTAGTTTAACAGTCCCTTTTACGTAGCGCGGGGTTAGTGTAGTTAGTAAGTTCGAGATATATTAATCCGAGTACGTAGAAATAATTCAATACAGCTGTTTTAATAACTACATCTCGAACTAAGGAGGGAAAGGAATCTATGCGGCGGTGGGTAAGGGCTTTAGCGGTGGGTGCGCTAAGGCCCGGCTCGGTCTGGAAGGGCCGAGCCGAAATTCCAAGGGTCTACCCTATTACTTAGTCCTACCCCTTTCCGCCGCTGCAACATCCCCTGCCGCCTACAGTTAAGGAGGCACGTCGATAACGTTATTACTGGACCTATAGGTATTTAGTACTAGAGATCTAGAGGTATGGAAAGTTTTTAAGAAGAAGATAACAAATAAGATAGAGCTCCACTACTTAGCTAACAGTAAGAGAGAAAAGCGAGCGTATCTAGCGTCGCGACTAGACAGTAAAGCGTTTACGTTAGTAGTGGACCTAGAAGACGCTACTGTCGATAAGGCAATCGAAGCGCTAGACCAGCGCTTCGCCGACTATTTCCGCAAGTAGACGGCTTGTAAACACCTCGATAAGGTTAGTTAGCACTGACTATTCTTCGAGGAGTTCTACAGTTTATTTCGAAAGCACACTATCCGAGCGAAGGTTTTAGAGAGCGAACAGTTGCACCTATTAAAAAAGAAACTAAGACCTAAGCTCGCCAACGCTTTGGTCTCTATAAGGACTAGAGACCTTTAAGCTTTCGTAGACCAGACGAGAGTAACTGCTAGAAATATAGACGAATACGAACTACAGACCCTTCCAGCGCAGCGTTAGCAGCTACTGCTAGTACCGACTATCAGGCCCCTATTCCGACGCAGCCCCTAGCAACCTTCCTATCCGCCGCGTTCGATGTTCGTTCCTACCTGCTACGTATATAGAAAGCCTGGCTATATCGCTACTAGATGCTAGGCAACGGCTTAACAGAAGCGAGATTACTAGGCTACGAGATCTACGCCGCTGCTACTAAGGAAGACTATTCAGGCTATAGAGCCGGCGCCAAACGACACTAATAGCGTAGACAGTAGGGTGTTATTAAGAATTTTGGGAAAAGACTAGCTAGAAGGATAGGCCCTCTAACTAGCACGAAAGAGAGGGCACTATTACGAACTACGACGCTAGAAGAAGAAGGAAGCATTAACAGCTGCAACGATCTGCTCTCAGCGGCAGTAGAAGTAAATACAGAGACCACTATTATCCTTCTAATTACCGTCTACCCCCCTGAAAGCTTACACCGCCCCCTTTAATTAAAAGCCTTTATTAATATAGGAGCACTTATTAGCGCAGCGATCTACTATCGACTATTTTAGAAACTGACGAAGGGATATAGCTATCCGGTAGAGCTAGTATCGCCGACGCGAATTTCGGCTTATAACAGACAATATACAGAGAGCGTTACGCAATATGTACCGTTAAAGACTACCCTAGCTGGTCGTACTATAGAAGCAACGTTCCAAATTATAGACATCAGACGGTTTAACATTATTATAGGGCAGAAATAGATAAAGAACCAGAAACCGTTATTAACGTAGATAAAGGTACACTTAGGTTCAAAACCTAGCAGAGCGGCACCGCCGCTGTCGAATCGGTCACCGCCGTTGCCGCGAAACCAAACGTTACAGCTGCCAACGTAGTTCCAGCCAACTGTTCCGATCCCCTAGCTACTGTTAGAATTATAAGCTTAGAAGCCCTAACGACCCTTGCGAAGTCGCTAGAGAATAAGATCTACGCTATGTTAATAAAAGACATTAAAGATTACTAAAAGATAATAGCAGAAGAAGAAGTAGACCTACTAGAGGTGTTACTGAAAGAACTCTACGGCTACGCTAACGTGTTCTTAAAAGCCGATTCCAATCTCCTGCCGCTCTACCGACTAGAATATAACAACAAGATCCGATTAAAAGAGGGAGCCGCGCTACCGAGGACCGAACACTTAAAACAATTATTTCCGACTAAGCTAGATTAAGTAGAAGTGTTTGTTTGAGAAAACCTGACGAAGAAGTTTATTACGCCAAGCTCTGCTAAATACGCGTTACCGATCCTTTTTATACAGAAACCTAGAGGCGGCCTCTGGCTATACGTAGATTACCGAGGCCTTAATAAGGTTACTAAGAGAGATGTATACCTACTGCCGCTAATTGATAAGACTATACAACAAGTAGCGAAAGCTAAGTAGTTTAGCAAGCTAGACATTTGCTAAGCGTTCTACCAACTAAGGAACGAGGAAGGACGGACAGAAGATCTTACGACATTCGCTACGCGCATAGTCAACTTTAAGTAGCTAGTTATATCTTTCGGACTTACTAATGCGCCAGCTGTATAGCAGCGTTTTATAAACTATACCTTTATAGACATGCTAGAACGGTTTGTGTCTATTTACCTAGACGACATTCTTATCTATACTAATAGAACGAGAGAACAGCACACAGACCACATTGCGCAAGTATTAACTAGGCTCTGCGAGGTCGGGTTAAACGCGGATACAAAGAAAAGCCAGTTCTATTGGACCGAAGTCAAATATCTCGGTCTTATTGTTAGAAGAGAAGGCATCCGGATAGACCCCTTAAAGGTCGCCGCTGTAGCAGAATAGAAGCAGCCAAAGTCCGGAAACACTACCTAAATCAGAGCTTTTCTTAGGTTCTGCAGTTACTATCGTCGATTTATTAAGGACTTTAGCAAGATAGCGAGACCCCTAAATAAGGCGTGAAAGAAGGAGGCGGCTGGCCTATAGAACGAGAAGTGCATAGGGGCTTTTAACTAGCTAAAAGAAGCAGTGGCCTCGGCGCTAGTGCTGGCGCACTTCCGGCTGGAAAAGACAATCTACCTAGAAACGGACGCTTCCGATATAGTAACAGTAGGGGTCCTTTCTTAATACGACGACGACGGAGAGACCCTCTATCCGGTAGCCTTCTTTATCAAGTCTATAAATAAGGCTAAGCGGAACTACGCTATCTACGACAAGGAGCTCTTAGCTATTATCTAAGCTTTCGAGGAGTAGAAGCCGGAGCTTATAGCTAGAAAGAGTTCGGTCTAGGTCCTTACGGACTATCAGTCGCTAACCTACTTTATAAAGACGCAGAAGCTCTTGCGCCGCTAGGCTCGGTAGGCTGCCTACTTATCTAGATTCGACTTTAAGATTACTTATTAACCTAGAGCTCAAAATGGAAAGGCTAATACACTAATAAGAAGAGAGGGAAAGACAGGCCGCGCAAAAGAAGATCCGAACATGTTCCAGAAGGTGTTAACCGAGCGGAAAGTAGACACCGAAGTGTTAAAAGAAGTGGGAATCTGTGCAGTAGAGCCTGCTACTAAGGAAGAGACGCTCTACGAAAAAGTAGAGCAGCTTAACCAGCAACAGAAGCTCGGCAAAACCGGTTTAGGGAAGCTAATAGTTCTAGAAGAACTAATTACAGAGGTTATCTAGCTAGTCTATAGTTCCAAGGATATTGACTATGCTAGCGCGAAGAAGACGATAGAGGCTGTAGGAACGGTCTACTAGTTTCTGCAGATATTCGAGCGGATTTACTGGTTTATCGCCAATTGTTATATATGTCGAGCCGCGAATCCGCGTTACGGCCTTCCGGCCGGCCTACTAAAGCTACTACTGATCCCTAATCCGGGCACGCAGATATAATTCAATACAGCCTTTTTAATAACTATATCTCGAACGAAAGAAGGAAAGGAATCTATACAGCAGTAGATAAGGGCTTTAGAGGTGGTGTGCCAAGGCCCGGCTCAGTCCGGAAGGGCCAAGCCGAAATTCTAAGGGTCTACCCTATTACTTAGTCCCACTCCTTTCTGCCGCTGCAACACTATCCTCCTCCCTTACTAGCGGTCGACCCCGACCGCTTACTTATCTTTCTCTCTCTCTTTTTTTTTTGATTCGCAGTTCCTTTCGCGCGAGCCCCTCCTTAAAACCGACGTTACCTTATTGCTTTCTTCTATCTCGAAGGCATCCTCTTTCTTTATCTTCTCCCTTCTTATATCGTCGCTATCTAACGTCTTTACTTCGGCGTCTATCTGATTAGAGCTATCTGATCTGAGCTAGCAGCTATCTGAGCTGCGGCGTAGCTAGCCTGTGCACTGCTGCAGAGGTCTATATAGATCCGTCCGCAGCTCGCTATTTCTTCTTTCTTTTCTTCTCTACTAGGGCCTTAAGCGCTACTACAAGGCTGCTTTGGTTGCGTTAGCTTCGTTCTTCGTCGTTATTATCCTTCCGGCTAAGCTAGTAGATAGTAATAACAGAGAGCAAAGACTCCAATGAAGCGCGCTAGCGGTAGTGCCGTCTTCGGCCTTATAGCTATTATCCGACTAGCGAAGCTGGTCGGCAGTAGTGGTAGTGGAGCCGAAGACTCCAGCTAAGCGATCTCTACGATCGTTTCTATTAGCTTCCGCGCCGATAGAGCAGACGCAGCTCTTCTTCTTTTTCTTAAACAATTAGCTTTGGAGCTACTTAGGCTTCGGCTTCCTCGGGTTCCGGGTATAAAACTCTCTTAGCAGCTCCGCCGAATTCCGGAGGTTCTCGGCCAGATACTCTTTATAGTCTTCTAGCTATCCTTTCTATAAGATCCTTGCTTCGATAGATCCTCTTAGCTTTCTTATATCTATTACATCTTCCACCTCCTATTCTTCTTCTTTACTGTCTATCTCGACCGGCGGGGGTTTAGCGAACCCCTAATCTGGAAAACCGTCTTTAGAGTCCAAACTTGTTAGAGGGCGCCGTCTAGCCTAGGTCCTAGACCTAAGCCAGCCGTCGCCCTAAGGACTGCGACTTAGCGGCGCCAGCACGACCCTACACTCTGTACGGAGTTATCGATACGACCGTACTCCTGTACAGAGGGAGAATCCTATAGCCCTATATAGAGGGGAATTGTCGCCCCTCTAAACGGAGGGAAAACTCTGCACTACTATATAGAGGGAAACTCCCGATCCTCTGTACAGAGTGTAAACCTTGCACCCCTGCATAGAGGGAAATTGCTGGCTTAGCTTCGTAGGTACAAATTGTACAGCAGCAGACGACGAAGGAACTGCCTATCAGTTCCTTTATATAGATACCTAACCTTCAGTTTCTAAACTAAGATTCTTAAGCCCTTATATTAAGAACTAATCTTGTTGTCGGTAACTGCAATAATATAACGAAGATAGACAGCGACATCACTATAGAACCTACGGCTATGCAGGATTAGATGCACCGCGCGTACGAGGAGCTGCTGGCATACAAGGCCCAGCTCGAACAGTAAGTAAGCCACTAGGCTGCAATAATTTCCTAACAGGAACAGGAGCTACAACAGCTTAGGGCGTCCGATTGCGATCCGACCCCTACGACGACGACGACGAACACGACGGCCTACACCCCGGCCCCTAAGAGCAAACTCCCCAATGTCACTACTTACGATAGTAAGGCTCTAGCCAAGTACCCCTTCTAGGCTGCCTAGATACGCTCTAAGCTTCTAGTCGACTTAGGAGCATACCCGACCGAGCTAGACAAGGTAGTGTACCTCTTTAGGAGATTAAAGGGCAGGGCAGCAGCACGGATTCTGCCGTACTACGAGACGGCTATTGCCAACCTAGCAATAGTAACTATAACGATGCTCTAGGCAGGTCTTAACAGGAGCTATAAGGACCTAGACTGCGAGAGCTAAGCACTCCTACAGGTCAATACGATAAAGCAAGGACGCAAGACTGTATAAGAGTTCCTTACAGAATACGACCAGACCCTAGAAGAGGCAGGAGGACTCTAATAGGAGGACAGGGTAAAAGTTACTATCTTAGAGGTAGGCTTCTCTAAGGAGATTATAACGGGACTAGTAGGCGTAATGCGACCAGCTATATATAAGGAGTTCTGTAATCTCCTTAGGATAGTCGACGACTAACAGCGTAGGCTCGGACAGATAAGCTGTGCCTATAAGATGCGACAGCCCCTCTAGCAGCAGCAGGACGCTATAGACTAGGAACAAACGACGATAAGAGTGGCGGCAGCCGTTACTATACAGCTAAGGGCCGTTGCTAAAAGGGCACAGTAGGTAGATATAGCTACTCTTAACAAGAGACGAGCAGAAAGGAGCTGCTACAGGTGTAGCAAGATAGGCTATACTGCTTAGAATTGCGGGCTTTTGCTAGCAGAGAGACCTAGGGGACGGCCGACTACTGCAAGAGTAGCAACTGCGGCGCCCTAACAAGAGAATTAAGAGTCTCCCTCGGACGACAACGAGTCGGGAAAAGAGTAGCCTCTAAGCGAAGGCTCTGCTAGAGGCGTATACAAGATAGATTGCTAAATTAAAGCACTACTTAGCTATCTTTTAAGAGCAATTACATAACGACTACGCTGTTTATCGTACGACCTACGCTAAACGGGACCGCTACAGCGCGGATACTAATTAACACAGGATGTTTAGTGTACGGAGTAATTAGCAAAGACTTCGTATAGAGACACTATATTAAGACGACCTCTACTGTACCTGTACGCATGCTGGGCATTACCGGGCGAGAACCGGACATTACCTATATAGTAAAAGTAACGATAGAGCTGCAAGGACACTACGAGCAGGACTTATACCTCTATATCGTACAGGACAAGTTAGGGTATAACCTAATATTAGGGAAGCTATAGATAGAGCGCTAGCAGGGCAAGCTGGACGTTGGACGAGGACGGCTGTACCTGGCAGTAACGAAGCAGAGGCTCTAAAACCAAGGGAGAGTTCCGCAGGGTGGCAATACCAAGGCCGAAATCAACACTGCGACTACGGACATTAAAAAGGCATTAGCGCCTAAAAGGCAACAGACCCCTGTACGAAGCTCCTATTAGAATACACAGAATACCTAGACCTCTTCGAGCTAAAGTCGGCCTCGAAACTGCTACTATACCAAGGAGAAGGAATTGACTACGACATCTAGCTAGAGCCCTGTCCGGATAGGAGTCTGCCCGGAGTGCCGTACAGCCCGCTGTATAGTATGTCCTCTAGAGAACTCCTAGTACTGCGCAAGACACTGGACGATCTACTTGCCAAAGGTTTTATTCGCGCAAGTACCTTGTCTACAGGAGCCCTAGTACTGTTTGTCTATAAAGAGAGCAAGGCCGGCTTACGTTTCTGCATAGACTACAGAGGCATTAACGCGATCACTAAGAAGGACCGGTACCCCCTACCCCTTATTAAGGAGACTCTCGGATGGATTAGCAAGGCAAAGTAGTTTACTAAGCTTAACGTAGTCTCGGCTTTCTACAAAATACGGATTGAGGAAGGCTGTAAATAGATAACTGCCTTCTATACAAGATATAGTCTTTTCGAGTAGCTTGTTACCCCCTTTAGCCTTGCCAATGTACTGGCAACCTTCTAGAGGTACATTAATAGGTCCCTGCAAGGGTTACTAGACGATATCTGTTCGGCGTACCTCGACGACACACTGGTTTTTACAGACGGCACCTATGCAGACTATAAACAGGACGTTAAGAAGGTACTAGATCGACTACAACAGGCTAGCTTGTACCTCGACATCGACAAATGCGAATTCGGTGTATAGCGTATGAAATACCTAGGGTTTATTATCGAGGCAGGGAAAGGCATTAGCATAGATAGGAAGAAGATTGATGCTATTAAGCAATAGAAGCCGCCTACGAACATTAAGGGCATACAGGAATTCCTTAGGTTTGCCAACTTCTACCGCCAGTTTATACAGGACTACTCGGAGATCGTACGCCCCCTAGTCGAGCTAATATACAAGGACAAGCAGTTTAAGTAGACGGACGAGTGTAATAGAAGCTTTAACAGGCTAAAGGAGCTGTTTACTACAGGACCAATGCTTGCTGCCTTCGATCCGGAACATACGACAATACTAGAAACCGACTCCTTAGGGTACTGTATAGGGAGTATCCTATTACAGGTAGGCTCGGACAGACTTCTGCACCTATATGCGTACTTCTCTAAGAAGAACTCCCTAGCTAAGTGCAACTACCCTATCTATAACAAGGAATTGCTAGCAGTCGTACAGTGTTGCAAAGTATAGAATAGAGAACTCTGCTCAGTTCCCGAGTTCCTTGCCCTAACCGACTACAAGAACCTCGAGTACTTTACGCAACCCCAGAAGCTGTCTAAGAGGCACGTACGATAGGCGATGTACCTAAGCCGATTTAATATAAGGCTCTAGTATTGCAAGGGAAAGGACAATAGCAGGGCCGATGCACTATCTAGACAGAATTAGGACATACCAACGACGTACGAGGACGACTAGCTGAAATTACAGACATTCCAGATGTTTAAGGAGGAAGTAGGCAAGGAGACTATCCGCCTAGCAGCGACATACCTATAGGAACCCTAACTGCAGGTATAGGAAGAGGCAGTAGAAAGGGACGACGTTTACTAAGGGGCCTATACAGCAATCTAAGGAGGACAGCGGAAGCTCCTAGCAGAGCTTTACCTTAAGGTGTTAGCAGCAGAGTGCACAGTAGACGAGGAGAACAACCTAAAGTTCAGGAATCGGATCTGGGTCCTAGCAGACGAGAAGCTCCGTACGAGCTTAATACAACAGGCGCACGATTTAATAGCGACCGGATATCCAGGATGTAAGGAGACGTATAATATCGTCGCTAGTGACTACTACTAGCTAGCGATAGCAAAGGACATCCGCAGGCTTGTAGAGAACTGCGATGTCTGCAGACGGACGAAGCCCTAGCAGGAACTAAAGCATAGGCTGCTAAAACCCCTACTAATACCAGACCGGCCCTAGCAAGACCTAACAGTAGACTTTATTACAAATCTCCCTAAGAGCGACGGACAGTAGAACATTATAGTAGTTATAGACAAGCTAACGAAGGGGGTAGTACTGGAAGGAATAGACCCTATTATAGCTAAGGACACTACTTAGGCATTTATACGGACGACGTTTAGCAAGTACGAATTCCCTAGGTCAATTGTATTACACCAGGGTACACAGTTTACGAGCCAGCTCTAGGCAAGGGTCTACTAGTTGTTAAACGTAGAGCGTTGCCTATTAACTATATAGCACCTACAGACGGACAGCGCGACAGAGAGGCTCAATTCGACGTTGGAAGCGTACCTCCGAGCGTACGTCGACTACGACTAGACAAACTAGAATCGCCTCCTCCTTATAGCAGAGCTAGCTATTAATAGCTGTACGGCTAACGCTATAGGATTGTCCCCCTTCTTTATAGCCTACAGATACGACTACTCCCTGCTCCTACTAACCCTAAGTAGCGCTACCTTACGCCCTATACAATCCCCAATTTAGCAGGGAGAAGCTATTGTACGGACGATAACGAACGCTTATTAATAGGCGAAAGCGAGTCTAGCTATAGCTTAACAGAATGCAGAAGAGCAGGCCAATAAGGGACGACAGGCTGCACTAAGGTACGAGGCAGGAGATAAGGTCTAGCTAAACCAGCGCAATATAAGTATAGACTGGCTAAGCAAGGAACTAGATTGGAAGAACCGGAAGTTTACAGTAGTTTGACTAGTAGAGACATACGCTATACGACTTAACACTCCCCTAGGGATTTACCCAGTCTTCTATATAGACCTCGTATAGCTAGCGAACACAGACCCCCTACTGCACTAGACGACGGACGACGTACGCCTACTAGCGATTATTACTAAAGGCGAAGAAGAGTACAAGGTAGAAGAAATCCTTAAGAGCCGAAGGAAGCAGAAGAGAGTAGAGTATCTAGTTAGATAGAGAGGGTAGGCAGAGCCTACGTAGGAACTGTACGAGGCCCTCTAGGACACAACTACGCTAGACAGGTAGGAGGAGAACTATCCCCCTGCCTAGTTACAGTAATACTGCGCCGTACAGCAAAAGGGGCACGATCTACCCTAGACATAAGGCAGCCGCTAGCAACTTAGGTTGCCGAAGGATCGGGAATTAAGACGTAGGACCCTACCGGGTCCTACCGACACTACACTGTACTACACTGTATAGAAGGGGGCAGGAGGAAGAGAACAGCTAGGAGACAGGTAGGAATAAGAGTAGAAGTAGGAGGGAAACGAGAGCAACACTGTCCGAAAACTTTTATATGCTACCTTAGGGTAGCTTACTAGCCGCTACCCCCTAGGACTAGGGCAGCCGACTCTATACCCGAATTCTTAATTACCTCCCGGCCAGCAGGGGCCCTACCTAGGCCAACACTATAGAGCAGGGACAGGGTTATCCTAGAAGGAGTAGAAGGGCAGCTTAGCAGCATCCTGCTGCTTATTCATATAGCACCTAAGACCTTAGCTAGGACTATACGAAGGAGGAAGACTGTACGAACCAGAAGTAGAGTTGCTAGCTAAGCTTAGCATCCTATAGCTAGAGGTAGAGGTATAGGAGGACGGGCCGGCAACTACAAGAGAGCTACGACTGCACTAGGCGGACGGAGTAGTAGCGTTGGTAGTAGTAGTTGTAGATAGTAGTAGTAGTTGTTGTTGTAGTACTTATAGTAGTAGTAGACGGCTAGGCAGACGGGTAGCAGGTAGGGGAATAGAAGAGAAAGAGAGAAAGAGAGAGAGAAGGGGGGAAGGCTTAATATACAGAGTAGTAGCTGCCTGCTATATAAGGCAATAGCAACTAGGGCAGCTGCTACAACTGTATAAGGGAGGGCAAACGAGGCAACTACGACCTAGTGCCTAGACGAGCGACGGCCCTATAGACGACCAGACGGAGGCGGGAACATCTACCTAGGAGCTAAACTCCGGACGACGACTAGGGCCTAGGGACAGAGCTAGACAGCCCGCTGCCGCTAGACCGTACAGCTAGGATGCAGAGTATACAGCTAGGGCTATAGGGTAGGAGGTAAATAGCCAGACGGGACCGAGCACCTCCTGCACCTTTATAACTGCTCGCAGGTCCTCCTCTGCCTTAGCTTCGGCATCCTTAAAGTAGCAAACGGAATCGGTTAAGATAAGGTAGAAGCGATCTAGCACTACCTGCCTTCCCTACTTGCAGGTCCTCCTCTGCCTTAGCTACAGGATCTAGATAGACAGGGCTAAGGTTGCAACAGCGTAGAGGGAGGGCATCTAGCAGGCATTGCCGACTAGCAAGTGCCTGGACGACAGCCGACTATAGACCTAGACGAAGATAGGAAAGCGCTACCTGCTAGAGGAACCCTAAGAGCTAAGGGTGTACGACACGCTGCTATATAAAAGAAGCCCTATAAGAAGAGAGGGAGGTATTGTTAGGAGGCGCCGTCCAGCCCAGGTCCTGGACCTAAGCCAGCTGTCGCCCTAAGGACTGCGACTTAGCAGCGCTAGCACGACCCTACCCTCTATACAGAGTTACTGACACGACCCTACTCCTGTACAGAGGGAGAATCCTATAGCCCTATATAGAGAGGAATTGTCGCCCCTCTAAACAGAGGGAAAACTCTGCACTACTATACAGAGGGAAACTCCCGATCCTCTATACAGAGTGTAAACCTTGTACCCCTATATAGAGGAAGATTGCTGGCTTAGCTTTATAGGTACAAATTGTACAGCAGTAGACGACGAAGGAACTGTCTATTAGTTCCTTTATATAGATACCTAACCTTAAGTTTCTAAACCAAGATTCTTAAGCCCTTACAAAACTTAGCAGATCCGAATAAAAGATGTCGTAGATCTAGAACGATTTTGGTAGCTAGAGCCGATAAGTTACCGGCGACCTCTTTTCCACTATCTTAAACAGGCCTATATAGCAGGGGTTGAGCTTAGCGTTGCCTTTTAGCCTTAGGTTCTACATGTTAAGCTATACCTTTTAACCTTCTTTGAATTCTATTAGTAACCGCTTCCTATTAGCTCGAGTTACTATCTTCTTCTAAGCCAATTCTATCGCCTCCTTCGCTATACGGATTGCTTCTTCTATCTAAGATCTAAGCGCTTCTACCACAGCGGCGGCGACTCTCTTCGACGAGGTAGCAGTAGATATAGAAGGTTCTAAAGAGCTAGGTTTGTTCGGCAGTTGGAAGCTTATTCTTAGAAGATAACTATAAGTTATCTCGAATAGTGCTAGTAAGGTAGCCTCTAACTGTGCAGAATTGGCGCAGAATTCGGCTATAGGCAACACCTTAACCCACTCTGTTTAATAATAACTGCAGAGGATTCGTAGATATTTCTCTATCTTGCGGTTAGCTACTTTAGACCAACTGTCGGTTTAAGGGTAAGCGGCTGTACTGAGTTTTCTACGAATTCCGAGAGCTTGGTTAATAGCCTTCTATACATTAGTAGTAAATTCAGGACCCCTATCCGTAGTAATAGTGTCTAGCAGGCTATAGTGCTTCTATACGTACTGGATTAGCATCCTCGCTGTCTCTTCTGTAGTAGTTCCTTTATCCTTAGCTTAGTAGGGGATAAAGTAGCGTTCTTTGCTTAGTTAGTCTACTACGTTAAGCGTAGCATTGTATCTATCGGATCCCGGCAGGCCGGTTACAAAATCTATCGTAATGTGCTGCTACAGTTTCTTAGGGATCGGAAGTGGCTTTAACAGACTGGCCAGAAGGCCGTAATGTAGCTTCGCGACTCGGCATACGTAACAATTAGTAATAAACCAGTAGATCCGCTCCAAGATTTGCGGAAACTAGTAGATCGTCCTTACGGCTTCTATCGTCGTCTTTAAGCTAGCGTAGCCAACATCTTTAGAACTATAGACTAGCTAGATAACCTCTGTAATTAGTTCTTCTAGAACTATTAACTTCTCTAAGCCTGTTTTGCCGAGCTTCTACTGCTGATTAAGCCGTTCCACTTTCTCGTAGAGCATCTCTTCTTCTGTCGGTGTTGCAGCGGCAGAAAGGGGTAGGACTAAGTAATAGGGTAGACCCTTGGAATTTCGGCTCGGCCCTTCCAGACCGAGCCGGGCCTTGGCACACTACCCCTAAAGTCCTTACCTACCACTATATAGATTCCTTTCCCTCCTTAGTTCAAGATATAGTTATCAAAAAGGCTGTATTGAATTATATCTGCCTGCCCGGATTATTTTATCTCGAACTCACTTACTACACCAACTCCGCGCTGCGCGAAAGGGCCCGTTAAACTATCCGGCAACCCGAATAACGTACGCGTACACATACACCAAACTAACAACCCCTAGCACTGTAAGATAGCTATAGAGAGCTTCTTAACGGTAGAAGGCGGCGTTACAGGCTGCAGCAGAAGCAGGAGAGAAAAGACTAACAGAGCGAGTAGGCGCTCTAGGGTTATTAATAATAAGTTTATTATTAGAGGTTTTATAGCGGAAGAACCTGCAGAGATTAAGGAACGAATAACTAAATATAAGAAAATCTACGACTGCACGCTCGAGGAACTTAAAGACTACGTAAACGAGAACGGAATAGGGAAGGTCTACGACAGCATAGACCTTATTAAGACACTGTTTTACAGAACTCTAGAAGAGAAGAGGCAGTTAAGAGAGGAAAACGAAGCGGTAAGGGCCGAGAAGGAATCGGCAGAGACTATTATCGATGTGCTAGAAAACCAAGCGGCGAATCGACTAGCATAACTAAAGGCGATAAAGACTTAGTTAGCTAAGATAGAAGCAGCGATGTCGTCGGCGCTGCTACTACATCGAGAAGAACAAGCAGAGACCGCCTTACCGGCGGCTTACAGTTAAGGCAGCACCTCGATAACGTTACTACCTAACCTACCGGCGTTTAGAGGCAGCAACCCGGAGGACTAGGAGGTATTTAAGAAAAAGATAAAGAACAAGATAGACTGCAATTACGCCGGAAATAGTAAAGAAGACAGGCTGGCCTACCTAGAGTCGCGGCTAGCAGGTAAAGCCTTTTCGTTAGTAGCGGACCTAGAAGAGGTAACCGCTAAAGAAGCGATCAAAGCGCTAGATCAACGCTTTAGAGACCCCTTCCGAAAGAAGACAGTACGTAAACAGCTAGACAAGATTAATTAGAACCGGCAGACGTTTAAGGAGTTCTACGGACTGTTCCGAAAATATGCTTTTAGAGCTAGAGTATTAGAAGATAAGCAGCTCCACCTACTAAGGCAGAAGCTGAACCCTGAACTGGCCGCAGCTATAGCGTCGGTAGAAGACAAAGACCTTAAAAGCTTCGTACACTAAGCGAGAGTTACCGCCAGAAACCTAAGCGTTTACGCGAAATCGGCATCGCGCGAACCGATTTAGAAGCAGTCGACGCCAACAACACGACCCCCTGCACCTTTCCGGAGAGCACCTTAGCAGCTATCCTATTCGCTGCGTTCGTCGTTTGTCCCTACCTACTACGCGTATAGAACGCCTAGCTATATTGCTACGAGATGCCAAGCAACGGATTAGCAGAAGTAGGAGTATCGTACTACGAAGCAGCAGCCGCCGAGAAAGACTATCCAAGCTATCGAGCAGGCTCCGAAAAACACTGACAGTGTAGATAGTAGAGTGCCTCTGCGAATCTTGGGAAAAGACTAGCTAGACGGATAGGCCCCCTATCCAGCATAGACAATAGGGCACTAACGCGATCTGCGTTACCAAAAGAAGAGAGCATTAACAGCTGTAACGACCCGCTCTCGGCGACGGTAGAAGTAAACACGGAGACTGCTATTATCCTTTAGATTACTGTCTACCCCCTTTTTGGATTAGACTGCCTACTTTAGCTAAGAGCTTTTATCAACACGGGGGCCCTTATCGGCGCAGCAATCCACTATCGACTGGTTTAGAAACTAATAAAAGGATACAGTTATCCTGTAGAGCTAGCGTTGCCGACGCGAATTTTAGCATACAACAGATAAGACACTAAGAGTGTTACGCACTACGTGCTATTAAAGACCGTCTTAGCAGGTCGCACTACAGAAGCGACGTTCCGAATTATAGATATCGGAAGGTTTAACATTATTATAGGGCAGAAATAGATAAAGAACCAGAAGGCCGTTATTAACGTAGGTAAAGGCACGCTCGGGTTTAAACCCTAGCAGAGCGGAGGCGCCGCCGAGTCGGTTACTATTATTGCTGAGAAACCGAACGTAACGACCATCGAAGCGGTTCCGATAGATCGGTCCGACCCTCTAGACACGATCGGAATAATAAGCTCGGAAGCCTTAACGACTCTCGCAAGGTCGCCGGACAATAAGGTTTACGCTATCTTAATAAAAGACATCGAAGACCACTGGAAGATAATAGCAGAAGAAGAAGTAGATCCGCTAGAGGTGTTACTAAAGGAGCTCTAAAGCTATACTAACGTATTCTTAAAAGCTAACTCCAACCTCCTGTTGCTCTACCGACCGGAATATAACAACAACATCTAGCTAAAAGAAGGAGCTACGCTGCTAAGAACCGAGCCCCTAAGAAGGCTATCACCAGCCGAGCTAGACTAGGTAGAAGTGTTTGTTCGAGAAAATCTAGCAAAGAAGTTTATTACGCCGAGCTCCGCCGAGTATACGTTACCGATTCTTTTTGTTTAGAAACCCGGAGGTAGTCTCCGACTGTGCGTAGATTACCGAGGCCTTAACGAGGTTACTAAGAGAGACGTGTATCCACTGCCGCTGATCGATAAGACTATACAGCGTATAGCGAAGGCCAAGTAGTTTAGCAAGCTGGATATTTGCTAAGCTTTCTACCGATTAAGAAACGAGGAAGGACAAACGGAAGACCTTACGACATTCGCTACGCGCATAGGCAATTTCAAGTAGTTGGTAATGCCTTTCGGACTTACCAACGCGCCGGCGGTGTAGCAACGCTTTATAAACTATACCTTTATAGACATGCTAGAACGATTCGTGTCTATCTACTTAGACGACATTCTTATCTACACCGATAGAACGAGAGAACAGCGTACAGACTACATCGAGAAGGTGCTAATTAGGCTCTGCGAGGTCGGGTTGAACGCAGACACGAAAAAGAGCGAGTTCTTTTGGACTGAAGTCAAATATCTTGGTCTTATCGTTAGAAGAGAGGGAATTCGGATAGACCCTTTAAAGGTCGCCGCTGTAGCGGAATGGAAGCAGCCGAAATCGGGAAACACTATACAAATCAGAGGGTTTCTTGGATTCTACAGCTACTATCGACGATTTATTAAGGACTTTAGCAAGATAGCGAGACCTCTAAACAAAGTATTAAAGAAGGAGCCCGCTGGCCTATAGAATAAGAAGTGCATAGAAGCTTTTATCTAACTGAAAGACGCAGTAGCCTTGGCGCTGATTCTGGCGCACTTCCGACCGGAAAAAAATGATCTATCTAGAGACGGTCGCTTCTAACACAGTAACTGCAGGGGTCCTTTCTTAGTATAATAACGCCGACGAGACCCTCTACCTAGTAGCTTTCTTTAGCAAGTCTATAAACGAGGCTAAGCAGAACTACGCTATTTACAATAAAGAGCTGTTAGCTATTATCCAGGCTTTCGAGGAGTGGAAGCCGGAGCTTATAGCCGGAAAGAGCACGGTTGAGGTCCTTACAGACTATTAGTCGCTAACCTATTTTATAAAGACGCAGAAGCTATCGCAGCGCCAAGCTTAGTAGGCCGCCTACTTATCCGGATTCGACTTCAAGATTACCTATAGGCCCGGAGCTCAAAATAGAAAGGCTAATGCGCTAACGAGAAGAGAGGGGAAGACTAGCTACGCAAAAGAAGATCTGAACATGTTCCAGAAAGTGTTGACCGAACGGATAATAGACACCGAGGTGTTAAAAGAAGCAGGGATCTGCGCATTAGAACCGCTAACAGAAGAAGAGACGCTCTACGAGAAAATAGAACGACTTAATTAGCAGCAGAAACTTGGCAGAACAGGCTTAGGGAAGCTAATAGTTCCAGAAAAACTAATTAAAGAGGTTATCTAGTTGGTTTATAGTTTGAAGGATGTCGGTTACGCAGGCTCGAAGAAGACAATATGTTAGGGGGCGCCGCCCAGCCTAGGTCCTGGACCCGACCTAAGCTAACCGTCGCCTTAAGGACTGCAGCTTAGCAGCGCCAGCATAACCCTACCCTCTATACGGAACCACCGACAGGACCCCACTCCTGTACAGAGGGAGAACCCTATAGTCCTGCACAAAGGGGAACTACTGCCCCTCTAAATAGAGGGAAAACTCTACACTACCGTACAGAGGAGGGAACTCCTGATCCTCCGTACAGAGGGTAAACCTTGCATCCCTAAATAGAGGGAAATTGCTAGCTTAGCTTCGTAGGTACAAATTGTACAGCAGCAGACGACGAAGGAACTGCCTATTAGTTCCTTTATATAGATACCCAACCTTAAGTTTCTAAACCAAGATTCTTAAGCCCTTTACATTAGGAACTAATCTTACTGTTAGTAACTGCAGTAATAAAACAAGGATAGACAGCGACACCCCTATAGAAACTACGGCTATAGAGGGATATATGCACTGCGTGTACGAGGAGCTACTGGAAAGCAAGAGGCAGCTCGAGCAGCAAGTAAGCTACTAGGCTGCGATAATTTCCCAATAGGAACAGGAGCTACGACAGCTTAGGGCGTCCAGTCGCGATCCGACCCCTACGACGACGACGAACTTAATAGCCTACACCCCGACCCCCAAAAGCAAACTCCCCGACGTCTCTATGTACGATAATAAGGCCCTGGCCGAGTACCCCTCCTAGGCTGCCCAGATGCGCTCTAAGCTTCTAGTCGACTTAGGAGCATACCCGACCGAGCTAGACAAGGTAGTTTACCTCTTTAGGAGGTTGAAGGGCAGGGCAGCAGCACGAATTCTGCCGTACTACGAGACAGCCGTTGCTAACCTGGCAATAGCTACGACGACGATGCTCTAGGCAGCTCTAGACAAGAGCTATAAGGACCTAGACTGCGAGAGCCGAGCACTCCTACAGGTCAATACGATAAAACAAGGACGCAAGACTATACAAGAATTCCTTGCAGAATTTGATTAGACTTTGGCAGAAGCAGGAGGTCTCTAATAGGAGGACAGGATAAAAATTACCTCTTTAGAGATAGGCCTCTTTAAGGAGATTATAACAGGGCTAGTAGGCGTAATGCGGCCAGCTACATACGAGGAATTCTGCGATCTCCTTAGGATAGTCGACGACCAGCAGCGCAGGCTTAGACAGATAAGCCGCGCTTAGGAGATAAGACAACCCCTCTAGCAGCAGACGGACGCTATAGACTAGGAACCAACGACGACGAGGGTGGCGGCAGCCGTTACTGTACGGCCAAGGGCCGCTACTAAGAAGGCACAATAGGTAGATATAGCCACCCTTAACAAGAGACGAGCAGAAGGGAGCTGCTACCAGTATAGCAAGATAGGCTACACTGTACAGAATTGCAGGCTTTTGCTAGTAGAGAGACCTAGGGGACGGCCGACTACCGCAAGGGTAGCAACTGCAGCGCCCTAAAGAGAAGATTAGGAGTCCTACTTGGACGACGACGAGTCGGGAAAAGAGTAGCCTCTAAGCGAAGGCTCTGCTAGAGGCGGGTGCGAGATAGACTGCCAAATCAAAGCATTACTTAGCTATCTTTTAAGAGCAATTACATAGCGATAACGCTGTTTATCGTACAGCCAACGTTAAACAGGTCCGCAACGGCGCGGACATTAATTGACATAGGATGTTTGGTGTACAGAGTAATTAGCAAAGACTTCGTACAGAGACACCGGATTAAGACGACCCCTACTGTACCTGTACGCATGTTGGGCATTACCGGACGAGGACCGGACATTACCTATATAGTAAAGGTGTCGATAGAGGTACAGGGACATTATAAGCAGGACTTATACCTCTATATCGTACGGGACAAGCTGGAGTATAACCTAATACTAGGGAAGCTTCAGATAGAGCGCTAGAGAGGCAAGCTGGACGTTGGACGAGAACGGCTGTACCTGGCAGTAACAAAGCAGAGGCTCTAAGACTAAGGGAAGGCTCTGCAAGGTAATAATGCTAAGGCCGAAATTAACACAGCAACGGCGGACATTGAAAAGGCATTGGCACCTAAGAAAGTAACAGACCCCTATACGAAGCTCCCGAAGGAATACGCAGGATACCTATACCTCTTTAAGCCAAAGTCGGCCTTAAAACTGCTGCTACACCGAGGAGAAGGGATTGACTACGACATCTAGCTAGAACCCCGTCTAGATAGGAGCCTGCCGGAGGTACTGTACGGACCGCTGTATAGAATGTCCTCTAGAGAACTCCTAGTACTGCGCAAGACACTGGACTACCTGCTTGCTAAAGGGTTTATTTAGGCAAGTACGTCGTCTGCAGGAGCCCTAGTGCTGTTTGTCTATAAGGAGGGGAAGGCCGGATTGCGTTTCTGCATAGACTATAGAGGCATTAACGCGATTACTAAGAAGGACCGGTACCCCCTACCCCTTATTAAGGAGACTCTCGGACGGATTAACAAGGCGAAGTAGTTTACTAAGCTTGACGTAGTCTTAGCCTTCTACAAGATATAGATTAAGGAAGGCTGTAAATAGATAACTGCCTTCTGTACGAGGTATAGCCTCTTTAAGTAGCTTGTTACCCACTTTAGACTTGCCAACGCACTAGCAACATTCTAAAGATACATTAACAAGTCCTTGCAAGGGTTACTAGACGACATCTGCTCGGCATACCTCGACGACACCCTAGTCTTTACAGACGGCACCTACGCAGATTACGTACAGGATGTTAAGAAGGTGCTGGACCGACTGTAGCAGGCTAGCTTATACCTCGACATTAACAAATGTAAATTCGGTGTCCAACGTACGAAATACCTAGGTTTTATTATCGAGGCAGAGAAAGGCATTAGCATAGATAGGAAGAAGATTGACGCTATTAAGCAATAGAAGCTGCCAACGAATGTCAAGGGCGTACGGGAATTTCTTAGGTTTGCCAACTTCTACCGCTAGTTTATACAGAACTACTTAGAGATCGTACGCCCCCTAGTTAAACTAACATATAAGGACAAGCAGTTTAAATAGACGGACGAATGTGACAAGAGCTTTAACAAGCTAAAGGAGCTCTTTACTACAGGACCAACACTCGGCGCCTTTAACCTAGAGCATACGACGATACTAGAAACCGACTCTTTAGGGTATTGCATTAGAGGTATCCTGTTACAGGTAGGCTCGGACGGACTCCTGCACCTATACGCGTATTTCTCTAAGAAGAACTCTCTAGCTAAGTGCAACTACCTTATCTACAACAAGGAGTTGCTAGCAGTCGTACAGTGTTACGAAGCATAGGATAGAGAACTCTGCTCAGTGCCCGAGTTCCTTGCCCTAACGGACTACAAGAACCTAGAGTACTTTACGCAGCCCTAAAAGCTGTCTAAGAGGCACGTACGTTAGGCAATGTACCTAAGCCAGTTCAATATAAGACTCTAGTACTGCAAGGGTAAGGACAATAGCAGGGCCGATGCACTATCTAGACAGAATTAGAACATACCAACGACGTACGAGGACGACTAGCTGAAATTACAGACATTCCAGATGTTTAAGGAGGAAGTAGGCGAGGAGACTATCCGCCTAGCAGCGACATACCTATAGGAACCCTAACTACAGGTATAGGAAGAGGCAGTAGAAAGGGACGACGTTTACTAAGGGGCCTATACAGCAATCTAAGGAGGACAGCGGAAGCTCCTAGCAGAGCTTTACCTTAAGGTGTTAGCAGCAGAGTGCATAGTAGACGAGGAGAACAACCTAAAGTTTAGGAATCGGATCTGGGTCCTAGCAGACGAGAAGCTCCGTACGAGCTTAATACAACAGGCGCACGATTTAATAGCGACCGGATATCCAGGATGTAAGGAGACGTATAGCATTGTCGCTAGGGACTACTACTGGCCGGCGATAGCGAAGGACATCTGCAGGTTCGTACAGAACTGCGATGTATACGGACGGACGAAGCCCTAGCGTAAACTAAAACATAGGCTGTTGAAACCCCTACCGATCCTGGACCGGCCCTAGCAAGACCTAATAGTAGACTTTGTTACAGACCTCCCTAAGAGCGACGGACAGCGGAACATTATAGTAGTTACAGACAAGCTAACGAAGGGAGTAATACTAGAGGGAATAGACTCTATTACGGCTTAGGACACTGCCTAGGCCTTTATACAGACGACGTTTAGCAAACACGGTTTCCCTAGGTCGATTGTGTCGGACCGGGGCACGCAGTCTACGAGCTAGCTCTAGGCAAGGGTCTGCTAGTTGCTAAAGGTAGAACGTCGCCTGTTAACTGTATAGCACCTGCAGACAGACAGGGCGACGGAATAGGTCAATTCGACGTTGGAAGCGTACCTCCGAGCGTAGGTCAACTATAACCAGACAACCTAGAACTAACTCCTCCCTATAGCAGAGCTAGCTATTAACAGCCGCACGGCCGATGCTACCGGAGTGTCCCCCTTCTTTATAGCCTATAGATACTACTATTCCCTGCTCCTACCGACCCTAAGGGATAACACCCCGCGCTCTGTATAATCCCTAATCCAGCAGGGAGAGGCCATCGTACGGACGATTACGAATGCCTATTAATAGGCAAAGGCGAGTCTAGCTATAGCTTAACAGAATGCGGAAGAGCAGGCCAACAGGGAACGACAGGCTGCACCTAGGTACGAGGCAGGGGATAAGGTCTGGCTAAACCAGCGACATATCCGTATAGACCGGCTAAGCAAGAAACTGGATTGGAAGAACAGGAAGTTTACAGAAGTCCGACCAGTAGGGACATACGCTGTACGACTAAACACTTCCCTAGAGATTTATCTAGTCTTCTACGTAGACCTCGTACGGCCGGCGAACACAGACTCCCTACCGCACTAGACGACAGACAATGCGCGCCTACCTGCAATTATAACCAAGGGCTAGGAAGAGTATAAAGTAGAAGGGATCCTTAAGAGCCGAAGGAAGCGGGGGAAGGTAGAGTACCTAGTAAAATAGAGAGGATAGGCAGAGCCTACATAGGAACTGTACGAGGCTCTACAGGACACAACTGCACTGGATAGGTAGGAGGAGAACTATTCCCCTGCCTAGTTACAGTAACACTGCGCTGTATAGCGGAAGGAGGCACAATCTACCCTAAGGACAGGGTAGCCTCTAACAACCTAGGTTGTTAAAGGATCGAGAATTACGATATAGGACACTATAGGATCCTACTAACACGACATTGTACAACACTGTACGAGATAAGGGCTGGAAGAAAGGAACAGCTAGGGAACAGATAGGAAGGAGAGTAAAAATAAGAGGAGTTAGGAGCAGAACTGTCCGAAATTTCTTATACTAGCTAGAGGGGGGGTAGCTTACTAGCTACTACCTAGGGGGACCAGAGCAACCGACTCCTTATCCAAGATCTTAATTACCTCCTGCCTAGTAGGGCCCCCACCCCTACTAGGGCCAGCCCCAGGGAGCAGAGGCACCCCCCTATCCCTATAGGCCTCTACTAGATAGCAGTAGGGGCAGTAGAGGGAGCTATCCTTCCACTTATACGAGGCACACACCCTAGCCCAGAAACCTAGGAGGCAGTATAGGTCAAGTAAGGGCTAGGGGGAGTTAGGGCAGGGGGTATAGAGCTGGCCCTAGGTAGCGATAAGGAGGGCGTTAACGTACGACGCCTAGGCTATAGCTAGCTGCTAGGGTGTAACCTAGGCAGGGTTACACTAGAAGGCGTAATAGGGCAGCTCGGCCGCATCCTACTGCTCGTTAGTATAGCACCTAAGACGTTAGCTAAGACTGTACAGAAGACAGGAATCCGTACGAACTAGAAGCGTAGCTGCTAGTCAAATTAAGGGCCCTACTGCTAGAGGCGGAAATAGGAGGGGACCCTAGCTAGAGGGGCGGAGGAGGAGGGGCCAGCAACTACGAGGGAGCTACTAGACGGGGCGGACGACATAATAGTAGCTAGTGATAGTAGTAGCTAGTAGTAGTAGCTAGTAGTAGTAGTAACTAGTAGTAGTAGAGAGTAGATAGTAGACAGTAGTAGATAGTAGTAGATAGTAGACAGTATAGGGGGAGAAGGCAGGCAGGGAATAGAAAGAAAAGGGGGAGGGAAAGAGAAGGGAGAGGCTTAAGGTAACTGCCTACTATAAGAGGGAATAGCAAGCAGGGCAGCCGCTACAAACAGGTAAAATAGCAAGAGGCAACCGCGACCTAGGGGTGACAAGGGACAACGACTTGGACAGCCGGACAAAATAGGAAGTTGCGACCTGCCAAAGGAACAGCAGGAGCTAAGTAAGTTCGGCACGCCGCTGTACGAAAAGGGCACTACGAGAAGGGAAGGGGGGGGGTATTGTTAGGGGGCGCTGCCCAGCCCAGGTCCTAGACCCGACCTAAGCTAACTATCGCCCTAAGGACTGCGACTTAGCAGCGCTAGCATAACCCTACCCTCTGTACGGAACTACTAACAGGACCCCACTCCTATATAGAGGGAGAACCCTATAGTCCTGCACAAAGGGGAACTATTGCCCCTCTAAATAGAGGGAAAACTCTACACTACAGTACAGAGGAGGGAACTCCCGATCCTCTATATAGAGAGTGAACCTTGCATCCCTGCATAGAGGGAAATTGCTAGCTTAGCTTTGTAGATACAATTTGTACAGCAGCAGACGACGAAGGAACTGCCTATCAGTTCCTTTATATAGATACCTAACCTCAAGTTTCTAAACCAAGATTCTTAAACCCTTTACACGATAGAAGCTGTAAGGGCGATCTACTGGTTTCCGCGAATCTTTGAGCAGATCCACCGGTTTATCGCTAATTGCTACGTCTGCTAAGCTGCGAAGCTACGTTACGGCCTTCCGAATAGCCTGTTAAAGCCACTTCCAATCCCTAAGAAACTGTAGCAGCATATTACGATAGATTTCGTAACCGGCCTGCCGGATTCCGAAGATATAATGCTACACTCAATATAGTAGATCGACTAAGCAAAGAACGCTACTTTATCCCCTACTGAGCTAAGGATAAAGGAACTACTGTAGAAGAGACGGTGCGAATGCTGATTCAGCATATACAGAAGCACTATAGCCTTCTAGACACTATTACTACGGATAAGGGTCCTCAATCTACCGCTAATGTATAGAAGGCTATTAACCAAGTTCTCGGAATCTACGGAAAGCTTAGTACGGCCGCTTACCCTTAGATAGACAGTGAGTCTGAAGTAGCCAACCGTAAGATAGAAAAATACCTACGAATCTTCTACAGTTATTATTAAGCAGAGTGGGTTAAGGTGTTGCCGATAGCCGAATTCTGCGCCAATTTGGCACGATCGGAAGCTACCTCGCTGGCGCCGTTCGAGATAACTTATAGTTACCTTCCAAGAATAAGCTTCCAACTGCCGAACAAACCTAGCTCTTTGGAACCTTCTATATACACCGCTACCTCGTCGAAGAGAGTCGCTGCTACTGCGGCAGAAGCGCTCCGATCTCAGATAGAAGAAGCGATTAAGGTGGCAAAAGAGGCAATGGAATCGGCTTAGAAGAAGATAGTCACTCGAGCTAATAGAAAGCGGTTACTAATAGAATTCGAAGAAGGCCAAAAGATATAGCTTAATACGCGGAACCTAAGGTTAAAAGGCAACGCCAAGCTTAACCCCTGCTACGTAGGTCCGTTTAAGATAGTAGAAAAGAGGTCGCTAGTAACTTATCGGCTCTAGCTACCGAGGTTATTCCAGATCTACGATGTCTTTTATTCGGATCTGCTAAGCTTAGACCCTAACGATAGCCTTCCAGAACAGAGGTTCGCTGAACCCCTACTAATCGAGATAGATAGTAAAGAAGAAGAGTAGGAGGTGGAGGATGTAGTAGATATAAGAAAGATAAGAGGGTTAGTCGAAGCAAGGATCTTGTAGAAAGGATAGCTAGAAGACTATAAATAGTATCCAGTCGAGAATCTCCGAAATTCGGCGGAGCTACTAAGAGAGTTTTACGTCCAGAACCTAAGGAAGCCGAAGCCTAAGTAGCTTGGAAATTAATAAAGAAGAAGAAAACCTGCGTCCGCTCTATCGGCACAGAAGCCGATAGAAACGATTGTAGAAATCGCTAGCCGGGGTCTTCGGCTCTACCCCTACTACTGCCAACCGGCAAGGCCAGTCGGATAATAGCTATAAGGCCGAAGACGGCGCTACCGTCGGCGCGCTTTGTAACAGTTTTTGCTCTCTGTTACCACTATCCGCCGGCTTGGCCAGACGAATAATAACAGCGAAGAACGAAGCCGACGTAACCAAAGCAGCCTTGCAGTAGCACCAAAGGCTATAGTAGAGAAGAAAAAGAAGAAGAAGATAGCGAGCTGCGGATAGATCTAAATAGACCTCCGCAGCGGCGTATAGGCCAGCCTCGCCGCAGCTTAGATAGCCGCTAGCACAGATCAGATAGCTCCGATTGGATAGATACTAAAGTAAAGACGTTAGATAGCGACGATAAAAAAAAGAAAAGATAGACGAGTTAGCGGTCGAGGGCGACCGCTAGTAAGAGAGGAGGGTAGTATTGCAGCGGCAGAAAGGAGTGGGACTAAGTAATAGGGTAGACCCTTAGAATTTCGGCTTAGCCCTTCTAGACTAAGACAGACCTTGGCACACTACCCCTAAAGCCCTTACCTACTACTATATAGATTCCTTTCCCTCCTTAGTTCGAGATATAGTTATTAAAAAGGCTGTATTGAATTATA
This sequence comes from Pseudocercospora ulei, assembly GCA_016165855.1. Classification (NCBI taxonomy): domain Eukaryota; kingdom Fungi; phylum Ascomycota; class Dothideomycetes; order Mycosphaerellales; family Mycosphaerellaceae; genus Pseudocercospora; species Pseudocercospora ulei. Next base: position 5,491,021 of record JACWNB010000003.1, read on the forward strand.
TCTACGTGCCCAGATAAGTCGGCGGTTCTATCGCGCAGATCCCTACTTCTTTTAACACCTTAGAGTCTACTATCCGTTCGGTTAACACCTTCTAGAACATGTTCGGATCTTCTTTTATACGACTAGTCTTTCCTTCTCTTCTCGTTAGCGCATTAGCCTTTCTATTTTAAGCTCTGGGTTAATAGGTAACCTTGAAATCAAATCTAGATAAGTAGGCAGCCTACCAAGCTTGGCAGCGTAATAGCTTCTGTATCTTTATAAAGTAGGTAAGTAACTGGTGGTCCGTAAGGACCTGGACTGTGCTCTTTCTAGCTATAAGCTTCGGTTTCCACTCCTCGAAAGCCTAAATAATAGCTAATAGCTCTTTGTTGTTACAGCGGCAGAAAGGGGTAGGACTAAGTAATAGGGTAGACCCTCGGAATTTCGGCTCGGCCCTTCCGGACCGAGCCAGGCCTTGGCACACTATCCCTAAAGCTCTTACCAACCACTACATAGATTCCTTTCCCTCCTTAGTTCGAGATATAGTTATTAAAAAGGCTGCATAAAATTATATCAGCGCGCCTAAATTATTATATCTCGAACTCACTTACTACACTAACTCCGCGCTGCACGAAAGGGACCGTTGAACCATCCAGACACCCGAATAACGCACGCGCACCAAAACACCAAACCAACAACCCCTAGCACTGTAAGACAGCTATAGAGAGCTTCTTAATAATAGAGAGCGGCGTTACAGGCCGAAGGAGAAGCAGAAGAGAAAAGACTAACAGAGCGAGTAGGCGCTCTAGCGTTATTAATAATAAGTTCATTATTAGAGGTTTTACAGCAGAAGAGACCGCAGAGATTAAGGAACGAATAACCGAACATAAGAAGATCTACGACTGCACACTCGAGGAACTTAAAAATTACATAAACGAGAACAGAGTAGGGAAGGTCTACGACGGTATAGACCTTATTAAGACGCTATTTTACAGAACCCTAGATAAGAAGAGGCAGTTAAGAGAGGAAAACGAAGCAGTAAGGGCCGAAAAGGAATCGGCAGAGACCATTATCGACATGCTAGAAAACTAAGCGGCGAACCGACTAGCACAACTAAAGGCAATAAAGGCTTAGTTAGCTGAGATAGAAGCAGCGATGTCGTCGGCGCTGCTACCGCATCGAGAAGAACCAGCAGAGACCGCCTTACCGGCGGCCTACAGTTAAGGTAGCACCTTAATAACGTTACTACCGGACCTACTATCGTTTAGAGGCAGAGACCCTAAATGTTAGGGGCGCGCCGTCCGGCCCAGGCCCTAAACCCGACCTAAGCCGAACGTCGCCCTAAGGACTGCGACTTAGCGGCGCCAGCACGACCCTACCCTCTATACGGAACCACCGACAGGACCCCACTCCTGTACAGAGGGAGAACACTACGGTCCTGCGCAAAGGGGAGCTACCGCCCCTCTGTATAGAGAGGGGTAAACTATGCACCACCGTACAGAGGAGGTAACTCCCGACCCTCTGTACGGAGGGTGAACCTGGCACCCCTACACAAAGGGGGAAATTGCTAGCTTGGCTTCGTAGGTACAAATCGTACAGCAGCAGACGACGAAGGAACTGCCTATTAGTTCCTTTATGTAGATACCCAACCTTAAGTTTCTGAATTAAGATTCTTAAGCCCCTTATATTAGGAACTAATCTTACTGTCGGTGACTGCAGTAATAGAACAAAGATGGACGGCGACATCCCTATAGAACCTACGGCTATAGAGGGACATATGCACCGCGTATACGAGGAGCTGCTAGAAAGCAAGAGGCAGCTCGAACAACAAGTAAGCTACTAGGCTGCGATGATTTCCCAACAAGAACAAGAGCTACGACAGCTTAGGGCGTCCGATCGCGATCCGACCCCTACGACGACGACGAACACTATAACCTACACCCCGACCCCTAAGAGCAAACTCCCTGACGTCTCTATATACAATAGTAAGGCTCCGGCCGAGTACCCCTCCTAGGCGGCTTAGATGCGCTCTAAGCTCCTAGTAGACTTAGGAGCATACCCGACCGAGCTGGACAAGGTAGTCTACCTCTTTAGGAGGTTAAAGGGCAGGGCGGCAGCACGAATTCTACCGTACTACGAGACGGCTATCGCCAACCCGGCAATAGCTACGACGACGATGCTCTAGGCAGCTCTAGACAAGAGCTATAAGGACCCGGACCGCGAGAGCCGAGCACTCCTACGGGTCAATACGATAAAACAAGGACGCAAGACTGTACAAGAATTCCTCGCAGAATTTAACCAGACTTTGGCAGAAGCAGGGGGTCTCTAATAGGAGGACAGGATAAAGATTACCTCTTTAGAGGTAGGCCTCTCTAAGGAGATTATAACGGGGCTAGTAGGTGTAATGCGGCCAGCTACGTACGAGGAATTCTGCGACCTTCTTAGGATAGTCGATAACCAGCAACGCAGGCTAGGACGGATAGGCCGTACTTAGGAGATAAGACAACCCCCTTAGCGACAGGTAGACGCTATAGACTGGGAACCGACGACGATAAGGGTAGCAGCAGCAGCTACCGTACAGCCAAGGGCCGCTACTAAAAAGGCGCAATAGGTAGATACGGCCACCCTTAACAAGAGGCGAGCAGAAGGGAGCTGTTACCGGTGTAGCAAGATAGGCTATACCGTACGGAATTGCGGGCTTCTACTAGTAGAGAGACCTAGGGGACGGCCGACCACCGCGAGGGTAGCAACTGCAGCGCCTTAACAAGAAGATTAGGTGTCCTACTCGGACGACGACGAGTCGGGAAAAGAGTAGCCTCTAAGCGAAGACTCTGCTAGAGGCAGGCGCGAGATAGACTGCCAAATCAAAGCGTTACTTGGCTATCTTTTAAGAGCAATTACATAACGACGACGCCGTTTATCGTACAGCCGACGTTAAACGGGTCTGCAACGGCGCGGACATTGATTAACACAGGATGTTTAGTGTATAGAGTAATCAGCGAGGACTTCGTACAGAGACATCGGATTAAGACGACCCCTACTGTACCTGTACGCATGCTAAGCATTACCGGGCGAGGACCGGACATTACCTATATAGTAAAAGTAACAATAGAGGTACAGGGACACTACGAGCGAGACTTATACCTCTATGTTGTACAGGACAAGTTAGGGTATAACCTAATACTAGGAAAGCCTTAGATAGAGCGCTAAGGGGGCAAGCTAAATGTCGGACGAGGACGGCTGTACCTAGCAGTAACGAAGCAGAGGATCCGGGACTAGGGGAGGTCCCTACAAGGTGGCAATACTAAGGCCGAAATTAACACAGCAACGGCGGACATCGAGAAGGCATTAGCACCTAAGGAGACGACAAACCCCTATACGAAGCTCCTAAGAGAGTATGTTAGGTACCTAGACCTCTTTAAACCAAAGTCGGCCTTAAAGCTGCCGCTATACCGAGGGGAAGGGATTGATTATAACATCCAGCTAGAACCCCGTCCGGATAGGGGCCTGCCGGAGGTACCGTATAGACTGCTATACAGAATGTCCTCTAGAGAACTCTTAGTACTACGCAAGACGCTGGACGACCTGCTTGCCAAAGGGTTTATTCGGGCCAGTACGTCGTCCGCGGGAGCCCTAGTACTGTTTGTCTACAAGGAGGGGAAGGCCGGATTGCGTTTCTACGTAGACTATAGGGGCATTAACGCGATTACTAAGAAGGACCGGTACCCCCTACCCCTTATTAAGGAGACCCTTAGGCGGATTAGCAAGGCGAAGTAGTTCACTAAGCTTTACGTAGTCTCGGCCTTCTACAAGATACGGATCAAGGAAGGCTGTAAATAGATAACGGCCTTCTGTACGAGATACGGCCTTTTTAAGTAGCTTGTTACCCCCTTCGGCCTTGCCAATGCACTAGCAACCTTCTAAAGGTACATTAACAAGTCCCTACAAGGGTTACTAGACGACATCTGCTCGGTATACCTCGACGACACCTTGGTTTTTACAGACGGCACCTACGCAGATTACGTACGAGATGTTAAGAAGGTGCTGGACCGACTGCAGTAGGCAGGCTTGTACCTCGACATCGACAAATGCGAATTCAGCGTCCAACGTACGAAATACCTAGGTTTTATTATCGAGGCAGGGAAAGGCATTAGTATAGACAGGAAAAAGATTTATGCTATTAAGCAATAGAAGCCACCTACGAACGTTAAAGGCGTATAGGAATTTCTTAGGTTTGCTAACTTCTACCGCTAGTTTATACAGAGCTACTTAGAGATCGTACGCCCCCTAGTTGAACTAACGTACAAAGACAAGCAGTTCAAATAGACGGACGAATGTAATAGGAGCTTCGACAAGCTAAAGGAGCTCTTTACTACAGGACCAACGCTCGCTGCCTTCGACCTAGAGCGTACGACAATACTGGAAACTAACTCCTTAGGGTACTGCATCGGGGGTATCCTGTTACAGGTAGGCTCGGACGGACTCCTACACCTATACGCATATTTCTCTAAGAAGAACTCCCTAGCTAAGTGCAACTACCCTATCTACGACAAAGAGTTGCTAGCAGTCGTACGGTGTTGCGAAGCCTAGGATAGAGAACTCTGCTTAGTGCCTAAGTTCCTCGCCCTAACAGACTACAAGAACCTGGAATACTTCACTTAACCCCAGAAGCTGTCCGAGAGGCACGTACGATAGGCAATATACCTAAGCCGGTTTAACATAAGACTCTAGTACTGCAAGGGTAAGGATAACAGCAGGGCCGATGCACTGTCTAGACGGGACCAGGACATGCTAACGACGTACGAAGACGACCGGCTAAAGTTACGAACATTCTAGATATTTAAGGGGGAGCCAGACGGGGAGACTATCCGCCTAGCGGCGACATACCTATAGGAACCCTGACTGCAAGTATAGGAAGAGGCAGTAGAAAAGGACGAGGTATACCGAGGGGCCTGTACGGCAATTTAGGGAGGGCAACGGAAGCTCCTAGCCGAGCTCTATCTTAAGGTGTCGACAGCCGAGTGTTCAGTAGACAAGGAGAACAACCTAAAGTTCAGGAATCGGATATAGGTCCCGGCGGACGAGAAGCTCCGTACGAGCTTAATACAACAGGCGCATAACTCTATAGCTACCGGGTACCCAGGGCGCGAGGAGACGTACAGCATTATCGCCTAGGACTACTACTAGCCGGCGATAGCAAAGGACATTCGCAGGTTCGTACAGAACTGCGATGTATACGGACGAACGAAGCCCTAGCGCGAGCTAAAGCATAGGCTGCTAAAGCCCCTGCCGATACCGGACCGGCCCTAGCAAGATCTAACAGTAGACTTTATTACGGACCTCCCTAAGAGCGATAGACGGCGAAACATTATAGTAGTTACAGACAAGTTAACGAAGGGGGTAATACTAGAGGGAATAGACTCCATTACAGCTAAGGACACCGCCTAGGCCTTTATACAGACGACGTTTAGCAAGTACGGTTTCCCTAGGTCAATCGTATTAGACCAGGCGACACAGTTTACGAGCCAGCTCTAGGCAAGGATCTGCCAGTTGCTAAAGGTAGAACGTCGTCTGTTAACCGTATAGCACCTACAAACAGACGGGGCGACGGAGAGGGTCAATTCAACTTTGGAAGCGTACCTCCGAGCGTACGTAGACTATAACCAGACGAACTGGAACCGACTCCTCCCTATAGCGGAGCTGGCTATTAACAGCTGTACGGCCGATGCTATAGGACTGTCCCCCTTCTTTACAACCTACAGATACGACTACTCCCTGCTCCTACCAACCCCGAGTAGTAACACCCTGCGCCCTATACGATCCCTAATCTAGCAAGGAGAGGCCATTGTACAGACGATTACGAACGCCTACCAATAGGCAAAGGCGAGCCTAGCTATAGCCTAGCAGAATGCGGAAGAGCAGGCTAACAAGGGACGACAGGCTACACTAAGGTATAAGGCAGGGGATCAGGTCTGGCTAAACTAGCGGAACATCTATACAGACCGACTAAGCAAGAAGCTAGATTAGAGGAACAGGAAGTTTACAGTAATCCGGCCGGTAGGGACATATGCTATACGACTAAACACCCCCCTAGGGATTTACCTAGTCTTTTACGTAGACCTTGTACGACTGGCGAATACGGACCCCCTGCCGCACTAGATAACTAACGACGCGCGCCTACCTGCAATTATAACCGAGGGCCAGGAAGAGTATAAAGTAGAGGGGATCCTTAAGAGTCGAAGGAAGCGAGGGAAGACAGAGTACTTAGTAAAATAGAGAGGATAGGCAGAGCCTACGTAGGAACTGTACAAGGCTCTACAAGACACAACTGCACTGGACAGGTAGGAGGAGAATTATCCCCCTGCCCAGTTACAGTAACACTGCGCTGTACGACGGAAGGAGGCACAATCCGCCCTAAGGATAGGGTAGCTGCAGGCAGACCAGGGTTGTTAAAGGATCGAGCATTACGACGTAGGACACTACGAGGCCCCGCTAACACGACATCGTACGACACTGTACAAAATAAAGGCTGGAAGAAAGGAACAGCCAAGGGACGAATAGGAGGGGAAGTGGAAACGGAAGGAGTTAAAAGAAAACCGTCCGAAATTCCTTACGCTACCTAGGGGGGGAAGGGGTAGCTTACTAGCCACCCCCCCCTAGGGGGAACCAGAACTACCTACTTATTATCTGTAACCTCTACTACCTCGGGCCTGGCCGGGCCCCCGCCCCTACTAGAACTAGCTCCAGGAAGCAGAGGCACCCCCCTACCCCTACGTACCTCCCCTAGACAGCGGAAGGGGCAGTAGAAGGAGCTATCCTTCTACTTGCACGAGGCATACACCCTAGCCTAGAAGCCTAGGAGGTGGTATAGGCTAAGTGTAGGCTAGGGGGAGTTAGGGCAGGAGGCACAGAGCTGGCCCTAGGTAGCGATAAGGAGGGCATTAACATACGACGGCCGGGCCGTGCCTACCCGCTCGGGTATAACCCAGACAGGGTTACACTAGAAGGCGTAGAAGGGGAGCCCGGCCGCATCCTACTGCTCGCAGGTATAGCACCTAAGACGTTAGCCTAGACTGTACAGAAGACGGGATTCCGTACGAACCGGAAGAGTAGCTGCTAGTTAAGTTAAGGGTCCTACTCCTAGAGGACGAAGTAGGGTAGGACCCTAGCCGGACGAGGGGAGGAGGCAGGGCCAGCAACTACAAGGGAGCTATCGGACGGGGCGGACGACATAGTGGATAGTAGTGGTTAGTAGCTAGTAGTAGTAGTAATAGTAGATAGTAGATAGTAGATAGTAGACGGTAGTAGATAGACAGTAGACGGTAGACGGTATAAGGGAAGGAAAAGAAGGGAGAAGGCTAGAGCCAACTGCCTACTATAAGGGAAATAGCAAACAAGGCAGCTGCTACAAACAGGTAAAATAGCAAGAGGCAACCACAACCTAAGGGAAGTGGCAAGGAGCGACGACTTAGACGACTAGACGGAATAGGAAGCCGCAACCCGCCAAAGAAACAACAGGAGCTAGTTGATTTGGGCGCGACGCTGTACAGAAGAAACACTACAGGAAGGGAAGGGAGGGGGTATTGTTAGGGGCGTGCCGTCCGGCCTAGGTCCTAAACCCGACCTAAGCCGAACGTCGCCCTAAGGACTGCAACTTAGCAGCGCCAGCACGACCCTACCCTCCGTACGGAACCACCGACAGGACCCTACTCCCGTACGGAGGGAGAACACTACGGTCCTGCGCAAAGGGGAGCTACTGCCCCTCTGTATAGGGGGGGGTAAACTATGCACTACCGTACAGAGAAGGTAACTCCCGACCCTCTGTACGGAGGGTAAACCTGGCACCCCTGCACAAAGGGGGAAATTGCTGGCTTGGCTTTATAGGTACAAATCGTACGGCAGCAGACGACGAAGGAACTGCCTATTAGTTCCTTTATGTAGATACCCAACCTTAAGTTTCTAAATCAAGATTCTTAAGCCCCTTGTACTAAAGAATAGGAGGTATTTAAGAAGAAGATAAAGAACAAGATAGACCGCGACTATGCCAGAAACAGTGCCGGAGATAGATTGGCCTGCCTAGAATCGCGATTAGAAGGTAAAGCTTTTTCGCTAGTAGCGGACCTAGAAGAGGTAACCGTAGAAGAAGCAATTAAAGCGCTAAATCAACATTTCGAAGACCCCTTCCGAAAGAAGACAGCCCGTAAGCAACTGGACAAGATCAACTAGAACTGGCAGACGTTTAAGGAATTCTACAGACTATTCTGAAAATATGCTATTAGAGCCAGAGTGTTAGAAGATAAGTAGCTCTACCTACTAAGGCAGAAGCTGAACCCTGAACTGGCCGTAGCTATAGCTTTAGTAAAAGACGAAGACCTTAAGAGCTTCGTTCACTAGGCGAGAGTTACTGCTAGAAACCTGAGCACTTACGCGAAATCGCGCGAATCGAACTAGAAGCCGTCGACGACGCCGACAACACGACCCCCTGCACCTTTCCAGAGAGCACTGCAGCAGCTATCTTATTCGCCGCGTTCGTCGTTCGTCCCTACCTGCTACGCGTATAGAAAGCCTAGCTATATAGCTACGAGATGCCAAGCTACGGATAAGCAGAAGCAGGAGTACCGGGCTATAAAGCAGCAGCCGCCGAGAAAGACTATACAAGCTATCGAGCCGGCTCCGAACGATGCAGACAGTATAGACAGTAGAGTGCTACTAAGGATCTTGGGAAAAGACTAGCTAGAAGGATAGGCCCTCTATCCAGTAGGGACAATAGGGCACTAACACGAACTACGTCGCTGAAAGAAGGAAGTATTAACAGCTACAGCGATCTGCTCTTAGCAGCAGTGGAAGTAAACACAGAAACAGCTATTATCCTTCCAATTACTGTCCACCCCCTCGATAGCTTAAGCAGACCACTTTAGCTAAGAGTTTTATCGACACAGGAGCCCTTATCGGAGCCGCGATCCACTATCGACTGGTTCAGAAAATAATAAAGCGATACAGTTATCCAGTAGAGCTAGCGTCGCCGATGGGAATTTCGGCATATAACGGACAAGACACAGAGAGTGTTATGCATTATGTGCTATTAAAGACTCCCCTAGCTAGTCGAACTACGGAAGCGACGTTCCGAATTATAGATATTGGAAGGTTTGACATTATTATAGGACAGAAAGAGATAAAGAACCAGAAAGCCGTTATTAACGTAGGTAAAGGCACGCTCAGGTTCAAAACCGAGCAGAGTAGAGTCACCGCCGTCGCCGCGAAACCGAATGTTACGACTATCGAGGCGGTTCTGGAGGATCGGTCCGACCCTCTAAACACGATCGGAATAATAAGCTCAGAAGCTTTAACGACCCTCGCGAGGTCGCTAGACAATAAGATTTACGCTATCTCGATAAAAGATATCGAAGATTACCGAAAGATAATAGCGGAAGAAGAAGTAGATCCGCTAGAGGTGTTGCCAAAGGAGCTCTATAGCTATACTGACGTATTCTTAAAAGCTAACTCCAACCTCCTGCCGCTCTACCGACCGGAATATAACAACAAGATCCAGCTGAAAGAAGGAGCCGCGTTGCTGAGAACCAAACCCCTAAGACGCTTATCGCCGGCCGAGCTGGACTAAGTAGAGGTGTTTGTTAGAGCAAACTTAGCGAAGAAGTTTATTACGCCAAGCTCCGCTTAGTATACGTCGCTGATTCTTTTCGTACGAAAGCCTGGAGGCAGCCTCTAACTGTGCGTAGATTACCGAGGCCTTAATAAGGTTACTAAGAGAGATATGTATCTGCTGCTGCTAATAGACGGGACTATACAACGAGTAGCTAAGGCTAAATAGTTTAGCAAGCTAGATATTCGCCAAGCGTTCTACTAACTAAGGAACGAGGAAGGACAAACCGAAGATCTTACGACATTCGCTATGCGTATAGGCAATTTCAAGTTGTTGGTAATGCCTTTCGGACTTACCAACGCGCCGGCAGTGTAGCAACGCTTTATAAACTACATCTTTATAGACATGCTAGAACGATTCGTGTCTATCTACTTGGACGACATTCTTATCTACACTAATAGAACGAGAGAACAACATACAGACTACATCGAGAAGGTGTTAAAGAGACTCTGCGAGGTCGGATTGAACACGGACACAAAGAAGAGCGAGTTCTATTAGACTGAAGTTAAATATCTCGGTCTTATCGTTAGAAGAGAAGGAATTCGAATGGACCCCTCTAAGGTCGCCGCCGTCGCGGAATGGAAGCAGCCGAAATCGGGAAACACTATACAAATCAGAGCGTTCCTCGGATTCTGCAGCTACTATCGAAGATTTATTAAGGACTTTAGCAAGATAGCGAGACCCCTAAACGAAGTGCTAAAGAAAAAGGCCGCTGGCCTATAGAATAAGAAGTGCACAGAAGCTTTTACCTAGCTGAAAGAAGCAGTGGCCTCGGCGCCGGTTCTAGCGCACTTCCGACTAGAAAAGACGATCTATATAGAAACGGACGCTTCCTGATCCGGGCGCGCAGATATGATTTAATACAGCCTTTTTGATAACTATCTCTCAAACTGAGGAGGGAAAGGAATCTATGTAGTGGTAGTAGTAGTAGTCTTTCGTAGTAGTAGTGCCAAGGCCCGGCTCGGTCCGTTCCGGAACCTAAATCCTGGAAGGGGGCCGAGCCGAAATCTAGGGTCTACCCTATCAATCTGTCCCACCTCTTTCCACCGCTGCAACACTACCCCCCCCCCGCACTAGCGGTCGCCCTCGACCGCTTAGTCACCCTATCTATCTGAAAATCTCTACTTTTTTTTTTGATTCTTCGTCGTCTCCTTCTCGAAAATCCCCTCCAACGCCGATGTTACTTCTTCCGTCTTCTATTAAAAACAACGTTCTCTTTATCGCTTCTTTAATTTCTTACGTTGTCGGCGTCCGAAGTCCTTTACTTAGCGTCTATCTGATCCGTGCGTTTGATCCGTGCTATCTAATCTAAGCCGTAGGTCATCTGAGCTGCGGCTCGGCTAGTCTGTGCTTCGTTTCGGATGTCTATATAGGTCTTCTGCGGCGCCGTTTTTCTTCTTCTTTTTCTCTTCTACCAAAGCCTTTACCTACTACAGGGTCGGCGGCGCTGGCACGCTACAGTGTTAGCGAGCTGGCGGCCGAACCGGCGGTGGGTAGTGGCTGCGTCGAAGACCTCCCCGAAGGCGACTGTTACGATCGTCTTTATCGGCTTCCGCGCCGGTAGAGCGGACGCGGCTTTCTTCTTTTTCTTCCGTCTCTTTCGGAGGTCGTCAGTCTCGGGGCCATCCGGGTTTCGGCTTTTCCGGGTTCTGCACGTAGAACTCTTTTAGCAGCTCCGCCGAATTCCGCAGGTTCTCGATCAGATACTATTCGTAGTCTTCCGGCCACCCCTTCTACGAGATTCTCGCCTTAATAGACCCCCTTATCTTCTTTACGTCCATTACATCTTCTACTTCCCACTCTTCTTCCTTACCGTCTATCTCGATAGGCAGGGGTTCGGCGAACCCCTGTTCCGGCAGGCCGTCTTTAGGGTCTAAGCTTAATAGGTCCGAATGGAAGACATCGTAGATCCGGAACAATTTCGGTAGCTGGAGCCGATAGGTCACCGGTGACCTCTTTTCTATTATCTTAAACGGACCTACGTGGCGTGGATTGAGCTTGGCATTGCCTTTCAGCCTTAGGTTTCGCGTGTTAAGCTATACCTTTTGGCCTTCCTCGAATTCTAGGGGTAATCTTTTTTTATTAGCTCGAGTTACTATCTTCTTCTAAGTCAATTCCATCGCTTTCCTCGCTACCTTAATAGCTTCTTCTATTTAAGCCTTAAGTGCTTTAGCCGCGGCAGCAGCGACTCTCTTTAACGACGTAGCAGTGGATAGCTCCGGCGAGCCTGCGTCGCTCGGCGGATGGAAGCTTATTCTCGGAAGATAGCTATGCGTTATTTCGAACGGCGACAGCGACGTTGCTTCTGACTGTGCTGAGTTCGCGCAGAATTTAGCTATTGGCAGCATCTTAACCTACTTTTCTTAATAATAGCCGCAGAAGGTTCGCAGATATCGTTCTATCTTGCGGTTAGCCACTTCAGACTGACCGTTAGTTTAAGGGTAAGCGGCAGTGCTAAGCTTTCTACAAATTCCGAGGGCTTGGTTAATAGCTTTCTATACGTTAGCGGTAAATTGAGGACCCCTATCCGTAGTGATAGTGTCCGGCAGCCTATAGTGCTTCTATATATATTGGATCAACATTCTCGCCGTTTCTTCTAAAGTAGTTCCTTTATCCTTAGCTCGACAGGGGATGAAATAGCGCTCTTTGCTTAGCCGATCCACTACATTAAGCGTAGCGTCGTAGCCGTCTGAATTCGGCAGGCCGGTTACGAAATCCATCGTAATGTGCTGCTACGGCTTCTCAGGGATCGGAAGTGGCTTTAGTAGACCCGCCGGAAGACTGTAATGTGGCTTCGCAGCTCTGCATACGTGGCAATTGGCGATAAATCGGTGGATCTGTTCGTAGATCCGCGGAAACCAGTAGATCGTCCTTACGGCTTCTATCGTCTTCTTCGAGCCGGCGTAACTAACGTCCTTCGAGCTATGGACCAATTTGATGACCTCTGTAATTAGTTCTTCCAGAACTATTAGCTTTCCTAATCCGGTTTTGCCTAGCTTCTGCTGCTAATTAAGCTGCTCCACCTTCTCGTAGAGAGTTTCTTTCTTAGAGGCCGGCTCCACTGTGCAGACCCCGCTTCTTTTAACACCTCGGCGTCTACTATCCGTTCGGTCAACACTTTCTGAAACATGTTCGGATCTTCCTTCGCTCGGCTGGTCTTCCCTTCTCTTCTCGTCAACGCATTAGCCTTTCCGTTTTGCGCTCCTAGTCGATAGGTGATCTTGAAATCAAACTCTAATAAGTAGGCAGCCTACCGAGCTTGGCGACGTAAGAGCTTCTGCGTCTTTATAAAGTAGATTAGCGACTAGTGGTCCGTAAGGACCTGAACCGTACTCTTTCTAGCTATAAGCTCTGGTTTCCACTCCTCAAAAGCCTGAATAATCGCTAGCAGCTCCTTATCGTAGATAGCGTAGTTCCGCTTAGCTTCGTTTATTGACTTGCTAAAGAAAGCTACTAGATGGAGGGTTTCGTTGTTACTATATTAAGAAAGGACCCCTGCCGTCACTGTATCGGAAGCGTCCGTTTCCACGTAGATTGTCTTTTCCGGCCGGAAGTGTGCCAGAACTGGCGCAGAGGCCACCGCTTCTTTCAGCCGGTTAAAGGCCTCCGTGCACTTCTTATTCTATAGGCCGGCGGCCTCTTTCTTTAACGCTTCGTTTAGGGGTCTCGCTATCTTGCTAAAGTCTTTAATAAACCGTCGGTAGTAACTGCAGAATCCGAGAAACGCTCTGATTTGCGTAGTGTTTCCGGATTTCGGCTGCCTCTATTCCGCAACGGCGGCGACCTTTAATGGGTCTATACGAATTCCGTCTCTTCCGACGATAAGACCGAGATACTTAACCTCGGTTTGATAGAACTCGCTCTTCTTCGTGTCCGCGTTTAACCCGACCTCGCGGAGCCTTTTCAACACTCTCTCGATGTGGTCTGTGTATTGCTCTCTCGTTCTATCTGTGTAGATAAGAATGTCGTCCAAATAGATAGACACAAACCGTTCCAGCATGTCTATAAAAGTGTGGTTTATAAAGCGTTGCTACACTGCCGGCGCGTTGGTAAGTCCGAAAGGCATTACCAACTACTTGAAATTGCCTATACGCGTCGCGAACGTCGTAAGATCTTCTATCTGTCCTTCCTCGTTTCTTAGTCGATAGAACGCTTAGCGGATGTCTAGCTTGCTAAACTACTTAGCCTTTGCTACGCGCTGTATAGTCTTATCTATTAGCGGCAGTGGATATACGTCTCTCTTAGTAACCTCGTTAAGGCCTCGATAGTCTACGCAGAGTCGCAGACCACCCCCTGGTTTCCTTACGAAAAGAATCGGTAACGCATATTCGGCAGAACTCGGCGTAATAAACTTCTTCGCCAGGTTTTCGCGAACGAACACCTCTACCTAGTCCAGTTCCGCCGGCGACAGTCGTCTTAGGGGCTCGGTTCTTAGCAGCGTAGCCCCCTCTTTCAGTCGGATCTTGTTGTTATATTCCGGTTAATAGAGCGGCAATAGGTTGGAGTCGGCTTTTGAGAACACGTTAGCATAATTGTAGAGCTCTGCTGGTAACACTTCCAGTGGATCCACTTCTTCTTCCGCTATTATCTTCCGGTAGTCTTTGATGTCTTTTATTAAGATAGCGTAAATCTCGTTGTCTGGTAACTTCGCGAGGGCCGATAAAGCTTCTGAACTTATTATTCCGACAGTGACCGGTAGTTCGGAATGGTCGGACGGGGTTACATTGGCAGCCGCGGCTTTCGATTCGGCTACGGTGGCGGCGGTCGCATTGCCTAGGGTCTTGAATCTGATTGTTCCTTTATCTACGTCGACAATAGCTTTCTGGTTCTTTATCCATTTCTGCCCTATAATGATGTCAAACCTTCCGATATCTATAATTCGGAACGTCGCTTCCATAGTGCGACCAGCTAGGGTAGTCTTTAGCGGCACGTAGTGCGTGACGCTTTCCGTGTCTTGTCCGTTGTACGCCGAAATCCTCGTCGGCGACGCTATCTCCACCGGATAGCCGTATCCCTTTATCAGCTTTTGAACTAATCGATAGTGGATAGCCGCTCCAATAAGGGCCCCTGTGTCGATAAAAGCTCTTAGCTGAAGTGGTTTGCTCGATCTGTTAAGGGGGTGGACAGTGATTAGAAGGATAATAGCTGTTTCCGTGTTCGCTTCCACTGTCGCCGACAGTGGATCGTTACAACTGTTGATGCTCTCTCGTTCCGTTAGTGCCTTCTGCGGGGGTGCCCTGTTTTTTACGCTAGATAGGGGGTCTATCCGTCTAGCTGGTCTTTTCCTATAATTCTCAGCTGGACCCCGCCGTCTACACTGTCGGTGTTGTTCGGAGCCGGCTCTATAGCTTGTATAGTCTTTCTCGGTGGCTGCGGCTGCTCTATAACACGATACTCCTGCTTCTGCTAGGCCGTTGCTTGGCATCTTGTGGCGATATAGCCAGGTCTTCTACACGCGTAGCAGGTGGGGACGAACGACGAACGCTGTAACTAATACGGTGGCTGCTGGGGGGCGTTGTCGGAAGGGTGCAGGGGCTCTTGTCGGCTGCGCCGCCGACGACGGCTTCTGAATCAGTTTACGTATCGTCGGTTTTCCGAACGCGTTCAAGTTTCTAGCAGTGACTCTTGCCTAGTGTACGAAGCTTTAAAGGTCTTCGTCTTCTACTAAGGCTATAGCTGTCGTCAGTTCAGGGCTCAGTTTCTGTCTTAGTAAGTGCAGCTGCTTATCTTCTGCCACTCTCGCTCTAATAGTGTATTTCCTAAACAGTCCGTAGAACTCCTTAAACGTCTGCCGGTTCTGGTTGATCTTGTCCAGCTGCTTACAGGCCGTCTTCTTCCGGAATGGGTCTCCGAAGCGTTGATCCAGCGCTTCGATCGCTTCTTTAGCGGTTACCTCTTCCAGGTCCGCTACTAGCGAAAAAGCTTTACCTTCCAATCGCGATTCTAGGTACGCCAATCTATCTCTGGCGCTGCTCGATGCGTAATCGCAGCTTATCTTATTCTTGATCTTCTTCTTAAACGCCTCCTACGCTTTAGGGTCTCCGCTACTAAAAGCAGGTGGGTCCAGCAGTAGCGTTATCGTAGTGCTACCTTAACTATAGGCCGCCAGTAAGGCGGTCTCTGCGTGGGTTTCTTGATGCAGTGGCGGCGACTTTGCTGCTTCTATATCAGCTATTTGATGCTTCAGCGCCTTCAGCTACGCCAGTCGATTCGCTGCCTAGTTTTCTAACATGTCGATGATAGTCTCTGCCGATTCCTTCTCGGCCTTTACCGCTTTATTTTCTTCTCTTAGTTGTCTGTTCTCTTCTAGCGTTCTGTAGAACAGCGTCTGAATAAGGTCTATACTATCGTAGACCTTTCCTATCCTATTCTCGTTTACATAGTCTTCCAGTTCCTCGATCGTGCAGTCGTAGATCTTCTTGTATTCGCTTATTCGTTCCTTAATCTCTGCTGTCTCTTCCGCCGTAAAACCGCTAATAATGATCTTATTATTAATGACACTGGAGCGCCTACTCGCTCTGTTAGTCTTTCTCTTTCCGCAGCGGCCTGTTACGCCGCTGTCTACCGCTAAGAAGCCTTCTATCTTCTTACAGTGCCCTTAGGGGTTGCTGTTTTGGTATATGTAGGTGCGCGTGCGTTATTCGGGTTTCCGGATAGTTCGACGGGCCCTTTCGCGCAGCGCGGGTTTGGTGTAGAGAGTAAGTTCGAGAGATAATAATCCGGGCGCGCAGATATAATTCAATACAGCCTTTTTAATAACTATCTCTCGAACTGAGGAGGGAAAGGAATCTATGTAGTGGTAGTGGTAGTGGTCTTTCGTAGTAGTGGTGCCAAGGCCTGGCTTGGTCCGTTCCAGAACCTAAATCCTGGAAGGGGGCCGAGCCGAAATCCAGGGTCCACCCTATTAGTCTGTCCTACCTCTTTCCACTGCCGCAACACTTCCGACACAGTAACAGTAGGCGTCCTTTCTTAATATAGCGACGACGAAACCCTTTATCCAGTGGCTTTCTTTAGCAAGTCTATAAATAAAGCTAAGCGAAACTACGCTATTTACAATAAAGAGCTATTAGCTATTATCCAGGCTTTCGAGGAGTGGAAGCCGGAGCTTATAGCTAGAAAGAGCACGGTCTAGGTCCTTACGGACCACCAGTTACTGACCTACTTTATAAAGACGCAGAAGCTTTTACGCCGCCAAGCTCGGTAGGCCGCCTACTTATCCGGATTCGATTTTAAGATTACCTATCGACCCGGAGCTCAAAATGGAAAGGCTAATGCACTAACAAGAAGAGAAGGAAAGACCAGCCGCGCGAAGGAAGATCCGAACATGTTCTAGAAGGTGCTAACCGAGCAAATAGTAGACGCTAAGGTGTTGAAAGAGGTAGGGGTCTGCGCAGTGGAGCCGGCGACCGAGGAAGAGACTCTCTACAAGAAAGTAGAGCGGCTTAACTAGCAACAGAGGCTCGGCAAAACCGGTTTAGGAAAGCTAATAGTTCTAGAAGAACTAATTACCGAGGTTATCTAGCTGGTCTATAGTTCTGCGGATATCGGTTACGCAGGCTTAAAGAAGACGATAGAAGCAATAAGGACGACCTCCTAGTTTCCGCGAATCTTTGAGCGAATCCACTGGTTTATTGCTAACTGTTACGTGTGCTAAGCCGCGAAGCTACGTTACAGCCTTCTGGCCGGTCTGTTAAAACTACTTCCGATCCCTAAGAAACCGTAGCAGCACATTACGATGGATTTCGTAACCGGCCTGCCGGATTCCAATAGATACAATGCTACGCTTAACGTAGTGGATTGACTAAGCAAAGAGCGCTACTGTAAAGAACTTAAGAATCTTAGTTTAGAAACTTAAGGTTAGGTATCTATATAAAGGAACTGATAGGCAGTTTCTTTATCGTCTGCTACTGTACAATTTGTACCTACGAAGCTAAGCTAGCAATTTCCCTCTGTATAGGGATGCAAGGTTTACACTCTGTACAGAGGATTGGGAGTTCTCCCTCTATATAGTAGTGTAGAGTTTTCCCTCTGTTTAGAGAGGCGGCAATTCCCCTCTGTATAGGGCTATAGGGTTCTCCCTCTATACAGGAGTGTAGTCCTGTCGGTAATTCCGTATAGAGGGTAGGGTCGTGCTAGCGCCGCTAAGTCGCAGTCCTTAGGGCGACGGCTGGCTTAGGTTAGGTCCAGGACCTAGGCTGGACGGCGCCTCCTAACAATACCCCCCCCTCCCTTCTTGTAGTGCCCCCTTTTTTTTGTATATAGCGGCGTGCTGTGCACCCTTAGCTCTTGCTGTTCCTTTGCTAGGTCGCGACTTCCTATTTTCGTCCGGCTGTCTATATAGTCGTCGCTCGTCGCCTACTAGGTCGTAATTGCCTCCTTGCTATCTTACCTAGTTGTAGCAGCTGCCCTAGTTGCTATTGCTTCCTATAGCAGGCAGCTACCCCCCAAATTCCAAGCCTCTCCCTTCTCGTTTTCTCCCCCTTTTCTTTCTTTTCCCTGCCTGCCTCCCTCCTTCTACCTGTCCACTGTCTACTACCGTCTACTACTGTCTACTGTCTACGCCTACCGTCTACTATCTACTATCCAACGTCTACCCTAGCCCTACTATCTACTAGCTACTATTATGCCGTCTGCCCCGTCCGGCCGTGCTCGCTGTAGCTCCCTTGTAGTCGCTGGCTCCTCCTCCTCTGCTCGTCCGGCTAGGGTCCCCTCCTATTTCCGCCTCTAGTAGTAGAATCCTTAATTTGACTAACAGCTACGCTTCCAGTTCGTACAGATTCCCGTCTTCTGTATAGTCTAAGGTAACGTCTTAGGTACTATACTAACGAGCAGCAGGACGCAGCCGAGCTGCCCTACTACGCCTTCCAGTGTAACCCTGCCTAGGTTATACCTTAGCAGGTAGCTACAGCCTGTACGTCGTACTTTAACGCTATCTTTATCGCTACCTAGGGCCAGCCCTGCGCCCCCTGCCCTAACTCCCCCTAGCCCTTACTTGGCCTATACTGCCTCCTAGGCTTCTAGGCTAGGGTGTGTGCCTTGTGTAAGTAGAAGGATAGCTCCCTCTACTGCCCCTACCGCCGTCTGGAAGAGGGGCGTAAGGGTAGGGGGGTGCCTCTGCTTCCTGGGGCTGGCCGGGGTAGGGGTCCTGCTAGGCAGGAGGTAATTAAGATCTTAGATAGGGAGTCGGCTGCTCTGGTCCCCTAGGGTAGTAGCTAGTAAGCTACCCCCTCCCTCTAGGTAGTGTAAGGAATTCTAGACAGTTCTGCTCTTAACTCCTTTTATTTCTACTTTCCTTCCTACCTGTTTCCTAGCTGTTCCCTTCCTCTAGCCCTTCTTCCATGCAGTGTCGTACAGTGTAGTGTCGGTAGGATCCTATATCCTACGTCGTAATTTTCGATCCTTTAACAACCTAAGTTGCTAGCGGCTACCCTGTCCTTAGGGTAGATCGTGCCCCTTTTCGCCGTACGGCGCAGTGTTACTGTAACTAGGCAGGGGGATGGTTCTCCTCCTACCTGTCTAGTGCAGTTGTGTCCTATAGGGCCTTGTATAGTTTCTATATAGGCTCTGCCTATCCTCTCTATTTTACTAGGTACTCTACCCTCTTCCGCTTCCTTTAGCTCTTAAGGATTCCTTCTACCTTATACTCTTCTTGGCCCTCGACTATAATCGCTAGTAGGCGCGCGTTGTCTGTTATCTGGTGCAGCAGGGGGTCCGTGTCCGCTGGCTGTACGAGGTCTATATAGAAGACTGGATAAATCTCTAGGGGAGTGTTTAGCTATATAGTATGTATTCCTACTAGTCGGACTACTGTAAACTTCCTGTTCTTCCAGTCTAGCTTCTTGCTTAGCCGGTCTGTATAGATGTTCTGCTGGTTTAGCTAGACCTTATCCCCTGCCTTGTACCTTGGTGCAGCCTGTCGTCCCTTATTAGCCTGCTCTTCTGCATTCTGTTAAGCTATAGCCAGCCTCGCCTTTGCCTATTAATAGGCGTTCGTAATCGTCTGTACGATAGCCTCTTCCTGCTAAATTGGAGATCGTATAGGGCGTAGGGTGTTACTACTTAGGGTCGGCGGGGGCGGGGAGTAGTTATATCTATAGGCTATAAAGAAGAGGGACAACCCTATAGCGTTAGCCGTACGGCTGTTGATAGCCAGCTCTGCTATAGGGAGAAGACGGTTCTAGTTCGTCTGGTTATAGTCGACGTACGCTTAGAGGTACGCTTCTAACGTCGAATTGACCCTCTCTGTCGCTCCGTCCGTCTGCAGGTGCTATACAGTTAACAGGCGACGTTCTACCTTTAGAAACTGGCAGACCCTTGCCTAGAGCTAGCTCGTAAACTGTGTACCCTAGTCTGATACAATTGACCTAGGGAAACCGTGTTTGCTAAACGTCGTCTGTATAAATGCCTAGGCAGTGTCTTTAGCCGTAATAGAGTCTATTTCCTCTAGTATTACCCCCTTCGTTAGCTTGTCTGTAACTACTATAATGTTCTGCTGTCCGTCGCTCTTAGGCAGGTCTGTAATAAAGTCTACTGTTAGGTCTTGCTAGGGCCGGTCTGGGATTAGTAGGGGCTTTAGCAGCCTATGCTTTAACTTACGCTAGGGCTTTATCCGTCTGTATACATCGCAGTTTTGTACGAACCTGCAGATGTCCTTCGCTATCGCCGGCCAGTAGTAGTCCTAGGCGACAATGCTGTACGTTTCCTCGCGCTCTAGGTGCCTGGTAGCTATGGAATTATGTGCCCGTTGTATTAAGCTCGTACGGAGCTTCTCGTCTGCCGGGACCTAAATCTGATTCCTGAACTTTAGGTTGTTCTCCTCGTCTACTAAGTACTCTGCTACCGACACCTTAAGATGCAGCTCTGCTAGGAGCTTCCGCTGTCCTCCTTAGATTGCTGTACAGGCCCCTTAGTATACCTCGTCCTTTTCTACTACCTCTTTCTATGCTTGCAGTTAGGGTTCCTATAGGTGTGTCGCTGCTAGGCGGATAGTCTCCTCGCCTGGCTCCTCCTTAAACATCTGGAATGTTCGTAACTTTAGCTGGTCGTCCTCGTACGTCGTTGGCATGTCCTAGTCCTATCTAGATAGCGTATCGGACCTGCTTTTGTCCTTACCCTTACGATACTAAAGTCTTATGTTAAACTGGCTTAGGTACATTGCCTATCGTACGTACTTCTTAGACAGCTTCCGGGGCTGCGTAAAGTACTCTAGGTTCTTGTAGTTAGTTAGGGCGAGGAACTTAGGAACCGAGCAGAGTTCTCTATCCTATGCCTCGCAACACTATACGACTGCTAGCAGTTCCTTGTCGTAGATAGGGTAGTTGCACTTAGCTAGGGAGTTCTTCTTAGAGAAATACGCGCATAGGTGCAGGAGTCCGTCCGAGCTTACCTGTAACAGGATACCTCTAATGCAATACCCTAAGGAGTCGGTTTCTAGTATCGTCGTACGCTCCGGGTTAAAGGCAGCAAGCGTTGGTCCTGTAGTAAAGAGCTCCTTTAGCTTGTTGAAGCTCCTATCGCATTCGTCCGTCTATTTGAACTGCTTGTCCTTGTATGTTAGCTCGACTAGGGAGCGTACAATCTCCGAGTAGTTCTGTATAAACTAGTGGTAGAAGTTAGCAAATCTAAGAAATTTATGTACGCCCTTAACGTTCGTAGGCGGCTTCTATTGCTTAATAGCATCAATCTTCTTCCTTTCTATACTAATGCCTTTCCCTGCCTCGATAATAAACCCTAGGTATTTCGTACACTAGACACTGAATTTACATTTGTCGATGTCGAGGTACAAGCCGGCCTGCTGCAGTCAATCCAGCACCTTCTTGACGTTTCGTACGTAATTTGCATAGGTTCCGTTTGTAAAAACCAGGGTATTGTCGAGGTATGCCGAGCAGATATCGTCTAGTAACCCTTGCAAGGACTTGTTAATGTACCTTTGGAAGGTTGCTAGTGCGTTGGCAAGGCCTAAGGGGGTAACAAGCTACTCAAAAAGACTATATCTCGTACGGAAGGCAGTTATCTATTCGCAACCTTCCTTAATCCGTATCTTGTAGAAGGCCAAGACTACGTTAAGCTTAGTAAACCACTTTGCCTTGCTGATCTGTCTAAGAGTCTCCTTAATAAGGGGTAAGGGGTACTGGTACTTCTTAGTAATCGCGTTAATGCCTCTGTAGTCTACGCAGAAACGCAAGCCGGCCTTCCCCTCCTTATAGAAAAACAGCACTAGGGCTCCTGCAGACAAGGTACTTGTCTGAATAAAACCTTTGGCAAGCAAGTCGTCTAGTGTCTTGCGTAGTACTAGGAGTTCTCTAGAGGACATTCTATACAGCAGTCCGTACAGTATCTCTAGCAGACTCCTATCTGGACAGGGTTCTAGCTGGATGTCGTAGTTAATCCCTTCTCCTTAGTGTAGCGGCAGTTTAGAGGCCGACTTTGGCTCGAAGAGATCTAGGTATCCGGCATATTCCCTTAGGAGCTTTGTACAGGGGTCCGTTACTTTCTTAGGCGCCAATGCCTTCTTAATGTCTGCAGTTGCTGTGTTGATCTCAGCCTTAGCATTACTACCCTACGGAGCCCTCCCTTGGTTTCGGGGCCTCTGCTTCGCTGCTGTGTTGTTCTCGGCCTTGGCATTGCTACCCTGCAGAGCCTTCCCTTAGTCTCGGAGCCTCTGCTTCGTTACTGCTAGGTACAGCCGTCCTCGTCTAACGTCTAGCTTGCCCCTCTAGCGCTCTATCTATAGCTTCCCTAGTATTAAGTTATACCCTAACTTGTCCTGTACAACATAGAGGTATAAGTCTTGCTTATAGTGTCCCTGTATCTCTATCGTTACTTTTACTATATAGGTAATGTCCGGTCCTCGCCTGGTAATGCCTAACATGCGTACAGGTACAGTAGGGGTCGTCTTAATCCGGTGTCTCTGTACGAAGTCTTCGCTAATTACTCCGTACACCAAATATCCTATGTTAATTAATGTCTGCGCCGTTGCGGACCCGTTCACCGTTGGCTGTACGATAAACGGCGTAGTCGTTATGTAATTACTCTTAAAAGATAGCTAAGTAGTGCTTTGGTTTAGCAATCTATTTCGTATATGCCTCTAGCAGAGCCTTTGCTTAGAGGCTACTCTTTTCCCAACTCGTTGTCGTCTAAGTAGGACTCCTAATCCTCTTGTTAGGGCGCCGCAGTTGCTACCCTTGCAGTGGTCGGCCGTCCCCTAGGTCTCTCTGCTAGTAAAAGCCTGCAATTCTGTATAGTGTAGCCTATCTTGCTACACCTGTAGCAGCTCCCTTCTGCTCGCCTCTTGTTAAGGGTAGCTATGTTTACCTATTGTACCTTTTTAGTAGCGGCCCTTAGCCGTACGGTAACAGCTGCCGCTACCCTTGTCGTCGTTGGTTCCTAGTCTATAGCGTCCGTCTGCCGCTAGAGGGGTTGTCTTATCTTGTAAGTGCAGGTTATCTGTCTAAGCCTATGCTGCTGGTCGTCGACTATCCTAAGGAGATCGCAGAATTCCTCGTATAAAGCTAGTCGCATTACGCCTACTAGTCCTGTTATAATCTCCTTAGAGAGGCCTACCTCTAAAGAGGTAATTTTTATCCTGTCCTCCTATTAGAGACCTCCTGCCTCTGCCAGAGTCTGGTCGTATTCTGTAAGGAATTCTCGTATAGTCTTACGCCCTTGCTTTATCGTATTAACCTATAGAAGTGCTTAGCTCTCGCAGTCTAGGTCCTTGTAGCTCTTGTTAAGAGCTGCCTAGAGCATTGTCGTCGTAGCTATTGCCAGGTTGGCAATGGCTGTCTCGTAGTACGGCAGAATCCGTGCTGCCGCCCTGCCCTTTAACCTCCTAACAAGGTAAACTACCTTGTCTAGCTCGGTCGGGTATACTCCTAAGTCGACCAGAAGCTTAGAGCATATCTAGGCAGCCTAGGAGGGGTACTTAGCCGGAGCCTTACTATAGTACGTAGTAACGTCGGGGAGTTTGCTCTTAGGGGTCGGGGTGTAGGCTATCGTGTTCGTCGTCGTAGGGGTCGGATCGCGATCGGACGCCCTAAGCTGTTATAGCTCCTGTTCCCGTTAGGAGATTATCGTAGCCTAGTGGCTTACTTGCTGCTCGAGCTGCCTCCTGTGTTCCAGCAGCTCCTCGTACGCGCAGTGCATATGCCCCTGTATAGCCGTAGGTTCTATAGGGATGTCGCCGTCTATCTTCGTTATATTACTGCGGTTACCGACAGTAAGATCAGTTCCTAATGTAAAGGGCTTAAGAATCTTAGTTTAGAAACTTAAGGTTAGGTATCTACATAAAGGAACTAATAGGCAGTTCCTTCGTCGTCTGCTGCTATACAATTTGTACCTACAAAGCCAAGCTAGCAATTTCTCTCTATGCAGGGATGCAAGGTTTACACTCTATACAGAGGATCGGGAGTTCTCCCTCTGTACAGTGGTGCAGAGTTTTCCCTCTATTTAGAGGGGCGGCAATTCCCCTCTATATAGGGTTATAGGGTTCTCCCTCTGTATAGGAGTGTAGTCCTGTTAGTGATTCCGTACAGAGGGTAGGGTCGTGCTAGCGCTGCTAAGTCGCAGTCCTTAGGGCAATGGCTGGCTTAGGTCGGGTCGAGGACCTGGGCTAGGCGGCGCTCCCTAACAGCTACTTTATCCCCTACCGAGCGAAGGATAAAAGAAGTACTACAGAAGAAACAGCTAGAATGCTGATCTAGTACGTACAGAAGCACTATAGCCTGCTAGACACTATTACTACGGATAGGGGTCCTTAATTTACTGCTAATGTATAGAAAGCCATTAACTAAGCTCTCGGAATTTGTAGAAAACTCAGCATAGCCGCTTACCCTCAGACCGACAGTTAGTCTAAAGTAGCTAACTGCAAGATAGAAAAATATCTGCGAATCTTCTGCAGCTATTATTAAGCAGAGTGGATTAAGGTGTTGCCTATAGCCGAATTCTGCGCCAACCTAGTACAGTTAGAGGCTACCTTACTAGCGCCGTTCGAGGTAACTTATAGTTATCTTCCGAGGATAAGCTTTTAACCGCCGAACGAACTCAGCTCTTCGGAATCTTCTACTGCTACTTCGTTATAGAGAGTCGCTGCCGCCGCGGCCGAAGCACTTAAGGCCTAGATAGAGGAAGCAATCAAGGTAGCAAAGGAGGCGATGGAATCAACTTTAAAGAAGATAGTAACTCGAGCTAATAGAAAGCGGTTACTAATAGAATTTGAAGAAGGCCAAAAGGTATAGCTTAATATGCAGAACCTAAGGCTAAAAGGCAACGCCAAGCTTAACCCTTACTACGTAGGTCCGTTCAAGATAGTAGAAAAGAGGTCGCTAGTAACCTACCGGCTTAAGCTACCGAAATCGTTCCGGATCTACAATGTCTTTTATTTAGATCTGCTGAGTTTGGACCCTGAAGACGGTCTTCCGGATTAGGAGTTCGCTAAACTCCCACTGATCGAGATAGACGGTAAAGAAGAAGAATAGGAGGTAGAAGATGTAATAGATATAAGAAAGCTAAGAGGATCTATCGAAGCGAGGATCCTTTAGAAAGGATAGCTAGAAGACTATAAATAGTATCTAGCCGAGAACCTCCCGAATTTGGCGGAGCTGCTAAGAGAATTTTACGTTAGAAACCCAAGGAAGCCGAGGCCTAAGTGGCTCGAAAGTCAATAAAGAAGAAGAAAACCTGCGTCCACTCTATTGGCGTAGAAGCTAATAGAAACGATCGTAGAATCCGCTAGCCGGTGTTACGGGCTTCACCGCCACTACCGCTAGCCAGTACCGGCGGATAATAGCAGTAGCGCCAAAGGCCTTAGTAGAGAAAGAAAAAGAAGAAGAAACAGTGCATTGGATAGATCTATATAGACCTCTGCAGCAGAGCACAGACCGGCCACGTCGCAGCTTAGATAACCGCTAGACCCGATTAGATAGCTCTTCCGATTAGATAGACGCCAAGTAAAGATGTTAGATAGTAATAATATAAGAAGAAAGAAGATAAAGAAAGGGGATAGCTTCGAAATAGAAGAAAGTAAAAAAAAAAAAGAGAGGAACAGATAAGTAAGCGGTCGAGGGCGACCGCTAGTAAGGGAGGGGGGTAGTGTTGCGGCGGCAGAAAGGGGTGGGACTGAGTAATAGGTTGGACCCTTAGACTTTCGGCTCGGCCCTTCCGGACCGAGCCGGGCCTTGGCACACCACCCCTAAAGCTCTTACCTACTACTACATAGATTCCTTTCCCTCCTTAGTTCGAGATATAGTTATTAAAAAGGCCGCATTAAATTATATCTGCGTGCCCGGATTATTTGTCGTAAATAGCGTAGTTCCGCTTAGCCTTATTTATAGATTTGCTAAAGAAAGCTACTAGATAGAGGGTCTCGTCGGCGTTATTATACTAAGAAAGGACCCCTGCTGTTACTGTATCGGATGCGTCTGTTTCTAAGTAGATCGTCTTTTCTGGTCAAAAGTGCGCTAGCACTAGCGCCGAGGCTACCGCTTCTTTTAGTCGATTGAAAGCCTCTGTGCACTTTTTATTCTATAGGCTAGCGGCCTTCTTCTTTAACGCTTCGTCTAGAGGTCTCGCTACCCTGCTGATGTCCTTAATAAATCGCCGATAGTAGCTGCAGAACCTGAGAAAAGCTCTAATTTAGGTAGTGTTTCCGGATTTCGGCTGCTTCCATTCCGCGACGGCGGCAACCTTTAAAGGGTCTATCCGAATTCCTTCTCTTCCGACGATAAGACCGAGATATTTAACTTCGGTCTAATAGAATTCGCTCTTCTTCGTGTCCGTGTTCAATCCGACCTCGCAGAGTCTCTTTAGCACTCTCTTAATGTAGTCCGTATCTTGCTCTCTCGTTCTATCGGTATAGATAAGAATGTCGTCTAAGTAGATAGATACGAATCGTTCCAGCATGTCTATAAAGGTGTAATTTATAAAACGCTGCTACACCGCCGGCGTGTTGGTAAGTCCGAAAGGTATTACCAACTACTTGAAATTGCCTATGCACGTAGCGAATATCGTAAGGTCTTCTGTTTGTCCTTCCTCGTTCCTTAATCGGTGGAACGCTTAGCGAATATCCAGCTTGCTAAACCACTTAGCTTTAGCTACTTGTTGTATAGTCTTATCGATTAGCAGCAGCGGATACACGTCTCTCTTAGTAACTTTATTAAGGCCTCTGTAGTCTACGCATAGTTAGAGACCACCTCCAGGTTTTCGCACGAAAAGAATCGGTAACGTATACTTAGCAGAGCTCGGCGTAATAAACTTCTTCGCTAAATTCTCTCGAATAAACACTTCTACCTAGTCTAGCTCGGCTGGCGATAGTCTTCTTAAGGGCTCGGTTCTTGGCAGCGTAGCTCCTTCTTTCAGCCGGATCTTGTTATTATATTCTAGTTGGTAGAGCAGTAGGAGGTTGGAGTCTGTTACAGTCAACGGATGTAAAACGGAAAACACGGCTAACAGATGTAAAACGGAAAACAACAGCATCTAGGACCCAACTAGAACTATCAAGATTTACAGACTATAGACCAACAACTACTAGATAGAGCAAGAAGACTCTAAGAGAGTAAAAGGCGAATCATCCCGCGATGCAAACACTCCTGGCTTAGTTCTAGAACCTTTAGAAAAAGCGGGTCTAGGAAATAAATTTATTTGCAGAACAAAGAAATAGAGTTTGGTGCGCGAACAACTAGCTAGGGCAGGGGGTTATAAGAACCTGCTGCTACCTACCTGATCTTTCTCTTCTTCTTGTTTATAGCTCGTCTTGTGCATCCAATTTAGCTTTTACACTCCTTCCTTTAGACTTTAGCTCCCCTTTTTAACATTAACTTTTACATCCCCTCTTTTAGACTTTGTTTCTTCTAACCCCTCCTACTTACTTTGACTTTTATACAGACCCTTTCCTACTACTTAGCTCCGCCCTTAACATTACGAGCTATTAACCAAACATTAGACTATTAACATAGTCTTCTACACCCTACGAGAAGAGGTCCCCTTTAAGGAATACTTACAACTAGACCTCTTAGCAGAAGGAATTATCAATCTAATAAACAACGATCCTAACCTTGCCCTTCGAGTCTTCCTTACAGCAACGAACGTTGTCCGTACAGGTATTGAACAAGTGAAGGAACTTAACCAACACATTAATAGCCTGGAAGAAATGCTATTAGATAGCAAGGACTAGGTACAAGAGATAGAACAAAAGATTGCCAATCTTACAATTAAGAAAGCCCAGACACAAGGACAATTGTAGGAAGCTCTAAACCTAAGAACATAGAACACTACTAGAGAACCTACTAGTTACTACAAGTTACTTGTCCAGACGTTACTACCTTGCTTACCGCTCTCGACTCGGCCTTTAATAACCTTTACCGCAAGTCTACAGCCTAGCAGTTAATCCGAACCCTTAAGCAAACCAACAAGTAATTCTCTAACTACTACGCACAATTCTTGCGGGAAATCGGATACTGCGAGTACGACACAGAAGCCTAAAAGTCGGCTTTGGTTGCTAGCCTAAGCACTGAACTTCTTACTAAACTGGAGGACTAAGAGCACGAATCCTTGTTATTTTACGAACTGGTTACCCTCTGCCAACGCCTCGACAGTCGTTGAAACCTGTTCTCAAACATTATTAAGGCATGCGGCAACCTACTTAACAACTGTATAAGCTAGCGTCCTGTTACGACTCTTCCTACCTTTACCTAAAACCAACCTAATCCTCCCTTAGCCCTACGACTCCCTCCTGGTAACGGCGAACCTATAGACCTTAGTTTAGCTAAGCTTTAAGACGGTCGACTTACGTAAGAGGAAAAGTGATCCGGGTACGCAGATATAATTCAATACGGCCTTTTTGATAACTATATCTCGAACTAAGGAGGGAAAAGAATCTATGTAGTGGTGGACGAGACCTTTGGGGGGGTGGCGTGCCAAGGCCCGGCTCGGTCCGGAAGGGCCGAGCCGAAATTCCGAGGGTCCACCCTATTACTTAGTCCTACCCCTTTCTGCCGCTGCAACACTACCCCCCTCCCTTATTAGCGGTCGCCCTCGACCGCTTACTTATCTGTTCCCTCTCTCTTCTTTTTTTTTTAGATTTATATCGTTACTATCTAACATCTTCACTTGGCGTCTATCTGATCCGTTCCACCTAATCGGAGCTATCTGATCGGAGCTAGCGGTTACTAGAGCTGCGGCGTGACTGGTCTATGCGCTATCGCATAGGTCTATATAGATCTATCTGCAGTTCCCTATCTTCTTCTTCTTCTTTCTCTACTAAGGCCTCGAGCTCTACCGCGATGCTGCTTCCTGTTGCGTCGGCTTCGTTCTTAGGCGAGCCGGCGTTACTAAGAGTACTGGAACCGGTAGTTCCGTCCCGATCTTAACGTCGTTATCCTTTCGGCGAAGCCGACTAATAAGGACGATACTAACGAGGACGGTAGCTAGGCTCGCCGACCTCGATCGCTTCCACCAGTATCTATATCGATAGGGCGGACGCGGTTCTTCTTTTTCTTCCTAATCCGCTAGCTTTATAGCCACTTGGGCCGCGGCTTCTTCGGGTTCCAGACGTAAAACTCCCTTAGCAGCTCCGCCAAATTCCGGAGGTTCTCGACCGGATACTATTTATAGTCTTCCGGCTATCCTTTCTATGCGATCCTCGCTTCGATGGATTACCTTTGTCTTCTTATATCTATAATATCTTCTACCTCCTATTCTTCTTCTTTACTGTCTATTTCGATCGATAGGGGTTCGGCGAACCCCTAATCCGGAAGACTATCTTTAGGGTCTAGGCTTAGCAGATCCAAATAAAAGACATCGTAGATCCGGAATAATTTCGGCAGCTAGAGCCGGTAGGTTACCGGCGACCTCTTTTCTACTATCTTGAACGGGCCTACGTAACGAGGGTTAAGCTTCGCGTTGCCTTTTAGCCTCAGGTTCTGTATATTAAGCTATACCTTTTGGCCTTCCTCGAATTCTATCAGTAACCTCTTTCTATTCGCTTAAGTTACTATCTTCTTCTAAGCTGATTCTATCGCTTCTTTCGCTACCTTAATCGCTTCTTCTATCTGAGACCGGAGCGCTTCTGCCGCCGCTGCGGCGATTCTCTTCGACGAAGTGGTGGTAGAAGGTTCTAAAGAGCTGGGTTCGTTCGGTAGTTGAAAGCTTATCCTTAGAAGATAGCTGTAGGTTATCTCGAACGGAGCTAGTAAGGTGGCTTCCGACTGTGCTGAATTGGCGCAGAATTCGGCTATCGGCAACATCTTAATCTATTCTGCTTAATAATAACTGCAGAAGATCCGTAGATACTTTTCTATCTTACGGTTAGCTACTTCCGACTGTTTGTCTGTCTAAGGGTAAGCGGCCGTGCTGAGCTTTCTACGAATTCCGAGGGCTTGGTTGATGGCTTTCTATACATCGGCAGTAAATTGAGGGCCCCTATCTGTAGTAATAGTGTCCGGCAGCCTATAGTGCTTCTATACGTACTGTATTAACATTCTCGCTGTTTCTTCTGCAGTAGTTCCTTTATCCTTAGCTCGGCAGGGGATGAAATAGCGTTCCTTGCTTAGTCGATCCACTACATTAAGCGTGGTATTATATCTATCGGAATCCGGCAGGCCGGTTACGAAGTCTATCGTAATGTGCTGCTATAGTTTCTCGGGGATCGGAAGTAGCTTTAGCAGGCCGGCCGGAAGGCCGTAACGTGGCTTCGCTGCTCAGCATACGTAGCAGTTAGTAATAAACCGGTGTATCCGTTCGAAGATTCGCAGGAACCAGTAGGTCGTCCTTACTGCTTCTATCGTTTTCTTTGATCCTGCGTGGCCTACATCCGTAGAACTAGAGACTAGCTAGATAACCTCTGTAATGAGTTCTTCCGGAACAATTAGCTTCCCTAAGCCGGTTTTGCCGAGCTTCTGCTGTTAGTTAAGCCTTTCTACTTTCTCGTGCAGCGTCTCTTCTTTAATCGGCGGCTCTATCGCATAGATCCCTACCTCTTTCAACACCTTGGCGTCTACTATTCGTTCTGTTAGCACCTTCTGAAACATGTTTAGATCTTCTTTCGCTCGGCTAGTCTTTCCTTCTCTTCTCGTCAGCGCATCAGCCTTTCTATTTTAAGCTCCAGGTCGATAGGTAATCTTCAAATCGAATCCGGATAGGTAGGCTGCCTACCGGGCCTAACGTCGTAATAGCTTCTGTGTCTTTATAAAGTAAGTCAGTAACTAGTGGTCCGTAAGGACCTGGATCGTGCTCTGTCTAGCTATAAGCTCCGGTTTTCACTCCTCGAAGGCTTGAATAATAGCCAGCAGTTCTTTATTATAAATAGCG
This sequence comes from Pseudocercospora ulei, assembly GCA_016165855.1. NCBI lineage: Eukaryota > Fungi > Ascomycota > Dothideomycetes > Mycosphaerellales > Mycosphaerellaceae > Pseudocercospora > Pseudocercospora ulei. The sequence continues at coordinate 5,521,964 of JACWNB010000003.1, forward strand.
TAGTTCCGTTTAGCATTATTTATAGACTTGCTAAAGAGAGCTACTAGACAAAGAGTTTCTCTATCGTTAGCGTACTGCGAAAGGACCCCTGCTGTTACTGTGTCGGAAGCGTCCGTCTCTACGTAGATCGTCTTTTCCGGTCGGAAGTGCGCTAGCACTAGCGCCGATGCTACTGCCTCTTTCAGCCGATTAAAGGCTTCTATGCACTTCTTATTCTATAGGCCAGCGGCCTCCTTCTTTAACGCCTTATTCAGTGGTCTCGCTATCTTACTAAAGTCCTTAATAAACCGTCGATAGTAGCTGCTGAATCCGAGAAACGCTCTGATTTGCGTAATGTTTCCGGATGTCGGTTGCTTCTATTCTGCGACGGCAGCCACTTTCGACGGGTCTATCCGAATTCCTTCTCTTCTAACGATAAGACCGAGGTATTTGACTTCGGTCTGATAGAACTCGCTCTTCTTCGTAACCGCGTTTAATCCGACCTCGCAGAGTCTCTTTAACACCCTCTCGATGTAGTCTGTATGTTGTTCTCTCGTTCCTTCGGTGTAGATTAGAATATCGTCTAAGTAGATTAAAACGAACTGTTCTAGCATGTCTATAAAAGTGTAGTTTATAAAGCGTTGCTACACAGCCGGCGCGTTGGTAAGTCCAAAAGGCATTACTAGCTACTTGAAATTACCTATGCGCGTAGCGAATGTCGTAAGGTCTTCCGTTTGTCCTTCCTCGTTCCTTAACCGATAGAACGCTTGGCGAATATCCAGCTTGCTGAACTACTTAGCCTTAGCTACTCATTGTATAGTCTCGTCTATTAGCGGCAGCGGATATACATCTCTCTTGGTAACCTTGTTAAGGCCTCGGTAATCTACATACAGTCGGAGACTGCCTCTGGGTTTCTGTACGAAAAGAATTAGTAACGCATATTCCGTAGAGCTTAGCGTAATGAACTTCTTTGCTAAGTTTTCTTAGACAAACACTTCTACCTAGTCCAGCTCCGCTGGCAACAGTCTTCTTAAGGGCTCGGTTCTCGGCAGTGCGGCTCCTTCTTTTAACCGGATCTTGTTGTCGTATTCCCATTAGTAGAGCGGCAGTAGGTTGGAATCTGCTTTCGAGAACACATTAGTGTAGCCGTAGAGTTCTTTTAGTAACACCTCTAGGGGATCTACTTCTTCTTCCGCTATTATCTTCCAGTAGTCTTCAATGTCTTTTATTAAGATAGCGTAAATCTCGTTGTCTGGCAACCTCGCGAGGGTCGTTAGAGCTTCTGAACTTATTATTCCAATCGTGTCTTAAGGGTCGGGCCGATCTATCGGAGCCACTTCGACGGTCGTAACGTTCGGTTTGGCGTTGGCTACTGTTGTTGCAGCGGCAGAAAGGGGTGGGACTAAGTAATAGGGTAGACCCTCGGAATTTCGGCTCGGCCCTTCCGGACCAAGCCGGGCCTTGGCACGCCACCCCCCAAAGGTCTCGTCTACTACTACATAGATTCCTTTCCCTCCTTAGTTCGAGATATAGTTATTAAAAAGGCTGTATTGAATTATATCTACGTGCCCGGATTATTATATCTCGAACTTACTCCCCCTACTACTACTGCGCTGCGCGAAAGGGACCGTTGATTTATCCAGACCCCTGAATAACGCACGTACACTAACACACCAAACCAAACACCAGTACCGTAAGATAGCTATAGAGAGCTTCTTAACAGTAGAAGGCAGTGTTACAGGCTGCAGCGGAAAGAGAAAGAATAATAGACCGAGGGATAGGCGTATTAGCATCCTCGACGACGGAATAGCCACTAAGGGCCTTACAGAAGAAGAGATAGATAAAGCGAAGAGGGGCATAGAGAGCTATGCCGAGCTGTACGTACGTACGCCGGAAGAAATGGAAGAGCATCTGGCAGAGAATGGAGCTAAGAAGGTGTTCGACATTATTACCTTTATAGAGAAGAAGTTTTATAGAAACACGGAAGAGAACAGGAGATTAAGAGAGGAAATTAAAGTGGTAAGAGCCGAGAAGGAATCAGCGGAGACTATTATAGATATACTGGAAAATCAAGCGGCGAACTGACTGGCACAACTGAAAGCGATAAAGGCTTAGCTAGCTAAGATAGAAGCAGCGATGTCGTCGGCGCTGCTACTGCATCGAGAAGAACAAGAAGAGACCGCCTTACCGGCGGCCTACAGTTAAGGCGGCACGTTAATAACGTTACTACTGGATCTACTAGCGTTTAGAGGAGGAGATCCTAAGGATTGGGAAGCGTTTAAGAAGAAGATAAAGAACAAGATAGACCGCGACTACGCCGGAAACAGTGCTGGAGATAGATTGGCCTACCTAGAGTTGCGATTAGAAGGAGAAGCTTTTTCGCTAGTGGCGGACCTAGAAGAGTTAACCGCCGAGGAAGCAATTAAAGCACTGGATTAACGCTTTAGAGACCCCTTCTAAAAGAAGACAGTATGTAAGCAGCTGGACAAGATCAACTAGAACCAACAGACGTTTAAGGAGTTCTATAGATTGTTTAGCAAATATGCGATTAGGGCCCGAGTAGCGGAAGATAAGCAGCTCTACCTGCTAAGACAGAAGCTAAACCCTGGACTGGCCTTAGCTATAGCCTCGGTGGAAGATAAGGACCTTAAGAGCTTCGTGCACCGAGCGAGAGTTACTACGAGAAACCTAAGCGCTTATGCAAAATTATGCGAATTATCCTAGAAGCTGTCGATAACGCAGGCGACGCGACCCCCTGCACCTTTCTGGAGAGCGCCTCTGCAGCTATATTACCAGTTACCGCGTTCGTCGTTCGTCCCCACCTGTTACGCGTATAGAAAGCCTGGCTATATCGCTACGAGATGCCAAGCTACGGCCTAACAGAAGCAGGAGTATCGTGTTATAAAGCAGCTGCAGCTGCCGAAAAAGACTATACAAGTTATAGAGCCGGCTCCGAACGACACCGACAGTGTGGACAGTGGAGTGCTACTAAGAATCCTGGGAAAAGACCAGCTAGACGGATAGGCCCCCTATCTAGCATAGACAACAGGGCACCAACACGAACTACGTTAACGAAAGGAAGCATTTACAGCTGCAGCGATCCGCTCTTAGCGGCAGTTGAAGTAAACACGGAAACAGCTATTATCCTTCTAATTACTGTCTACCCCCTCGATAGATTAAGCAAACTGATCTAGGCACGCAGATATGATTTAATACGGCCTTTTTAATAACTATATCTCGAACTAAGGAGGGAAAGGAATCTATGTAGTAGTAGACGAGACCTTTGGGGGGTGGCGTGCCAAGGCCCGGCTTGGTCCGGAAGGGCCGAGCCGAAATTCCGAGGGTCTACCCTATTACTTAGTCCCACCCCTTTCCACCGCTGCAACACCACCCCCCTCCCTTATTAGCGGTCGCCCTCGACCGCTTACTTATCCGTTCCTCCTCTCTTTTTTTTTTATAATTTACATCGTTACTATCTAAAGTCTTTACTTGGCGTCCATCTGATCCGTTCTATCTGATCCGAGCCAGCGGTTACCCAAGCTGCGGCGTGACCGGTCCGTGCACCCTCGCATAGATCTATATAGATCCATCTGCAGTTCCCTATCTTCTTCTTCTTCTTCTTTCTCTACTAAGGCCCTTACCTATCGCAGTGCTGGCAGCGTCGGTTTCGTTCTTAGGCGAACTGGCGTTACTAAGAGCAATGGAACCAGTGGTTCCGTCCTGATTTCGACGTCGTTATCCTTTCGGCAAAGCCGACTAATAAGGACGATGCAAACGAGGACAGTGGCCAGGCTCGCTAATCTCGATCGCTTTTACCAATATCTATATTGATAGAGCGGACGTAGTTCTTCTTTTTCTTCCTAATCCGCTAGCTTTATAGCTACTCGGGCCGCGGTTTCTTCGGGTTCCGGACATAAAACTCTCTTAGCAGCTCTGCCGAATTCCGCAGGTTCTCGGCCGGATACTATTTATAGTCTTCCGGCTATCCTCTCTATAAGATCCTCGCTTCGATGGATCCCCTTCGTTTTCTTACGTCTATAACATCTTTAACTTCCTATTCTTCTTCTTCTCCGTCAATTTCGATCGACAGGGGTTCGGCGAACCCCTAATCCGGAAGACTATCTTTAGGGTCTAGGCTTAGCAGATCCGAATAAAAGACATCGTAGATCCGGAACGATTTCGGCAGCTAGAGCTGGTACGTTACCGGCGACCTCTTTTCTATTATCTTGAACGGACCTACGTAACGAGGGTTGAGCTTCGCGTTGCCTTTCAGCCTTCGGTTCCGCGTGTTGAGCTATACCTTTTGGCCTTCCTCGAATTCTATCAGTGACCTCTTTCTATTGGCTCGAGTTACTATCTTCTTCTAAGCTGATTCTATCGCTTCTTTCGCTATATTGATCGCTTCTTCTATCTGAGATCGTAGCGCTTCTGCCGCCGCCGCGGCGATTCTCTTCGACGAAGTAGTAGTAGAAGGTTCTAAAGAGCTGAGTTCGTTTGGCGGCTGAAAGCTTATCCTCGGAAGATAACTATATGTTATCCTAAACAGCGCTAGTAAGGTGGCTTCCGACTGTGCTGAATTGGCGCAGAATTCGGCTATTGGCAACACCTTAACCCATTCTGTTTGATAATAACTACAGAAAATTCTTAGATATTAGACTGGCCGTCGGTCTAAGGGTAAGCGGCCGTGCTGAGCTTTCCCCGAATTCCGAGGGCTTGGTTAATAGCTTTCCATACATCGGCGGTAAATTAAGAACCCCTATCCGTAGTAATAGTGTCCAGCAGCCTATAGTGCTTCTATACGTGCTAGATCAACATTCTCGCTGTTTCTTCCGCAGTATTTCCTTTATTCGTAGCTCGGCAGGGGATGAAATAGCGTTCCTTGCTTAGTCGATCTACTACATTAAGCGTAGCATTGTATCTATTAGAATCCGGCAGGCCGGTTACGAAGTCCATCGTAATGTGCTGCTATAGTTTTTTGGGGATCGGAAGGGGCTTTAGCAGGCCGGCCGGAAGGCCGTAACGTAGCTTCGCTGCTCGGCACACGTGGCAGTTAGTAATAAACCGGTGGATCCTCTCGAAAATTCGCGGGAACTAGTAGGTCGTCCTTACTGCTTCTATCGTCTTCTTTGATCCTGTATAGCCTACGTCCTTAGAGCTATAAACTAGCTGGATAACCTCCGTAATCAGTTCTTCCAGAACGATCAGTTTCCCTAAGCCGGTTTTGCCGAGCTTCTGCTGCTGATTGAGCCGTTCCACTTTCTCGTACAGCGTCTCTTTTTTAATCGGCAGCTCTATCGCACAGATCCCTACCTCTTTTAACACCTCGGCGTCTACTATTCGTTCTGTTAGCACCTTCTGAAACATGTTCGGATCTTCTTTCGCGCGGCTGGTCTTTCCTTCTCTTCTCGTCAACGTGTCTGCCTTTCTATTTTGAGCTCCTAGTCGATAGGTAATCTTAAAATTGAATCTGGATAAGTAGGCGGCCTACCGGGCTTGGCGCCGTAACAGCTTCTGCGTCTTTATAAAGTAGGTCAGTGACTAGTGGTCCGTAAGGACCTGGGTCGTGCTCTGTCTAGCTATAAGCTCCAGTTTCCACTCCTTAAAGGCCTGAATAATAGCCAGCAGTTCTTTATTATAAATAGCGTAGTTCCGTTTAGCGTTATTTATAGACTTGCTAAAGAAAGCCACCGGATAGAGAGTTTCCTTATCGTTAGCGTATTGAGAAAGGACCCCTGCCGTTACTGTGTTTGAAGCGTCCGTTTCTACGTAGATTGTCTTTTCCGGTCGGAAGTGCGCTAGCACTAGCGCCGATGCTACTGCCTCTTTCAGCCGATTAAAGGCTTCTATGCACTTCTTATTCTATAGGCCGGCGGCCTCCTTTTTCAACACCTTATTCAGTAGTCTCGCTATCTTGCTAAAGTCCTTAATAAACCGTCGATAGTAGCTGCTGAATCCGAGAAACGCTCTGATTTGCGTAGTGTTTCCGGATGTCGGTTGCTTCTATTCCGCGACAGCGGCCACTTTCAACAGGTCTATCCGAATTCCTTCTCTTCTAACAATAAGACTAAGGTATTTGACTTCGGACTAATAGAACTCGCTCTTCTTGGTACCCGCGTTTAATCCGACCTCGCAGAGTCTCTTTAACACCCTCTCGATGTAGTCCGTGTATTGTTCTCTCGTTCCTTCGGTGTAGATTAGAATGTCGTCTAAGTAGACTGACACGAAACGTTCTAGCATATCTATAAAAGTGTGGTTTATAAAGCGTTGCTACACAGCCGGCGCGTTGGTAAGTCCGAAAGGCATTACCAGCTACTTGAAATTACCTATACGCGTAGCGAATGTCGTAAGATCTTTAGTTTGTCCTTCTTCGTTCCTTAACTAGTGGAACGCTTAGCGAATATCCAGCTTGCTAAACCACTTAGCCTTAGCCACTCGTTGTATAGTCTTATCGATTAAAGGCAGCGGATACACATCTCTCTTAGTAACCTTATTAAGGCCTCTGTAGTCCACACACAGTCGGAGACCACCTCCGGGTTTCTGTACGAAAAGAATTAGTAACGTATATTCCGCTAAACTTGGCGTAATAAACTTCTTCGCCAAGTTTTCTTAGACAAACACTTCTACCTGGTCTAGCTCCGCTGGCAACAGTCTTCTTAAGGGCTTGGTTCTCGGCAGTGCGGCTCCTTCTTTTAACCGGATCTTGTTGTTACATTCCGGTCGGTAGAGCGGCAAGAGGTTAGAGTCAGCCTTCGAGAACACGTTAGTGTAGCTATAGAGTTCTTTCGGTAACGCCTCCAATAGATCCACTTCTTCTTCCGCTATTATCTTCCGGTAGTCTTCGATGTCTTTTATTAAGATAGCGTAAATCTCGTCGTCTAGCGACCTCGCAAGGGTCGTCAGAGCTTCTGAACTTATTATTCCGATCGTGTCTTAAGGTTCGGGCCGATCCTTCGGAACTGCTTCGATAGTCGTAGCGTCCGGTTCTACTGTAACGACGGTAGCCGGTTTGGCGGCGACTCCGTCCTGCTGGTTTTTGAATCCAAGGGTGCCTTTACCTATATCAATAACGTCTTTCTGGTTCTTTATCCATTTTTGTCCTATAATAATGTCAAACCTTCCGATATCTATAATTCGGAACGTCGCCTCTGTAGTGCGACCTGCCAAGGTGGTCTTTAATGGCACATAGTGCGTGACACTCTCCGTGTCTTGTTAGTTGTATGCTGAAATCCGTGTCGGCGACGCTAGCTCCACTGGATAGCCGTATCCTTTTATTAGCTTTTGAACCAATCGATAGTGGATTGCCGCTCCGACAAAGGCCCCTGTGTCGATAAAAGCTCTTAGCTAAAGTGGTTTGCTCGATCCGTTAAGGGGGTGGACAGTAATTAGAAGGATAATAGCTGTTTCTATGTTTACTTCCACTGTCGCTAAGAGCGGATCGCTGCAGCTGTTAATGCTCTTATCTTTCTGTAACGTAGTTCTTGTTAGTGCCCTGCTTTCTACGCTAGATAGGGGGCCTATCCTTCTAGCTGGTCTTTTCCCAGGATTCGCGGTAGCACTCTACCGTCTACGCTGTCGGTGTCGTTCGGAGCCGGCTCTATAGCTTGTATAGTCTTTCTTAGTGGCTGCAGCTGCGGCTGCTTTATAATACGATACTCCTGCTTCTGCTAGGCCGTTGCTTGGCATCTCGTAGCGATATAGCTAGGCTTTCTACACGCATAGCAGGTAGGGACGAACGACAAACGCAGTGACTGATAAGGTGGCTGCTGGGGTGCTCTCCGGAAAGGCGCAGGGGGTCGCGTTGTCTGCGTTATTAACGGCTTCTGGTTCAATTCGCGTAGTTTTACGTAAGCGCTTAGGTTTCTCGCGGTGACTCTCGCTCGGTGCACGAAGCTCTCAAGATCTTTATCTTCCACCGAGGCTATAGCTGCGGCCAGTTTAGGGTTTAGCTTCTGTCTTAATAGATAGAGCTGCTCGTCTTCCGCCACTCTAGCCCTAATGGCATATTTTCTGAACAGTCTGTAGAATTCTTCGAACGTCTGTCGGTTCTGGTTGATCTTGTCTAGCTGCTTACGTACCGTCTTTTTCGGAATAGGTCTCCGAAGCGTTAATCTAGCGCTTTAATCGCTTCCTTAGCAGTTACCTCTTCTAGGTCCGCTACTAGCGAAAAAGCTTCTCCTTCTAATCGCGATTCCAGGTACGCCAATCTATCTCTGGCACTGTTTCCGGCGTAGTCGCAGTCTATCTTGTTCTTTATCTTCTTCTTAAACGCTTCCTAGTCTTTAGGGTCTCCGCCTCTAAACGCCGGTAGGTCTAGTAGTAACGTTATCAACGTGCCGCCTTAACTGTAGGCCGCCGGTAAGGCGGTCTCTGCTAGTTCTTCTCGATGCGGTAGCGGCGCCGACGACATCGCTGCTTCTATCTTAGCTAGCTAAGTCTTTATCTCCTTTAGTTGTGCCAGTCGGTTCGCTGCTTAGTTTTCCAGCACATCTATAATGGTTTCTGCCGATTTCTTCTCGGCTCTTACCGTCTCTACTTCCTCTCTTAACTGTCTCTTTTCTTCTAGGGTTCTGTAAAACAGCTTCTTAATAAGGTCTATGCTGTCGTAGACCTTTCCTACTCCGTTCTCGTTTACGTAATCCTTAAGTTCCTCAAGCGTGCAGTCGTGGATTTTCTTGTATTCGCTTATTCGTTCCTTAATCTCTACGGTCTCTTCCGCTGTAAAACCTCCGATAATAAACTTATTATCGATAACACTAGAGCGCCTGCTCGCTCTGTTACTCTTTTCTCTTCTGCTTCTGCTTCGGCCTGTAACGCCGCTCTCTACTGCTAAGAAGCTCTCTATAGCTTTCTTACAGTGCTGGGGTTTGGTTTGTGTAGTGCGCGTGCGTTATTCGGGGGTCCGGATAGTTCAACGGTCCCGTTCGCGCAGCGCGGTAATAGTGTAGGGAGTGAGTTCGAGATATAATAATCCGGGCACGCAGATATGATTCAATACAGCCTTTTTGATAACTATATCTCGAACTAAGGAGGGAAAGGAATCTATGTAGTAGTGGACGAGACCTTTGGGGGGTGGCGTGCCAAGGCCCGGCTTGGTCCGGAAGGGCCGAGCCGAAATTCCGAGGGTCTACCCTATTACTTAGTCCCACCCCTTTCCACCGCTGCAACACAAACCACTTCAGCTGAAAGCTTTTATCGACACGGGAGCCCTTATTAGGGCGGCGATCAATTATCGATTGGTTCAAAAGATAATAAAGGGATATAGCTATCCGGTAGAGATAGCATCCCTGACACAGATTTCGGCATATAACAGACAAGACACCGAGAGTGTTACGCACTATATGCCACTAAAGACTACCCTGGCAGGTCGCACCATAGAAGCGACGTTCCGAATTATAGATATCGGAAGATTTGACATTATTATAGGGCAGAAATAGATAAAGAACCAGGGAGCAATTATTGACGTAGGCAAAGGCACACTCAGATTCAGAACACTATACAGCGGCTCCGCCGCCGTCAAATCAGTCACCGAATCGGTTACCGTAGCCAACGCCAAACTGAACGTTACGACCGTCGAAGTGGCTCTAATAGATCGGCCCGACCCTTAAGACACGATCGGAATAATAAGTCTAGAAGCTCTAACGACCCTTGCGAGGTCGCTAGACAACGAGATTTACGCTATCTTAATAAAAGACATCGAAGACTACTAGAAGATAATAGCGGAAGAAGAAGTGGATCCCCTAGAGGTGTTACTAAAAGAACTCTATAGCTATACTAATGTGTTCTTAAAAGCAGACTCGAACCTACTACCGCTCTACCGACCGGAATACGATAACAAGATCTGGTTAAAAGAAGGAGCCGCACTGCCGAGAACCGAGCCCTTAAGAAGACTGTCGCCAGCAGAGCTAGACTAGGTAGAAGTGTTTGTCCGAGAAAACTTGGCGAAGAAGTTTATTACGCCAAGCTTTGCAGAATATGCGTTGCTAATTCTTTTCGTACAGAAACCCAGAGGTAGTCTCCGACTGTGTATAGATTACCGAGGCCTTAATAAGGTTACTAAGAGAGATGTGTATCTGCTGCCGCTAATAGACGAGACTATACAACGAGTAGCTAAGGCTAAGTGGTTTAGCAAGCTGGATATTCGCTAAGCGTTCTATCAGTTAAGGAACGAGGAAGGACAAACGGAAGACCTTACGACATTCGCTACGCGCATAGGTAATTTCAAGTAGCTAGTAATGCCTTTCGGACTTACCAACGCGCCGGCGGTGTAGCAACGCTTTATAAACCACACTTTTATAGACATGCTAGAACGTTTCGTGTCTATCTACTTAGACGACATTCTTATCTACACTAAGGGAACGAGGGAACAACACACGGACTACATTAAGAGAGTGTTAAAGAGACTCCGCGAGGTCGGATTAAAGACGGACACGAAGAAGAGCGAGTTCTACCAGACCGAAGTCAAATATCTCGGTCTCGTCGTCGGAAGAGAAGGAATTTGGATAGACCTGTTAAAAGTGGCCGCTAGATAGAATGGAAGCAACCGACATCCGGAAGCACTACGCAAATTAGAGCGTTTCTCAGATTCTGCAGCTACTATCGACGGTTTATTAAGGACTTCAGCAAGATAGCGAGACTACTGAATAAGGCGTTAAAGAAGGAGGCCGCTAGCCTATAGAATAAGAAGTGTACGGAAGCTTTCAACTAACTAAAGGAGGCGGTGGCCTTAGCGCTGGTGCTAGCGCACTTCCGACCGGAAAAGACGATCTATATAGAGACGGACGCTTCCGACACAGTGACAGCAGGGGTCCTTTCGCAGTACGCTAACGATAAAGAAACTCTCCATCCGGTGGCTTTCTTTAGCAAGTCTATAAATAATGCTAAACGGAACTACGCTATCTATAATAAAGAACTGCTAGCTATTATTTAGGCGTTCAAAGAGTGGAAACCGGAGCTTATAGCTAGACAAAGGACGGTCCAGGTTCTTACAGACTACCAGTTACTGACCTACTTTATAAAGACGCAGAAGCTGTTACGGCGCCAAGCCCGGTAGGCTGCCTACTTATCCGGATTCAATTTTAAGATTACCTATCGACTAGGAGCTCAAAATAGAAAGGCAGACACGTTGACGAGAAGAGAAGGGAAGACCAGCCGCGCGAAAGAAGATCCGAACATGTTTTAAAAGGTGCTAACCGAACGGATAGTAGACGCAGAAGTGTTAAGAGAAGCAGGGATTAGCGCGATAGAACCTCTAACCGAAGAAGAGACGCTCTACGAGAGAGTGGAACGGCTTAATCAGCAGCAGAAGCTCGGCAAGACAGGCTTAGGGAAGCTAATCGTTCTGGAAGAACTAATTACAGAGGTTATCCAGCTAGTCTATAGTTCTACGGATGTCGGTTACGCAGGATCGAAGAAGATAATAGAAGCAATAAGGACGACCTACTGGTTTCCGCGAATCTTCGAGCGGATACATTGGTTTATTACTAACTGTTACGTGTGCCGAGCAGCGAAGCTGCGTTACGGCCTTCGGGCCAGCCTGCTAAAGCTACTTCAAATCTCCGAGAAACTATAGCAGCACATTACAATAGACTTCGTAACCGGCCTGCCGGATTCAGATAGATATAACGCTACGCTTAATGTAGTGGATCGACTGAGCAAAGAGCGCTATTTTATCCCCTACCGAGCTAAGGATAAAGGAACTACTGCAGAAGAAACGGCGAGAATGTTGATCCAGCACGTGTAGAAGCACTATAGGCTGCCAGACACTATTACTACGGATAGGGGTCCTCAATTTACTGCAGACGTATAGAAAGCTATTAACCAAGCCCTTAGAATTCGTAGAAAGCTTAGCACAGCCGCTTACCCTCAGACCGACGGCCAGTCTAAAGTGGCCAATCGTAAGATGGAAAAATACCTAAGAATCTTCTGCAGCCATTATTAAGAAGGATAGGTTAAGGTGTTGCCGATAGCCGAATTCTGCGCCAATTCTGCACGATTAGAAGCCACCTTACTGGCGCCGTTCGAGATAACCTACGGCTATCTTCCGAGGATAAGCTTTTAACTACTGAACGAACCCAGCTCTTTAGAACCTTCTACTACTACTTCGTCCAAGAGAATCGCCGCAGCGGCGGCAGAAGCGCTCCAGTCTCAGATAGAAGAAGCGATTAAGGTAGCAAAAAAAGCGATAGAATCGGCTCAGAAGAAGATAGTAACTCGAGCGAATAGAAAGAGGTCACCGATAGAATTCGAGGAAGGCCAAAAGGTATGGCTCAACACACGGAACCTGAGGCTAAAAGGCAACGCGAAGCTTAACCCTCGTTACGTAGGCCCGTTCAAGATAATAGAAAAGAGGTCGCCAGTGACCTACCGGCTCTAGCTGCCGAAATCATTCCGGATCTACAATGTCTTTCATTCGGATTTGCTAAGCCTAGACCCTGAAGATAGTCTTCCAGATTAGGGGTTCGCCGAACCCCCGTCAATCGAAATAGACAGTAAAGAAGAAGAATAGGAAGTCGAAGATGTTATAGATGTAAGAAGACGAAGGGGATCTATTAAAGCGAGGATCTTATAGAAAGGATAGCCGGAAGACTACGAATGGTATCCGGCCGAGAACCTGCGGAATTCGGCAGAGCTGCTAAGAGAGTTTTACGCCTGGAACCCGAAGAAGACGAGGCCTAAGTAGCTTGACGGCTAAAAAGAAGGCCAAGTCCGCTCTATCGGCACGGAAGCCGAAGAAAACGATCGTAACGGTCGCTTTGCCAGAGTCTTTGGATCGGCCACTACCTATCTTCGCATTGGCAGGAAGCTCGCCGACGCCGTAAATCGGCGCCAACGCCGCCAGCCCTACAGTAGGTAAGGTCTTTAGTAGAGAAAGAAAAAGAAGAAGATAGCGAGCCGCAGCTAGATCTATATAGACCTACGCGATAGCGTACGGACCGGTTACGCTGCAGCTCTAGTAACCGCTAGCTCCAATTAGATAGCTCTAATCAGATGGAACGGATCAGATAGACGCTAAGTAAAGCCGTCAGATAGTGACTATATAAAAAAAAAAAAAGAGGACCAGATAAGTAAGCGGTCGGGGGCGACCGCTAATAAGGGAGGGGGGTGGTGTTGCAGCAGCAGAAAGGGGTGGGACTGAGTAATAGGGTAGACCCTTGAAATTTCGGCTCGGCCCTTCCGGACCGAGCCGGGCCTTGGCACGCCACCCCCCCAAAGCTCTTGCCTACCACTATATAGATTCCTTTCCCTCCTTAGTTCGAGATATAGTTATCAAAAAGGCCGTATTGAATTATATCTGCATGCCCGGATCAACTGTAACCAATTTGGTAACTGATTTGACAGCGGCGGAGCCGCTGTATAGTGTTCTAAATCCGAGTGTGCCTTCGCCTATGTCAATAATTGCTCCCTGGTTCTTTATCTATTTCTGCCCTATAATAATGTCAAATCTTCCAATATCTATAATTCGGAACGTCGCCTCTGTAGTTCGACCTGCCAAGGTAGTCTTTAATAGCATATAGTGCGTAACACTCTCCGTGTCTTGTCCGTTGTATGCCGAAATCCGTGTCGGCGATGCTAGCTCTACTGGATAGCTATATCCTTTTATTAGCTTTTGAACCAATCGATAATAGATCGCCGCTCCGATAAGGGCCCCCGTATCGATAAAAGCTTTTAGCTAAAGTGGTTTGCTCGATCTATCGAGGGGGTAGACAGTAATTAGAAGGATAATAGCTGTTTCCGTGTTTACTTCCACCGCTGCTAAGAGCGGATCGCTGCAGCTGTTGATACTTCCTTTCGTTAACGTAGTTCGTGTTGGTGCCCTGTTGTCTATACTAGATAGGGGGCCTATGCGTCCAGCTGGTCTTTTCCTAGGATTCTTAGTAGCACTCTACCGTTCACACTGTCGGTGTTGTTCGAAGCCGGCTCCATAGCTTGTATAGTCTTTCTCGGCGGCTGCGGCTGCGGTTGCTTTATAACACGATACTCCTGCTTCTGTTAGGCCGTAGCTTGGCATTTCGTAGCTATATAGCTAGGCTTTCTATATGCGTAACAGGTGGGGACGAACGACGAACGCGGTAACTGGTAATATAGCTGCAGAGGCGCTCTCCGGAAAGGTGCAGGGGGTCGCGTCGCCTGCGTTATCGACGGCTTCTAGGTCGATTCGCGTAATTTCGCATAAGCGCTTAGGTTTCTCGCAGTAACTCTCGCTCGGTGCACGAAGCTCTTAAGGTCCTTATCTTCTACCGAGGCTATAGCTAAGGCCAGTTTAGGGTTCAGCTTCTGTCTTAGCAGGTAGAGCTGCTTATCTTCTACTACTCGGGCCCTAATCGCATATTTTCTGAACAATCCGTAGAACTCCTTAAACGTCTGTCGGTTCTGGTTGATCTTGTCCAGCTGCTTACGTGCCGTCTTCTTTTAGAAGGGGTCTCTAAAGCGTTGATCTAGTGCTTTGATTGCTTCCTTAGCAGTTACCTCTTCTAGGTCTGCCACTAGCGAAAAAGCTTCTCCTTCTAATCGCGACTCTAGGTAGGCCAATCTATCTCTAGCACTGTTTCCGGCGTAGTTGCGGTCTATCTTGTTCTTTATCATCTTCTTAAACGCTTCCCAATCCTTAGGATCTCCTCCTCTAAACGCTAGTAGATCCGGTAGTAACGTTATTAACGTGCCGCCTTAACTGTAGGCCGCCGGTAAGGCGGTCTCTGCTTGTTCTTCTCGATGCGGTAGCGGCGCCGACGACATCGCTGCTTCTATCTTAGCTAGCTAAGCCTTTATCGCTTTCAGTTGTGCTAGTCGGTTCGCTGCTTAGTTTTCCAGCACATCTATAATAGTCTCTGCCGATTCCTTTTCGGCTCTTACTGCTTTAATTTCCTCTCTTAATCTCCTGTTCTCTTCCGTGTTTCTATAAAACAGCTTCTTAATAAGGTCTATGCTATCGTAGACCTTTCCTACTCCGTTCTCGTTTACGTAATCCTTAAGTTCCTCGAGCGTGCAGTCGTGGATTTTCTTGTATTCGCTTATTCGTTCCTTAATCTCTGCGGTCTCTTCTGCTGTAAAACCTCTGATAATGAACTCATTATTGATGACACTGGAGCGCCTGCTCGCTCTGTTAGTCTTTTCTCTTCTGCTTCTGCTTCGGCCTGTAACGCCGCTCTCTACCGCTAAGAAGCTCTCTATAGCTTTCTTACAGTGCTAGGGTTGTTTGGTTTGTGTAGTGCGCGTGCGTTATTTGGGAGTCCGGATAGTTTAACAGTCCCTTCCGCGCAGCGCAGTAATAGTATAGGGAGTAAGTTCGAGATATAATAATCCGGGCACGCAGATATGATTCAATACGGCCTTTTTGATAACTATATCTCGAACTGAGGAGGGAAAGGAATCTATGTAGTAGTGGACAAGACCTTTGGGGGGGTGGCGTGCCAAGGCCCGGCTCAGTCCGGAAGGGCCGAGCCGAAATTCTGAGGGTCTACCCTATTACTTAGTCCCACCTCTTTCTGCCGCTGCAACAAAAAGCAGCGCCGCTGCAACCAACGCCTCTGTATGTACTGTAGTAAGCCGAACTACATTGCGATTAACTGCCTAACTCTAGTTTATCGCTGCAACAAGGCAGGCACCTATCTCGGATTCTCTGCAGCTGCCCTAGCATTAAAGGACAACAGTAAGGACTAGGGAAACGCTTAGGCCTGTCAACAAGACGCCTAACAGGCAAGCATTTAGATCGACATCGTGCAATCTCTTCTTCTGCAGTGCAATTCTGTACTAAGGCAGAAGATAAGTTAACTTGTCCTCCCTTTGTAGTTACAGCAAACATCTATACTAAGAAGAATTCTACATACTTAGTACTTACAATAATCGACTGCGGCGCAACTAGCAAGAGTTTTATTAACCCTAGACTTGCTAACTCCTTAGGAATCCCTACTTAGAACTTAAGATACCCCAGACCCTTAAAGATGTTTAACAGTAGCGAGGCCTCTGTAGGAGGTATAACTTAGATTGCCTACGTCAAACTTTAACTTAGGAACAACTACGAAGAACACCTCTCTTGCTTTGTTACACCTCTGCCTAACTAGAAAATAATCCTTAGATTGCCTTAGCTAAAGCTCTATAACCTACAGATTAACTGGGACACTAGAAGCCTCGACATAAACTTAGAACATTGCCGAAACTACTGCTACACTTTGACTTAGCTTACTCCTGCGAACAACACAAAAGATTCGATCCTCTAAGTATCTGCAGCTGCTTTCTACACAGCTGCAAAGGAAAAAGGAGCTTAAATCTTTGCTGCGTTAATAGAAGACATTAAGAAAGCCCTTGCTAAGTTTAACGAAAACCGAGAAGCTCCCAATCTAGAAACAAAAGTACTAACAGAATACTACGATTTCCTTAGTGTATAGTCAGTTAAAGAAGCTAACAAGCTACCTCCGCACTAACCTTACGACTACAAGATCGAACTGAAGAAGGCTAGTTACCCCCTTTTAGACCTCTCTACTAAATGTCCTACTAGGAACTCTAAGTCCTGCAAAAGTTCCTGCAACAAAACCTTTAGAAAGGCTTTATTCAATCTAGTCGCTCCCCTGCCGCCAGCCTTGTTATATTTGTTAAGAAACCCGGCGGAGGGCTACGCTTCTGTGTTAACTACCGCAACCTTAACGCTATCTTTAAGAAGAACCGTTATCTAATCCCTTTAATCTAAGAAACACTAGAACGCCTCTCGAAAGCAAAATGGTTTACTAAGCTTGATGTAATTACGGCCTTTAACAAGATTCGGATAGCTAAAGGACAAGAATAGTTAACAGCCTTCAGAACCCGGTACGGCCTGTTTAAATCCCTAGTAATGCCCTTTAGAATGTGCAATGCACCTAGCACTTTTTAAGAATATATAAACGACATACTAAGAGAGTACTTAGACCAATTCGTTACCGCTTACATTAACGATATCCTAGTCTACAGCACTACACTGGAAGAACATTAGAAACACGTCCGGAAGGTACTAGCAAAACTGGAAGAAGCAGGCTTGCATCTAGACATTAACAAGTGCGAATTTTACTAACAAGAAGTTCAGTTCCTCGGCCTTATTATCTTAGACAAAGGCATCTGCATAGACCTAGCAAAGATTTAAGCAATCCTGGACTGGAAGATCCTAAAGACTATTAAAGAAGTGCAAGGCTTCCTTAGGTTTGCCAACTTCTACTATCGTTTTATTTAGGGCTTTAGCTTAATAGTAAAGCTACTAACTGCGCTAACAAAGAAGGAAGCTAAGTTTGACTAGACTAACTCCTGCTAATACGCATTTAACCTCCTACGGCAACGATTTACTAGAGACCTAATCCTTTAACACTTTAACTTTGACTTGGAAACCCGCGTAGAAACAGACGCTTCTAATAGAGCTATTAGAGCAGTCCTCCTTTAACGAAAGTCGCCTAACTAGCTATAGCTCCTAGTAGCTTACCTTTTAAAGAAGATGCTATCCGCTAAATGTAATTACGAGATTTACGACAAAGAGCTCCTTGCAATCGTTAAAGCATTTGAAGAGTAGCGCCCAGAACTCGAAGGCGCAGCCTACCTAACCCAAGTCAGTTCAGACTACAAGAACTTAATTCATTTCATTAAGAGCAAAATCCTTAATCGTGGACAAGCCCAGTAGAGCGAATTCCTCTTAAGGTTCAACTTTGTTATTCAATACGCGCCTAGATTACTCAATTCCAGGGCTAATGCCCTTACCCGGATGCCTAGAATCTATCTAGTAGACAGAAGAGAAGGCTAGGCAATGTGTAACCAAACTATCCTAAAGGCTTACAACCTAAGCAAAGACCTAAAGACCTACTTAAAGGAAGGTATACTATTAATCGCTGCATCTTTTGCCCTGTGCCTCGCACCTGCCTTCCTAGAAGATAACGATTTAGAAAGCGAACTAGACAACGAACCTATAAACACCAAAGATTCTGAAATTGAAGGCTCGGTTACCTCCGATAACGAACCGAACGACGAAGAATTGACTAAAGAAGCAAGCTACCCTAGAGAACTGCTACCAATAATTAGGGAAGCTTACGAATTAGACGAACAGGCTTAAGGACTAATCCAAGCCCTTAAAATAGGTTAGCGTACCTTCCCTAGCTTTTCTCTCTTAGAATGCGAACTTAGGGATAGACTGGTTTACTTCCAATCTCGTCTTTTTGTCCCTGAAGATGCAGACGATTCGATACGACCCTACATCCTTAGGACAGTTTATAACTTAGCAGCAGGAGGCTACCCAGGACGATCGAAGCTTTACAAGCTTACCTCCTGCTACTACTAGTAGCCGTCAATGTAGAAGCACGTCTGCAGATATAGAAACAACTGTCCTATCTGCAAGGCAGCCAAACACGACCGAAAACGTCTACACAGATTACTGAAGCCTCTCTAGGCCCCTGAACACTCTTAGAAACACATTACGATAGACTTTGTTACCTGTCTCCCTTAAGGGACTACTTAGGCAGGTGTTAAGGCAAAGAACGTCTTTGTAGTAGTGGATCGGCACTCTAAGGACTGCTTTGTAATACCCTGCTAGAGCATAATTTCTAAGGAAACCGCTCAACTCTTTTACGAATACGTCTGGCGTTACGTAGGCCTCCTAGACAGCATTACCTCTAACAGAGGCTCTTAGTTTATTGCTAAGTTCTGGAAACGCCTTTGCAAGCTTCTAAACATTAACTACTATATCTTAACGTCCTACTACCCAGAAACAGATAGACAAATAGAGATTGCGAATGCCCTATTCGAACAGACGCTACGTTGCTTTATCGATTACTACTAGAAGGACTGGCCAAAACACATTCCGACAGTAGAATTCTTAGCTCGCAACTGGGAGTTAGAGACAACAGGACACTCCCCCTTTTACACTACTAGAGGCTACTACCCCCGAACAGGAATGGAACCTTAAGACCCACTACTGCGACCTAATAACCCAGACGAAGTCAATGCAGACGAATAGGCAACGCACCTCTCCTAGATCTATTAGGAAGTCCAAGAAGAGATAACTTATGCCTAAGCTATCTACGAAGAACAAGCTAATCGAAAACGACAACCAGCTCCGGACTATTAAGTAGGAGACAGAGTGTACCTAGACTCTGAGAACATTGTTACAGGAAGACCTTCTCGCAAACTTAATTGGAAAAAACTAGGCCCCTTCCCTATTACAGAGAAGATTAGCTCGTACGCATACCGCCTCTAACTGCTAGAAGACTAGGAAATCTACGACGTCTTCTATCCTGTTCGACTAAGACCTAAAGAAGGAGATCCCTTCCTAATCCAATTGTAAGACTAAGAACGAACCTGCATTCTCCCTGCAGAAGACGACGACGAAGATAAAGAAGGAGAATACTACGTACGCAGAATTACAGACTGTTAAGTAATTAATAGACAAATAAAGTACAAAGTTCAATAGCAAAGCTACGAAGACTAGGGAACCACTTGGGAACCCCTTAGAAACGTTATCTTCGACAAGGACAAGATTAAAGCCTTCTACCGTTAAAATCTCTTAGACTCCAGAGACTACCGCCTGGAAACCCGGTACAGCCAAAGAGAACTGGATTCTGCTTACTAATGGAATATTGACTGTAACATTAGGCCTGCTCCTAGGAATAAGTAGACTCACCCCTAATATCTCGAACTACTAAGGCTTCGTAAGAACTCTGCTGTATTAAGGGGGGCTACTGTTACAGTTAACGGATATAAAACGGGAAACACGGTTAGCAGATATAAAACGGAAAACAACAGTATCTAGGACCTAACTAGAACTATTAAGATTTACAGACTATAGACCAACAACTACTAGATAGAGCAAGAAGACTCTAAGAGAGTAAAAAGCGAATCATCCCGCGATGCAAACACTCCTAGCTCAGTTCTGGAACCTTTGGAAAAAGCGGGTCTAGGAAATGAATTTGTTTGCAGAACAAAGAAACAGAGTTTGGTGCGCAGACAACTAGCTAGGGCAGGGGGATATAAGAACCTGCTGCTACCTACCTGATCTTTCTCTTCTTCTTGTTTATAGCTCGTCTTGTGCATCCAATTCAGCTTTTACACTCCTTACTTCAGACTTTAGCTCCCCTTTTTAACATTAACTTTTACATCCCTTCTTTTAGACTTTGTTTCTTCCAGCCCCTCCTACTTACTTCGACTTTTACACGGACCCTTTCCTACTACTCAGCTCTGCCCTTAACAGAGTCGGCTTTTAAGAACACGTTAGTGTAGCTGTAGAGTTCTTTTAGTAACACCTCTAGCGGGTCTACCTCTTCTTCTGCTATTATCTTCTAGTAGTCTTCGATGTCTTTTATTAAGATAGCGTAAATCTTATTGTCTGGCAACCTCGCGAGGGTCGTTAAAGCTTCCGAGCTTATTATTCCGATCGTGTCCGGAGGGTCGGACCGATCTATTAAAACCGCTTTGATAGTCGTAACGTTCGGTTTCGTAGCGACTGCGGTAACTGATTCGACAGCGATAACGCTACTCTGCAGGGTTTTAAACCTAAGTGTGCCTTTACCTACGTCAATAACTGCTTTCTGGTTCTTTATCTATTTCTGCCCTATAATAATGTCAAACCTTCCGATATCTATAATTCGGAACGTCGCCTCTGTAGTGCGACTAGCTAGGGTAGTTCTTAATAGCACGTAATGCGTAACACTCTTAGTGTCTTGTCCATTGTATGTGTTAGGGGGCGCCGCCCGGCCCAGGTCCTGAACCCGACCTGAGCCGACCGTCGCCCTAAGGACTGCGACTTAGCGGCGCTAGCACGACCCCACCCTCTGTACGGAGCAACCGACAGGACCCCACCTCCGTACGGAGGGAGAACACTACGGTCCTGCTTAAAGGGAAGCTACCGCCCCTCAGATTAGGGGGGGGGGGGGTAGTGGAAACCCGGCACTACCGTACGGAGGAGGTAACTCCTGATCCTCCGTACGAAGGGTGAACCTTGCACCCTGGCACAAAGGGGAAATTGCTGGCTTGGCTTCGTAGGTACAAATCGTACGGAACAGACGTCGAAGGAACTGCCTATCAGTTCCTTTATATAGATACCCGACCTTAAGTTTCTGAACCAAGATTCTTAAGCCTCTTACATTAGGAACTGATCTTACTGTCGGTGACTGCGGTAATAGAGCAAGATGGACGGCGACATCCCTATAGAACCTACGGCTATAGAGGGACACATGTACCGCGTATACGAGGAGCTGCTGGAAAGCAAGAGGCAGCTCGAACAGCAAGTAAGCCACTAGGCTGCAATGATTTCCCAACAGGAACAGGAGCTACGACAGCTTAGGGCATCCGATCGCGATCCGACCCCTACGACGACGAACACGATAACCCCTACCCCGACCCCTAAGAGCAAACTCCCCGACGTCTTTACGTACGATGGTAAGGCCCCGGCCGAGTACCCCTCCTAGGCGGCTTAGATGCGCTCCAAGCTCCTAGTTGACTTAGGAGCATACCCGACCGAGCTGGACAAGGTAGTCTACCTCTTTAGGAGGTTAAAGGGCAGGGCGGCAGCACGAATTCTGCCGTACTACGAGACGGCTATTGCCAACCCGGCAATAGCTACGACGACGATGCTCTAGGCAGCTCTAGACAAGAGCTACAAGGACCCGGACCGCGAGAGCCGAGCGCTCCTACAGGTCAACACGATGAAACAAGGACGCAAGACCGTACGAGAATTCCTTGTGGAATTTAACCAGACTTTGGCAGAAGCAGGGGGTCTCCAATAGGAGGACAGGATGAAAATTACCTCTCTAGAGGTAGGCCTCTCTAAGGAAATTATAACGGGGCTGGTAGGTGTAATGCGGCCAGCTACGTACGAGGAATTTTGTAACCTTCTTAGGATAGTCGACGACTAGCAACGCAGGCTAGGACGGATAGGCCGTGCTTAGGAGATAAGACAACCTCCCTAGCGACAGACAGATGCTATAGACTGGGAACCGACGACGACAAGGGTAGCAGCAGCAGCCACCGTACGGCCAAGGGCCGCTACTAAGAAGGCGCAATAGGTGGACACAGCCACCCTTAACAAGAGGCGAGCAGAAGGGAGCTGCTACCGGTGTAGCAAGATAGGCTACACCGTACGGAATTGCGGGCTCCTGCCAGCAGAGAGACCTAGGGGACGGCCGACCACCGCAAGGGTGGCTACTGCAGCGCCTTAACGAGAAGATCAGGTGTCCTACTCGGATAACGACAAGTCGGGAAAAGAGTAGCCTCTAAGCGAAGACTCTGCTAGAGGCGGGTGCGAGATAGACTGCCAAATCAAAGCATTACTTGGCTATCTTTTAAGAGCAATTACATAACGACGACGCCGTTTATCGTACGGCCGACATTAAACAGGTCCGCAACGGCGCGGACACTGATTAACACAGGATGTTTGGTGTATAGAGTGATTAGCGAAGACTTCGTACGGAGACATCGGATTAAGACAGCCCCTACGGTACCTGTACGCATACTGGGCATTACCGGGCAGGGACCGGACATTACCTATATAGTGAAAGTAACAATAGAGGTACAAGGACACTACGAGCAAGACTCGTACCTCTATGTCGTACAGGACAAGTTAGGGTATAACCTAATACTAGGGAAGCCTTAGATAGAGCGCTAGAAGGGCAAGCTAGATGTCGGACGAGGATAGCTGTACCTGGCAGCAACAAAGCGGAGAATCCGGGACTAGGGCAGGTCCCTGCAAGGTAGCAATGCTAAGGCCGAAATTAACACAGCAACGGCGGACATCGAGAAGGCATTAGCACCTAAGGAAGCAACAAACCCCTGTACGAAGCTCCTAAGAGAGTATGTTAGGTACCTAGACCTCTTTAAACCGAAGTCGGCCTCGAAACTGCCGCTATACCGAGGGGAAGGGATTGACTATAACATCCAGCTAGAACCCCGCCCAGATAGGAGCCTGCTGGAGGTACCGTATGGACCGCTGTACGGGATGTCCTCTAGAGAACTCCTAGTACTGCGCAAGACGCTGGACGACCTGCTTGCCAAAGGGTTTATCCAGGCCAGTACGTCGTCCGCAGGAGCCCTAGTACTGTTTGTCTACAAGGAGGGGAAGGCTAGATTGCGTTTCTGTATAGACTACAGAGGCATTAACGCGATTACTAAGAAGGACCGGTACCCTCTACCCCTTATTAAGGAGACCCTCGGACGGATCAGCAAGGCGAAGTAGTTCACCAAGCTTAACGTAGTCTCGGCCTTCTACAAGATACAGATTAAGGAAGGCTGTAAATGGATAACTGCCTTCCGTACGAGATACGGTCTTTTTAAGTAGCTAGTCACCCCCTTTAGCCTTGCCAATGCACCGGCAACCTTCTAAAGGTACATTAACAAGTCCCTGCAAGGGTTACTAGACGACATCTGCTCGGTATACCTCGACGACACCCTGGTTTTTACGGGCGGCACCTACGCAGACTACGTACGGGATGTTAAGAAGGTGCTGGACCGTCTGCAGCAGGCGGGCTTGTACCTCGACATCGACAAGTGTAAGTTCGGTGTCCAACGTACGAAATACCTAGGTTTTATTATCGAGGCAGGGAAAGGCATTAGCATAGATAGGAAGAAGATTGATGCTATTAAGCTATAGAAGCCGCCTATAAACGTTAAGGGCGTACGGGAATTCCTTGGGTTTGCCAACTTCTACCGCCAGTTTATACGGAACTACTCGGAGATCGTACGCCCCCTAGTTAAGCTAACGCACAAGGACAAACAGTTTAAATGGTCGGACGAATGCAATAAGAGCTTCGACAAGCTAAAAGAGCTCTTTACTATAGGACCAACGCTCGCCGCCTTTGACCCGGAGCGTACGACAATACTGGAAACCGACTCCTTAGGGTACTGCATTAGGGGTATCCTGTTACAGGTAGGCCCGGACGGACTCCTATACTTATGCGCGTATTTCTCTAAGAAGAACTCCCTAGCTAAGTGCAACTACCCTATCTACGACAAAGAGTTGCTGGCAGTCGTACGGTGTTGCGAAGCCTGGGATAGGGAACTCCGCTCGGTACCTAAGTTCCTCGCCCTAACGGACTACAAGAACCTGGAATACTTTACTTAACCCCGGAAGCTGTCTAAGAGGCACGTACGATAGGCAATGTACCTAAGCCGGTTTAACATAAGACTCCAGTACTGCAAGGGTAAGGACAACAGCAGGGCCGACGCACTGTCCAGACGGGACCAGGACATGCCAACGACGTACGAGGACGACCGGCTAAAGTCGCGGACATTCCAGATGTTCAAGGAAGAGCCAGGCAGGGAGACTATCCACCTAGCGGCGACACATCTATAGGAACCCTAACTGCAAGCTTAGGAAGAGGCAGTAGAAAAGGACGAGGCATACCGAGGAGCCCGTACAGCGATCTAGGGAGGGCAACGGAAACTCCTAACCGAGCTCCACCTAAAGGTATCGGCAGCCGAGTGTTCAGTAGACGAGGAGAACAACCTGAAGTTCAGAAATCGGATATAGGTCCCAGCGGACGAGAAGCTCTGTACGGGCTTAATACAACGAGCACATAACTCTATAGCTACCGGGCACCCGGGGCGCGAGGAGACGTACAGCATTATCGCCCGGGACTACTACTAGCCAGCGATAGCGAAGGACATTCGCAGGTTCGTACGGAACTGCGATGTGTGCGGACGAACGAAGCCCTAGCGCGAGCTAAAGCATAGGCTGCTAAAGCCCCTGCCGATACCGGATCGACCCTAGCAAGACCTGACCGTAGACTTTATTACGGACCTCCCTAAGAGCGACGGACGGCGAAACATTATAGTAGTTACGGACAAGTTAACGAAGGGGGTAATACTGGAGGGGATGGACTCCATTACGGCTAAAGACACCGCCTAGGCCTTTATCTGGACGACGTTCAGCAAGCACGGTTTCCCCAGGTCAATTGTATTAGACCGGGGGTTACAGTTTACGAGCCAACTCTGGGCACGGATCTGCTAGTTACTAAGGGTAGAGCGTCGCCTGTCCACTGTATAGCACCTGTAGACGGACAGGGCGACGGAGAGGGCCAACTTAACCCTAGAGGCGTACCTCCGAGCGTACGTCGACTATAACCAGACGAACTGGAACCGCCTTCTCCCAATAGCGGAGCTGGCTATTAACAGCCGTACAGCCGATGCTACAGGACTGTCCCCCTTCTTTATAACCTATAGATACGACTACTCCCCGCTCCTACCGACCCTAAGTAGCAACACCCTGCGCCCCGTACGATCTCCAATCCAGCAAGGAGAGGCTATTGTACAGACGATTACGAACGCCTACTAATAGGCAAAAGCAAGCCTGGCCCTAGCCTAGCAGAACGCGGAAGAACAGGCCAACAAGGGACGACAGGCTGCACTAAGGTACGAGGCAGGGGATAAGGTCTAGCTAAACCAGCGAAACATCCGTACGGACCGGCCGAGCAAGAAGTTGGATTAGAGAAATAGGAAGTTTACAGTAATCCGGCTGGTAGGGACACACGCCGTACGACTAAACACTCCCCTAGGGATTTACCCAGTCTTCTATATAGACCTCGTACGACCAGCGAGCACGGACCCCTTGCCGCATTAGACGACTAACGACGGGCGCCTACCCGCAATTATAACCGAGGGCCAAGAAGAGTACGAGGTAGAGGGGATCCTTAAGAGCTAGAGGAAGCGGAGGAAGGCAGAGTACTTAGTAAAATGGAAAGGATAGGCAGAGCCTACGTAGGAACTGTACGAGGCTCTGCGAGACACGACCGCACTGGACAGATAGGAGGAGGACCATCCCCCTACCCAGTTGCAATAACCCCGCGCTGTACAGCGGAAAGAGGCACGATCTACCCTAAGGACAGGGTAGCTATAGGCAGACCTAGGTTGTCAAAGGATCGAGCACTACGACGTAGGACACTATAGGAGCCCACTAATACGACACTGTACGACGCTGTACGAGATAAGGGCTGGAAGAAAGGAACAGCTAAGGGACGAATAGGAGGGGGGAGCGGAAATAAGACAAGAGAGAAAACCGGCCGAAGATTCTTACATTCCCTAAGGGGGAACCAAACTACCCTACTCATCGTCTGAAATCTCCACTACCTCAGGCCCGGCCAGGCCCCCACCCCCACCAGGGCCACCCCTAGGGAGCAGAGGCACCCCCCTACCCCTACGTGCCTCCCCTAGATAGCGGAAGGGGCAGTAGAGGGAGCTATCCTTCCACTTGCACGAGGCATACACCCTAGCCCAGAAACCTAGGAGGCGGTATAGGCTAAGTAAGGGCCGGGGGGAGTTAGGGCAGGGGGCACAGGGCTAGCCCCGGGTAGCGATAAGGAGGGCGTTAACGTACGACGGCCGGGCCATAGCCACCCGATCGGGTGTAACCCGGGCAGGGTTATACTAGAAGGGGTAGAAGGGGAGCCCGGCCGCATCCTGCTGCTCGCAGGTGTAGCACCTAAGACGTTAGACCAGACCGTACGGAAGATAAGAATCCATACGAACCGGAAGAGTAGCTGCTGGTTAAGTTAGGGGCCCTACTATACGTAGTCAAAGTAGGGGGGGACCCCGGCCGGACGAGGGGGAGGGGCGGGGCCAGCAGCGACGAGGGGACCGGACGGGGCAGACATAGTGGCTGGTGGTGGTTGGCTGGTAGTAGTTGGTTAGTAGCTGGTAGTGGCGGATAGTAGACAGTAGTAGACGGTAGTAGATAGTAGACGTTGTATAGGGAAAAGAGAAAGGGGAAGGGAAGAGAAGGGAGAAGGCTTAGGCTAACTGCCTGCTATAGTAGGAATGGCAAGCAAGGCAGCTGCTGCAGACAGGTAAAATGGCAAGAGGCAACTACGACCTAGGGGAAGTAACGAGGGAGGACGACTCGGACGACCAGACGAAATAGGAAGCTACAACCTGCTAAAGGAACAGCAGGAGCTGGGTAGTTTGGACACACCGCTGTACGGACGAAGCACTACGAGAAAGGGAAAGGGGGGGGGTATTGTTAGGGGGCGCCGCCCGGCCCAGGTCCTGAACCCGACCTAAGCCGACCGTCGCCCTAAGGACTGCGACTTAGCGGCGCCAGCACGACCCCACCCTCTGTACGGAGCAACCGACAGGACCCTACCTCCGTACGGAGGGAGAACACTACGGTCCTGCTTAAAGGGAAGCTACCGCCCCTCGGATTAGGGGGGGGGGGGGGTAGTGGAAACCCGGCATCACCGTACGGAGGAGGTAACTCCCGATCCTCTGTATAAAGGGTGAACCTTGCACCCCGGCACAAAGGGGAAATTGCTAGCTTGGCTTCGTAGGTACAAATCGTACGGAACAGACGTCGAAGGAACTGCCTATTAGTTCCTTTATGTAGATACCTGACCTTAAGTTTCTGAACCAAGATTCTTGAGCCTCTTACAGTATGCTGAAATTCGCGTCAGCGATGCTAATTCCACTAGGTAACTATATCCGTTTATCAGTTTCTAAACTAGTCGATAGTGGATCGCAGCGCCGATAAGAGCTCCTGTGTCGATAAAGGCCTTCAATTGGAGTAGTCGATATAAGCCTTCGAGGGGGTAGACTGTAATTGGAAGGATAATAGCAGTCTCTGTGTTCACTTCTACGGCTGCTAAGAGCGGATCGCTGCAACTGTTAATACTTCCTTCTTCTAGTAATGTAGTTCGTAACAGTGCCCTATTGTCTATGCTGGATAGGGGGCCTATCTATCCAGCTAGTCTTTTCCTAAGATTCGCAGTAGCACTCTACTATCTACACTGTCGGTGTCGTTCGGAGCCGGCTTAATAGCTTGGATAGTCTTTTTCGGCAGCTGCGGCTTCGTAGTACGATATTCCTGCTTCTGTTAAGCCGTCGCTTAGCATCTCGTAGCGATATAGCTAGGCTTTCTGTACGCGTAGCAGGTAGGTAGGAACGATAATCGCGGCGAATAAGATAGTTGCTAGGGGGCTCTTCGGAAAGGTATAGGGGGTCGTGTTGTTAGCGTCGTCGATAGCTTCTAGTTCGATTCGCGCGATGCCGATTTCGCGTAGGCGCTTAGGTTTCTAGCGGTAACTCTCGCTCGGTGTACGAAGTTCTTAAGGTCCTTGTCTTCTACCGAAGCTATAGCTGCGGCCAGTTTAGGGTTCAGCTTCTGCCTTAGCAAGTGTAGCTGCTTATCTTCTAACACTCTAGCTCTAATAGCATATTTTCTAAACAGTCCGTAGAACTCCTTAAACGTTAGCCGGTTCTAGTTAATCTTATCCAGTTGCTTACAGACTGTCTTCTTTCGGAAGGGGTCTCCGAAGCGTTAATCTAGCGCTTTAATTGCTTCTTCGGCGGTTACCTCTTCTAGATCCGCTACTAACGAAAAAGCTTTACCCTCTAGTCGCGATTCTAGGTAGGCCAACCTGTCTTCTTTACTGTTTCCGGCATAATCGCAGTCTATCTTATTCTTTATCTTCTTCTTAAATGCCTCCTAGTCCTTAGGGTCTCTGCCTCTAAACGCCGGTAGGTTAGGGAGTAACGTTATCAGTGTTTTACCTTAACTGTAGGCCCCTGGTAACGCGGTCTCTACTTGTTCTTCCCGATGTAGTAGCGCCGACGACATCGCTGCTCCCATCTTAGCTAACTGAGCCTTTATTACCTTCAGTTGTGCTAGTCGATTCGCTGCTTAGTTTTCTAGCACATTAATAATAGTATCTGCCGATTCTTTCTCGACTATTACCGCTTCTATTTCTTCTCTTAGTCTCCTGTTCTCTTCTATGTTCCTATAAAACTTCTTTTCGACGAAGGTAATAATGTCGAACACCTTCTCGGCTCTATGTTCTGTAAGATATTCTCCTATTTTATCCGGCGTATGTGCGTACAGCTCGGCATAGCCCGCTATGCCCTTCTTCGCTTCTTCTATCTCTTTTTCTGTAAGGCCCTTAGTAGCCGTTCTATTATTAAGGATGCTGGGGCGCCTATTCCTCGGTTTGTTAGTCTTTCTCTTTCTGCTGCAGCCTGTAATGCCGCCCTCTACTGTTAGGAAGCTCTCTATAGCTGTCTTACAGTGCTAGTGTTTTGGTTTGGTTTGGTGGTGTGCGCGTACGTTATTCGGGTGGCCGGATGGTTCAACGGGCCCTTTCGCGCAGCGCAGAGTTGGTGTAGTAAGTGAGTTCGAGATATAATAATCTGGGCACGCAGATATAATTTAATACAGCCTTTTTAATAACTATATCTTGAACTAAAGAAGGAAAGGAATCTATGCAGCGGTAGGTAAGGGCTTTAGGGGTGGTGTGCAAAGGCCCGGCTCGGTCCGGAATGGCCGAGCCGAAATTCCAAGGGTCTACCCTATTACTTAGTCCTACCCCTTTCTGCCGCTGCAACAATCCCTAAGAAACTGTAGCAGCACATTACGATAGGTTTCGTAACCAGCCTACCGGACTCCGATAGATGCAATACAATACTTAACGTAGTAGATCGGTTAAGCAAGGAGCGCTACTTTATCCCCTATTAAGCAAAAGATAAGGGCACAACAGCGGAAGAGACTACGAGGGTGCCAACTTAGTATATATAGAAGCATTATAGCCTGCCGGACACTATTACCACAGATAGGGGTCCTTAATTTACTGCCGACGTATAGAAAGCTATTAACTAAGATTTTGGAATCTATAGAAAGCTTAGCACAGCTGCTTACCCTTAGACAGACAGTTTGTTAGAAGTAGCTAACTGTAAGATAGAGAAATATCTGCGAATCTTCTATAGCTATTATCAAGAAGACTGGACTAAGGTGTTGTCAATAGCCAAGTTCTGCACTAACTTAGCACTGTCTAAAGCTACCTCGCTAGCGCTATTTAAGATAACTTAAAGCTATCTTCTAAGGATAAGCTTTTAACTGCTAAACGGACCCAGCCCTTCGGAACCTTCTACTACTACCTTGTTAAAGAGAGTCGCCGCCGCTGCGGCAGAAGTGCTTAAATCTTAGATAGAAGAAGCGGTCCGAATAGCAAAAGAGGCGATAGAGTCGGCTAAAGCGAAGATAGTAACTTAAGCCAATAGAAAGCGGTTACTAATAGAATTTAAAGAAGGCCAAAAGGTATAGCTTAATACGCGGAACCTAAGGCTAAAAGGCAACACTAAGCTTAACCCCTGTTATATAGGTCCGTTTACGATAGTAGAAAAGAGGTTACCGGTAACCTATCGGCTCCAGCTACAGAGATCGTTCCAGAACTACAATGTCTTCTATTTGGATCTGTTAAGCCTAGACCCTAAACATAGCCTTCTAGGGCAGGGCTTTATCAAACCCCTACTAATCGAGATAGACGGTAAAGAAGAAGAGTAGGAGGTAGAGGATGTAATAGATATAAAGAAGATAAGGGGATCTATTAAAGCAGGGATCTTATATGTTACGGCGGCAGAAAGGGGTGGGACTAAGTAATAGGGTGGACCCTTGGAATTTCGGCTCGGCCCTTGGCACCACTACTACGAAAGCCCACCACCACTACTACATAGACTCCTTTCCCTCCTCAGTTCAAGATATAGTTATCAAAAAGGCCGTATTGAATTATATCTGCGTGCCCGGATCATTATATCTCGAACTCACTCTCTACACCAACCCCGCGCTGCGCGAAAGGGCCCGTCGAACTATCCGGAAACCTGAATAACGCACGCGCACCCACACCAACAACAACAACCCCCAGCACCGTAAGAAGATAGAAGGCTTCTTAACGGTAGACAGCGGCGTTACAGGCCGCAGCGGAAAGAGAAAGACTAACAGACCGAGAGATAGGCGTACTAGCATCCTCGACAACGGAACGACCAATAAAGGCCTTACGGAAAAAGAGGTAGACAAAGCGAGAAAGGGCATAGAGGGCTACGCCGAACTGTACGCACGCACGCCGGATAAGATAGGAGAATATCTTACAGAACACGGAGCTAAGAAGGTGTTCGACATTATAACCTTCGTCGAAAAGAAGTTCTTTAGGAATATAGAAGAAAACAGACAGCTAAGAGAGGAAAACGAGGCACTAGCAGCTAAGAAAGCGTCTTTTAAAACTATTATCGAGGTGATAGAAAGCGTAGCCGCGATGCGGCTAGACCAACTAAACAAGATAAGAGCTTAACTAAATAAGGCGCAGACATCGCTACCGCACACGCGCCAGCGAGAAGACCGAACGGACCACGGCTCGCCGGCAGCGTTCAGTTAAGGTAGCACGTCGATAACGCCACTACCTAATCTACCTGCCTTTAGTAGCGGAGACCCTAAAGCGTAGGAGGCATTCAAGAAGAAGATTAAGAAAAAGATAAGCCGTGTTAGGGGCGCGCCGTCCGGCCCAGGCCCTGAACCCGACCTAGGCCGAACATCGCCCTAAGGACTGCGACTTAGCGGCGCCAGCACGACCCTACCCTCCGTACGGAACCACTGACAGGACCCCACTCCCATACGGAGGGAGAACACTACGGTCCTGCGCAAAGGGGAGCTACCGCCCCTCTGTATAGGGGGGGGGTGAACTATGCACTACTGTACAGAGGAGGTAACTCCCGACCCTCTATACAGAGGGTAAACCTAGCACCCCTACACAAAGGGGGAAATTGCTAGCTTGGCTTCGTAGGTACAAATTGTACAGCAGCAGACGACGAAGGAACTGCCTATTAGTTCCTTTATGTAGATACCCAACCTTAAGTTTCTAAATCAAGATTCTTAAGCCCCTTATATTAGGAACTAATCTCACTATCGGTAACTGCAGTAATAGAACAAAGATAGACGGCGACATCCCTATAGAACCCGCGGCTATAGAGGGACATATGCACTGCGTATACAAGGAGCTGCTGGAAAGCAAGAGGCAGCTCGAACAACAAATAAGCCACTAGGCTGCGATGATTTCCTAACAAGAACAGGAGCTACGACAGCTTGGGGCGTCCGATCGCGATCCGACCCCTACGACGACGACGAACACTATAACCTACACCCCGACCCCTAAGAGCAAACTCCCCGACGTCTCTACGTACAATAGTAAGGCTCCGGCTAAGTGCCCCTCCTAGGCGGCTTAGATGCGCTCCAAGCTCCTAGTAGACTTAGGAGCATACCCAACCGAGCTGGACAAGGTAGTCTACCTCTTTAGGAGGTTAAAGGGCAGGGCAGCAGCACGAATTCTGCCGTACTACGAGACGGCTATCGCCAACCCGGCGATAGCTACAATAACAATGCTCTAGGCAGCTCTAGACAAGAGCTACAAGGACCCGGACTGCAAGAGCCGAGCACTCCTACAGGTCAATACGATAAAACAAGGACGCAAGACCGTACGAGAATTCCTCGCGGAATTCGACCAGACTTTGGCAGAAGCAGGGGGTCTCTAATAGGAGGACAGGATAAAGATTACCTCTTTAGAGGTAGGCCTCTCTAAGGAGATTATAACAGGGCTAGTAGGTGTAATGCGGCCAGCTACGTACGAGGAATTCTGCGACCTTCTTAGGATAGTCGACGACCAGCAACGTAGGCTAGGATGGATAGGCTGTGCTTAGGAGATAAGACAACCCCCCTAGCGACAGATAGACGCTATAGACTAGGGACCGACGACGACGAGGGTAGCAGCAGCAGCTACCGTACGGCCAAGGGCCGCTACCAAAAAGGCGCAATAGGTAGATACGGCTACCCTTAACAAGAGGCGAGCAGAAGGGAGCTGCTACCGGTGTAGTAAGATAGGCTATACTGTACGGAATTGCAGGCTTCTGCTAGCAGAGAGACCTAGGGGACAGCCGACCACTGCAAGGGTAGCAACTGCAGCGCCTTAACAAGAAGATTAGATGTCCTACTTAGACGACAACGAGTCGGGAAAAGAGTAGCCTCTAAGCGAAGACTCTGCTAGAGGCAGGCGCGAGATAGACTGCCAAATCAAAGCGTTACTTAGCTATCTTTCAAGAGCAATTACATAACGACGACGCTGTTTATCGTACGGCCGACGTTGAACAGGTCTGCAACAGTGCGGACATTGATTAACACAGGATGTTTGGTGTATAGAGTAATTAGCGAGGACTTCGTACAGAGACATCGGATTAAGACGACCCCTACGGTACCTGTACGCATGCTGGGCATTACTAGGCGAGGACCGGACATTACCTATATAGTGAAAGTAACAATAGAGGTACAGGGACACTACGAGCGAGACTTATACCTCTATATTGTACAGGACAAGTTAGGGTATAACCTAATACTAGGAAAGCCTTAGATAGAGCGCTAGAGGGGCAAGCTAGATATCGGACGAGGACGGCTGTACCTGGCAGTAACGAAGCGGAGGGTCCAGGACCAGGGGAGGTCCCTACAAGGTAGCAATACTAAGGCCGAAATTAACACAGCAACAGCGGACATCGAGAAGGCGTTGGCACCTAAGGAGGCGACAAACCCCTATACGAAGCTCCTAAGAGAGTATATTAGGTACCTAGACCTCTTTAAACCAAAGTCGGCCTCGAAGCTGCTGCTACATCGAGGGGAAGGGATTAATTATAACATCTAGCTAGAACCCCGTCCGGATAGGGGCCCGCTGGAGGTACCGTACGGACTGCTATACGGAATGTCCTCTAGAGAACTCTTAGTACTGCGCAAGACGCTAGACGACCTGCTTGCCAAAGGGTTTATTCGGGCCAGTACGTCGTCCGCGGGAGCCCTAGTGCTGTTTGTCTACAAGGAGGGGAAGGCCGGATTGCGTTTCTGCGTAGACTATAGGGGCATTAACGCGATTACTAAGAAGGACTGGTACCCCCTACCCCTTATTAAGGAGACCCTCGGGCGGATTAGCAAGGCGAAGTAGTTCACCAAGCTTAACGTAGTCTCGGCCTTCTATAAGATACGGATCAAGGAAGGCTGTAAATGGATAACGGCCTTCCGTACGAGATACGGCCTTTTTGAGTAGCTTGTTACCCCCTTTAGCCTTGCCAATATACCGGCAACCTTCTAAAGGTACATTAACAAGTCCCTACAAGAGTTACTAGACGACATCTGCTCGGTATACCTCGACGACACCCTAGTTTTTATAGACGGCACCTACGCAGATTACGTACAAGATGTCAAGAAGGTGCTGGACCGACTGCAGCGGGCAGGCTTGTACCTCGACATCGACAAATGCGAATTCGGCGTCCAATGTACGAAATACCTGGGTTTTATTATCGAGGCAGGGAAAGGCATTAGTATAGACTGGAAGAAGATTAATGCTATTAAGCAATAGAAGCTACCTACGAACGTTAAGGGCGTACGGGAATTTCTTAGGTTTGCCAACTTCTACCGCCAGTTTATACGGAGCTACTTAGAGATCGTACGCTCCCTAGTTAAACTAACGCACAAAGACAAGCAGTTCAAATAGACGGACGAATGTAATAGGAGCTTCGACAAGCTAAAGGAGCTCTTTACTATAGGACCAACGCTCGCCGCCTTCGACCCGGAGCGTACGACAATACTGGAAACTGACTCCTCGGGGTACTGCATCGGGGGTATCCTGTTACAGGTAGGCTCGGACGGACTCCTACACCTATGCGCGTATTTCTCTAAGAAGAACTCCCTAGCTAAGTGCAACTACCCTATCTACGACAAAGAGTTGCTAGCAGTCGTACAGTGTTGCGAAGCCTAGGATAGAGAACTCTGCTCGGTGCCTAAGTTCCTCGCCCTAACAGACTACAAGAACCTGGAATACTTCACTTAACCCTAGAAGCTGTCCGAGAGGCACGTACGATAGGCAATGTACCTAAGCCGGTTTAACATAAGACTCTAGTACCGCAAGGGTAAGGATAACAGCAGGGCCGATGCACTGTCTAGACGGGACTAGGACATGCCAACGACGTACGAAGACGACCGGCTAAAGTTACGAACATTCCAGATGTTTAAGGGGGAGCCGGATAGGGAGACTATCCGCCTAGCGGCGACACACCTATAGGAACCCTAACTGCAAGTATAGGAAGAGGCAGTAGGAAAAGACGAGGTATACCGAAGGGCCCGGACAGCGATCTAGGGAGGGCAACGGAAGCTCCTAGCCGAGCTCTACCTTAAGGTGTCGACAGCCAAGTGTTCAGTAGACGAGGAGAACAACCTAAGGTTTAGGAATCGGATATAGGTCCCGGCGGACGAGAAGCTCTGTACGAGCTTAATACAACAGGCGCATAACTCTATAGCTACCGGGCACCTAGGGCGCGAGGAGACGTACAGCATTATCGCCTAGGACTACTACTGGCCGGCGATAGCAAAGGACATTCGCAAGTTCGTACAGAACTGCGATGTATACAGACGAACGAAGCCCTAGCGCGAGCTAAAGCATAGGCTGCTAAAGCCCCTACTAATACCGGACTAGCCCTAGCAAGATCTAACAGTAGACTTTATTACAGACCTCCCTAAGAGCGATAGACGGCGAAACATTATAGTAGTTACGGACAAGTTAACAAAGGGGGTAATACTAGAGGGAATAGACTCTATTACAGCTAAGGACACTGCCTAGGCCTTTATACAGACGACGTTCAGCAAGCACGGTTTCCCTAGGTTAATCGTATTAGACCCGGGGACACAGTTTACGAGCTAGCTCTAGGCAAGGATCTGCTAGTTGCTAAAGGTAGAACGTCGTCTGTTAACTGCATAGCACCTACAAACAGACGGGGCGACAGAGAGGGTTAATTCAACTTTGGAAGCGTACCTCTAAGCATACGTAGACTATAACCAGACGAACTAGAACCGACTCCTCCCTATAGCGGAGCTAGCTATTAATAGCTGTACGGCCGATGCTACAGGACTGTCCCCCTTCTTTACGACCTACAGATACGACTACTCCCCGCTCCTACCGACCCCAAGTAGTAACACCCTGCGCCCTGTACGATCCCTAATCTAGCAAAGAGAGGCTATCGTACGGACGATTACAAACGCCTACTAATAGGCAAAGGCGAGCCTAGCTATAGCCTAGCAGAATGCGGAAGAGCAGGCTAATAAGGGACGACAGGCTGCACTAAGGTACGAGGCAGGGGATCAGGTCTAGCTAAACCAGCAGAACATCCGTACGGACTGGCCGAGCAAGAAGCTAGATCAGAGGAACAGGAAGTTTATAGTAATCCGGCTAGTAGGGACATATACTATACGACTAAACACCCCCCTAGGGATTTACCCAGTCTTCTATATAGACCTCGTACGACCGGCGAACACAGACCCCCTACCGCACTAGACGACTAACGACACGCGCCTACCTACAATTATAACCGAGGGCTAGGAAGAGTATAAAGTAGAGGGGATCCTTAAGAGTCGAAGGAAGCGAGGGAACACAGAGTACTTAGTAAAATAGAGAGGATAGGCAGAGCCTATATAGGAACTGTACGAGGCTCTACAAGACACAACTGCACTAGACAGGTAGGAGGAGAATTATCCCCCTGCCCAGTTACAGTAATACTGCGCTGTACGACAGAAGGAGGCACGATCCGCCCTAAGGATAGGGTAGCCGCAGGCAGACCAGGGTTGTTAAAGGATCGAGCATTACGACGTAGGACACTATAGGGCCCCGCTAACACGACATCGTACGACACTGTACGAAATAAAGGCTGGAAGAAAGGAATAGCCAAGGGACGAATAGGAGGGGAAGTGGAAACAGAAGGAGTTAAAAGAAAACCGTCCGAAATTCCTTACGCTACCTAGGGGGGGGGGGAACCAGAACTACCTACTTATTATCTGTAACCTCCACTACCTCGGGCCCGGCCGGGCCCCTGCCTCTACTAGAACCAGCCCCAGGAAGCGGAGGCACCCCCCCTACCCCTACGTACCTCCCCTAGACGGCGGAAGGGGCAGTAGAAGGAGCTATCCTTCCACTTATACAAGGCACACACCCTAGCCCAGAAGCCTAGGAGGCGGTATAGGCTAAGTGTAGGCTAGGGGGAGTTGGGGCAGGGGGC
The DNA here is from genome assembly GCA_016165855.1 of Pseudocercospora ulei. Classification (NCBI taxonomy): domain Eukaryota; kingdom Fungi; phylum Ascomycota; class Dothideomycetes; order Mycosphaerellales; family Mycosphaerellaceae; genus Pseudocercospora; species Pseudocercospora ulei. The sequence continues at coordinate 5,558,759 of JACWNB010000003.1, forward strand.
ACAGAGCTGGCCCTAGGTAGCGATAAGGAGGGCATTAACGTACGACGGCTAGGCTGTGCCTACCCGCTCGGGTATAACCTGGACAGGGTTACACCAGAAGGCATAGAAAGGGAGCCCGGCCGCATCCCGCTGCTCGTAGGTGTAGCACCTAAGACGTTAGCCTAGACTGTACAGAAGACGGGATTCTGTACGAACCGGAAGAGTAGCTACTAGTCAAGTTAAGGGTCCTACTCCTAGAGGACGAAGTAGGGTAGGACCCTAGCTAGACGAGGGGAGGAGGCGGGGCCAGCAACTATAAGGGAGCTATTGGACGGGGCGGACGACATAGTGGATAGTGGCTAGTAGTAGTTAGTAGTTAGTAGCTAGTAGTAGTAGTAATAGTAGATAGTAGATAGTAGACGGTAGTGGATAGACAGTAGACAGTAGACAGTATAAGGGAAGGAAAAGAAGGGAGAAGGCTAGAGCCAACTGCCTGCTATAAGGGAAATAGCAAACAAGGCAGCTGCTACAAACAGATAAAATGGCAAGAGGCAACTACGACCTAAGGGAAGTAGCAAGGGGCGACGACTTAGACGACCGGACGGAATAGGAAGCTGCAACCTGCCAAAGAAACAACAGGAGCTAGTTGATTTAGGCGCGACGCTGTACGGAAGAAACACTACGAGAAGGGAAGGGGGGGTATTGTTAGGGGCGCGCTGTCCGGCCTAGGCCCTAAACCCGACCTAGGCCGAACGTTGCCCTAAGGACTGCGACTTAGCGGCGCTAGCACGACCCCACCCTCCGTACGGAACTACCGACAGGACCCCACTCCCGTACAGAGGGAGAACACTACAGTCCTACGCAAAGGGGAGCTACCGCCCCTCTATATAGGGAGGGGGTGAACTATGCACTACTGTACAGAGGAGGTAACTCCCGACCCTCCGTACGGAGGGTGAACCTAGCACCCCTGCACAAAGGGGGAAATTGCTGGCTTGGCTTCGTAGGTACAAATCGTACAGCAGTAGACGACGAAGGAACTGCCTATCAGTTCCTTTATATAGATACCCAACCTTAAGTTTCTAAATCAAGATTCTTAAGCCCCTTACAAGCCGCGACTACGCATCGAGCAGCGAAGGAGACAGACTGGCCTATCTAGAGGCGCGACTAGAAGACGAAGCGTTCTCGCTAGTGTTAGACCTAGAAGAAGTAACCGCCGACAAAGCTATCAAAGCATTGGATTAGCGTTTCGGAGACCCCTTCTAGAAGAAGACGGCCTGCGAACAACTGGACAAGATTAGTCAGAATCGGCTAACATTTGAAGAATTTTACAGGCTGTTCAGGAAATATGCTATTAGAGCGAGAGTAGCGGAGGATAAGCAGCGGCACTTACTAAGACAGAAACTGAGCCCTAAGCTGACAGCAGCTATAGCCTCGGTAGAAGGTAAAGACCTTTAGAGCTTTGTGCACTAGGCGAGAGTCACTGCCAGGAACCTAAACGCGTACGGAAAACCGACGACACGCGAACCGATTCAGAAGCTATTGCCGTCGGCGCAGACAGTTAGAGCCCCTGCACCCTTCTGACAACGCCCCTAGCAGCTATTTAATTCGCAGCGCTCGTTGTTTGTCCCCACCTGTTTCGCGTGCGGAAAACCCGGCTATATCGCTACGAGATGCCAAGCAACGGCCTAGCAGAAGCAGGAGTATCGCGCTATAAAGCAGCCGCAGCCGCAGCTACCGAGAAAGACTATTCAAGCTATCGAACCGACGCCGAACAATACTGACAGTGTGGACAGCGGGGTCCAGCTAAGAATTATAGGAAAAGACCAGCTAGACGGATAGACCCCCTATCTAGCGTAAAAAACAGGGCATCCCTGCAAAAGGCACTAACGGAACGAGAGAGCATTAACAGTTGTAACGATCCACTGTCGGCAACGGTGGAAGCGAACACGGAAACAGCTATTATCCTTCCTATTACGATCTACCCTGTTGAGAAGTCGCATAGACCCCTCTAGCTAAAAGCATTCATTAATACTGGAGCCCTTATCAGAGCGGCGATCCACCACCGACTGGTTCAAAAACTAACGAAGGGATACGGCTATCCTATAGAGATAGCGTTGCCGACGCAGATTTCGGCATATAACGGACAAGACACGGAGAACGTCACGCACTACGTGCCATTAAGGACTACACTGGCTAGTCGAACTACGGAAGCGACGTTCCGAATTATGGATATTGGAAGGTTTAACATCATTATAGGGCAGAAATAGATAAAGAACCAGAAAGCTATCGTCGACGTAGATAAAGGAACGATCAGATTCAAAACCCAAGGTAACAGCGCTGTTACTACTGAATCGGTCGCAGCCGCGACAGCAAGATTAGAGGCGACCAGCGGCAAAACGGCTCTGCCTACCTCTACCGAGCCTGCGCCTATAATCGGAATAATAAGCTCGGAAGCTTTATCGACCCTCGCGATGTCACTGGACAATAAGATCTACGCTATCTCTATAAAGGACATCGAAGACTACAGGAAGATAATAGCGGAAGAAGAAGTGGACCTACTAGAGGTGTTGCCAAACGAGCTCTACGGTTACGCTAACGTGTTCTTAAGAGCCGACTCCAACCTCCTGCCGCTCTACCGGCCGGAATACGACAACAAGATCCGACTAAAAGAGGGAGCTACGCTGCCAAGAACCGAGCCCCTAAGACGACTGTCGCCGGCGGAACTGGACTAGGTAGAGGTGTTCGTTCGCGAAAATCTGGCGAAGAAGTTTATTACACCGAGTTCTGCCGAATATATGTTACCAATTCTTTTCGTAAGGAAACCAGGGAGTGGTCTGCGACTCTGCGTAGACTATCGAGGCCTTAACGAGGTCACTAAGAGAGACGTATATCCACTGCCGCTAATAGATAAGACTATACAGCGCGTGGCAAAAGCTAAGTAGTTTAGCAAGCTGGACATCTGCCAAGCGTTCTATCGACTAAGAAACGAGGAAGGGCAAACAGAAGACCTTACAACATTTGCTACGCGTATAGGCAATTTCAAGTAGCTGGTAATGCCCTTCGGACTTACTAATACGCCGGCGGTGTGGCAACGCTTTATAAACCACACCTTTATAGACATGCTGGAACGGTTCGTGTCCGTCTACTTGGACGACATCCTTATCTATACGGACGGAACGAGAGATCAGCATACGGACTACGTAGAGAGGGTGCTAAAGAGACTCCGCGAAGTAGGATTAAACGCGGACACGAAGAAGAGCGAGTTCTATCAGACTAAGGTCAAATACCTCGGTCTTATCGTTAGAAGAGAAGGGATCTGGATAGACCCCTTAAAGGTCGCCGCCTTAGCGGAATAGAAGCAACCGAAATCCGGAAACACTACGCAGATCAGAGCGTTTCTCGGATTCTGCAGCTACTACCGACGGTCCATTAAAGACTTTAGCAAGATAGCGAGACCCCTGAACAAAGCACTGAAAAAAGAGGCCGCCGGACTATAGAACGAGAGGTGCACGGAGGCTTTCAACCAACTGAAAGAAGCAGTGACTTCAGCGCCGGTTCTGGCGCACTTCCGACCGGAAAACGCGATCTACGTAGAAACAGACGCTTCTGACACAGTAACAGCAGGGGTCCTTTCTCAATACGCTAACGACGACGAAACGCTCTATCGGGTGGCTTTCTTCAGCAAGTCTATAAATAATGCTAAACGGAACTACGCTATCTATAATAAAGAACTGCTAGCTATTATTCAGGCCTTTAAAGAGTAGAAGCCAGAGCTTATAGCTAGAAAGAGCACGGTCCAGGTCCTTACGGACCACCAGTCGCTAACCTACTTTATAAAGACACAGAAGCTCTTACGCCGCCAGACCCGGTAGGCTGCCTACTTATCCGGGTTCAATTTCAAGATTACCTATCGACTAGGAGCTTAAAATGGAAAGGCAGACGCGTTAACGAGAAGAGAAGGGAAGACTAGCCGCGCGAAAGAAGATCCGAACATGTTCCAGAAGGTGTTAACCGAGCGGATAGTAGACGCAGAGGTGTTGAAAGAGGTAGGGGTCTGCGCGGTGGAACCGGCCCCTAAGGAAAAGACTCTTTACGAAAAGGTAGAGCAGCTTAACCAGCAACAGAAACTCGGCAAAACAGGTTCGGGGAAGCTAATAGTTCCAGAAGAACTAATTACTAAGGTCGTCTAACTGGTCCATAGCTCTAAGGACGTTGGTTACGCCGGCTCGAAGAAGATAATAGAAGCCGTAAGAACGATCTACTGGTTTCTGCGGATCTACGAACGGATCCACCGATTTATTGCCAATTGCCACGTGTGCCGAGCCGCGAAGCTACGTTACGGCCTTCCGGCAGGCCTACTAAAGCCGCTTCTAATCCCCGAGAAACCGTAGCAACACATTATAATAGACTTCGTAACCGGCCTGCCGGACTCCGATAGATATAACGCTACGCTGAACGTAGTGGACCGACTAAGCAAGGAACGCCACTTCATCCCCTACCGAGCGAGAGACGAAGGAACTACTGCAGAAGAGACCGTACGGATATTGATTTAACACGTGTAGAAGCACTATAGCCTGCCGGACACTATTACTATAGATAGGGGTCCTTAATTCACCGCCGACGTATAGAAAGCTATCAACCAAGCTCTCGGAATTCGTGGAAAGCTCAGCACTGCCGCTTACCCGCAGACCGACGGTCAGTCTAAAGTGGCTAACCGAGAGATAGAGCGATATCTGCGAACCTTCTGCGGCTATTACCAAGAAGAATAGGTCAAGGTATTGCCGATAGCCGAGTTCTGCGCCAACTCGGCACTGTCTAAAGCTACCTCGCTGGCGCCGTTTAAGATAACGCATAGCTATCTTCCGAGGATAAGCTTTCAGCCGCCGAACGAACCCAGCTCTACGGAACCATCCACTGCTACGTCGTCAAAGAGAGTCGCCGCCGCGGTGGCAGAAGCGCTACGATCTTAGATAGAAGAAGCGATCAAGGTAGCAAAAGACGCGATGGAATCGGCTTAGAAGAAGATAGTAACTCGAGCTAATAAGAAGAGGTTACTGATAGAATTTGAGGAAGGCCAAAGGGTATAGCTCAACACGAAGAACCTAAGGCTAAAAGGCAACGCTAAGCTGAATCTACGCTACGTAGGTCCGTTCACGATAGTGGAAAAGAGATCGCCAGTAACTTATCGGCTCTAGCTACCGAAATTGTTCCAAATCTACGATGTCTTCTATTCGGACCTGTTAAGCCTAGACCCTAAGGACGGTCTGCCGGAGCAGGGGTTCGACGAACCCCTGCCAATCGAGATAGACGGTAAGGAAGAAGAATAGGAGGTAGAAGACGTAATAGACGTAAAAAAGATAAGGGGATCTATTAAAGCAAGGATCTCGTAGAAGGGGTAGCTAGAAGACTATAAATAGTATCCAGTCAAAAACCTCCGGAATTCGGCGGAGCTGCTAAGAGAGTTCTACGTGCGGAACCTGGAAAAGCCGAAACCAGCTTAGCTCTAATATTGACAATGCAGAAGAAAGAAGAAGAAAGCTGCGTCTGCTCCACTAGCGCAGAAGCCGATAAAGACGATCGTAACGGTCGCCTTAGGGAGGTCTTTGACGCGGCCACCACCCACCGGCGTAGTAGGTAAAGGCTTTGGTAGACGAGAAAAAGAAGAAGAAAAACGACGCCGCAGACGGATCTATATAGACCTCCAAGGCGACGCACAGACCAGCCGAGCCGCAGCTTAGAAGACCGCGGATTAGATCAGATAGCGTCGATTACATAAACGCCAAGTAAAGGACTTCAGATGCCGACGATGTAAAAAATGGAAAAAGCGGCGAAAAGAACGCCGGTTGTAATGGAAGACAGAAAAGGTAACATCGGCGTTGGAGGGGATTTTTAAGAAGGAGACGACAAATCAAAAAAAAAAAAGTGGAGATTTTCGGATGGATAGGGTGACTAAGCGGTCAAGGGCGACCGCTAGTAAGGGAGGGGAGTGGTGTTACAGCGGCAGAAAGGGGTAGGACTAAGTGATAGGGTAGACCCTTAGAATTTCGGCTTGGCCCTTCCGGACCGAGCCGGGCCTTAGCACACTACCCCTAAAGCTCTTACCTACTGCCGCATAGATTCCTTTCCCTCTTGTTGCAGCGGCAGAAAGGGGTAGGACTAAGTAATAGGGTGGACCCTTGGAATTTCGGCTCGGCCCTTCTGGGCCGAGCCGGGCCTTGGCACCACTACTACGAAAGCCCACTACCACCACCACATAGACTCCTTTCCCTCCTTAGTTCGAGATATAGTTATCAAAAAGGCTGTATTAAATTATATCTGCGTGCCCGGATTATTATAGAAGGGCTAGCTAGAAGACTATAAATAGTATCTGATCGAGAATCTCTGGAATTTAGCAGAGCTACTAGAGGAGTTCTATACCTAGAACCTAAAGAAGCCGAGACCTAAATGGCTCTAGAAATAAATAACTCTAGAAGCGATAGTTCTAGAAGCAATAGAAGAAGGAGAAAGGCCGCGTCCGCCCTATTAGTACAAAAACCGAAGAAAACAATCGTAGTAGCGGCGCGCTTAGTAACTGTCTTCGCCGACATCTACAGCGTCTAATAGCTTAGCTAGACAGATGCTAAGGATAAAGTCGACGACGGCCCTACCGCTTCGACGTAACAGTTGTCGACGACGTCTAAGAGAAAGAAAGGCTCGGCCGATCAATTTTATAGATAGAGTCGGCGACAGCCGCTTTGCAGTAGCGCTTAAAGCCTTAGTAAGAAGGAAAAGAAGAAGAGATAGAGCACTACGGACGCACCTATATAGAGCCCTCCGTAGCGGCGCATAGACTAGCTATAGCACTGGTTAGATAGCTGCTAGCTTAGATTAGATAGCTCCGATTAGATAGACACTAAGTAAAAGACTTTAGATAGTAACAATATAAGAGAAAAGGAAGCAGATAAAGAAAGGACAGTGTTTTTAAGACAGAAGAAAAGAAGAGGTAACGTAGATTTTAAGGAGAAGTTTTCGCAAAGAAAGCTGCGAACCGGACGGAAAAAGAAGACGACGAAGTAGAAGATAAAGATAAAGAAAACGACGACGGAAAAGAAGAAGAAAAAGAGGCAGAAACGGAAGGATAGATAGAAGGATAAAAAGACCTAATTAGCTAGAATAAGGGCGAAGAGGGCAGAAGGGATAAGTAAGCGGTCGAGGGCGACTGCTAATAAGAGAGGGGGGTAGTGTTACAGCAGCAGAAAGGGGTAGGACTAAGTAATAGGGTAGACCCTTAGAATTTTGGCTTGGCCCTTCCGGACCGAGCCGGGCCTTAGCACACTACCCCTAAAGCTCTTACCTACTGCCGCATAGATTCCTTTCCCTCTTGTTGCAGCGGCAGAAAGGGGTAGGACTAAGTAATAGGGTGGACCCTTGGAATTTCGGCTCGGCCCTTCCGGACTAAGCCGGGCCTTAGCATACTACCCCTAAAGCCCTTACCTACCACTACATAGATTCCTTTCCCTCCTTAGTTCGAGATATAGTTATTAAAAAGGCCGTATTGAATTATATCTACGTACCTGGATTATTATATCTCGAACTTACTTACTATACTAACTCCGCGCTGCGCGAAAGGGACTGTTAAACTATCCGGACATCCGAATAACGCACGCGCACTACACATGCCAAACCAAACACTAGCACCGTAAGACAGCTATAGAGAGCTTCTTAACAGTAGAGAGCAGCGTTACAAGCCGAAGCAGAAGCAGAAGAGAAAAGACTAACAGAGCGAGTAGGCGCTCTAGCGTTATTAATAATAAGTTTATTATTAGAGGTTTTACAGCAGAAGAGACTGCAGAGATTAAGGAACGAATAACCGAATGTAAGAAGATCTACGACTGTACACTCGAGGAACTTAAAGACTACGTAAACGAGAACGGAATAGGGAAGGTCTACGACGGTATAGACCTTATTAAGACGCTGTTTTACAGAACCCTAAAGAGAAGAGGCAGTTAAGAGAAGAAAACGAAGCGGTAAGGGCCGAGAAGGAATCGGCAGAGACTATTATCGATGTGCTAGAAAACTAAGCGGCGAATCGACTAGCATAACTAAAGGCGATAAAGACTTAGTTAGCTAAGATGGAAGCAGCGATGTCGTCGGCGCCGCCACTACATCGAGAAGAACAAGCAGAGACTGCCTTACTGGCAGCCTACAGTCAAGGCAGCACCTCGATAACGTTACTACCTGACCTACCAGCGTTTAGAGGCAGAGACCCTAAGGACTAGGAGGTATTTAAGAAGAAGATAAAGAATAAGATAGACTGCAATTATGCCAGAAACAGTAAAGAAGACAGGCTGGCCTACCTAGAGTCGCAGTTAGAAGGTAAAGCTTTTCTACTAGTAGCGGACCTAGAAGAGGTAACTGCTAAAGAAGCAATTAAAGCGCTGGACTAACGCTTCGGAGACCCTTTCCGAAAGAAGACAGCCTGTAAGCAACTGGATAAGATTAACTAGAACCGGCAGACGTTTAAGGAGTTCTACAGACTGTGTAGAAAATATGCTATTAGAGCTAGAGTGTTAGAAGATAAGCAGCTGCACTTGCTAAGACAGAAGTTGAACCCTGAACTGGCTGTAGCTATAGCTTTGGTAGAAGATAAAGACCTCGAGAGCTTCGTGCACCGAGCGAGAGTAACCGCTAGAAACCCGAGCGCTTACGCGAAATCAGCATCGCGCGAATCGCACTAGAAACTATCGACGACGCTAACAACACGATCCCCTGCACCTTTCCGACGAGGCCCCGCCTAGCAGCTATCTTATTCGCTGCGTTCGTCGTTCGTCCCTACCTGCTATGCGTGCAGAAAGCCTGGCTATATCGCTACTAGATGTCCGGCGACGGCCTAGCAGAAGCAGGAATATCGTGCTACGAAGCCGCAGCCGCCGAGAAAGACTGTTCAAGCTATCGAGCCGACTCCGAACGACACTAACAGTGTAGATAGTAGAGTGCTACTAAGGATCTTAGAAAAAGACTAGCTGGACAGATAGGCCCCCTATCTAGTATAGACAATAGGGCACTAGCGCAATCTGCGCTACTAGAAGAAGGAAGTATTAACAGTCGTAGCGATCTACTCTTAGCAGCAGTAGAAGTGAATATAGAGACCGCTATTATCCTTGCTATTACGATCTACCCTGTTAAGAAGTTACGCCTACCGCTCTAGCTAAAAGCTTTTATCGATACTAGAGCTCTTATCGGAGCAGCAATCCACTATCAGTTAGTTTAGAAACTAATAAAGGGATACGGCTATCTGGTAGAGTTAGCGTCGCTAACGTGAATTTCGGCGTACAACGGACAGGACACAGAAAGTGTTACGCACTATGTGCTATTAAGGACTACACTAGCTAGTCGGACTACGGAAGCTACGTTCCGAATTATAGACATCGGACAGTTCGACATTATTATAGGGCAGAAATAAATAAAGAACTAGAAAACCGTTATCGACGTAGGTAAAGGCACGCTAGGGTTCAAAAACCAGCAGAGCGGAGTCGCCGCTAAATCAGTCACTGCCGTTGCCGCGAAACCGAATGTTACGACTATCGAAGCGGTTCCGATAGATCGGTCCGACCCTCTAGACACGATCGGAATAATAAGCTCGGAAGCTTTATCGACCCTCGCAAGGTCGCCGGACAATAAGATTTACGCTATCTTAATAAAAGACATCGAAGACTACTAGAAGATAATAGCAGAAGAAGAAGTAGATCCGCTAGAGGTGTTACTAAAAGAGCTCTACAGCTACACTAACGTGTTCTTAAAAGCCGACTCCAACCTCCTGCCGCTCTACCGACCGGAATATTACAACAAGATCCGACTAAAAGAGGGTGCTACGCTGCCAAGAACCGAGCCCCTAAGACGATTGTTGCTAGCCGAGCTGGACTAAGTAGAGGTGTTTGTTCGAGAAACCCTGGCGAAGAAGTTTATTACGCCGAGCTCCGCCGAGTAGGCATTACCGATCCTTTTTATACGGAAACCCAGAGGTAGTCTCCGACTGTGCGTAGATTACCGTAGCCTTAATAAGGTTACTAAGAGAGATGTGTATCCGCTGCTGCTAATTGATAAGACTATACAACGAGTGGCTACAGCTAAGTAGTTTAGTAAGCTGGATATTCGTTAAGCGTTCTATCGACTAAGGAATAAGAAAGGGCAAACAGAAGATCTTACGACATTCGCTACGCGTATAGGCAATTTCAAGTAGTTGGTAATGCCTTTCGGACTTACCAACGCACCGGCAGTGTAGCAACGCTTTATAAACTATACCTTTATAGACATGCTGAAGCAGTTCGTGTCTATCTACTTAGACGACATTCTTATCTACACTAATGGAACGAGAGAGCAGTATACGGACTACATCGAGAAGGTGCTAACTAGGCTCTGCAACGTCGGATTGAACGCAGACACGAAGAAGAGCGAGTTCTATTGGACCGAGGTCAAATATCTCGGTCTTATCGTTAGAAGAGAAGGAATTCGGATAGACCCCTTAAAGGTCGCCGCTGTCGAGGAATGGAAGCAGCCGAAATCCGGAAACACTACACAAATTAGAGGGTTTCTCGGATTCTGCAGCTACTATCGGCGATTTATTAAGGACTTCAGCAAGATAGCGAGACTCCTAAACGAAGCATTAAAGAAGGAGGCCGCTGGCCTATAGAATAAGGAGTGCACAGAAGCTTTTATCCGACTAAAAGAAGCAGTGGCCTTAGCGCCGGTTCTGGCCCACTTCCAGCTGGAAAAAACAATCTATCTTAAGACAGACGCTTCCAATACAGTAACTGCCGGGGTCCTTTCTTAATATAGAGACGATGAAACCCTCTATCCAGTGGCTTTCTTTAGCAAGTCTATAAATAAGGCTAAGCGGAACTACGCTATCTACGATAAAGAACTGTTGGCTATTATTTAAGCTTTCGAGGAGCAGAAGCTGGAACTTATAGCTAGAAAGAGCACAGTCCAGGTCCTTACAGACCATTAGTCACTAACCTACTTTATAAAGACGCAGAAGCTATTACGCCGCCAAGCTCGGTAGGCCGCCTATCTATCTGGATTCGACTTTAAGATTACCTATTGACCTGGAGCTCAAAACGGAAAAGCCGATACGCTGACGAGAAGGAAAGGAAAGAGTAGCCGCGCGAAAGAAGATCTGAACATGTTCTAGAAGGTGTTAACCGAACAGATAGTGGACGCTAAGGTGTTAAAAGAAGTAGGAATCTGCGAGATAGAACTGCCGACCAAGGAAGAGACACTCTACGAGAAAGTAGAGCAGCTTAATTAACAGCAGAAGCTCAGCAGAACAGGCTTAGGAAAGCTAATAGTTCCGGAAGAACTAATTACAGAGGTCATCCAGTTGGTTTATAGTTCTAAGGATGTCGGTTATTTAGGCTCGAAGAAGACGATAGAAGCTGTAAGGACGATCTACTAGTTTCCGCGAATCTTCGAGCAGATCTACTAGTTTATCGCCAATTGCTACGTCTGCCGAGCCGCGAAGCTACGTTACAGCCTTCCGGCCGGTCTGTTGAAGCTACTTCCAATCTCTGAGAAACCGTAGCAGTACATTACGATAGATTTCGTAACCGGCTTGCCGGATTCCGATAGATATAATGCCACACTTAATGTAGTAGATCAACTAAGCAAAGAATGCTACTTTATCTCCTACTAAGCTAAGGATAAAGGAACTACTACGGAAGAGACGGCGCGAATGCTAATTCAGCATATATAGAAGCACTAAAGCCTTCTAGATACTATTACTACGGATAGGGGTCCTCAATTTACTGCTAATGTATAGAAGGCTATTAACCAAGTTCTCGGAATCTACGGAAAGCTTAGCACGGCTGCTTACCCTTAGACAGACAGTCAGTCCGAAGTAGCCAACCGTAAGATAGAAAAATACCTACGAATCTTATGCAGTTATTATTAAGCAGAGTGGGTTAAGGTATTGCGGATAGCCGAATTCTGCGCCAATTCAGCACAATCGGAAGCTACCTCGCTGGCGCCGTTCGAGATAACTTATAGTTACCTTCTAAGAATAAGCTTCCAACTGCCGAACGAACCCAGCTCTTTAGAACCTTCTACATACGCTGCTACCTTGTCGAAGAGAGTCGCCGCTGCCGCGGCAGAAGCGCTCCAATCTTAGATAGAAGAAGCGATCAAGGTGGCGAAAGAGGCAATAGAATCGGCTTAGAAGAAGATAGTAACTGGAGCTAATAGAAAGCGGTTACTAATAGAATTTAAAGAAGGCCAAAAGGTATAGCTTAATACGCGGAACCTAAGGCTAAAAGGCAACGCTAAGCTTAACCCCTGCTACGTAGGTCCGTTCAAGATAGTAGAAAAGAGGTCGCCGGTAACTTATCGGCTCCAGCTACCGAGGTTATTCCGGATCTACGATGTCTTTTATTCAGGTCTGCTAAGCTTGGACCCTGACGACGGCCTTCTAGAACAGTGGTTCGCCGAACCCCTACTAATCGAGATAGACGGTAAAGAAGAAGAGTAGGAGGTAGAGGATGTAGTAGATATAAGAAAGATAAGAGGGTCTGTCGAAGCAAGGATCTCGTAGAAAGGATAGCCAGAAGACTATAAATGGTATCTAGTCGAGAATCTCCGAAATTCGGCGGAGCTGCTAAGAGAGTTTTACGTCCGGAACCCGAGGAAGCCGAAGCCTAAGTGGCTCGGAAGTTGATAAAGAAGAAGAAAACCTGCGTCCGCTCTATCGGCGCGGAAGCCGATAGAAACGATCGTAGAAATCGCTAGCTGGGGTCTTCGGCTCTACCACTACTACCGCCAACCGGCAAGGCCGGTCGGATAATAGCTATAAGGCCGAAGACGGCGCTACCGTCGGCGCGCTTTGTAACGGTCTTTGCTCTCTGTTACTACTATCCGCCGGCTTAGCTAGACAAATAATAACGGCAAAGAACGAAGCCGATACAACTAAAGCAGCCTCGCGGTAGCGCTAAAGCCTATAGTAAAGAAGAAAAAGAAGAAGAAGATAGCGAGCTGCGGATAGATCTATATAGACCTCCGCAGCAGCGTACAGGCCAGCCTCGCTGCAGCTTAGATAGCCGCTAGCACAGATCAGATAGCTCTGATTAGATAGACACCAAAGTAAAGACGTTACATAGCGACGATATAAAAAAAAAGAGATAGAGGAGTCAGCGGTCGAGGGCGACTGCTAGTAAGGGAGGGGGGTAGTGTTGCGGCAGTAGAAAGAGGTAGGACTAAGTAATAGGGTGGACCCTTGGAATTTCGACTCGGCCCTTCCGGACCGAGCCGGGCCTTGGCACACTACCCCTAAAGCCCTTACCTACCGCCGTATAGATTCCTTTCCTTCCTTAGTTCGAGATATAGTTATTAAAACAGCCGTATTAAATCAATCTGCGTACTCGGATTATTATATCTCGAACTTACTTACTATACCAACCCTGCGCTACGCAAAAGGGTCCGTTAAACTATCCGGCTACCTAAATAACGCATACGCACACTACACCAAACCAAACCAGTACTGTAAGACAGCTATAGAGAGCTTCTTAACGGTAGAGGGCGACGTTACAGGCCGCAGCGGAAAGAGAAAGGCTGACAGACTAAGGGATAGGCGCACTAGCATCCTTAAAGATAGAACGGCTACTAAGGGCCTTACAGAAGAAGAGACAGATAAAGCGAAGAAAGGAATAGGGGGCTATACGGAGCTGTACGTACGTACGCTAGATAAAATAGAAGAATATCTAGCAGAACAAGGAGCTAGGAAGGTGTTCGACATTATTATCTTTATCAAGAAGAAGTTTTATAAGAATATAGAAGAGAGCAGGCGACTAAGAGAGGAAATAGAAGCGGTAATAACCGAGAAGGAATTAGCGGAAACTATTATCGATGTGCTAGAAAACCAAGCATCGAATCGACTAGCATAACTAAAGACGCTAAAGGCTTAGTTAGCCGGAATGGAAGCAGCGATGTCGTCGGCGCTGCCGCCACATTGAGAAGAACAAACGGAGACTACCTTACTGGCAGCCTACGGTCAAGGTAGCACCTCGATAACGTTACTACCTAATCTGCCGGCGTTTAGAGGTAGAGACCCTAAAGACTAGGAGGCATTTAAGAAAAAGATAAAGAACAAGATAGACTGCGATTACGCTGGAAGCAGTAAAGGAGATAGATTGGCCTACCTGGAATCGCGGTTAGAAGGTAAAGCTTTTTCGCTAGTAGCGGACCTAGAAGAGGTAACTGCTAAAGAAGTAATTAAAGCGCTGGATTAACACTTCGGAGACCCCTTCCAGAAGAAGACGGCCTATAAGCAACTAGATAAGATTAACCAGAACTAGCTAACTTTTAAGGAATTCTACAGACTGTTTAGAAAATATGCTATTAGAGCCAAAGTGTTAGAAGATAAGCAGCTACACTTACTAAGGCAGAAGCTGAACCCTTAACTGGCCGCAGCTATAGCTTTGGTAGAAGACAAAGACCTCGAGAGCTTCGTGCACCGAACGAGAGTTACTGCTAGAAACCTAAGCGCCTACGCGAAATCGCGCGAGTCGAACTAGAAGCTATCGACGACGCTAATGACACGACTCCCTGCACCTTGCTGAAGAGCCCCCTAGCAGCTATCTTATTCGCTGCGATTATCGTTCGTCCCCACCTGCTACGCGTGCGGAAAGCCTAGCTATATCGCTACCAGATGTCCGGCGACGGCCCAACAGAAGCAGGAATATCGTACTACAAAGCTACCGCCGCCGCTAAGAAAGACTATCTAAGCTATCGAGTCGGCTCCGAATAACACCGACAGTGTAGATAGTGGAGTGCCACTGCGGATCCTGGGAAAAGACTAGCTGGACGGATAGGCCCCCTATCCAGTATAGACAATAGGGCACTGCTACGAACTACGTCGACAGAAGAAGGAAGCATTGACAGTTGTAGCGATCCGCTCTTAGCGGCGGTGGAAGTGAACATAAAGACTGCCATTATCCTTCCGATTACAGTCTATCCCCTTAACGGCTCACACCGACCACTCCAATTGAAGGCCTTTATTAACACAGGAGCTCTTATTGGCGCCGCGATCCACTATCGGCTAGTCCAGAAACTAACGAAAGGATACGGCTACCTAGTGGAACTAGCTTCGCCGACGCGAATTTCAGCTTACAACGGACAAGACACTAAGAGTGTTACGCATTATGTGCCATTAAGAACCACCCTAGCTGGTCGCACTACGGAAGCGACGTTCCGAATTATAGATATTAGAAGGTTTAACATTATTATAGGACAGAAATAGATAAAGAACTAGAAAGCAGTTATTAACGTAGGTAAAGGCACGCTTAGGTTCAAGACCTAGCAGGGCGACGTCGCTGCCGTCGAATCGGTTACTGCCGTCGCTACGAAAACGAACGTTACAACTACTGGAGCAGTTCTGATAGATCGGTCCGACCCTCCAGACACTATCAGAATAATAAGCTTAGAGGCTCTAACGACTCTCGCAAAGTCGCTAGAGAATGAGATCTACGCTATCTTAATAAAAGACATCGAAGACTACTGGAAGATAATAGCAGAAGAAGAAGTAGACCTGCTGGAGGTGTTACCAAAAGAACTCTAAGGCTACACTAACGTGTTCTCAAAAGCCGACTCCAACCTCCTGCCGCTCTACTAACCGGAATATAACAACAAGATCCGGCTAAAAGAAGAAGCCGCGTTGCTAAGAACTGAACCCCTAAGACGCTTATCGCCGGCCGAGCTAGACTAAGTAGAAGTGTTTGTTCGAGAAAACCTAGCGAAGAAGTTTATTACACTAAGCTCTGCTAAGTATATGTTACTAATTCTTTTCGTACGGAAACCTAGAGGTAGTCTCCGACTGTATGTGGATTACCGAGGCCTTAATAAGGTTACTAAGAGAAATGTGTACCCGCTGCCGCTAATAGATAAGACTATACAACGAGTAGCGAAAGCTAAGTGGTTTAGCAAGCTGGATGTTCGCTAAGCGTTCTACCGACTAAGGAACGAGAAAGGGCAAACAGAAGATCTTACGACATTCGCTACGCGTATAGGCAATATTAAGTAGTTAGTAATGCCTTTCAGACTTACCAACGCGCTGGCGGTGTAGCAGCGTTTTATAAATTATACCCTTATAGACATTCTAGAACGATTCGTATCTATCTACTTGGACGACATTCTTATCTACACCGATAGAACGAGAGAGCAGTATACGGACTACATCGAGAGAGTGCTAAAGAGACTCCGCAAGGTCGGATTAAACGCAGACACGAAGAAGAGTGAGTTCTATTAGACCGAAGTCAAATATCTCGATCTTATCGTCTGAAGAGAAGCAATTCGGATAGACTCTTTAAGGGTCGCCGCCGCTGCGAAATGGAAGCAGCCGAAATCCGGAAACACTACCTAAATCAGAGCGTTTCTTGGATTCTGCAGCTACTATCGACAGTTTATTAAGGACTTTAGCAAGATAGTAAGACCCCTAAACGAAGCATTAAAGAAGGAGGCCGCTAGCCTATAGAATAAGAAGTGCATAGAGGCTTTTAATCAACTAAGAGAGGCGGTAGCCTCGGCGCTAGTGCTAGCGCACTTTCGACTAGAAAAGACGATCTACTTAGAAACAGACGTATCCGATACAGTGACAGCAGGGGTCCTTTCTTAGTATAACGACGCTAATGAAACCCTCTATCCAGTAGCTTTCTTTAGCAAATCTATAAATAAGGCTAAGCGGAACTACGCTATTTACGATAAAGAGCTGTTGGCTATTATCCAGGCTTTCGAGGAGTGGAAGCTAGAGCTTATAGCTAGAAAGAGCACGGTTCAGGTCCTTACAGACTATTAGTCGCTAACTTATTTTATAAAGACGTAGAAGCTATTGCGTCGCCAAGCTCGGTACACTGTCTACTTATCCAGATTTGATTTTAAGATTACCTATCGACCCGGAGCTCAAAATGGAAAGGCTAACACACTAACAAGGAGAGAAGGGAAGACTAGCCGCGCGAAAGAAGATCCAAACATGTTCTAGAAGATGTTGACCGAACGGATAGTAGATGCCGAGGTGTTAAAAGAAGCAGGGATCTGCGCGATAGAACTGCTAACAGAAGAAGAGACACTCTACAAGAAAGTGGAACGGCTTAATTAGCAGCAGAAGCTTGGCAAAACAGACTTAGGGAAGCTAATAGTTCTAGAAGAACTATTTACAGAGGTTATCTAGCTAGTCTATAGTTCTAAGGATGTTGGCTACGCTAGCTCTAAGAAGACGATAGAAGCCGTAAGGACGATCTACTAGTTTCCGCGAATCTTCGAGCGGATCCACTAGTTTATCGCTAATTGTTACGTATGCCGAGTCGCGAAGCTACGTTACGGCCTTCTAGCCAGTCTGTTAAAGCTACTTCCAATCTCTAAGAAACTGTAGCAGCACATTACGATAGCTTTTGTAACTAGCTGATATAGATGTGGAGGGCTGGAAGGTGCTGGAAGCTAGGCTTGGCAGGGCCAGGCTTGGCGCACACTCAAATACCTCCACCTCCGCTTGTATATAGATTCTTCCCTCTCCAGCCTTAGATATAGTTATCAAAGACGGGTATTAACCTAGAGTCTACCTTAGTCGGATCATTATATCTAAGGCTCAAACCCAACACCCAACCTGCACTACGCGAAAGAGCCCGTTGAATTACATCCGGGTACTCAATTAACGTACGTGTAACCAACCTAGAGTGTGTACTGTATATATACAAAGGAGGCTGTCGATTTATATCCGGTTACTTAATTATACATGTGCATACTACTCTATCCCTCCTCTGATCGAGAAGAAGAAGAGAGTTTTTAGGGAAGAGAAGTGCCCCTATCGAGAAGAGAGAGATTTTTAGGGAAGAGAAGTGCCCCTATCGAGAAGAGAGAGATTTTTGGGAGGTTTAGAGGAAGAGAGCGACGAGGGCGAGAGAGACGAGAAGGTCGAAAAGAACGAGAAGGTCGAGAAGGACGAGGAGCGAGAGCGACGACGACGGAGCGACGACGACGAGAGCGCACCTAGCAGGACCTAGGGCGACGACATTTGTTTTTTTTGGGTCTTTAACAGACCATTCTATTCAGACAAGGCCTATCGAGACAGTTCAGCAAGGCAAAGCGACACCGGCCTATTGAGACGTACGGCCAGCCAGCGATCGAGGCGTACGTTCAATAATCGAGACATATAGCAATTAGTTTAGCGACAAGCAACACGGCACCGTACGTTCAGAAGGGCACCGTACGTTCATAAGGGCACTGCACCGTACAGTTCAGAAGCACCAGCGAGCCCAAGCACCAGCGAGCCCAAGCATCTAGCTACAACGAGCACCCAGGCACAGTAGCCGCAGACAACACGTTCAGTTTAACAATCGAGACGTACGGCAAAGCACGAGCACCCAGGCCGAGCACTAGGCAGAGCTACTAGGCAGAGCACCCAGGCACGAGCACCTAGCTACAGGCAGCTGCAGATAACACAGACAGGCACAGCTGCTGCAGACAACAAAGGCACAGCAGCTATAGGCTAGCACAGCTGCTGCAGACAGGCAAAGCACAGGCAAAGCGACGGCTTGAGAAGCGACGGCTCGAAAAGCGACGGCTCGAGAAGCGACCGTCGAGAAGCGAGCGACCGTCGAGAAGCGAGCGACCGTCGAGAAGCGACCGTCCGAGAAGCGAAGCGACGGCTCGAGAAGCGACCGTCGAGAAGCGAGCGACCGTCGAGAAGCGACCGTCCGAGAAGCGAAGCGACGGCTCGAGAAGCGACCGTCGAAAAGCGACCGTCGAGAAGCGACGGCTCGAGAAGCGACCGTCGAGAAGCGACCGTCTGAGAAGCGAAGCGACAGCTCGAGAAGCGACGGCTCGAGAAGCGACGGCTCGAGAAGCGACGGCTCGAGAAGCGACGCAGTTCAGAAGCAATATATGCTCGCAAAGCGACCCTAACAACCTCGACAACCTCGACGACCTCGACGACCTCCGCGACCTCTGCAACCTCCGAGAACTCCGCCACCTCTGCAGCAAACAAGGCAGCAAACAAGGCACCAATCGAGGCCGAAAGCGACGTTAAAAGGCACGAGAACAAGGCACCAAACCGACGTCAAAAGGGACGAGATTGAGGCTCAAAAAGGCACGAGATTGAGGCTCAAAAAGGCACGAGATTAAGGCTCAAAAAGGCACGAGATTGAGGCTCAAAAAGGCACGAGATTGAGACTCAAAACGCAGGGAAATTGAAGCTTAAAAGCGACCTCAAAAGCGACCTCAAAAGCGACCTGTTTTGGAGCGACCTAATTGGCCAATTGCGAAGCTGAATTTGCGACCCTGACGACCTCTGCGACCTGGTTTGGCACGACGCGACCTGGTTTGGCTGATTGCAATTGATAGGCTGATTGCGATTAAGGGCAATCGCTAGTTAGGGAGGGCAGTAGTGATATAGATATAGAGGGCTGGAAGGTGCTGGAAGCTAGGCTTGGCAGGGCCAGGCTTGGCGCACACTCAAATACCTCTACCTCCGCTTGTACGTAGATTCTTCCCTCTCTAGCCTTGGATATAGTTATCAAAGACGGGTATTGACCTAGAGTCTACCATAGTCGGACCACTAGCCTGCCGGACTCTGGTAGATATAATGCTACGCTTAACGTAGTAGATCGACTAAGTAAGGAGCGCTACTTTATCCCCTACTAAGCAAAGGATAAAGGAACTACTGCGGAAGAGACTACGAGAATGCTAATTTAGTATATATAGAAACACTATAGCCTGCCGGACACTATTACTACAGATAGGGGTCCTCAATTTACTGCTAATGTATAGAAGGCTATTAACCAAGCTCTCGGAATTCGTAGAAAGCTCAGCACAGCTGCTTACCCTTAAACAGACAGTTAGTCTAAAGTGGCTAACTGCGAGATAGAAAAATATCTACGAAGCTTCTGTAGTTACTATTAAGGAGAGTAGGTCAAGGTGTTGCCAATAGCCGAATTCTGCGCCAATTTAGCACAGTTAGAAGCTACCTTGCTAGCGCCGTTCGAGATAACCTATAGTTATCTCCTAAGAATAAGCTTTTAACTGCCGGACGAACCTAGCCCTTCGGAACCTCCTACTCCTGCTTTGGCGAAGAGGGTCGCCGCCGCTGCAGCAGAAGCTCTCCGATCTTAGATAGAAGAAGCGACTAGGGTAGCGAAGGAGGCGATAGAATCGGCTTAGAAGAAGATAGTAACTCGAGCTAATAGGAAGCAGTCGCTAATAGAATTTAAAGAAGGCTAAAAGATATAGCTTAACATACAGAACCTAAGGCTAAAAGGCAACGCTAAGCTTAACCCCCGCTATGTAGGTCCGTTTAAGATAGTAGAAAAGAGGTCGCCGGTAACTTATCGGCTCTAGCTACCAAAATCGTTCTGGATCTACGATGTCTGTTGTTCGGATCTGCTAAGTTTAGACCCCGACGACGGCCTTCCGGAACAGGGGTTCGCCAAACTCCGACCAATCGAGATAGACGGTAAAGAAGAAGAGTAGGAGGTAGAAGATGTAGTAGATATAAGAAAGATAAGAGGGTCCGTCGAAGCAAGGATCTCGTAGAAGGGATAGCTAGAAGACTATAAATAGTATCTGGTCGAGAACCTCCGGAATTTGGCGGAGCTACTAAAGGAGTTTCATATACGGAATTCGAAGAAGTCAAAGCCTAAGTAGCTCTAAAGCTAATAGCTCCAAAAGAGGAAGATAAACTGCGTCCGCTCTATTAGTAGGAAAACCGATAGAAACGATCGGAGTAACGCGCTTAGTCAAAGTCTTTGACTCGACTACTACCTACCACCGCTTTGACGCGACGGTCGCCGACGCCGCCCCGAAAAAGAAAGGCTCGCGGCCGATCGATTTCGTAAAGCGGCGTTAGCGCCGGCGGCTTTGCGGTAGCGCTTAAGGCCTTAGTAGAGAAGAAAAAGAAGAAAGATAACAAGCCGCAGTTGGATCTATATAGACCTCCGCAGCAGCGCACAGGCCAGCTACGCCGCAGCTTAGATAGCTGCTAGCTTAGATCGGATAGTACCGATTAGGGGGCGCCAAGTAAAGGATTCAGATAGCAACGATATAAGAAAAAGGAGATAAGGAAAGGAGAGTATTCTCGAGATAGAAGAAAAGAAGAGGTAACGTCGAACTTAATAAGGGTTTTCTGCAGAAGAAGCCGCGAATCAAGCAAGAGGAAGATAACAAAGAGGAAACAGAAGATAAAGAAGGGCGAATCAAAAAAAAAAAGAAGACAGAAGCATAAGTAAGCGGTCGAGGTTGTTGCGGCAGTGGAAAGAGGTGGGACAGATTAATAGGGTGGACCCTGGATTTCGGCTCGGCCCCCTTCCGGGATTTAGGTTCCGGAACGGACCGAGCCGGGCCTTGGCACCACTACTACGAAAGACCACTACTACTACCACTACATAGATTCCTTTCCCTCCTTAGTTCGAGAGATAGTTATCAAAAAGGCCGTATTAAATCATATCTGCACGCCCGGATTATTATCTCTCGAACTCACTCTCTACACCAAACCCGCGCTGCGCGAAAGGGCCCGTCGAACTATCCAGAAACCCGAATAACGCACACGCACCCACACACACCAAAACAGCAACCCCCAAGGGCACTGTAAGAAGATAGAAGGCTTCTTAGCAGTAGACAGCGGCGTAACAGGCCGCCGCGGAAAGAGAAAGGCTAACAGAGCGAGTAGGCACTCTAGTGTTATTAATAATAAGATTATTATTAGCGGTTTTACGGCGGAAGAGACAGCAGAGATTAAGGAACGAATAAGCGAATACAAGAAGATCTACGACTGCACGATCGAGGAACTGTAAGACTATGTAAACGAGAATAGGATAGGAAAGGTCTACGATAGTATAGACCTTATTAAGACGCTGTTCTACAGAACGCTAGAAGAGAACAGACAACTAAGAGAAGAAACTAAAGCGGTGAGGGCCGAGAAGGAATCGGCAGAGACTATTATCGACGTGTTAGAAAACTAGGCGGCAAATCGACTGGCGTAGCTAAAGGCGCTGAAGCATCAAATAGCTGATATAGAAGCAGCAAAGTCGCCGCTACCGCATTAAGAAACCCACGCGGAGGCCGCCTTACTGGCGGCCTATAGTTAAGGTAGCACTACGATGACGCTATTGCCGGACCTACCTGCTTTTAGTAGCGGAGACCCTAAAGCGTAGGAGGCGTTTAAGAAGAAGATCAAGAATAAGATAAGCCGCGATCACGCATCGAGCAGCGCCGGAGATAGATTAGCGTACCTGGAATCGCGATTGGAAGGTAAAGCTTTTTCGCTAGTAGCAAACCTAGAAGAGGTGACCGCTAAAGAAGCGATCGAAGCGCTGGATCAACGCTTCGGAGACCCATTCCGGAAGAAGACGGCCCGTAAGCAGCTGGACAAGATTAACCAGAACCGGCAGACGTTTGAGGAGTTCTACGGACTGTTTAGGAAATACGCTATTAGAGCGAGAGTGGCAGAAGATAAGCAGCTGCACTTACTAAGACAGAAACTGAGCCCTAAACTGACGACAGCTATAGCCTCAGTAGAAGACGAAGACCTTTAAAGCTTCGTACACTAGGCGAGAGTCACTGCTAGAAACTTGAACGCGTACGGAAAACCGACGACACGTAAACTGATTCAGAAGCCGTCATCGGCGGCGCAGCCGACAAGAGCCCCTGCACCCTTCCGACAACGCCCCCAGCAGCCACCGTATTAGTTACAGCGTTCGTCATTCGTCCCTACCTGCTACGCGTATAGAAAACCTGGCTATATCGCTACGAGATGCCAAGCAACGGCCCAGCAGAAGCAGGAGTATCGTGTTATAAAGCAGCCGCAGCCACCGAGAAAGACTATACAAGCTATAGAGCCGGCTACGAACGACACCGACAGTGTAGACGGCGGGGTCTAGCTAAGAATTATAGGAAAAGACCAGCTGGACGGATAGACCCCCCATCCAGCGTAAAAAACAGGGCACCCCCGCAGAAGGCACTGACGGAACGAGAGAGCATCAACAGTTGTAACGATCCACTGTCGGCGACGGTGGAAGCAAACACGGAAACAGCTATTATCCTTCTAATTACTGTCCACCCCCTTGACAGATCGAGCAAACCACTTCAGCTAAGAGCTTTTATCGACACAGGGGCCCTTATCGGAGCGGCTATCCACCATTGATTGGTTTAAAAGCTAATAAAGGGATACGGCTATCCGGTGGAGATAGCGTCGCCGACGAGGATTTCGGCGTACAACGGACAAGACACGGAAAGCGTTACGCACTACGTGCCGCTAAAGACTACCCTAGCTGGTCGCACTATGGAAGCGACGTTCCGAATTATAGATATCGGAAGGTTTGACATCATTATAGGGCAGAAATAGATAAAGAACCAGAAAGCCATCGTCGACGTAGATAAAGGAACGATTAGATTCAAGACCCTAGGCGATGCGACCGCCGCTAGCGTAGCCGAATCGAAAGCCGCGGCTGCTAATGTAACCCCGTCCGACCGTTCCGAACCACTGGTTACCGTCGGAATAATAAGTTTAGAAGCTTTATCGGCCCTCGCGAAGTCACCGGACAACGAGATTTACGCTATCTTAATAAAAGACATCGAAGACTACCGGAAGATAATGGCAGAAGAAGAAGTGGATCCACTGGAAGTGTTACCGGCGGAGCTCTACGATTATGCTAACGTGTTCTCAAAAGCCGACTCTGATCCAAGCGCGCAGATAAGGTTCAATACGGCTGTTTTGATAACTATATCTCGAACTAAGGAGGGAAAGAAATCTATATAGTGGTGGTGGTGGGCTTCCGTAGAGGTAGTGGTGCCAAGGACCGGCTCGGTCTGTTCCAGAACCTAAATCCCAGAAGGGGCCGAGCCGAAATCCAGGGTCCACCCTATCGATCTGTCCCACCTCTTTCTACCGCTGCAACACTACCCCCCCCCCTCACCAGCGGTCGCCCTCGACCGCTTAGTCACCCCATCCATCCTGAAATCTCCACTTTTTTTTTTGATTCGTCGTCTCTTTCTCGCAAGTCTCCTCCGACGGTAATGTTACCTCTTCCGTCTTCTATCGCTTCTTGAATTTCTTACGTTATCGGCATCTAAGCTCCTTCACTTGGCGTTTATGTGATCGGTGCGCTTGATCTGTGCTATCTGATCTGAGCCGTAGGTTATCTAAGCTGCAGCATAGCTGGTCTGTACGTCGTCTCGGAGGTCTATATAGGTTCTTCTGCAGTGCCGTTTTTTCTTCTTCTTTTTCTCTTCTACCAAAGCCTTTACCTACTACGGGGTCGGCGGCGCTGGCACGCCACGGTGGGTGGTGGCCGCGTTGAACTAGTGGTAGGTAGTGGCCGAGTCGAAGACCTCCCTAAAAGCGACTGTTACGATCGTCTTTATCGGCTTCTGCACCGGTGGAGCGGACGCGGCTTTCTTCTTTTTCTTCTATCTCTTTCGGAGGTCGTCAGTTTCGGAGCTATCCAGGTTTCGGCTTCTTTGGGTTCCGCACGTAAAACTCTCTTAGCAGCTCCGCTGAATTCCGCAGGTTCTCGATAATACGGATGTGGATGTGGACAGCTGGCAGCTAGGCTTGGCAGGGCTAGGCTTGGCGCACACTCAAATACCTCCACCTCCGCTTAACGTAGATTCTTCCCTCTCTAGCCTTGGATATAGTTATCAAAGACAGGTATTAACCTTGCGTCTACTGCAGTCCGATTATTATATCTAAGGCTTAAACCCAACACCCAACCTGCACTACGCGAAAGAGCCCGTTAAATTACATCCGGGTACTCGATTAACGTACGTGCAACCAACCCAGAGTGTGTACTGTATATGTACAAAGGAGGCCGTCGATTTATATCCGGTTCCTTAATTGTACATGTGTATACTACTCTATCCCTCCCCTAATCGAGAAGAAGAAGAGAGTTTTTAGGGAAGAGAAGTGCCCCTATCGAGAAGAGAGAGAGTTTTGAAGAGAGAGAGTGCCCCTATAAGAGGGATGTTAGGAAGAGAAGTGCCCCTACGAGCAGATGGTACGAGTTTTGAAGTTCTAAGATAGGACGAGAAGAAAGGACGAGAGCGAGAACGACGATGTAGGAGCGACGAGGACGAGGAGCGAGGAGCGAGAGCAACGACGATAACAAGACGCACCTAGCAGGACCTAGGGCGACGACATTCGTTTTTTTCGGGTCTTTGACAGACCATTCTATTCGGACAAGGCTTATCGAGACAGTTCAGCAATCGGCAACACGAGCAGCGCGACCGGCAGCACAATCGAGACGTACGGCAAAGCAAAGGCACAGCACTAGGCAGAGCCCCCAGGCCGAGCAAGAGCACCTAGGCCGAGCAAGAGCACCAACCAAGAGCACCAAGCAGGCAGAGCACAAGGCACGAGCGACAAGGAGCAGCACGAGCAACACGAGCAGCACGAGCGACACGAGCAGCACAAGCGACACCAGCGAAGCAACTCGGCCAACAGACCTTCCGCAATCGAGGCGTATAGCCAGCAATCGGGACATTTAGCAATCGGGACAGCCAGGGATCGAGGCGTACGTTCAGCATTCAGCATATTCAGCAATCGAGACGTACAGAAGAGCACAAGGCAGAGCACAAGGCACGGCTGCAGAGCACCAGCTGCAGAGCACCTAGGTCGAGCAAGAGCACCGAGCAAGAGCACTAAGCAGGCAGAGCACCAGGCAGAGCACCAGGCACAGCACTAGGTACAGCTGCTGCAGACAGGCACAGCTGCTTTAGACAGGCACAGCTGCTTTAGACAGGCACAGCTGCTATAGACAACAGAGGCACAGCTGCTGCAGACAACAGAGGTACAGCTGCAGACAACATAGGCAAAGCAGAGGCAGAGCACCTAGGCACGAGCACCCAGGTACAGAGCACCTAGGCACAGGTACAAGGCAGCTGCAGACAACATATACTGTTCAGGTTCAGAAGAGCGCAGTTCAGAAGCGACGGGCGACGGCTTAAGAAGCGACGGCTCGAGAAGCGAGCGACCGTCCGAGAAGCGAAGCGACGGCTCGAGAAGCGACCGTCGAGAAGCGACCGTCGAGAAGCGACCGTCGAGAAGCGACCGTCGAGAAGCGACCGTCGAGAAGCGACCGTCGAGAAGCGACCGTCGAGAAGCGAGAAGCGACTGTCTAAGAAGCGACCTCTGCAGCTGCGACCTCTGCAGGCCTCTGCGACCTCTACAGCCTCCGCGACCCTAACAACCTCCGAGACCTCTGCGACCGCTTAAGAAGCGAGCGACGGCTCGAGACAGCTCAAGAAGCGACGGCTCGAGAAGCGACATGTTTTTACAAGGCAGCCTCTACGACCTCCGTGACCCTAACGACCGTTTGAGAAGCGACCGTCTGAGAAGCGACCGTCGAGAAGCGACCGTCGAGAAGCAACTGTCGAGAAGCGACACGTGTTTGCAAGACGACCTCTGTAAGCTCCGGGGCCTCCGCAGCCTCGACGACCTCTGCGACCTCTGCGGCCCCGACGACCTCTGCAGCCGCGACCTCTAAGAATTCTGCAGCCTTGACAAGGCACCAATTAAGGCACCAAACAAGGCACCAATTAAGGCCGAAAGCGACGGCAAAACGCACGAGATTGAAGCTCAGAAAGGCACGAGATTGAAGCTCAAAAAGGCACGAGATTGAGGCTCAAAACGTACGGAAATTGAAGCTCAAAAGCGACCTGTTTTGGAGCGACCTGATTGGCTGATTGCGATTGATAGATTGATTGCGATTAAGGGCAATCGCTGGTTGGGGAGGGCGGTAGTAATACGGATGTAGATGTAGACAGCTGGCAGCTAGGCTTGGCAGGGCTAGGCTTGGCGCACACTCAAATACCTCCACCTCCGCTTGTACGTAGATTCTTCCCTCTCTAGCCTTGGATATAGTTATTGAAGACGGGTATTGACCTTGCGTCTACTGCAGTCGGATCACTCGATTGGACACTATTTATAGTCTTCTGGCCACCCTTTCCACGAGATTCTCGCTTTAATGAACCCTCGAGTCTTCTTTACGTCTATTACATCTTCTACCTCCCATTCTTCCTTATCGTCCATCTCGATAGGCAGTGGTTCGGCGAACCCCTGCTCTGGCAGGCCGTTCTTAGGGTCCAGGCTTAGCAGATCTAAATGGAAAACATCGTAGATCCGGAACAATTTCGGTAGCTAGAGCCGATAGGTCGTCGGCGATCTCTTTTCTACTATCGTGAACAGACCCACGTAGCAGGGGTTGAGCTTGGCGTTCCCTTTCAGCCTTAGGTTCCGCGTGTTAAGCTGTACCTTTTGGCCTTCCTCAAATTCTATCAGTAACCGCTTCTTATTAGCTCGAGTCACTATCTTCTTCTAAGCCGATTCCATCGCATCTTTCGCTGCCTTAACCGCTTCTTCTATTTGAGATCGTAGTGCTTCTGCCGCCGCGGCGGCGACTCTCTTTGACAACGTGGCGGTGGAAAGCTCCGATAAGTCGGCGTCGCTTGGCAGATAGAAGCTTAATCTCAGAAGATAACCGTAGGTTATCTCGAACAGCGCCAGCGACGTTGCTTCTGACCGTGCTAAGTTCGCGCAGAATTCAGCTATTAGCAGCATCTCGACCCACTTTTCTTAATAGTGGCCGCAGAAGGTTCGCAGATATCGCTCTATTTCTCAGTTAGCCACCTTAGACTGACTGTCGGTCTACAGGTAAGCGGCTGTGCTGAGCTTTCTACGAATTCCGAGAGCTTGGTTAACAGCTTTCCAGACGTCGGCGGTAAATTGAGGACCCCTATCCGTAGTAATAGTGTCCGGCAGACTATAGTGCTTCTATACGTGTCTAATTAGCATCCGCGCGGTCTCTTCTGCAGTGGTTCCTTCGTCTCTAGCTCGATAGGGGATGAAGTAGCGTTCTTTGCTTAGCCGGTCCACTACGTTTAGTATAGCGTTATATCTATCGGAGTCCAGCAGGCCGGTTACGAAGTCCATCGTAATGTGTTGCTACGGTTTCTCGGGGATCGGAAGTGGCTTTAACAGACCGGCCGGAAGACCGTAACGTAGCTTCGCGGCTTAGCACACGTAGCAATTGGCGATAAACCGGTGGATCCGCTCGTAAATCCGCAGGAACCAGTAGATCGTTCTTACAGCCTGCATCGTTTTCTTCGCTCTAGCGTAGCCAACGTCTATAGAGTTGTAGACCGATTGGATAACCTTTGTAACCAGTTCTTCCGGAACTATTAGCTTTCCTAAGCCTGTTCTGCCGAGCTTCTGTTGCTAGTTGAGCTGCTCCACCTTTTCGTAGAGAGTTTCTTCCTTAGGGGCCGGCTCTATCGGTTCCGGTTCGGTCTGCAGTTTAGCCGCGCAGATCCCCGCTTCCTTTAACACCTCGACATCTACTATCCGTTCAGTTAGCATCTTCTGAAACATGTTCGGATCTTCCTTCGCGCAGCTCATCTTCCCTTCTCTTTGCGTTAGCGCGTTAGCCTTTCTGTTTTAAGCCCCTAGTCGATAGGTAATCTTAAAATCGAACTCTAATAAGTAGGCGGCCTACCGAGCTTAGCGACGTAAGAGCTTCTGCGTCTTTATAAAGTAGACCAGCGATTGGTGGTCCGTAAGGACCTGAACCGTGCTCTTTCTAGCTATAAGTTCTGGTTTCCACTCCTTAAAAGCCTAAATAATCGCTAGCAGCTCCTTATCGTAGATAGCGTAGTTCCGCTCGGCCTCCGTTATAGACTTGCTAAAGAAAGCCACTGGATAAAGGGTTTTATCGTTTCCGTATTAAGAAAGGACCCCTGCCGTTACTGTATCGGAAGCGTCCGTTTCTACGTAGATCGTCTTTTCCGGTCGGAAGTGCGCCAGAACTGGCGCCGAGGCCACTGCTTCTTTCAGCCGGTTAAAGGCTTCCGTGCACCTCTCGTTCTATAGGCCGGCGGCCTCTTTCTTTAGCGCTGATACGGATATAGGCTGGAAGGTGCTGGAAGGTAGCAGGCTTGGCAGGGCCAGGCTTGGCGCACACTTAAATACCTTTACCTCCGCT
This sequence comes from Pseudocercospora ulei, assembly GCA_016165855.1. Classification (NCBI taxonomy): domain Eukaryota; kingdom Fungi; phylum Ascomycota; class Dothideomycetes; order Mycosphaerellales; family Mycosphaerellaceae; genus Pseudocercospora; species Pseudocercospora ulei. Next base: position 5,587,720 of record JACWNB010000003.1, read on the forward strand.
TGTACGTAGATTCTTCCCTCTCCAGCCTTAGACATAGTTATTAAAGACGGGTATTGACCTTGCGTCTACTGCAGTCGGATCATTATATCCAAGGCTCAAACCCAACACCTAACCCGCACTACGCGAAAGAGCCCGTTGAATTACATCCGGGTACTCGATTAACGTACGTGCAACCGACAACCCAGAGTGTGTACTGTATGTGTATAAAGGAGGCCGTCGAATTACATCCGGTTACTTAATTGTGCATGTACATACTACTCTACCCCCCCCCCTGATCCGACTAAGGTAGACTCTAGGTCAATACCTGTCTTTGATAACTATATCCAAGGCTGGAGAGGGAAGAATCTACGTACAAGCGGAGGTAGAGGTATTTAAGTGTGCGCCAAGCCTGGCCCTGCCAAGCCTAGCTGCCAGCTGTCTACATCCACATCCGTATCACTACCGCCCTCCCTAACCAGCGATTGCCCTCAATCGCAATCAATCTATCAATCGCAATCAGCCAATTAGGTTGCACCAAACTAGGTCGCTCCAAACCAGGCCGCAGGTGCCAAACAGGTCGCAGAAGGCCGCAAATTTAGCTTCAATTTCAGTGCACTTTGCCATTGCTTTTGGCCAATCAGGTCGCTCCAAAACAGGTCGCTTTTAAGGTCGCTTTTGAGCTTCAATTTCTGTGCGTTTTGAGTCTCAATCTTATGCCTTTTTAAGCCTTAATCTCGTGCCTTTTTGCTGTTGTTTGGTGCCTTAATTGGTGCCTTGTCAAGGCTGCAGAATTCTCAGATTGTCGCAGAGGTTGTTAGGGTCGCAGGGGTCGCAGCCTACAGATGTCGCTTCTCGACGGTCGCTTCGTCGCTCGCTTCTTAGACGGTCGCTTCTTAAGCCGTCGCTTTGCCTGTCTGCAGCTGTCTGCCTAGGGGCTCTGCCTGGTGCTCTGCCTAGGTGCTCGCTTGGCCTAGTGCTCGCCTGGTTGTCTGCAGCTGTGCCTCTGTTGTCTGCAGTAGCTGTGCCTCTGTTGTCTGCAGCTGCCTTGTTTTCTGCCTTGTTTGCTGCTGCAGAGGTCGCGGAGTTCTCAGAGGTTGCATTGCAAACACATGTCGCTTCTCGAGCCGTCGCTTGCTTCTCGACGGTCGCTTGCTTCTTAAGCCGTCGCTCGCTTCTTAAGCCGTCGCTCGCTTCTCAGACCGTCGCTCGCTTCTCAGACCGTCGCTCGCTTCTCGGACGGTCGCTTCTCGAGCCGTCGCTAAGGTCTCGGAGGTCGCGGAGGTTCTTAGAGCTGCAGAGGTTGTAGGGTCGCAGAGGCTGTAGAGGTCGCAGAGGTCGCAGAGGTCGTCGGGGTCGCGGAGCTCGCGGAGGTCGCGGAGTCGCAGAGGTTGCAGCCTATAGATGTCGCTTCTCGACTGTCGCTTCTCGACAGTCGCTCGCTTCTTAACGGTCGCTTCTCGACAGTCGCAGAGGTCTTAGAGGTTGCCTGGCAAACACATGTCGCTTCTCGAGCGTCGCTTTGTCTATGCTTTGCCTGTGCTCTTGCTCTGTGCTCTTGCCTAGGTGCTCTGCCTGGTGCTCTTCTAAACCTGAACAGTGTGTTGTCCGTAGCTGCCTATTGTCTGCAGCAGCTGTGCCTCTAAACTGTGCTGCTTCTAAACCTAAAAAGTATATGTTGTCTGCAGCTGCTGTGTCTCTGTTGTCTGCAGCAGCTGTGCCTGTGTGCTCGTGCCTAGGTTGTCTGCAATTGCCTTGTACCTGTGCCTCGGTGCTCTGCCTAGGTGCTCGTGCCTGGAGCTAGCCGTGCCTGGAGCTGTAGCAGCTTTGTCTTGTCTGCAGTAGCTATATGTTGTCTCTGTATTGTCTGCAGTAGCTGTGCCTGTCTGTAGCAGCGCTTCTGAATTCTGAACATGCTTCTGGACGTGCTTCTGGATGCGCTCTTCTAAACAGTGTATTGCCTGCAGAAGCCTTGTATTGCCTACAGCTGTGCCTGGAGCTAGCTGTGCCTGGAGCTAGCTGTGCCTAGGTGCTTATGCCTGGGTGCTTGTGCCTATATTGTCTGCAGCAGCTGTGCCTGTCTGTAGCTGCTGTGCCTTGTGCTCTGCCTTGTGCTCGCTGTACGCCTCGATTGCTAAATGTCCCGATTGCTAAATTGTACCTATTGCCAGTCGAGCTGCTTGTGTCGCTCGTACCTCGATTGCTGTACTGTCTCGATAGGCCTTGTCCGAATAGAACGGTCTGTCAAAGACCTGAAAAAACGAATGTCGTCGCCCTAGGTCCTGCTAGGTGCGCTCTCGTTGTCGTCGCTCTCGCTCGTCGCTCTCGCTCCTCGTCCTCGTCGCTCTCTCTCTTCTTCAAAACTCGCGATCTGCTCGCGTAGGCACTCTCTTCCTAACATCCCTCTCGTAGGGGCACTTCTCTCTCCTCAAAACTCTCTCTCTTCTCGATAGGGGCACTTCTCTTCCCTAAAACTCTTCTTCTCGATGTCCTCTATAATGGACCTCTCTCTTCAAAACTCTTCTTCTTAATCGGGGGAGGGATAGAGTAGTATGCATATGTACAATTAAGTAACCGGATATAAATCAACGGCCTCCTTTGTATATATACAGTATACACTCTAGGTTGGTTGCACGTACGTTAATCGAGTACCCGGATGTAATTTAACGGGCTCTTTTACGTAGTGCAGGTTGGGTGTTGGGTTTGAGCCTTGGATATAATAATCCGACTAAGGTAGACTCTAGGTCAATACCCGTCTTTGATAACTATATCTAAGGCTGGAGAGGGAAGAATCTACGTACAAGCGGAGGTAGAGGTATTTGAGTGTGCGCCAAGCCTGGCCCTGCCAAGCCTAGCTGCCAGCTGTCTACATCCACATCCGTATCACCCCCCTCCCCCGACCAAGAAGAAGAGTTTCGAGAAGAAGAGAGAGTTTTAGGGAAGAGAAGTGCCCCTATCGAGAAGAAGAGAGAGTTTTGAAGAAGAGCGAGGAGCGAGAGCGACGACGACGAGAGCGACGACGACGAGAGCGCACCTAGCAGCACCTAGGGCGACGACATTTGTTTTTTTGGGTCTTTAACAGACCATTCTATTCGGACATACTAATTAAGACGACCGGCAATCACCACCAGGCGGAGCCCCTAGGCAGAGCACCTAGGCAGAGCACAAGGCAGAGCAAGAGTACCAAAGGCACAGCTACTGCAGACAAAACAGGGCTGCTACAGGCAATACACTGTTTAGGAGTATGTTCAGAGGTACAGCAGCTACAGACAAGCATAGCTGCAGACAACAGAGCTGCAAAGTATAAGACGGAGCACCTAGCTGCAGAGCACCTAGGCACAGGCACGAGGCATAGGCACAAGGCAAAGCACGAGACAAGCAACATAGGGCTGCTGTACAGAGCACCTAGGTACAGCTACTGCTGCAGACAGGCACAGCTACTGCAGACAGCACAGCTGCAGACAACAGAGGTACAGCTGCAGACAACAGGCAGCTGCAGACAACAGGCAGCTGCAGACAACAAGGCACTGTATGTTCAGAAAGACACCGCATGTTCAGAAAGGCACTGCAAGTTCAGAAGCGACCGTCCGAGAAGCGACCATCGAGAAGCGACGGCACAAGAAGCGACGGCTTAAGAAGCGACTAGCGACGGCTTAAGAAGCGACTAGCGACGGCTTGAAAAGCGACAGCTCGAGAAGCGACCGTCTGAGAAGCGGCCGTCCGAGAAGCAAGCGACCGTCGAGAAGTGAGCAACCGTCCGAGAAGCGACATACGTAGGCTGCGACCTCTGCGACCTCTGCGAGCTCCGCGACCTCCGCGACCTCCGCGACCTCTGAGACCTCTGAGACCTACCGAGAAGCAACAGCTTGAGAAGCGACGGCTCGAGAAGCGACGGCTCAAGAAGCGACACGTGTTTGCAAGGCAACCTCCGCGACCTCCGCGACCCCCGCGACAATCTGAGAGTTCTGCAGCCTTAACAAGGCACCAATTGAGGCACCAAAGTGACGGCAAAAAGGCACGAGATTGAGACTTAAAAAGGCACGAGATTAAGACTCTATACGCACGGAAATTGAAGCTCAAAAAGCGACCTCAAAAGCGACCTCAAAAGCGACCTTAAAAGCAACCTCAAAAGCGACCTGTTTTGGAGCGACCTGATTGGCCGATAGCGAAGCTGAATTTGCGACCCCTACGACCTGGTTTGGCACAACGCGACCTGGTTTGGCTGATTGCGATTGATTGGCTGATTGCGATTGTGGACAATCGCTGGTTAGGGAGGGCGGTAGTGATACGGATATAGGCTGGAAGGTGCTGGAAGGTAGCAAGCTTGGCAGGGCCAGGCTTGGCGCACACTTAAATACCTCTACCTCCGCTTGTACGTAGATTCTTCCCTCTCCAGCCTTGGATATAGTTATTAAAGACGGGTATTGACCTTGCGTCTACTGCAGTCGGATTAAGCGCCTCGTTCAGGGGTCTCGCTATCTTGCTAAAGTCCTTAACAAACCGTCGATAGTAGCTGCAGAATCCGAGAAACGCCCTAATCTACGTAGTGTTTCCGGATTTTGGTTGCTTCCATTCCGCCACAGCGGCGACCTTTAAGGGGTCTATCCAGATCCCTTCTCTTCTGACGATAAGACCGAGGTATTTGACCTCAGTCTAATAAAACTCGCTCTTTTTTGTGTCTGCATTCTATCCGACCTCTCTAAGTCTTTTTAGCACCCTCTCTATGTAGTCCGTATGCTGATCTCTTATTCCATCCGTATAGATAAGAATGTCGTCCAAATAGATAGACACGAACTGTTCTAGCATGTCTATAAAGGTGTAGTTTATAAAGCGTTGCCACACCGCCGGCGCGTTAGTAAGTCCGAAAGGCATTACCAGCCACTTGAAGTTGCCTATACGCGTCGCGAACGTCGTAAGGTCTTCTGTCTGCCCTTCTTTGTTCCTTAGTCGATAGAACGCTTGGCGGATGTCCAGCTTGCTAAACTACCTAGCCTTTGCTACGCGCTATATAGTCTTATCTATCAGCAGCAGTGGATATACATCTCTCTTGGTGACCTCGTTAAGGCCTCGATAGTCTACGCAGAGTCGCAGACTACCCCCTAGTTTCCTTACGAAAAGAATCGGCAACGCGTATTTAGCAGAGCTCGGCGTAATAAACTTCTTCGCCAGATTTTCGCGAACGAACACCTCTACCTAGTCCAGTTCCGCCGGCGACAGTCGTCTTAGGGGCTCGGTCCTTAGCAGCGTAGCCCCCTCTTTCAGTCGGATCTTGTTGTTATATTCCGGTTGATAGAGCGGCAATAGGTTGGAGTCGGCTTTTGAAAACACGTTAGCGTAACCGTAGAGCTCGTTTGGCAACACCTCTAGCGGGTCCACCTTATCTTCCGCTATTATCTTCCTGTAGTTCTCGATGTCCTTTATAGAGATAGCGTAAATCCTATTGTCCAGCAACTTCGCGAGGGTCGTTATAGCTTCTAAACTCATTATTCCGACAGTAATCGGGGGTTCGGAACGATCGGACGGAGCCTCTTTTGCGGACTTCGTAGCTTTCGGCTCGGCGGCGGCAGTGGCGCTGGCGGCCGTTCCGACGGTCCCTGCTCTGCTACCGTTGGTTTTGAATCTGATCGTTCCTTTATCTACGTCGATAATGGCTTTCTAGTTCTTTATCTATTTCTGCCCTATAATAATGTCAAACCTTCCGATATCTATAATTCGGAACGTCGCTTCCGTAGTGCGACCAGCTAGGGTAGTCTTCAGCGGCACGTAGTGCGTAACGCTTTCCGTGTCTCGTCCGTTATACGCCAAAATCCGCGTCGGCGACGCTAGCTCTACTGGATAGCTATATCCTTTTATTAGTTTCTAAACCAGTCGGTAGTAGATCGCCGCTCCGATAAGGGCTCCAGTATCAATAAATGCTTTCAGCTAGAGGGGTCTATGCGACTTCTCGACGGGGTAGATCGTAATAGGAAGGATGATCGCCGTTTCCGTATTTACTTCTACGGCTGCCGAGAGCGGGTCGCTGCAGCTGTTAATGCTTTCTTCTCGTAGCGATTCACTTCGATTCGGTGCCCTATTGTCAATGCTAGTTGGGGGGTCTATCCGTCCAGCTGGTCTTTTCCTATAATTCGTAACTGCACCCCTCCGTCTATGCTGTTAGTGTCGTTCGGAGTCGACTCTATAGCTTGTATAGTCTTTCTCGGTGTCTGCGGCTGCTTTATAACACGATACTCCTGCTTCTGCTAGGCCGTTGCTTGGCATCTCGTAGCGATATAGCCAGGCTTTCTATACGCGTAGCAGGTAGGGACGAACGACGGACGCTGTAACTAATACTGTGGCTGCTGGGGGCGTTGTCGGAAGGGCGCAGGGGCTCTCGTTAGCTGCGCCGACGGCGACGGCTTCTGAATCAGTTTACACGTCGTCGGTTTTCCGTACGCGTTTAAGTTTCTAGCAGTAACTCTCGCCTAGTGCACGAAGCTCTAAAGGTCTTCGTCTTCTACCGACGCTATAGCTGCAGCGAGCTCAGGGCTCAGTTTCTGTCTTAGTAAGTGTAGCTGCTTATCCTTAGCTACTCTCGCTCTAATAGCATATTTTCTAAACAATCCGTAGAACTCCTCGAACGTCTGCCGGTTCTAGTTGATCTTGTCCAGTTGGTCGCGGGCCGTCTTCTTCCGGAAGAGGTCTCCAAAACGCTGGTCCAGCGCCTTAATAGCGTCGTCGGCAGTCACTTCTTCCAGGTCCGCTACTAGCGAAAAAGCTTTACCTTCCAATCGCGATTCCAGGTACGCCAGTCTATCCTCTTCGCTGCTCGATGCGTAATCGCGGCTTATCTTATTCTTGATCTTCTTCTTAAATGCCTCCTATGCTTTAGGGTCTCTGCCACCGAAAGCAAGTGAGTCTGGCAGTGGCGTTATCGTAGTGCTACCTTGACTATAGGCCGCCAGTAAGGCGGTCTCCGCGTAGGCTTCTCGCCGCGGTAGCGGCGACTTCGCTGCTTCTATATCAGCTATTTGATGCTTCAGCGCCTTTAGCTGCGCCAATCGGTTCGCTGCCTAGTTTTCTAACATGTTAATAATAGTTTCTGCCGATTCCTTCTCGGCCCTTACCGCTTTAGTTTCTTCTCTTAGTTGTCTGTTTTCTTCCAGCGTCCTGTGGAACAGCGTCTTAATAAGGTCTATACTATCGTAGACCTTTCCTATCCCATTCTCGTTTACATAGTCTTCCAGTTCCTCGATCGTGCAGTCGTAGATCTTCTTGTATTCGCTTATTCGTTCCTTAATCTCTGCGGTCTCTTCTGCTGTAAAACCGCTGATAATAATCTTATTATTAATAACACTGGAGCGCCTACTCGCTCTGTCAGTCTTTCTCTTTCCGCAGCAGCCTGTTACGCTGCTCTCTACCGCTAAGAAGCCTTCTATCTTCTTACGGTGCCTTTGGGGGTTGTTGTTTTAGTGTGTGTATGTGGGTGCGCGTGCGTTATTCGGGTTTCCGGATAGTTTGACGGTCCCTTTCGCACAGCGCGGGGTTGGTGTAGAGAGTGAGTTCGAGATATAATAATCCGAGCGCGCAGATAAGGTTCAATACGGCTGTTTTAATAACTATATCTCGAACTGAGGAGGGAAAGGAATCTATGTAGTAGTAGTGGTAGGCTTCTGTAGAGGTAGTGGTGCCAAGGCCCGGCTCGGTCCGTTCCGGAACCTAAATCCCAGAAGGGGCCGAGCCGAAATCCAGGGTCCACCCTATCGATCTGTCCCACCTCTTTCTACTGCCGCAACAGACTCCAACCTATTGCCGCTCTATCGACCGGAATATAACAACAAGATCTGACTGAAAGAGGGAGCTACGCTGCCAAGAACCGAGCCCCTAAGACGACTGTCGCCGGCGGAACTGGACTAGGTAGAGGTGTTCGTTCGCGAAAACCTAGCGAAGAAGTTTATTACGCCGAGTTCTGCCGAATATGCGTTACCGATTCTTTTCGTAAGGAAACCAGGGGGTGGTCTGCGACTCTACGTAGACTATCGAGGCCTTAACGAGGTTACTAAGAGAGACGTATATCCACTGCTGCTAATAGATAAGACTATACAGCGCGTAGCAAAGGCTAAGTAGTTCAGCAAGCTGGACATCCGCTAAGCGTTCTATTGACTAAGAAACGAGGAAGGACAGACGGAAGATCTTACGACGTTCGCGACGCGTATAGGCGATTTCAAGTGGTTGGTGATGCCTTTCGGACTTACTAACTCGCCGGCAGTGTAGCAACGCTTTATAAACCACACTTTTATAGACATGCTAGAACGGTTTGTGTCTATCTATTTGGACGACATTCTTATCTATACAGATGGAACGAGAGAGCAACACACGGACTACATTGAGAGAGTGTTAAAAAGGCTCCGCGAGGTCGGGTTAAACACGGACACGAAGAAGAGCGAGTTCTATCAAACCGAGGTCAAGTATCTCGGTCTTATCGTCGGAAGAGACGGAATTCGTATAGACCTATTAAAGGTCGCCGCCGTTGCGGAATGGAGGCAGCCGAAATCCGGAAACACTACGCAAATCAGAGCGTTTTTCGGATTCTGCATTTACTACCGACGGTTTATCAAAGACTTTAGCAAGATAGCGAGACCCCTAAACGAAGCGTTAAAGAAAGAGGCCGCCGGCCTATAGAATAAGAAGTGCACGGAGGCCTTTAACCGGCTAAAAGAAGCGGTGGCCTCTGCGCCAGTTCTGGCACACTTCCAGCCAGAACAGACGATCTATGTAGAAACGGACGCTTCCGATACAGTAACGGCAGGGGTCCTTTCTTAATATAGTAACAACGAAACCCTCCATCTAGTAGCTTTCTTTAGCAAGTCAATAAACGAAGCTAAGCGGAACTACGCTATCTACGATAAGGAGCTGCTGGCGATTATTCAGGCTTTCGAGGAGTGGAAACCGGAGCTTATAGCTAGAAAGAGCACAGTTTAGGTCCTTACGGACCACCAGTCGCTGATCTACTTTATAAAGACGCAGAAGCTCTTACGTCGCCAAGCTCGGTAGGCCGCCTACTTATTAGGGTTCGATTTCAAGATTACCTATCGACCAGGAGCGCAAAACGGAAAGGCTAATGCGTTGACGAGAAGAGAAGGGAAGACTAGCCGAGCGAAGGAAGATCCGAACATGTTTCAGAAAGTGTTAACCGAACGGATAGTAGACGCCGAGGTGTTGAAAGAAGCGGGGGTCTGCACAGTAGAGCCGGCCCCTAAGAAAGAAACTCTCTACGAGAAGGTAGAGCAGCTCAATTAGCAGCAGAAGCTAGGCAAAACTGGATTAGGAAAGCTAATAGTTCTGGAAGAACTAATTACAGAGGTTATCAAATTGGTCCATAGCTCGAAGGACGTTGGTTACGCCGGCTCGAAGAAGACGATAGAAGCCGTAAGGACGATCTACTGGTTTCCGCGGATCTACGAACGGATCCACCGATTTATCGCCAATTGCTATATAGGCAGAGCCGCGAAGCTACGTTACAGTCTTCTGGCGGGTCTACTAAAGCCACTTCCGATCCCCGAGAAGCCGTAGCAGCACATTACGATGGATTTCGTAACCGGCCTGCCGAATTCAGACGGCTACGACGCTACGCTTAATGTAGTGGATCGGCTAAGCAAAGAGCGCTATTTCTTCCCCTGTCGAGCTAAGGATAAAGGAACTACTTTGGAAGAAACGGCGAGAATGTTGATCCAACACATATAGAAGCACTATGGGCTGCCGGACACTATCACTACAGATAGGGGTCCTCAATTCACCGCTAACGTATAGAAAGCCATTAACCAAGCCCTCGGAATTCGTAGAAAGCTCAGCACTGCCGCTTACCCTTAAACTGACGGTCAGTCTAAAGTGGCTAACCGCGAGATAGAACGATATCTGCAAACCTTCTGCGGCTATTATCAAGAAAAGTGGGTTAAGATACTGCCAATAGCTGAATTCTGCGCGAACTCAGCACAGTCAGAAGCAACGTCGCTAGCGCCGTTCGAAATAACGCATAGCTATCTTCCGAGAATGAGCTTCTATCTGCCGAGCGACGCAGGCTCGCCGGAGCTATCCACCGCTACGTTGTCAAAGAGAGTTGCCGCCGCCGCAGCTAAAGCACTTAAGGCTTAAATAGAAGAAGCTATTAAGGTAGCGAGGAAAGCGATAGAATTGACTCAGAAGAAGATAGTAACTCAAGCTAATAAAAAAAGGTTACCCCTAGAATTCGAGGAAGGCTAAAAGGTATAGCTTAACACGCGAAACCTAAGGCTAAAAGGCAATGCCAAGCTTAATCTACGCTATATAGGTCCGTTCAAGATAATAGAAAAGAGGTCACCAGTGACCTATCGGCTCCAGCTACCGAAATCATTCCGGATCTACGATGTCTTCTATTCGGACCTGTTAAGCTTAGACCCTAAAGACAGCCTGCCGGAACAGGGGTTCGCCGAACCCCTGCCTATCGAGATGGACGGTAAGGAAGAAGAGTGGGAAGTAGAAGATGTAATGGACGTAAAGAAGATAAGGGGGTCCATTAAGGCGAGAATCTCGTAGAAGGGCTGGCCGGAAGACTACGAATAGTATCCGATCGAGAACCTGCGGAATTCGGCAGAGCTGCTAAAAGAGTTCTACGTACAGAACCCGGAAAAGCCGAAACCCGGATAGCTCTGAGACTAACGACCTCTAAAAGAGACGGAAGAAAAAGAATGTTGCAGCGGTAGAAAGAGGTGGGACAGATTAATAGGGTGGACCCTAGAATTTCGGCTCGGCCCGTCCGGGCCGAGCCGGGCCTTGGCACTACCACTACGAAAGCCTACCACCACCACCACATAGACTCCTTTCCCCCCTCAGTTCGAGATATAGTTATCAAAAAGGCCATATTGAATTATATCTGCATGCCCGGATCATTATATCTCGAACTCACTCTCTACACCAACCCCGCGCTGCGCGAAAGGGCCCGTCGAACTATCCGGAAACCCGAATAACGCACGCGCACCTACACTAACAACAACCCCTAAGGCACCGTAAGAAGATAGAAGGCTTCTCAGCAGTAGAGGGCGGCGTTACAGGCCGTAGCGGAAAGAGAAAGACTAACAGACCGAGAGATAGGCGTACCAGCATTCTCGACGACGGAACGACCAATAAAGGCCTTACAGAAGAAGAGGTAGATAAAGCGAGAAAGGGCATAGAGGGCTACGCCGAACTGTATAGACGCACGCCGGATAAGATAGGAGAATATCTTACAGAGCACGGAGCTAAGAAGGTGTTTGACATTATTACCTTTATAGAAAAGAGGTTCTATAGGAACGTAGAAGAAAACAGACAGTTAAGGGAGGAAGTAGAGACGGTAAGGGTCGAGAAGGAATCGACAGAAACCATTATCGACGTATTAGAGAACTAGGCGGCGAATAGGCTGGCGCAACTGAAGGCGCTAAAGGACCAACTAGCTGACATAGAAGCAGCGATGTCGTCGCCGCTACTGCATCGAGAAGAACCAGCAGAGACCGCCTTACCGGCGGCCTATAGTTAAGGTAGCACCTCGATAACATTATTGCCGGACCTACTAGCGTTTAGAGGCGGAGACCCTAAAGACTGGGAAGCGTTTAAGAAGAAGATAAAGAATAAGATAGACCGCGACTACGCTGGAAACAGCGCCAGAGACAGACTAGCGTACTTGGAATTGCGACTAGAAGGTAAAGCTTTTTCGCTAGTGGCGGACCTAGAAGAGGCGACCGCCGAGGAAGCGATCAGAGCACTAGACCAGCGTTTCGGAGACCCATTCTAAAAGAAGACGGCCCGTAAGCAGCTAGATAAGATCAAGCAGAACCGGCAGACGTTCGAGGAGTTCTACGGTTTGTTTAGAAAGTATGCGATTAGGGCCCGAGTAGCAGAAGATAAGCAGCTCTACCTATTAAGGCAGAAGCTAAACCCTGAACTGGCCGCAGCTATAGCGTCGGTGGAAGACGAAGACCTTGAGAGTTTCGTGCACAGAGCGAGAGTCACCGCGAGAAACCTGAGCGCTTACGCGAAATTACGCGAATCGGTCCAGAAGTCGTCGCCGTCGGCGCAGACGGTGCGGCCCCCTACGCCTTTCCGACGAACCCCTAAGCAGTCGTCGTATCCACCGCGTTCGTCGTTCGTCCCCACCTGCTACGCGTATGGAAAAGCGGGCTATATCGCTACGAGATGCCAAGCAACGGCACAGTAGAAGCAAGAGTATCGAGCAACGAAGCAGCCGCCACCGCCGAGGAAGACTATTCAAGCCATCGAACCGGCTCCGAACGACACTAACAGCGTAGACGGCGGGGTGCAGCTAAGAATCTTAGGAAAAGACCAGCTAGAAGGATAGGCCCCCTATCTAGTAAGGACAACAGGGCATCAACGCGAACCGCGTTGACGAAAGAGAGCATCAATAGCTGCAGCAATCCGCTGTCGGCGGCGGTAGAAGTAAACACGGAAACAGCTATTATCCTTCTAATCACTGTCCACCCCCTTAACGGATCGGGCAAACCACTCTAGTTAAGAGCTTTTATCGATACCGGAGCTCTTATTGGCGCGGCGATCCACCACCGACTGGTCCGGAAGCTAATAAATAGATACGGCTATCCGGTGGAACTAGCGTCGCCGACGCGGATTTCGGTATACAACGGACAAGACACAGAAAGCGTTATGCACTACGTGCCGCTAAAGACTACCTTGGCTGGTCGCACTACGGAAGCGACGTTCCGAATTATAGATATCGGAAGATTTGACATTATTATAGGGCAGAAATGGACAAAGAACCAGAAAGCCATTATTGACATAGACGAAGGCACGATAGGGTTCAAAACCCTAGGCAACGCCACCGCCGCCACTGAGCCGAAAGCTACAGAGTCCGCCAAAGAGGCTCTGTCCGATCGTTCCGAACCCCTGGTCACAGTCGGAATAATAAGTTCAGAAGCTATAACGACCCTCGCGAAGTCGCTGGACACTAAGATCTACGCTATCTTAATAACAGACATCGAAGACTATTGGAAGATAATAGCGGAAGAAGAGGTGGATCTACTAGAGGTGCTGCCAAACGAGCTCTATAGTTACGCTAATGTCTTCTTAAAAGCAGACTCCAACCTCCTGCCGCTCTACCGGCCGGAATACGACAATAAGATCAGGTTAAAAGAGGGGGCTACATTGCCGAGAACCGAGCCCCTAAGAAGACTGTCGCCGGCCGAACTGGACCAAGTAGAGGTGTTTGTTCGCGAAAACCTGGCGAAGAAGTTTATTATACCGAGCTCTGCGGAATATGCGTTACCGATTCTTTTCGTAAGGAAACCAGGGGGTAGTCTGCGACTCTGCGTAGACTACAGGGGCCTTAACGAGGTCACTAAGAGAGACGTATACCCGCTGCCGCTAATCGACGAAACTATACAATAAGTAGCTAAGGCTAAGTGGTTTAGCAAGCTGGATATTCGCCAAGCATTCTATCGATTAAGGAACGAAGAAGGACAAACGGAAGACCTTACGACATTCGCTACGCGTATAGGCAATTTCAAGTAGTTGGTAATGCCTTTCGGACTCACTAACGCGCCGGCAGTGTAGCAACGCTTTATAAACCACACTTTTATAGACATGCTAGAGCGGTTCGTGTCTATCTACTTGCACGACATCCTTATCTATAATACGGGGTGGGTTGGCCCGTGTTATTACTATGCCTTGCCAAGGTTCATATATCTAGTACACATTAGTCAAGTCACTTCCGAGTTACTTAACCAGTCCCTTTTGGCTTAAGTGTACTGCGCCGTATTACTTAACTCGGAAGTGACTGCTGAAAGTGTACGATGAAAGGCCCGGGTTCAATTCCTAGGGGGCGCATCTTTTAACAGGAGAGTAGAAGCAGCGTTAACGTATGTCCGTTTGTCCACCACTCCGTACAGAATGAGGCAGACCCGGTAAAGGTCTGGCTAGATGTGTGCAGACCTGCTAGGGGGGGGTTTATTGCGTATGCTGCATAGGGGGGCTGTGCAATAGCATACGTGGCCTGTAAGTAAGCGCAGCTTACGAGGTCGTAAGCCTGTAGCGCAGGGGGTAGTGATACGGGGTGGATTGGCCCGTGTTATTACTATGCCTTGCCAAGGTTTATATATCTAGTACACATTGGTCAAGTCACTTCCGAGTTACTTAACCAGTCCCTTTTGGCTTAAGTGTACTGCGCCGCATCAATCTACACCGATAGAACGAGAGAGCAACACACGGACCACATCGAGAGAGTGTTGAAGAGGCTCCGCGAGGTCGGGTTGAACGCGGACACGAAGAAGAGCGAGTTCTATCAAACCGAGGTCAAATATCTCAGTCCTATCGTCGGAAGAGATGGAATTCGTATAGACCCCTTAAAGGTCGCCGCTGTCGCGGAGTGGAAGCAGCCGAAATCCGGAAACACTACGCAAATCAGGGCGTTTCTCGGCTTCTACAGCTACTATCGACAGTTCATTAAGGACTTTAGCAAGATAGCGAGACCCCTGAACGAGGCGCTAAAGAAAGAGGCCGCCGGCCTATAGAATAAGAGGTGCACGGAAGCCTTTAACTAGCTAAAAGAAGCAGTGGCCTCTGCGCCAGTTCTGGCACACTTCCGGCCAGAAAAGACGATCTACGTAGAAACGGACGCTTCCGACACAGTAACGGCAGGGGTCCTTTCTCAATATAGTAACGACGAAACCCTCCATCCGGTAGCTTTCTTTAACAAGTTAATAAGCGAAGCTAAGCGGAACTACGCTATCTACGATAAGGAGCTGCTGGCGATTATTCAGGCTTTTAAGGAGTGGAAACCGGAGCTTATAGCTAGAAAGAGCACGGTCTAGGTCCTTACGGACCACCAGTCGCTGACCTACTTTATAAAGACACAGAAGCTCTTACGACGTCAAGCACGGTAGGCTGCCTACTTATTAGGATTCGACTTTAAGATTACCTATCGACTAGGGGCTTAAAACGGAAAGGCGGACGCGCTAACGCAAAGAGAAGGAAAAACAAGCCGCGCAAAAGAAGATCCTAACATGTTCCAGAAAGTGCTAACCAAGCGAATAGTAGACGCAGAGGTGCTAAAAGAGGTAGGGGTCTGCGCAGTGGAACCGGCCCCTAAGGAAGAGGCTCTCTACGAAAAGGTAAAGCAGCTTAACTAGCAACAGAAACTCGGCAAGACCGGCTTAGAAAAGCTGATAGTTCCGGAAGAACTAATTACGGAGGTCATCCAGCTGGTCTATAGCTCTATAGACGTTGGTTACGCTGGCTTAAAGAAGACGATAGAAGCTATAAGGACGGTCTACTGGTTTCCGCGGATCTACGAACGGATCCATCGATTTATCGCCAATTGCTACGTATGCAGAGCCGCGAAGCTACGTTACGGTCTTCCGGCCGGTCTACTGAAGCCGCTTCCGATCCCCGAGAAGCCGTAGCAGCACATTACGATAGATTTCGTAACCGGCCTGCCGAATTCGGATGGATATAACGCTACGCTAAACGTAGTGGATAGGCTGAGCAAAGAACAACACTTTATCCCCTGCCGAGCGAGAGACGAAGGAACCACTGTAGAAGAGACCGCACGGATGCTGATTCAACACGTATAGAAGCACTATAGCCTGCCGGACACTATTACTACAGATAGGGGTCCTTAATTCACCGCCGACGTATAGAAAGCTATTAACTAAGCTCTCGGAATTTATAGAAAGCTCAGCACCGCCGCTTACCCTCAAACTAATAGTTAGTCTAAAGTAGCTAATCGCGAGATAGAGCAATATCTGCGAACCTTCTGCAGCTACTATCAAGAAGAATGGGTTAAGGGGTTGCCGATAGCCGAGTTCTGCGCTAACTCGGCACTGTCTAAGGCCACCTCGCTGGCGCCGTTCGAGATAACGCACAGCTATCTTCCGAGGATAAGCTTTCAGCCGCTAAACGAACCCAGCTCTGCAGAACCATCTACCGCCACGTCGTCGAAGAGGGTCGCCGCCGCGGCGGCAGAAGCGCTACGATCTCAGATAGAAGAAGCGATTAAAGTAGCGAAAGAAGCAATGGAATCGGCTTAAAGGAAGATAGTGACTCGAGCTAATAAGAAACGGTTACTAACGGAATTCGAGGAAGGCCAAAGGGTATAGCTTAACACGAAGAACCTAAGGCTGAAAGGCAACGCCAAGCTGAATCCACGCTACGTAGGTCCGTTTAAGATAGTGGAAAAGAGATCGCCGGTAACTTATCGGCTTTAGCTGCTAAAGGCGTTCCGGATCTACGACGTTTTCTATTCAGATCTGCTGAGCCTGGACCCTAAGGACGGCCTTCCGGAACAGGGGTTCGCCGAGCCCCCGCTAATCGAAATGGACGGTAAGGAAGAAGAGTAGGAGGTGGAAGATGTAATAGACGTAAAAAAGATAAGGGGATCCATTAAAGCGAGAATCTTATAGAAGGGGTAGCCGGAAGACTATAAATAGTATCCGGTCGAAAACCTTCGGAATTTGGCGGAGCTGCTAAGAGAGTTCTATGCGCAGAACCCAGAAAAGCCGAAACCAGCGTAGCTCTAATGCTGGCAATAGAGACCCGTCCGCTCTACCGGTGCGGAAGCCGATAAAAACGATCGTGCTTCGGGAAGTGATTGCTTTAGGCACCACCGCGTCGGCCGGCGGCGCCGCCGACCGCGTAGTAGGTAAAGGCTTTGGTAGAAGAGAAAAAGAAGAAGAAAAACGGCGCTGTAGAAAGATCTATATAGACCTCCGAGACGACGCACAGACCAGTTACGCCGCAGCTTAGATAACCCACAGCTCAGATCAGATAGCACGGATCAGGCGCGCCGATTACATAAACACTAAGTGAAGGACCTCAGACGCCGATAACGTAAGAAATTCAAGACCCGATAGAAGACGGAAGAAGTGACATTACTATCGGAGGGGATTTTCGAGAAGGAGACGATAAATCAAAAAAAAAAAAGTGGAGACTTTCGGATGGATAGGGTGACTAAGCGGTCGAGGGCGACCGCTAGTAAGGGAGGGAGGTAGTGTTACGGCGGTAGAAAGAGGTAGGACAGATTAATAGGGTGGACCCTGGAATTTTGGCTCGGCCCTTCCGGACCAAGCCGGGCCTTGGCACACTACCCCTAAAGCCCTTACCCACCGCCGCATAGTGATCCGGGCACGCAGATATGATTCAATACGACCTTTTTGAAGACTATATCTCGAACTAAGGAGGGAAAGGAATCTATAGGGTAGTGGCGGAGGGCTTTCGTAGTGGTAGTGCCAAGGCCCGGCTCGGCCCGGACGGGCTGAGCCGAAATTCCAGGGTCCACCCTATTAATCTGTCCCACCTCTTTCCACCGCTGCAACACTACCCCCCTCCCTTACCAGCGGTCGCCCTCGACTGCTAAGTCACTCTACCTAATCGAAAATCTCCGCTTTTTTTTTCTTGTATAATTCGTCGTCTCTCTCTCGAAAATCCCCTCCAATGCCGACGTTACCTCTTCCGTCTTTTATCAAAAACAACGTCCTCTTTATCTCTTTTTTAACCTCTTACGTTATCGGCATCTGAAGTCCTTCACTTGGCGTTTATGTAATCGACGCTATCTGATCTAAGCTGTGGGTTATCTGAGCTGCAGCGTGGCTGGTCTGTGCGTCGTCTCAGAGGTCTATATAGATCTTTCCGTAGCGCTGTTTTTCTTCTTCTTTTTCTCTTCTACCAAAACCTTTACCTACTACGCAGTCGGCGGCGCCGCCGGCCGCGCGGTAGTGCCTAAAGCAATCACTTCCCAAAGCACGATCGTTTTTATTAGCTTCCGCGCCGGTAGAGCGGACGTGTCTCTATTGTCGGCATTAGAGCTACGCTGGTTTCAGCTTTTCCAGGTTCCGCGCATAAAAGTCTCTTATTAGCTCCGCCGAATTCCGGAGATTCTCGATCGGATACTATTTATAGTCTTCCGGCCACCCCTTCTATAAGATCCTCGCTTTGATGGACCCTCTCGTCTTCTTTACATCCATTACGTCTTCCACCTCCCACTCTTCTTTATTATCGTCTATATCGACTGGTGGGGGTTCGGCGAACCCCTGCTGCGGCAGACCGTTCTTAGGGTCTAGGCTCAGTAGATCGGAATGGAAAACGTCGTAGATCCGGAACGCCTTCGGCAGCTCGAGCCGATAAGTTACCGGCGACCTCTTTTCTATTATCTTAAACGGACCTACGTAGCGTAGGTTAAGCTTCGCGTTTCCTTTTAGCCTCAGGTTTCGCGTATTAAGCTATACCTTTTGACCTTCTTCGAATTCTATTAGCGACCTCTTCTTATTAGCTCGAGTTACTATCTTCTTCTAAGCCGATTCCATCGCGTCTTTCGCCACTTTGATCGCTTCTTCTATCTGCAATCGGAGCGCTTCTGCCGCCGCGGCGGCGACTCTCTTCGACGACGTAGCGGTAGGTAGTTCCGCGGAGCTGGGTTCGTTTAGCGGCTGAAAGCTTATCCTCGGAAGATAGCCGTGCGTTATCTCGAACAGCGCTAGCGAGGTGGCCTTAGACGGTGCCGAGTTAGCGCAGAACTCGGCTATTAGCAACACCTTAACCCATTCTTCCTAATAATGGCTGCAGAAGGTTTATAGGTATCGTTCTATCTTACAGTTAGCGACTTCAGACTGACTATCGGTCTGCGGATAAGCGGCTGTGCTGAGCTTTCCACTAATTCCGAGAGCTTGGTTGATAGCCTTCTATACGTCGGCAGTGAATTGAGGACCCCTATCTGTAGTGATAGTGTCCGGCAGCCCGTAGTGCTTCTATACGTGCTTAATCAGCATTCTCGCTGTTTCTTCTGCAGTGGTTCCGTCGCCTCTCGCTCGACAGGGGATAAAGTGGCGTTCTTTGCTCAATCGGTCCACTACGTTCAGCGTAGCGTCGTATCCGTCTGAATCCGGCAGGCCGGTTACGAAGTCCATCGTAATATGCTGCCATAGTTTCTCAGGGATCAGAAGTGGCTTTAATAAGCCTGCCGGAAGGCCGTAACGTAGCTTCGCGGCTCTGCATACGTGGCAATTGGCGATAAATCGATGGATCCGTTCGTAGATCCGCGGAAACTAGTAGACCGTCCTTATAGCTTCTATCGTCTTCTTCAAGCCGGCGTAACCAACGTCTATAGAGCTATAGACCAGCTGGATAACCTCCGTAATTAGTTCTTTCGGAACTATCAGCTTCCCTAAACCGGTTTTGCCGAGTTTCTGTTGCTGGTTAAGCTGCTTTACCTTCTCGTAGAGCGTCTCTTCTTTAGGGGCCGGCTCTACTACACAGACCCCTACTTTTTTCAACACCTCTGCGTCTACTATCCGCTCAGTCAACACCTTCTGGAACATGTTCGGATCTTCTTTCGTGCGGCTTGTTTTTCCTTCTCTTTGCGTCAGCGCGTCCGCCTTTCCGTTTTAAGCCCCCGGTCGATATGTGATCTTGAAGTCGAATCCTGATAAGTAGGCGGCCTACCGAGCTTGGCGGCGTAAGAGCTTCTGCATCTTTATAAAGTAGGTTAGCGACTGGTGGTCCGTAAGAACTTGGACCGTGCTCTTTCTAGCTATAAGCTCCGGTTTCCACTCCTCGAAGGCCTGAATAATAGCCAGCAGTTCTTTATCGTAGATCGCGTAGTTCCGTTCGGCCTTGCTTATTGACTTCCTGAAGAAAGCGACTGGATAGAGGGTTTCGTCGTTACTATATTAAGAAAGGACCCCTGCCGTTACTGTATCGGAAGCGTCCGTTTCTATATAGATCGTCTTTTCTGGCCGGAAGTGTGCTAGAACTGGCGCAGAGGCCACTGCTTCTTTTAGCTGGTTAAAGGCTTCCGTGCACCTCTTATTCTATAGGCCGGCGGCCTCTTTCTTTAGCGCCTCGTTCAGGGGTCTCGCTATCTTGCTAAAGTCCTTAATAAACCGTCGATAGTAGCTACAGAAGCCGAGAAACGCTCTGATCTGCGTAGTGTTTCCGTATTTCGGCTGCTTCCACTCCGCGACGGCGGCGACCTTTAAGGGGTCTATACGAATTCCCTCTCTTCTGACGATAAGACCGAGATATTTGACCTTGGTTTGATAGAACTCGCTCTTCTTCGTGTCCGCGTTCAATCCGACCTCGCGGAGCCTCTTCAACACTCTCTCGATGTGGTCTGTATGTTGCTCTCTCGTTCTATCGGTGTAGATAAGGATGTCGTCCAAGTAGATAGACACGAACTGCTCTAGCATGTCTATAAAGGTGTAATTTATAAAGCGTTGCCACACTGCCGGCGCGTTAGTAAGTCCGAAAGGCATTACCAACTACTTGAAATTGCCTATGCGCGTAGCGAATGTCGTAAGGTCTTCCGTCTGTCCTTCTTCGTTCCTTAATCGATAGAATGCTTAGCGGATGTCCAGCTTGCTAAACTACTTAGCCTTCGCTACCCGCTGTATAGTTTCATTAATTAGCGGCAGTGGGTATACGTCTCTCTTGGTAACCTCGTTAAGGCCCCTGTAGTCTACGCAGAGTCGCAGACCACCCCCTGGTTTCCTTACGAAAAGAATCGGTAACGCATATTCCGCGGAGCTCAGCGTAATGAACTTCTTCGCCAGGTTTTTACGAACAAACACCTCTACTTAGTCCAGTTCGGCTAGCGACAGTCTTCTTAGGGGCTCGGTTCTCGGCAATGTAGCCCCCTCTTTCAATCTGATCTTATTGTCGTATTCCGGCCGGTAGAGCGGCAGGAGGTTGGAGTCTGCTTTTAAGAAGACATTAGCGTAACTATAGAGCTCGTTTGGCAGCACCTCTAGTGGATCCACCTCTTCTTCCGCTATTATCTTCCGATAGTCTTCGATGTCTTTTATTAAGATAGCGTAGATCTCAGTGTCCAGCGACTTCGCGAGGGTCGTTATAGCTTCTAAGCTCATCATTCCGACCGTAACCAGGGGTTCGGAATGATCGGACGGAGCCTCTTTGGCGGACTCCGTGGCTTTCGGGTCGGTGGCGGCGGTGGCGTTGCCTAGGGTTTGAACCCTATCGTGCCTTCGTCTACGTCAATAATAGCTTTCTGATTCTTTATCTATTTCTGCCCTATAATAATGTCAAATCTTCCGATATCTATAATTCGGAACGTCGCTTCCGTAGTGCGACCAGCCAAGGTAGTCTTTAGCGGCACATAGTGCGTAACGCTTTCCGTGTCTTGTCCGTTATATGCCGAAATCCGCGTCGGCGACGCCAGTTCCACCGGATAGCCGTATCTATTTATCAGCTTCTAAACCAGCCGGTAGTGGATCGCCGCGCCAATAAGAGCTCCAGTGTCGATAAAAGCTTTCAGTTAGAGGGTTTGGCGCGACTTCTCAACAGGGTGGATCGTAATAGGAAGGATAATAGCCGTTTCCGTATTCACTTCTACAGCTGCCGAGAGCGGATCGCTGCAGCTGTTAATGCTTTCTTCTCGTGCCGATTCGCTCTAGTGCGGTGCCTTTCGTAGGGGTGCCCTGTTCTTTACGCTGGATAGGGGGCCTATCCGTCCAGCTGGTCTTTTTCTATAATTCTTAACTGAACCCCGCCGTCTACACTGTTAGTGTCGTTCGGAGCCGGTTCGATAGCTTAAATAGTCTTTCTCGGCGGTGGCGGCTGCTTCGTTGCTCGATACTCTTGCTTCTGCTGTGCCGTTGCTTGGCATCTCGTGGCGATATAGCCAGGTTTTCTATACGCGTAGCAGGTGGGGACGAACGACGAACGCTGTAACTGATACGATAGCTGCTAGGGGCGTTGTCAGAAGGGCGCAGGGGCTCGCGTCGGCGGCGCCAACGGCGACGTCTTCTGAATCGATTCGCGTGCTTTTGCGTAAGCGTTCAAGTTTCTCGCGGTGACCCTCGCTCGATGCACGAAGCTCTTAAGGTCTTTATCTTCCACCGAGGCCATAGCTGCAGCGAGCTTAGGGCTCAGTTTCTGTCTTAGTAGGTAGAGCTGCTTATCTTCTGCCACTCGGGCCCTAATTGCATATTTTCTGAACAAACTGTAGAACTCCTTAAATGTCTGCCAGTTCTGGTTAATCTTGTCCAACTGTTTACGGGCCGTCTTCTTCCGGAATAGGTCTCTAAAGCGTTGATCTAGCGCTTTGATCGCTTCCTTAGCAGTCGCCTCTTCTAGGTCCGCTACTAGCGAAAAAGCTTTACCTTCCAGTCGCGATTCCAGGTACGCCAGTCGGTCTCTAGCGCTGTTTCCGGCGTAGTCGCGGTCTATCTTATTCTTTATCTTCTTCTTAAACGCTTCCTAGTCTTTAGGGTCTCTGCCTCTAAACGCCAGTAGGTCTGGCAATAATGTTATCGAGGTGCTACCTTAACTATAGGCTGCCAGTAAGGCGGTCTCTGCTTGTTCTTCTCGATATCCTCGATATAGAGGTAGCGGTGCTGACGATATCGCTGCTTCTATGTCAGCCAGTTAATCCTTTAGCGCCTTTAGCTACGCTAGTCTATTCGCCGCCTAGTTCTCTAACACGTCGATAATGGTTTCTGCCGATTCCTTCTCGGCCCTTACTATTGATCCGAGCGCGCAGATAAGGTTCAATACGGCTGTTTTGATAACTATATCTCGAACTGAGGAGGGAAAGGAATCTATGTAGTGGTGGGTGCGCGCTTTAAGGGGGGCGGCGCGCGTGCCAAGACCCGGCTCGGTCCGGAAGGGCCGAGCCGAAATTCCAGGGTCCGCCCCATTATCCAGTCCCACCCCTTTCCACCGCCGCAACACTACCCCCCTCCCTCACCAGCGGTCGCCCTCGACCGCTTAGTCAGTCCATCCATCCAAAAAAAAAAAAAAAAAAATCTCCACCTTTTTTTTTTTTTTGAAATCCCCCTCGAAGTTGACGTCACCTCGTCTTTCTTCCGTCGAAAACGACGTTCTTCTCGTCGCTTCTTTCATTTCTTATATCTTCGGCGTCTAAAGTCCTTCACTTGGCGTTTATGTGATCGGCGCCATCTGAACTGAACCGTTCGGTCATCTGAGCTGCGGTCTGGGCGGTCTGTGCGTTGCCTTAGAGGTCTATATAGATCCGTCCGCGGCTCCGTTTCTTCTTCTTTTCTTTCTCTACCGAAGTCAGCACTCCATCGCAGGGGGGGCGGCGGCGCTGGCACGCTACGGCGTGCGCGGCCTGCCGACCGCTACGATCTGCCTGGAGCTATTACGATCGTTTTCATCGGCTTTCGCGCCGGTGGAGCGGACGTAGCATTCTTCCTTTTCTTCCGCATCGGCTTTAGAGCTATTCCGGCTTCGATTTCTTCGGGTTCCGCACGTAAAAGTCCTTCAGCAGCTCTGCTACCTTACCTTGTTATCGTCCGCATCTGGAGTCCTTTACTTGGCGTTTATGTAATCGGCTCTATCTGATCTAAGCCGTTCGCTATCTGAGCTGCTGTTTGGGCGGTCTGTGCGTTGCCTCGGAGGTCTATATAGGTTCGTCTGCGGCGCCGTTTCTTCTTCTTCTTCCTTTTTTATCCTACAAAGTCATCGCCGCCGACGCGGTCGGCGGCGGGGAGCTTCCCGCGCCTGCACGGCCGTCGAAGACCTCCCCGAAGGCGACGATCGCCTTTATCGGCTTCTGCGCCGGTAGAGCAGACGCGGCTTTCGTCTTCTTCTTTCCAGAAGGAGTCTTTAGAGCTATTCCGGCTTCGGCTTCGTCGGGTTCCGCCTGTAAAAGTCTTCCAGCAGCTCCGCCGAATTCCGGAGGTTCTCGATCGGATACCATTTATAGTCTTCCGGCCAACCCTTCTATAAGATTCTTGCTTTGATGGATCCCCTTATCTTCTTTACGTCTATTACGTCTTCTACCTCCCACTCTTCTTTACTATCTTCCATCTTAACCGGCGGGGGTTTAGCGAACCCCTGCTCTGGAAGACCGTCTTCAGGGTCTAAGCTCAGCAGGTCTAAATGGAAAACGTCGTAGATCCGGAACGCCTTTGGCAGCTCGAGTCGATAAGTCACCAGCGACCTCTTTTCTATTATCTTGAACGGACCTACGTAGCGCGGGTTGAGCTTCGCGTTGCCTTTCAGTCTTAGGTTCTTCGTGTTAAGCTATACCTTTTGACCTTCTTCGAATTCTATCGGCGATCGCTTTCTATTAGTTCGAGCTACTATCTTCTTCTAAGACGATTCCATCGCTTCTTTCGCCACTTTGATCGCTTCTTTTATCTGAGATCGCAGTGCTTCTGCCGCCGCGGCGGCTACTCTCTTCGACGACGTAGCAGTGGAAAACTCCGGCGGCTGGTCGTTCGGCGGATAGAAGCTTAACCTCGGAAGATAACTGTAAGTTATCTCGAACGGCGCCAGCGACGTGGCTTCTAACCGTGTTGAGTTTGCGCAGAATTCGGCCATCGGCAGCATCTTAACCCACTTTTCTTGGTGGTGTCCGCAGAAGATCTGTAGATATTTTTCCATCTCGCGGTTAGCTACCTCCGACTGACTGTCGGTCTAAGGGTAAGCTGCCGTGCTGAGCTGTCTACGGATTCCGAGGGCTTGATTGATCGCTTTCCAAACGTCGGCAGTGAATTAAGGGCCCCTATCCGTAGTGATAGTGTCCGGCAGACCGTAGTGCTTCTATACGTGCTTGATTAGCATCTTTGCTGTTTCTTCCGCAGTGGTTCCTTCATCTTTCGCTCGGCAGGGGATAAAGTGGCGTTCTTTACTTAGTCGATCCACTACGTTAAGCATGGCGTCGTAACCGTCCGAATCCGGCAGTCCTGTTACGAAATCTATCGTAACGTGCTGCTACGGCTTCTTAGGGATCGGAAGCGGCTTCAGTAGACCGGCTGGAAGACCGTAACGTGGCTTCGCGGCTCGGCATACGTAGCAATTGCCGATAAACCGGTGGATCCGCTTATAGATTCGCGGAAACCAGTAGATCGTCTTTACTGCTTCTATCGTCTTCTTTGAACCGGCGTGTCCGACGTCCTTCGAGCTATGGACCAACTAGACGACCTCAGTTATCAGTTCTTCCGGAACTATCAGCTTCCCTAAGCCCGTCTTGCTAAGCTTCTGCTGCTGATTAAGCCGCTCTACTTTCTCGTAAAGCGTTTCTTCTGCCGTTAGCGGCTCTACTGCGCAGATGCCTGCTTCCTTCAACACCTCGGCATCTACTATCCGTTCGGTCAACACCTTCTGGAACATGTTTGGATCTTCCTTCGCGCGGCTGGTTTTTCCTTCGCGCCTCGTCAGCGCGTTAGCCTTTCCGTTTTGAGCTCCTGGTCGATAGTTGATCTTAAAGTCGAACCCTAACAAGTAGGCGGCCTACCGAGCTTGGCAGCGTAAGAGCTTCTGCGTCTTTATAAAGTAGGTCAGCGACTGGTAGTCCGTAAGGACCTGGACCGTGCTCTTTCTAGCTATAAGCTCTGGCTTCCACTCCTCGAAAGCCTGAATGATAGCCAGCAGCTCCTTATCGTAAATGGCGTAGTTCCATTCAGCCTCGGTTATGGACTTGCTAAAGAAAGCGACTGGATGGAGGGTTTCGTCGTCACTATATTAAGAAAGGACGCCTGCGGTTACAGTGTCGGAAGCGTCCGTCTCTACGTAGATCGTCTTTTCTGGTCGGAAGTGTGCCAGGACTGGCGCCGAAGCCACTGCTTCTTTCAGCTAATAAAAAGCCTCCGTGCACCTCTTATTCTATAGGCCTTCAGCCTCTTTCTTCAGCGCTTCATTTAGGGGTCTCGCTATCTTGCTGAAGTCCTTAATGAACCGTCGGTAATAGCTGCAGAATCCGAGAAACGCTCTGATCTGCGTAGTGTTTCCGGATTTCGGTTGTTTCTATTCCGCTACAGCGGCGACCTTTAAGGGGTCCATCCGGATCCCTTCTCGTCCGACGATAAGACTAAGGTATTTGACTTCCTTCTGGTAGAACTCGCTTTTCTTCGTATCTGCGTTCAGTCCCACCTCTCGGAGCCTCTCTAGCACCTTTTCGACGTGTTCCGTGTGCTGATCTCTTGTTCTATCTGTGTAGATAAGAATGTCGTCCAAATAGATAGACACGAACCGCTCTAGTATATCTATAAACGTGTGGTTTATAAAGCGTTACTACACTGCTAGTGCGTTGGTGAGTCCGAACGGCATTACCAGCCACTTGAAGTTGCCTATACGCGTGGCAAACGTCGTAAGGTCTTCCGTCTGCCCTTCTTCGTTCCTTAGCCGGTAAAACGCCTGGCGGATATCCAGCTTGCTAAACTACTTGGCCTTCGCCACTCGCTGTATAGTCTTATTAATTAGCGGCAGCGGATATACATCTCTCTTAGTAACCTCATTAAGGCCTCGGTAATCCACATACACTCGGAGACCGCCTCCGGGTTTCCGTACGAAAAGGATCGGCGACGCGTATTCGGCGGAGCTTGGCGTAATAAACTTCTTCGCTAGGTTTTCTCGAACAAATACCTCTACCTGGTCCAGTTCAGCTGGCGACAGTCGTCTTAGGGGCTCTGTTCTCGGCAGCGCAGCCCCTTCTTTCAGTAGGATCTTGTTGTCGTATTCCGGTCGGTAGAGCGGTAGGAGGTTGGAGTCGGCTTTTAAGAAGACGTTAGCGTAATCATAGAGCTCCTTTGGCAACACCTCCAACGGATCTGCTTCTTCTTCCGCTATTATCCTACAGTAATCTTCGATGTCTTTCATTAAGATAGCGTAGATCTCGTTGTCCGGCGACCTCGCGAGGGTCGTCAATGCTTCTGAGCTCATTATTCCGATCGTTGGCGCAGGCTTAGCAGAGGGTGGCGGAGCCGTTTCGTCGTTCGTCGCTTCGGGTCCGGCGACGACGACGGTAGCCGGTTCACTGGCTTTGAATCCGATCGTTCCTTTACCTACGTCAATAATGGCTTTCTGGTTCTTCATCCACTTTTGCCCTATAATAATGTCAAACCTTCCGATATCCATAATTCGGAACGTCGCTTCCGTAGTGCGGCCAGCCAATGTAGTCTTCAGCGGCACGTAGTGCGTAACGCTTTCCGTGTCTTGCCCATTGTATGCCGATATTCGCGTCGGCGACGCCAATTCCACTGGATAGCTATATCCCTTTATCAGCTTCTGAACCAGCCGATGGTGGATCGCTGCTCCGATGAGCGCCCCTGTATTAATAAACGCTTTTAGCTTAAGGGGTCGGCTCGATTCGTTACGTAGGTGGACGGTAATCGGTAGGATGATGGCTGTTTCCGTGTGCGTTTCCACCGCCGCTGACAGTGGATCGTTACAGCTGTTGATGCTTCCTTCGTGTAACGACGCCGTTCGCGGTAGTGCCCTATCGTTTATGCTAGGTGGGGGGCCTATCCGTCCAGCTAGTCTTTTCCTATAATCCTTAATTGCACCCCCCTATCCACACTGTCAGCATCGTTCGGCGCCGCTTCGATGGCTTGGATGGTCTTTCTCGGCGGCGGCTTCGTCGCTCGATATTCCTGCTTCTGCTGCGTCGTCGCCTAGCACCTAGTAGCGATGTGACCAGGCTTTCTATATGCGTAGCACGTAGGGACGAATCCCGATCGTAGTAAATATAATAACTGCTGTTGGGTTCGTCGAAAAGGGAAAGGGGCAGGGGATCGCTTCGCCGATAGTGACTGCTTTTCTCGGTCGTCGGTCGCCGGTCTGCTGTACAGCTTCTGATTTCTTGCTGTAACTCTCGCTCTGTGTACGAAGCTCTGTAGATCTTCGTCTTCCACTAAATCCAAGCCCGCAGCGAGCCGGGGGTTCATCTTCTTCCTTAGCAGGTGCATCTGCTTATCTTCCGAAATTTTCCCTCTAATGGCATATTTTCTAAATTCTCCGTAAAATTCCTTAAACGGCAGCTTGTTCTGCGTAATTTCGTCTATCTTGCTGCGAGCCGTCTTCTTTCGGAACGGGTCGCCAAATCGCTGATCCAGTGCCTTAATCGCTTCGTTAGCAGTTACATCTTCTAGGTCGCCTACCAAAGAGAAGGCTTCGCCTCCTAGTCGAGCCTCCAGGTAGGCTAATCGGTCTGCCTCGCTGCTGGTAGCGAGGTCGCGGTCAATCTTATTCTTTATTTTCTTCTTAAATTCTTCCCAATCTTTAGGGTCTCCTCCGCGGAATGCCGGTAGGTCGGGTAATGGCGTTATCGACGTGCCACCTTAACTGAACGCGGCCGGTAAGCCGTGGTCAGTCTGGTCTTCTCGCTGGCGCTGCTGCGTCGACGGCGCCTGATAGCGTGCCTAGGGCGACGGCGACGTTACTGGTTCCGCCGTCTGTGCTTCCTGCAGTTGAGTCCTTATTTCGTTCAGTTGAGCTAGTCGCTTCGCGGCTGCTTCTTCTATTACTTCGATAGTAGTGTCGGAAGCTGCCTTCTCAGCAGCTAATGCTTCGATTTCTTCCTTCAGCTGTCTGTTCTCTTCTATAGTCTTGTAGAATTTCTTTTCGATAAAGGTAATAGTGTCGAACACCTTCCTAGCTCCGTGTTCTGTAAGATATTTCCCTATCTCGTCCGGCGTGCGCGCATATAGTTCTGTATAGTCTTTTATGCCCTTTCTCTCTTCGTTTGCCTCTTCTTCTGTAAGGCCTTTATCGATCGCTCCGGTATCGAGGATGCTAGTGCGTCTATCTCGCGGTCTGTCAGTCTTTCTCTTACCGCTGCGGCCTATAACGCCGCCTTCTACCGTTGAGAAGCTCTCCATTGCCTTCTTACGGTGCTGGTTGTTGGTTTGGTGTGTTTGTCGGGTGCGCGTGCGTTATTCAGGTGGCCGGATGGTTCAACGGGCCCTTTCGCGCAGCGCGGGTGGTGGTGTGGTGAGAGAGTTCGAGATATAATGATCCGAGCGCGCAGATAAGGTTCAATACGGCTGTTTTAATAACTATATCTCGAACTGAGGAGGGAAAGGAATCTATGTGGTGGTGGGTGCGCGCTTCAAGGGGGGCGGCGCGCGTGCCAAGACCCGGCTCGGTCCGGAAGGGCCGAGCCAAAATTCCAGGGTCCGCCCCATTATCCAGTCCCACCCCTTTCCACTGCCGCAACAACTATCTCTACTTCCTCCCTTAACTGTCTGTTTTCTTCTACGTTCCTATAGAACCTCTTTTCTATAAAGGTAATAATGTCAAACACCTTCTTAGCTCCGTGCTCTGTAAGATATTCTCCTATCTTATCCAGCGTGCGTCCGTACAGTTCGGCGTAGCCCTCTATGCCTTTTCTCGCTTTGTCTACCTCTTTTTCTGTAAGGCCTTCTATAGTCGTTCCGTCGTCGAGAATGCTGGTACGCCTATCTCTCGGTCTGTCAGTCTTTCTCTTTCCGCTACGGCCTGTAACGCCGCTCTCTACTGCTGAGAAGCCTTCTATCTTCTTACGGTGCCTTGGGGGTTGTTGGTGTGGGTGCGCGTGCGTTATTCGGGTTTCCGGATGGTTCGACGGGCCCTTTCGCGCAGCGCGGGGTTGGTGTAGAGAGCGAGTTCGAGATATAATGATCCAGGCACGCAGATATGATTTAATACGGCCTTTTTGAAGACTATATCTGATCCGACTAAGGTAGACTCTAGGTCAATACCCGTCTTTGATAACTATATCCAAGGCTGGAGAGGGAAGAATCTACGTACAAGCGGAGGTAGAGGTATTTGAGTGTGCGCCAAGCCTGCCCTGCTAGCTGTCCACATCCACATCCGTATCACTACCGCCCTCCCCAACCAGCGATTGCCCTCAATCGCAATCAGCCAATCAATCGCAATCAGCCAATTAATCGCAATCAGCCCATCAATCGCAATCAGCTAAACCAGGTCGCGTCGTGCCAAACCAGGTCGTAGGGGTCGCAAATTCAGCTTCAATTTCAATGCACTTTGCCATTGCTTTTGGCCAATCAGGTCGCACCAATCCAGGTCGCAAATTCAGTCGCTTTTGAGGTCGCTTCTAAGCTTCAATTTCCGTGCGTTTTGAGCCTTGATCTCGTGCCTTTTTGCTGTTGCTTTGGTGCCTCAATTAGTGCCTTGATTGCTGCAGAGGTCGCGGAGGTCTCAGAGGTCGCGGAGGTCGCGGAGCTCGCAGAGGTCGTCTTGCAAACACGTGTCGCTTCTGAACTGTCGCTTCTCGACGGTCGCTCGCTTCTCAGACGGTCGCTTCTTAAACCGTCGCTTCTCAAGCCGTCGCTTCTCGAGCCGTCTCGAGCCGTCGCTTCTCGACGGTCGCTTCTCGACAGTCGCTTCTCGACAGTCGCTTCTCGGACGGTTGCAGAGGTCTCGGAGGTCGCAGAGGTCGTCGGGGTCGCGGAGGTTGTCTTGCAAACACGTGTCGCTTCTCGGACGGTCGCTTCTTGACGGTCGCTCGATTCTTAAGCCGTCGCAGAGGTCTCGGAGGTCGTCGGGTCGCAGAGGCTGTCTTGCAAACACGTGTCGCTTCTCGACGGTCGCTTCTCAGACAGTCGCTTCTTCTTAAGCCGTCGCTCGCTTCTCGACGGTCGCTTTGCCTGTGCTTTGCCTGGTGCTCTGCCTAGTGCTCTGCCTGGTGCTCTGCCGGGAGCTCGTGCCTAGGTGCTCGTGCCTGCTTGGTGCTCTGCAGCTGGTGCTCTTCTGAACCTGAACAGTGTGTTGCCTGCAGCAGCTGTGCCTGTGTTGTCTGCAGCTGCCTGCCTGCAGCTGTGCCTCTGAACTGTGCTGCCTCTGCTTTGCCTGTGTTGTCTGCAGCTGTGCCTTTGCTTTGCCACTGTACCAATTGCTGTACGTCTCGATTGCTAAATGTCCTGATTGCCTTGTCCGAATAGAATAGTCTGTTAAAGACCCAAAAAAAACGAATGTCGTCGCCCTAGGTCCTGCTAGGTGCGTCTCGTCGTCGTCGCTCTCGCCCCTTTGCTCTCGCTCCTCGCTCTCGTCGCTCCTACATTGTCCTTCTCGACCTTCTCGTTCTTCTCGTCCTTCTCGTCCTTCTTAAAACTTCAAAACTCGTACGATCTGCTCGTAGGGCACTTCTCTTCCTAATATCCCTCTTGTAGGGGCACTCTCTCTCTTCAAAACTCTCTCTTCTCGATAGGGGCACTTCTCTTCCCTAAAAACTCTCTCTTCTCGGTCGGGGGAGGGGGGGGTAGAGTAGCATGCACATGTACGATTAAGTAACCGGATATAAATCAACGGCCTCCTTCGTACATATACAGTACACACTCTGGGTTGTCGGTTGCACGTACGTTATTCGAGTACCCGGATGTAATTCAACGGGCTCTTTCGCATAGTGCAGGTTGGGTGTTGGGTTTGAGCCTTGGATATAATGATCCGACTAAGGTAGACTCTAGGTCAATACCCGTCTTTGATAACTATATCCAAGGCTGGAGAGGGAAGAATCTACGTACAAGCGGAGGTAGAGGTATTTGAGTGTGCGCCAAGCCTGCCCTGCTAGCTGTCCACATCCACATCCGTATCAATATCTCGAACTGAGGAGGGAAAGGAATCTATAGGGTAGTGGCGGAGGGCTTTCGTAGTAGTGGTGCCAAGGCCCGGCTCGGCCCGGACAGGCTGAGCCGAAATTCCAGGGTCCACCCTATTAATCTGTCCTACCTCTTTCCACCGCCGCAACACATAGATTCCTTTCCTTCCTCAGTTCGAGATATAGTTATCAAAACAGCTGTATTGAATCATATCTGCGTGCTCGGATCAAGTAGATAAAAAAAAGGAGAGAGGCAGAAGCAGAAGAATAGATAGAAGAATAAGAAGGCCTGATTGGCTAGAATAAGGTAGAAGGGACGGAAGAGATAAGTAAGCGGTCGAGGGCGACCGCTGGTAAGGGAGGGGGGGTAGTGTTGCGGCAGCGGAAAGGGTTAGGACTGAGTAATAGGGTGGACGCTTAGAATTTCGGCTCGGCCCTTCTGGATCGAGCCGGGTCTCGGCACACTACCCCTAAAGCCCTTACCCACCGCCGTATAGATTCCTTTCCCTCCTTAGTTCGAGATATAGTTATTAAAACAGCCGTATTGAATCATATCTGTGCGCTCGGATCATATAGGGCAAGAATCAGTCTGCCTTCTTGATCAGATAACTGACTGCCTTGTTGTTGAGACGTTGTAGGTTAATTAGTAAGCTAATAGTACTAAGAAAATTCTGCTATGCATATAGTACTGCCAAGCCAATGGTCATATACGTTATTCCAAACTCATTCGTGGCAGTTCTGCTCAGAAGCTATAACTAATTGGGCATCCTTATGGCTACGGGCAAAAGGACATTGGTCCCGGTATTCCACTGTCCATCTGACAAAAGGGCAGCTCACCCGTGGCAATGCCAGCGGAAGGCGTCGATCGGCTGCATGGTGGACCGACTGAAGCGCGATGCCGTGGATGGTTGTCGACAAGGCCGCTGTTCGAGAGTGTTTCGGAGAGTGGTTGGGATGGTACTGGGCGTCGACGCGGTCGGTCTCTCGAGATCTGAATTGTGCACAACCAAGCCCAGGCTATGCCGGGTCGGTCGCTCGCAGCATGTAACCGGCTTGGCCGAGGTTGGTGAGTCCCACGTGGGGTGAGCATGGGGGCTCTTGATTATTTGCTGCGTGCTGCCGGCCGGGACGAGATGTGAACATGTCGTCAACTGAACCCGGACATTTCCCAGAAGTCCTGCCTGTACTTTTATCACGACATCTCTTCGCCTGCTCGTAAGCCGTCCCGCCGACACTCTCATCTGTTCCTTCAACCCACACGTCTCCGCCGCAAGCCTCGTCTTCTGCTCTCAAGGCGGCTGTCCCGTGGCGTCGTTTCCACCGCCTCCTAAAAACTCTTCCCGTAAGCAGGCACAACGGGCTCCATGCCCAGACACGGCCAAACCGCAATCCTGAACCTCAACTTTTGCGCGTCAGGTTGACTCGCATGCGGCGTGCGACTTGCCCCGCACGAGATTCGACGAGACAGGAGCGTTGGTCGGTTGCAATCGCGCAGGCACGTTTCTCGCTTCATCGAGGTGCCGCGTCGCTTTCGAAGAACAAGGCATCGACGCCGATTTGAGCAGGCATTGTGAACGGAGAAATGGCTTCTTCAAACCCCACTGTCCTCCCCCCCCCCCCCCCCCCCCCCCCCCCCCCCCCGGATCCGAGCCCGCCCTCGCGTGTGTCCTCGCAATGATCACGGCGCCATCTCGCGAATCGTCTCTCGCGCGACACGCCGGTCAGGTGGAGGCATTGGAAGCCGGCGGAGACGCCTGGGGCGATCACGGGGTGGGATGATGGGTCGGAGAGCATCTGGCGGCGGCGCCCGAAGGCTGGGATGCATCTCTCTTCGGCGGGTTTGTGGCCCGTTTGTCATGGTGCCTGTGGGAGACATAGTGGTAGTGGTGTGGGAGTGTAGATCTTGGTTTCAAGCGGTCGCGAGTCGGTGGGCGTTGCTCTGTGTTATTCGATCGCTGCTGGAGCTTCTGCGACTCCATATGCACCTGTGAGTTCAGCCGACGCTGGCCTACCTGCTTTATAGCTATCTACGGCGAAGCACCGTGGCGGGCACTGGAATAGTGAAGAAGCGGCGGCGGGCGAAACAGTCTCTGCAACAACATCTCTCGCGTCGTGGGAGCACTGAATTTTTCCACGCTTGAAGACGGTTGTTGTTCGTCCGTTGCTCGGCCGGGCACGGACACGTCAGAGTTTCAACCGGTACCGCTCTGGCTCTCGTTCACATGCGATCTGGGGTAGAATGCGGCAGGGCCTCGGCCTGAGGGAGGGGGTCAAACATGTGCACGCTTCTCTCAGAACATAAGCATCACATGCTGCGGCTTGGTGCTTGAGGTAGTTCCCAGGAACCTGATAGCTGCTGGCTGTGACGATTCATTGTCCTTCCTGACAGCATCATCAAAGCCGAAGCTTTCGCCTTCTCCGAACAGACCGCCAAGGCATCGACAAGATGGCACTGAAGGACGGTGAGCCCCGTGTTGCTGAGGGCGTGATGGCAGCTGTGTAGGAAGCCCCGAGAGCGAGACGCTGACGATGTCGTTTCAGACGCATACCCATCCTCGGAGGCATTCGACGCCATCGCCGCGGCCCTGTCAGATGCCAAGGAGAAGAAGGATGCGGTGAAACAGTGCAACGCAATCTTTGCCTTCAACCTGAAGAACGCACAAGGACAAGAGCAGGCGTGGCATTTGGATCTCAAGCACAGCGGTGACGTGGGCAAGGGCCTCGCACCCGAGGGCCAGAAGGCTGATGGTGTGTTGGACCCAGTGTCTGGCGCTCCGGCTTTCGCAGCGGCGGGCTGTGCAGACACGGCTCCGGTGCTTCGCGCAAGACACTGACTGGTCGACAGTGACGCTTCACCTCAGCGACGAGAACTTCGGCAAGCTCGCCTCCGGCAAGGCCAACGCCCAAAAGCTGTTCATGAGCGGCAAGCTGAAGATCAGGGGAGCGGTCACGAAAGCGACCAAGATGGAGCCAATCCTCAAGAAGGCTCAGAACAAGGCGAAGCTTTGAGCGGCGCTGTGAGGGGTGGACATTGGATTGAGCTGTTGGGTGCGCGGGACCCGAGGTGGGGTCCCCACGATGCCCATGACGGGCCGGACAGCATTGATGTGAGATAGACGTAACGCAGCCAGCCCGAGAGATGATGCACTGCATACGGGGCCATGATGGGGGCAACTCGATGCGGTCGATGCGGTTGATGCTGTCGATGCTTGTTCCTTCACGCCTGCTTCGTCCCGGCCGGTGGCACGCGGTTCGTGTCCGCGCACTCCACGGGCAGGTACAGGTGCAGGTGCAGCCACACGCCGGCCGTCCGGCACTGGCGCTGGCGCTGGCGCCGGCACTCGCGCCTGCATTGAACTGAACGCATATGACCGTGAGGCCGGCCGAGTGCCCGCCCTCCGCCTCTGGGCAAAATATTTTTGGCGTCCTCCGCCCGCAGACAGAGACAGACGGGCGGCATCGCCGCACCGTGTCTGCGACACGCGTTTAAGGTTGGATGGATTTGTTGGCGCTGGCCCAGCCTCTGATTCGCTGGGCCCAGCCGCCGCGAGACCAGAGAGAAAGTGCGTCCCCAGCGCTTCGCCGCGCGCTCCGCGCCTGCTTCTCTTCCACTCGCTGCACCACGCCCACGCTCCGCCTCCCCAACGGTCGTGCATTCCTTGAGGTCCGCTCGATTGATGGAAGGACCGCCCCAGGTCATCGATACCGGCGCGATCGCGATTGCATAAGGACCCCCCCCCCCACCCGTGGCCGCGACTCCGGCCCGACTCGGCCGTCGCATCGCCCACCACCACCGCCCATCCCGCGCGCCCTCCGGCCCGAGTCGACCATGAGCAAGCGAGCCGCCGGCGACAACTTCGGCAGCGGCGAGGAACGATACGGCGGGCCCGGGCCCGGCATGGACGCCAACGACAAGCCGGTGCAGGCCACGGCGGCCCAGATGGCCCGAAGAAAGTGAGTTTGATTTTGTTGTTCCCATTGTGCGTGGCGTTGCAGCGCGTGTCTTCTGTTGTCCCGCCGAGAGCGTGTGAGTGAGCTGTGGGCGCGACAACGGTGCAGAGGTGAGGCCACGGCCGCGACAATACCACACGGCACGCCATTGTGAGGGAGTGTATATTTCACCCACGACCACATCCACTCCACTCGACCCGACTTGACTCCGCCCTCTCTCCAACATACCACGCTCCCCGACCGCACCGCACCATCCGCAAAGCGACCAAGCATGGAGGACTTCCACCCGCTCTCGGACGTGCTGTCGTCCATCGACACTTGGACCCCACGTCCTGTGGGCGACCTCGACATGCTCTCGGATGATGGGTGGGGTCCTGTGGGCGACCTGGATATGCTCCCGGAGGAGGGGCGAAGTGTGGCGGGCCACACTTCGCCCCCACCCGCCGTGGACGACCAGGACGTGCGAACCGATGTCGTCTACACCCCGGCCTCACCTCCTCTGGAGGACCAGGGTCCATTCGAGGATGCCCTCCACACGCCCACCTCACCTCCACTGGACGACGGGGATCCCACGGATGCCATCTACACCGTGACCTCACCTCCTATGGAGCCTACGGAGGATGTGGGGGGCCTGCATCCCACGGGCGACCTGGACGTGCTGCTCACGGATGCCGTCCACACCTCGACCCCACCTCCGCCTGCACAGCCTGGACGCTCGCGCTTCGGTCCAGAATACTTTCTCCAGCGCGTCCACTTTTACACTTCTGTCTCGCGCAACATAACACAAGACAGAGAACTCGTTGCAGAATTTGAGCATCTCTTCGGGCCGCTGCCCGAGGACTTCTTAAGATATGGCCTTGGCAGAGCTGACGTCCGTAACAGAATTGCGGCTGCTAAGAAAACCGGTGCACGTGCCCGCAGCGGCAGCCCGGTTGTTCCCGCTCCGACATCCGAAGTCTTTGGCATGTTCGGCGGCGGCGCGTCGCAGCAGAGCAAAAACATGGATTTCAGCTTCAGCGGCGCCCAGACCAGCGGCACATCTTCGAGCCAACCTTATCGATTCGGTGCTCCCTCGCCAGCACCAACGCAACCACAGCAGAAAGGCACTTCCAATATCTTTGGTCAGTCGGCTGCCACGCCCAGCTTTGGCACCTCTTTCGGCTCCAACGGCTCGCAACCACCACAGAACGGTTCCAACCCGTCGACATCCATGTTCAACCAGCAGTCGCAACAGAGCACCACCACCGGCTTCACCTTCGGTCAGACTCAATCGGTGCATAAAAACGGCACATTGACACCCGCCACCAGCTTTGGCGTCTTCGGCAGCCAGCCATCGCAAAATAACACCATGAATGGCAACACCAGCTTCAACTCGGGTGCAGCTGCACAAGTCAAGCAAGAACCGAACACAACCAATGCCTTCACAAGCTTTGGCCAGGCGCCAGCGGCGAAGCCGGACCAGACAGCAAATCCATTCGCCAATCCCAATCCGGGCGCGGTACAAAGCAGCGACAGGTCAAGCAATTCGTTCGGTGGCTTCCACAACACGCAGAGCACTCAACCACATGGCAGCATGCCAGGCACCCCACTGTTCCCCGCACAGGATAAGCCACGAGAGAATGGCCAAACGAACAGCAGCGCCAGCTTGTTTGCGGGACTTGGACAGCAGAAATCGCAAGAGCTTGCGCAGCCCGTTGCTCTCTTCCCAGGACTGGCTGGAAACAAAGACAAGAGCCCAGAGAAAGTCAATACACCCTTTTCACACTCTGCACAGAAGCCGGCGCAGAGCACCAATCAGCCCTTGTTTGGCATCTCACAACCCGTGCAGCAGACTCCCAAGCCAGCCACGAACCTCTTCAGCGGCCTCTCCAACACTCAACCTCCAAAGCTGTCTGGCAGCGTTTTCGGCGCGCCAGCCACCACGCAGCCACCACGCATTGGCAGCGGTTTATTCGGCGCTCAACCCATGCCCAGCGATGCCGGCAAGGGCAAGAGTACAGGGAGCATCTTGGACAACTTGGCTCCAAGGGAAACACCACAATTCGGATCGCACATTCCTGGCCAGGTAGTTCAGGGTGACGAAGATCACGGCGAGCAGCCAGATGCGAGTGGCAAGACGGAGCTCTTTCCGCGAGCCAAGTCGCCAGAGAAGGCAGCTGAGAAGCAACTGCCATCATCGAATTTATTTGGAGGCTTGGGCAATAGTCAAGTTAGCCAGAGCAACTCATTGTTCCAGGCGAGCTCGGCTCTGCAGGACACCAGCATGACCACGCCGACCGCAACACCTCAGCAGCCGCCGCTCTTTGCTCCGACCGAGACACCCGCAACCCAGCCGCCGAGATCATTGTTCGACCGCATCAGCGCTCCCGCTCCATCAATCACTCCTGCCACTGCACCAGCGAAGTCGCTGTTCGCCCGTTTGGGACAGGCCTCAAACGACACGCCCGAGGCGTCGCAGCTCAACCATACTGCCGAGACCCCGTCTGCAGCGAAGCCACTGTTCCAGCAAGCTACAACGACGCCCGCTGCAGCTGCCTCGCTCTTTCAGAAGGCTCTCTCTCCACCAAGCACGCCTGCCACTGCACCAGCGCGGTCGCTCTTCGCTCGTTTGGGACAGAACTCAAACGACACCACCACGGCGTCGCAGCTCGACCATACTGCCGAGACACCGTCTGTCGCGAAACCACTGTTCCAGCCAGCTACAACATCGCCCGCTGCAGCTGCTTCGCCCTCCCAGAAGCCGGCAGAGTCACAACGACCGGCCCAGAACCTAGTCTCTCAGACCACGCCAGCAGCTGCACCAGCGGCACCAGCCGCGACTTGCGAGGCACCACCTGCCACAGCACCAATTCCACGCACACTTGCAAGTCCCGACAACAGTGCCATCTCGCAAGTGTCCGATGCTGCTCCTGAGCCTAGCGCATCGCAAGAGGCTTCCTTTCGCAAGCTGAACGACGCTCTGATTGCTCATCTCGGCGATCGTAACACAAGCAAAGATTGGAGCGAGCTTTTCCGATTCGCACTTATTGCTTCTGCTGAAATTGCTGGGAGAGAACCACCATCGGAGACCGAACTTCGCCCAACTCCACCCCGGCCATCTGCCAGCTCGCGCGCAGTCTCTTCCGGTGCTACCTCCTCCTCAGCTGTTGCACCGCCCGCTTCTTCGTCGACGGGTTCTGATTCCCAAAACGAGAGCTCGACGGCAGCCGCGCATGCCCAGGACAACCGCCTGTCTTTTCAGACGCCAAAGACAGCGACTTCATCAAGCTTGGCACGCCAGCCACCAGCCACCGCACCGAACAAGAAGCGACTGTTGGAAGAAAATAACTCCGACACAGCGCGACAGCCGGCTACAGAGAAGCGAAGCAAGCCAAACCATGGTCCGAAATATCCAGACCTGCCAAGCTCAGCGAGTGCTACCGCTAAGCTCTTCGCTGCGACACTCGAGAAGATCGCGCAGACACCCACGCCCTCTTCGCCATCTGGTGAATTCACATCTGCCGCCAGGCCAGCGTCCTCCGTAACTCCTGCAGCTGAGACTGCTCAGGCAGCTGCCACCCTTGGCGCTACACCTGCAGCTCGCCCGTCGGCTTCTGGCTTCACCCCTGCGGCTAAGCCGTCGTCTTCGGGCTTCACCCCTGCAGCTCAGCCGGCTCCTCGCGGCTTCACTCCTGCAGTTTCAGCTGGTGGCCTGACTCCTGCCAACGGCACTGGTGGCTCGAATTTCTTGAGCTCATTTGGCGCGGCAGCAAAAGCACAAGAGGAGAAGGATCGGAAGAAGCGCAAGGCAGAAGACTATGACAGCGATGAGGAGACTGAAGAGCAGTGGCTCCAGCGCGATCAGGAAGCACAGGCAGCCAAGCGAAAGAAAATTGAGGACCAATCCAAGGGTGCGACGGGCTTCAGATTTGGTGCTTCAACTTCCTCCGACAAGCAGCCAACTGCAGCTGGCTTGGAGACCGAGACACCCATCACGTTCCAGCCCACCGCAACGGCTCCTTCCCCCTCTGCCACGCCGGCTGCAGCACCACCAAAGTCTGGTTTTCTGTTCGGCGCGGCATCGACATTGAACCCAGCAGACACACCCGGCAAGAGCTTGTTCGGCCCATGGCCGACGACTTCGACAGACACTTCTGGCAAACTTGCACCACCGTCGACGGGCTTCAACTTCGGCTCGCAGCCTTCATCGTTGGGCGAGTCGCGCGCAACCACTCCGGGCGTCACCATTCATGGCGAAGCTTCTAACGCTGCAGGCGGCGGCAACGGTGACGACGACGCGCAGAAGGATACACAAGCCAAAGATCAAACCGGCCTGAAGGCTGAAGAGCGTGAAGCGAACGAGGTGCTGGCCGAGATCAGAGCCAAGACAGCCAAGTATGAGTCGGACGGCAAGGGCAACACAAAGTTTGTGGCGAAGGGTCTTGGTACCCTCTACCTCCTGAAAGACAAGACGGATGGCAAAACTCGCATTGTGTCCCGAATCGGCACTGGCAAGCTGATCCTGAATTACCACCCTCTGAAAGAAGGAAAGTACGAGGTGCACCCGAAGAAGGATACGATCGTCGCTGCATCGTTCTACGACCACATTCACGCTTCGCCGGCCGCGGTTGGTAACTTCATGTTCACCACCAAGAGCGCCGATGACGCCAAAGAACTGGCACGCATCTTGACCGAAGGCAGACCGCAGTAGGCCACACACACCACACGACATGCGCAGCAATGCATCAGGACAGGCGTTCGATTCTGCGATCTGATTCTCCGGAACGGAGCTGTACTACAGCCCGGGACAGCTTGGGCACGAAAGAACTTTTAGTGATGGAATGATTGAAGCGATGGGTTATGCATGGC
Source organism: Pseudocercospora ulei (assembly GCA_016165855.1). Classification (NCBI taxonomy): domain Eukaryota; kingdom Fungi; phylum Ascomycota; class Dothideomycetes; order Mycosphaerellales; family Mycosphaerellaceae; genus Pseudocercospora; species Pseudocercospora ulei. Next base: position 5,627,804 of record JACWNB010000003.1, read on the forward strand.
ACAGCCGTCAGTAATAGCGCGATTCTCTTTGGCGGGCACGGCGACCTCGAACAAAAAAAGCGTCTCCGTGCGATGTGTGTATATGGGACGGCACAGCCCTTCGTGTTTTGCTTTCGCAGCAGGATGGTCCTCCGGCGGCAGCACAGATGGCTGGAGCGTTGACGCATGGGGTCGGAACAGTATACATGGCGGCGTTCTGATGCCGAGACGCTTTTGTCCCGAGAAGTCAGTCTCTCTCCGTCTCTGTCTCCCTCCCTCTCTCTCCCTCTCTCCCTATCTCCCTCCCTCCCTCCCTCCCTCTCTCTCTCTCCGAAAACAGCCGTTTACCATCGGGGATACGAGACGAGGGTGATTCTTCTAACGCCCGGCAGTTCGCATGGGCTGCTGAACGTTGTGGATCGTGGCCCAGATGATATATCTCCCCCCTCCTCCGCCGCCCGCCGGGTGTCTCTTCTCGTGTCGATCACGACGACGTCGTGCGGGGCGGCAGGGATGATCTCAGCCGGGGTGAGTTCAGTGGTGCATGAGATTTTGGGGGGGGGGGGGGGGGGGGGGTTCTACCTACGACGATGATTGGTTCCTGGGGCCACGGCGGATGGGCCGGGCGTGCCAGTCTAAGGTACAGGGTTTGGACTGTTCTTTGCAACGGTCGCAGACGTCGGGATCCTGAGCGAAGACGCAGCGTCGCTTGAGCGTGGAGCAGGCATCACACGCTCGGTGCCTGGGGACGCGTCGGGGACACGCCTCCGACTGCTCGGTGCGGCATGGATCGCCGGTGCCACCACCGTCCCGAGACCTCGTGCGTTCGACCCCCCCCTCGACGCGATCGTCACGCCGTCGTCGCGTCGTGGCGACGTGTCCCGTCCCGCCTGCCACCGGGATCGCTGCCGCGTGGTGGGATGGTGTGTGCTGCGCTTCGGTGCTCGGTCGGGGAGGGCCGTTCATCTTGATTCCGCCTCGTCTGCCTGGGGCGCAAGCATGTTAGCGGAGACGTCACGATGTGCTGTGGAATGATCTGGTGCGAGATGGGTCTGCCCGAGCTCACCTTTCGGAGGCGAGTTCTATTCAGCCGGCCGGTTCGTGCTCTCGAAGTTGTCCGGTTCGAGATAGGACCATTCGGGTATCTCGCGGACCTTCTTCCACATCTCCTTCTCCAGCTTGTTCGCAGCCTTGGCGTAGGGGGTGGTCTCGGCGTTGTATCGCTTGCAGTTGCGCACGATGAGCAGGGTGTCTTTGATGAAGTCTTCGACCGTCTCGTACTGATCGCCTTCCAACTTCTTCTCCATGGTGCTAAAGTCCATGGGCTCTTTGATGACCTCGTAGTAGTCGTGGACCTCGTCTCCATTGACGGGCATCAGGAAGGGCCAGGCAGCGGAACTGCTCTGCAGGGCGGAGAGCAGCGTCACCAGCAGGCTGTGGGCGGGATTGCGACGGGGCATCTGCGCCAGCGCATCCATGTCTGCCGACCAGCCCGTGGCTTTGATGGCCGGGATGTCCAGCGGGTCGATGGGCGGGAGCGGCTGTCCGGGCTTCGCTTTCCGCCACGCGGGCGGCGGCTGGTGGACCTCGTAGCTCTGGGAGACGGCGCGGATCTTGGCGTGCACGGCGGCCTTTTGCTTGAGCAGCATGCGGCCGGACTCGAGGTAGCGCACTCGGGGCAGCATCGAACACTGCATGATGGTGCCGCCCTCGTAGTCCTTGATGTAGCCCATCCACTTGGGCCGGTCCAGGGTGATCTCCTTGGTGAAGCCTTGCTTCTTGAAGTAGCCGATGGCGTAGTTGTCGGCGTAGGTCAGAAAGTGCATGACGTCGCTGGTGGCCTTGACGTAGTCCTTCAGGTGGTTCATCAGGTGCGCGCCGTAGCCCTTGACCTGCTGGTCGCTGCTGATGGCGCAGAAGACGATTTCGGCGAAGTGGCGGCCCTTGAACGGGCGGTACGTGATGCCGCCCAGCACCTCGCCGGGAAGGCCGGAGCTCTCGGCGAGGCTGCCGGGCGGCGGCCGCTTGACGATGGCGATGCTCATGTGGGTGCGGTCGTAGACGAGTCGCGCGATGTAGTCCTTGGGCATTTTGGGGAGCTGCTTCTGGAAGATGCACTTGAGGCCGGTGAGCACGATGAACGAGTGCGGCTGGTTGTCGTTGTTGACCACGTAGAAGGAGATGTCGCCGTTGCGCTCTTCGACCACCGCCGGCTTTTCGGGATAGGCGGCGTGGTTGATGGCGGGCGCGGGGCCGTCGCCGTCGCCGTCGCCGTCGCCGTCGTCGGAGGGCGGCGAGAGCGCCGGCTTGGCGCGCTTTGCGTCGTGGCCGGCGATGGGCTCCTGCGCCTTGCGCTTCTCCTCCCGGGCCGCGGCCATGGCGTGGAGCGGTCGTGTTGCGGGCGGCGGTGGCGGTGGCGGCGGCGGCGGCGGCGGCGGAAGAAGGCAGCGGCCAGCGGCCAGCGGCCGGCTTCCGGCTTCCGGCTCCCACCAACTGTCCCCACCGCCGAACCAGAAGCGAAGCCCCCTCGACCGCCACCCTCACTCCGCCGCCACCCTCACTCCACCGCCACCCTCACTGCGGCCGCCCCAACCCCCAATGTCTGCCCACCCACTCCCGCTCCACGCAGTCTGGGAGGCGTCGGCCCAGCAGCCATTCATCCCCCACGTCGGCAAAGACGCCCAGCTGCTCGTTGGCTCCGTCTTGCTGGCCGCCGCCGTCGTCCTCTCCAGCTTGTTCGGCCTGAGTATGGCGGCGCCCGCGCGGCCGCCACGTCCCCCGTGTCCTCTGCTGACCTGTGCTCAGATCCGTCCCTCAAGAGCCTTCCCACCTTGGCCCTCCCCGCCTCTCTCGCGTTTGGGTATGCTATGCCCCAGACCCCAGCCTGTGTGTGGCCGACGGGACGCTCTGCTAATCCCTCCTCCCCTCCTGCCCCCCAGCTTCGGAGCAGTGTACATGATCTGCGCGGTGGGCGTCTATGTATAAGCGTGGCATCCGCTCACCTCGACCTTGTTCGTCCTCGCCTGGAGCTCACGTGCCCTCTTCGTGGCATTCATCGCTGCGGCATACCTGTCGCAGCTTCTGCCGAAAAGCAAGACCAGATAGCGCTCGAGACGGACGGAACGAGATACCCATCCTGAATCGACTCTAACCCGTCCCCGTATGGCCTCCCACGCGCCTCTCCTGACTGCCGTCTCTTCTTCTGCTCGTCACATACTGCTCCTCCTCCGCTGCATCTCCTTCGCTAAGAAAGCCACTGTCCGCGTGTCGCCCGAAGGCCTGCGCTTCAGCACCGAGGAGGGCAGTGTCATGGAAGCTCTCGTCTTCCTTGAAAAGGCACTCTTCACCTCCTATTCTTACAATCCACCCGCAGCACCTTCATCGCAACACCATCCCCCACATCCTCCTGTCTTCGAGGTCAGCCTCACTTCACTGCTCGAGACACTCAACATTTTCAGCATATCCGACCCCAGCACTTGGAAACGCGCGGGCGAGTACGATTCCGTGGTGACACACCGACTCCATCGCCACGCAGGCATCAACGCCTTCAGCAACCCGGCCCTGGGTGTCACAGGAATCTGCACCATCACCTACCACGGCCCGGGCAGTCCGCTCGGCATCCACATGTCCGAAGCCGGCGTCACCACCACGTGCGATCTCACGACCTACGAAGCACGCACGGACCAAGAAATCCCCTTCAATCGCGACCGCCTCTCCCTCAAGACCATCCTGCGATGCAGCTGCATGCTCGACGCCATGGCCGAACTCGCCTCCATGAGCCCCGCCGAACTCACCATCCACGCGTCGCCCGCCCCGCGCGCCGCCAACCTCTCGCTCACGGCCGTCGGCGCCCTCGGCTCCGCCACCGTCGACTTCACCGCCCCGCGCGCCCACCCCGACCCCGCCCCCGACCCCACCCCCGTCCTGGAAACTTTCCACTGCCCGGCCCCGACCACCGCGCGCTTCGCCTTCGCTCTCGTCAAGGCCGCCCAACCGGCCATGGCTTCGGCGAGCAAGCTCTCCCTGCGCCTCGACGACCAGGGCGTGCTCAGCATGCAGTATCTCGTCGAGATGGAATCCGGCCCGGGCAAAGCGGTGGCCTTCGTCGACTATCGCGTCGTCCCTCTCGTGGAGGGTGAGGCGGAAGAAGAAGAAGGAGACGAAGGAGGAGGAGGAGGAGGAGGAGGAGGAGGAGGAGGCCACTGCGAGAGTGACTGCTCGGAACTCTAACATCTGCTTGCGTGCAACTGCCTCTCCTGGTCGATGGAGAGGAGTCGGTCGGAACACGGGCGGAGCGCGAGACCACGGTCAGGTCGCCAAGACTTTCAGGGTGCTCATGTGTTGCGCATCTATCTGTGCGCGTCTATCTTTGCGCATCTATCTTTGCGCATTCTCCGGCGTCTGATCACCATAGTGCATCATCGAAACAGGTTTTTGCGGCAGAAAGGCGTCGCTTTTCTCATGCAACAACCCCTCCCCCCCCCCCGTTTCCTCTTTCCCGGGCCAAGCAAGCCTACCAACCGCCAGCTGGTGGGGTGTTATCTCCCCAGCCGTCACCTTGACCGCCACCGCCGCCGGAGGCATCACCGCCACCGCCGCCGGAGGCATCACCGCCCTTGCCCCAGCCACCGTCTCCGCCGGCCTTGTCGGTGAGCTGAGGGCAGCGCTTGTACGAGTGTCCCTTCTGCTGGCAGCTGGTGCACTCCACCTTCGTCCAGTCGGTTGGCTTCGAGCAATCGCGGCCGATGTGACCGAATTCATCGCAATTGTGGCACTGGACCTTGGTCACGTCGCGTGGCTCGGGGCACTCCTGGCCGGAATGACCCCCTGTGATATTGTCAGCTCGTGAGGAGGCGGTAGCGCGGTGCCCACGACTTACACTGGTCGCAGTTGCGGCACTGCACGCGACGTTCGTTGACACAGTCGTTCTTGTGGTGACCCTCGTCGCCGCAATTGTGGCAGACATCTGGGCCCTTGGCCGGGCAGGTGCCTGTGACGAGCGTCAGTCGTGCGACGTGCAGAACATCGCCAAGCTCGTGACTTACGAGACATGTGACCCTTCTCGCCGCACTCGTTGCACTCGAGGTCCATGCGTGGCTCGGGGCACTCCTTCACCATGTGCTCCTCAGAGCCACAGTTCTTGCAACCACGCTTGGCAGACTTCCGCTCTTGGGTGCAGTCACGGGCACGGTGGCCCTCTTCATTGCACTGTCACAGGTTAGTCGGGTCCGAGGAGAACAGACTTTGTGTACTTGCGTTGGCGCATGTGATGGCGACCCTGGCCACCTCGGTCTTCTCCTCGGGGCAGTCCCTGGAAATGTGGCCCAATTCGTTGCAATTGCGACACTTCTGAACAAGACCATCCATCACCACACCAGCTTGTGCAAGGCGAGCCCTGTTCTCCTTCCCGGACGACGGCCAGCCCTCGGCAAACTTGGCGCGCTTTGGCTTGCCCGAGAACTGGTAAGAGACCGCATACTTCTGGCCGGCCTCGCCCTGCAGGTTGACGATGGTCTGGGTATCGGCGACGGGCTTTTCCTTGGCGATGATGTGGGTGTTCATGCCGGCGTCACGGAAGGTCTGCTCGAGCTCCCCGAACGTGAGTTCTGGGTAGGCCTGAGCGTAGGCGAAGATGGCCTGCGAGACGTTAACAAGACGGCGGGTGGAGACGGCGATGAGAAGCTCGACACAAACCTTCTTGATGTCGTCGACATCCTTCGCCTCGTCAGCATCCTCGATAGCATCCCACGCTTCCTCGGGGGACATCTCTGGGATGCCCAAGGCCTTGAACATTTCGTGCACGCGGTTGGCGCCGCACTCGGTGGCAGCGTGGCCCTCGTCGCCGCACACACGGCACTTCGGGCCAGGTGCGTGGGGGCAGTCGGCGCGACGATGGCCAACGTGGCCGCAGTTTCGGCATTCGCCCGTGAATTCGCGCTCGACGCGCGGGTTCGGGCAGTCGGCCTTGTTGTGGCCGACTTCGCCACAGCTGGACAATGTCAGCCGACGATGCGAAATGGAGGGTGCAAGAGGGCCGGGGAGGTCGCGTACTTGTAGCACTCGCCGGTCAGCCCGCCACGACCGGGCTCGGCGCGAGGCTCCGGACAGTCGCGAGCGAAGTGGCCCTCGTCGCCACAAGAGCGGCAACCGCCATCGCGCGGAGCATCGGCATGCTTGCTGATGTTGTCGCGCGAAAAGCCGCCGGCGGGATGCTCGTCGCCAGCATGGCCATCGGCCTGCCAGCCATTGGCGCTCACGGGCGCAGCGCCGCCAGCATTCCAGCTGTTGTCAACAGCCTCTGATCAACCGTCAGCGATGTGGCCCCAGTGCGGCCGCGCGACCACTCACCACCAGACGGAGTGTGCCAATCGTCGGTGCCCATGACGTCGGCGGGCGTGCTGCAGGCGTCGTTGGGAAGCTGGTGATGGAAGCTGGTGATGGTGAGAATGTCGAGGAGGCGTGATGAGGAGGTGGAGGAGGTTGGCCTGACGATTGAAGTTCCCCTTGGACCCTTTGTCCTCCGCGGACGGCAGCCTGGTCATAGCTTCACGCGCGTTCTGGAGGCAGGAGCGATGGCCAGGCGAGGTGAGAAGGGGCAAGAACGGTCGAGGGGGGGGGCAAGAAGCTTCGATTCCGATACCGCTGTCGAATCACGTCAGATGCATACGCCCCATCCACGACAAATGAAGGGCACAAATCAAGGGCACAAATCAAGGGCATCTCTCGCAATCGAGCCGCCATGCCAGACCAAAGCAAACCACCAACGCCATCTGATCCATCCAATCGTCCGCCCGGACGATGCTGCCAGCGGCCTTCACACGCCTCTGAACAGCCGCGTCACCAAGAACCAGCAAGCGCCGACAAATCTCACCGCGGCCAGACCGGCCACGGAGTACAGGACGACCGCCATGTAGATCGTGCTGCGCTCCGTCTCTGTTTGGTCGGAATCCTGATCCCCGACCTTGATGCGATCGAGACCACCGGTGTTGAGCACGACTGCCGCCAAAAGCAGGTTGCAGAACATCCAGGCGAGCACGACGGCTGATCGGAAGCCTTTGTAGAAGTCCTCGTGCTTTTGTTCCTGGGTGACCACCTTGGCCGGAGGCTCGTATTTGCTCGCGAAGGTGCGAAGTTCGTCTTCGTACTGCGTGTTGAGATCCGCGTCGTCGGTGGGAATGGCGACGTCGACTTTGCCGCCGGGTTTGAGGTTGGCGGCGGGAAGCTTCTCCGGTTGGTCGTCGCCCTTGGTGCCCCATGTGATGTCGTGCGTGTTGCAGAAGGCGTACACGTTCAGGATGTTGAGGTATGTGGGTGTCAGCAGAAGGTACTGGATGAAGGAAGTGAACATGTGCCAGGGATCCAGGAAGAGAATCGAGCCAACCAGATACAAAACCCACGTCGAGGCCATCGAGACGATGAGGGTGAAGAAGAGCTTGTTGGTGAAGAGCAGGACAAAGCTGAAGCCGTTGTTTTCCGCGATCTGCTTCTGTACCGACTTCACCGTGATGAAGACGGAGGCGAAGAGGAGGTAACACATGAGGATGGCCCAGAAGTAGACCTGAGCCATGTAGAGCTTGTTGCTTCCCTGGGGTCTGTTTCCAAGCGCCAGCACGAAGCACGTGACCAGAATTGCGAGGTAACACCATTCGAAGGCCACGGAGAGGATCAGGCCGGCGGTGCCCAGGAGTGCTTTGTCGGAAAGGGAACTGGTCAGGATGCGGAACACGAGGAAGAAGTTGCCCTGCCCCGGCGTTAGTCCAGCCACACGTGTTCAAACATGGCGGGAACTTACGATGGCAAACCAGGCGAACAGCATGCTGACGGCTTGGTAGGTGAATTCGACGAAGAAGAAGAACTTTCGCACAGCCGAGTGATGCGAGCGCCAGATTTGATAGAAATGAGCCAGGGCGTAGACGGCGGCGAAGAAGGATCCGTTCAGCCATCTTCTCCTCTGCAGGATGAAGTCGGCCATCTCGGTGGGAACATCCGTCTCTCCCGTAGCCGACTTGACATACTGCAAGATCCACGAGCAGTTCCGCTTGCTGACAAGCTCCCAGCACAGGATTCGGTCTTCGGCCAAGTACATATTGGCGGTGAAGATACCGGCGTTGGCACCGTGCATTTTCTCGCCGGCAAAGTATCGCTCGAGAGGGCCATTTCCGGTCTTGTCGTTCTGCAATGCCACGAAGCGATAGGCGGAGAAAGCTCCGGGAAGCACGGTGATGAAGCCGAAGGCACTCTCCAGTGGCTTGTCGAGGATGTTGCTCATCTTGTACTCGAAGTTCTGGGCCGCAACGAGCGGGTTGATCAGATTCTTGCCCTTCTCCAACATGGCCTTGATCTCACCACACGCGCCAGCGCACATGGGTTCTCGGTCGAACGCCTTCCAGAGATCGTAGATGCTGCTCCGTCCAGGTCGAGTACCGGCATCGATCAGGACGCAAATGTTGGGCTGGAGGACCTCTCCAAAGGCTTGGAAGAACCATCGGTGCGAGTTGATCTTCTTCTGGTTCTTCTCTTTGAGGCAGAAGAGAATCTGCACCGGCGTGTTGCCTTTCTTGACGTGCACAATGCGCTTCTTGATCTCCAGCGTCATCTGCGTGGTGTATTCGTAGATATGGGCGGTCACGTCCTCGCCATTGACTTGCTGCTTCGCGATGCCGTCCTGGTAGACACCCATGCCAGCCAGAACGGCTCGCGTTCTTGGGTTGATCTTGGCACGGCCGTCGGAAACGACGCAGACCACGATCTTCTTCCAAGCCTCTTTGCCCCAGGTCTTGGACGATGTTCGCGAATTCATGTATTCGATATTCTTGATCACACCAATCATGGTTCTCGCGAACAGCTCATCCTCCTCGTTGTACATGGTCACCACAATGAAGAGCTCGGTCTGCCGAGGCTTCGCAAACAAGCGCTGTCTCAAGGTGAAGCGCTTCTGGAAGAACTGGCTTGGGTCGCAGGTTGCCGCGCTGTAGCGCATGTGCGTGAACTCGTCTCTTTCCGGTGGCTGTGCGTGCGGGACTTGATTCAACAGTCTTGGCGGGATAGGACAGTCAAGGACCAGGTTGCCATTGAACAGCTGCACCTCCTTGACGGTCTTCCATCTCCGAATGGGTGCTTTGAGTGGCGGAGGATCATCGAACGCTCCTTCGAGATCGCTATGCGACGGATCGGGCTGCATCTGGTGGTGAGGATCGGGCCCATACGACGTGTCTGGCTGCAGCATTGGGCGGTTGTCGGGCTCATCTTGGTAGTATGGATGTTGCGGCGCGTCGTAGGGCGAGGCTTGGTCGTGGAAGGGCGAGGCTGGGTGTGTGTGCAAGTAGTGGCCGTGGTGGTCGAGGTGGTCGTGGTGGTCGTGGTGGTCGGGGTGATGGTGGTGGTCGTCGTCGTGTTGCTCTCCTGGACGCGGGCTCAGACTGTACTCTCCGCGGCCTTGATGCGCGGCCTGCTGGTATGGATTGGGAGTGTAGCCATGTGCGTGGGTGTCATCGTACGCCTGCGCGTGGCCGTACGTGCCCGGCATGTTCGACACCTCGTATGTTGGCTGTGCGGCGAGTCGGTCGCTGGAAGCTGCTGCGGCGTATTGCTGCCCGGGTCCCATGGGAATCTCGAGAGGCTCATGGTAAGGCCGGTCGTCGAGCTGGTAGGCCGGGCTGCGATATCGCTCAGGCGAGTTGCGTCGGTCCATGGAGGTGTTGTCTGAGTCGGATTGGCGCTGGTCGGGATGAGCGTTGGGGCCGCAGCCGCGTGTTCGCGCGGACGGTCTGCAACGCGCCCGCGCGGAATAGCCGTGATTTGGCACAGGGCTGGGGGCGGGCAGGCTGTGGGAAGGCGCGGCGCCAGGGACGACGATTGCACAAGGCGCTCAGGTTTCAGGTTCAGGTGGTGCGGAGGGAGGAGGCGCAGGGAGTCGTCAGGGACAACGAAGGCGATGGCGATGGCGATGGCGGTGGCGATGGCGATGGCTGGGCGACCGGGCGAACGGGCGGACGGACGGTTCGAGGAGCGTGGCCGCGGGGAATGGTGGGCGTGCGGCCGCCGCCGCAGTCCCAAGCGACGCGCAGCGGCAGTGCATGAACACAGCGAACGACATGATCCCGATGGTCCTGGCGGGGGCATTCATACCGCTGTCCGGTGGCGGGCCTGGATGGCGGGCCTGAGTGGCGGGCTGAGATGGCATGTCGAGCTGACGTAGTCCGAGTCTTCCCTGCCCGCGACCAGCCTCGTGGTGCTGCTCCCGGCACCATCGGCAGCATAGGCAATATCGGCAACATAGAAACATAGGCCATGGCGTCTCGCGCGGGCAGTGCCTCGGCCTCCTCAGGCACAGCGGGCCGGCCAGTATCGGTGCTCTTCGTCTGTCTCGGCAACATATGCCGCTCTCCAATGGCAGAGGGCTGCTTCCGGCAGCTCGTTCGATTCGGCGAGCCCGAGCAGCACCCGCGGATCAAGGCGATCGACTCGTGTGGCACAGGTTGGTCCTCACCAAGACCTGCATGTGGGCATCCGCTAAGGCACCACTGTAGGCGCATACCACGCCGGTGACCGCCCCGACTCCCGCACCATGTCGGTGCTGGAAGACAACGGCGTGACCGATTACAAGCATCGGGCACGAAGGGTGAAGGTGCCCGAGGACTTCGAGCGCTTCGACTATCTGCTCGCTATGGACCAGGACAACTATGTTGATTTAAGGCACTTGGCGGAGCGGGCGAAGGCCAAGGGACAGCTGGGAGACGATGCTTTGCAGAAGGTGTATCTGTACGGTGCGTTTGGCGGGACGAACCAGAAAGAACAGATCGCAGACCCGTACTACGGGGGCAGAGACGGGTTCGAGATTGCATACGAACAAGTGGTGAGATGTGGCAACGGCCTGCTGAGGCACATCGAAGAGCAGGCGGCGAACAGCGAAGGCTGAGGCGGGAAGGATGATGACAAAGCCCAGGCTCGACGCAGATTCCGGCCAGAAGCACAGCTTTGAGGAGTGGTAGGTATTGCACATCTGGCGAGGCTGCGAGTGACCGCCCGCTTCCCCTCCCCCCAGTACAAACAAGTGTCTGGCATTTCAACCCAGATGCCCGGTGTTCTGCTAAGCGCGCCACCCAACCCGAAAAAAACACATTTCAACTCCAGCGCTCCATCTCCGCACCAAGCAACCGTGTCGGGCGACTCCACGCTCACCGTCGGGAGTCATCCATCTCCGCGTGGGAAGAAGAAGCAGGGTGTCAAGTCCAGCCCGATGGATGGACGCATGGCAGTGCAGGACGCTCGTCAGCGGGGGGAAAGCTCGCTCCAGGAGGACGAAGGGGCTGCCGTCGAGAGAGACCGCGGTGGCTGGGATTGTGATGGAGGACCATGGTGGAGGAGCCGGGGGGAAGATGCCGGGGCTGACGTGGTGACGACGGGCTGGTCGAGACGGCGAAACGATCACATGCGACGCGGCCGCGTCATGTGGAAGACGGACGGGCTTCCTCCGTGGGGTGAAGGTCGGCGCTTTCACATGCAGCATCCAAACCGCCGCCGGTGGCATCCCACCAGTTTGTTTTCCCCTCGTCCCCAATCGCGCTCGTCACCAAGCCTCACTTCCCGCTCGCGCGTGCAAAAACAACACCGCAAAACACCGCTGCCACGGCCATCGTTCTCGGCATCGAATCCACATCCCACCCATCAACCGCACTCCCACCCCCCATGCCGACCCTTCGCAAGCGCAACTGCGCCCACGCGGTCAGCATCCCACATCACCAACAGCCCATACACTCCCCGACTGACGACTCACGCAGGCCGCCGCCGCCGCCGCCGCCGGCGAGACTCCTCCCTCCGCCCAAACGGGACCTCCCCCGTCTCCCGTCCCGAGCACGTGCATCCCCAGCCTGAGCCCCGACACGCCAGCCAACGCATCTCTGGCCCACGCGGTCCATCATCGCGCGGCTCCCGCTCCCACGACGCCGCCGAGGGCGAGCGCGGCCGACATGACCGACCTCGCGCCGCCGGCGCTGTCGCCGGCGTACATTGCCGACCTGGTCACGCGCCCGTTCGACCTGAACACCAACCTGTTTGTGCAGCAGGTCAACGAGGGCAACTTCCCGCTCGCGGCGAGCTTCGACGGCGTGTTCGGCCAGATCTACGGGCCGCACTGGGCGCTGCGCCGGAGGCTGGTGCTGGGCATGCGGTGAGCGCGCGCCAGCCGCCGCCAGCCGCCAGCCGTTGGAGCAGGAGGGCACCGGCGCACTCGACTCACTCACTCACTCACTCCTCCTCTGCAGACTGACTGGGGGAGAGAGAGAGAGAGAGAGAGAGAGAGAGATTGCAGGCGTGCTCGGGTGCGGGACAAGTGTCGGGGGATTGTATCGACAGATGTTCGCACGAGCCGGTCCGGGACGCGCGGAGGGAGTACCAATGGAAGTCATGAGTTCGGCGGGATGGATAGCTCTCTCTCTCTCTCTCTCTCTCTCTCTCTCTCTCTCTCTCTCTCTCTCTCTCTCTCTCTCTCTCTCTCTCTCTCTCTCATCGGTCGTTCCAGCGGTGGCAAATCTGAAAGCAGTGTTGCCGGGAGATGACCCAGTCGTGTCCCCCCACCCACGCCCCAGACGCTCGCACTCGACTCGGGCACCCCCACAAGCGGTTCGGGTGGCGCACTAGAAGTGTTCTTTCCAGAACTTGAACTTGACCTCTCTCACCGTGGCCTGCTTGCAAGCCTTCTTGATGTCTCGGGCCGCCACGGTGGGTCCGCAGAAGTAGACGCCGACGTCCGTCCTCCCGCCTTGGTTGATGCCGGCGATGTAGGACTGGTTCAAGATGCCGTCGCGCAGGGCGACCAAGAGGCGGTTGAAGTCCGGACGGCCGAAGTTGGTGCGGCTGGAGAGCTCGGTCAGCGGATCGCGGTCGGTGCCGACCGAGTTCAGCACGATGTTTTGCGCCGTGTCGGCGTCGACTTTCTTGGTGAGGTAGGTGTGGATGCGCAGGAATTCGGTGTGGCTGCCGGCCCCGCTCATCTCGCGGCTTTGGGATTCCAGGCTGGAGAGGAGGGCTTGGAACCATTCGAACGAGGTCGTTTCGCGGCACACCCAGATGAACTCGACCCGGCGCAGCCGCTTGGGCGGGTCGGGCGACAGCCGCATGTGCCAGATGTTCTTGAGGATCGCGGCCCAGGGCGTCACGCCGATGCCGGTGCCGATGAGAATCGCGATCTCGTTCTCGAACACATCTTCGGCCGGCGCGCCGTACGGGCCGTCGATTCGGAGCGTGGGCATTTCTTGGCCGTGCATGAGCGCGACCTCGTACATGCCCATGGGATCGAGTTCGTTGTAGAGCGCCTTCTGCTCGGCTCCCGCGCCCACGGCGTTGGCCAGAGCGCGGGTGTAGTCGCCGACTTGTCGCACGTGCACGCTCACGTAGGGGTCGAAGGGACAGGAGGTGATGGTGAAGGGGTGCCACTGATGCTTGCTCACCGAGGGCACGTTGATGAAAAGCCACTGGCCTGCTTTGTAGCGAAAGCTGGGTTTCCGGAACTGGATTTCCAGCGCGTCTGTACCCAGTTAGCGACCGAGCGTGGCTGGCATATATCCAACAGACTCCTTGCCATAGGGATGTTTGACGACCTTGAGGATCTCGGTCTGCCGCCTGGACCGGATCTCGCGCCACACGCGTTCGCACAGGTAGAGAGCGCCTCCCACCAGCTCCCATCTCCAGCCCTGGTATCCGATGCAGTGGCGCCAGAATTCCTGGCCCGCCAAGGGCGAATATGGATGCGGACTGTCTCGCACGAAACACCCCGTGGCGTGCGTGTACATGGCCAGGCAAAAGGGGACGAACAGGTGGTGTGTGTACCAAAACGTCTCGAAGCTCTGCTGTCGGATCTTCGCGTGCGCCGTGGTGTACATCATCAACATGCAGAAAAGCATGACATGTCCAGTGATGCCTCCGGCCTGGCGATAGTGCATTTGCACGGCTGCCTCGCGTCGGACTTGACTCCTTTCCACGTTGAAGAAATTGACATAATGGGAACTGGTGTGCGTGACGGTCCAGATCAGAATGCTGTACGCAACTTGCCGGTGGAACCACTGGCTTTCGTCGAGCGGGAGCCATCTGATCTTGGGCCGTATCTCTCGGAGCATGTTGCGGCACATGGGCAGCAGGATCAGCATGACGTCGACCGAGAGACAGAGTCCCGCGCCCCGTGAGAGCCAGACGCTGAACTGCAGCGTATTGAGCAGGGCGAGGCGGTGGTCGGTCACCTGTTTGCGCCAGCCCACGATGAAGATGACCAGGTGCAGGCCGTGGAATGCGGTGTAGAACAGCAGTTTTCGGGGCGTGACCTGTTTCGCGAGCCATGACTTCTGCTTCGGGACGGCCATGGAGGCGGTGGTATGGGAGAGCGGAGCGGCACCGTCGCGGGCGGGCCTGGGCATCTAAACCGACGGGCCATCATGCCCGTGACATTCGTAGCCGCCAGGACCGTGACATTCGCAGCCGCCAGGACCGTGACATTCGCAGCCGCCACATCCATTGGCGTTGTCGTTGTGCATGCCGGGAGCCTAAGCGCCGACACTAGCAGGGGCCTTCGCGGTCAAGTGAAGCATGCTCGACTTCTCGTTGGACCACCGACGGCGTTGTCGCTCTGCCATGGCCCTCTCGGGGCGCACTTCCGCAAAACACCGTCGGCCCTGGGACCATCGGCCCTGGGACCGTCGGCCCTGGGACCACCGGCCACGGTCATCTGTCCGCATGTTCCTGTGGCTCGGTCCCTCTTCTGTCCCGTATCAACCGTGTGCTCCCGCGGCCTGGGCCAAAGCGCATTGTCAATAGACTGCACCGCGCAAAGGCCCATCGCTTGCGTCTCGCCCGACGACGCCATGGGCAAGTTGATCAAGAATCACTGGGCCCGGCTGATCGTCTTAACAGCTGCAGCGTGCACGTCAACCCCCCCAGCAGGCCGAGTTTCTCGCCGACGCATTCGCTGATGGCTTCCTCAGATCAGATAGCAGCTGCCCTGGAGGGCTTCTTTTGGCCCAAGTTCTTCTTCGACTGGCTCACCAAAAACTTCGATCGCGCCGTCAAGCCTGTGCCCGTGCTCCAAATCATCAATCTCGTCGTCGGCCTCGTCACCCTCGCTTACGAATGGCCGCTGAAGCATGTGGCCGGAACGGCCATCCATCGCAGTCTGGAGGTCCGCTTGATGTGGCTGCCATTCGCGAGCTTGTCGGCTGTGCTGATGTATCAAGCGACAAACCCAGCTCTATTTTACTTTGTTGCGACGATTGTGTACCTTTGGGCGTATAGTGAAGGAGAGGTAAGAGGTTGCGCATAGATATCTACAGTACTAGCTCAGGCTGACCATGTCCTCCTCCCCCTCCCCCAGGTCATCTGCGCAGTACCTTGGACATTACCGAAACGAAGCGACAGGGTGAGATTAGATGACGAGCTTTGACACCGGCTTTGCATTGCATCGCATGCTCGTGGAGTTTGGGGTCCGTCATCGCGTGGCTCGAGAGCGCACGAGGGATCCAACAGCACCTTCGACGTACGTATTGTGTACTGTCCACGAAAGAGACATTGGGTCATGACCTGTGGCCACTCGTGATCGAGCTTCATGCGATGGCGTTCCCGATATATGCACCAGACGCCGTACGCCCCTCGTGCTTTCCGGGTCGTAGATGCGCACCCGTGCCACTCCACGTGTGGGTATGGATGCATGTTCGCACCACGCGCGGGGCCGTGATGCTCTCCCGTCACGCTGCGCGCCATCCAGCTCTCGCAGCAGTGTTCACGGCCACGTCTGCGCGAGATTCCATGTGTCTTTCTGCCCGTCGACGGCTCCATCTTCCGCTCGATGGGACGCCCGCTTATCGACCGAACATGCCTGCGCCGCCGCCACCGCCGCCTTGTCTCGCCTGTGCTTCTCCCTGCATCTTCTCCGACACTTTGATGTTGACTTCGAAGAACTTCGACACGCAGCGGTCCAAGCACACGGACTCGCCTTTGTTCAGCTCGCCTTCTCGGTATTGTGGCGGGATGCATTTCTTCGTGCACGTGTCCACCAGCCTGGGGCACGAACATCAGTACATCGACACACCACAGGGCCACGACGTGTGAGAGGCATACTGGTTGAACATGTTTGAGACCATCTCAATCTCGGCTTCTGCGGCAGCAATCTTTTCCGCTGACGACGGCTGTGGGCGTCCACCACCAAAAAGGAACGACATGTCGGCGGAAGGGACGCTGGTGTCGACGAGGATGGGTTTGTGTGGTATCGGTGTGGGTGATGGCGTTTCGTTCCCTCCAGCGGAAGTCTGGCCCCCAAGATTCAGGGAAGCTTGGACCACTTGACGCAGTTTACCGATAGTCACTTGTCGACGAACGAGTCCATTACGGGGACAACGCCGGCGACGACAACGGCTCCGCCGAGGCTGGACGAACGCCCGCAGATCCTGGGCGAAGAGCAGGAATGAGGAATCACCTGCAATCGTCACTAATGCCGGGCGTAGAAGTTAAGGTCCAGGAACTATGTCAGCAGACATATTAGACTCCACGTCAGTAGACATGTTAGACTCCACGTCAGTAGACATGTTAGACTAATGACCGCAGAATAATCCAACACAATCTTCGCCTTATGCTACAAGCTCGCTACTCAGCTGCGACACTGGCGAACATGGAGTCCTTCCTCGCAAGCACACGAAACCCCAACGGACCACAGATAACGAAATGCCGGACCTCGACCAAGCGAGCTCAGATACGGCTTCGCAAAGCGAGAAGCTGGTCCAGGACTTCCCGTCTCGGCACATAAGGCTACGACTCTATAGCGCCAAGGTTCCAAAAAGGCGACACCGTAGCTCTTCGCGTTTCGGCAAACAACAAGGCCGGCCAGCCCAGGAAGCCAAAGCGCAACCGACGGCGCGTGGATTCGGCCTCGATTGCCAAGATCAACAGTGGCACAAGCCGCGAAGCCGAATCAGGCGCTGACACCGAAACGGCGAGGACCGTCCCACCACCAAGAGCTTGCCATGACCGACGACATCGACGCCGCGCATGCTTTAGGTGACGAGGACGGACGGCACCATTTGCGCGAACAATGCGTATACCGGCGCGAACAACTCTGTTGGCTCCACACACCAGCGTTCCTAGCTCTTAGCACTGAATCGCGCACATTTATGTTTCCCCAGAGCTCGGACGGGAGGGATGCCTTCTTCGCGAGAGGCCGCGATTATGAACCGTCAGTCCGTTTACTGGTCGACTCGCGGACGAAGGTGCCGCGAGCTTTGGAGGAAGAAACAATGAGGCGGCCGATTGGCGAACTGTTCTAAGATTGCTTTGTAACAGCGTATAGTACACCCGATACCAATCAGTGGCATTACGTCTGAACCAACAATATCAAGGGAGTGGCTGTAGTGTGTGCTGAATTGAACTAAAGAAGGAGTAGCTAGACTAAGGCCTAAAGGACTTAACTAAAACCGAAAACTAAAAAGAGTAGTTCTAAGATTAATGCACAAGACAAGCTATAAACAAGGAGAAGAGCAAGGCTAGAGGGCTGTTGCAGGCTCTTATAGCCCTCTGTGTTAGGGGACGCCGTCCTGTCAGGCCCCGAGCCTGAGCCGACCGGCCGCCGTCCTAAAGATTACGAGTTAGCGGCGTCAGCATAACCCGGCCCGTACGAGACATAACTCCTGGCCCGAGCCATAACTCGGACCAGCTGGGACAGCGCCTCCCCCCCTTTTACCCCTTTACCCCTGTACTATACTAGCTAGCTTCGTAGATATATATTGTACAGTAACGGACGGAGTACGAAACTGCTTATTAGTTCCTTCCTGTGTATATATAGCCTTAAGTTTCTAATCCGAGCGCGCAGATATAATTCAATACGGCTGTTTTAATAACTATATCTCAAACTAAGGAGGGAAAGGAATCTATGCGGCGGTAGGTAAGGGCTTTAGGAGTGGCATGCCAAGGCCCGGCTCGGTCCGGAAGGACCGAGCCGAAATTCCAAGGGTCTACCCTATTACTTAGTCCCACCCCTTTCTGCCGCTGTAACACTACCCCCCTCCCTTATTAGCAGTCGCCCTCGACCGCTTACTTGTCCCTTTTGCCTCTTTTTTTTTAATTCGTCTCTCTTTTCTTCTTTTTCCTCTACTTCTTCGTCTTCTTCCTCCGTCCGTTTCGCAGCTTCTTCCGCTAAAATTCTTCTCGAAATTGACGTTACCTCTTCTTTTCTTCTATCTCGAAAACATCGTCCTTCCGTTATCTTCTTCTTCTTATATCGTCGCTATCTGAAGTCCTTTACTTACCGTCTATCTAATCGGAGCTATCTAACCTAAGCCGACAGCTATCTAAGCTGCGGTGTAACTAGCCTGTGCGCTGCTGCGGAGAGTCTATATAGATCTACCTGCAGTGCGCCATCTCTTCTTCTTCTTTCTTCTTTACTAAGGCCTTAAGCGCTACTGTAAGGCTGCTTTAATAGCGTCGGCTTCGTCCTTCGCCGTTATTATCCGTCTGGTAGGGCCGGCAGTTAGTGTTAGCAGAGACGAAGACCGTTACTAAGAGCACTAAAGCGGTAGCGTCGTCTCCGAATTTACCGTTATTATCCGTCTAGCAGGGCCGGCAGTTGGTAACGGTGTAATCGGAGACCAAAGTGCACTGTCGCGATCGTTTCTATTGGTGTCGCACCGATAGAGCGGACGCAGCTTTTCTTCTTCTTCTATCTCTTCCAGAGCTATTAGCTTTAGAGCTACTTAGGTCTCGGCTTCTTCGGGTTCTGGGCATAAAACTCTCTTAACAGCTCCGCCGAATTTCGAAGATTCTTAACTGGATACTATTTATAGTCTTCTGGCTACCCCTTCTATAAGATCCTTGCTTCGATAGACCCCCTTATCTTCCTTACGTCTATTATATCTTCTACCTCCTACTCTTCTTCTTTACTGTCTATCTCGATTAGTAGGGGTTTAGTAAACCTCTGTTCCGGAAGACTGTCTTTAGGGTCTAGACTTAACAGGTCCGAATAGAAAACATCGTAGATTCGGAACGACTTTAGTAGCTGGAGCCGTTAAGTTACCGGCGACCTTTTTTCTACTATCGTAAATGGACCTATGTAGTAGGGGTTAAGCTTAGCGTTTCCTTTTAGCCTAAGGTTCTGCGTATTAAGCTATACCTTTTAGCCTTCTTCGAATTTGATCTGAGCACGCAGATATAATTTAATACGGCTGTTTTGATAACTATATCTCGAACTAAGGGAGGAAAGGAATCTATGCGGCGGTAGGTAAGAGCTTTAGGGGTGGGTGTGCCAAGGCCCGGCTCGGTCTTGAAGGGCTAAGCCGAAATTCTAAGGGTCTACCCTATTACTTAGTCCCACCCCTTTCTGCCGCTGCAACACTACCCCCCTCCCTTACTAGCGGTCGCCCTCGACCGCTTACTTATCTTATCTATAGCTTCCTTTTTTTTTGATTCGTCCTTCTCTTCTTTTTCTTCTTTTTCTTCGTTTTCTTCCTTCGTCTAATTCGCTGCTCCTTCCGCCGAAATTCCTTTTAAAACCGATGTTACCTTATCGCTTCTTCTACCTTCGAAAACGTTACCCCTTCGATTTCTTCTTTCTTCTTACATCGTCGCTGTCTAAGATCCTTTACTTGGCGTCTGTCTAATCGGAGCTATCTAATCTAAGCTAGCAGCTATCTAAGCTGCAGCGTAGCTGGCCTGTGCGCCGCTGCAGAGGTCTATATAGGTCTATCCGCGGCGCGCTATCTCTTCTTCTTTTCCTTCTCTACTAGGGCCTTAAGCGCTATCGCAAAGCCGCTCTGTTGGCGTCGGCTTTGTTCTTTGCTGTTATTATCCGACCTAGCAGGTCCGGCGGCTAATAATAGCAAAGGCGAAGACCGTTACAAAGCGCGCCGACGCAGTAGCGCTGTCCTCGGCTTTATTGTTATTATCCGACTAGCGAAGCGGGTCGGCAGTAGTAGTGGTAGAGCCGAAGACCCTAAGCAAACGCGCTACCTCGATCGTTTCTATCGGCTTCTGTACTAATAGAGCGGACGCAGCTTTTCTTCTTCTTCTTCCGGAACTATTATCTTCTAAGCTACTTAGGCTTCGGCTTCTTTGGGTTCCAGACGTAAAACTCTCTTAGCAGCTCTACTAAATTTCGGAGATTCTTGACTGGATACTATTTATAGTCTTCTAGCTATCCCTTCTATAAGATCCTTGCTTCGATAGACCCTCTTATCTTTCTTACATCTACTACATCTTCTACCTCCTACTCTTCTTCTTTACTATCTATCTCGATTGGCAGGGGTTTAGCAAACCCCTGTTCCGGAAGACTATCCTTAGGGTCTAGGCTTAACAGATCCGAATGGAAAACATCGTAGATTCAGAACGACTTCAGTAGCTGGAGCCGATAAGTTACCGGCGATCTCTTTTCTACTATCGTAAACGGACCTACGTAACGGGGGTTGAGCTTGGCGTTCCCTTTCAGCCTTAGGTTCTGCGTATTAAGCTATACCTTTTGGCCTTCTTTAAATTCTATCGGTAACCGCTTTCTATTAGCTCGAGTTACTATCTTCCTCTAAGCCGATTCTATCGCCTCCTTTGCTACCTAGATCGCTTCTTCTATTTAAGATCTAAGCGCTTCTGCCGCAGCGGCGGCGACTCTCTTTAACGAGGTAGTAGTAGAGGGTTCTAAAGAGCTAGGTTCGTTTGGTAGTTAGAAGCTTATTCTTAGAAGATAACTATAAGTTATCTCGAACGGTGCTAGTAAGGTAGCCTCTAACTGTGCTGAATTGGTACAGAATTCGGCTATCGGCAACACCTTGACCTACTCTTCTAAATGATAACCGCAGAAGATTCGCACATATTTCTCTATCTTACGGTTAGCTAATTTAGACTGACCGTCGGTCTAAGGGTAAGCGGCTATGCTGAGCTTTCCGCGAATTCCGAGAATATAGTTAATAGCTTTTAAACATTAGCAGTGAATTAAGGACCCCTATCCGTAGTAATAGTGTCTAGAAGGCTATAGTGCTTCTATACGTGCTGAATCAGCATTCTTACTGTCTCTTCTGCAGTAGTTCCTTTATCCTTTGCTCGGTAGGGGATAAAGTAGCGTTCCTTGCTTAAACAATCTACTACGTTAAGGGTAGCATTGTATCTATCGGAATCCGGCAGGCCGGTTACGAAATCTATCGTAATGTGCTGCTACGGTTTCTCGGGGATCGGAAGTAGCTTTAGTAGACTAGCCGGAAGGCCGTAACGCGGCTTTGCGGCTCTGTATACGTAACAATTAGCGATAAAACAGTGAATCCGCTCGAAGATCCGCAGAAACTAGTAGATTGTCCTTACTGCTTCTATCGTCTTCTTTAAGCTAGTGTAGTTAACATCCTTAGAATTATAGACTAGCTAGATAACCTTAGTAACTAGTTCTTCCAGAACTATTAGCTTCCCCGAACCCGTTTTGCCGAGCTTCTGTTACTAATTAAGCTGCTCTACTTTCTTGTAGAGCGTCTCTTCCTCGGTCGGCGGCTCTATCGCGCAGATCCCTGCTTCTTTCAACACCTTAGCGTCTACTATCCGTTCAGTTAACACCTTCTGGAACATGTTTGGATCTTCTTTCGCACAGCTGGCCTTCCCCTCTCTTTTCGTTAATGCATTAGCCTTTCTGTTCTGAGCTCCGGGTTGATAAGTAACCTTAAAGTTAAACCCTAATAGATAAGCGGCCTACCGAGCTTAGCGGCGCGATAGCTTCTGCATCTTTATAAAATAGGTCAGTGACTGATAGTCCGTAAGGACCTGGACCGTGCTCTTTCTAGCTATAAACTCTGGCTTCTACTCCTCAAAAGCTTAGATAATAGCTAACACCTCCTTATCGTAGATAGCGTAGTTCCGCTTAGCCTTGTTTATAGATTTGCTAAAGAAAGCTACTAGATAGAGGATCTCTTTATTATTATTATATTGAGAAAGGACCCCTGTGGTCACTGTATCGGATGCGTCTATCTCTAAATAGATTGTCTTTTCCGGTCGGAAGTGCGCCAGCACTAGCGCCGAGGCCACTGCTTCTTTTAGCCAATTAAAAGCCTCTGTACACTTCTTATTCTATAGGCCAGCGGCCTCCTTTTTTAGTGCCTTGTTTAGAGGTCTTGCTATCTTGCTAAAGTCCTTAATAAATCGTCGATAGTAGCTGCAGAATCCGAGAAAAGCTCTAATCTAGGTAGTGTTTCCGGACTTCGGCTGCTTCTATTCCGCGACAGCGGCGACCTTCGAGGGGTCTATCTGAACTCCTTCTCTTCTGACATCAAGGCCGAGATATTTGACCTCGGTTTAATAGAACTCGCTCTTCTTCGTGTCTGCGTTTAAGCTAACCTTGCAGAGCCTAGTTAACACTCTCTCGATATAGTCCGTGTGTTGTTCTCTTGTTCTATTAGTGTAGATAAGGATGTCGTCTAAGTAAATAGACACGAACCGTTCCAGCATGTCTATAAAGGTGTAATTTATAAAACGCTGCTACACCGCCGGCGCGTTGGTAAGTCTAAAAGGCATTACTAACTACTTGAAATCGCCTATGCGCGTAGCGAATGTTATAAGATCTTCCGTCTGTCCTTCCTTATTCCTTAGTTAGTAGAACGCTTAGCGAATGTCTAGCTTGCTAAATTACTTAGCTTTAGCTACTCGCTGTATAGTCTTATCGATCAGCGGCAACGGATACACATCTCTCTTAGTAACCTTATTAAAGCCTCGGTAGTCTACGCACAGTCAGAGGCTACCT
The DNA here is from genome assembly GCA_016165855.1 of Pseudocercospora ulei. Classification (NCBI taxonomy): domain Eukaryota; kingdom Fungi; phylum Ascomycota; class Dothideomycetes; order Mycosphaerellales; family Mycosphaerellaceae; genus Pseudocercospora; species Pseudocercospora ulei. The sequence goes on from JACWNB010000003.1 coordinate 5,650,512, forward strand.
CCGGGTTTCTGTATAAATAGGATCGGTAACGTATACTCGGCAGAGCTTGGTGTAATAAACTTCTTCGCCAGGTTTTCTCGAACAAACACCTCTACTTAGTCCAGCTCGGCCGGCGATAATCGTCTTAGGGGTTCGGTTCTTGGCAGCGCTGCTCCTTCTTCTAACTGGATCTTGTTGTTGTATTCCAGTCGATAGAGCGGCAGGAGGTTAGAGTCAGCTTTCGAGAACACGTTAGTGTAGCTATAGAGTTCTTTTGGTAACACCTTAAGCGGGTCCACTTCTTCTTCCGCTATTATCTTCTAGTAATCTTAAATGTCTTTTATCGAGATAGCGTAGATCTTATTCTCTAGCGACTTCGCGAGGGTTGGTAGGGCTTCTAAGCTTATTATTCCGACGGTATGCGGGGGACCGGAACAGTTAGTCGGAACCGCGTTAATAACTGCGGCTTTCGGTTCTGCAGCGACGACGGTGACCGATTCGACGGCGGCGGCGACACCGCTTTGCTGGGTTTTGAATCCGAGTGTGCCTTTACCTACGTTAATAACGGCTTTCTAGTTCTTTATCTATTTCTGCCCTATAACAATGTTAAATCTTCCAATATCTATAATTCGGAACGTCGCTTCTGTAGTTCGACCGGCCAAGGTGGTCTTTAATAGCACATAATGCGTAACGCTCTCTGTGTCTTGTCTATTGTAAGCTGAAATTCGCGTCGGCGACGCTAGTTCCACCGGATAGCTATATCCTTTCGTCAGTTTCTAAACTAATCGATAGTAAACTGCTGCGCTAATAAGAGCTCCTGTATTAATAAAGGCTTTTAGCTAAAGGGGGCGGTGTAAGCCGTTAAGGGGGTGGACAGTGATTGGAAGAATAATAGCGGTCTCTGTATTCACTTCTACTGCCGCTAAGAGCAGATCGCTACAACTGTTAATGCTTCCTTCTTCCGGCGATGTAGTCTGTAGCAGTGCCCTATTGTCTATGCTGGATAGGGGGCCTATCTATCCAGCTCGTCTTTTCCCAAGATTCTTAATAGCACTCTACTGTCTACACTGTTGGTATCGTTCGGTGCCGGCTCTATAGCTTGGATAGTCTTCTTCGGTGGCGGTGGCTTTGTAGTACGATATTCCTGCTTCTGTTAAGCTGTCGCTTAGCATCTAATAGCGATATAGCTAGGCTTTCTGCATGCGTAGCAGGTAGGGACGAACGACGAGCGCTGCGAATAGGATAGCTGCTAGGAGCCTCTTCGGAAAGGCGCAGCAGGAGGGCGCGTAGTCGGCGCCGACGACTTCTAGATTGATTCTCGTGCCGCCGATTTTGTGTATACGTTTAGGTTTCTGGCAGTAACTCTCGCCTAGTGCACGAAACTCTCGAGATCTTCGTCTTCTACCGAAGCTATAGCTCCGGCCAATTTAGGGCTCAACTTCTGCTTTAGCAAGTGCAGCTGCTCGCCTTCGGAAACTTTAGCTCTAATAGCATACTTCCTAAACAGTCCGTAAAACTCCTTGAACATTAGCCGGTTTTGGTTGATTTTATCCAATTGCTTATAGGCCGTCTTCTTCTAGAAAGGGTCTCCGAAGCGTTGGTCTAGGGCTTTAATTGCATCGTCAGCGGTTACATCTTCTAGGTCCGCTACCAACGAGAACGCTTCGCCTTCTAGTCGCGATTCTAGGTAGGCCAATCTGTCTTCTTCGCTGTTTTCGGCATAATTACGACTTATCTTGTTCTTTATCTTCTTTTTAAAGGCCTCCTAGTCTTTAGGGTCTCTATCCCTAAACGCTAGTAGATTAGGTAGTAACGCTATCGAGGTGCTACCTTAACTATAGGCCGCTAGCGAGGCGGTTTCCGCTTGTTCCTGTAGTGGTAGAGGCAGCGCCGACGACGTTGCTGCCTCTATGTCCGCTAACTAAGCCTTTAGCGCCTTTAGTTGCGCTAATCAATTCGCCGCTTGGTTTTCTAACACATCGATAATAGTTTCTGCCAATTCCTTTTCGGCTATTACCGCCTCTATTTCCTCTCTTAGCTGTTTGTTCTCTTCTATATTCTTATAGAACGTCTTCTCGAAGAAGGTAATAGTGTCGTATACCTTTCCGGCTCTGTGTTCTGCCAGTTGTGCCTCTAGCTCGTCCGGCGTACAGGCGTACAGCTCCTTATAGCTAGCTATGCCCTCCTTTACTTTATTCGTCTCTTCTTTAGTAAGACCTTCGATAACCGCTCCGTCGTCTAGGAGGCTAGTGCGCCTGCCCTTTGCTCTGTCAGTCTTTCTCTTTCTGCTGCAGCCGGTAATGCCGCCCTCTACCGTCGAGAAGCCTTCTATAGCTATCTTACAGTGCTAGTGTTTGGTTTGTTTGTAGTGTGCGCGTATGTTATTTGGGTAGCTGGATAGTTCAACGGGCCCTTTCGCGCAGCGCGGGATTGGTGTAGTAAATAAGTTCGAGATATAATAATCCGAGTACGCAGATATAATTTAATACAGCTGTTTTAATAACTATATCTCGAACTGAGGGAGGAAAGGAATCTATGCGGCGGTGGGTAAGGGCTTTAGGGGTAGGTGTGCCAAGGCCCGGCTCGGTCCGGAAGGGCCGAGCCGAAATTCCAAGGGTCCACCCTATTACTTAGTCCCACCCCTTTCTGCCGCTGCAACAGAATTCTATTAGTAACCGCTTTCTATTAGCTCGAGTTACTATCTTCTTCTAAGTCAATTCTATCGCCTCTTTTGCTACCTTAATCGCTTCTTCTATCTAAGATTTAAGCGCTTCTGCTGTAGCAGCAGCGACTCTCTTTAACAAAGTAGTAGTAGAAGATTCTAAAGAGCTAGGCTCGTTTAGCGGTTAAAAGCTTATTCTTAGAAGATAGCTATAGGTTATCTCGAACGGCGCCAGTAAGGTAGCCTTAGATTATGCTAAATTGGCGCAGAATTTGGCTATCTGCAATACCTTAACCTACTCTTCTTAATAATAACTGCAGAAGATTCGTAGATATTTCTCTATCTTACGGTTGGCTACTTTAGACTAACTGTCGGTCTAAGGATAAGCGGCTATACTAAGCTTTCCGCGAATTCCGAGAACTTGGTTAATAGCCTTCTATATATTAGCAGTAAATTGAAGGCCCCTATCCGTAGTAATAGTGTCCAGCAGGCTATAGTGCTTCCATACGTGCTAAATCAGTATCCTCGCTGTCTCTTCTATAGTAGTGCCTTTATCCTTTGCTTAGCAGGGGATAAAGTAGCGTTTCTTGCTTAACCAATCTACTACGTTAAGCGTAGCATTGTATCTATTAGAATCGGGCAGGCCAGTTACGAAATCTATCGTAATGTGCTGCTACAGTTTCTCGGGGATTGGCAGTAGCTTTAGTAGACTGGCCGGAAGGCCGTAATGCGGCTTCGCGGCTCGATATATATAACAATTAGCGATAAACTGGTAAATCCGCTCGAAGATCTGCAGAAACTAGTAGACTGTCCTTATAGCTTCTATCGTCTTTTTTGTGCTAGTGTAGCCAACATCCTTAGAACTATGCACTAGCTAAATGACCTCTGTAAGTGGTTCTTCTAGAACTATTAGCTTCCCTAAGCCGGTTTTGCCGAGCTTCTGTTGCTAGTTAAGCTGCTCTACTTTTTCGTAGAGCGTCTCTTTCTTAGTAACCGGCCCTACTACGCAGATCCCTACTTCTTTTAACACTTCGGCGTCTACTATCCGCTCTGTTAACACCTTCTGGAACATGTTCAGGTCTTCTTTTGCGCAGCTAGTCTTCCCCTCTCTTCTCGTTAGCGTATTAGCCTTTCTATTTTGAGCTCCGGCTCGATAAGTGATCTTAAAGTTAAATCTGGATAAGTAGGCGGCCTACCGAGCCTGGCGGCGCGAGAGCTTCTGCGTCTTTATAAAGTAGGTTACCAACTAATAGTCCGTAAGGACCTAGACTGTGCTCTTTCTAGCTATAAGCTCTGTAATCTTCGATGTCTTTTATCGAGATAGCGTAGATCTTATTCTCTAGCGACTTCGCGAGAGTCGTTAGGGCTTCCGAGCTTATTATTCTAACAGTATCTAGAGGATCGGAACGGTCGGCTAGAACCGCGTTAATGGACGTAACGTTTGGTTTCGCAGCAACGACGGTGACCGATTCGACAGCGGCGGTGTCGCTTTGCTAGGGTTTGAACCTAAGAGTGCCTTTATCTACGTTAATAACGGCTTTCTGGTTCTTTATCTATTTCTGCCCTATAATAATGTTAAACTGTCCAATGTCTATAATTCGGAACGTTGCTTCTGTGGTGCGACCAACTAGGGTGGTCTTTAATAGCATATAATGCGTAACGCTCTCTGTGTCTTGTCCGTTGTATGCCGAAATTCGCGTTAGCGACGCTAGCTTAACTGGGTAGCTATATCCCTTCGTCAGTTTCTGAACCAGTCGATAGTGAATCGCTGCGCCGATAAGTGCTCCTATGTCGATAAAGGCTTTCAACTAAAGGGGGAGGTGTAAGCCGTTAAGGGGGTAGATAGTAATTAGAAGGATAATAGCGGTCTCTGTATTTACTTCCACTGCTGCCGAGAGCGGATCGTTACAGCTGCTAATGCTCTCTCCTTCTTCTAGCGATGCGGTTCGTAGCAGTGCCCTATTGTTTATACTAGGTAGGGGGCCTATCCGTCTAGCTAGTCTTTTCCTAAGATCCTTAATAGCACTCTACTATCTATACTGTCTGTGTTGTTCGGCGCCGGCTCTATAGCTTGGATAGTCTTCCTCGGCAGCGGCGGCTTCGTAGTACAGTATTCCTGCTTCTGCTAAGTTGTCGCTTAGTATCTAGTAGCAATAAAGCTAGGCTTTCTATATATATAGGAAGTAGGGACGAATGGCGAACGCGGTAAGTAAGATAGCTGCTGGGGGCCTCGTCTAAAAGGAGCAGAAGGTCGCGTCGTCTGCGCTAGTAACGACTTCTAATTCGGTTCGCGTTCTGCCGATTTTCCGTACGCGTTTAAGTTTCTAGCAGTAACTCTCGCCTAGTGTACGAAGCTTTTAAGGTCTTCGTCTTCTACGGAAGCTATAGCTCCAGCCAGTTCAGGGTTCAACTTCTGCCTTAGTAAGTGTAACTGTTTATCCTTAGACACTTTAGCTCTAATAGCATATTTCTTAAACAGTCCGTAAAATTCCTTAAACATTAGCTAGGTTTGGCTAATCTTGTCTAGTTGTTCGCAGGCCGTCTTCTTGCAGAAGGGGTCTCCGAAGCGTTAGTCCAGAGCTTTAATAGCTTCGTCGGCGGTTACATCTTCTAGGTCTGCTACTAGCGAGAACGCTTTACCTTCTAGTCGCGCCTCTAGATAGGCCAGTTTGTCTTCTTCGCTGCTTCCGGCGTAATTACGACTTATCTTGTTCCTTATATTCTTCTTAAAGGCCTCCTAGGCCTTAGGGTCCCCGCCTCTAAAGGCCGGTAGGTTAGGTAGTAACGTTATCGAAGTGCTACCTTAACTGTAGGCAGCGGGTAAGGCAGTTTCCGCTTAGTCTTCTTGTAGTAGCGGCGGTACCAACGACGTCGCTGCCGCCGTATAAGCTAACTAAGCTCTTAGCGTTTTTAGTTATACTAGTTGTATCGCCGCTTAGTTCTCTAACACCTTAATAATAGTCTCTGCCGATTCCTTCTTAGCTATTGCTGCCTCTATCCCCTCTCTTAACTACTTGTTCTCTTCTATTTTCTTGTAAAACATCTTCTCGATAAAGGTAATAGTGTCGTACACCTTTCTAGACCCGTATTCCGCTAGGTGTTCCTCGAGTTTGTCAGGTGTGCAGGCGTACAGCTCCTTATAGCTAGCTATGCCGTCCTTCGCTTTGTTCGTCTCTTCTTCTGTAAGACCTTTAGTAACTGTCCTATCGTTAAGGACGCTAGCGCGCCTATCCCTCGCTCTGTTAGTCTTTCTCTTTCCGCTGTAGCCGGTAACACCGCCCTCTACCGTCGAGAAGCCTTCTGTAGCTTTCTTACAGTGCTAACGTTTTTCGTTTAGGTTGTAGTGTACGCGTGCGTTATTTAGGTAAATGGATTTGGTTTAACGGGCCCTTTCGTATAGCGCAGGGTTAGTATAGTTAATAAGTTCGAGATATAATAATCCGAGTGTGTAGATATAATTTAATACGGCTGTTTTAATAACTATATCTCGAACAAAGGAGGGAAAGGAATCTATACAGCGGTAGGTAAGAGCTTTAGGGGTAGCATGCTAAGGCCCAGCTTGGTCCGGAAGGGCCGAGCCGAAATTCCAAGGGTCTACCCTATTACTTAGTCCTACCCCTTTCTGCCGCTGTAACAGTTTCTAAACTAATATACTTAGAATCCCTAAGGTTAGGAACTGATCTTACTAACAGTAACTCCAGTAATACAACGAACAACACTATCTAGATAGATACGACGGACATGTAGGCCCAGATACGGCGTATATATAAGGAGCTAATAGCTCGTACGAACTAGCTTAAAGAACAGCTAGGCTTCTAGGCCTCGACGATTTCCTAACAGGAACAAGAGCTCCGACAGCTTAGGGCGTCCGATCGCGATCCGACCCCTATAACGACGATAACGATAAACACAACATCCGACGGATCTACAACGGCCTAAAAGAACAAGCTCCCTAACGTTACTACCTACGACAGTAAGGCACCGGCCGAGTACTGTTCCTAGGCGGCCTAGATACGCTCTAAGCTGCTAGTTGACTTAGCAGTATACCCGTCCGAGCTCGACAAAGTAATGTACCTCTTTAGGAGACTAAAAGGCAAAGCAGTAGCACGAATTCCGCCGTACTACAAATCCGCTATTGCAAGGCCTGCAGAGGCAACAACGACGACCCTCTAGGCAGCTCTCGACAAGAGCTACAAGGACCTAGACTATAAGAGCCGAGCTCTCGTATAGCTAAATACGATAAAGCAAGGCTGCAAGGATGTCCGAGAATTCCTAGCAGAATACGACTAAACCCTAGCTAAAGAAGGAGGTCTCCTCTAGGAGGACAGGGTAAAGATTACTATATTAGAGGTAGGTCTCTCGAAAGAGATTATAACAGGCCCAGTAGGCATTGTCTAGCCGGCCTCCTATAAGGCATTCTGTAATCTCCTATATAATCCGAGCGCGTAGATATAATTTAATACAGCTGTTTTAATAACTATATCTCGAACTAAGGAGGGAAAGGAGTCTATATAGCGGTAGGTAAAGGCTTTAGGTAATCTAGGCACGCAGATATAATTCAATACGGCCTTTTTAATAACTATATCTCGAACTAAGGAGGGAAAGGAATCTATGTAGTGGTGGGTAAGGGCTTTAGGGGTAGTGTGCTAAGGCCCGGCTCGGTCTGGAAGGGCCGAGCCGAAATTCCAAGGGTCCACCCTATTACTTAGTCCTACCCCTTTCTGCCGCTGCAACACTACCCCTCTCCTTTACTAGCGGTCGCCCTCGACCGCTTACTTATCTGTTCCCCCCCTCTTTTTTTTTAACGTTACCTCTTCGCTTTCTTCTATTTCGAAACTATCCCCTTTCTTTATCTTCTTTCTTCTTACATTGTCGCTATCTAACGTCTCTTACTTCGGCTTCTATCTAATTAGAAGAGCTATCTGATTGGAACTAGCGATTACCTAAGCTGCAGCGTGACCGGTCTGTGCGCTACTGCGGAGGTCTATATAGATCCGTCCGCGGCGCCTTCTTCTTCTTTTTCTTTCTCTACTAAGGACCTTACCTACCGCAGGGCCGGCGGCGCCGACGCGGTAGTGGGTAGTGGCTAAGTCGAAGACTCCAGCTACGCGCGTCGCTACGATCGTTTCTGTCGGTTTTTCTACTAATAGAGCGGACGCAGTTTATCCTCTTTTTCCTAAGCTATTAACGTCGGAGCTACTTAGGCTTTGGCTTCTTCGGATTCCGCGTATAGAACTCCTTTAGCAGTTCTACTAAGTTCCAGAGATTCTCGACCGGATACTATTTATAGTCTTCTAGCTATCCCTTGTATAAGATCCTTGCTTCGATAGACCCTCTTATCTTTCTTATATCTATTACATCTTCTACCTCCCATTCTTCTTCTTTACTATCTATCTCGACCGGCGGGGGTTCAGCAAACCCCTGATCCGGAAGACTGTCTTTAGGGTCTAGACTTAGCAGATCTGAATAAAAGACGTCGTAGATCCGGAATGATTTCGGTAGCTGGAGCTAATAAGTTACCGGCGACCTCTTTTCCACTATCTTAAACGGACCTATGTAGCAGGGGTTGAGCTTGGCGTTGCCTTTTAGCCTTAGGTTCCGCGTGTTAAGCTATACCTTTTGGCCTTCCTCGAATTCTATCGGCGACTGCTTTCTATTAGCTCGAGTTACTATCTTTTTCTAAGCCGATTCCATCGCCTCCTTTGCTACGCGGATTGCTTCTTCTATCTGAGATCTAAGCGCTTCTGCCGTAGCCGCAGCGACTCTCTTCGACGAGGTGGCGGTAGATGTAGAAGGTTCCGAACAGCTGGGTTCGTTCGTCGGTTGGAAGCTTATTCTTAGAAGATAACTATAAGTTATCTCGAACGGTGTCAGCTGATCCGGGCACGCAGATATAATTTAATACTGTTACGGTCAACGGATGTAAAACGGAAAACAACAGCATCCAGGGCCTAACAATAACTATTAAGATTTACAGACTACAACCCAACAACTATAGGCTAGAGCAAGAAGATGCCAAGAGCGTAAAAGGCAAAGCAACCGGCCCTGCAAACGCCCCTAGCTCAGTTCTGGAACCTTTAGGAAAAGCGGGTCTAAGAAATAAATTTGTTTGCACAATAAAGAAACAGAGTTTAATAAGAGAGTTACTAGCAAACACTTAGCAAACAACCAGCTAGGGCAGAGGGATATAAGAACCTGCTGCCGCCCCCCTAATCTTTCTCTTCTTCTTGTTTATAGCTCGTCTTGTGCATCAATTCAGCTTTTATACCTTAGACTCTAGCCCTTCCTTTCTTTACTTAGTTTTTACATTCCTTACTTTAGACTTTAGCCTCCCCCCCTAATATTAACTTTTACATCCCTCCTTTTAGACTTTGTTTTATCTAACTCCTCCTACTTACTTCGACTTTTACATTAACCTCTTCCGACCCCTTAGCTCTCCCCTTAACATTACAAGCTATTAACCAAACACCAGACTATTAATATAGTCTTCTACACCCTACGAGAAGAGGTCCCCTTTAAGGAATACTTACAACTAGACCTATTAGCAGAAGGCATTATCAACCTAATAAACAACAATCCTAACCTCGCCCTCTAAGTCTTCCTTACAGCAACGAACACTGTCCGTATAGGCATTAAACAAGTGAAGGAACTTAACCAACACATTAATAGCCTGGAAACAATGCTATTAGATAGTAAAGACCAGTTATAAGAGATAGAACGAAAGATGGCTAATCTAACACTTAAGAAAGCCCAGATATAAGGACAATTGCAGGAAGCTCTAAACCTAAGGATACAAAACATTACTAGAGACTCTATGTTGCAGCGGTGGAAAGAGGTGGGACAGATTGATGGGGTGGACCCTGGATTTCGGCTCGGCCCGTCCGGGCCGAGCCGGGCCTTGGCACCACCCTCCATCAAAGCCCACCACCGCCACTACATAGATTCCTTTCCCTCCTCAGTTCGAGATATAGTCATCAAAAAGGCTGTATTGAATTATATCTGCGCGCCCGGATCATTATATCTCGAACTCACTCTCCACACTACACCCCGCGCTGCGCGAAAGGGCCTGTTGAACCATCCGGAAACCCGAATAACGCACACGCACCCACCAACACACCAACAACAACCCCCCCCCCCCAAGGCACCGTAAGAAGATAGAAGGCTTCTCGACGGTAGAGAGCGGCGTAACAGGCCGCCGCGGAAAGAGAAAGACTGACAGAGCGAGCAGACGCTCCAGTGTAGTTGACGTTAAGGTCGTTATCAGAGGTTTTACGGCGGAAGAGACCGCTAAGATCAAGGAACGAATAAGCGAATATAGGAAGATCTACGACTGCACGATCGAGGAACTGGAAGACTACGTAAACGAGAACGGAATAGGGAAGGTCTACGACGGTATAGACCTCATTAAGACGCTGTTCTACAGAACACTAGAAGAAAACAGACAGCTAAGAGAGGAAGTAGAGACGGTAAGGGCCGAGAAGGAATCGGCAGAGACTATCGTCGACGTGTTAGAACACTAAGCGTCGAATCGGCTAGCGCAGCTAAAGGAGCTAAAGGATCAGCTTGCTAATATAGAAGCAGCGAAGTCGTCGCCGCTACCGCGGCGAGAAACCTATGCGGAGACTGCCTTACTAGCAGCCTATAGTCAAGGTAGCACTACGATAACGCTACTGCCGGACCTACCTGTTTTCGGTAGCAGAGACCCTAAAGCGTAGGAGGCATTTAAGAAGAAGATCAAGAACAAGATGAGCCGCGATTACGCATCGAGCGGCGAAGAGGATAGATTGGCGTACCTAGAGTCGCGATTGGAAGGTGAAGCTTTTTCGCTGGTGGCGGACCTAGAAGAAGTAACAGCCGACGAAGCTATTAAAGCGCTGGACCAGCGTTTCGGAGACCCCTTCCGGAAGAAGACGGCCCGCGAGCAGCTGGATAAGATTAACCAGAACCGTCAGACATTCGAAGAGTTCTACAGACTGTTCAGGAAATACGCTATTAGAGCGAGAGTAGCAGAAGATGAGCAGCTGCACCTACTAAGGCAGAAACTAAGCCCTAAGCTCGCCGCGGCTATAGCGTCAGTAGAAGACGAAGACCTTTAGAGCTTCGTGCATCAAGCGAGAGTCACCGCTAGAAACTTAAACGCGTACGGAAAACCGACGACACGCGAACTGATTCAGAAGCCGTCAGCGCAGCCGATGAGAGCCCCCGCGCCCTTTCGACGAACCCCCCAGCAGTCGCTATATTTACCACGATCGTCGTTCGCCCCCACCTGTTTCGCGTGTGGAAAACCCGGCTATATTGCTACGAGATGCCAAGCAACGGCCCAGCAGAAGCAGGAGTATCGCGTTATAAAGCAGTTGCAGCTGCAGCCGCAGTCGCAGCCACCGAGAAAGACTATACAAGCTATAGAGCCGGCCCTGAACGACACCGACAGCGTAGACGGCAGCGTACAGCTAAGAATTATAGGAAAAGACCAGCTAGACGGATAGGCCCCCTATCTAGCATTGACAATAGGGCACCGAATCGAAGCGAATCGCTACGAGAAGAAAGCATTAACAGCTGCAGCGATCCGCTCTCGGCGGCGGTAGAAGTGAACACGGAAACAGCCATTATCCTTCCAATCACTGTCCACCCCCTTAAAGGATCGAGCAAACCGCTTTAGCTAAAAGCCTTTATCGACACCGGAGCTCTTATTGGCGCAGCGATCTACTACCGACTGGTCCGGAAGCTAATAAATGGATACGGCTATCCAGTGGAACTAGCGTCGCCGACGAAGATTTCGGCGTATAACGGACAAGACACGGAAAGCGTTACGCACTACGTGCCGCTAAAGACTACGCTAGCTGGTCGAACTACAGAAGCGACGTTCCGGATTATGGATATCGGAAGGTTTGACATTATTATAGGGCAGAAATGGATAAAGAACCAGAAAGCCATCGTTGACGTAGATAAAGGAACGATCAGGTTCAAAACCCTGGGTAGCGGAGCAGGGACTATCGGAAAGGTTGCCACTGTCGCCGCCAAGCCGAAAGCTACGGAGCCCGCGAAAGAGGCTCCGTCCGATCGTTCCGAACCCCTGGTTACCGTCGGAATAATGAGTTCAGAAGCTATAACGACCCTCGCGAAGTCGCCGGATAATAAGATCTACGCTATCTCGATAAAAGACATCGAAGACTACTAGAAGCTAATAGCGGAAGAAGAAGTAGATCTACTAGAGGTGCTGCCAAACGAGCTCTACGGTTACGCTAACGTGTTCTCAAAAGCCGACTCCAACCTCCTGCCGCTCCATCGACCGGAATATAACAACAAGATCCGGCTAAAAGACGGAGCTGCGCTACCGAGAACCGAGCCCCTAAGACGCTTGTCTCCAGCCGAACTGGACCAGGTAGAGGTGTTCGTTCGCGAAAACCTAGCGAAGAAGTTCATTACGCCGAGTTCTGCCGAATATACGTTACCAATTCTTTTCGTAAGAAAACTAGGGAGTAGTCTACGACTCTACGTAGACTATCGCGGCCTTAACGAGGTTACCAAGAGAGACGTATACCTGCTGCCGCTGATCGACGAGACCATCCAGCGCGTAGCAAAAGCTAAGTAGTTCAGCAAGCTGGACATCCGCCAAGCGTTCTATCGATTAAGAAACGAAGAAGGGCAGACGGAAGACCTTACGACGTTCGCGACGCGTATAGGCAATTTCAAGTAGTTGGTAATGCCTTTCGGACTTACTAACGCGCCGGCAGTGTAGCAACGCTTTATAAACCACACCTTTATAGACATGTTGGAACGGTTCGTGTCCATCTATTTGGACGACATTCTTATCTACACAGATAGAACGAGAGATCAGCACACGGACTACATTAAGAAGGTGCTAACCAGGCTCCGCGAGGTCGGATTAAACGCGGACACGAAGAAGAGCGAGTTCTATTAAACGGAGGTCAAGTATCTCGGTCTTATCGTCGGAAGAAACGGAATTCGTATGGACCCCTCGAAGGTCGCTGCCGTCGCGGAATAGAAGCAGCCGAAATCCGGAAACACTACGCAGATCAGAGCGTTTCTCGGATTCTGCAGCTACTACCGACGGTTTATTAAAGACTTTAGCAAGATAGCGAGACCCCTAAACGAGGCGCTAAAGAAAGAGGCCGCGGGCCTATAGAATAAGAAGTGCACGGAAGCTTTCGTACGGCTAAAAGAGGCAGTAGCCTCGGCGCCGGTTCTGGCGCACTTCCGACCGGAAAAGACGATCTACGTAGAAACGGACGCTTCCGACACAGTAACGGCAGGGGTCCTTTCTCAATACGCTGGCGACGACGAGACCCTCCATCTAGTAGCTTTCTTTAGCAAGTCCATAACGGAAGCTAAGCGGAACTACGCCATCTACGATAAGGAGCTGCTAGCGATTATTCAGGCTTTCAAGGAGTGGAAACCGGAGCTTATAGCTAGAAAGAGCACGGTCCAGGTCCTTACGGACCACCAGTCGCTAACCTACTTTATAAAGACGCAGAAACTCTTACGGCGTTAAGCTCGGTAGGCCGCCTACTTGTCAGGGTTCGACTTCAAGATTACCTATCGACTAGGGGCTCAAAATGGAAAGGCTAACGCGCTAACGAGAAGAGAAGGGAAGACGAGCCGCGCGAAGGAAGATCCGAACATGTTCCAGAAGGTGTTGACCGAGCGGATAGTAGACGCAGAGGTGTTGAAAGAGGTAGGGGTCTGCGCAGTAGAACCGGCCCCTAAGGAAGAGACTCTCTACGAGAAGGTCAAGCAGCTTAATCAGAAGCAGAAGCTCGGCAAAACCGGTTCAGGGAAGCTGATGGTGCCAGAAGAACTAATTACAGAGGTCATCTAGCTGGTCTACGGCTCCGTAGACGTTGGTTATGCAGGATCAAAGAAAACGATGGAAGCTATAAGGACGACATACTGGTTTCCGCGGATCTACGAACGGATCCACCGATTTATCGCCAACTGCCACGTGTGCCGATCGGCGAAGCCGCGTTACGGCCTTCCAGCAGGCTTACTGAAGCCACTGCCGATCCCCGAGAAACTGTAGCAACACATTACGATGGATTTCGTGACCGGACTGCCGGACTCGGACGGCTACGACGCTACGCTCAATGTAGTGGATCGGCTAAGCAAAGAACGCCACTTTATCCCCTGTCGAGCTAAAGACGAAGGAACTACTACGGAAGAAACGGCGAGAATGTTGATCCAACACGTATAGAAGCACTATGGCCTGCCGGACACTATCACTACAGATAGGGGTCCTCAATTCACCGCCGACGTGTAGAAAGCTATCAACCAAGCTCTCGGAATTCATAGAAAGCTCAGCACCGCCGCTTACCCTTAAACCGACGGTCAGTCTGAAGTCGCTAACTGCTTGCTAAACTTCTTAGCTTTAGCCACTCGTTACATAGTCTTATCGATTAGCGGCAGCGGATACACGTCCCTCTTAGTAACCTTATTAAGGCCTCGGTAATCTACGCACAGTCGGAGACTACCTCCGGGTTTCTGTACAAAAAGAATCGGTAACGCATATTCCGTAGAGCTTAGCGTAATAAACTTCTTTGCTAGGTTTTCTCGAACAAACACTTCTACTTAGTCCAGCTCGGCCGGCGATAAGCGTCTTAGGGGTTCGGTTCTCGGCAACGCGGCTCCTTCTTTTAGCCGGATCTTGTTGTTATATTCCAGTCGGTAGAGCGGCAGGAGGTTGGAGTCGGCTTTTAAGAACACGTTAGTGTAGCTATAGAGTTCTTTTGGTAATACCTCTAGCGGGTCTACCTCTTCTTCTGCTATTATCTTCCGGTAGTCTTCGATGCCTTTTATTAAGATAGCGTAAATCTTATTGTCCGGCGACCTCGCGAGGGTCGTTAAAGCTTCCGAGCTTATTATTCCGATCGTGTCTAGAGGGTCGGACCGATCTATCGGAACCGCTTCGATAGTCGTAACGTTCAGTTTCGTAGCGACTGCGGTGACTGATTCGACGGCGGTAACGCTACTCTGCAGGGTTTTGAACCCGAGTGTGCCTTTACCTACGTTAATAACTGCTTTCTGGTTCTTTATCTATTTCTGTCCTATAATAATGTCAAACCTTCTAATATCTATAATTCGGAACGTCTCCTCTATAGTGCGACCAGCTAGGGTGGTTCTTAATGGCACGTAATGCGTAACACTCTTAGTGTCTTGTCCGTTATATGCTGAAATTCGCGTCGGCGACGCTAGCTCTACAGGATAACTGTATCCTTTTATCAGTTTCTGAACCAGTCGATAGTGGATCGCCGCGCTGATAAGGGCTCCTGTGTCGATAAAAGCTCTTAGCTAAAGTGGGCGATCTGTTCTATTAAGGGGGTAGACAGTGATCAGAAGGATAATAGCGGTCTCTGTATTTACTTCTTCTGCTGCCGAGAGCGGGTCGTTATAGCTGTTAATGCTCTCTTCTTCTAGTAACACAGATCGCGTTGGTGCCCTATTGTCTGTGCTAGATAGGGGGCCTATCCGTCCAGCTGGTCTTTTCCTAAGATCCTTAGTGGCACTCCACTATCTACACTGTTGGTGTTATTCGGAGCCGGCTCGATAGCTTGGATAGTCTTCCTCAGCGGCTGCAGCTTCGTAGCACGATATTCCTGTTTCTGTTAGGCTGTCGCCGGACATCTAGTGGCGATATAGCCAGGCTTTCCGTACGCGTAGCAGGTAGGGACGAACGACGAACGCGGCGAATAAGATAGCTGCTAGGGGGCTCTTCGGAAAGGTGCAGGGGGTCGTGTTGTTGGCGCTGTCGATAGCTTCTAGTTCGATTCGCGCGATGCCGATTTCGCGTAGGCGCTTAGGTTTCTAGCAGTGACTCTCGCGCAGTACACGAAGTTCTTAAGGTCTTCGTCTTCTACCGAAGCTATAGCTGCGGCCAGTTCAGGGTTCAGCTTCTGCCTTAGTAAGTAGAGCTGCTTATCTTCTAACACTCTGGCTCTAATAGCATATTTTCGGAACAGTCCGTAGAATTCCTTAAACGTTAGCCAGTTCTAATTGATCTTGTCCAGCTGTTTACAGGCTGTTTTCTTTCGGAAGGGGTCTCCGAAGCGTTAATCTAGCGCTTTGATCGCTTCTTCGGCGGTTACCTCTTCTAGGTCCGCTACTAACGAAAAAGCTTTACCCTCTAACCGCGATTCTAGGTAGGCCAATCTATCTCCTTTACTGCTTCCGGCGTAATCGCAGTCTATCTTGTTCTTTATCTTTTTTTTAAATGCCTCCTAGTCTTTAGGGTCTCTGCCTCTAAACGCTAGTAGGTTAGGTAGTAACGTTATTAGTGTGCTACCTTAACTGTAGGCTGCCGGTAACGCGGTCTCTGCTTGTTCTTCTCGATGTAGTAGCGCCAACGACATCGCTGCTTCCGTCTTAGCTAACTGAGCCTTTATTACCTTTAGTTGTGCTAGTCGATTCGCTGCTTGGTTTTCTAGCACATCGATAATAGTCTCTGCCGATTCTTTCTTAGCTATTACCGCTTCTATTTCTTCTCTTAGTCTCCTGTTCTCTTCTATGTTCTTATAGAACTTCTTCTCGATAAAGGTAATAATGTCGAACACCTTCTCGGCTCTATGTTCTGCAAGATATTCTCCTATCTTATCCGGCGTACGTGCGTACAGCTCGGCATAGCCCGCTATGCCCTTCTTAGCTTCTTCCATCTCTTCTTCTATAAGGCTCTCTATAGCTATTCTACTGTTGAGGATGCTGGTGCGCCTATCCCTTAGTCTGTTAGTCTTTCTCTTTCCGCTGCAGCCTGTAACACCGCCGTCTACCGTTAAGAAGCTATCTATAGCCGTCTTACGGAGCTGGTGTTTGGTTTGGTGTGTGTTGTACGCGTGCGTTATTCGGGTAGCCGGATAGTTCAACAGACCCTTTCGCGCAGCGCAGAGTTAGTGTAGTAAGTGAGTTCGAGATATAATGATCCGGGCACGCAGATATGATTTAATACGGCCTTTTTGATAACTATATCTCGAACTGAAGAAGGAAAGGAATCTATGCGGCGGTGGGGTAAGGGCTTTAGGGGTAGTGTGCCAAGGCCCGGCTCGGTCCGGAAGGGCCGAGCCGAAATTCCAAGGGTCCACCCTATCACTTAGTCCCACCCCTTTCTGCCGCCGCAACACCTTCGTTCAAGATTTAGTCTTAAAATAACATGTATCAATAGTTATCTGTGCGCTTAGAACAAAAGGGATTGATTAAGTATCTTAGAAGTAACTTCAATATTGTGCACCAGATTATAAACCTTGGCTGAGGTTAGCGTAGATGGCTGGCAAGGCCACCTGTCGCATTATATAGTGTTCAGAGCGTGGTGTTAAACGAGGGACACTAAACAACTTAGTCGCGCGTAAAAGAGTTTGAATTTGGCTATGCTAATAGGCAGATAGAGCAAGTATAATTCTGCCTTCTTTGTCAGACAATCGACTGCCTGATTTTGAAGATATGGTATCTTGATTCACACGTCAAGTGCCAAGAAAATTCTGCCATTGGAATGACACTGCCCAGCTAATGGTTATATACGTCGGTAGTTCTATCGATAGGACACCTCGAACTCGGTGAGCGTGAGGATAGCAACTGCGGCAACACTCGACACGATACGGCTCGGGATGCAAACGGGAAGGAAATGCCTTCGCCATCTCATCAGAGGATACGCTGTGCAGATGCGATGGCGAACCGCGAGAATCAGAAATCATCGGCCGGGCACGGGGGTGGTTGGGCCCGGATCCACGGGCCGGTTTCCGGGTCTGGCCCGGCGGCGAAGGGTCACACATGCGGAAGCAAAGAAGGCGAAGCGGTGCGGCGGCGAGGTTCGGGATGAATCCTGGCGGGCGGTTCGTCTCGACGATGCCGATGCCCGGGGGAAACCGCAGGATCGCCACGGCGACCCGGTTTCACATGGCCCCCCGGAGGGAGAGGGCCGAGTCGCTCACCGGCGGGATTTCCACATCGGTCGAAGCCCCCGGGGACACGCGCGGCGCCATCGGGCGGCGCCGCCGTCCGATTCGGGGGGGGGGGGGGTTCCGCATTCGCCCGCGGGATATGCGGCGGGAGCAGAGAACCCCGGCTCCCCGTCCCGGGAACCAAGCCCGAGATGGAGAAGTGAAGAAGACGTCTCGTCGAGGATGACGAGTGGTCGGCGGATGGATGGCGGCGTCACGTTCGATATGTGGTGGGGACGAGCGGCGCAGATCGACCCAGGATGCGCCGAAGACGGCGAAGGCCCTGCAGGGCCTGGGACGATGCGTGGGTGGGTGGGATGGAAGTCGCCGTGCTTGCACGATGGAGTATGCACGACCTTTTCCTCGCCTGCCACCGGCCCAAGGGTGGGTGGCTCTGGTGGTGGCAGAGCCGCAAGCCGCAACGGTCGGGGTGGCGATGGCGTCACACCAAAAAAACCAGGAGTCGGGTAACGAACGGCCACGGAAGACAAAGTGGGCGTTCTGATTGCGGAAGGCGAAGCAGGCTGGGAGAGCATCTTCGAAACCGAATCGGCAACCACATGTGGCCTCCCGTGTCGCGAGGGCGAGCTGAGCGGTGTGGGTCGTGTGGCTGCGCCACCGGGGAAGATGAGAAAGATCGACGAGCGCCGGAGCGGAAGGGGGGGGGGCCTCCTCCCCCGACCGGATGAAAGCTGCAACGTACGTCAGGCTCTGGCATCGGTCGCAGCCGGATGACGGCGTGGGCCAGATATCCATCGACATCCATCCCGCCCGGAGACGTGAAGTGTGCGCGTCGGACAGCACACGACAGAACAGAACCAGATGGGCTTCGACTCGGAGGGGAAGAGAGGCGTGGCCGTGGAAGGAGAAGGAGGAGGAGGAGGCGGCGGCGGCGGCGGCTCGCTCGTGATCGAACAGGGCGAGTCCGCGCCGGTGCTGGGTTATACGCAAGAACTCACGCGCAACCGGTCGATGTTCACGCTGCTCTGCCAGAGCCTGGCCATCGCTGCGATTCCGTACGGCGAGGGCGGGCCTCTCCTCACCGCCGTGTATGGAGGCGGTCAGCTGTCCATCTTGGTGGGCTGGCTGGTGGTTCTGGTGCTGGACGGGTGTGTCGCGGTCAGTCTGGGTGAGCTGGCGAGCAGATATCCGACGTCGGGGGGGCCGCAGTATTGGGCGTTCCAGGTGGCGCCGAGGTTCCAGAGTGGTTTCGCATATTGTTGTGGGTGGGTGTGGTTGATTGGGAACTGGACCATTACTTTGTCAGGTAGGGAGCATGCGTCGTGGGGCGGGACGAGCGGTGACTGGGGATGGGGGCGCTGACTTTTCGCGCAGTCAATTTCGGCTTCGCCAGCTTGATCTCAGGCACAATCGCCATGTACCATCCCGACATGGTGCTGACGGACTGGCAGCTGCTTCTCGTCTTCTATTCCATCACCCTCCTCGCGTTTGTGATATGCTGCTTCTTCAACGACCACCTTCCGCTCGTGGACACGATCTGTGCCGCTTGGACGGCGGTCTCGATCGTGATCATCCTGATATCGCTCCCGGTCAAAGCAGAAGCGGGCCGGAACTCTGCGGCGGTCGCGCTCGGCCACTACGATACGTCTTTCAGCGGCTGGGGTGGCTTTACATTCTTCATTGGTTTGTTGCCCGCGGCGTACACCTTCAGCGCCGTCGGCATGATTGCGAGCATGGCCGAAGAGTGCCGAGATCCGACCGTGAAGGTCCCGCGGGCCATGTCGTGGTGCGTGCCGGTGGCCGGGTTCTGGGGCTTGCTGTTCATCCTCCCCATCAACTTCACCATGCCTCCGCTGGCAGATGTGATTGCGGCTCCGGCCGCACAGGCGTTGCCGTATATCTTTGCGAGAGTGATGGGCACTCCCGGCGGCGGGCTCGCTTTGATGTTTTTCGTCCTCGGCACCACGGTGAGCAGCATTGCGTTCCTGATCTCGATGTGACGAAGCCGCCCCTGACGCAATATCCAGGTCCTCTGTTCCATCTCCGTCACCGTGGCCGCCTCACGTGCGACCTGGGCCTTCGCGCGCGACGACGCCATTCCTGGTGCCAAGCTCTGGGCCAAGGTCGATCAAAGGCTGGGTGTTCCAGTCAACGCTCTCATATTGGTGACTGTCGTCCAGATGCTTCTCGGTCCGATCAACTTAGGCAGTACTTCGGCATTCACGGCATTCATCGGCGTGGGCGTGCAAGCACTCGCCCTGGCGTATGCCATTCCGATCGGCCTGAGTCTCTCCACCGGGCGCAAACAGGTCAGTCAGGCTCGATGGAAATTGCGGCATGGTTTCGGGCCGATCTGCAATGCGGTTGCGCTGGCTTGGATCGGGTTCGAGCTGGTCCTGTTCTCGATGCCGACGGCTTTGCCCGTGACGAACAAGAGCATGAACTATGCTTCGGTTGTGCTGGTGGGTTTTGGCACGATTGCCGCGGTCTGGTATGCTGCGCATAGTAGGAAGTGGTACAAAGGGCCGTCTGCATCTGAAGGTCTGGCCGATCCTTGAGGAGACATGGCTTTGCTGTTGACAGCCTACGTTACACGCATCAACACAGTCCCCTCCAACTGACGAACCAGGCTTTCTTGCTCTGCTTCCTGGCGAGACGCCTGGAGCTTTTTGAGGCCTTGATGTGTATTACGCTGACCTGCAGCCTGTGCCGGGGCTTTTCTCACGCGATGCGTCTTCCGTTGCATGATAGGTAGAGCATCTTCCGTTGCATGATAGGTAGACCACGGTCTGTGCAATTTTTTGCATGCGTGGACGAGTGTTCAGCGGATGCGGTAGGCCTCGATGGCCGCCCTCTTCCACACCCAGCACTTGTGGTCATCATGCAGGCCCAGATCGCGATGGTCCAGCAGCAAGGCCACGACATCCTTCCACGCCGCCCAGGCGCGCTCTGGGGCGGGACCGCGGACATTACAGACCGGCCAGTCGCTTCCGAACAGGACGCGACGGGGACCGAAGGATGTGAAGACACGCTCGACCCAGGGCCTGATGTGGGCGGCGATGGCGGCCGGGTGGGCGAGAGGGTCGGGGAGCTCGCCGAACGCGCCGGAGAGCTTCACGTATGTGCGCGAAAGGGCGGACATGCGTTCGATGGCGGCGGACCAGCGATCGAACTCGGGTCCGTTCGGGACGAAGTCGGGCTTGCAGAGGTGGTCCAGGACGAAGGTGGCTTTCTCGTGCTCGGGGACGTGGAGGTGGGCGGTCGCCATGGCGCGCGAAACCAGCTCCAGTTGCCAGACCCCGCCGGAGTGCTGGTCGACGCCCACGTCGAACGCGAAGCCTCTCTGGCCCAGCAGCTGGAGGTTGTGGATGAAGTGCGCACTCAAGACCAAAGCCTGGAAGGCGTCTGGGTCCTTGATGGCTTGAAGCAGGAACCGGAAGCCCTTGACCCGTTTCCAGGTCTCCGGGCCCGCCGTTTCCTCCGCAAGCCGCAGCCATTCTCGCAGAATCTCCGTCGGCTGGTCCATCGGTGCCCACGCGACGATGGCGAGCAGCATCTCGGCGTCCTTGTCGCCGTACGTGCCTGTGACGATGTCTCGCAGGAATTCAATCTCGTCCAACGGTCCTCTGGCCCAGGTCTCCAAGTGGGCGGACGGCGAGTCGTATCGGACGTCGCTCTCCACGTACACAACGCCCTCGACCACCACGTCTGCTGCCGATGACGCCCGCGGCTGGGCAGCGGCGGAGTAGCGGGCCAGGAGGTGTTCGTGAGCCAAGGGCATTCCCGGTGTCATCCACCTGTGGCCGTGCTCGTTGGACATGCGCTCGGGCCACAGGTGGATGTGGCTGTCGATGATGGACCGCGTGGACATGCTGCTTCCGGGGCGGCGGTTGGACATGCCGCTTCCGGGGCGACGGTGAGACACGCTGCTTCCGGGGCGACGGTGGCGGGATATGCGTGGAGACGTGGAGATGTGGAGAATCGGACCCGCGCGCCGGGCTTCGCGTGAATTGATGCCGAGGCCCCGCCCCTCATTTCCGATTCCAGGGCCACGCCGCCGGACAAGCTTGGGGCGGGGCATGGTGGCGCGGGGCGTGGCGCGGGGCGTGGCGCGGGGCGTGGCTGGCAGGCGTGGCGCGTGTGGTGCCGTGACCTGCAGAAGGCGGCTTCGCGGGCGACTCACTCCCCAACACCGGCGACTCACGCCAGCCATGGCTCAGCTCCTGCAGGGCAAAGTGGCGGCGATCACGGGAGCGGCGACGGGCATCGGCCGCGCGATTGCCGTCGACTACCTGCAGCACGGCGCCCGCGTGGCCGTCAACTACTACCCGGACGAGCAGTCTCGGAGGCAGTTCGATGCGCTGCAGGCCGAGGTGGCGTCGCACGGCGGGTTGATCGGCGTGGCGGGCGACATCGCCACGCCCGAGGCCGGGCAGCAGCTCGTGGACGCGGCGGTCGACGCGTTTGGCCGGCTCGACGTGTTTGTGAGCAACGCCGGCATCTGCCAGTTCGCCGACTTCTTGACGTGCGCCTTTCCCGCCTGCCTGCCGTCCGCCTGCCCTCGTGCAGCAGCACGCTGACCGCGGGCCAGGATGCCGCCCGATCTCGTGAACCACACCGTCTCGACCAACCTCAACGGCGCCTTCTTCGCCGTCCAGGCCGCGGCCCGGCAGATGGCCCGGCAGGAGCCGCCCGGAGGCAGCATCATCGGCGTGTCGTCCATCTCCGCGCTGGTCGGCGGCGCGGGCCAGACGCATTACACTCCCACCAAAGCCGGGGTCCTGTCGCTCATGCAGAGCGCGGCGTGTGCGCTGGGAAAACACGGCATCCGGTGCAACGCCTTGCTTCCCGGCACCATCCGGACACAGCTCAACGAGCAGGACCTGGCGGACGACGAGAAGCGGAAGTACATGGAGGGCCGCATACCTCTCGGCAGACTGGGCCGCACCAAGGACCTGGCCGGGCCGGCCGTGTTCCTGGCGAGCCATCTGAGCGAGTATGTGACCGGCGCACAGTTGTTGGTAGATGGCGGACTGTTTGTGAATCTGCAGTAAGGAAGGCCAAGCTAGGTGTCGATGTGTACCAAAGGCCAAGCAATCAATCGAATCCACCGAAATCGCTTTCGCTCGCCTCTGACGCCGGCCCCTCGCGTCGCCGCCTCAGGCTGCGCTGGATCGCGCCCTTTTTCCTGTTCTCCTCCCGGCGCACGTAGCCGGCTTTGGTGCTGATGCGCGCCTTCGGTGCCGCCCTCGGGTCCTGGCTCGCGCCACGTGCCGTTCGTGACCGCACGCCAAATTTCTTGAGGTCGGCCCGGGCTCGCTTGCTGAGGCGGGGCAGAGCGTCCAGGAGCCACTGCTGCGGCGCACAGCCCCCGTGTTTCTCCCCCGACGAGGCCGTCCTCTGCTTCTCCGCCGCGGCGACCACGTTCGCGACGTGCTTGATGTAAGGCAGGTCGTCTTGGCTGTACAAGGTCACCGCCACACCGCCACACCGCCCCGCACGACCCGTCCGTCCCACGCGATGGACGTACGCGGCGCTGGACGTGGGCATGTCGTAGTTCACCACGCCATTGACTCCGCGAAAGTCCACGCCTCGCGAGAGGAGGTCGGTGGTGATCAAGACCCAGATGTCGCCTTTCCGAAACTTGGTCATGACGCTGTCCCGAGCAGCATCGGACAGATCGGAATGGAGGACGGCGATGCGGCTGATGCCGCCCGCTTCCGCGGGAATGTCGTACAGCAATTCCGAGTGCAGAGCCACGGCCCGCTCGATGGTCTGGGTGAAGACGAGAAATGGAAGGAGTAAAGGTGGCCCGGAGTCCGCCCGGGTGGTGCTGGGGTGCAGTAATTGTCGCAGGCCCATGAGCTTGCCTTGTTCGGATGCGGCGTAGATGAGTCTGTGCTCGATGTTCGGCACGGCCGAGTCCTTGAGGCCCACCACCAGCCGAACCAGTGGTCGATCATCGGCGTGAGCGCCCAGCCGCTCACGCCTCTCCGCCATCACCGAACGTGCGAGCTCTTCCACGTTGCTTCCCATGGTCGCGGACCATAAGCCG
This sequence comes from Pseudocercospora ulei, assembly GCA_016165855.1. NCBI lineage: Eukaryota > Fungi > Ascomycota > Dothideomycetes > Mycosphaerellales > Mycosphaerellaceae > Pseudocercospora > Pseudocercospora ulei. Next base: position 5,674,108 of record JACWNB010000003.1, read on the forward strand.
ACTCGCAGGTCCACGTGCGGCAATGTGTGCCATATGCCGAGAGTCTGTTCGCGGAACAGAGGGTCGAGAAGCACATCTGCCTCGTCGAGGACAAGATGCTGCACCTCGGGGAGGACTGCTGCGCCGCCCTGCTGACATTCCGCCACGATTGAGGCCAAGGAGCCGGGGGTGGAAACCAGGATATCAGCCTTGACCAGGGGTTCAGTCTTTGCACCGTCACGGTCGCCGTCTGCGGAATGCTCGTCATCACAACTGATGTTCGCAGCCGCCAATTTCATACCCTTGCGCACCTGCGTGACCTTCACACCAGTATTCCGTGCAAGCTTGCGACATTCATTGACGATCTGGCTGGCGAGCTCTTTCGTCGGCGCCAAGATGACGGCCGAACTGGACCTGGCACCTGCGGCTCGTCCGCGCTTCTGCTCGAGAATTTTGTGGATCAGAGGTACAGCGTATGCCACAGTCTTGCCGCTTCCAGTCGGTGCGACGGTCAAGAGGTCTATGCTGGGACACGAAGGAGCAGACGCTTCCCCAGCTGCAGAGGAGAGAATATCTTGGGGTTGCTCGAGTAAGAGCGGAATGGCACCGAGCTGTACTTCCGTAGGTCGCGTATACCCTTGATCCTCGATGTTTGCAGCAAGCCTGGATGAAATGCGATACCGGGCGTCCAGCTCGGCGAAGGACTGCAAAGGCTGAGGGAAGAGAGAGATTTTGGTGGCCTTTCCGCCTGTGGTGGGTTTCTCGCCATGACGTTCGCCATTGCTCTTTTCGGTGCCATGATGTGTTCGCCGTTCCTGTTCCGAGCACGCCGATGGATTCAACCACGTGACTTTGAGCTTGTGCTCTCTCAGCAAGCGCTTCCTGTCGTCGACGGAGATTTTGGCGAACGGGCTCGGTCCGGGAGCAGGGTCGGGATGTGCACCATTCGGGCCACGGACGCGGCCGGCCTCGTCTGCCCTCCGGCGTGCCGAAGCGCTCGCAGTCGCATCATCATCCCGACTGCCGTCGCCGAAAAAGTCGAGGTCGGCGCTGTCGGGCGGAGTGCTCTGCCGTCGTTTGCGCTTCTTGTCCGACGCGGTCGGCGCAGTCGAAATGCGGCCATCGCTGTTCACGGGATGCGGCTGTGGCCCGGCGGAAGGCGGTGCACGTGATGGAGTCGTCCGAGCGGTCTTCGGGCGCGGTCTCCTGGACTTCTGTCCCCGCGCCAGGAGTCGCTGCAGGTCCATGTTGTGTTGCGGACGGGGGAGAGCGGAGAGGCAGGTGGACGGCGGGGGAGCGGAGAGGCGGGTGGACGGCGGGAGAGCGACGGGCGGTGCAGACGGACGACGGCGCCGCAGTCGACGCCGGATGGGTGAGGGTGATGCGGGCTCGGCAGCAGCCGAAAAAAGCTCGCTGCTGGCGGGAAACCATCGAGGTCCGGCCGTCCGCCGTCCGCCGTCCGCCGTGCAAACCACCACCGCACCGCGCACCGCACTCCGCACTCCGCACACCTCACCCTCCTGCACCGCCCCGCCGCCATGGCCCGTCCTGTAGTCTCGCGGCTGCTGCTCCGCCCGGCGCGATTGCTCGTCCCGCGACGCGCCGCCTCGACCACGTCCGAAGCCGCCAGTGCCGCGTCCCAAGGCGCCGCCGCCGCATCCAAGGCGTCCGAAGGTCTCTCGCGGGTGACAAGCTCCGCTGGCCCAGCGCTCAGCAAGCTGGCCGCGTCTGCCACCCGCGCCGTGTCGAGCATGGGCGGCCGCACCGGCCGAGTCGTCAGCTACCTCCAAGGTGGGCGAGAGCGGCCCGACCACGGCAGCGCCGCCGAGCGAGGGAGACGAGCTGATGCTGCTGCGACAGGGCTGACCCCACACGTCGTCTACTACGGAAAGGTGGCCGGCGAGCTGGGCCAGATGGTCTACAAAGGCCGCGGCATGCAGCCGCCGTCCGTCCCCCCCTCCACAAACCCGACCATCACACGCTTGCCCGGCTGATGGTTTCCAGGTCCGTGCAAACCGTGCAGTCCTACCTCGCGCCTGTCACCAACGCTATCCGCAACCCTTCCACCGCCGCCCGCCTGGGCCAGAAGACAGCCCTCGGCGAGCCGCAGTCCTTTCTGACCAGGTTAAGGAACCTCGATTCCGCCACGCTGACCCAGGTGGGCATCGTGGGGGCCGAGACCATCGGCTTCTTCTCCATCGGTGAAATCATCGGCCGTTTCAAGCTGGTGGGCTACCGAAGCAGCGCTCCCGCACATCATGGTCACTAGGCAGCTCGCATGGAGCATGTTAGACGAGAGAGAGAGAGAGAGAGAGGGAGGGAGAGAGACGGTGGGTGGATGGGTGGAAGATATCCTATAGACGCGCTGCGGTGGCACAGGCAAGCCGTTCCCTTCCCACGGCGGAGGGAACCCCGCGCTCGCTTCATCGCCCGTCGGCGCGTGTACTACCCTGCCCGTTGTGTATCCCTCGAAGCATCGTGTGTGTGCCTCCGTCCGCGAACCCCCGTCCCGCCCACCACCAGCTTTCCCCTCTCTCCCGTGGCCCAGCCTTCGCGACGCCGCATCTGATCGGCCGCCGAGCCTCTCACATGCCATGTCGGTGGGAGTGCATGGCCCGCTTCAGCTTCTGCACCCCCCCCCCCCCCCCATCCGATCGAGGCCGCCGTCGCTCAACCGTCCATGCAGAGTCAATGTGCACGCTTCTCTGCAGGGCAGGTGCGCAGCATTCGATTCTCGTGCTCCGACCGATGCACGGCACATCTGGCGCAGCGCGGGCCTGTCCTGGGAGCGCGATCCGCGCTCCCAGACGGCCGGGAATGAACCCGATGATGATGAGGGGAGCTGGGGTTGGTTTGGTTTGGTTTGGGGAGGGAGTGGGGGGTGGGGGAGGGGGCTTGGTTTGACAGGCAGGAAGGGCAACGCCATGACTTTTTTGGTTTTTTTTTTCTTTTTCCGCCCGCGACACTTCTTACCCGCAGTGGAGTGCGCGCCCGCCGATGCAGATAGGTTTGGGTGAAGGACACCGCCCCCCACCCCCCTTGCTTCCTGCCGCGAGCGAGCGAGCCCGCTCGCTCGCGAAATGCCGACAGAAATTGCCACAGCAGGACGGGAAACCAGTGGTTTGTGCACAAGATTCCGGCTGGGGCTGAACACTCAGCCCCAGCCCCCCCGCCCCTTGACTTCTGGCTGGAAAGAGCGAAAGAGAGAGAGGGAGAGAGGGAGCAAGGCGGGTCGGAGCGTCCATGTCTCGCCCGCATCGGCGCTGCGGTGGGAAAAGGGCGCACGATTCCAGCGGTGCGTGTTTGCGGACGGACAGCGGCCGATGGGGGATCTGACCGGGCTGTTGTGCCATCACCCACCCGCGTCGACGATGGCCGTTGAGGCTCTGGGGATTTCAGCAGCATGGGGGAAGGGGAGGGGGGGGGAGGGCGGACAGGGAGGAGCGACGGGGGCGCAGGGAAGAGAGTCGAAGGGTGCAAAACCAAACCCCGGGGCCAGCGATTTTCGGCCGAAGCGCCGCGGCGGCATAATTTTTGCACAAAAAAGAACGTTCTCGCTGCAGCTGCCGGAGCCACGATTCCCAACCCAGCTCGAGGAACGAAAATTCCCCGAGCTGGGAAACGGGGTCCTCGCCCGGCTGGTGCATGAGCCGGCCGGAGTGACGTGACCGTCCACACGTGGACGAGTTGGTCAAATTCAATAATGCATGTTCGGCCGGGCATGGCACGTGGCGGTGGCGGCAGTCAGGCCTGAGGCTGTGCCCTTCGGCAGCGGGAAGTGCGGCGGCACACACAACCACACACACACACACACACACACACACACACACACACACACACACACACACACACACACACACACACACACACACACACACACACCCGCACCGCTCAATCGAGGCGTGACCCGCGATCCGAGTTCACGTGCGTCGGTGCCACAACGCGGCCTCCCGCGACGACGGGCGGCACCGCATGGGGGAGTGCAGATCGGCGCGCACGCACACGCAGGTACCCCCAATCCGTGCGCCTCGCGGGCGGACATGACATGCCGGCGGCAAAACCAACGTCGCGCGACGCGTGCGGACCGCATTCCTGACCCCCTTTCCCGCTCGGCCACGCCCGATCCGCGCGCGCGCCGACCCAGGAGCGCCGACACGTCCCGCCTTTCGAGATGCGTGCACCTCGCTCGTCGCGTGAGCGTCTGCCCGGTGGCAAAGCATGGGCGTGCGTGGGGGTGGGTGATTCCATCTCAGATCCCTCCCCCACACCCGCGCTCCGCTGGTCAGTGAGTCCTCGCTCAGGCGAGACGTGACACCCGTCATCTGCGGGCACGGCTGCACCCTCGAACACGTGTCTGATCCTTGCCGAGGGCGAATGTGTGTGAGTGAGTGAGCGAGTGAGTGTATGTGTGGATGTGTGTGTGTGTGTGTGTCCGGCCCGGTCGAGGGCATCGTGGTCTCCGCGCCCAAGCACGGAGTCGAACGGGGTGAGGTCTGGCTTGGCCGCCGCAAGAGCCGCGGGACGATCATCCGCAGACGCCGAAAGCGGCGAGGAACCGCGATCGATGCGCGGCAACAGTGCCTCCGGCGAGGCTCGGGGGTTGGGGACGGATGGCTGAGTTGCGCAAGCGCAGCGCATGGGAACTGGTGGCTCGACGTTTGTTCACGTCCGCTATGCCAAGCTTGCATGCGGCCGCAGGCATGGGGCTGGAAGCGAGATGCAAACAGCGCATACCGGCACGGGGGAGGGCATTCCACGCGACGCCATCCTCCGCTGCCCTGCTATCAAGTTCCAGAACAACCTCACAGGCAATACGCAACTGCGCACGTCCGTCGGCGCTGTGGCAATCACAGAAAGCTGCGCCGCGCCATCATCACCACACCACCATCACACCACACCATGACACCGCAGCAGATGATGCTCGCCTGCAGCGGCGACGACGACGACGACGACGACGACGACGACGACGGAGACGGCGAGTCATTTGACCGTTCTGCGCGCTGCACCATCCGCTCCAGCTGATGCCGTGCTGATGCAGGGCGGTCCAGCATTGCGAGTCGACCCGCCGCGAGCATGGTGGCATCGTGGAGGCTGATATGCGGGAGGGAGGGAGGCGAAGGAAGTGACGGGCGGAGGGCACGGGGCCATGGGTGCGCGTGTGCGCGCCGGAGCAGAGCAGCGGCAATGGGAAGGTGGTGAGGGCGGACGGAGGGCGTCAGCTGCGGACACCCTTTCGGACGAGGGTGGTGTCGAAGCTTTTGTGCAGGCAGATGATGGGTTCATGACTGCGTCCAGCGGGGCGAGCGAGACACTAAAGAAGAAGGACGGGTGCGTGACTTCGGGGCATGTAGCATGTCTGTCGTATGTCGCGCTCCTCAACGCCTTTGCGCCAGGGGGAGGGGGAGGGGGTGTCGAGGTGTCCCCGTGCGGGTGCAGACGATGTCCGCATTGCTGACTGGCTCTCGGTGTGGCACCGCACCAGGACAGCCACGCCGCTTGGCCGCAGTGGGGTTGGCCCGGTGGATTTTGGCGCCGCGGGTTGCCGCCGGGACTGGCCCATGCGCCGATCGAGCCCAGCCAGCGCTGGACCAGGTGCTCGAGCGGCGCCGCACGGGCCAAAGCATGCGCACCGTACATGCACATGCGGCAGTCCCCACTTGTCTGCTATGCCACCACCAACTATACTGTGGGTGTAGGCCGACCAGGAAGATAGCTTTCCATCGTGCAGCTCTCCTCCGGTGGAGCAGCATGCTCGCCGTCTCCCACTCCAACCCGTCATCTCATAAGGTGTCTGTCTCCTTCGACCACAACATGCCTCCCACCTCAGTCGAGCTGGCGACGCACCCTCCGCCGACGCCCTCCCCCGCCTGCAACCGAGCCCCCGTCGCCACCCATATATCTCCACGCCACCCCGCTAGTCTGCCCTCTCGCCCTCGTGGACGCCTCTATGTATATGCCGACTGCGGCCCGGCCACCTCGTCCCCTCCCCCTCCGATAGCAGCATGGGTCACGCGCTCACGGCTGTCGCCGTCGCCCTCTGGTATGCCCAACCATCTCGTGGGAGCGGGCAGCGAACCCCTCCATCCTGTGCCATGGCACGTGAGCTAAGTCGAGGCGCAGGTTGTTTCGTTATTGCCGGTTGATTGTGAATTGCATCTCGCATTGGACCTTCAAGCCCATCCCCATCCCCGACAAACCATCATACACGTCGCAGGATGTCACCATCATCCTGCCCACCATCGCCACGGGGGGCGAGGGGCTCGAGACGACCCTCTCGACATGTCTCAAGTCGGAGCCGTACGAGCTGCTCCTGGTCACAGTCGACCACAACGTGAAGAACCTGACCCAGCTGGCGTTCCGCATCAATGCCAAGAAGATACGGGTCTTGAGCATCCGGGAAGCCAACAAGCGTCGGCAAATGTGCAGGGCGATCCCGGACGTCTCGACGCGAATCACCGTCTTCGTCGACGACGACGTCGCGTGGCAGCCGCGCACGCTGCAATGGATGTTGGCACCATTCGAAGATGCCGAGATGGGCGGGGTCGGCACGTCTCAGCGATTGAGGAGGGCCGAGGCGAATGGCTTCTCCGAAGCCATGTTCAACTTCCTGGGCGCGGCATACCTGGAGCGGAGAAACTTCGACTGTTCCGCATGCCTACACATCGATGGCGGCCTTCCGTGTCTCTCCGGCCGGACAGTCGCATACCGGAGCGACATCCTGCAAACCCCGGACTTCACCCACGGCTTCACCCACGAAGTGTGGAACACCATGCAGCTGAACGCGGACGATGACAACTTCATCACGCGATGGATGTACTCGCACCAGAAAAAGATTGCGATGCAGTACCACAAGGAGGCAGAGGTCCAGACTACGCTGGAGAGTCAGCCGAAGAAATACCTTAGCCAATGCCTGCGATGGGTTCGCAGCAATTGGCGGAGCAATTTGACCAGCCTATTCGTCGAGAGACACTACTGGTAGTCCGTGAACCACACAGCCTCCCGGCATCTTTGGCCACGGACCCACTTGCTAACTTTTTTTTCTCTCCGCAGCACGCAGCCCTGGAGCACATATGCCGTGCTTCAGACCACATTGACCGCGTGGAATTTCGTATTGGATCCACTCCTGGTATACCTGTGGTGGACCGCGTCGGCCGATTGGCCCGAGCACAGCCGATTCGCCCTGAGGCTGTCCTTGGTCACGTGGATCTACGGCTTCAGTAAAACCGTCAAGCTGTGGGGCCACTTCATCCGCTACCCTGCCGATGTCGTTTTTCTGCCCGTCTCCATCGCCTTTGGCTACTTCCACACGCTCATCAAGGTCTACGGCTTGTTCACACTGAGCGAGGTAAGCAGCAGCAGCAGCAGCAGCAGCCGCCGCCGCCGCCGCCGCCGCCGCCGCACCGCAAGCATCAACAGGCGTGAAAAAACAAACCACCTCGACGAATCGTGCCCCGCTGACCGGCGGCCGCCTTTGACACAGACAACATGGGGCAGCAGGGACGGCGCGGACACCGACAACCGCGTCCGCATGATTCGGCTCCCCGCCTACGACTCCACGATACCCCCCCCTGACGGCCGAAGTTCTGAAACGTTTGATTTCCCGCTGCCGCACACGGTCGCCATCCACGAAGACCTGCCGGCATACGACACCCACCGCTGCGAACATCTTCTCACGAACCCCCCATATCACGATTGAACGATCCTAATGTTGGCGACACGCACGAGATACCCAGACAGCATCATCATCATCATCATCATCATCATCATCATCATCATCATCATCATCATCATCATCATCATCATCATCATCATCATCATCATCATCATCATCATCATCATCGTCATCATCATCATCATCGTCATCGTCACCGTCATCGTCATCATCATCATCATCGTCGTCGTCGTCGTCATCTTCCATTCTTGCATGGGAACCGCTGTATAGACGCTCGCCGCGGTGCCGCGGCCCTTTCTTTTTCCACGAGGAGATGCATCATCCGCATGGAGGGGAGAGACACACAATGTTCTGTTCAGACCCTGGAAAAAGTCCTTGGTCCCGTTCCGCAGGACATGGTTTGGCGAGGCGTGTTTTTTTTTCTTGCTTGGGCCTGAAACGTCGGGGACACGAGGAGAGTTGGGCGGTGGTTGGGCGTGCGCGGAGAGAGCTTCTTTTTTTTGTAATTGTTGGAACCAGCAACCAGTCTGTGTTCACGGCGAAACTTGTACACAGGAACCCGCCATCGCCAACCCCCCCCAACCCCATCGGCAGGAGCCGCGCGGCGGTCGAGCACGTTACATCCCGCATTCTTTCGCGCTCGTGTGCCCCCGCCCGCCCCCACCCCCTCGCGTACCTGCAGCCATCCTGGTGCCGGGCCGACCGTGTGGGCCCCGTTTTCCTGGCCTCGGCGATGATCATTTTTCCGACCCACAACATCGGACCGACACACGACCTCTTTTTTTTTTGGCCTGCCCCCGTCCACCCGAACCCCGGGCCAGAGCCGCGAACATCTCCTCATTTCTCCCATCCGACCAATGGCAACGGGATTCTTCTCCCGTTCGCGGTCCACTGTCGGGGGGGACGATAAGATAAGCCCGTCCGATTTCAGCTGCGAGGAGCGAAGCGAAGCGAGCCCCGACGCAGGCCGCTTGGAGGCCCGCCCACGGCCCCCGCCCATCGGCAAGGAATCCACTTGCGTGTCACGATGGACTGGTATAACGGGATGTGACCACCGCGCGCATCGTGCCCCGCCGCCGATCGAATGTTCCGCGCACAGCCAACGTGTTGACCAACGCACGAGATCTCGCCAACTCCATATGCGATCGTGTGATCGAGAGGGCAGGATTGTTCGCACTCGGGTCGGCCTCCCAGCAGGGCGGAATTCAAAGTCGGTGATATGCTCCTGAGGTGTATAATACAATACACCTCATATCACGCGCACTTCGAGACACGACAGACGCGATAGCCTGTGTCGAGACCCCTTCTTGCCGAAAATACTTCTGCTGGAGAATACAAACTTACTAAGGGAAAAGAGAAGACGATTGTTTCTATACATTCTTAACCGATATTTGCAAGGTTGCGTACCCTAGCTATATAAAGTAGCAGATATAGTAGACGACTATTGAGCAAGCATAATGATCCGGGAGCGTAGATATAATTCGATATAGTCGTTTGATGACTATATCGCGAACTAAGGAAAGGAAGGAATCTATATAGCAGTAGGTGAGGGCTTTAGGGGTGGTGTGCCAAGACCCGGCTCGGTCCGGAAGGGCCGAGCCAGAATTCAAGGGTCCACCCTCCTAGTCCGTCCTATCCCTTTCTACTGCTGTAACACTACCCCCCTGCCTTACTAGCGGTCGCCCTTGATCCGGGCACGCAGATATGATTTAATACGACCTTTTTGATGACTATATCTCAAACTGAGGAGGGAAAGGAATCTATATAGTGGTGAGTGAGAGCTTTAGGGGTGGTGTGCCAAGGCCCGGCTCGGTCCGGAAGGGCCGAGCCGAAATTCCAAGGGTCCACCCTATTACTCAGTCCCACCCCTTTCTGCCGCCGCAACACCAACCCCCTCCCTTACCAGCGGTCGACCTCGACCGCTTACTCATCTATCTGTCTTTTTTTTTTTTTGGATTCCGTCGCTATTTTTTCGCTTTCTTCCATTTCGAAACTATCCCCTTTTTTTATCTTCTTTCTTCTTACATCGTCGCCTCCTAACGTCTTCACTTAGCGTCTATCTGATCGGAAGAGCCGTCTGATCGGATCCGGCGGTTACCTAAGCTGCGGCGTAACCGGTCTGTGCTCCGCTGCGGAGGTCTATATAGATTTATCTGCAGCTCGCTATCTTCTTCTTCTTCTTTCTCTACTAAAGGCCTTATATACTGCAGGGCCGGCGGCGCCGACGCTGCTGCACGGCGTCGGCGAGCTTCCTGCCGAGGCGGTAGTAGGTAGTAGCCGAGTCAAAGACTCCGGCAAAGCGACTGCTACGATCGTCTTTATCGGCTTCCGCACCGATAGAGCAGACGCGGTTTTTCTTTCTTTTCTGGAATAATCAACTTCGGAGCTACTTGGGCTTCGGCTTCCTCGGGTTCCGGACATAAAACTCTCTTAGCAGCTCCGCCAAATTCCGGAGGTTCTTAGCTAGATACTATTTATAGTCTTCTAGCTATCCTTTCTATAAGTTCCTCGCTTCGATAGATCCTCTTAGCTTTCTTATATCTATTACATCTTCTACCTCCTATTCTTCTTCTTTACCGTCTATCTCGATTAGTAGGGGTTCGGTGAACCCTTGTTCTAGAAGGCCGTCTTTAGGGTCCAAACTTAGCAGGTCCGAATAGAAAACATTATAGATCCGGAACGCCTTAGGCAGCTGGAGCTGATAGGTTACTGGCGATCTCTTTTCTACTATCTTGAACGGACCTACATAGCGAGGGTTAAGCTTGGCGTTGCCTTTTAGCCTTAGGTTCTGCGTGTTAAGCTATACCTTTTGGCCTTCTTCAAATTCCGTTAGTAACCGCCTTCTATTAGCTTAAGTTACTATCTTCTTCTAAGTTGATTCTATCGCCTCCTTTGCTACCTTAATCGCTTCTTCTATCTAAGATCTAAGCGCTTCTGCCGCGGCCGTAGCGACTCTCTTCGACGAGGTAGCGGTAGAAGGTTCTAAAGAGCTGGGTTCGTTCAGCGGTTAAAAGCTTATCCTTAGAAGATAACCATAGGTTATCTCGAACGGCGCCAGCGAGGTGGCTTCCGATCGTGCTGAATTGGCGCAGAATTCGGCCATTGGCAACACCTTAACCTACTTAGCTTAATAATAACCGCAGAAGATTCGTAGATATTTTTCTATCTCTTAGTTAGCTACTTTAGACTAACCGTCGGTTTAAGGGTAAGCGGCCGTGCTGAGCTTTCTACGAATTCCGAGAGCTTGGTTAATAGCTTTCTATACATTAGTGGTAAATTAAGGACCCCTATCCGTAGTAATAGTGTCCGGCAGGCTATAGTGCTTCTATACGTGCTAGATCAGCATTCTCGCTGTTTCTTCCGCTGCAGTTCCTTTATCCTTAGCTTAGCAGGGGATGAAATAGCGCTCCTTGCTTAGTCGATCTACTACGTTAAGCGTAGCGTTATATCTATCTGAATCCGGCAGGCCGGTTACGAAATCTATTATAATGTGCTGCTACAGTTTCTCGGGGATCAGAAGTGGCTTTAACAGACCGGCTGGAAGGCCGTAACGTAGCTTCGCTGCTCGATAGATGTAGCAGTTAGTAATAAACCGGTAGATCTGTTCGAAGATTCGCAGGAACCAGTAGGTTGTCCTTACTGCTTCTATCGTCTTCTTCGAGCCTGCGTAACCAACATCCGTAGAACTATAGACTAGCTGGACGACCTCCGTAATCAGTTCTTCCGGAACTATTAGCTTCCCTGAGCCCGTTCTGCTAAGCTTCTGTTGCTAGTTAAGCCGCTCTACTTTTTTGTAGAGCGTCATTTCCTCAGCCGCCTGCTCTACCGCGCAGACCCCTACCTCTTTTAGCACCTCGGCGTCTACTATCCGTTCTGTTAACACCTTCTAGAACATGTTCGGATCTTCTTTCGCATAGCTGGTCTTTCCTTCTCTTCTTGTTAGCGCGTTAGCCTTTCTATTTTAAGCTCTAGGTCGATAGGTAATTTTGAAGTCGAATCCGGACAGATAGGCAGCCTACCGAGCTTAGCGCCGTAATAGCTTCTGCGTCTTTATAAAGTAGGTGAGTAACTGGTAATCTGTAAGGACCTGGACTGTGTTCTTTCTAGCTATAAGCTCCAGTTTCCACTCTTCGAAAGTCTGAATAATAGCTAACAGCTCTTTATTATAAATAGCGTAGTTCCGCTTAGCCTCGTTTATAGACTTGCTAAAGAAAGCTACCGGATAGAGGGTCTCGTCGTCGTTAGCGTATTAAGAAAGGACCCCTGCTGTTACAGTGTCAGAAGCGTCCATTTCCACGTAGATCGTCTTTTCTAGTCGGAAGTGCGCCAGAACCGGCGCCGAGGCCACTGCTTCTTTTAGCCGGTTAAAGGCCTCCGTGCACTTCTTATTCTATAGGCCGGCGGCCTCCTTCTTTAACCCTTCGTTCAGGGGTCTCGCTATCTTGCTAAAGTCCTTAATAAACTGCCGATAGTAGCTGCAGAATCCGAGAAACGCTCTAATTTGCGTAGTGTTTCCGGATTTCGGCTGCTTCCATTCCGCGACCGCGGCGACTTTTAAGGGGTCTATCCGAATCCCTTCTCTTCCGACGATAAGACCGAGGTATTTAACTTCGGTCTAATAAAACTCGCTCTTCTTTATGTTTGTGTTTAATCCGACCTCGCAGAGTCTCTTTGACACCCTCTTAATGTAGTCCGTGTATTGCTCTCTCGTTCCCTTAGTATAGATAAGAATGTCGTCTAAGTAGATAGACACGAACCGTTCTAGCATGTCTATAAAGATGTAGTTTATAAAGCGTTACTACACCGCCGGCGCGTTGGTAAGTCCGAAAGGTATTACTAACTCCTTGAAATTGCCTATACGCGTAGCGAATGTCGTAAGATCTTTAGTCTGTCCTTCCTCGTTCCTTAGTTAGTAGAACGCTTAGCGAATATCCAGCTTGCTAAACTACTTAGCCTTAGCTACTCGTTGTATAGTCTCGTCTGTTAGCGGCAGCGGATACACATCTCTCTTAGTGACCTTATTAAGGCCTCTGTAATCTACGCACAGTCGGAGACTACCTCTAGGCTTCCTTACAAAAAGAATCGGTAATATATATTCAGCTAAGCTCGGTTTAATAAACTTCTTCGCCAGATTCTCTCGAACAAACACTTCTACCTAGTCTAGCTTAACCGGCGACAATCGTCTTAGGGGCTCGGTTCTCGGCAACGCGGCTCCTTTTTTCAACCGGATCTTGTTGTTATATTCCGGTCGGTAGAGCGGCAGGAGATTGGAGTCAGCCTTTAAAAACACATTAGTGTAACTATAGAGTTCTTTTAGTAATACCTCTAGCAGATCTACTTCTTCTTCCGCTATTATCTTCTAGTAGTCTTCGATGTCCTTTATTAAGATAGCGTAAATCTTATTGTCCAGCGACCTCGCGAGGGTCGTTAAAGCCTCCGAGCTTATTATTCCGATCGTGTCTAGAGGGTCGGGCCAATCTATCGGAACTTCTTCGATGGTCGTAGCGTTCGGTTTCGCGGCGACGACGGTGACCGGTTTGACAGCGACTCCGCTCTGCTGGTTTTTAAACCCTAGCGTGCCTTTACCTACGTTAATAACAGCTTTCTGGTTCTTTATCTATTTCTGCCCTATAATAATGTCGAACCGTCCGATGTCCATAATTTGGAACGTAGCTTCCGTAGTGCGGCTAGCTAGCGTAGTCCTTAGTAGCACATAGTGCGTAACACTTTCTGTGTCCTGTCCGTTGTACGACGAAATTCTCGTTAGCGATGCTAGTTCCACTAGGTAACTATACCCGTTTATTAGCTTCTGAACCAATCGATAGTGGATCGCCGCGCCGATAAGGGCTCCTGTGTTAATAAAAGCTCTTAGCTAAAGTGGTCTGCTCGAGCTATCGAGGGGGTGGACAGTAATCGGAAGGATAATAGCTGTTTCCGTGTTTACTTCCACCGCCGCTAAGAGCGGATCGCTGCAGCTATTAATACTTCCTTCTTCTAGCGACGTAGTTCTTGTCGGTGCCCTATTGTCCTTGCTGGATAGGGGGCCTATCCGTCTAGCTGGTCTTTTCCTAGGATTCTTAGTAGCACTCTACTGTCTACACTGTCGGTGTCGTTCGGAGCCGGCTCGATAGCTTATATAGTCTTTCTTAGCGGCTGCGGCTGCTTCGTAATACGATACTCCTGCTTCTGCTTATCCGATGCTTGGCATCTTGTAGCGATGTAGCCAGGCTTTCTATACGCGTAGCAGGTAGGGACGAACGACGAACGCGGCGAATAAGATAGCTGCTGCAGCGTTCTCCTAAAAGGTGCAGGGGGTCGTGTTATCGGCACCGGCTGCTTCTGAATCAATTTATGCGACTTCGTGTAAGCACTTAGGTTTCTCGCAGTAACTCTCACTTAGTGCACGAAGCTCTTAAGGTCTTCATCTTCTACAGAAGCTATAGCTGCGGCCAATTTAGGGTTCAGCTTCTGCCTTAGTAGGTAGAGCTGCTTATCTTCTGACACTCTAGCTCTAATAGCATATTTTCAGAACAGTCTGTAAAATTCCTTAAACGTCTGCTTAGTCTGGTTAATCTTATCTAGTTGTTTACAGACCGTCTTCTTCCGGAAGAGGTCTCCAAAGCGTTGGTCCAGCGCTTTAATTGCTTCTTCGGCGGTTACCTCTTCTAGGTCTGCTACTAGCGAAAAAGCTTTACCTTCTAATCGCGATTCCAGGTATGCCAGCCTGTCCTCTTTAATGTTTCCGGCATAGTCGCAGTCTATCTTGTTCTTTATCTTCTTCTTAAATGCCTCCTAGCCTTTAGGGTCTCCGCCTCTGAACGCTAGTGGATCCGGTAGTAACGTTATAAGGGTGCTGCCTTAACTATAGGCCGCAGGTAAGGCAGTCTCTGCTTGTTCTTCTCGTTGTAGTAGCGCCGACGACATCGCTGCTTCCATCTTAGCTAACTGAGTCTTTATCGCCTTCAGTTGTGCTAGTCGGTTTGTCGCTTAGTTTTCTAGCACATTAATAATAGTTTCTGCCGATTCCTTCTTAGCTATTACCGTTTCTATTTTTTCTCTTAGTCTCCTGTTTTCTTCTGTGTTCCTATAAAACTTCTTCTCGATAAAGGTAATAATATCGAACACCTTCTTAGCTCTATTTTCTGCTAGATACTCTTCTATTTCCTCCGGCTTGCGTGCGTACGGTTCGGCATAGCTCTCTATGCCCCTCTTTGCTTTATCTATCTCTTCTTCTGTAAGGCCCTTAGTAGCTATTCTATCGTCAAGGATGCTAGTACGCCTATCCCTCGGTCTGTTAGTCTTTCTCTTTCCGCTGCGGCTAGTAACGCCGCTCTCTACCGTTAAGAAGCTCTCTATAGCTGTCTTACAGTGCTAGTGTTTGGTTTAGTTTGGTGTTTTTGGTGCGCGTGCGTTATTCAGGTGTCCGGATAGTTTAACGGTCCCTTTCGCACAGCGCAGAGTTGGTGTAGTAAGTGAGTTCGAGATATAATAATCTGGGCACGCAGATATGATTTAATACGGCCTTTTTAATAACTATATCTCGAACTAAGAAGGGAAAGGAATCTATGTAGTAGTAAGTAAGAGCTTTAGGGGTAGTGTGCCAAGGCCCAGCTCGGTCCAGAAGGGCCGAGCCGAAATTCTAAGGGTCTACCCCATTACTCAGTCCCACCCCTTTCTGCCGCCGCAACAGCCCTCGACCGCTTACTTATCTATTCCGGCCCTATATCTCTTATTCTATTATTAAACTTCTTAGCTAATTACATCTTTCTATTCTATTTTGTTTTAATAGACTTCTTTTTTGTCTATCTTCTTATTATCTTTTTGTTCTTCTTTTCCCTAGTGTAGCAGCCTCTTTCTGCCTAATTTCCGCCCTTAGGTGCCTAAATCCTGCATGTTACGGCGGCAGAAAGGGGTGGGACTAAGTAATAGGGTGGACCCTTAGAATTTCAGCTTAGCCCTTCTAGACTGAGCCGGGCCTTAGCATACTACCCCTAAAGCCCTTACCTACCGCTGCATAGATTCCTTTCCCTCCTTAGTTCGAGATATAGTTATTAAAACAGCCGTATTGAACTACATCTGCGCACTTAGATTATTATATCTCGAACTTACTAACTACACCAAAACTATACTACGCGAAAGGGACCGTTAAACTACATCCGGCTACCTAAATAATGCAAGCGCATACTACAACCTAAACTAAACACACTAGCACTGTAAGAAGGCTATAGAAGGCTTCTCGACAGTAGAGGGCGGCGTTACCGGCTACAGCGGAAAGAGAAAGACTAACAGAGCGAGGGATAGGCGCGCTAGCATCCTTAACGAAGGAACAGTTACTAAAGGTCTTATAGAAGAAGAGACAGACGAAGCGAAGGAGGGTATAGCTAGCTATAAGGAGCTGTACGCCTGCACAGTCGACGAACTCGAGGAACACCTAGCGGAACACAGGTCCGGAAAGGTATACAACACTATTACCTTTATTAAGAAGATGTTTTATAAGTAAATAGAAGAGAACAAGCAGCTAAGAGAGGAGATAGAGGCTGTAATAGCTAAGAAGGAATCGGCAGAGACTATTATCGAGGTGTTAGAGAACTAAGCGGCAATACAACTAGTATAACTAAAAACGCTAAGAGCTTAGTTAGCTAACATAGCGGCAGCGACGTCGTCGGCACTGCCGCTACTATTGCGGCGGCAGAAAGAGGTGGGACTGAGTAATGGGATAGACCCTTAGAATTTCAGCTCGGCCCTTCCGGACCGAGCCGGGCCTTGGCAAACTACCCCTAAAGCCCTTACCTACTACCGTATAGATTCCTTTCCTTCTTCAGTTCGAGATATAGTTATTAAAACAGCCGTATTGAATTATATCTGCGTGCTCGGATTATTATATCTCGAACTTATTACCTACACCAACTCTGCGCTACGCAAAAGGGTCCTTTAAACTACTCGGCTACCCGAATAACGTACGCGTACACTATATACCAAACCAAACACTAGCACTGTAAGACAGCTATAGAGAGCTTCTTAACAGTAGAGGGCGGCGTTACAGGCTGTAGCGGAAAGAGAAAGACTGACAGACTAAGGGATAGGCGCACTAGCATCCTTAACGATAGAACAGCTACAGAGGGCCTTACGGAAGAAGAGATAGATAAAGCGAGGAGAGGTATAGCGGGCTATACGGAACTGTACGTACGTACGCCGGATAAAATAGGAGAATATCTAGCAGAACATAGGGCCGAGAAGGTGTTTAACATTATTACCTTTGTCGAAAAGAAGTTTTATAGGAACATAGAAGAGAACAGGCGACTAAGAGAGGAAATGGAAGCGGTAATAGCCGAGAAGGAATCGGCGGAGACTATTATCGACGTGTTAGAAAATTAAGCCGCAAACCAAACGGCGCAACTAAAGGTAATAAAGGCTTAGTTAGCTAACATAGAAGCAGCGATGTCGTCGGCGCTAGAGCCGCTGCTACATCGAGAAGAACAAGTAGAGATCACCTTACTAGCAGCCTACAGTTAAGGCGGCACCTCGATAACGTTACTACCTAACCTACCGGCGTTTAGAGTCGGAGACCCTAAAGACTAGGAAGCCTTTAAGAAGAAGATAGAGAATAAGATAAACCGCGACTACGCCGGAAACAGTAAAGAAGACAGATTAGCTTACCTAGAATCGCGGCTAGAAGGCGAAGCGTTGTTGTTAGTAGCGGACCTAGAAGAGGTAACTGCCGAAGAAGCGATCAAAGCGCTAGATTAACGCTTTAGAGACCCCTTCCGAAAGAAGACAGCCTGTAAACAGCTATACAAGATCAATTAGAACCGGCTAACATCTGAAGAGTTCTATAGCCTGTTTAGGAAATATGCTATTAGAGCTAAAGTGTCCGAGAGTAAACAATTACATCTACTAAGGCAGAAGCTAAACCCTAAACTGGCCGGAGCTATAGCTTTAGTAGAAGATAAAGACCTTAAGAGCTTCGTGCACTAAGCAAGGGTTACTGCTAGAAACCTAAGCGCCTATGCGAAATCAGTATCGCGCGAACTAATTTAGAAGCAGTCGGCGCCGACAACACGACCCCCTGCTCCTTTCTGCCGAGGCCCTACCTGATCCGGGCACGCAGATAAGATTTAATACGGCCTTTTTAATAACTATATCTCGAACTAAGGAGGGAAAGGAATCTATGTAGTGGTAGGCGAGAGCTTTGGGGGTAGTGTGCCAAGGCTCGGCTCGGTCCGGAAGGGCCGAGCCGAAATTCCGAGGGTCCGCCCTATCGCTTGGTCCCACCCCT
The DNA here is from genome assembly GCA_016165855.1 of Pseudocercospora ulei. NCBI lineage: Eukaryota > Fungi > Ascomycota > Dothideomycetes > Mycosphaerellales > Mycosphaerellaceae > Pseudocercospora > Pseudocercospora ulei. The sequence continues at coordinate 5,692,035 of JACWNB010000003.1, forward strand.
TTCTGCCGCCGCAACACTACCTAGCAGACATCTTATTTGCCGCGCTCGTCGTTCGTCCCCACTTGCTATGCATGCGGAAAGCCTAGCTATATCGCTACTAGATGTTCGGCGACGGCCTAACAGAAGCAGGAGTATCGAGCTACGAAGCTACTACCGCTACTGAGAAAGACTATTTAAGCTATCGAGCCGGCGCCGAACGACACCGACAGTGTAGATAGTAGAGTACTACTAAGGATCTTGGGAAAAGACGAGCTAGACGGATAGGCCCCCTATCTAGTATAGACAATAGGGCACCGCTACGGACTGCATCGCTAGAAGAAGGAAGCATTAACAGTTGTAGCGATCCGCTCTTAGCAGCGGTGGAAGTAAATACAGAGACTGCTATTATCCTTCCGATTACGGTCTACCCCCTTAACGGCTCGCACCGACTACTCTAATTAAAGGCCTTTATCGACACAGGAGCTCTTATCGGCGCCGCGATCTACTATCGACTAGTTCAGAAGCTAATAAACGGATATAGTTACCTAGTGGAATTGGCATCGCTAACGCGAATTTCGGTATACAACGGACAAGACACAGAGAGTGTTACGCATTATGTGCCACTAAGGACTACCCTAGCTGGTTGCACTACGGAAGCGACGTTCCGAATTATAGATATCGGAAGGTTTAACATTATTATAGGGCAGAAATAGATAAAGAACTAGAAGGCTGTTATAAACGTAGGTAAAGGCACACTCGGATTCAAAACTTAGCAGAGCGGCGTCGCCGCCGCCGAATCGGTCACCGCCGTCGCCGTAGAACCGAGCGTTATAAATACTGGAGCGGTTCCGATCAATTAGTCAGACCCTCTAGACACGATCGGAATAATAAGCTCGGAAGCTTTAACGACCCTTGCGAGGTCGCTAGACAATAAGATCTACGCTATCTTAATAAAAGACATCGAAGACTACCGAAAGATAATGGCGGAAGAAGAAGTAGACCTGTTAGAGGTATTACTGAAAGAACTCTATAGATACACTAACGTGTTCTTAAAAGCCGACTCCAACCTTCTGCTGCTCTATTGACCGGAATGGAACAACAAGATCCAGCTAAAAGAAGGAGCTATACTGCCGAGAACCGAACCCTTAAGATAATTATCGCTAGCCGAGCTGGAATAAGTAGAGGTGTTTGTTCGAGAAAACCTGGCGAAGAAGTTTATTAAGCCAAGCTCTGCCGAGTATACGTTTCCGATTCTTTTCGTACAGAAACCCAGAGGTAGTCTCCGGCTGTACGTAGACTACCGAGGCCTTAATAAGGTTACTAAGAGAGATGTGTACCCGCTGCCGCTAATCGATAAGACTATACAACGAGTAGCTAAAGCTAAGTGGTTTAGCAAGCTGGATATTCGCTTAGCGTTCTACCGACTAAGGAACGAGAAAGGGCAAACGGAAGATCTTACGACATTCGCTACGCGCATAGGCAATTTTAAGCAGTTGGTACCTTTCGGACTTACAAACGCGCCGGCGGTGTAGCAGCGTTTTATAAATTATACCTTTATAGACATGCTAGAACGGTTCGTATCTATTTACTTAGACGACATTCTTATCTACACTAATAGAACGAGAGAACAGCACACAGACTACATTAAGAAGGTGCTAACTAGGCTCTGCGAGGTCGGATTGAACGCAGAGACGAAGAAGAGCGAGTTTTATTAGACTGAAGTTGTAAGGGCTTAAGAATCTTAGTTTAGAAACTTAAGGCTAGGTATCTATATAAAGGAACTAATAGGCAGTTTCTTCGTCGTCCGCTGCTGTACAATTTGTACTTACGAAGCCAAGCTAGCAATTTCCCTCTATATAGGGGTATAGGGGTTTCGCTCTGTACAAAGGGCTAGGAGTTTCCCTCTATATAGGGATGCAGAGTTTTCCCTACGTACAGAGGGGCGGCCATTTCCCTCTGTATAGGGCCGTAGGATTCCCCCTCTATACAGGAGTAGGGTCGTATTAGTAACTCCGTACAGAGGGTAGGGTCGTGCTAGCGCCGCTAAGTCGCAATCCTTAGGGCGACGCTAGTTTAGGTACAGGACCTAACAGGGCGGCGTCCCCTAACATTACCCCCCTCCCTCTTTATAGCCTCGTCCCTATACGCCGTTATATCGTACAATCGCTCGTAGCGTTCCCTTTCTATTAGCGCTCGCCTATCCTCGTCCGGTTGTCTGTTAAGTCGACTGTCGTCTACACACTTGCTAGTTAGCTATACCTGCCAGATGTCCTCCCTCTATACTGCTGCAAACTTGGGCCTGTCTGTTTAGATCCCGAAGCTAAAGCGGAGGAGGGCCTGCTAGCAGGGACAGCAGGTAGTGCTAGATCGCTTCTATCTAATCTTAACTAATCCCAGTTACCCCTTTGAGGATGCCGAAGCTAAGGCAGAGGAGGACCTGCAAGCGGCTATAAAGGTGCAGGAGGCGCTCGGTTCTGTCTAGTTTATTATTTTCTACAGTCGCAGCCTAGGCCTTAGTTTAGAGCAGGAACTTCGTATATAGGCTTCCGTAGGGCTCCCGCTGTATACGGGTAAGCTGTCCCGTCCTTACCTGTCTATTTACCCTAACTCTATCGTCCGGACAGGAACCCCGTCGTCCGGTCTAGGCGTACGATTCGCAATCCTATGCCTTTTGTTTAGTGCTCTGGTCGCCGGCTATAGTCTTAGGGGTTTAGGTAGGTGTTCCGGTTTGTTGTTTTCTGTAGGTTAAGGTAGTGGCCGTTTACCTAGTAGTCGTCTGTGTAGCCTTAGGTAGGCCGGTTATCTCGTACAGTCCCGCTCTACCCTGTACCGGCTCTATTCCTATTCTTCTACCTTTCCCCACTTCCTGCACCTATGCTATACTTCTTATAGGTGCCCTAGTGTCGTCCCTACCTTTATATCCCTAGGGATAGATGTCTCCCTCCCTCTATTCCTGCCCCTCCTTTGCAGCTTCCTAGCCTTGTCTGTAGCTGCCTAACGTCTCTTATAGCTGCCTAGTCTAGGCTGCAGTTGTCCTATATTACTTGCAGCTGCCCTGTCTTGCAGCTGCTATCTGTGCTACCCTGTATAGTACAGTGTTACTGCGACCGTTCCCTAGGGTGTCTCTCCTCCTACCTGTCTAGTACCTGTATGTCCTAGAGAGCCTTGTACAGTTCCTATATAGGCTCTGCCTAACCTGTCTATTTAACTAGGTATTCTACCTTCTTTCGCTTCCTCTAGCTTTTAAGGATCTCTTCTACCTTATACTCTTCCTAGCCTTTAGTAATAATCGCTAGGGGGCGCGCGTCGTCTGTCGTCTAGTGCGGCAGGGGGTTCGCGTATGCTGGCTGTACGAGGTCTATATAGAAAACTGGGTAATTCCCTAGAGGAGTGTTAAGCCGTATAGCGTATATTCCTACTAGCCGGATTACTGTAAACTTCCAGTTCTTCTAATCCAGTTTCTTGCTTAGCTGGTCTGTACAGATGTTGCGCTAGTTTAGCTAGACCTTATCTCCTGCCTCGTACCTTAGTGCAGGCTGCTGTCTCTTGTTGGCCTGCTCTTCCGCATTCTGTTAAGCTATAGCCAGACTCGCTTTCGCCTATTGCTAGGCGTTCGTAATCGTCTATACGATAGCTTCTCTCTGCTAAATTAGGGATCGTATAGGGCATAGGGTAGCGCTGCTTAGGGTCGGTAGGAGCAGGGAGTAGTCGTATCCGTCGGCTATAAAGAAGGGGGATAGTCCTATAGCGTTAGCCGTACGGCTGTTAATAGCCAATTCCGCTATAGGGAGGAGGCGGTTCCAGTTTGTCTAGTCGTAGTCGACGTATGCTCGGAGGTACGCTTCTAGTATCGAGTTAACCCTCTCCGTTGCGCTGTCCGTCTGTAGGTGCTATACGGTTAATAGGCGATGTTCTACGTTTAACAACTGGCAGACCCTTGCCTAGAGCTAGCTTGTAAACTGTGTACCCCGGTCCGATATGATTAACCTAGGGAAACTGTACTTGCTGAACGCCGTCGGTATAAATACCTAAGTAGTGTCCTTGGCCGTAGTAGAGCCTATTCCCTCTAGTATTACCCCCCTCGTTAGCTTGTCTGTAACTACTATAATGTTCTACCGTCTGTCGCTCTTAGGGAGGTCTGTAATAAAGTCTACTGTTAGGTCTTGCTAGGGCCGGTCCAGTATTAGTAGTGTCAGAGAAGAGGCTGAGGTGTGTGTAGGTTGTTAGGAGAGCTAAAGTAGAGAGGAGGAGCTAAAGAACTAAAGTCTAAAGAGTAGTTGTATAGTGGGAGTTAGAAGGTTATTCTAAGTTAATTGTACAAGATAAGCTATAAAGAAGGAAAACAGAAAGATAAGGGGGCGGCAGCTGCTTCTTATGTCCCTCTGCCCTAGCTGGTTTTGCCCCTTTGCTGCTAGATTTCCTAAGAAGTTTCTTAACAAACTTCTCTCCTTTATTCTATTAACTGAGTTACTTCTAAAACCTTCTTTTCCTAAAGGTTCCAGAACTGAAACAGAACATTCTAAAGAGCGGGTCGAGTCGCTTCCAGTGCGCCTAGAAGCTTCTTAGTCAGACTAGTAAGTGTTGAGTTGTAGGCTGTTGGGTATAGTAGAGCTGGATAGGACCTTGGGACTGTTAGGGGTTTTCCACTGTCTGCTAGCTGTAGTTCTAGTAGCTTTCTTAACCAGATTGTTTGTTCCTGTAGAACCGATTGTAGCGCTTCTAATGCAGCAAGAATTGTCTTAGTTGGACCTTTAGTTGTTAAGATATAGCCTGTAAACTATAGTAGTACTTAGTGGGACTTTGGTACTGTTGTCCTTGTTCTTCTAGCTGTTAACCGTAACAGTAGCCCCCCTTAATATAGCTGAGTTCCTACGAAGCCTAAGTAGTTCTAGATACCGAGGGTAAGCCTGTTTATTCCTAGGAGCAGGTCTGATGTTACGGTTAATATTCTATTAGTATACAGCATCTAGTTCCTCTTTGCTGTACCTGTTTTTAAGGTAATGTCCTTAAGAGTCTAAGGGGTCCTGTTAGTAGAAAGCTTTAATCTTGTCCTTGTTAAAGATAATGTTCCTAAGGGGTTCCTAAGTAGTATCCCAGTCTTTATAGCTTTGCTATTGGACTTTGTATTTGGTTTGTCTATCTACAACTTAATAGTCTGTAATGTTGCGTACGTAGTACTCTTCTTCCTTATCTTTATTATTATCTGCTGCAGGGAGGATGTAAGTTCGTTCCTAATCTTGTACTTAAATTAGGAAGGGATCTCCTTCTTTAGGCCTTAGCCTAATAGGATAAAAGACGTTGTAGATTTCCCATTCTTTAGGCAGTTAGAGACAGTATGCGTGCGAGCTAATCTTCTCTATAATAGTAAAGGGACCCAGTTTTTTCTAGTCGAGTTTGCGAGAAGGTCTTCCTGCAACAATGTTCTTAGAGTCTAGGTACACTTTGTCTCCTACTTAATAGTTAGGAGCTGGCTGTCTTTTTCGATTAGCTTAATCTTCGTAGACAGCCTAAGCGTAAGTTATTTCTTCTTAGACTTCTTAGTGGATCTAGGAAAGGTGTGTTGCCTAGTCGTCTGCATTAACTTTATCTAGGTTGTTAGGTTATAGTAGTAGGTCTTAAGGTTCTATTCCTGTTCTAGGGTAGTAGCCCCTAGTAGTGTAGAAGGGGGAGTGTCTAGTTGTCTCTAATTCTCAGTTGCGAGCTGAGAATTCCACTGTAGGAATGTGTTTTGGCCAATCCTTTTGGTAGTAGTCAATAAAGCAACGCAGCGTCTGTTTAAACAGGGCATTAGCAATCTCTGTCTGTCTATCTGTTTCTAGGTAGTAGGAGGTCGAAATGTAGTAGTTAATGTTCAAAAGCTTGCACAGGCGTTTCTAGAACTTAGCAATAAACTAAGAGCCTCTGTTAGATGTAATGCTGTTAGGGAGGCCTACGTAGCGCCAGACGTATTCGTAAAAGAGCCTGGCGGTTTCCTTAGAAGTTATGCTCTAGCAGGGTACTATAAAGCGGTCCTTAGAGTGTCGATCTACAACTACAAAGACATTCTTTGCTTTAACGCCTGCCTAAGTAGTTCCTTAAGGGAGACAGGTAACAAAGTCTATTGTAATGTGTTTCTAAGGGTGTTCAGGAGCCGGCAGTAGTTTTAGTAAGCTTTGTAGAGGTTAACAATTATGTTTAGCTGCTTTAAAGATAGGACAGTTGTTTCTATACCTGCGTATATACTTCTATTCTAATAGCTACTAGTAGTAGCGTAAGGTAAGCTTGTAAAGCTTTAAGCGTCCTAGGTAGCCTCCTGCTGCTAAGTTGTAAACTGTCCTAAGGATGTAGGGTCGTATTCAGTTGTCTGCCACTTTAGGAATAAAAAGGCGGGAGCGAAAGTAGACTAGTCTATCCCTAAGCTTATATTCTAAGAGGGAAAAACTAGGGAATGTGCGTAGGCCTATCTTAAGGGCTTGGATCAACTCTTGAGCTTGCTGGTCTAATTCGTAAGCCTCTCTAATTATTAGAAGCAGTCCTCTAGGGTAGTTTGCTTCTTTAGCTACTTCTTTATCTTCTAAGTTAGTGTTAGAGGTAACAGAGCCTTCAGTTTCAGAGTCTTTAGTGTTGTCTATTGTGCTTTCTAAATCGTTATCTTCTAGGAAAGTAGGCGCAAGACACAGGGCAAAAGAGACAGCAATTGATTGGTTGCCTTCCTATAAGTAGGTCTTTAAGTCTTTATTTAGGTTATAGGCCTTTAGGATAGTTTAGTTACAAATTGCTTAACCTTCTCCTCTGTCTACTAAATAGATTCTAGGCATCCTAGTAAGGGCGTTAGCTCTTAAATTAAGGGATCCTAGTGCGTCTTAAATAACAAAGTTAAACCTAGAAAGAAATTCACTCTATCTAGCTTGTCGTTTATTAAGGATCTTGTTCTTTATAAAGTAGACTAAGATCTTGTAATTAGAGCTAACTTAAGTTAGAAAGGCTGCACCTTCAAGTTCTAGACGCTATTCTTTAAAGGCCTTTACAATAGCTAGGAGTTCCTTGTCGTAAATTTCGTAATTGCATTTAGCTAGAATTATCTTCTTAGAGAGGTAGGCTACTAGAAGCTATAGTTGGTTAGGTGCTTTTTTTAAAGAAGGACAGCTCTAATAGCTCTATTAGAGGCGTCTGTTTCTACACGGGTTTCTAAATCAAAGTCGAAGTGTTAAAGGATAGGATCCTTAGTAAACCTTTGTCGTAGGAGGTCGAAGGCTTGTTAGTATGCTTTAGTCTATTCAAACTTAGCTTCTTTCCTTGTTAGAGCTGTTAGAGGCTTTACAATTAAGCTAAAGCCTTAAATAAAGCGGCGATAGAAATTAGCAAACCTAAGGAAGCCTTGTACATCCTTAACTGTCTTTAGAACCTTCTAGTTAAGAATTGCTTAGATCTTTGCTGGATCTATACGGATGCCTTGTTCTAAAATAATAAGTCTAAGGAAGGGGACTTCTTGTTTGTAGAATTCGCACTTGTTAATGTCTAGATATAAGCCTGCTTCTTCTAGTTTAGCTAGTACCTTGCAGACGTATCCCTAGTGTTCTTTCAGTGTCTTGCTGTACACTAAGATATCGTTGAAGTAAGCCGTAACAAACCGATCTAAGTATTCTCTTAAGTTGTTATTTATGTATTCCTAGAAGATGCTAGGTGCATTGCATATGCTAAAGGGCATAACTAAGGATTCAAACAAGCCGTATCGAGTCCTAAATGCAGTTATCTATTCTTGTCCTTCTGCTATTCGAATCTTGTTAAATGCTGCAATTACGTTAAGCTTAGTAAACTATTTTGCTTTTAAAAGGCGTTCTAGAGTTTCTTGTATTAGAGGGATTAGGTAGCGATTCTTCTTAAAAATAGAATTAAGGTTGCAGTAGTCGACGTAGAAGCGTAGCCCTCTACTAGGTTTCTTAACAAACATAACAGGGCTAGCTGCAGGAGAGCGACTAGATCTAATAAAGCCTTTCTAAAGGTTCTATTATAGGAACTTTTGCAGGACTTGGAGTTCTTTGCAAGACATCTAGTAAAGGGGGCTAAAGGGGGGTGTCTTGCCCTCTTCTAGCTTTATCTTATAGTCGTAGGGGCGGTAAGGAGGCAGCTTGTTAGCTTCTTTAACTAACTAGACACTAAGGAAGTCGTAGTATTCTTCTAGTACTTTTGTCTCTAGGTTAGTAGCTTCTCTCCTATTATTATACTTAACAAGAGCCTTCTTAATGTCCTCTATTAACGCAGCAAAGATTTAAGCTCCTTTCTCCTTTGTAGCTATATAGAAAGCAGCTGCAGATACTTAGAAGATTAAATTATAATTGCTATATATAGGAGTAGGCTAAATAGAAGGGTAGCAATAGGTTTGGTAGTGTTCTAAGTTTAGGCAAAGGGTTTCAGTGTTCTAGTTAATCTGTAGGTTGTAAAGCTTTAACTAAGGCAGTCTAAGGATAATCTTCTAGTTAGGCAGAGGGGTAACAAAGCAAGAGAGGTGTTCATAGTAGTTTCTAAGGTTAAGCGTAACATAGGCGATCTAAGTTACGCCTCCTAAGGAGGCCTTACTGCTGTTAAACATTCTTAAGGATCTAGGGTACTTTAAGGTCTAAGTAGTAATTCCTAAAGAGTTAGTAAGCTAAGGGTTAATAAAGCTTTTGCTAGTTGCGCTACAGTCGATTATCGTAAGTACTAAGTATGCTATGTTCTTCTTTGTGTGAATTTCTGCTGTAACAACTAAGGGAGGACAAGTCAGTTTATCCTCTGTCTTAGTATAGAATTGTACAGCAGAAGAAGAGATTGTATAATGTCGATCTAAGTACCTGCCTATTAGGCGTCTTGTTAACAGGCTTAGGCGTTTCCCTAGTCCTTGTTGTTGTCTTATAGTGTAGGAGCTACTGTAGAGAAACTAAGAGGTATGCCTATCTTAGTACGTCTTATAGCTAGTGTTAGACAGTCAATAGCAATATAGTTTAGTTTACTACAGTATATATAGAGGCGTAGGCGGCGGCGTCGTTCTTTCTCGTCCTGCGTAAGGCGGCCGTCTTAGAGCTTAGCTAAGCTTAAGTCTATAGGGTCTCCTTAGGTAACAACTGGTTAAGGGGGAAGGCGTAAGGTTAGCCTATAAGTTCCTACATTTGGGTTAACGTTTGTAGGAGTCGAAACAGGGCGTAGATTGCTGCAGTTGTTGCTTCTGGCCTTAATAATGTCTGCATACAAATTCCTACAGCTGTTAAGGCGTTGGCAGAGGGCAACAAGTTCCTAGAAGGATAGGGCTTTATGTTCCTAATCCTTAAGTTTTATAAGGAGTTCTGTGCTTAACCCAGCAACTAGAGATGACTTCTAAGCCTCTATATCGTATTTACAGTGTCTAATCTCTCGTAAGAACTGTGCGTAGTAGTCTGCAAAAGGCTTGTTGGTCTGCCTAAGTGTTCTAATAAATTGTTAAGCCGTAGACTTGCGATATAGGTTTCTAAAGGCTGAGTTAAGAGAGGTAAGTAAGGCCTTAATGTCTGGACAAGTAACTTAAAGTGTCTGTAGGTTAAACCAGTATAAGACTTGCTAAAGTGCCTTGCCTGCTAGGAGGGAGAATACATAGGAGACCTTCTAATTTTCATTAGGGAAATGGTCTGCATTAGCTGAGAGTTTAATAGATAGTCGTAGGCGAAATTCATTAAACTTTTCTTTGTCCCTATAGAATGTTTTAGGATTAGCAACTTTCTTGCTAGTAGAATCTCTAGTAGCAGTAGGTGTCCTTAGGTTTAGGGCCTCTTATAGTTGTCCTTATGTTTGTGCCTTTTTAAGTGTAAGAGTAGCTATCTTTTGTTCTATCTCTTATAGCTGTTCCTTGCCTTTAGACAGCATTGCCTCTAGACTATTAATGTAGTTGCTAAGGTCTTTTATCTGCTCTGTTCCTATACGAACAATGTTTGCTGCTATAAAGACAACTCGTAGGGCAAGGGTAGGGTTACTGTTTATTAAATTAGAAGTGCCTTATGCAGAAAGATCCAGTTTAGAGTATTCCTTAAAGGGAATCTCTTAAGGTAGTATATAAAAGACTATGTTAATTAATAGTCTTAGGTTAGTTAATAGCTTATAATATTAGAGAAGAGGCTAAGGTATGTATAGGGTGTTGTAAGAACTAAAGTTAAGAGGAGGAGCTAAAGAACTAAAGTCTAAAGAGTAGTTGTATGTTAGGAGCTAGAAGTTTGTTCTAAGTTAATTGTACAAGACAAGCTATAAAGAAGGAAAACAGAAAGATAAGGGGGCGGCAGCTGCTTCTTATGTCCCTCTGCCCTAGCTAGCTGTTTGCCCCTTTGCTGCTAGATTTTCCAAGAAGTTTCTTAACAAACTTCTCTCCTTTGTTCTGCCAACCGAGTTACTTCTAAAACCTTCTTTTCCTAAAGGTTCTAGAACTGAAACAGAACTTTCTAAAGAGCGGATCGAGTCGCTTCCAGTGTGCCTAGAAGCTTCCTAGTCAGACTAGTAAGTGTTAAGTTATAGGCTGTTAGGGGTAGTAGAGCTAGATAGGACCTTGGGACTGTTAAGGGTTTTCCACTGTCTGCTGGCTGTAGTTCTATTGTCTTTCCTAACCAGATTGTTTGTTCTTGTAAAACCGATTGTAGCGCTTCTAACGCAGCAAGAATTGTCTTAGTTGTATCTTCGGTTGTTAAGATATAGCCTGTAAACTATAGTGGTGCTTAATGGGACTTTGGTACTATTGTCCTTGCTCTTCCAGCTGTTGACCGTAACATATACGCCTCTGGCTAAGCCTTCGCCTAGAGGCTATTCTTTTCCCGACTTGTCGTTATCTAAGGGGGACTCTTAGGTCTTATGTTAGGGCGCTGCAGTTGCTACCCTTGCGGTAGTCGGCCGTCCCCTAGGTCTCTCTGCTGGCAAAAGCCTGCAATTCCGTACAGTGTAGCCTATCTTGCTATACCTGTAGTAGCTCCCTTCTGCTCGTCTCTTGTTAAGGGTAGTTATGTCTACCTACTATGCCCTTTTGGCAGCGGCCCTTAGCTATACAGTAACAGCTGCTGCTACTCTCGTCGTCGTCGTTAGTTCCTAGTCTATAGCGTCCGCTGCCGCTAGAGGGGTTGTCGCATCTTATAGGCGCAGCTTATCTGTCCGAGCCTGCGCTGCTAGTCGTCGACTATCCTAAGGAGATTACAGAACTCCTCGTATATAGCTAGTCGTATTACGCCTACTAGTCCTATTATAATCTCCTTAGAGAGGCCTACCTCTAAGGTAGTGATTTTTACCCTATCCTCCTATTAGAGTCCTCCTGCCTCTGCTAGGGTGTAGTTATATTCTGCAAGGAACTCTCGTACAGTCTTACGTCCTTGCTTTATCGTATTAACCTGTAGGAGTGCTCAGCCTTCGCGGTCTAGGTCCTTGTAGCTCCTGTTAAGAGCTGCCTAGAGCATTGTCGTAGTTGCTATTGCTAGGTTGGCAATAGCCGTCTCGTAGTACAGCAGAATCCGTACTGCTGCCCTGCCCTTTAACCTCCTAAAGAGGTACACTACCTTGTCTAGCTCGGTCGGGTATGCTCCTAAGTTGACTAGAAGCTTAGAGCGCATCTAGGCAGCCTAGGAGGGGTACTCGGCCAGAGCCTTACTATCGTAGGTAGTAACGTCGGGGAGTTTGCTCTTAGGGGCCAGGGTATAGGCTGTCGTATTCGTCGTCGTAGGGGTCGGATCGCAATCGGACGCCCTAAGCTGTCGTAGCTCCTGTTCCTGTTAGGAAATTATCGCAGCCTAGTAGCTTACTTGCTGTTCGAGCTGCCTCTTGTGTGCTAGCAGCTCCTCGTACGCGCGGTGCATCTGATCCTGCATAGTCGCAGGTTCTATAGGGATGTCGCTGTCTATCTTCGTTATATTACTGCAGTTACTAACACTAAGATTAGTTCCTAATGTAAGGGCTTAAGAATCTTAGTTTAGAAACTTAAGGCTGGGTATCTATATAAAGGAACTGATAGGCAGTTCCTTCGTCGTCTGCTGCTGTACAATTTGTATCTACGAAGCCAAGCTAGCAATTTCCCTCTATATAGAGGTGCAAGGTTTACACTCTGTATAGAGGGTTAGGAGTTTCCCTCTATACAGTAGTGCAGAGTTTTCCCTCTATTTAGAGGAGCGACAATTTCCCTCTATATAGGACTATAGGATTCTCTCTCTGTATAGTAGTAGGGTCGTGTCGGTAACTCTGTACAGAGGGTAGGGTCGTGCTGGCGCTACTAAGTCGCAGTCCTTAGGGCGACGGCTGGCCCAGGTCTAGGACCTGGGCTGGACGGCGCCCCCTAATACTAAGGCCCGGCTTAGTCTAGAAGGGCTAAGCCGGAATTCCAAGGGTCTACTCTATTACTTAGTCCTACCCCTTTCCGCTACTGCAACACTACGCCCTCCCTTATTAGCGGTCGCCCTCGACTGCTTACTTATCTCTTCCGTCTATTCAATCTTATTCTAGCCAATTAGGCCTCTTATTCTTTTATCTATCCTTCTGCTTCTGCCTCTTTTTCCTCTTCTTTTTCGTTGTCTTCTTTTCTTTATCTTTTTCTTCTACTTTTTCGTCTTCTTTTTCCGTCCGGTTCGCGGCTTCTTCTACAAAAATTCTTCTTAAAATCGACGTTACTTCTTCTTTTTGTTACAGCGGCAGAAAGGGGTAGGACTAAATAATAGGATAGACCCTTGGAATTTCGGCTCGGCCCTTCTAGACCGAGCCGGGCCTTGGTATGCCACCCCTAAAGCCCTTACCTACTGCCGTATAGATTTCTTTCCCTTATTAGTTCGAGATATAGTTATTAAAACAGCTGTATTAAATTATATCTACGCGCTCAGATTCTTATATCTCGAACTTACTAACTATACTAACCCTGCGCTGCGCGAAAGGGCCCGTTAAACTACATCTAGTTACCCGAATAACGTACGCGCACACTACAACCTAAACTAAAAACATTAGCACTATAAGAAAGCTATAGAAGGCTTCTCGACAGTAGAGAGCGGCGTTACTAGCTGCAGCAGAAAGAGAAAGACTAACAGAGCGAGGGATAGGCGCGCTAGCATCCTTAACGATAGGACAGTTACTAAAGGTCTTATAGGAGAGGAGATAGACGAAGCAAAGGAGGGCATAGCCGGCTATAAGGAGCTGTACGCCTGCATACCTAACGAACTTAAGGAACATCTAGCAGAACACAGGTCTAGAAAGATATACGACACTATTACCTTTATCGAGAAGACGTTTTATAAGAAAATAGAAGAGAACAAGCAGCTAAGAGAGGAGATAGAGGCAGTAATAGCTAAGAAGGAATCGGCAGAGACTATTATCGAAGTGTTAGAGAACTAAGCGGCGATACAACTAGTATAACGGAAAACGCTAAGAGCTTAGTTAGCTAACATAGCGGCAGCGACGTCGTCGGCACTGCCGCTACTACGAGAAGACTAAGCAGAAACTGCCTTACCCGCTGCCTATAGTTAAGGTAGCACTTCGATAACGTTACTACTTGACCTACCGGCCTTTAGAGGCAGGGACCCTAAGGTCTAGGAAGCCTTTACGAAGAAGATAAGGAATAAGATAAGTTGCGATTACGCTAGAAGCAGCAAAGAAGACAAACTAGCCTATCTAGAGGCGCGACTAGAAGGTAAAGCGTTCTCGCTAGTAGCGGACCTAGAAGATGTAACCGCCGACGAAGCTATTAAAGCCCTAGACCAACGCTTCGGAGACCCTTTCCGCAAGAAGACAGCCTACGAACAACTAGACAAGATTAGCCAAAACTGGCTAACGTTTAAGGAATTTAACGGACTGTTTAGGAAATATGCTATTAGAGCTAAAGTGTCTAAGGATAAAGAGTTACACTTATTAAGGCAGAAGTTGAACCCTGAACTGGCCGGAGCTATAGCTTTGGTAGAAGACGAAGACCTTAAAAGCTTCGTGCACTAGGCGAGAGTTACCGCTAGAAACTTAAACGCATACAGAAAATCGACAGTACGCGAACTAAATTAGAAGTCGCCCCTAGTGCAGACGACGCGACCTTCTGCTCCTTTCCGACGAGGCCCCTAGCAGCTATCCTATTTACTGCGTTCGCCTTTCGTCCCTACTTGCTACGCGTACGGAAAGCCGGGCTATATTGCTACTAGATGCCAAGCGACGACTTAGCAGAAGCAGGAATACTGTACTACGAAGCCGCTGCTGCTAAGGAAGACTATCCAAGCTATAGAGCCGGCGCTAAACGATACTAACAGTATAGACGGTAAGGTGCTATTAAGAATCTTAGGAAAAGAATAGCTGGACGGATAGGCCCCCTACCTAGCATAAACAATAGAGGACTGCTACGAACCGCATTGCTAGAAGAAGGAGAGAGCATTAACAGCTGTAACGATCCGCTCTTGGTAGCGGTAGAAGTAAATACAGAGACTGCTATTATCCTTCTAATTACGATCTACCCTCTCGAAAGCTCGCGCTGCCCCCTTTAATTAAAAGCCTTAATCGACATAGGAGCACTTATCGGCGCGGCGATCCACTATCGACTAGTTTAGAAACTAACGAAGGGATATAGCTATCTAGCCGAGCTAGCGTTGCCGACGCGAATTTCGGCATACAACGGACAAGACACAGAGAGCGTTACGCATTATATGCCGTTAAAGACTACCCTAGCTAGTCGCACTACAGAAGCAACGTTCCGAATTATAGACATTAGACGGTTTGACATTATTATAGGGCAGAAGAAGACAAAGAACTAGAAAGCCGTCGTCGACGTTAATAAAGGCATACTTAGGTTTAAAACCTAGCAGAGCGGCACCGCCGCCGTCAAATCGGTTACCGTCGTCGCTGCGAAACCAGACGTTACGGCTACTAACGCGGTTCCGTCCGACTATTCCGATCCCGTAGATACTGTTAGAATAATAAGCTTAGAAGCCCTAACGACTCTCGCGAAGTCGCTAGAGAATAAGATCTATGCTATCTCGATAAAAGACATCGAATATTACTAGAAGATAATGGCAGAAGAAGAAGTAGACCCGCTAGAGGTATTACTAAAAGAACTCTATAGCTACGCTAACGTGTTCTTAAAAGCCGACTCCAACCTTCTGCTGCTCTATCGACCGGAATACGATAACAAGATCTAACTAAAAGAGAGAGCTGCGCTGCCGAGAACCGAACCCTTAAGACGCCTATCGCTGTAAGGACTTAAGAATCTTAGTTTAGAAACTTAAGGCTAGGTATCTATATAAAGGAACTAATAGGCAGTTCCTTCGTCGTCCGCTGCTGTACAATTTGTACCTACGAAGCTAAGCTAGCAATTTCCCTCTATGTAGGGGGATAAGGTTCCCAACTCTATATAGAGGATCGGGAGTTTCCCTCTGTATAGGATGCAGAGTTTTCTCTCTGTTTAGAGGGGCGGCAATTCCCCTCTATATAGGGCTATAGGATTCTCCCTCTGTATAGGAGTAGGGTCGTATTAGTGATCCTGTACAGAGGGTAGGGTCGTACTAGCGCTACTAAGTCGCAGTCCCTAGGGCGACAGCTAGCTTAGGTCTATGGCCCAGGCTAGACAGCGCCCCCTAACGATACCCCTCTCCCTTCCTATAGTACTTCCCTCGTACGACGACGTGTCGTACAGCCTTATCTCCTAGCGTTCCTCTTGCAGGTAGCGCTTTCCCGTCTCTGTCCGGTCGTCTATCGACTGTCGTCTAGGTACTTGCTAGTCGGTAATGCCTGCTAGATGACCTCCCTATTGTTGCTAGGTCCTTAGGTAGCAGTTGCCTGTTCGCTAGTATCCCCTCTATAGCCTGCAGTTGCGCAGTTACCCTTCGTCCTAGGTCTACCCCCTCCCTCTATACTGCTGCAACCTTAGGCCTATCTATTTGGATCCTATAGCTAAGGCAGAGGAGGACCTGCGAGCAGGGAAGGCAGGTAGTGCTAGATCGCTTCTACCTAATCTTAACCGATTCTATTTGCTACTTTAAGGATACTAAAGCTAAGGCAGAGGAGGACCTACGAGCAGTTACGAAGGTGCAGGAGGTGTTCGGTCCTGTCTGTCTATTTACCTGCCTCTTATCCCTTGTCCGTTTCTTTCCTGCCCTATAGCTCTAGCTGTACACTCTGCGTCCTATCTGTATAGTCTAGCGGCGACGGGCCGTTTAGCTCTGTCCCTATGCTTTGGTTATCGTCTAGAGTTTAGCTCCTAGGTAGATGTTCCCGCCCGTTATCGTCTATAGGGTAAGGTAGTAGTCGTTTACCTAGCGGTCGTCTGTACAGTCTCGGGCAGGCCGGTTATCTCGTATAGTCCCGCCCTGCCCTGTGCTAGCTCTATTCCTATTCTTCTTCCTTTCCCTCTTCCTATACCTATACTATGCTTCTTGTAGGTTCCCTAGTGTCGTCTCTTCTTTTATATCCCTAGGGATAGATGTCTCTAATTTCTCCCTATTCCTGCCCCTCCTTTGCAGCTTCCCAGTCTTGCCTATAGCTGCCTAATCCTGTCTGCAGCTACCTAATATCTCTTATAGCCCAGTCTAGGCTGCAGTCGCCCAATATCGCTTGCAGCTGCCCTGTCTTGCAGCTGCTATCTGTCCTACCCTGTACAGTGTAGTGTTACTACGACTGTTCGCTAGGGTGTCTTTCCTCCTACTTGTCTAGTGCCTGTATCTCTTAGAGAGCCTTGTATAGTTCCTATATAGGCTCTGCCTAACCTGTCTATTTAACTAGGTATTCTATCTTCTTCTGCTTCCTCTAGCTCTTAAGAATCTCCTCTACTTTATACTCCTCTTAGTCTTTAGTAATAATTGCTAGGGGGCAGGCGTCGTCCGTTGTCTAGTGTAGAAGGGGGTCTGTATATGCCGGCTGTACGAGGTCTATATAGAAGACAGGGTAGATCCCTAGGGGAGTTTTAAGTCGTATAGCGTATATCCCTACCGGCCGGACTACTACAAACTTTCGGTTCTTCTAATCCAGTTTCTTGCTTAGCCAGTCTATACAGATATTGCGCTAGTTTAGCTAGACCTTATCTCCTGCCTTGTACCTTAGTACAGCCTGCCGTCCCTTGTTGGCCTGCTCTTCCGCATTCTATTGAGCTATAGCTGGACTCGCTTTCGTCTATTAGTAGGCGTTCGTAATCGTCTGTACAATAGCTTCTCCCTGCTAAATTAGGGAACGTATAGGGCGTAAGGTAGCGCTGCTTAGGGTCGGTAGGAGCGGGGAATAGTCGTATCTGTAGGCTATAAAGAAGGGGGACAATCCTGTAGTGTTAGCTGTACGGCTGTTAATAGCTAGCTCTGCTATAGGGAGGAGGCGGTTCCAGTTTGTCTAGTTATAGTCGACGTACGCTTAGAGGTACGCTTCCAACATTAAATTGACCCTCTCCGTCGCGCCGTCCGTCTGTAGGTGCTATACAGTTAATAGGCGACGTTCTACATTCAACATCTGGTATACCTTTGCCTAGAGCTAGCTCGTAAACTGTGTACCCTAGTCTAATACAATTGACCTAGGGAATCCGTACTTGCTAAACGTTATCTGTATAAATACCTAAGTAGTGTCCTTAGCTATAATTGATCCGGGCACGTAGATATAATTTAATACGGCCTTTTTAATAACTATATCTCGAACTAAGGAGGGAAAGGAATCTATGTAGTGGTAGGTAAGGGCTTTAGGGGTGGTGTGCTAAGGCCCGGCTTGGTCCGGAAGGGCTGAGCCGAGATTCTAAGGGTCTACCCTATTACTTAGTCCTACCCTTTTCTGACGCTGCAACACTACCCCCCTCCCTTACTAGCGGTCGCCCTCGACTGCTGACTTATCTATGTCTTTTTTTTATATCGTCGCTATCTAACGTCTTTACTTCGGTGTCTATCTGATCGGAGCTATCTGATCTGTGCTAGCGACTATCTGAGCTGCGGCTAATGTAACGCGGTACACTTGAGCTAAAAGGGACTAGTTAAGTAACTCGGAAGTGACTTGACCAATGTGTACCAGATACATAAACCTTAGCAAGGCATAGTAATAACACGGACCAACCTACCCTGTATTACTACTCCCTGCGCTACAGGCTTACGACCTCGTAAGCTGCGCTTACTTACAGGCTACGTATACTATTGCACAGCCCCCCTATGCAGTATACGCAATTAACCCCCCCCTAGCAGGTCTGCACACAGCTAGCTAGACCTTTACTAGGTCTGCCTTATTCTGTACGGAGTGGTAGACAAACGGACATACGTTAACGCTGCTTCCACTCTCCCGTTGAAAGATGCGCCCCCTAGGAATTAAACCCGGGCCTTTTATTATACACTTTCAGCAGTCACTTCCGAGTTAAGTAATGTAACGCGGTACACTTAAGCCAAAAGGGACTGGTCAAGTAACTTAGAAGTAACTTAACCAATGTGTACTAGATATATAAACCTTGGCAAGGCATAGTAATAACACGGGCCAACCTACCCCGTATTAGCGGCGAGGCTAGCCTGTACGCTGCCGCGGAGGTCTATATAGATCTATCTGCGGCTCGCTATCTTCTTCTTCTTTTTCTTCTCTACTATAGCCTTTGGCGCTACTGCGAGGCTGCTTTAGTTGCGTTAGCTTTGTTCTTCGCTGTTATTATTCGTCCGGCTAAGCCGGCAGATAGTGGTAACGGAAAGCAAAGACCGTTACAAAGCGCGCCGACGGTCGCGCCGTCTTTGGCCTTATAGCTATTATCCGACCGGCCTTGCCGGTTGGCAGTAGTAGTAGTGGAGCTAAAGACCCTAGCTAGCAATTTCTACGATCGTTTCTATCGGCTTCTGCGCCGATAGAGCAGACGCAGGTTTTCTTCTTCTTTATCAACTTCTGAGCTACTTAGGCTTCGGCTTCCTTGGGTTCCGGACGTAAAACTCTCTTAGCAGCTCTGCCGAATTTCGGAGATTCTCGACCGGATACTATTTATAGTCTTCTAGCTATCCTTTCTACGAGATCCTTGCTTCGACAGACCCTCTTATCTTTCTTATATCTACTACATCCTCTACCTCCTACTCTTCTTCTTTACTGTCTATCTCGATTAGTGGGGGTTCGGCGAACGCCTGTTACGGAAGGCTGTCGTTAGGGTCCAAGCTTAGCAGATCTGAAGAAAAGACATCGTAGATCTGGAATAACCTTAGTAGCTAGAGCCGATAGGTTACCGGCGACGTCTTTTCTACTATCTTGAACGGACCTACGTAGCAGGGGTTAAGCTTGGCGTTGCCTTTTAACCTTAGGTTCTGCGTATTAAGCTATACCTTTTAGCCTTCTTCGAGTTCTATTAGTAACCGCTTTCTATTAGCTCGAGTTACTATCTTCTTCTAAGCCGATTCTATTGCCTCTTTCGCTACCTTAATCGCTTCTTCTATCTAAGATCGGAGCGCTTCTGCCGCGGCGGCGGCGACTCTCTTCGACGAGGTAGCAGTATATATAGAAGGTTCCGAAGAGCTGGGTTCGTTCGGCAGTTGGAAGCTTATTCTCGGAAGGTAACTATAAGTTATCTCAAACGGCGCCAGCGAGGTAGCTTCCGATCGTGCTGAATTGGCGCAGAATTCGGCTATCGGCAACACCTTAACCTACTCTGCTTGATAATAACTGCAGAAGATTCGTAGGTATTTTTCTATCTTACAGTTGGCTACTTCGGACTGACTGTCCGTCTAAGAGTAAGCGGCCGTGCTAAGCTTTCTGTAGATTCCGAGAACTTAGTTAATAGCCTTCTATACATTAGCAGTAAATTAAGGACCCCTATCTATAGTAATAGTGTCCGGCAGGCTATAGTGCTTCTATACGTGCTAAATCAGTATCCTCGCTGTCTCTTCTGTAGTAGTGCCTTCGTCCTTTGCTTAACAGGGGATAAAGTAGCGTTCCTTGCTTAACTAATCTACTATGTTAAGGGTAGCATTGTATCCATCGGAATCCGGCAGGCCGGTTACGAAATCTATCGTAATGTGCTGCTACAGTTTCTCGGGGATCAGAAGTAGCTTTAACAGGCTGGTCGTAAGGCCTTAACGTAGCTTCGCGACTCGGCATACGTAACAATTAGCGATAAACCGGTGGATCCGCTTAAAGATTTGCGGAAACTAGTAGATCGTCCTTACAGCTTCTATCGTCTTCTTCGAACCTGCGTAACCGACATCCTTAGAACTATAAACTAACTGGATGACCTCTATAATAAGTTCTTCCAGAACTATTAGGTTCCCTAGGCCTGTTCTGCCGAGTTTCTGCTGCTAATTAAGTCGTTCCACTTTCTCGTAGAGCGCCTCTTCTTCTGTCGGCAGTTCTATCCTACTTCTTTTAACACCTTAGCGTCTACTATCCGTTCGGTCAACACCTTTTGGAACATGTTTGGATCTTCTTTCGCGCAGCTAGTCTTTCCTTCCCTTCTCGTTAGTGTATCGGCTTTTCCGTTCTGAGCTCTGGGTCGATAGGTAATCTTAAAGTCGAATCCAGATAGGTACGCAGCCTACTAGGCCTAACGGCGCGATAGCTTCTGCGTCTTTATAACATAGGTTAGCGACTAATAGTCTGTAAGGACCTAAACCGTGCTCTTTCTAGCTATAAGCTCCGGCTTCCACTCCTTAAAAGCCTGGATAATAGCTAACAGCTCTTTATCGTAAATAGCGTAGTTTCCCTTAGCCTTATTTATAGATTTGCTAAAGAAAGCTACTGGATAGAGGGTCTCGTCAGCGTTATTATACTGAGAAAGGGCCCCTGCAGTGACTGTATCGGATGCGTCTGTCTCTAAGTAGATCGTCTTTTCCAGTCGAAAGTACGCTAAAACTGGCGCTGAGGCCATCGCTTCTTTTAGTCGATTGAAAGCCTCTATGCACTTTTCATTCTATAGGCCAGCGGCCTCCTTCTTTAACGCTTCGTTTAGGGGTCTCGCTATCTTGCTAAAGTCCTTAATAAACTGTCGATAGTAGCTGCAGAATCCGAGAAACGCTCTAATTTGTGTAGTGTTCCCGGATTTCGGCTGCTTCCATTCTGCGACGGCGGCGACCTTTAAGGGGTCTATCCGAATTCCTTCTCTTCTAACGATAAGACCGAGATATTTAACCTTAGTCTAGTGGAACTCGCTCTTCTTCGTGTCCGCGTTTAATCCGACCTCGCGGAGCCTAGTTAGCACCTTCTCGATGTAGTCTGTATACTGTTCTCTTGTCCTATCGGTATAGATAAGAATGTCGTCTAAGTAGATAGACACGAATCGCTCTAGCATGTCTATAAAGGTATAGTTTATAAAGCGTTGCTACACTGCCGGTGCGTTAGTAAGTCCGAAAGGCATTACTAATTACTTGAAATTGCCTATACGTATAGCAAATGTCGTAAGATCTTCTGTTTGCCCTTCCTTATTCCTTGGTTAGTAGAACGCTTAACGAATATCCAGCTTACTAAACTACTTAGCTTTAGCTACTCGTTGTATAGTCTTATCGATTAGCGGCAGCGGATACACATCTATCTTAGTAACCTTATTAAGGCCTTAGTAATCTACGTATAGTCGGAAACTACCTCTAGGTTTCTGTACGAAAAGGATCGGTAATGCATACTTAGCGGAGCTTGGCGTAATAAACTTCTTCGCTAGGTTTTCTCGAACAAACACCTCTACTTAGTCTAGCTCGGCCGGCGACAATCGTCTTAGGGGCTCGGTTCTTGGCAGTGTAGCTCCCTCTTTCAGTCGGATCTTGTTATTATATTCCGGTCGGTAGAGCAGCAGGAGGTTGGAGTCAGCTTTTAAGAACACGTTAGTATAGCCGTAGAGCTCTTTTGGTAACACCTCTAGCGGATCTACTTCTTCTTCTGCTATTATCTTCTAGTAGTCTTCGATGTCCTTTATTAAGATAGCGTAAATCTTATTGTCTAGCGACCTCGCGAGGGTCGTTAAAGCTTCCAAGCTTATTATTCCGATCGTGTCTAGAGGGTCGGACCGATCTATCGGAACCGCTTCGATAGTCGTAACATTCAGTTTCGCGGCGACGGCGGTAACCGATCCGGCGGCGACTCCGCTCTGCTGGTTTTTGAACCCTAGCGTGCCTTTACCTATGTCGATAACGGCTTTCTAATTCTTTATCTATTTCTGCCCTATAAGAATGTCAAACTGTCCGATGTCCATAATTCGGAACGTAGCTTCTGTGGTCCGACCAGCCAGTGTAGTCCTTAATAGCACATAGTGCGTAACACTTTCTGTGTCCTGTCCGTTGTACGCCGAAATTCGCGTTAGCGACGCTAACTCTACTGGATAGCTGTATCCCTTTATTAGTTTCTAAACTAACCGATAGTGGATCGCTGCTCTAATAAGAGCTCCAGTATCGATTAAAGCTTTAAGCTGGAGCAGTAGGCGTAACTTCTTAACAGAGTAGATCGTAATAGGAAGGATAATAGCAGTCTCCTTATTCACTTCTACTGCTGCTAAGAGTAGATCGCTACAACTGTTAATGCTTCCTTCTTCTAGTAGCGCAGATCGCGCTAGTGCCCTATTGTCTATACTGGATAGGGGGCCTATCCGTCTAGCTAGTCTTTTCCTAAGATCCTTAGTAGCACTCTACTATCTATACTGTCGGTGTCGTTCGGAGCCGGCTCAATAGCTTGGACAGTCTTTCTTAGTATCTGCGGCTTCGTAGCACGATATTCCTGCTTCTGCTAGGCCGTCGCTAGACATCTGGTAGCGATATAGCCAGGCTTTCCGTACGCATAGCAGGTAGGGACGAACGACGAACGCGGCGAATAAGATAGCTGCTAGGCAGGGCCTCGTCGGAAAGGTACAGGGGATCGTGTTGTTAGCGTCGTCGATAGTTTCTAGTGCGATTCGCGCGATGCTGATTTCGCGTAAGCGCTCAGGTTTCTAGCGGTTACTCTCGCTCGGTGCACGAAGCTCTCGAGGTCTTTATCTTCTACCGAAGCTATAGCTGCAGCTAGTTTAGGGTTTAACTTCTGTCTTAGCAAGTGTAGCTACTTATCTTCTAACACTCTAGCTCTAATAGCATATTTTCTAAACAGTCTGTAGAACTCCTTAAACGTCTGCCGGTTCTAGTTGATCTTATCCAGTTGCTTACAGGCTGTCTTCTTTTAGAAGGGGTCTCTAAAGCGTTAGTCTAGTGCTTTAATTGCTTCTTCGGCAGTTACCTCTTCTAGGTCTGTTACTAGCGAAAAAGCTTTACCTTCTAATTGATCTGACTGCAGTAGACGCAAGGTCAATACCCGTCTTTGATAACTATATCTAAGGCTGGGGAGGGAAGAATCTACGTACAAGCGGAGGTGGAGGTATTCGAGTGTGCGCCAAGCCTGGCCCTGCCAAGCCTAGCTGCCAGCTGTCCACATCCACATCCGTATCACTACTGCCCTCCCCAACCAGCGATTGCCCTCAATCGCAATCAATCTATCAATCGCAATCAGCCAATCAGGTCGCTCTAAAACAGGTCGCTTTTGAGGTCGCTTTTGAGCTTCAATTTCCGTGCGTTTTGAGTCTTAATCTCGTGTCTTTTTGCCGTCACTTTGGTGCCTTGTTTGGTGCCTTGCCAAGGCTGCAGAATTCTCAGATTGTCGCGGAGGTCGCGGAGGTCGCAGAGGCTCGCAGAGGTCGTCGGGGTCGCGGAGGTTGTTGGGGCCGCAGAGGTCGCGGAGCTCGCAGAGGTCGCGGAGCTCGCAGAGGTTGTCTTGCAAACACATGTCGCTTCTTGAGCCGTCGCTTCTTAAGCCGTCGCTTCTTAAGCCGTCGCTCGCTTCTTAAGCGGTCGCTCGCTTTATAGACACTCGCCTCGCTTCTCGACCGTCGCTTCTCGAGCCGTCGCTTCTCGAGCCGTCGCTCGCTTCTTAGACGGTCGCTTCTCGACGGTCGCTTCTTAGACGGTCGCTTCTCGACGGTCGCTTTTCAGGCGGTCGCTTCTCGACAGTCGCTTTTCGACGGTCGCTTTTCGAGCCTTCGCTCGCTTCTTAAGCGGTCGCAGAGGTCTCGGAGGTCGTCGGGGTCGCGGAGGTCGCAGCCTACGTATGTCGCTTCTTGAACGGTCGCTCGCTTCTTAGACGGCCGCTCGCTTCTTAGACGGTCGCTCGCTTCTCAGACGGTCGCTCGCTTCTTAAGCCGTCGCTTCTTATTCTCGACAGTCGCTTCTCGGACGGTCGCTTCTCGACGGTCGCTTCTCGACGGTCGCTTCTCGACGGTCGCTTCTCGAGCCGTCGCTTTTCAAGCTGTCGCCAGTCGCTTCTCGACGGTCGCTTCTTAGACAGTTGCTTCTCGAGCCGTCGCCAAGGTCTCGGAGGTCGTCGGGGTCGCGGAGGTTGCAGCCTACGTATGTCGCTTCTCGACGGTCGCTCGCTTCTCGACGGTCGCTCGCTTCTCGACGGTCGCTCGCTTCTTAAGCTATCGCTCGTTTCTTAAGCCGTCGCTCCGCCTGTGCTTTGCCTATGCTCTGCCTTGTGCTCTGCCTTGTGCTCTGCCTTATGCTCTGCCTTGTGCTTAGGGCTCGCTAGTGCTTGGGTGCTCGTGCCTAGGTGCTCGTGCTTAGGTGCTCGTGCCTAGGTGCTCGTGCCTGGAGCTAGCTATGCCTGGAGCTAGCTGTGCCTAGAGCTGTAGCAGCTTTGTCTTGTCTGCAGTAGCTGTATGTTGTCTCTGTATTGTCTGTAGCAGCTGTGCTTTTAAACGTGCTCTTCTAAACCTAAACAGTGTGTTGCCTGCAGCAGCTGTATTGCCTTGTGTTGCCTAAAGCTATGCCCTCTGTTGTCTGCAGCAGCTGTGCCTGTGTGCTCGTGCCTGGGTGCTCTACCTAGTGCTCTGCCTAGTGCTGGCCGTACGCCTCGATTGCGAAAGGTCTGTCAGCCGAGTTGCTTCTGGCCGTACTGAACGTCTTAATAGGCCTGTGTCGCTTTGCCTGTTACCTCGAGATAGGCCAAATGTCTCAATTGTGCTGCTAGTTGTGCTGCTTGTATCGCTTGTACCTCGATCGCTGAATATGCTGCCGCCGGTTGCGCTGCTCGTGTTGCTGATTGCTGAACTGTCTCCATAGGCCTTGTCTGAATAGAATGGTCTGTTAAAGACCCGAAAAAAAAAACGAATGTCGTCGCCCTAGGTCCTGCTAGGTGCACTCTCGTCGTCGTCGCTCCGTCGTCGTCTCTCTTACTCCTCGCTCTCGCTCCTCGTCCTCGTCGCTCCTACATTGTCCTTCTCGACCTTCTCGTTCTTCTCGACCTTCTCGTCGCTCTCGTTCTCGTCGCTCTCGTTCTCGTCGCTCTCGTTCTCGTCGCTCTCGTTCTCGTCGCTCTCGTTCTCGTCGCTCTCGTTCTCGTCGCTCTCGTTCTCGTCGCTCCTACATCGTCGCTCTCGCTCTCGTCCTTCTCGCTCTCGTCCTTCTCTCGCTCTTCTTCAAAACTCGCGATCTACTCGTAGGGGCACTCTCTTCCCTAAAACTCTCTCTTCTTCTCGATAGGGGCACTTCTCTTCCCTAAAAACTCTCTCTTCTTCTTAATCGGGGGAGGGGGGATAGAGTAGTATATACATGTACGACTAAGTAACCGGATATAATTCAACGGCCTCCTTCGTACATATACAGTACACACTCTGGGTTGTCGGTTGCACGTACGTTAGTCGAGTACCCGGATGTAATTTAACGGGCTCTTTCGCGTAGTACAGGTTAGGTGTTGGGTTTAAGCCTTGGATATAATAATCTGACTGCAGTAGACGCAAGGTCAATACCCGTCTTTAATAACTATATCCAAGGCTAGAGAGGGAAGAATCTACGTACAAGCGGAGGTAGAGGTATTTGAGTGTGCGCCAAGCCTGGCCCTGCCAAGCCTAGCTGCCAGCTGTCCACATCTACATCCGTATCACTAATTACGATTCTAGGTAGGCCAGTCTATCTTCTTTACTGTTTCCGGCGTAGTCGCAGTCTATCTTGTTCTTTATCTTTTTCTTAAAGGCCTCCTAGTCTTTAGGGTCTCTGCCTCTAAATGCTGGTAGGTCCGGTAATAACGTTATCGAGGTGCTGCCTTAACTGTAGGCCGCTAGTAAGGCAGTCTCTGCTTGTTCTTCTCGATGTAGTAGCAGCGCTAACGACATTGCTGCTTCTATCTTAGCTAACTAAGTCTTTATCGCCTTTAGTTATGCTAGTCGATTCGCTGCTTTGTTTTCTAGTACATTAATAATAGTCTCTGCTGATTCCTTCTCGGCCCTTACTGCTTCGTTTTCCTCTCTTAACTGCCTCTTCTCTTCTAGGGTTCTGTAAAACAGCGTCTTAAAAAGGTCTATGCCGTCGTAGACCTTCCCTATTCCGTTTTCGTTTATATAGTCTTTAAGTTCCTCGAGTGTACAGTCGTAGATCTTCTTATATTCAGTTATTCGTTCCTTAATCTCTGCAGTTTCTTCTACTATAAAACCTCTAATAATAAACTTATTATTAATAACGCTAGAGCGCCTACTCGCTCTGTTAGTCTTTTCTCTTCTGCTTCTGCTTCGGCCTGTAACGCCGCTCTCTATTGTTAAGAAGCTCTCTATAGCTGCCTTACGGTGCTAGTGTTTGGTTTGGTGTGTGTGCGCGCGTGCGTTATTCAGGTTGCCGGATAGTTCAACAGGCCCTTTCGCGCAGTACAGAGTTGGTGTAGTAAGTGAGTTCGAGATATAATAATCCGGGCACGTAGATATAATTCAATACGGCCTTTTTAATAACTATATCTCGAACTAAGGAGGGAAAGGAATCTATGTAGTAGTAGGTAAGGGCTTTAGGGGTAGTGTGCCAAGGCCCGGCTCGGTCCGGAAGGGCCGAGCCGAAATTCCAAGGGTCTACCCTATTACTTAGTCCTACCCCTCTCTGCCGCCGTAACAGTAATAGAGTCTATTCCTTCTAGTATTACCCCCTTCGTTAGCTTGTTAGTAACTACTATAATGTTCTGGTGTCCGTCGCTCTTAGTAAGGTCTGTAATGAAGTCTACTATTAGGTCTTGCTAGGGCCGGTCTAGTATTAGTAGGGGTTTTAGCAGCCTATGCTTTAGTTTACGCTAGGGCTTCGTCCGTCTGCAGATATCGCAGTTCTGTACGAACCTACGGATGTCCTTTGCTATCGCCGGCTAGTAGTAGTCCCTAGCGACGATGCTATATGTCTCCTCGCGCCCTAGATACCTAGTTGCTATAGAATTATACACCCGTTATATTAAGCTTATATAGAGCTTCTCGTCTGCTAGGACCCGAATCCGATTCCTAAACTTTAGCTTGTTCTCCTCGTCTACTGCGCACTCTGCTGCTAACACCTTAAGGTAAAGCTCTGCCGGGAGCTTCCGCTGTCCTCCTTAGATCGCTGTACGGGCCCCTTAGTAAACGTCGTCCTTTTTTACTGCCTCTTCCTACGCCTGTAGCTGGGGTTCCTATATATATGTCGCTACTAGGCGGATAGTCCCTTCGCCTAGTTCCTCCTTAAATATCTGGAATGTCCGTAATTTTAGCTAGTCGTTATCGTACGTCGTTAGCATGTCTTAATCTCGTCTAGATAGTGCGTTAGCCCTGCTGTTGTCCTTTCCCTTGCAGTACTGGAGTCTTATATTAAAGCGGCTTAGGTACATCGCCTATCGTACGTGCCTCTTGGACAGCTTCCAGGGTTGCGTAAAATACTCGAGGTTCTTGTAGTTAGTTAGGGCGAGGAACTCGGGAACCGAGCAGAGTTCTCTATCCTATACCTTATAACACTATACAACTGCTAGCAATTCCTTGTTATAGATAGGGTAGTTGCACTTAGCTAGAGAGTTCTTTTTAGAGAAGTACGCGTATAGATGCAGGAGTTCGTCTAACCCTACCTATAACAGGATACCTCCTATGCAGTACCCTAAGGAGTCGGTTTCCAGTATCGTTGTACATTCTAGATCGAAGGCGGCAAGCGTTAGTCCTGTAGTAAAGAGCTCCTTTAGCCTGTTAGAGCTCCTATTACACTCGTTCGTCTACTTAAACTGCTTGTCCTTATATGTTAGCTCGACTAGGGGGCGTACGATCTCTGAGTAGTTCTGTATAAACTAGCGGTAGAAGTTGGCAAACCTAAGGAATTCTCGTACGCCCTTAAGACTTATAGGGGGCTTCTATTGCTTAATAGCATTAATCTTCTTCCCGTCTATGCTAATGCCTTTCCCTGCCTCGATAATAAACCCTAGGTATTTCGTATACTGTACACCAAATTTATATTTGTCGATGTCGAGGTACAATCCAGCCTATTGCAGTCGATCTAATACCCTCCTAACGTCCTGTACGTAGTCTGCATAGGTGCTGTCTGTAAATACCAGTATGTCGTCGAGGTAAGCAGAACAGATATCGTCTAGTAGCCCTTATAGGGACCTGTTAATGTACCTCTAGAAGGTTGCTAGTGCGTTAGCAAGGCTAAAGGGGGTAACAAGCTACTCGAGAAGACTATATCTCGTACAGAAGGCGGTTATCTATTTACAACCTTCCTTAACCTATATCTTGTAGAAGGCCAAAACTACGTCGAGCTTAGTAAACTACTTTGCCTTACTAATCCGTCCGAGGGTCTCCTTAATAAGAGGTAGGGGGTACCGGTCCTTCTTAGTAATCGCGTTAATGCCTCTATAGTCTACGCAAAAACGCAAGCCGGCCTTGCTTTCTTTATAGACAAACAGCACTAGGGCTCCTGCAGATAATATACTTGCACAAATGAAACCTTTAGCAAGTAGGTCGTCTAGTGTCTTACGCAGTACTAGGAGTTCTCTAGAGGACATGCTATACAGCGGGCTATACAGTGCTTTAGGCAGACTCCTGTCCGGACGGGGCTCTAGCTAGATGTCGTAGTCAATTCTGATCCGGGCACGTAGATATAATTTAATACGGCCTTTTTAATAACTATATCTCGAACTAAGGAGGGAAAGGAATCTATGTAGTAGTAAGTGAGAGCTTAAGGGGTGGTGTGCCAGGGCCCTGCTTAGTCTAGAAGGGCCGAGCCGAAATTCCGAGGGTCTACCCTATTACTCAGTCCCACCCCTTTCTGCCGTCGCAACACCACCCCCCTCCCTTACTAGCGGTCGACCTCGACCGCTTACTTATCTCTCTCTTTCTCTTTTTTTTTTGATTTACATCGTCGCTATCTAACGTCTTCGCTTGTCCTCTATCTGATCCGTACTATCTGGTCGGAGCCAGCGGTTACCTAAGCTGCGGCGTAACCGGTCTGTGCGCCGCTGCGGAGGTCTATATAGATCTGTCCGTAGCGCCGTTTCTTCGTCTTTTTCTTTCTCTACTAAAGACCTTACCTACCGCAGGGCCGGCGGCGCCGACGCCGTACAGCGGCGTCGGCAAGCTTCCTGCTAAAGCGGTAGTAGGTAGTAGCTAAGTCGAAGACTCTAGCAAAGCGACTGCTATAATCGTCTTTATCGGCTTCTGCACTAATAGAGCAGACGCAGCTTTTCTTCTTTTTCCGGAATAATTAGCTTTAGAGCTACTTAGACTTCGGCTTCCTTAGGTTCGGGACATAAAACTCTCTTAGCAGCTCCGCCGAATTCCGGAGGTTCTCGGCTAGGTACTATTTATAGTCTTCCGGCTATCCTTTCTATAAGATCCTCGCTTCGATAGATCCTCTTAGCTTTCTTATATCTATTACATCTTCTACCTCCTATTCTTCTTCTTTACCGTCGATCTCGACCGGCGGGGGTTCAGCGAACCCCTGATCCGGAAGACCGTCTTTAGGGTCCAAACTTAGCAGATCCAAATAAAAGATATCGTAGATCCGGAACGAATTCGGTAGCTAGAGTCGATAAGTTACTAGCGACCTCTTTTCTACGATCTTAAACGGGCCTACATAACGAGGGTTGAGCTTGGCGTTGCCTTTTATCCTTAGGTTCTGCGTATTAAGCTATACCTTTTGGCCTTCTTCAAATTCTATCGGTAACTGCTTTCTATTAGTTCGAGTTACTATCTTCTTCTAAACCGATTCTTTCGCTTCCTTCTCTACCTTAATCGCTTCTTCTATTTGAGCCTTAAGTGCTTCGGCCGCCGCAGCGGCAACTCTCTTTAATAAGGTGCCGGTAGGAGATTCTAAAGAGCTGGATTCGTTTGGCAGTTGAAAGCTTATCCTCGGAAGATAACTATAGGTTATCTTAAACAGCGCCAGCGAGGTGGCTTCTAATCGTGCTGAATTGGCGCAGAATTCGGCTATTGGCAGTACCTTAACCTACTCTGCTTAATAATAACTGCAGAAGATTCGTAGATATTTCTCTATTTCGCGGTTAGCTACTTCTAACTGACTGTCGGTTTGAGGGTAAGCGGCCGTGCTAAGCTTTCTATAAATTCCGAGAGCATAGTTAATAGCCTTCTATACATTAGTAGTAAATTAAGGACCCCTATCTGTAGTAATAGTGTCTGGCAGGCTATAGTGCTTCTATACATACTGTGATCCGGGCACGCAGATATGATTTAATACGGCCTTTTTGATAACTATATCTCGAACTAAGGAGGGAAAGGAATCTATGTAGTGGTAAGTAAGAGCTTTAGGGGTAGTGTGCTAAGGCCCGGCTTAGTCCGGAAGGGCCGAGCCGAAATTCTAAGAGTCTACCCTATTACTCAGTCCCACCCCTTTCTGCCACCGCAACACCACCCCCCTCCCTTACTAGCGGTCGACCTCGACCGCTTACTTATCTATGTGTCTTTTTTTTATATAATTCCGTCGCTATTTCTTCGCTTTCTTCTATTTCGAAACTATCCCCTTTTTTTATCTTCTTTCTTCTTACATCGTCGCCTTCTGACGTCTTTACTTAGCGTCTATCTAATCGGATCCGGCGGTTACCTAAGCTGCGGCGTAACCGGTCTGTGCTCTGCTATAGAGGTCTATATAGATTTATCTGCAGCTCGCTATCTTCTTCTTCTTCTTTTTCCACTAAAGGCCTTACACACCGTAGGGCCGGCGTCGGCGAGCTTCTTGCCGAGGCGGTAGTAGGTAGTGCCTGAGTCGAAGACTCTAGCGAAGCGACTGCTACAATCATCTTTATCGGCTTCTGCACTAAAAGAGCAGACGCAGTTTTTCTTCCTCTTCCAGAATAATTAACTTTGGAGCTACTTGATCTGACTGCGGTAGACGCAAGGTCAATACCCGTCTTTGATAACTATATCCAAGGCTGGAGAGGGAAGAATCTACGTACAAGCGGAGGTAGAGGTATTTAAGTGTGCGCCAAGCCTGCCCTGCTAGCTGTCTACATCTACATCTGTATTACTACCGCCCTCCCTAACCAGCGATTGCCCTTAATCGCAATTAACCAATCACTCGCAATCAGCCTATCAATCGCAATTCGCTAAACCAGGTCGCGGAGGTCGTCAGGGTCGCAAATTCAGCTTCGCTATCGGCCAATTAGGGCGCTCTAAAACAGGTCGCTTTTAAGGTCGCTTTTGAGCTTCAATTTCTGTACGTTTTGAGTCTTAATCTCGTGCCTTTTTGAGTCTTAATCTCGTGCCTTTTTAAGCCTTAATCTCGTGCCTTTTGACGTCGCTTTGGTGCCTTGTTCTGCCTTGTTTGCTGCAGAGGTCGCGGAGGTCTCGGAGGTTGCGGAGGTCGCAGAGGTCGTCGAGGCCGCGGAGGTCGCGGAGGTCGTCGAGGCTGTAGAGGTTGTCGGGGTGCCAAACTGCGTCGCTTCTCGAGCCGTCGCTTCTTAGACGGTCGCTCGCTTCTTAACGGTCGCTCGCTTCTCGACGGTCGCTCGCTTCTCGACGGTCGCTTCTCGAGCCGTCGCTTTTCGAGCCGTCGCTTTTTAAGCCGTCGCCAGTCGCTTCTTAAGCTGTCGCTTCTTGTTCTCGACAGTCGCTTCTCGGACGGTTGCTTCTCGACGGTCGCAGAGGTCTCGGAGGTCGCGGAGGTTGTTGGGGGCGCAGAGGTCGTTAGGGGCGCAGAGGCTTCCAGAGGTCGCAGAGGTCGCAGCCTACGTATGTCGCTTCTCGACGGTCGCTTCTTAGACGGTCACTTCTTAGACGGTTACTTCTCGACGGTCGCTCGCTTCTTAGACGCTCGCCTCGCTCGCTTCTTAGACGCTCGCCTCGCTCGCTTCTCAGACGCTCGCCTCGCCTCTCGACCGTCGCTTCTCGACCGTCGCTTCTCGACCGTCGCTTCTCGACCGTCGCTTCTCGACCGTCGCTTCTCGACCGTCGCTTCTCGACCGTCGCTTCTCGACCGTCGCTTCTCGACCTATCGCTTCTCGAGCCGTCGCTTTTCGAGCCGTCGCTTTTCGAGCCGTCGCTTTTCGAGCCGTCGCTTTTCGACGGTCGCTCGCTTCTTAAGCCGTTGCTCGCTTCTTAAGCCGTTGCTTTGCCTGTAGTTTGTCTGTATTGTCTGCAGCAGCTGTGCCTGTCTGCAGCAGCTGTGCCTGTCTGCAGCAGCTGTGCCTGTCTGCAGCAGCTGTGCCTGTCTGCAGTAGCTGTACCTAGTGCTGTGCTTGGTGCTCTGCCTAGGGCTCTGCCTAGTGCTTTGCCTAGTGCTCTCTCGGCCTGGTGCTCGGCCTGGTGCTCGGCCTAGTGCTCGGCCTTGCCTGTGCTGTCTGCAGCAGCTGTGCCTGCCTGCAGCAGCTGTATATTGTCTGCAATTGCCCTGTACTGTCTGCAGCTGTGCCTCTAAACTGTGCTGCCTCTGCTTTGCCGTACATCTCGATTATGCTGCTGGTCGCGCTGCTTATGTTGCCGATTGCTGAACTGTCTCGATAGGCCTTGTCCAAATAGAATAGTCTGTTAAAGACCCGAAAAAAAAACGAATGTCGTCGCCCTAGGTCCTGCTAGGTGCGTCTTGTCGTCGTCGTCGCTCTCGCTCCTTGCTCTCGCTCCTTGTCCTCGTCGCTCCTACATCGTCCTTCTCGACCTTCTCGTTCTTCTTAACCTTCTCGTCGCTCTCGTTCTCGTCGCTCTCGTTCTCGTCGCTCTCTCGTCGCTCTCGTTCTCGTCGCTCTCTCGTTGCTCTCGTTCTCGTCGCTCTCTCCTATCTTAAAACTTCAAAACTCGTACGATCTGCTCGTAGGGGCACTTCTCTTCCTAAAACTCTCTCTCTTCAAAACTCTCTCTTCTCGATAGGGGCACTTCTCTTCCCTAAAACTCTTCTTCTCGATTGGGGGAGGGGTAGAGTAGTATGCATACGCACAATTAAGTAACTGGATATAATTCGACGGCCTCCTTTGTACGTCTGCAGTACACACTCTAGGTTGTTGGATGCACGTACGTTATTCGAGTACCCGGATGTAATTTAACGGGCTCTTTCGCGTAGTGCAGGTGTTGTTAAAGTAAGCCTTGGATATAATGATCTGACTGCGGTAGACGCAAGGTCAATACCCGTCTTTAATAACTATATCCAAGGCTAGAGAGGGAAGAATCTACGTACAAGCGGAGGTGGAGGTATTTAAGTGTGCGCCAAGCCTGCCCTGCCAGCTGTCTACATCCACATCCGTATCACTACTTAGGCTTCGGCTTCCTTAGGTTCCGGATATAAAACTCTCTTAGCAGCTCCGCCGAATTCTAGAGGTCCTTAGCCAGATACTATTTATAGTCTTCCGGCTATCCTTTCTATAACATCCTCGCTTCGATAGATCCTCTTAGCTTTCTTATATCTATTACATCTTCTACCTCCTATTCTTCTTCTTTACCGTCTATCTCGATTGGTGGGGGTTCGGCGAACCCCTGATCCGGAAGACTGTCTTTAGGGTCCAAGCTTAGCAGATCCGAATGGAAGACATCGTAGATCCGGAACGATTTTGGTAGCTAGAGCTAATAAGTTACTGGCGACCTCTTTTCTACTATCTTGAACGGACCTACGTAACGGGGGTTAAGCTTGGCGTTGCCTCTTAGCCTTAGGTTCCGCGTGTTGAGCTATACCTTTTGGCCTTCTTCGAATTCCGTTAGTAACCGCTTTCTATTAGCTCGAGTTACTATCTTCCTCTAAGCCGATTCTATTGCCTCCTTTGCTACGCGGATTGCTTCTTCTATCTAAGATCTAAGCGCTTCTGCCGCGGCTGCAGCGACTCGCTTCGACGAGGTAGCAGTAGATGTAGATAGTTCTAAAGAGCTGGGTTCGCTTAGTGGTTGAAAGCTTATCCTTAGAAGATAGCTATAGGTTATCTTAAACGGTGCTAGTAAGGTGGCCTCTAACTGTGCTAAGTTGGCGCAGAATTCGGCCATTGGCAACACCTTAACCTACTTAGCTTAATAATAACTGCAGAAGATTCGTAGATATTTTTCTATCTCTCGGTTAGCCACTTTAGACTAACTGTCGGTTTAAGGGTAAGCGGCTGTGCTGAGCTTTCTACGAATTCCGAGAGCTTGTTTAATGGCTTTCTATACATTAGCGGTAAATTAAGGACCCCTATCCGTAGTAATAGTGTCCAGTAGGCTATAGTGCTTCTATACGTGCTGGATTAGCCCTCTCGCCGTTTCTTCCGCTGTAGTTCCTTTATCCTTAGCTCGACAGGAGATGAAATAGCGCTCCTTGCTTAGTCGATCTACTACGTTCAGCGTAGCGTTATATCTATCGGAATCCGGCAGGCCGGTTACGAAATCTATCGTAATGTGCTGCTACGGTTTCTTAGAGATCGGAAGTAGCTTTAGCAGACCGGCCGGAAGGCTGTAACGTAGCTTCGCGGCTCGGCATACGTAATAGTTAGCAATAAACCGGTAGATCCGCTCGAAAATTCGCGGAAACCAGTAGGTCGTCCTTACAGCTTCTATCGTCTTTTTCGAGCCTGCGTAGCCGACGTCTTTAGAGCTATAAACCAGCTAGATAACCTCTGTAATCAGTTCTTCCAGAACGATTAACTTCCCTAGGCCAGTTTCGCCGAGCTTCTGCTGCTAATTAAGCCGTTCCACTCTCTCGTAGAGCGTCTCTTCTTCGGTTAGTAGTTCTATCGCGCCGATCCCTGCGTCTCTTAACACTTCGGCGTCTACTATCCTTTCGGTTAACACCTTCTGGAACATGTTCAGATCTTCTTTCGCGCGGCTGGTCTTTCCTTCTCTTCTCGTCAACGCGTCGGTCTTTCTATTTTAAGCTCCGGGTCGATAGGTAATCTTAAAGTCGAATCTGGATAAGTAGGCGGCCTACCGAGCCTGGCGCCGCGATAGCTTCTGCGTCTTTATAAAGTAGGTAAGTGACTGGTAATCCGTAAGGACCTAGACTGTGCTCTTTCTAGCTATAAGCTCCGGCTTCCACTCTTCGAACGCCTGTATAATAGCCAACAGTTCTTTATTGTAGATAGCGTAGTTCCGCTTAGCATTATTTATAGACTTGCTAAAGAAAGCTACTAGATGGAGGGTCTCGTCGTCGTTAGCGTATTAAGAAAGGACCCCTGCTGTTACTGTGTCGGAAGCGTCCGTTTCTATATAGATCGTCTTTTCCGGTCGGAAGTGTGCCAGCACTGGCGCTAAGGCTACTGCCTCCTTTAGCCGGTTAAAGGCCTCTATGCACCTCTTATTCTATAGGCCAGCGGCCTCTTTCTTTAGTGCTTCGTTTAGGGGTCTCGCTATCTTGCTGAAGTCCTTAATAAACCGTCGATAGTAGCTGCAGAATCTAAGAAACGCTCTGATTTGCGTAGTGTTTCCGGATTTCGGCTGCTTCTATTCTGCGACAGCGGCGACTTTCGATAGGTCTATCCGAATTCCTCCTCTTCCGACGATAAGACTAAGATATTTAACTTCGGTGTAGTAGAACTCGCTCTTCTTCGTGTCTGCGTTTAAGCTAACCTCGCGGAGCCTAGTTAACACTTTCTCGATGTAGTCTGTATATTGCTCTCTCGTTCCCTTAGTGTAGATAAGAATGTCGTCTATGTAGATAGACACGAACCGTTCTAGCATGTCTATAAAGGTGTAGTTTATAAAGCGTTGCTATACCGCCGGCGCGTTAGTAAGTCTGAAAGGCATTACCAACTACTTGAAATTGCCTATATGCATAGCGAATGTCGTAAGATCTTTGGTCTGTCCTTCCTTGTTCCTTAGTCGGTAGAACGCTTAGCGAAGATCCAGCTTGCTGAACCACTTAGCCTTAGCTACTCGTTATATAGTCTCGTCTATTAGCAGCAGCGGAACCTATCTCTCTTAATAACCTTATTAAGGCCTCTGTAATCTACGTACAGTCGGAGACTGATACGGGGTGGGTTGGCCCGTGTTATTACTATGCCTTGCCAAGGTTTATATATCTGGTACACATTGGTCAAGTTACTTCCGAGTTACTTGACCAGTCCCTTTTGGCTTAAGTGTACCGCGTTACATCACTTAACTCGGAAGTGACTGCTAAAAGTGTACGATAAAAGGCCCGGGTTCAATTCCTAGGGGGCGCATCTTTTAACGGGAGAGTGGAAGCAGCGTTGACGTATGTCCGTTTGTCCACCACTCTGTACAGAATGAGGCAGACCCGGTAAAGGTCCAGCTAGCTGTGTGCAGACCTGCCGGGGGGGGGGGGGGGTTGATTGCGTATACTGCATAGGGGGGCTGTGCAATAGCATATGTAGCCTGTAAGTAAGCGCAGCTTACGAGGTCGTAAGCCTGTAGTGCAGGGGGTAGTAATACGGGGTGGGTTGGCCCGTGTTATTACTATGCCTTGCCAAGGTTCATATATCTAGTACATATTGGTCAAGTCACTTCCGAGTTACTTGACCAGTCCCTTTTGGCTCAAGTGTACCGCGTCACATCAGAGACCACCTCTAGGCTTCCTTACGAAAAGAATCGGTAACGCATATTTGGCTAAGTTTGGTTTAATAAACTTCTTCGCCAAATTCACTCGAATAAACACTTCTACCTAGTCTAGTTCGGCCGGCGATAAGCGTCTTAGGGGCTCGGTTCTTGGCAGCGTAGCTCCTTCTTTCAGCCGTATCTTATTGTTATATTCCGGTTAGTAGAGCGGCAGGAGATTGGAGTCAGCCTTTAAGAACATATTAGTGTAACTATAGAGTTCTTTTAGTAACACCTCTAGCAGATCTACTTCTTCTTCCGCTATTATCTTCCGGTAGTCTTCGATGTCCTTTATTAAGATAGCGTAAATCCTATTGTCCGGCGACCTTGCGAGGGTTATCAAAGCCTCCGAGCTTATTATTCTGATCGTATCTAGAGGGTCGGGCCGATCTATCGGAACCTCTTCGATAGTCAAAGCGTTCGGTTTCGCGGCGACGACGGTAACCGGTGTAACGGCGACTCCGCTCTGCTAGTTTTTGAACCCTAGCATACCTTTACCTATATTAATAACAGCTTTCTGGTTCTTTATCTATTTCTGCCCTATAATAATGTCGAACCGTCCGATGTCTATAACTCGGAACGTAGCTTCCGTAGTGCGGCTAGCTAGCGTAGTCCTTAGTAGCATATAGTGCGTAACACTTTCTGTGTCCTGTCCGTTGTACGACGAAATTCTCGTTAGCGATGCTAGTTCCACTAGGTAACTATACCCGTTTATTAGCTTCTGAACTCACCGATAGTGGATCGCCGCGCCGATAAGGGCTCCTGTGTTAATAAAAGCTCTTAGCTAAAGTGGTCTGCTCGAGCTATCGAGGGGGTGGACAGTAATCGGAAGGATAATAGCTGTTTCCGTGTTTACTTCCACTGCCGCTAAGAGCAGATCGCTGCAGCTATTAATACTTCCTTCTTCTAGCGACGTAGTTCTTGTCGGTGCCCTATTGTCCTTGCTGGATAGGGGGCCTATCCGTCCAGCTGGTCTTTTCCTAGGATTCTTAGTAGCACTCTACTGTCTACACTGTCAGTGTCGTTCGGAGCCGGCTCGATAGCTTGTATAGTCTTTCTTAGCGGCTGCGGCTGCTTCGTAATACGATACTCCTACTTCTGCTTATCCGATGCTTGGCATCTCGTAGCGATGTAGCTAGGCTTTCTATATGCGTAGCAGGTAGGGACGAACGACGAACGCGGCGAATAAGATAGCTGCTGCAGCGTTCTCCTAAAAGGTGCAGGGGGTCGTGTTATCGGCACCGGCTGCTTCTAAATCAATTTACGCGTCTTCGCGTAAGCGCTTAGGTTTCTCGCAGTAACTCTCGCTTAGTGCACGAAGCTCTTAAGGTCTTCGTCTTCTACAGAAGCTATAGCTGCGGCCAATTTAGGGTTTAGCTTCTGCCTTAGTAGGTAGAGCTGCTTATCTTCCGACACTCTAGCTCTAATAGCATATCTTCTAAACAGTCCGTAAAATTCCTTGAACATCTGCCGGTTCTGGTTAATCTTGTCTAGTTGTTTACAGGCCGTCTTCTTCTAGAAGGGGTCTCCGAAGCGTTGGTCCAGCGCTTTGATCGCATCTTCGGCGGTTACCTCTTCTAGGTCCGCTACTAGCGAAAAAGCTTTACCTTCTAATCGCGATTCTAGGTAGGCCAATCTATCTCCAGCACTGTTTCTGGCGTAATCGCGATCTATCTTGTTCTTTATCTTTTTCTTAAACGCTTCCTAGTCTTTAGGGTCCCCTCCTCTAAACGCTAGTAGATCGGGTAGTAACGTTATCGGTGTTCTACCTTAACTATAGACCGTCGGTAAGGCAGTCTCTGCTTGTTCTTCTCGATGCTGTAGCGGCGCCGACGACATCGCTGCTATGTCTATTTTAGCTAACTGAGCTTTTATCGCCTTTAGTTGCGCTAGCCGATTCGCCGCTTAGTTTTCTAACACGTCGATAATGGTCTCTGCCGATTCCTTTTCGGCCCTTACCGCTTCGTTTTCCTCTCTTAACTGCCTGTTCTCGTCCAGGGTTCTGTAAAACAGCTTCTTAATAAGGTCTATGCCGTCGTAGACCTTCCCTACTCTGTTCTCGTTTACGTAATCTTTAAGTTCCTTAAGTGTGCAGTCGTAGATCTTCTTGTATTCGGTTATTCGTTCCTTAATCTCCGCAGTCTCTTCCGCTGTAAAACCTCTAATAATGAACTTATTATTAATAACACTAGAGCGAGTAGGCGCTCTGTTAGTCTTTTCTCTTCTGCTTCGGCTTCGGCCTGTAACGCCGCTCTCTACTGTTAAGAAGCTCTCTATAGCTGTCTTCCAGTGCTAGTGTTTAGTGTTTTTGGTGCACGTACGTTATTCGGGTATCCGGATAGTTTAACGGTCCCTTTCGCGCAGCGCGGTGTTAGTGTAGTAAGTGAGTTCGAGATATAATAACCCAGGCACGCAGATATGATTTAATACAGCCTTTTTAATAACTATATCTTGAACTAAGGAGGGAAAGGAATCTATATAGTAGTAAGTAAGAGCTTTAGGGGTAGTGTACCAAGGCCCGGCTCGGTCTAGAAGGGCCGAGCCAAAATTCCAAGGGTCTACCCTATTACTTAGTCCCACCCCTTTCTGCTACTGCAACATACTAGATTAGCATTCTCGCCGATTCTTCTGCTGTAGTTCCTTTATCCTTCGCTCGGCAGGGGATAAAGTAGCGTTCTTTGCTTAGTCGATCCACTATATTTAGCGTAGCGTTATATCTACCGGAGTCCGGCAGCCCGGTTACGAAATCTATCGTAATATGCTGCTACAGTTTCTCGGGGATCGGAAGTGGCTTCAACAGACCGGCCGGAAGGCCGTGTCGTAGCTTCGCGGCTTAGCAGACGTAGCAGTTAGTGATAAACCGGTGTATCCGCTCGAAGATCCGCAGGAACTAGTAGATCGTCCTTACAGCTTCTATCGTCTTCTTTAAGCCGGCGTAACCAATATCCTTAGAACTATAGACTAGCTGGACGACCTCTGTAATTAGTTCTTCTGGAACTATTAGCTTCCCTAGACTGGTTTTGCCGAGCTTCTGTTGCTAGTTAAGCCGCTCCACTTTTTTGTAGAGAGTCTCTTCCTCGGTCGCTGGCTCTACTGCGCAGACCCCTACCTCTTTTAATACCTCGGCGTCTACTATTCGCTCGGTCAGCACCTTCTGGAACATGTTCGGATCTTCCTTCGCGTAGCTAGTCTTCCCTTCTCTTCTCGTTAACGCGTCGGCCTTTCCATTTTAAGCTCCTGGTCGATAGGTAATTTTGAAGTCGAATCCGGATAAGTAGGCGGCCTACCGAGCTTGGCGCCGTAATAGCTTCTGCGTCTTTATAAATTAGGTAAGTAACTGGTAATCTGTAAGGACCTAGACTGTGCTCTTTCTAGCTATAAGCTCCGGTTTCCACTCCTCGAAAGCCTAAATAATAGCTAATAGCTCTTTATTATAAATAGCGTAGTTCCGCTTAGTATTATTTATAGACTTGCTAAAGAAAGCTACTAGATAGAGAGTTTCGTCGTCGCTATATTGAGAAAGGACCCCTGCTGTTACTGTGTCGGAAGCGTCCGTTTCTATATAGATCGTCTTTTCTGGTTAGAAGTGCGCTAGAACCAGTGCTGAGGCCACTGCTTCTTTTAGTCGGATAAAAGCTTCTGTGCACTTCTTATTCTATAGGCTAGCGGCCTCCTTCTTTAATACTTCGTTTAGGAGTCTCGCTATCTTGCTGAAATCCTTAATAAACTGTCGATAGTAGCTGTAGAATCCGAGAAACGCTCTGATTTGTGTAGTGTTTCCGGATTTCGGCTGCTTCTATTCTGCGACGGCGGCGACCTTAGAGGGGTCTATCCGAATTCCTTCTCTTCTGACGATAAGACCTAGATATTTGACTTCGGTCTAATATAACTCGCTCTTCTTCGTGTCCGCGTTTAGTCTAACCTTGCGGAGTCTCCTTAGCACCCTCTCAATGTAGTCCGTATGTTGCTCTTTCGTCCCTTTAGTGTAAATAAGGATGTCGTCTAAGTAAATAGACACGAATCATTCTAGCATGTCTATAAAAGTATGGTTTATAAAACGCTGCTACACCGCCGGCGCGTTGGTAAGTCCAAAAGGCATTACTAACTACTTGAAATTGCCTATACGCGTAGCAAATGTCGTAAGGTCTTCCGTTTGTCCTTCCTCGTTCCTTAATCGGTAGAACGCTTAGCGAATATCCAGCTTGCTAAACTACTTAGCTTTAGCTACTCGTTGTATAGTCTTATTAATCAGTAGCAGCGAATACACATCTCTCTTAGTAACCTTATTGAGTCCTCGGTAATCTACGTACAGTCGGAGACTACCTCTAGGTTTCTGTACAAAAAGAATCGGTAACGTATATTCCGCAGAGCTTGGCGTAAAAAACTTCTTCGCCAGGTTTTCTCGAACAAACACCTCTACTTAGTCCAGCTCTGCTAGCGATAGTCTTCTTAAGGGCTCGGTTCTTAGCAGCGTAGCGCCTTCTTTTAGCCGGATCTTGTTGTTATATTCCGGTCGGTAGAGCGGCAAGAGGTTGGAGTTAGCCTTCGAGAACACGTTAGTATAGCTGTAGAGTTCTTTTAGTAACACCTCTAGCGGATCTACTTCTTCTTCCGCTATTATCTTCTAGTAGTCTTCGATGTCCTTTATTAAGATAGCGTAAATTCTATTGTCTAGCGACCTCGCGAGAGTCGTTAAAGCTTCTAAGCTTATTATTCCGATCGTGTCTAGAGGGTCGGGCCGATCTATCAAAACCGCTTTGATAGTCGTAGCGTCCGATTTCGCAGCGACGACAGTAACCGATTTTGCGGCGACTCCGCTCTGCTGGTTTTTGAACCCTAGCGTGCCTTTACCTATGTCGATAACGGCTTTCTGGTTCTTTATCTATTTCTGCCCTATAAGAATGTCAAACCTTCTGATATCTATAATTCGGAACGTCGCCTCCGTAGTGCGACCAGCTAGTGTGGTCCTTAATAGCACATAGTGCGTAACACTTTCTGTGTCCTGTCCGTTGTATACTGGATTCGCGTTGGCGAGGCTTATTCCACTGGGTAACTATACCTATTTATTAGTTTCTAAACTAATCGATAGTGTACCGCCGCACCGATAAGGGCTCCTATGTCGATAAAAGCCTTTAATTGGAGTGGTCGGTGCGAGCCTTCGAGAGGGTAGACCGTAATCGGAAGGATAATAGCGGTTTCCGTATTCACTTCTATAGCTGCTAAGAGCGGATCGCTACAACTGTTAATGCTTCTATCTTCCGGTGGCGCGGATCGCTCTAGTGCCCTATTGTCTATACTGGATAGGGGGCCTATCCGTCCAGCTAGTCGTTTCCTAAGATCCTTAGTAGCACTCTACCGTCTACACTATCAATGTCGTTTGGGGCCGGCTCGATAGCTTAGATAGTCTTTTATGGCAGCTGTTGCTTCGTAGCTCGATACTCCTGCTTCTGCTTATCCGTTGCTTGGCATCTCGTAGCGATATAGCTAGGCTTTCTATACGTGTAGCAGGTAGGGATAAACGACGAGCGCGGCGAATAAGATAGCTGCTAAGGTGCTCTTCGGAAAGGTGCAGGGGGTCGTGTTGTCGGCGTCGTTAATAGCTTCTGGTTTGATTCGCGCGATTTCGCGTAAGCGCTCAGATTTCTAGCAGTAACTCTCGCTCTGTGCACGAAGCTTTTGAGGTCTTTATCTTCTACTAACGCTATAGCTGCGGCCAATTTAAGGTTTAGCTTCTGCCTTAGTAGGTAGAGCTGCTTATCTTCTGACACTCTGGCTCTAATAGCATATTTTCGGAATAGTCTGTAGAATTCCTCGAACGTCTGCCGGTTCTGGTTGATCTTGTCTAGCTGTTTACAGGCCGTCTTCTTTCGGAAGGGGTCTCCGAAGCGTTGATCTAGCGCTTAGATCGCTTCTTCGGCGGTTACCTCTTCTGGGTCCGCTACTAACGAAAAAGCTTTACCTTCTAGTCGCGATTCCAGGTATGCTAGCCTGTGTTCTTTACTGTTTACGTTATAATCGCGATCTATCTTGTTCTTTATCTTTTTCTTAAACACTTCCTAGTCTTTAGGGTCTCTGCCTCTAAACGCCGGTAGGTTAGGTAGTAACGTTATCGATATGCTACCTTGACTGTAGGCCGCTAGTAAGGCGGTCTCTGCTTGTTCTTCTCGTGTGAGAGGCTTAAGAATCTTGGTTCAGAAACTTGAGGTCGGGTATCTATATAAAGGAACTAATAGGCAGTT
The DNA here is from genome assembly GCA_016165855.1 of Pseudocercospora ulei. Lineage (NCBI taxonomy): Eukaryota > Fungi > Ascomycota > Dothideomycetes > Mycosphaerellales > Mycosphaerellaceae > Pseudocercospora > Pseudocercospora ulei. The sequence continues at coordinate 5,734,848 of JACWNB010000003.1, forward strand.
CCTTCGACGTCTGCTCCGTACGATTTGTACCTACGAAGCCAAGCTAGCAATTCCCCCTTTGTGCCGAGGTGCAAGGTTCACCCTCCGTACGGAGGATCGGGAGTTACTTCCTCCGTACGGTGGTGCCGGGTTTCCACCCCCCCCCCCCCTAATCCGAGGGGCGGTAGCTTCCCTTTAAGTAGGACCGTAGTGTTCTCCCTCCGTACGGAGGTGGGGTCCTGTCGGTTGCTCCGTACGGAGGGTGGGGTCGTGCTGGCGCCGCTGAGTCGCAGTCCTTAGGGCGACGGTCGGCCTAGGTCGGGTTCAGGACCTAGGCCGGGCAGCGCCCCCTAACAATACCCCCCCCCTTTCCCTTTCTCGTAGTGCTTCGTCCGTACGGCAGCGTGTCCAAACCACCCAGCTCCTGCTGTTCCTTCGGCAGGTTGTAGCTTCCTATTTCGTCCGGTCGTCCGAGTCGTCGTCCCTCGTCACTTCCCCTAGGTCGTGGTTGCCTCTTGCTATTTTACCTGTCTGCAGCAGCTGCCTTGCTTGCCATTCCTACTATGGCAGGCAGTTAGCCCAAGCCTTCTCCCTTCTCTTCCCTTCCCCTTTCTCTTTTCCCTATACAACGTCCACTATCCACTACCGTCTACCACCGTCTACTATCCGCCACTACTAGCCACTAACTACTAACTACCAACTAACCGCTACTAGCTAACCACTACCAGCTACTATGTCTGCCCCATCCGGTCCCCTTGTCGCTGCTGGCCCCGCCCCTCCCCCTCGTCCGGCCGGGGTCCCCCCCTACTTTGTCTACGTACAGTGGGGCCCCCAACTTAACTAGCAACTACTCTTCCGGTTCGTACGGATTTTCGTCTTCCGTACGGTCTGATCTGACGTCTTAGGTGCTACACCTGCGAGCAGCAGGATGCGGCCGGGCTCCCCTTCTACCCCTTCTAGTGTAACCCCGCCCGGGTTACACCCGATCGGGTGGCCACGGCCCGGCCGTCGTACGTTAACGCCCTCCTTATCGCTACCCGGGGCCAGCCTTGCGCCCCCTGCCCCAACTCCCCCTGGCCCTTACTTGGCCTATACCGCCTCCTAGGTTTCTGGGCTAGGATGTGTACCTTGTGCAAGTGGAAGGATGGCTCCCTCTACTGCCCCTTCCGCCGTCCAGGGGAGGCACGTAGGGGTAGGGGGGTGCCTCTGCTCCCTGGGGCTGGCCCTAGTGGGGGTAGGGGGGTGCCTCTGCTCCCTAGGGGTGGCCCTAGTGGGGGTGGGGGCCCGGCCGGGCCTGAGGTAGTGGAAATCTCAGATAATAAGTAGGGTGTTCTGGTCCTGGGGGGGGGGGGGGGGGGGGGGGGGGGGGGGGGGGGGGAAGGGGGGGGTGGTGGCCAGTGAGCCACCCCCCCCCTTAGGTAGTGTAAGAAATTTCGGACAGTGTCCTTCCCAGCTCTTCTTATTTCCACTTCCCCTCCTATTTGTCCCTTGGCTGTTCCTTCCCTCTAGCCCTTATCTCGTACGGTGTCGTACGAAGTTGTGTCAGTAGGGTGCTGTAGCGTCCTACGTCGTGGTATTCGATCCTTTAACAACCCAGGTTTGTCTGCGGCTACCCTGTCCTTAGGGTGGATCGTGCCTCCTTCCGCCGTACGGCGCAGTGTTACTGTAGCTGGGTAGGGGAATGGTCCTCCTCCTATCTGTCCAGTACGGTTGTGTCTTGCAGGGCCTCGTACGGTTCCTATGTAGGCTCTGCCTATCCTCTCTATTTTACTAAGTACTCTGTCTTCCTCCGCTTCCTCCGGCTCTTAAGGATCCCCTCTACCTCGTACTCTTCTTGGCCCTCGGTTATAATTGCAGGTGGGCGCCCGTCGTCAGTCGTCTAATGCGGCAAGGGGTCCGTGCTCGCCGGTCGTACGAGGTCTATATAAAAGACTGGGTAAATCCCTGGGGGAGTGTTTAGTCGTATAGCGTATGTCCCTACCGGCCGGATTACCGTAAACTTCCTGTTTCTCCAATCTAACTTCTTGCTCGGTCGGTCTGTACAGATGTTTCGCTGGTTTAGCCAAACCTTATCCCCTGCCTCGTACCTTAGTGCAGCCTGTCGTCCCTTGTTGGCCTGCTCTTCCGCGTTCTGCTAGGCTAGGGCCAGGCTTGCTTTTGCCTATTGGTAGGCGTTCGTAATCGTCCGTACGATAGCCTCTCCTTGCTGGATTGGGGATCGTACAGGGCGCGGGGTGTTGCTACTTAGGGTCGGTAGGAGCGGGGAATGGTCGTATCTATAGGTTATAAAGAAGGGGGACAGTCCTGTAGCATCGGCCGTACGGCTGTTAATAGCCAGCTCCGCTATTGGGAGGAGGCGGTTCCAGTTCGTCTGGTTATAGTCGACGTACGCTCGGAGGTACGCCTCTAGGGTTAAGTTAGCCCTCTCCGTCGCCCTGTCCGTCTGCAGGTGCTATGCGGTGGACAGGCGACGCTCTACCCTTAGTAACTGGCAGATCCGTGCCCAGAGTTGGCTCGTAAACTGTAACCCCCGGTCTGATACAATTGACCTAGGGAAACCGTGCTTGCTGAACGTCGTCCGGATAAAGGCCTAGGCGGTGTCTTTAGCCGTAGTGGAGTCCATCCCCTCCAGTATTACCCCCTTCGTTAACTTGTCCGTAACCACTATAATGTTTCGCCGTCCGTCACTCTTAGGGAGGTCCGTAATGAAGTCTACGGTTAGGTCTTGCCAGGGTCGATCCGGTATCGGCAGGGGCTTCAGCAGCCTATGCTTCAGCTCGCGCTAGGGCTTCGTTCGTCCGCATACATCGCAGTTCCGTACGAACCTGCGAATGTCCTTCGCCATCGCTGGCCAGTAGTAGTCCCGGGCGATAATGCTGTACGTCTCCTCGCGCCCTAGGTGCCCGGTAGCTATAGAGTTATGTGCTCGTTGTATCAAGCCCGTACGGAGCTTCTCGTCCGCCGGGACCTATATCCGATTTCTGAACTTCAGGTTGTTCTCCTCGTCCACTGAACACTCGGCTGCCGATACCTTTAGGTAGAGCTCGGTTGGGAGTTTCCGTTGCCCTCCCTGGATCGCCGTACGGGCCCCTCGGTATGCCTCGTCCTTTTCCACTGCCTCTTCCTAAGCTTGCAGTTGGGGTTCCTATAGATGTGTCGCCGCTAGGTGGATAGTCTCCCCGCCTGGCTCTTCCTTGAACATCTGGAATGTCCGCGACTTTAGCCGGTCGTCCTCGTACGTCGTTGGCATGTCCTAGTCCCGTCTAGACAGTGCGTCGGCCCTGCTGTTGTCCTTACCCTTGCGGTACTGGAGTCTTATGTTAAACCGGCTTAGGTACATTGCCTATTGTACGTGCCTCTTAGACAGCTTCTGGGGTTAAGTAAAGTATTCCAGGTTCTTGTGGTCCGTTAGGGCGAGGAACTTAGGCACCGAGCGGAGTTCCCTATCCCAGGCTTCGCAACACCGTACGACTGCCAGCAACTCTTTGTCGTAGATAGGGTAGTTGCACTTAGCCGGGGAGTTCTTCTTGGAGAAATACGCGCATAGGTGTAGGAGTCCGTCCGGGCCTACCTGTAACAGGATACCCCTAATGCAGTACCCTAAGGAGTCGGTTTCCAGTATTGTCGTACGCTCCGGGTCAAAGGCGGCGAGCGTTGGTCCTGTAGTAAAGAGCTCTTTTAGCTTGTCGAAGCTCTTATTGCATTCGTCCGACTATTTGAACTGCTTGTCCTTGTGCGTCAGCTTAACTAGGGGGCGCACGATCTCCGAGTAGTTCCGTATAAACTGGCGGTAGAAGTTGGCAAACCCAAGGAATTCCCGTACGCCCTTAACGTTTATAGGCGGCTTCTATAGCTTGATAGCATCAATCTTCTTCCTATCTATGCTAATGCCTTTCCCTGCCTCGATAATGAAACCTAGGTATTTCGTACGTTGGACACCGAACTCACACTTGTCGATGTCGAGGTACAAGCCCGCCTACTGCAGACGGTCCAGCACCTTCTTAACATCCCGTACGTAGTCTGCGTAGGTGCCGTCCGTAAAAACCAGGGTGTCGTCGAGGTATGCCGAGCAGATGTCGTCCAGTAACCCTTATAGGGACTTGTTAATGTACCTTTAGAAGGTTGCCGGTGCATTGGCAAGGCTAAAGGGGGTAACCAGCTACTCAAAAAGACCGTATCTTGTACGGAAGGCAGTCATCCATTTACAGCCTTCCTTGATCCGTATCTTGTAGAAGGCCGAGACTACGTTAAGCTTGGTAAACCACTTCGCCTTGCTGATCCGTCCGAGGGTCTCCTTAATAAGGGGTAGAGGGTACCGGTCCTTCTTAGTAATCGCATTGATGCCTCTGTAGTCTACGCAGAAACGCAATCCAGCCTTCCCCTCCTTGTAGACAAACAGTACTGGGGCTCCTGCGGACGACGTACTGGCCTGGATAAACCCTTTGGCAAGCAGGTCGTCCAGCGTCTTGCGCAGTACTAGGAGTTCTCTAGAGGACATCCCGTACAGCGGTCCGTACGGTACCTCCGGCAGGCTCCCATCCGGGCGGGGTTCTAGCTGGATGTTATAGTCAATCCCTTCCCCTCGGTGTAGCGGCAGTTTCGAGGCCGACTTCGGTTTAAAGAGGTCCAGGTACCCAACATACTCCCTTAGGAGCTTCGTACAGGGGTTTGTCGCTTCCTTAGGTGCCAATGCCTTCTCGATGTCCGCCGTTGCTGTGTTGATTTCGGCCTTGGCATTGCTACCTTGCAGGGACCTGCCCTGGTCCCGGATTCTCCGCTTTGTTGCTGCTAGGTACAGCCGTCCTCGTCCGACGTCCAGCTTGCCCTTCTAGCGCTCTATCTAAGGCTTCCCCAGTATTAGGTTATACCCCAACTTGTCCCGTACGACATAGAGGTACGAGTCTTGCTCGTGGTGTCCTTGTACCTCTATTGTTACTTTCACTATATAGGTAATGTCCGGTCCCCGCCCGGTAATGCCCAGCATGCGTACAGGTACCGTAGGGGCCGTCTTAATCCGATGTCTCCGTACGAAGTCTTCGCTGATTACTCTATACACCAAACATCCCGTGTCGATCAGTGTCCGCGCCGTTGCGGACCCGTTCAATGTCGGCTATACGATAAACGGCGTCGTCGTTATGTAATTGCTCTTGAAAGATAGCTAAGTAATGCTTTGATTTGGCGGTCTATCTCGCACCCGCCTCTAGCAGAGTCTTCGCTTAGAGGCTACTCTTTTCCCGACTCGTCGTCGTCCGAGTGGGACACCTGATCTTCTCGTTAAGGCGCTGCAGTGGCCACCCTTGCAGTGGTCGGCCGTCCCCCAGGTCTCTCTGCTGGCAGGAGCCCGCAATTCCGTACAGTGTGGCCCATCTTGCTACACCGGTAACAGCTCCCTTCTGCTCGCCTCTTGTTAAGGGTGGCTGTGTCCACCTATTGCGCCTTCTTAGTAGCGGCCCTTGGCCGTACGGTAGCTGCTGCTGCCACCCTCGTCGTCGTCGGTTCCTAGTCTATAGCATCTGTCTGTCGCTAGGGAGGTTGTCTTATCTCCTAAGCACGGCCTATCCGTCCCAGCCTGCGTTGCTAGTCGTCGACTATCCTAAGAAGGTTACAAAATTCCTCGTACGTAGCTGGCCGCATTATACCTACCAGCCCTATTATAATTTCCTTAGAGAGGCCTACCTCCAGAGAGGTAATTTTCATCCTGTCCTCCTATTGGAGACCCCCTGCTTCTGCCAAAGTCTGGTCAAATTCCGCAAGGAATTCTCGTACGGTTTTGCGTCCTTGTTTCATTGTGTTGACCCGTAGGAGCGCTCGGCTCTCGCGGTCCGGGTCCTTGTAGCTCTTGTCCAGAGCTGCCCAGAGCATCGTCGTCGTGGCTATTGCCGGGTTGGCAATGGCCGTCTCGTAGTACGGCAGAATTCGTGCTGCCGCCCTGCCCTTCAACCTCCCAAAGAGGTAGACTACCTTGTCCAGCTCGGTCGGGTATGCTCCTAAGTCAACTAGGAGCTTAGAGCGCATCTGAGCCGCCCAGGAGGGGTACTCGGCCGGGGCCTTACCATCGTACGTAGAGACGTCGGGGAGTTTGCTCTTAGGGGTCGGGGTAGGGGTTATTATGTTCGTCGTCGTAGGGGTCGGATCGCGATCGGACGCCCTAAGCTGTCGTAGCTCCTGTTCCTATTGGGAAATCATCGCAGCCTGGTGGCTCACTTGCTGTTCGAGCTGTCTCTTGCTTTCCAGCAGCTCCTCGTACACGCGGTGCATGTGTCCCTCTATGGCCGTAGGTTCCATAGGGATGTCGCCGTCCATCTTGCTCTATCACCGCGGTCACCGACAGTAAGATCAGTTCCTAATGTAAGAGGCTCAAGAATCTTGGTTCAGAAACTTGAGGTCGGGTATCTATATAAAGGAACTGATAGGCAGTTCCTTCGACGTCTGCTCCGTACGATTTGTACCTACGAAGCCAAGCCAGCAATTCCCCCTTTGTGCCGAGGTGCAAGGTTCACCCTCCGTACGGAGGATCGGGAGTTACTTCCTCCGTACGGTAGTGCCGGGTTTCCACCCCCCCCCCCCCAATCCGAGGGGCGGTAGCTTCCCTTTGAGCAGGACCGTAGTGTTCTCCCTCCGTACAGAGGTGGGGTCCTGTCGGTTGCTCCGTACGGAGGGTGGGGTCGTGCTGGCGCCGCTGAGTCGCAGTCCTTAGGGCGACGGTCGGCCCAGGTCGGGTTCAGGACCTGGGCCGGGCGGCGCCCCCTAACATCTCGATATAGTAGCAGCGCCGACGACATCGCTGCTTCTATCTTAGCTAACTAAGTCTTTATCGCCTTTAGCTATGCTAGTCGATTCGCCGCTTGGTTTTCTAGCATGTCGATAATAGTTTCTGCCGAATCCTTCTCGGCTATTACTGCTTCCATTTTATCTCTTAGTCGCCTGTTCTCTTCTATGTTCCTGTAAAACTTCTTTTCGACGAAGGTAATAATGTCGAACACCTTCTTAGCTCTATTTTCTGCCAGATACTCTTCTATTTCCTCTAGCTTGCGTGCGTACAGTTCGGCATAGCTCTCTATGCCCTTCTTCGCTTTATCTATCTCTTCTTCTGTAAGGCCCTTAGTAGCTATTCTATCGTCGAGGATGCTGGTACGCCTATCCCTCGGTCTGTTAGTCTTTCTCTTTCCGCTGCGGCCTGTAACGCCGCCCTCTACCGTTAAGAAGCTCTCTATAGCTTTCTTATAGTGTTGGTGTTTGGTTTGGTGTGTGTAGTGCGCGTACGTTATGCAGGTGTCCGGATTGTTTAACGGTCCCTTTCGCGCAGCGCAGAGTTAGTAAGGTAAGTAAGTTCGAGATATAATAATCCGGGCACGTAGATATAATTCAATACGGCCTTTTTAATAACTATATCTCGAACTAAGGAGGGAAAGGAATCTATGTAGTGGTAAGTAAGAGCTTTAGGGGTGGTGTGCCAGGGCCCGGCTCGGTCTAGAAGGGCCGAGCCGAAATTCCAAGGGTCTACCCTATTACTCAGTCCTACCCCTTTCTGCCGTCGCAACAAATTCCTTCTCCTTAGTATAGGGGCAGTTTCGAGGCCGATTCTAGCTCGAAGAGGTCCAGGTATTCTGCGTATTCCGCTAGGAGCTTCGTATAGGGGTCCGTTGCTTTCTTAGGCGCTAATGCCTTCTTAATGTCTATAGTCGCCGTATTGATTTCGGCCTTAGCATTGCCGCTCTGCAGTCCACTCCCTTAGTCTCGGAGCCTCTGCCTCGTTGCTGCCAGGTACAGCCGTCCTTGTCCAATGTCTAGCTTGCCCTGCTAGTGCTCTATCTATAGTTTCCCTAATATTAGGTTATACCTTAACTTGTCCTATACGACGTAGAGGTATAAGTTCTGCTTATAGTGTCCTTGCAGCTCTATCGTCACTTTTACTATATAGGTAATGTCCGGTCCTCGCCCGGTAATGCCTAGCATACGTATAGGTACAGTAGGGGTCGTCTTAATATAGTGTCTCTGTACGAAGTCTTCGCTAATTACTCTGTACACTAAACATCCTATATCGATTAGCGCCTGCGCCGTAGCGGTCCTGTTTAGCGTAGGTCGTACGATAAATGGCGTAGTCGTTATATAGTTGCTCTTAAAAGATAGCTAAGTAGTGCTTTAATTTAGCAATCTATCCTGTATATACCTCTAGTAGAGCCTTCGCTTAGAGGCTACTCTTTTCCCGACTCGTTGTCGTCTAAGGGGAACTCATGGTTCTCTTGTTAGGACGCTGCAGTTGCTACCCTTGCAGTAGTCGGCCGTCCCCTAGGTCTCTCTGCTAGCAAAAGCCTGTAGTTCTGTACAGTGTGTCCTATCTTGCTATACTAGTAGCAGCTCCTTTCTGCTTGTCTCTTGTTAAGGGTAGCTTTATCTACCTACTGTGCCTTTTTAGCAATAGCCTTTAGCTATACAGTAACGGCTGCTGCTACTCTCGTCGTCGTTATTAGTTCCTAGTCTATAGCGTCCTGCTGCCAATAGAGGGGCTATCGCATCTCGTAAGCGTAGCTTATCTGTCCAAGCCTATACTGTTAGTCGTTGACTATCCTAAGGAGATTACAGAACTCCTTGTACGAGGCTGGTCGCATTACGCTTACTAGTCCTGTTATAATCTCCTTAGAGAGGCCTACCTCTAAGGTAGTAATTTTTACCCTATCCTCCTATTAGAGTCCTCCTACCTCTGCTAGGGTCTGATCGTATTCTGCAAGGAACTCTCGTATAGTCTTGCATCCTTGCTTTATCGTATTGACCTGTAGGAGTGCTCGGCTTTCGCAGTCTAGGTCCTTATAGCTCCTGTTAAGAGCTGCCTAGAGTATCGTTATAGTTGCTACTGCTAGGTTAGCAATAGCCGTCTCGTAGTACAGCAGAATCCGTGCTACTGCCCTGTCCTTTAACCTCCTTAAGAGGTACACTACCTTGTCTAGCTTAGTCGGGTATGCTCCTAAGTCGACTAGAAGCTTAGAGCGCATCTAGGCAGCCTAGGAGGGGTACTCGGCCAGAGCCTTACTATCGTAGGTAGTAACGTTAGGGAGTTTGCTCTTAGGGGCCGGGGTGTAGGCCGTCGTGTTCGTCGTCGTTATTGTAGGGGTTGGATTGCAATCGGACGCCCTAAGCTGTCGGAGCTCCTGTTCCCGTTAGGAAATTATCGCAGCCTAGTAGCTTACTTGCTGTTTGAGCTGCCTCTAATGTGCCAGCAGCTTCTCGTACGCACAGTACATCTAATCCTGCACAGTTGCAGGTTCTATAGGGATGTCGCTGTCTATCTTTATTATATTACTGCAGTTACCGACAGTAAGATTAGTTCCTAATATAAGGGCTTAAGAATCTTAGTTTAGAAACTTAAGGCTAGGTATCTATTTAGGCAGTTCCTTCGTCGTCTGCTGCTGTACAATTTGTACCTACAAAGCTAAGCTAGCAATTTCCCTCTATATAGGGGAGCAAGGTTCCTAACTCTATACAGAGGGTCGGGAGTTTCCCTCTGTATAGGATGCAGAGTTTTCCCTCCGTTTAGAGGGGCAGCAATTCCCCTCTGTGTAGGGCTATAGGATTCTACCTCTGTATAGGAGTAGGGTCGTGTTGGTAATCCTGTACAGAGGGTAGGGCCGTGCTAGCGCCGCTAAGTCGCAGTCCCTAGGGCGACGGCTGGCTTAGGTCTAGGGCCTGGGCTGGACGGCGCCCCCTAACAATCGCCGGCCGAGCTAGACTAAGTAGAAGTGTTTATTAGGGCAAACATAGCAAAGAAGTTTATTACGCTAAGCTCTGCTAAGTATGCATCGCTAATCTTTTTTGTAAAGAAATCTAGAGGCAGCCTCTAGCTGTACGTAGATTACCGAGGCCTTAATAAGGTTACTAAGAGAGATGTATACCTGCTACTGCTAATCGATAAGACTATACAACGGGTAGCGAAAGCTAAGTAGTTCAGCAAGCTAGACATTCGCTAAGCATTCTATCGACTAAGAAACGAAGAAGGACAGACAGAAGACCTTACGACGTTCGCTACGTCTATCTTGTATATGCCTCTAGCCGAGGCTTCGCTTAGAGGCTACTCTTTTCCCGACTCGTTGTCGTCCGAGGCGAACTCTTAGGTCTTAGGTAAGGGTGCTGCAGTTGCTACCCTCGCAGTAGCCGGCCGTCCCCTAAGTCTCTCTACTAGCAGAAGCCCGCAATTCTGTACAGTGTGCCCTATCTAGCTACACTGGTAGCAGCTCCCTTCTGCTCTTCTTTTGTTAAGGGTAGCTGTATCTACCTACTACGCTCTCTTAGCGTTAGCCCTTAGCTGTACGGTAACGGCTGCTGCTACTCTCGTCGTTGTTGGCTCTTAGTCTATAGCGTCTTGCTGCCGGTAGATAGGTTAGCGTATTTTATAGACGCAGCTTATCCGTCCGAGCCTATACTGCTAATCGTTAATTATCCTAAGGAGATTACAGAATGCCTCGTACATAGCCGGCTAGATAACACCTACTAGGCCTGTTATAATGTCCTTAGAGAGGCCGACCTCTAAGGTAGTAACCTTTACTCTGTCCTCCTAGAGGATGTTATCGCAGCAGAAAGGGGTAAGACTAAGTAATAGGGTAGACTCTTGGAATTTCAGCTCAGCCCTTCCGGACTAAGCCGGGCCTTAGCACGCTACCCCTAAAGCCCTTACCTACTACTACATAGATTCCTTTCCCTCCTTAGTTCGAGATATAGTTATTAAACAGCCGTATTGAACCACATCTGCGCGCTCGGATTAGAGGAGGCCTCCTGCCTTAGCTAGGGTCTAGTTGTATTCTGCGAGGAACTCTAATACAGACTTGCATCCTTGCTTAATAGTGTTAAGCTATACGAGGGCTCGGCTCTTACGGTCTAGGTTCTTGTAGCTCCGGTTAAGAGCTGCCTAGAGAATCGTTATAGTTGCCTCTACTAGGCTAGCAATAGCAGTTTCGTAGTACGGCAGAATTCGTGCTGCCGCCTTGCCCTTTAGCCTCCTAAAGAGGTGCACTACCTTGTCGAGCTCGGACAGGTACGCTGCTAAGTCGACTAGAAGCTTAGAGCGTATCTAGGCCGACTAGGAGGGGTACTTGGACGGTGTCTTGCTGTTGTAGGTAGTAACGTTAGGGAGCTTGTTCTTTTAGGCTATAGTGTCGGTCGTCGTGTTCGTCGTTGTTGCAGCGGCAGAAAGGGGTGGGACTAAGTAATAGGGTGGACCCTTGGAATCTCGGCTCGGCCCTTCCGGACCGAGCCGGGCCTTGGCACACTACCCCTAAAGCCCTCGCCCACTACTACATAGATTCCTTCCCCTCCTTAGTTCGAGATATAGTTATTAAAAAGGCCGTATTAAATTATATCTGCGTGCCCGGATTATTATATCTCGAACTTACTTACTACACCAACTCCGCGCTGCGCGAAAGGGACCGTTGAACTATCCGGACACCCGAATAACGCACGCGCACTTACACACCAAACCAAACCAAACACTAGTACTGTAAGACAGCTATAGAGAGCTTCTTAACGGTAGAAGGCAGCGTTATAGGCCGCAGCAGAAGCAGGAAAGAAAAGACTAACAGAGCGAGTAGGCGCTCCAGCGTTATTAATAATAAGTTTATTATTAGAGGTTTTACAGCGGAAGAAACTGCAGAGGTTAAGGAATAAATAACCAAATATAAGAAGATCTACGACTGTACGCTCGAGGAACTTAAAGACTATATAAACGAGAACAGAATAGGGAAGGTCTACGACGGCATAGACCTTATTAAGACGCTGTTTTACAGACCTCTGGAAGAGAAGAGGCAGTTAAAAGAGCAAAACAAAGCAGTAAGGGCTAAGAAGGAATCGGCAGAGACTATTATCGATGTACTAGAAAGCCAAGCGGCGAATCGACTAACACAACTAAAGGCGATAAAGGCTTAGTTAGCTAAGATAGAAGCAGCGATGTCGTTAGCGCCGCCGCTACATCGAGAAGAACAAGCAGAGACTGCCTTACTAGCGGCCTACAGTTAAGGTAGCACTTCGATAACGTTACTACCTAACCTACCGGCGTTTAGAGGCAGAGACCCTAAAGACTAGAAGGCATTTAAGAAAAAGATAAAAAACAAGATAGACCGCGATTATGCCGGAAACAGTAAAGAAGAAAGACTGGCCTACCTAGAATCGCGATTAGAAGGTGAAGCTTTTTCGCTAGTAGCAGACCTAGAAGAGGTAACTGCCGAAGAAGCAATTAAAGCGCTAGATCAACGCTTCAGAGACCCCTTCTAAAAGAAGACAGCCTGCGAACAGCTAGATAAGATTAACTAGAACCGGCTGACGTTTAAAGAATTCTACAGCCTGTTTAGAAAATATACTATTAGAGCTAAAGTGTTAGAAGATAAGCAGCTCTACCTACTAAGGCAGAAGCTGAACCCTGAACTGGCTGCAGCTATAGCTTCGGTAGAAGACAAAGACCTCGAGAGCTTCGTGCACCGAGCGAGGGTTACCGCTAGAAATCTAAGTGCCTATGCGAAATCGACGTAGCGCGAACCGATTTAGAAGCAGTCGGCGCCGACAACACGACCCCCTGCACCTTTCCGAAGAGCCCCTTAGCAGCTATCTTATTCGCCGCGTTCGCTGCTCGTCCCTACCTGCTACGCGTACAGAAAGCCTGGCTACATCGCTACGAGATGCCAAGCGACGGATTAACAGAAGCAGGAACATTGCGCTGCAAAGCCGCAGCCGCTAAGAAAAACTATTTAAGCTATTGAGCCGGCTCCGAACGACACTGACAGTGTAGATAGCAGAGTGCTACTAAGAATCTTAGGAAAAGACCAGCTAGACGGATAGGCCCCCTATCTAGCACAGACAATAAGGCACTAACACGACCCGCGTTACCAGAAGAAGAGAGCATTAACAGCTGTAACGACCCGCTCTCGGCAGTAGTAGAAGTAAATATAGAAACAGCTATTATCCTTCCGATTACTGTCTACCCCCTTAATAGCTCGCAAGGCCCCCTTTAGTTAAGAGCCTTTATCGACACAGGAGCGCTTATTAGAGCGGCGATCCACTACTAATTGGTTCAGAAACTGATAAAAGGATACAGTTATCCAGTAGAGCTAGCATTGCCGACGCGAATTTCAGCATACAATAGACAAGACAGTGAGAGCGTTACGCATTACGTGCTATTAAAGACTACCCTAGCAGGCCGCACTACAGAAGCGACGTTCCGAATTATAGATATCGGAAGGTTTGACATTATTATAGGGCAGAAATAGATAAAGAACCAGAAAGCTGTTATTAACGTAGGTAAAGGCACCCTCGGATTTAAAACCCAGCAGAGCGGAGTCGCTGCCGCCGAATCGGTCACTGTCGTCGCTGCGAAGCCAAACACTACGACCACTAGAGCGACTCCGACCGATCGGCCCGACCCTCCGGACACAATCGGAATGCTAAGCTCGGAAGCTTTAACGACCCTCGCAAGGTCACCAGACAGTGAGATTTACGCTATCTTAATAAAAGATATTGAAGACTACTAGAAGATAATAGCGGAAGAAGAGGTAGACCCGCTAGGGGTGTTACTGAAAGAACTCTACGGCTATACTAACGTGTTCTTAAAAGCCGACTCCAACCTCCTGCCGCTCTACCGACTGGAATATAACAACAAGATTTAGCTAAAAGAAGGAGCCGCGTTGCCGAGAACCGAACCCCTAAGACGCTTATTACTAGCCGAGCTGGACTAAGTAGAAGTGTTTGTTTAAGAAAACCTAGCGAAGAAGTTTATTACGCCAAGCTCCGCCCAGTATGCGTTACTAATCCTTTTCGTACGGAAACCTAGAGGCGGCCTCCGACTGTGCGTAGACTACAGAGGCCTTAATAAGGTTACTAAAAGAGACGTGTATCTACTGCTGCTAATCGATAAGACTATACAGCGTATAGCGAAGGCCAAGTAGTTTAGCAAGCTGGATATTCGCTAAGCTTTCTATTAACTAAGGAACGAAGAAGGGCGGACAGAAGATCTTATAACGTTCGCTACGCGTATAGGCAATTTCAAGTAGTTGGTAATGCCTTTCGGACTTACTAACGTACCGGCAGTGTAGCAACGCTTTATAAACTACACCTTTATAGACATGCTAGAACGGTTCGTGTCTATCTACTTAGACAACATTCTTATCTACACTAATAGAACGAGGGAACAGCATACGGACCACATCGAGAAGGTGCTAACTAGGCTCTGCAAGGTCGGATTAAACGCAGACACAAAGAAGAGCGAGTTCTATTAGACAGAGGTCAAATATCTTGGTCTTATTGTTAGAAGGGAAGGAATTCGGATAGACCCCTTAAAGGTCGCCGCCGTCGCGGAATAGAAGCAGCCGAAATCCGGAAACACTGCACAAATCAGAGCGTTTCTCGGATTCTGCAGCTACTATCGACAGTTTATTAAGGACTTTAGCAAGATAGCGAGACCCGTAAACGAAGCATTAAAGAAGGAGGCCGCTGGCCTATAGAATAAGAAGTGCATAGAAGCTTTTATCTAGCTAAAAGAAGCAGTGGCCTTAGCGCCAGTTCTGATCCGGGCACGCAGATATGATTCAATACGGCCTTTTTGATGACTATATCTCGAACTGAGGAGGGAAAGGAATCTATGTGGTGGTGGACGAGAGCTTCAGGGGCGGCGGCGTGCCAAGGCCCGGCTCAGTCCGGAAGGGCCGAGCCGAAATTCCAGGGTCCACCCTATTATCCAGTCCCACCCCTTTCTGCCGCTGCAACACTACCCCCCCCCCTTCACCAGCGGTCGCCCTCAACCGCTTAGTCAGTCCATTCTTTCAAAAATCCGTTTCCATCCTTTTTTTTTGTCGTCTTCCTTTTAAAAATCCCCCTTAAAGTCGACGTTACCTCTTCTATCTTCTATCAAAAACAACGTTCTTTTCGTCGCTTCTTCTATTTCTTACATTGTCGGCGTCTGAAGTCCTTCACTTAGCGTTTATGTGATTGTCGCCATCTGATCTAAGCTGTCCGGTTATCTGAGCTGCGGCTCGGGCGGTTTGTGCGCTGTTTCGGCGGTCTATATAGATCCGTACGCGGCGCCGTTTCTTCTTCTTCTTTCTTTTCCACTAAAGCCTTTACCTACTACGGAGTCGGCGGCGCTGGCACACTACGGCGTCCGCGGGCTACCGGCCGACGCGGTAGTAGGTGGTAGTGGAGCCGAAGGACTCCCCGAAGCAACCTTGTAATCGTTTTTATCGGCTTCCGCGCCGGTAGAGCGGACGCGGCTTTCTTCGTTTTCTTCCGGAAGGATCGGCTTTAGAGCCATTCCGGCTTCTGCTTCTTCAGGTTCCGCGCGTAAAAGTCTCTTAGCAGCTCCGCCGAATTCCGGAGATTCTCGATCGGATACCATTTATAATCTTCTGGCCACCCCTTCCAAGAGATCCTCGCTTTAATAGACCCTCTCGTCTTTCTTACGTCCATTACGTCTTCTACCTCCTACTCTTCCTCTTTACCGTCTATTTTAACCGGCGGGGGTTCGGCGAACCCCTGCTGCAGCAGACCGTTCTTAGGGTCCAGGCTTAGTAGATCGGAATGGAAAACGTCGTAGATCCAGAACGCCTTCGGCAGCTCGAGCCGATAAGTTACCGGCGACCTCTTTTCTATTATCTTAAACGGACCTACGTAGCGTAGGTTGAGCTTCGCGTTTCCTTTTAGCCTCAGGTTTCGCGTATTAAGCTATACCTTTTAACCTTCTTCGAATTCTATTAGCGACCGGCTTCTATTAGTTCGAGTTACTATCTTCTTCTGAGCCGTCTCTATTGCTTCTTTCGCCACTTTAATCGCTTCTTCTATCTGAGATCGTAGCGCTTCTGCCGCCGCAGCGGCGACTCTCTTTAACGACGTGGAAAGCTCTAGCGAATCGGCGTCGCTTGGCGGATAGAAACTCAGCCTCGGAAGATAACTCTATGTTATCTCGAACGGCGCCAGCGACGTCGCTTCTAACTGTGCTGAATTGGCGCAGAATTCGGCTATTAGCAGCACCTCTACCCACTTTTCTTAATGGTGGCTGCAGAAGATCCGTAGATATTTCTCTATCTTACAGTTGGCCACTTCTGATTGACCGTCGGTCTAAGGGTAAGCGGCCGTGCTAAGCTTTCTACGGATTCCGAGGTTTCGATTGATAGCCTTCTATACGTCTGCAGTGAATTAAGGACCCTTATCCGTAGTAATAGTGTCCAGCAGGCTATAGTGCTTCTATACGTGTTGAATCAACATCCGTGCGGTCTCTTCTGCAGTAGTTCCTTCGTCTCTCGCTCGGCAGGGGATAAAGTGTCGTTCTTTGCTCAGCCTATCTATAACGTTAAGGGTGGCATCGTATCCATCGGAATCCGGCAGGCCGGTTACGAAATCCATTATAATGTGCTGCTATGGTTTCTCAGGGATCGGCAGTGGCTTTAATAAGCCTGCCGGAAGGCCGTAACGTAGCTTCGCGGCTCTGCATACGTAGCAATTGGCGATAAATCGGTAGATCCGTTCGTAGATCCGCGGAAACTAGTAGATCGTCCTTATAGCTTCCATCGTCCTCTTCGAGCCGGCGTAACCAACGTCCTTAGAGCTATGGACCAATTGGATAACCTCTGTAACCAGTTCTTCCGGAACTATTAGCTTTCCTGAGCCGGTTTTGCCTAGCTTCCGCTGCTGATTAAGCTGCTCTACCTTCTTATAGAGAGTCTTTTCTTTGATCGGCGGCTCTATTAGTTCTGGTTTAGTCTGCAGTTCCGCCGCGCAGATCCCCGCTTCCTTCAACACTTCGGCGTCTACTATCCGTTCGGTCAGCACCTTCTGAAACATGTTCGGATCTTCCTTCGCGCAGCTCGTCTTCCCTTCTCTTCGCGTTAGCGCGTTAGCCTTTCCGTTTTGAGCCCCTAGTCGATAGGTAATCTTAAAGTCGAACCCTAATAAGTAGGCAGCCTACTGTGCTTAACGTCGTAAGAGCTTCTGTGTCTTTATAAAGTAGGTTAGCGACTGGTAGTCCGTAAGGACCTGGACCGTGCTCTTTCCAGCTATAAGCTCTGGTTTCCACTCCTTAAAAGCCTGAATAATCGCTAGCAGCTCCTTATCGTAGATAGCGTAGTTCCGTTCGGCCTCTGTTATGGACTTGCTAAAGAAAGCTACCGGATAGAGGGTCTCGTCGTCGCTATATTAAGAAAGGACCCCTGCCGTCACTGTATCGGAAGCGTCCGTTTCTACGTAGATCGTCTTTTCCGGTCGGAAGTGCGCCAAAACCGGCGCCGAAGCTACCGCTTCTTTCAGCCGTACGAAAGCTTCCGTGCACTTCTTATTCTATAGGCCGGCGGCCTCTTTTTTTAGTGCTTCGTTCAGGGGTCTCGCTATCTTGCTAAAGTCCTTAATAAACTGTCGATAGTAGCTGCAGAAGCTGAGGAACGCCCTGATTTGCGTAGTATTTCCAGATTTCGGCTGCTTCCATTCCGCGACGGCGGCGACCTTTAAGGGGTCTATCCGAATTCCGTCTCTTCCGACGATAAGACCGAGATATTTAACCTCAGTTTGATAGAACTCGCTCTTTTTCGTGTCTGCGTTCAGTCCGACCTCGCAGAGCCTAATCAACACCTTCTCGATGTGGTCCGTGTGTTGCTCTCTCGTTCTATCCGTATAGATAAGGATGTCGTCCAGGTAGATAGACACGAACCGTTCCAACATGTCTATAAAGGTGTGGTTTATAAAGCGTTGCTACACCGCCGGCGCATTGGTAAGTCCGAAAGGTATTACCAACTACTTAAAATTGCCTATACGCGTCGCGAACGTCGTAAGGTCTTCTGTCTGCCCTTCTTTATTCCTTAGTCGATGGAATGCTTGGCGGATGTCCAGCTTGCTGAACTACTTAGCCTTCGCTACCCGCTATATAGTCTTATTAATTAGCGGCAGTGGATACACGTCTCTCTTGGTGACCTTATTAAGGCCTCGATAGTCTACATATAGTCGGAGACCACCTCCGGGCTTCCTTATAAAAAGGATCGGTAACGCGTATTCGGCAGAACTCGGTGTAATAAACTTCTTCGCCAGGTTTTCGCGAACGAACACCTCTACTTAGTCCAGTTCCGCCGGTAACAGTCTTCTTAGGGGCTCGGTTCTTGGCAATGTGGCCCCCTCTTTCAACCTGATCTTGTTGTCGTATTCCGGCTAGTGGAGCGGCAGGAGGTTGGAGTCTGCTTTTGAGAACACGTCAGCGTAATCGTAGAGCTCTGCCAGTAGCACCTCTAGCGGATCCACCTCTTCTTCCGCTATTATCTTCCTGTAGTCTTCGATGTCCTTTATCGAAATAGCGTAGATCTCGTTGCTCGGCGACTTCGCGAGGGTCGTTATAGCTTCTGAACTTATTATTCCGACTGTGACCAGGGGTTCGGAACGATCGGATAGAGCCTCTTTCGCGGACTTCGTAGCTTTCGGCTTGGCGGCGGCGGTGGCGTTGCCTAGGGTTTTGAACCCTATCGTGCCTTCGTCTACGTTAATAATAGCTTTCTGGTTCTTTATCTATTTCTACCCTATAATAATGTCAAACTTTCCGATATCTACAATTCGGAACGTCGCTTCCGTAGTGCGACTAGCTAAGGTAGTCTTCAGCGGCACGTAGTGCGTAACGCTTTCCGTGTCTTGTCCGTTATATGCCGAAATCTTCGTCGGCGACGCCAGTTCCACTGGATAACCGTATCTATTTATCAGCTTCTGAACTAGCTGGTAGTGGATAGCTGCTCCGATAAGAGCTCCGGTATCGATAAAAGCTCTTAGCTGAAGTGGTTTGCTCAATCCGTTAAGGGAGTAGACAGTAATTAGAAGGACAATAGCTGTTTCCGTATTTACTTCTATCGCAGCCGATAGCGGATCGCTGCAGCTATTGATGCTCTCTTTCGTCGACGTAGTTTGCGTTAATGCCCTGTTGTCTATGCTGGATAGGGGGCCTATCCTTCTAGCTGGTCTTTTCCCAAGATTCGCAGTAGCACTCTACCGTCTACGCTGTCAGTTTCGTTCGAAGCCGGCTCGATGGCTTGGATGGTCTTTCTCGGCGGCGGCGGCTTCGTTGCTCAATATTCCTGCTTCTGCTTGTCCGATGCTTGGCATTTCGTAGCGATGTGGCCAGGCTTGCTACACGCGTAGCAGGTAGGGACGAACGACGGCCGCGGCGAATACGACGATTGCTGGGGGTTTCGTCGGAAAGGCGCAGGGGCTCTGGTTCCCTGCGGCGACAGCGACGGCTTCTGGTTCGATTCGCGTAATTTCGCGTAAGCGCTTAAGTTTCTCCCGGTAACTCTCGCTCTATGCACGAAGCTCTTAAGGTCTTCGTCTTCTACAGACACTATAGCTGCAGCCAGTTCAGGGTTTAGCTTCTGCCTTAATAGGTGAAGCTGCTTATCTTCCGCTACCTAGGCCCTAATCGCATATTTTCTAAACAAACCGTAGAATTCTTTAAACGTCTGCCGGTTCTGATTGATCTTGTCCAGCTGCTTATAGGCTGTCTTCTTTCGGAATGGATCTCCGAAGCGTTGATCTAGCGCTTTGATTACTTCTTTAGCAGTTACCTCTTCTAGGTCCGCTACTAGCGAAAAAGCTTCTCCTTCTAACCGCGATTCTAGGTACGCCAATCTATCTCCAGCGCTGTTCGATGCGTAATCGCGGCTTATCTTATTCTTAATCTTCTTCTTAAACTCTTCCCAGTCTTTAGGGTCTCCGCCTTTAAATGCCAGCGGGTCCGGCAATAATGTTATTAGGGTGCTACCTTAACTATAGGCCGCCAGTAAGGCGGTCTCTTCTTGTTCTTCTCAATGCAGTAGCGGCGGTGCTAACGACATCGCTGCTTCTATCTCAGCCAGTTGATCCTTTAGTGCCTTTAGCTGCGCTAGTCGATTCGCTGCCTAGTTTTCCAGCACATCTATAATGGTCTCGGCCGATTCCCTCTCGGCTCTTACCGTCTCTACTTCCTCTCTTAACTGTCTCTTTTCTTCCAGCGTTCTGAAGAACAGCGTCTTAATAAGGTCTATACTATCGTAGACCTTTCCTATCCTATTCTCGTTTACATAGTCTTCCAGTTCCTCGATCGTGCAGTCGTAGATCTTCCTATATTCAGCTATTCGTTCCTTGAACTTAGCGGTCTCTTCCGCTGTAAAACCGCTGATAACGATCTTATCGTTAATGACGCTTAAGCGCCTACTCGCTCTGTTAGTCTTTCCTTTTCTGCTTCTGCTGCGGCCTATAACGCCGCTTTCTACCGCTGAGAAGTCTTCTATCTCCTTACGGTGCCTTAGGGGTGGTTGTTTGGTTGTGTGGGTGCGCGTGCGTTATTCGAGCGTCCGGATAGTTCGACGGGCCCTTTCGCGCAGCGCGGGGTTTGGTGTGGAGAGTGAGTTCGAGATATAATGATCCGGGCACGCAGATATAATTCAATACGGCCTTTTTGATAACTATATCTCGAACTAAGGAGGGAAAGGAATCTATGTAGTGGTGGACGAGAGCTTTAGGGGCGGCGGCGTGCCAAGGCCCGGCTCGGTCCGGAAGGGCCGAGCCAAAATTCCAGGGTCCACCCCATTATCCAGTCCCACCCCTTTCTGCCGCCGCAACAAGTTCTAGCGTATTTTCGACTGGAAAAGACAATCTACTTAGAGACAGACGCATCCGATACAGTAACAGCAGGGGTCCTTTCTCGGTATAATAACGCCGACGAGACCCTCTACCTAGTAGCTTTCTTTAGCAAATCTATAAACGAGGCTAAGCAGAACTACGCTATTTACGACAAAGAGCTGTTAGCTATTATTCAGGCTTTCGAGGAGTGGAAACCGGAGCTTATAGCTAGAAAGAGCACGGTCTAGGTCCTTACGGACCATTAGTTACTTACCTACTTTATAAAGACGCAGAAGCTATCGCGCCGTTAAGCCTAGTAGGCTGCTTATTTATCTGGATTCGACTTTAAGATTACCTATTAACTAGGAGCTTAAAATAGAAAGGCTAATATACTAATAAGAAGAGAAGGAAAGACTAGCCGAGCGAAAGAAGACCCGAACATGTTCTAGAAGGTGTTGACCGAACGGATAGTGGACGCCGAGGTGTTAAAACAAGTAGGGGTCTGCGCGATAGAGCCGCCGACTGTTGCGGCAGTGGAAAGAGGTGGGACAGATTGATAGGGTGGACCCTGGATTTCGGCTCGGCCTGTCCGGGCCGAGCCGGGCCTTGGCACACCACCCTCTATCAAAGCCTACTACCACCACCACATAGGTTCCTTTCCCTCCTCAGTTCGAGATATAGTTATCAAAAAGGCCGTATTGAATCATATCTGCGTGCCCGGATTATTATATCTCGAACTCACTCTCCAAACACACCCCGCGCTGCGCGAAAGGGCCCGTTGAACCATCCGGAAACCCGAATAACGCACGCGCACCTACACAACAACCCCTAAGGCACTGTAAGAAGATGGAAGGCTTCTTAACGGTAGAGAGCAGCGTAACAGGCCGCAGCAGAAGCAGAAGAGGAAAGACTAACCGAGCGAGTAGGCGCTCCAGCGTAATTGACGATAAGATCGTTATTAGAGGTTTTATAGCGGAAGAGACCGCTAAGATTAAGGAACGAATAAGCGAATATAGGAAGATCCACGACTGCACGATCGAGGAACTGGAAGACTATATAAACGAGAATAGGATAGGAAAGGTCTACGACGGTATAGACCTTATCGAGACGCTGTTCTACAGAACACTAGAAGAGAACAGACAGCTAAGAGAGGAAGTGGAGACGGTAAGGGCCGAGAAGGAATCGGCGGAGACTATCATCGACGTGTTAGAACACCAGATGGCGAATCGACTGGAGCAGCTAAAGGCGCTGAAGAATCAACTGGCTGATATAGAAGCAGCAAAGTCGCCGCCACCGCGTCAAGAAGAACAAGCAGAGACCGCCTTACCGGCGGCCTACAGTTAAGGCGGCACGTTGATAACGTTACTACCAGATCTACTAGCGTTTAGAGGCAGGGACCCTAAAGACTGGGAAGCGTTTAAGAAGAAGATAAAGAATAAGATAGACTGCGACTACGCCGGAAACAGTGCCGGAGATAGATTGGCGTACTTGGAGTCGCGATTAGAAGGTAAAGCTTTTTCGCTAGTGGCGGACCTGGAAGAGGCGACCGCCGAGGAAGCGATCAAAGCGCTGGACCAGCGTTTCGGAGACCCCTTCCGGAAGAAGACAGCCCGTAAGCAGCTAGATAAGATCAACCAGAACCGGCAGACGTTTAAGGAATTCTACGGTTTGTTCAGAAAATATGCGATTAGGGCCCGAGTAGCGGAAGATAAGCAGCTCTACCTATTAAGGCAGAAGCTGAGCCCTAAGCTGGCCGCCGCTATGGCGTCTGTAGAAGACGAAGGCCTTGAGAGCTTCGTGCACTAAGCGAGAGTCACCGCGAGAAACTTAAGCGCTTACGCGAAATTACGCGAATCGGTTCAGAAGCCGTCGCCGTCGTTAACGCAGACTATACGACCCCCCGCGCCCTTCCGGAGAGCGCCACAGCAGCCACCTTATCAGTCGCAGCGCTCGTCGTTCGTCCCTACCTGTTTCGCGTATAGCAAGCCTAGCTACATCGCTACGAGATGCCAAGCATCGGATAAGCAGAAGCAGGAGTATCGTATTATGAAGCAGCCGCAGCAGCAGCCGCAGCTACCGAGAAAGACTATACAAGCTATGGAGCCGGCTCCGAACGACGCGGACAGCGTAGACGGTGGGGTGCAGTTAAGGATCATAGGAAAAGACCAGCTGGACGGATAGGCCCCCTATCCAGCGTTGACAATAGGGCACCGAATCGAAGCGAATCGCCGCGAGAAGAAAGCATTAACAGCTGCAGCGACCCGCTCTCGGCGGCGGTGGAAGTAAACACGGAAACAGCCATTATCCTTCTAATTACTGTCTACCCCCTTAACGGATCGAGCAAGCCACTTCAGCTAAGAGCTTTTATCGATACCGGAGCTCTTATCGGCGCGGCGATACACCACTGACTAGTTCAGAGACTGACGAATGGATACGGTTATCCAGTAGAATTAGCGTCACCGACAAAGATTTCGGTATATAACGGACAAGACACGGAAAGCGTTACGCACTACGTGCCGCTAAAGACTACCTTAGCCGGTCGAACCACGGAAGCGACGTTCCGAATTATGGATATCGGAAGATTTGACATTATCGTAGGGCAGAAATAGATAAAGAACCAGAAAGCCATTATCGACGTAGATAAAGGAGCGATCAGATTCAAAACCCCGGGTAGCGGAGCAGGGACTATCGGAAAGGTCGCCACCGCTGCAGCTGAGCCGAAAGCCACAGAGTCTGCGAAAGAGGCTCCGTCCGATCGTCCCGAACCCCTGGTCACCGTCGGAATGATAAGTTCAGAAGCTATAACGACCCTCGCGAAGTCGCCGGACAATAAGATCTACGCTATCTCTATAAAGGACATCGAAGACTATAGGAAGATAATGGCGGAAGAAGAAGTGGACCTACTGAAGGTGTTGCCAAACGAGCTCTACGGTTACGCTAACGTGTTCTTAAAAGCCGACTCTAACCTCCTGCCGCTCTATCGACCGGAATATAACAACAAGATCCGACTGAAAGAGGGAGCTACGCTGCCAAGAACCGAGCCCCTAAGACGACTGTCACCGGCTGAACTGGACTAAGTGGAGGTGTTTGTTCGCGAAAATCTAGCGAAGAAGTTTATTACGCCGAGTTCTGCCGAGTACGCGTTACCGATTCTTTTCGTAAGGAAACCAGGGGGTGGTCTGCGACTCTACGTAGATTATCGAGGCCTTAACGAGGTCACTAAGAGAGACGTATACCCGCTGCCGCTGATCGACGAGACCATACAACGAGTAGCTAAAGCTAAGTGGTTTAGCAAGCTGGACATCCGCCAAGCGTTCTATCGACTAAGGAATAAAGAAGGGCAGACAGAAGACCTTACGACGTTCGCGACGCGTATAGGCAATTTCAAGTAGTTGGTAATGCCTTTCGGACTCACCAACGCGCCGGCAGTGTAGCAACGCTTTATAAACTACACCTTTATAGACATGCTGGAACGGTTCGTGTCCATTTACTTAGACGACATCCTTATCTACACTAAAGGAACGAGAGAACAGCACACGGACCACATCAAGAAGGTGCTGACCAGGCTCCGCGAGGTCGGATTGAACACGGACACGAAGAAGAGCGAGTTCTATCAAACGGAGGTCAAGTATCTCGGTCTTATCGTCGGAAGAGATAGAATTCGTATAGACCCCTTAAAGGTCGCCGCCGTCGCGGAATGGAAGCAGCCGAAATCCGGAAACACTACGCAAATCAGAGCGTTTCTCGGCTTCTGCAGCTACTATCGACGGTTTATTAAGGACTTCAGCAAGATAGCGAGACCCCTAAACGAGGCGCTAAAGAAACAGGCCGCCGGCCTATAGAATAAGAGGTGTACGGAAGCCTTTAACCGGCTAAAAGAAGCAGTGGCCTCTGCACTAGTGCTGGCGCACTTCCGGCCAGAAAAGACGATCTACGTAGAAACGGACGCTTCTGACACAGTAATGGCAGGGGTCCTTTCTCAATATAGTGACGACGAAACCCTCCATCCAGTCGCTTTCTTTAGCAAGTCAATAAGCGAAGCTAAGCGGAACTACGCTATCTACGATAAGGAGCTGCTAGCGATTATTCAGGCTTTCGAGGAGTGGAAACCGGAGCTTATAGCTGGAAAGAGCACGGTCCAGGTCCTTACGGACCACCAGTCGCTAACCTACTTTATAAAGACGCAGAAGCTCTTACGACGTTAAGCACGGTGGGCCGCCTACCTATTAGGGTTCGATTTCAAGATCACCTATCGACCTGGAGCTCAAAACGGAAAGGCTGACGCGCTGGCAAGAAGAGATAGAAAGACCAGCCGCGCGAAAGAAGATCCGAACATGTTCCAGAAGGTGTTGACCG
The DNA here is from genome assembly GCA_016165855.1 of Pseudocercospora ulei. NCBI lineage: Eukaryota > Fungi > Ascomycota > Dothideomycetes > Mycosphaerellales > Mycosphaerellaceae > Pseudocercospora > Pseudocercospora ulei. The sequence continues at coordinate 5,759,769 of JACWNB010000003.1, forward strand.
AGCGGATAGTAGACGCAGAGGTGTTGAGAGAGATAGGGGTCTGCGCAGTGGAACCGGCCCCTAAGGAAGAGACGCTCTACGAAAAGGTAGAACGGCTTAACCAACAACAGAAGCTCGGCAGAACAGGCTCCGGAAAGCTGATAGTTCCGGAAGAACTAATTACAGAGGTTATCTAGCTGGTCCACGGCTCAGTAGACGTTGGCCACTCCGGAGCGAAGAAAACGATGCAGGCAGTAAGACCGATCTACTGGTTTCCGCGGATCTACGAACGGATCCACCGATTTATCGCCAATTGCCACGTATGCAGAGCCGCGAAACTACGTTACGGTCTTCCGGCCGGTCTGCTAAAGCCACTTCCGATCCCTAAGAAGCCGTAGCAGCACATTACGATGGATTTCGTAACCGGCCTGCCAGAAGCAGATAGATATAACGCTACGCTTAATGTGTTGGACCGGCTTAGCAAAGAACGCCACTTCATCCCCTGCCGAGCCAAGGATAAAGGGACCACTGCGGAAGAAACTGCGAGAATGCTAATTAAGCACGCGTAGAAGCACTACGGTCTGCCGGACACTATTACTACGGATAGGGGTCCCCAATTCACCGCCGACGTGTAGAAGGCTATTAATCAAGCTCTCGGAATTAGCGGAAAGCTCAGCACAGCCGCTTACCCGTAGACCGACGGTTAATTAGAAGTGGCCAACTGTAAGATAGAGAAATATCTACGGATTTTCTGCGGCCACTATCAAGAAAAGTGGGTCGAGATGCTGCCGATAGCTAAGTTCTGCGCTAACTCGGCACTGTCTAAAGCCACCTCGCTGGCGCCGTTTAAGATAACGTACGGCTATCTTCCGAGGATAAGCTTTTAGCCGCCGAACGAACCCAGCTCTACGGAACAATCTACCGCTACGTCGTCAAAGAGAGTCGCCGCCGCGGCGGCGGAAGCGCTCCGATCTTAGATAGAAGAAGCGATCAAAGTAGCGAAAGACGCGATGGAATCGGCTTAGAAGAAGATAGTGACTCGAACTAATAGAAGCCGGTCGCTAATAGAATTCGAAGAAGGTCAAAAGGTATGGCTTAACACGCGAAACCTAAGGCTGAAAGGAAACGCGAAGCTCAACCTACGCTACATAGGTCCGTTCAAGATAATGGAAAAGAGGTCGCCGGTAACCTATCGGCTCTAGCTGCCGAAATCGTTCCGGATCCACGATGTCTTCTATTCGGATCTGCTAAGCCTGGACCCTAAGGACGGCCTTCCGGAACAGGGGTTCGCCGAACTCCCGCCAATCGAGATAGACGATAAGGAAGAATAGGAGGTAGAAGACGTAATAGACGTAAAGAAGACGAGGGGGTCCATCAAAGCGAGGATCTCGTAGAAGGGGTGGCCGGAAGACTATAAATGGTATCCGGTCGAAAACCTTCGGAACTCGGCGGAGCTGCTAAGAGAGTTCTATACGCGGAACCCGGAAAAACCGAAGCCAGCGTAGCTCTGATGCCAACAATGGAGACACGTCCGCTCCACCGGCGCGGAAGCCGATGAAAGCGATCGTGCTTCTGGAATTGATAGCTCCAGGCACCACTACGCCGGCCAGTAGCTCGGCTTTAGTAGAAGAGAAAAAGAAGAAGAAAAACGGCGCGGCGGAAAGATCTATATGGACCTCCGTGCCGGCGCACAGACCAGCTACGCCGCAGCTCAGATAACCTACGGCTCAGATCAGATAGCACGGATCAGATAGCGTCGATCACATAAACGCCAAGTGAAGGACTTCAGATGCCGATGACGTAAGAAGTTGAAAAAGAGATGAAGAAAAAGTTGTTTTTGATAGAAGACGGAAGAAGTGACGTCGGCGTTGAAGGGGATTTTTCGAGAAGGAGACGATAAAAAAAAAAAAAGCGGAGATTTTCGGATAGATAGGGTGACCAAGCGGTCGAGGGCGACCGCTAGTGAGGGAGGGGGGTAGTGTTGCGGCAGTGGAAAGAGGTGGGACAGATTGATAGGGTGGACCCTGGATTTCGGCTCGGCCCGTCCGGGCCGAGCCGGGCCTTGGCACACCACGCTCCATCAAAGCCCACCACCACCACCACATAGGTTCCTTTCCCTCCTCAGTTCGAGATATAGTTATCAAAAAGGCCGTATTAAATCATATCTGCGTGCCCGGATCACCGACTGAGGAAGAGACGCTCTACAAGAAAGTAGAACGACTTAATTAGCAGCAGAAGCTCGGCAGAACAGGCTTAGGGAAGCTAATAGTTCTGGAAGAACTAATTACAGAGGTTATCCAGTTAGTTTATAATTCTAAGGATGTCGGCTACCTAGGCTTAAAGATAATAATAGAAGCCGTAAGGACGATCTACTGGTTTCCGCGAATCTTCGAGCGGAACCACCGGTTTATTGCTAATTGCTACGTATGCCGAGTCGCGAAGGTACGTTACGGCCTTCCGGCCGGTCTGTTAAAGCCACTTCCGATCCCTAAGAAACTGTAGCGGCACATTACGATAGATTTCGTAACCGGCCTGCCGGATTCCGATAGATATAATGCTACGCTTAATGTAGTAGACCGACTAAGCAAGGAGCGCCACTTTATCCCCTACTGAGCTAAGGATAAAGGAACTACTATAGAAGAAACAGCGAGAATGCTAATCCAATACGTATAGAAGCACTATAGCCTGCCGGACACTATTACTATAGACAGGGGTCCTCAATTTACTGCTAATTTATAGAAGGCCATTAACCAAGCTCTCGGAATTCGTAGAAAACTTAGCATAGCCGCTTACCCTTAAACCGACAGTCAGTCTAAAGTGGCTAACCGCGAGATAGAGAAATATCTACGAATCTTCTGTAGTTATTATTAGGCAGAGTAGGTTAAGGTGTTGCCGATAGCGGAATTCTGCGCCAATTTAGCACGGTTAGAGGCCACCTTACTGGCGCCGTTCGAGGTAACTTATAGTTATCTTCCGAGAATAAGCTTCCAACTGCCGAACGAACCCAGCTCTTCGGAACCTTCTATATCTACCGCCACCTCGTCGAAGAGAGTTGCTGCCGCCGCAGCAGAAGCGCTTAGATCTTAGATAGAAGAAGCAATCCACGTAGCAAAGGAGGCAATAGAATCAGCTTAGAAAAAGATAGTAACTCGAGCTAATAGAAAGCGGTCGCTAATAGAATTCGAGGAAGGCCAAAGGGTATAGCTTAACACGCAGAACCTAAGGCTAAAAGGCAACGCCAAGCTTAAACCCCGCTACGTAGGCCCGTTTAAGGTAGTGGAAAAGAGGTCGCCGGTAACTTATCGGCTCCAGCTACCAAAATCGTTCCGGATCTACAACGTCTTTTATTCGGATCTGCTAAGTTTAGACCCTAAAGACGGTCTTCTGGATTAGGGGTTCGCTAAACCCCTGCTAGTCGAGATAGATAGTAAAGAAGAAGAATAGGAGGTAGAAGATGTAATAGATATAAGAAAGATAAGAGGGTCTATCGAAGCAAGGATCTTATAGAAGGGATAGCCGGAAGACTATAAATAGTATCCGGTCGAGAATCTCCGGAACTCGGTAGAGCTACTAAAGGAGTTCTATACGCAGAATCTGAAGAAGCCAAAGCCTAAGTGGCTCCAAAGTTAATAGTTTAGGAAAAAGAGGATAAACTGCGTCCGCTCTATCGATAGAAAAACCGATAGAAACGATCGTAGCGACGCGCTTGGCTAGAGTCTTCGACCCGGCCACTACCTACTACCGCTTCGGCGCGACGCTCGCCGACGCCGCCCCAAACAAGAAGAAGCGGCGTCGGCGCCGCCGGCCCTGCAGTAGGTAAGGTCCTTAGTAGAGAAAGAAAAAGACAAAGAGACAGCGCTGGGGACGGATCTATATAGACCCCCGTAGCGGCGCACAGACCGGTTACGCTGCAGCCTAGGTAACCGCTAGTTCCGATAAGATAGCACGGATTAGATAGAAAATGAAGTGAGAGACGTCAGACGGCGACGATGTAAGAAGAAAGAAGATAAAGAAAGGGGATAGTTTCGAAATAGAAGAAAGCGAAGAGGTAAATTAAAAAAAAAGGGGGGGGGACAGATAAGTAAGCGGTGGAGGGCGACCGCTAGTAAGGGAGGGGGGTAGTGTTGTGGCGACAGAAAGGGGTGGGACTAAGTAATAGGGTAGACCCTTAGAATCTCGGCTCGGCCCTTCCGGACTGAGCCGGACCTTAGCACACTATCCCTAAAGCCCTCGCCTACTACTATATAGATTCCTTTCCCTCCTTAGTTCGAGATATAGTTATTAAAAAGGCTGTATTGAATGATATCTGCGTGCCCGGATCAGTCGTCGTCGTCGTTATAGGAGTCGGATCGCAATTGGACGCCCTAAGCTGTTGGAGCTCTTGTGTCTGTTAGGAAATCGTCGAGGCCTAGTAGCCTAATTGTTGTTCGAGCTAGTTCGTACGAGCTATCAGCTCCTTATATATATGCTGCATCTGGTCCTGCATAGCTGTAGTATCTATAGGGGTAGCGTTGTCTATCTCCGTCGTATTACTGCAGTTACTAACAGTAAGATTAGTTCTTAATGTTAGGGGTTCAAGAATCTTAGTTTAGAAAATTAAAGCCGGGTATCTATATAAAGGAACTAATAGGTAGTTCCTTTGTCGTCTGCTACTGTACAATTTGTACCTACAAAGCAAGCTAGCAATTTCCCTTAGTACAGGGGTGCAGGAATTCCCCCCTTGTACAGAGGTGCAGAGATTTCCCTCTGTACAGGGTGCAGAGATTTCCCTCTTTACAGGGTGCAGTAGGAAAGGGGCGCCGACTCGGCCGGGCCGAGTTATGCTGGCGCTGCTAAGTCGCACTCCTTAGGGCGACGCCCAGCTCAGGTCCAGGACCTGGCAGGACAGCGTTCCCTAACACTACTACTGTCAGTGCTCTTAGTAACGCTCTTAGCGCTAGTTTAATAACTACTAGCAGGGTTAGTTATAGCTACTACTATTTCGTTAGTAGTAAAATTGATACCGTCGGCTCTGTCGACAACGGCAACAACGACACTGCCGCTACTACTAACAGAACGGCCATAGCCTGCGCGCTTAGTAACAGTCGTAGGGGATGTTCAGCTAAGCTATTTAACTTTACAGAACGTCGCCAACGCTGCTACCGCTAGTACAGTGTCGCTTTAGCTTTTAGTTAGATAGAGTCAGGCTTTAGGCTTTGCGTCTATATATATATTAGACTCTTAACAATGTTAGACAGACATTAAATAGAGTGATGTTAGATAGAAATCAAATAAAGCAAGGTTAGATAAGCAGCATTAGATAAACGACGACAACGACGAGACAAAGATTTCTAACAATAATATAAGAAAGTACTTAAAGTAACGCTAGAAGAAGGGCTATTAGAAGAAGTAACATCTAAGGAGGTAATGTCTAATAATATAACGTCGGAAGAGGTAACGTCAAAAGAGAGAAGAAAAAGATATAAGATTCAGGCATTCACAACGGGAAATCAGGCAGAAAGAAGCTGCCGCACTGCAAAAATAAAGGCAGAAAAGAAGATAAGAAGATAGGTAGAAAAGAATCCTATCAAAATAGAGTAGAATAGAAGAATGTAATTAGCTAAGAAGCTTGGAAGAAAAGGAATAATATAGATAGATAAGTAAGCAGTCGAGGGCGACCGCTAGTAAGGGAGGGGGATAGTGTTGCGGCAGTAGAAAGACCCTGGAATTTCGGCTCGGCCCTTCTGGACCGAGCCGGGTCTTGGCGCACCACCCCTACGAGAGCCCACACCTACCACTACATAGATTCCTTCCTTTTCCTTACTTTGCGATATAGTTATTAAACGACTGTATCGAATTATATCTACGCGTCCGGATTAGCGAACGTGCTTCTATATTGATAGCTACGAGTAGTAGCAAGAGGCAAGCTTGTAAAGCTTTAAGCGTCCTAGATAGCCTCCTACTGCTAAGTTGTGTATTGCTCGAAGGACAAAAGGTCGTATCAAATTGTTGGCGCCTTTAGGGACAAAGAGGCCGCTAGAGCATCTCTTAATAACCGTATGGGTCACCACTACAGTTCCATAACAGTTACGGTCGCGTATGGTATACCTCAATACTAAGAAACAGTACTGTGTCGTAACTAATAATTGCCTTCAATCTGTTGAAGCAACGCGTGCCTTTTGTGTATGCCGTAAGCGCGGCAGCAGTCGGCCATGGCAATATGCGAGCCTTAGGCTCCCCTTGAGCGGTCCTCTGGACCATTACAGTTTCACTGTGTGGGTGAAAGACTTCTCCGCCATGTCACCACCCCCTGGAAAACCGTTGATGCCATGTCGGACTCCAGAAATACCAATATACCTTGGGAATCCGAGTAACAGGGTCATGTATAGAGACTGCATGATCTCACTGCTTCCTTTACACCTCTCCGACGGCCTCGCTTTCGGCCCTCTCTGCCCTCCCCCGGACGTCGTGAGACTACGTTTACGAGGAAACTAGTCAGGTGGAAGCTTCTATAAACTTCTGCCTGGCATAAATGTCTTTACTGGGGTGAGTACATGGCACGGAAGTCTTTTGCCTTCCAGGGGCAATGACGTGGCTTGGAACTCTTTCGTCCTTTTGTTTCACGGGGACCAGTTCGTCGCCGGCGCGTCGGGGCGTTGCCCGTATGTGCTGGGGGTGAGGGGAGACGGGGGGGGGCGGGAAGGCGTGAAGACAACAGCTATGCTCTCTCATCCTCCGCCCGGAATTTCTCCTCGAGGGCCTTCAGGCCGGTAAACACCTTCTCCCACTTGGCCCATTCTCGGTCGGCGTCGGGGAAGCCGCCCTGCAGGGGGAGACGGGCTCCCTGGTGGTCGCCAAAGCCCCAGAGGCGGGCGAGACATTCCTTGACGCCGATGGGTCCCCAGGCGGCCACGAGCTTCTCGCCTTCGCAGATGCGGAATTGGAGGTCGCGCATGGTGTCGATGTCATGCGGGGTGGTGGTGCCCCGGGCCGAGCTGTCGCGGAAGTGTCGGAACAGCCGGGTGAGGATGCGGGGGAAGCAGGCGGCCAGTCCGTCGATGGCGGCCGCGCCGCCGATGGTCAGGACCGGGAGCAGGTTTTGCCCCAGGCCCGTGAACAGGGAGAAGTGCTCGTGGTCGATACGGGGAGAGGCGGCGATCAAGGTCTGGTCGTCGATGATGCCGTGTGACAGCTTGGTGCCGACAATGTTGGGGTGTGCGGCCAGCTGTTCGAATGTCGCGGGTGCGATGAAGAGGTTGTTGGTCACGGCCGGGTAGTGGTAACTAGGTCCTCGGTCAGCTCACGGCCGTCACTCGGGGTGCTCACACGTGGTCGGGCGGACATCAGAATGGGGAGCGGTGATCGATCGGCCACGGCCTCAAACCACTTCTGGATCCCCGCCTGGCTGGTCACGGGTGCAAAGTAGGCTGGTCCGAGCACCATGGCGTACTCTGCTCCCGCCGCCTGGCTGTCGCGGATCAATTCCACCGTGTCCTCGACATTTTGCGATGCGGTGCCTGCGATGATGGGTCGGTCCTTGAAACCTGCCTCGTCAAGCGTGCGTCGTTGGCTCTGGATCAGCTCGTGTCGCTCCTGATTTCTGACGAAGACGGCCTCTCCCGTGCTTCCAAGAATGACGAGGCCCTGGATGCCCGCTGTGACGAGAAACAGCGAGTGCTCGCTTTGCGTTTTGAGGTCGATCGGAGGCGATACGGGGTCATATTCCGGCGTGCCTGGCTTGGCGAAGAAAGTAGGAACAGGCACGTAGATGCCTGGTGGTGGCGGTCGAGCTGGCGCTCCTCGTGAACCACTGGCAACCATGGTGCAATATGATGATTGTAGGAGCGAGGGAGGGTATGGAACGCTTCCGCAGGTCCGCAGGACACGATCGAGGACTGGTATATAAAAGCTACCGAGCTCTGGCGTCTCGGGCCAAAGGTGGGGGATGGGGAGTCGCGGAGAGATGTACCGAAGCGGCTTGCTAGCCTGGATACCGCTACAGCAAACGCCACACGGGTGATCAGGGATGCAGCTACGTCACTGTATAAGAAGAGGAAATGGACGACGGCTTGTGCACGTCGGCATCAGCTCTCGCGTCAAGAGTCTGCTACGCCATGGCGCATCCTGAAATCATGTTGATTGCCCACACATTCCCATGTGACAGGACGACGAAAGTTGGCCGTTGCCATGGGGCACGGCGGCCGCGGCGGCCACGGTGCTGTGAGAGGAGGAGGGAGGCGTTTTGCCGTTTGCTTCGCCGACGCATGCTAGCCACCGACGGCGAGTGGAGCCGGCCTCGGCATTGCCTTGTTAGTGTCCGTGGACCAAGCTGTTTGCGGCGGCGGCGGGAGGATTGCCGCAGGCGAGGCCGCAGGCGACAGTGGTGTGGGATCGATGGTTCGATGGGGAGTCTTCCTCGTCGCCGGACATGCCGCGGGTGTGTTGTGGCGACGAGGTCGGCGACGGGGGTGCCGGAGGGGGAGGACCTGTGGCGGAGCATTCTCCTTCTTCGACTTCCAGCAGAGGAGATGGCTTCGTTGCACGTGCCCCGTTTGCAGCAGCTTCTCGCTCATGGCGATCTCGCCAGAAGTAGACGCCGTCTCGCGGGGGCATCCGCGGGTGTTCGGGGTCGATGATGTATCGCGTGTGCGCGGCGAGATAGGGGACATGACCGCGCGAAGCGTGAGGGTCGAAGCAGGGCTGTGTGTTCCGATTCCCGAGGGGGTGGCACAGGCATCCGGTGGAGTAGAGGTAGACTTGTCGGCATGGGATGCCTGAAGCACGAGTGTCAGCATGTATGACTATACATGAACAAGCACTCCACACCGGACGGCCAAGTTTCAAGACCGGCCGGTGTACGTTGCGGCACGTGTCCTACGGACCCAAGGTGTGCTCCTGGCAAACTCCAATGTGGCCTCGACGCCAGCACTCAAAGCCTTCATGGGACTTGCATTCGGAACATGGCCAGCAGGATCCGCTCGGTCCATGTCCCGAAACTGGAGTCGTCGGGCGCTGGAACATGACTGGGGGACTGGGTTCTGGTCGGTCGACAGGAAGATGTGGTTTTTGTGAGGTGGTTTGCTTGTTGGGTCGTCTAGTGCTGGTGGTTGGTAGCAATCGATCAATGGCCAAGGGAGGAGGCAGAGAAGCCATATTGCTCAGCAGAGATATAATATATATGTATATATATATATATATATACATAGATGGCGTGGTGAAGCAGCAGTGAAGACCGCTCGGCCCTGTGCACAACTGATGGCAGTATACAAATAAACTCCATACAATGACCGCCAACGACTCTGGTGACGCGCTCACTTACTATACAAGAGTGATGCGGGCTCGGAAAACCACAGTCACCGATGCTACTTCCCCTGTGGCAGCTTACATACAAAGGTGCTTCCTGATGGCGCGCCTTCGCTTCAGCATTTGACTTGACCACCACCCGAACAGAGCGATTGAGAATGCAGTTTCGCGACCAACTGAAGAACAAGCTCTCACGCGCCAGTAGCCGCCTAGGAAGCATCGGCAGACAGCGCGGGCCCTTGGACGCGAAAGTGCCTGCAGAGAAGGCCACGGATGACAACGTCGGCCTGACAGCAGTGTTGGATGATCCCTACCACTCGGCTCGCATCGACGAAGATCTGCCGCCACCATCGCCGCCGCCAGAAGTCGGAACAGGGTGCAGGGACAGGACTGAGACGGGAGTCACATGCCACACCTGCGGCACGGCGGTAGCTTCCTCCACCGCTCTGCCAGACGACTTCAAGAGCGTCGCCCAGAGGCCAGCGGGTGACAGCAAGGGTGTGTCGAGGCCGAAGACTGCCCAGCCGCCCATGACTGAGGGGGAGAAAGTGGCGTACTGGGGGCCGGTGCAGCATATAAGCCATGATCGGTTGAAAAACTTGGCCAATCGTGTCGTCCGTCCCAAGATCGGCGGATGGCACCCTGAGTGGCAATTGGTGCAGCAATTCAATGGTGCCTTCAATCACTCGTACATTCTTCGACCCGATTCGGCCGATCACGAGAGCATCAACATCAGGATACCGGCTTGTGGATTCCACGGTCGATGGAACGAAGTCGACGCTCGACTGCTTCGCGACACCGCCCTTGGGATGGAATGGATCCGCACCAAGACGGGGCTTCCAGTGCCACGGCTGATTTCGTACGACGCCAGCATGGACAATGAGCTCGACTCACCCTACATTGCCATGTCGTATATTGAAGGAATCCCGTTGACCGAGGCCTGGGCATCGGCCGGCGACGATGCCGAGAGGGTGAAGGCTCGCAGAGAGAAGATGCTCCGAAGCCTTGCTGGACTTGTGCCACGCTTCAACGCGGCTCGATTCAGTAGTTCCGGCGCGTTGACCTTCGAGTCTGGGGAGCTGGACAGTCCCTCAATCACCGGTGCCTTCCGACTCACCGACGACAACATGTTCGTGGTCAAACGGGAGTTCTTCACCTTGCCCGTGGCCCATTCGCTCCGCGAATACCTCAAGTTCCAGAGAGTCGGTGCATACTTGAGCTGCAAGGAAGCCATCGAAAAGGATCACGGCAGCACCTACGAGTTGCCGGAGACGGACGACAGCCGGAGCCAGTGCAGTCTGCAGGGCGCAGATGCGGTGAAGGTGGGATACCTGGAGATTTGGGAAAGAATGCAAGACGCCTTCCTCCACGTCGCCAGCCTGGGCCCAGAAGACGATCATTTCGTGCTGATGCAGAGCGACTTCAATCCCCAAAACGTGCTGGTGGACGCGGACAGCAACGTGGTGGGCCTGATTGATTGGGACTGCCTGGAAGCGGTTCCGCGACAGACGGGGTGGAGCACGGTGCCGCACTGGTTGGTGTCCGACTGGCACCACGACTGGGAGTGGCCGGTGAGGGAGGGGGCGTTGAAAGGGATGCTGCCCGGCGAGTTCGACGACTACCGCACGCAGTACTGCCGGCTGCTGAAGCGCACGTGTGGGCAGGACGACGACCTGTCCGACCACCGGTGGACGTCCAAGAGTCACGTGTACCGCCTCATGCTCACGTCACATGCCAGCTTCGACCAGATCCAAGCGTTCGTGCGCAACGTCATGGTCGATATCCTGCCGCGCAACGTCAAGTGTCTGGACCACCTGGTGGCTCGCGTCGTTTCCCAGGGCTGGGAAGAAGACGAGGAGGAGTGGCTGAAGGAGCGGCTGGAGGACTACTTTGCCCCCGCCGCAGTCTGATACGCGATGAAAGTCAATCAAGTCAATCAAATTTTGAAGCGTGCTCATGGGATTGTTGCCGGGCCGGGCCGCAACTTCCGTATTCGTTTTCTCTGTGCAACCTTCACATTCCGCGCAACAGCCTCCGCCACCTGCACCTCCACCTTGCATTCCGCGCACAACCCGCACCCCCGCCTACGCCTGCACTTCCACTGGGGCGCATGAGCGCGCATACCAAAGGCAGCAAGCCAGGACTAAACCATCATACCACAGCCACATTGACCGAGCCGGAATCCTCCCGCATAGCCGCGTCGGAGACATGCCAGCCTTCACGTGCGCCGGTCGAAGCTGGCGGAGGTGAGGATGACCTTGCCGGATGTGGGAAGACGTATGCCTCTCTCGCCGGCCAACAGGTGACTTCCTTGGCCCGGACGGCCACGAACAAATCCTCCGTCGGGCCTCATGAAGAGACTTATCCAGAAGGTGGCCTTGGAGCCTGGTCGGTCGTGTTCGGTTCCTTTTGTGGCCTTCTCAGTGCTCTTGGAATCATGAACAGCGTGGGCGTCTACCAGGTATGTCCACCGACAGCCCATGCACGGCCACTTCCCTCACTGATGTCGAGCAGAGCTACCTCGCCGAGCATCAGCTTCGAAGCTACAGCGAGAGCAGCATCGGATGGATCATCAGCATTTACGTATTCCTTTCCTTTGGCTTAGGCCTGGTCATCGGCCCGGCATTCGATCAGTACGGACCACGATGGCTCGTATGTGCGGGCAGCATTCTGATCCTGCTGGCTACATTCTTGCTCGGTTCATGCACCACTTACGGCCATTTCGTCCTGGTCTTCGGTATCCTTGGCGGCTCAGGCACAGCGCTGATTTTCACTCCCTCCATCGCAGCAATCGGCCATTTCTTCTATGCCAGACGAGGATTGGCCACGGGATCGGCCTCGGCAGGTGGAAGTCTGGGCGGCGTCATCTTCCCTCTGATGCTCCAGCATCTATTCCCCAGAGTCGGCTGGGCCTGGGCGACACGAGCTCAAGGATTTGTCTTTGTCCTGCTGCTGCTGGCCACCAATCTGCTCGTCCGATCGCGTCTGCCACCCAGGCTCGATGCCACCATCATGCCTGACTTCAGGATCCTGAGACGACTCGACTTTGCGCTCGTCACCATGGGCACCTTCTTCATGGAGTGGGGTTTGTTCGCGCCCATCAGCTTTGTGACTGCATATTCCCTGCAGTCGGGAGCCATGTCAACCGTCTTTGCCTACCAGGTGGTCGCCATTTTGAACGCCGGATCCACACTTGGCCGATGGCTTCCCGGTCTTCTGGGCGATAAGCTTGGCCGGTTCAATGCCATGCTGGCTTCGTTGTCGCTTTCTATGATATCCACCATGGCGATATGGTTGCCTGCGACTGTGCTGTCCGCTTCTGAGCATCGTGAGAGCAGTAAGACGACCGTCGTCGGCTTGACCATCGTGTACTGCATCTTGTTTGGGTTTGGAAGTGGCAGCAATATATCTCTCACCCCCGTCTGCGTCGGCATGTTGTGTCGCACGGAGGAATACGGCCGCTACTACTCGACGTGCTATGTATTCGCCGCCATCGGGTACGTTTCGACACGCATGAACCCTTATCCGCACACGCTAACCTGATGGTAGCACCTTGACTGGAATTCCCATCGCTGGTGCTCTGATTGAGGTCTGCGATGGCGCCTTCTGGGGCGTGGCATTGTTTACCGGCCTCTGCTATGTTGTGGCTTTGGTGGCCTTTGCTATCGTTCGTGTGCGTAAGGTCGGATGGAAGCCGAGTGCTAGATACTAGTTAGATTGGCAAGAAAGGGCCTTATGAATAGGGAGGCGCGGGGGAGCTTGCCGTATCTGACCCCTCTCTTCACGGAATCCGCTTCCAGTATGTTCCAAGGTGCCACTCGTCGAGCCGGACATGTCGGTGCATTCAGCAGTTAGAGACGTTCGACAGCATAGTCTTCCTGCGTTGTACCCCAGCCTGACCAGCAGTGATTTTACCTCGCACTCGAGCGTGTTGTTTCGGATCGTAATGTGTAGTCCACGAAGTGTTACAATCAACTTGTAACGTATAACGTATACAATTATTCAGCGAGAGGTATTATTAGGGTAGAAGAATTTTCTCAGTACAACTAACTTGCTAATCAATATACAATGTCTTAGCAAGAAGGCAGTTAATTATCTAATTAAGAAGGCAGAATTCTTCTTGCTCTATCTACTTATTAGCAACGCGAAAGTCAAAGCCTTGAACACATTACTAAAGTATACAATGTCCCTCCTTTAATACTAACCTCTTAATACTACAGAACAATATATCTGTTATAGAATAACTAGTAGGGAGGTCTAGCAGGAGCACAGAGGTGCTCTAGCGGCACTACTGCAGGACCTAAGGATAGCCTACTGCTAAGGACAGCTTGCGCCGCTCCAGCGTACACAAAAGGCACGCAGGTAAGAATAATAGAGGGACACTTGTTAGTTCAAATACGATACTAGTTATTAGTATTAGGTACACTATACGCTACTATAATCTAATCCTATAACAGTTCTAACAAGTCTACCTAAGAGTAGCAGCCTATAGGCACTAATAACGACCCTAGAGAAGGGCGAAAACACAGTAAGAAGCGCGTAGGAGGTAAACTTAATAGACATTTACCCCTCTATAGAGGTAGATATAATAGGCGTTTAATCCGAGCACGTAGATGTAATTTAATACAGCTGTTTTAATAACTATATCTCGGACTAAAGAGGGAAAGGAATCTATGTGTGCGTATATGTAAGCTCTCGTAGGGGTGGTGCGCCAAGACCCCGCTCGGTCCAGAAGGGCCAATGTTAAGGGGTGTTGCGGCAGTGGAAAGAGGTAGGACAGATTAATGGAGTGGACCCTGGATTTCGGCTCGGCCCCTTCCGGGATTTAGGTTCCGGAACGGACCGAGCCGGGCCTTGGCACCACCACCACTACGGAAGCCTACCACTACCACTACATAGATTCCTTTCCCTCCTTAGTTCGAGATATAGTTATCAAAACAGCCGTATTGAACCTTATCTGCGCGCTCGGATTATTATATCTTAAACTCACTCTCTACACCAACCCCGCGCTGCGCGAAAGGGCCCGTCGAACCATCCGGAAACCCGAATAACGCACGCGCACCTATACACACACCAAAACAACAATCCCCAAAGGCACTGTAAGAAGATAGAAGGCTTCTTAGCGGTAGAGAGCGGCGTAACAGGCCGCCGCGGAAAGAGAAAGACTGACAGAGCGAGTAGGCGCTCCAGTGTCATTAATAATAAGATCATTATTAGCGGTTTTACAGCGGAAGAGACCGCAGAGATTAAGGAACGAATAAGCGAATACAAGAAGATCTACGACTGCACGATCGAGGAACTGGAAGACTATGTAAACGAGAATAGGATAGGAAAGGTCTACGATAGTATAGACCTTATTAAGACACTGTTCCACAGAACGCTGGAAGAGAACAGACAACTAAGAGAAGAAACTAAAGCGGTAAGGGCCGAGAAGGAATCGGCAGAAACTATTATCGACGTGTTAGAAAACCAGGCAGCGAATCGATTAGCGCAGCTAAAGGCGCTAAAGCATTAAATAGCTGATATGGAAGCAGCAAAGTCGCCGCTACCGCAGCGAGAAGCACACGCGGAGACCGCCTTACCGGCGGCCTACAGTCAAGGTAGCACTACGATAACGCTACTGCCGGACCTACCTGCTTTCAGTAGCGGAGACCCTAAAGCGTAGGAGGCATTTAAGAAGAAGATCAAGAATAAGATAAGCCGCGATTACGCATCGAGCAGCGAAGAGGATAGATTGGCGTACCTAGAATCGCGATTGGAAGGTGAAGCTTTTTCGCTAGTGGCAGACCTAGAAGAGGTAACCGCTAAAGAAGCGATTAACGCGCTAGACTAGCGTTTCGGAGACCCCTTCCAGAAGAAGACGGCCCGCGAACAACTGGACAAGGTCAGTCAGAATCGGCTAACATTTAAAGAATTTTACGGGCTGTTTAGGAAATATGCTATTAGAGCGAGAGTGGCTAAGGATAAGCAGCTACACTTACTAAGACAGAAACTGAGCCCTAAGCTCGCTGCGGCTATAGCGTCGGTGGAAGACGAAGACCTTTAGAGCTTCGTACACTAGGCGAGAGTAACAGCAAGAAACCTGAACGCATATAGAAAACCGACGACACGTAAACCGACTTAGAAGCCGTTGCCGTCGGCGCAGGGAACCAGAACCCCTCCACTCTACCGACAACGCCCCCAGCAGCCATTTAATTCGCAGCGTTCGTCGTTCGTCCCCACCTGCTACGCGTGCGGCAAGCCTGGCCACATCGCCACAAGATGCCAAGCATCAGATAAGCAGAAGCAGGAGTATCGTGTTATAAAGCAGCAGCCGCAGCCACCGAGAAAGACTATACAAGCTATGGAGCCGGCTCCGAACGATACTAACAGCGTAGACGGCGGGGTGCAGTTAAGAATTATAGGAAAAGACCAGCTGGACGGATAGGCCCCCAACCTAGCATTGACAATAGGGCATCGAATCGAAGCGAATCGCTACGAGAAGAAAGCATTAACAGCTGCAGCGATCCGCTCTCGGCAGCTGTAGAAGTAAATACGGAAACGGCGATCATCCTTCCTATTACGATCCACCCTGTTAAGAAGTCGCGTGGACTCCTTAAGCTAAAAGCATTTATTAATACTGGAGCCCTTATCGGAGCGGCGATCCACTACCGACTGGTTCAGAAACTGATTAAAGGATATAGCTATCCAGTAGAGCTAGCGTCGCCGACGCGGATTTCGGCGTATAACGGACAAGATACAGAAAGCGTTACGCACTACGTGCCGCTAAAGACTACCTTGGCTGGTCGCACTACGGAAGCGACGTTCCGGATTATGGATCTCGGACGATTTGACATTATTATAGGGCAGAAATGGATAAAGAACCAGAAAGCCATTATCGACGTAGATAAAGGAACGATCAGATTCAAAACCTAAGGTGACAGCGCCGTTACTATCGAATCGGTTGCAGCTGCGACAGTAAGCTTAGAGGCGACCAGCGGCGAAACGGCTCTGCCTACCTCTACTGAGCCGGCGCCTACGATCGGAATAATAAGCTCGGAAGCTTTATCGACCCTCGCGAAGTCACTGGACAACGAGATTTACGCTATCTTAATAAAAGACATCGAAGACTACCGGAAGATAATAGCGGAAGAAGAAGTAGATCCACTAGAGGTGCTGCTAAACGAGCTCTACGGTTACGCTAACGTCTTCTCAAAAGCCGACTCCAACCTCCTGCTGCTCTATCGACCGGAATACGACAACAAGATCCGACTAAAGGAAGGGGCTACGTTGCTGAGAACTGATCCGGGGTGGTGTGCCCGGGTCACTGCTATGCCTTGCCAAGGTTTATAATCTGGTACACATTGATCAAGTCACTTCCGAGTCACTTGATCAGTCCCTTTTGGCTCAAGTGTACCGCGCCGCATCACTTGACTCGGAAGTAACTGCTGAAACTGTACGTAAAAGGCCTGGGTTCAATTCCCAGGGGGCGCATCTTTCTACGCCGAGTGGAAGCAGCGTTGACTTATGTCCGTTTGTCCACCACTCCGTACAAATGAGGCAGACCCGGTAAAGGTCCAGCTGGCTGTGTGCAGACCTGCCGGGGGGGGGGTTGATTGCGCACGATTCACAGGGGGGCTGTGCATAAGGTGCGTGGCCTGTAAGCAAGCGCAGCTTACGAGGTCGTAAGCCTGTAGCGCAGGGGGTGGTGATCCGGGGTGGTGTGCCCGGGTCACTGCTATGCCTTGCCAAGGTTTATAATCTGGTACACATTGATCAAGTCACTTCCGAGTCACTTGATCAGTCCCTTTTGGCTCAAGTGTACCGCGCCGCATCAAGAACCGAGCCCCTAAGAAGACTGTCGCCGGCCGAACTGGACCAGGTAGAGGTGTTCGTTCGCGAAAATCTAGCGAAGAAGTTTATTACGCCGAGTTCTGCCAAATACGCGTTACCGATTCTCTTCGTAAGGAAACTAGGGGGTGGTCTGCGACTCTGCGTAGACTATCGAGGCCTTAACGAGGTCACTAAGAGAGACGTATACCCGCTGCTACTAATCGACGAGACTATACAACGAGTGGCTAAAGCTAAATAGTTTAGCAAACTGGACATTCGACAGGCGTTCTACCGACTAAGGAACGAAGAAGGGCAGACAGAAGACCTTACGACGTTCGCGACGCATATAGGCAATTTTAAGTAGTTGGTAATGCCTTTTGGACTTACCAACGCGCCGGCAGTGTAGCAACGCTTTATAAACCATACTTTTATAGACATGCTAGAGCAGTTTGTGTCTATCTATTTGGACAATATTCTTATCTACACGGACGGAACGAGAGATCAGCATACGGACTACGTCGAGAGAGTGCTAATAAGACTCCGCAAAGTGGGACTGAATGCAGACACGAAAAAGAGCGAGTTCTACCAAACCGAGGTTAAATATCTCGGTCTTATCGTTAGAAGAGATAGAATTCGGATGGACCCCTTAAAGGTCGCCGCCGTTGCGGAATGGAAGCAGCCGACATCCGGAAACACTATGCAAATCAGAGCGTTTCTCGGATTCTGCGGCTACTATTAACGGTTTATTAAGGACTTTAGCAAGATAGCGAGACTACTGAACGAGGCGTTGAAGAAGGAGGTCGCTGGTGATACGGATGTGGATGTGGACAGCTAGCAGGGCCAGGCTTGGCGCACACTTAAATACCTCTACCTCCGCTTGTACGTAGATTCTTCCCTCTCTAGCCTTGGATATAGTTATTAAAGACGGGTATTAACCTAGAGTCTACTACAGTCAGATTATTATATCCAAGGCTTACTTTAACAATACCTGCACTACGCGAAAGAGCCCGTTGAATTACATCCGGGTACTCAATTAACGTATGTGCAACCGACAACCCAGAGTGTGTACTGTATATATACAAAGGAGGCCGTTGAATTATATCCGGTTACTTAATCGTACATGTGCATGCTACTCTACCCCCCCCCCCCCCTCCCCCGATCGAGAAGACAAAGAAGAGTTTTAGGGAAGAGAAGTGCCCCTATCGATGATCTGGGCACGCAGATATGATTCAATACGGCCTTTTTGATGACTATATCTCGAACTAAGGAGGGAAAAGAACCTATGTAGTGGTGGCAGTGGGCTTTGATAGAGGGTGGTGTGCTAAGGCCCGGCTCGGCCCGTCCGGGCCGAGCCGAAATCCAGGGTCCACCCTATCAATCTGTCCCACCTCTTTCCACCGCCGCAACACTACCCCCCTCCCTCACCAGCGGTCGCCCTCGACCGCTTAGTCACTCCATCTATCCGGAAATCTCTACTTTTTTTTTTTTTTTTTTTTCGTTTCCTTCTCGAAAATCCCCTCCGACGCCGACGTCGCGTCTTCCATCTTCTATCTTCCATTACAACCGGCGTCCTTTTCGTCGCTTTTTCCATTTTTTACATCGTCGGCATCTGAAGTCCTTCACTTTACGTTTATGTGATCCGTTCGCCTGATCCGTGCTATCTGATCGGAACCGTAGGTTATCTGAGCTGCAGTGTAGCTAGTCTGTGCGTCGTCTCGGAGGTTCATATAGATCCGTCCGCAGCGTCGTTTCTTCTTCTTCTTTTCTTCTACTAAAGCCTTTACCCACTACGGGGTAGCGTAAAGCAATCACTTCCCGAAACAACACGATCGTTTTTATCGGCTTCCTCGCCGGTGGAGCGGACGTGGCTTTCTTCGTTTCCTTCCGGAAGGATCGGCTTTAGAGCCATTCCGGCTTTGGCTTCTTCGGGTTCCTCGCGTAAAAGTCTCTTAGCAGCTCCGCCGAATTCTGCAGGTTCTCGACGGGGTACTATTTATAGTCTTCCGGCCACCCCTTCTACGAGATCCTCGCTTTGATGAACCCCCTCGTCTTCTTTACGTCTATTACGTCTTCTACCTCCTATTCTTCCTTATCGTCTATCTCGATTGGCGGGGGTTCGGCGAACCCCTGTTCCGGAAGACCGTTCTCAGGGTCCAGGCTTAACAGGTCCGAATAGAAGACATCGTAGATCCGGAACGATTTCGGCAGCTGGAGCCGATAGGTTACCGGCGACCTCTTTTCTATTATCTTAAACGGACCTACGTAGCGTAGGTTGAGCTTCGCGTTCCCTTTTAGCCTCAGGTTTCGCGTGTTGAGCTATACCTTTTGACCTTCTTCGAATTCTATTGGCGACCGGCTTCTATTAGTTCGAGTTACTATCTTCTTCTAAGCCGATTCCATCGCGTCTTTCGCCACCTTAATGGCTTCTTCTATCTGAGATCTTAGCGCTTCTGCTGCCGCGGCGGCGACTCTCTTCGACGACGTAGCAGTGGAAGGTCCCGCGGAGCTGGGTTTGTTTAGCGGCTGAAAGCTTATCCTCGGAAGACAGCCGTGCGTTATCTCGAACGGCGCTAGCGAGGTGGCCTTAGACGGTGCCGAGTTAGCGCAGAACTCGGCTATCGGCAACACCTTAACCCAGTCTTCTTGATAATAGCTGCAGAAGGTTCGTAGGTATCGTTCTATCTTACGGTTAGCGACTTTAGACTGACCGTCGGTTTAAGGGTGAGCGGCGGTGCTGAGCTTTCTATGAATTCCGAGAGCTTAGTTGATAGCTTTCTACACGTCGGCGGTGAATTGAGGACCCCTATCCGTAGTAATAGTGTCCGGCAGTCTATAGTGCTTCCACACGTGTCTAATCAGCATCCGCGCAGTCTCTTCTGCAGTAGTTCCTTCATCCTTAGCTCGGCAGGGGATGAAATAGCGCTCTTTGCTTAGTCGATCCACTACGTTTAGCGTAGCGTTATATCTATCTGATTCCGGTAGGCCGGTTACGAAGTCCATTGTAATGTGTTGCTACAGTTTCTCGGGGATTGGCAGTGGCTTCAATAAGCCTGCCGGAAGGCCGTAACGCGGCTTCGCCGATCGGCATACGTAGCAGTTGGCGATAAATTGGTGGATCCGTTCGTAGATCCGCGGAAACCAGTATGTCGTCCTTATAGCTTCTATCGTTTTCTTTGATCCTGCGTAACCAACGTCTACAGAGCCGTAGACCAGCTGGATGACCTCTGTAATTAGTTCTTCTGGCACCATTAGCTTCCCTGAACCGGTTTTGCCGAGCTTCTGCTTCTGATTAAGCTGCTTAACCTTCTCGTAGAGAGTCTCTTCCTTAGGGGCCGGTTCCACTACGCAGACCCCTACCTCTTTTAACACCTCTGCGTCTACTATCCGCTCGGTCAACACCTTCTGAAACATGTTCGGATCTTCCTTCGCGCGGCTCGTCTTCCCTTCTCTTCGCGTCAGCGCGTTAGCCTTTCCATTTTGAGCCCCTGGTCGATAGGTGATTTTGAAATCGAACCCTGATAAGTAGGCGGCCTACCGAGCTTGACGCTGTGAGAGTTTCTGCGTCTTTATAAAGTAGGTTAGCGACTGATGGTCCGTAAGGACCTGGACCGTGCTCTTTCCAGCTATAAGCTCCGGTTTCCACTCCTCGAAAGCCTGAATAATCGCCAGCAGCTCCTTATCGTAGATAGCGTAGTTCCGCTTAGCTTCCGTTATGGACTTGCTAAAGAAAGCGACTAGATGGAGGGTTTCGTCGTCGCTATATTGAGAAAGGACCCCTGCGGTTACTGTGTTAGAAGCGTCCGTTTCCACATAGATAGTCTTTTCCGGTCGGAAGTGCGCTAGAACCGGCGCCGAGGCCACTGCTTCTTTCAGCCGGTTAAAGGCTTCCGTGCACTTCTCGTTCTATAGGCCGGCGGCCTCTTTCTTTAACGCTTCGTTTAGGGGTCTAGCTATCTTGCTAAAGTCTTTAATGAACCGTCGATAGTAGCTGCAGAAGCCGAGAAACGCTCTGATTTGCGTAGTGTTTCCGGATTTCGGCTGCTTCCATTCCGCGACAGCGGCGATCTTCGAGGGGTCTATACGAATTCCGTTTCTTCCGACGATAAGACCGAGATACTTGACCTCCGTTTGATAGAACTCGCTCTTCTTCGTGTCCGCGTTCAATCCGACCTCGCGGAGCCTCTTTAACACTCTCTCGATGTAGTCCGTGTGTTGCTCCCTCGTTCTATCGGTGTAGATAAGGATGTCGTCTAAGTAGATAGATACGAACCGTTCCAGCATGTCTATAAAGGTGTGGTTTATAAAGCGTTGCTACACTGCCGGCGCGTTGGTAAGTCCGAACGGCATCACCAGCTACTTAAAATTGCCTATACGCGTCGCAAACGTCGTAAGATCTTCCGTCTGCCCTTCTTCGTTTCTTAGTCGATAGAACGCTTGGCGGATGTCCAGCTTGCTGAACTACTTAGCTTTAGCTACTCGTTGTATAGTCTCGTCGATCAGCGGCAGCGGGTATACGTCTCTCTTAGTGACCTTATTAAGGCCTCGATAGTCTACGCAAAGTCGCAGACCACCCCCTAGTTTCCTTACGAAAAGAATCGGTAACGCATATTCGGCAGAACTCGGCGTAATAAACTTCTTCGCCAGGTTTTTGCGGACAAACACCTCCACTTAGTCCAGTTCCGCCGGCGACAGTCGTCTTAGGGGCTCGGTTCTTGGCAGCGTAGCTCCCTCTTTCAGTTAGATCTTGTTGTTATATTCCGGTCGATAGAGCAGCAGGAGGTTGGAGTCGGCTTTTGAGAACACGTCAGCGTAACTATAGAGTTCTTTCGGTAGCACCTCCAGCGGATCCACTTCTTCTTCCGCTATTATCTTCCGGTAGTCTTCAATGTCTTTTATTAAGATAGCGTAAATCTCGTTGTCTAGTAACTTCGCGAGGGTCGATAAAGCTTCCGAGCTCGTTATTCCGATCGTAGGCGCATGCTCGGAACGATCGGACGGTGGCTCTTTCGCGGACTCTGTGGCTTTCGGCTCGGCGGCGGCGGCGACCTTTCCGATAGTCCCTGCTCCGCCACCCGGGGTTTTGAATCTGATCGTTCCTTCGTCTATGTCGGCGATGGCTTTCTGGTTCTTTATCTATTTCTGCCCTATAATAATGTCAAACCTTCCGATATCCATAATCCGGAACGTCGCTTCCGTAGTTCGACTAGCTAGTATAGTCTTTAGCGGCACGTAGTGCGTGACGCTTTCCGTGTCTTGTCCGTTGTATGCCGAAATCCGCGTCGGCGACGCCAGTTCCACCGGATAGCTGTATCTATTTATCAGCTTCCTAACTAGTCGGTAGTGGATCGCTGCGCCGATAAGAGCTCTAGTGTCGATAAAAGCTTTCAGCTGGAGTAGTTTGCGCGACTTCTTAACAGGGTGGATCGTAATAGGAAGGATAATCGCCGTTTCCGTGTTTACTTCTACAGCTGCCGAGAGCGGATCGCTGCAGCTGTTAATGCTTTCTTCTCGTGTCGATTCGCTCCGATTCGGTGCCCTATTGTTAATGCTGGATAGGGGGCCTATCCGTCTAGCTGGTCTTTTCCTATAATTCTTAGCTGCACGCCGCCGTCTACGCTGTTAGCATCGTTCGGAGCCGGCTCTATAGCTTGAATAGTCTTTCTCGGCGGCTGCAGCTGCTGCTTCGTAATACGATACTCCTGCTTCTGCTTATCCGATGCTTGGCAGCTCGTAGCGATGTGGCTAGGCTTTCCGCACGCGAAACAGGTAGGGACGAACGACGGTCGCGGTAAATATAGCGACTGCTGGGGGGTTTGTCGAAAGGGCGCGGGGGCTCTCGTCGGCTGCGCTAACGGCTTCTAAATCAGTTCGCGTGTCGTCGGTTTTCCGTACGCGTTCAAGTTTCTAGCGGTGACTCTCGCTTAATGCACGAAGCTCTAAAGGTCTTCGTCTTTTACTGACGCTATCGCTGCAGCGAGCTCAGGGCTCAGTTTCTGCCTTAGTAGGTGCAGCTGCTTATCTTCTGCTACTCTCGCTCTAATAGCGTATTTCCTAAACAGTCCGTAGAACTCTTCGAATGTCTAACGGTTCTGGTTGATCTTATCCAGCTGCTCGCAGGCCGTCTTCTTCCGGAAGGGGTCTCCGAAACGCTGGTCCAGCGCTTTAATAGCTTCGTCGGCTGTTACTTCTTCCAGGTCTGCCACTAGCGAAAAAGCTTTACCTTCCAATCGCGACTCTAGGTACGCCAATCTATCCTCTTCGCTGCTCGATGCGTAATCGCGGCTTATCTTGTTCTTAATCTTCTTCTTAAATGCCTCCTACGCTTTAGGGTCTCCGCTACCGAAAACAGGTAGGTCCGGCAGTAGCGTTATCGTAGTGCTACCTTAACTATAGGCTGCTAGTAAGGCAGTCTCTGCGTAGGTTTTTCGCTGCAGTAGCAGCGACGACTTCGCTGCTTCCATATCAGCTAGTTGATCCTTCAGCGCCTTTAGCTGCGCTAGTCGATTTGACGCTTAGTGTTCTAACACGTCGACGATAGTCTCTGCCGATTCCTTTTCGGCCCTTACCGTCTCTACTTCCTCTCTTAGCTGTCTGTTTTCTTCTAGTGTTCTGTAGAACAGTGTCTTAATAAGGTCTATACCGTCGTAGACCTTTCCTATCCTATTCTCGTTTACATAGTCTTCCAGTTCCTCGATCGTGCAGTCGTAGATCTTCCTATATTCGCTTATTCGTTCTTTAATCTCTGCGGTCTCTTCCGCTGTAAAACCTCTAATAATGATCTTATTATTAATGATACTGGAGCGCCTGTTCGCTCTGTCAGTCTTTCTCTTTCTACGGCGGCCTGTTACGCCGCGTTCTACCGCTGAGAAGCCTTCCATCTTCTTACAGTGCCTAGGGGGGGTTGTTGTTAGTGTTGGTGCGCGTGCGTTATTCGGGTTTCCGGATGGTTCAACGGGCCCTTTCGCGCAGCGCGGGGTTGTGGAGAGTAAGTTCGAGATATAATGATCCGGGCACGCAGATATGATTCAATACGGCCTTTTTGATAACTATATCTCGAACTAAGGGGGGAAAAGAACCTATGTAGTGGTGGCGGTGGGCTTTGATAGAGGGTAGTGTGCCAAGGCCCGGCTCGGCCCGTCCGGGCCGAGCCAAAATCCAGGGTCCACCCTATCAATCTGTCCCACCTCTTTCCACCGCCGCAACAATCGAGAAGAGAGAGAGTTTTGAAGAGAGAGAGCACCCCTACGAGAGGGATATTAGGGAAGAGAGGTGCCCCTATCGAGAAGAAGAGAGAGTTTTAGGGAAGAGAGTGCCCCTACGAGTAGATCGTACGAGTTTTGAAGTTTTGAGATAGGACGAGAAGGATGTAGGAGCGACAAGGACGAGAGCGAGAGAGCGACGAGAGCGACGAGACGAGAGCGAAGACGACAATGTAGGAGCAGCGAGGACGCGAACGAGGAAAAAGACGCACCTAGCAGGACCTAGGGCGACGACATTCGTTTTTTTAGGTCTTTAACAGACTATTCTATTCAGACAAGGCCTATCGAGACAGTTTAGCAATCGGCAACCCAAGCACCAACGAGCCCCAAGCACCAGCGAGCCCCAAGCACTAGCGAGCCCCAAGCTTAGTACCCGGCTCAGCACCTAGCTCGCAGCTGCGGACAATACAAGAGCACAAGGCACGAGCACCTAGGCACGAGCCCCTAGGCAGAGCCCCTAGGCAGAGCACTAGGCAGAGCACCAGCTGCAGAGCACCAGCTGCAGAGCACTAGCTGCAGAGCACGAGGCGCGAGCAAGCAGGCAGAGCACAAGGCACGAGCACCCAGGCACGAGTACCAGGCCGAGCACCAGGCACGAGCACCCAGGCCAAGCACTAGGCAGAGCACCAGGCACGAGCACCCAGGCACGAGCACCCAGGCACGAGCACCTAGGCAAAGCACAGGTGAAGCGACGGCTTAAGAAGCGACCGTCTAAGAAGCGAGCGACCGTCGAGAAGCGACTGTCGAGAAGCGACCGTCGAGAAGCGAGCGACCGTCGAGAAGCGACGGCTCGAGAAGCGACTGTCGAGAACGAGAAGCGACAGGCGACAGCATAAGAAGCGACGGCTTAAGAAGCGACGGCTCGAGAAGCGACCGTCGAGAAGCAACCGTCCGAGAAGCAAAGCGAAGGCTCGGGAAGCGACCGTCGAGAGGCGAGCGACCGTCGAGAAGTAATACGTGTTTGCGAGACGACGTCTGCGAGCTCTGCGACCTCCGCGACCTCGAGAGCAGTACGAGCGACAAGAGCAGCACGAGGCGCAAGCAAGCAAGCAGAGCACCTAGGCACGAGCACCTAGGCACGAGCATCCAGGCAGAGCCCCTAGGCAGAGCCCCTAGGCAGACAGCTGCAGACAACAGAGGCACAGCTGCTGCAGACAACAGGCAGCTACAGACAATATACACAGTTTGGAATTTGGAAGCACATGTTCAGAATTAAGCGACCTCTGCGACCTCTGCGACCCCGACGACCTCTCCGGCCTCGACGACCTCTGCGACCTCTGCGGCCCTAACGACCTCTGCGACCCCGACGACCTCTGCGACAATCTGAGAATTCTGCAACCTTGGCAAGGCACCAAACAAGGCAGCAAACAAGGCACCAATTAAGGCCGAAAGCGACGGCAAAAAGGCACGAGATTGAGGCTTAAAAAGGCACGAGATTAAGGCTCAAAAAGGCACGAGATTGAGGCTCAAAAAGGCACGAGATTAAGGCTCAAAAAGGCACGAGATTGAGGCTCAAAACGCACAGAAATTGAACCTTAAAAGCGACCTCAAAAGCGACCTGATTGGCCGATAGCAAAGCTGAATTTGCGACCCCTGCGACCTGGATTAGTGCGACCTGATTGGCTGATTGCGATTGATAGATTGATTGCGATTAAGGGCAATCGCCGGTTGGGGAGGGCGGTAGTGATACGGATGTGGATGTGGACAGCTGGCAGGGCCAGGCTTGGCGCATACTCAAATACCTCTACCTCCGCTTGTACGTAGATTCTTCCCTCTCTAGCCTTGGATATAGTTATCAAAGACGGGTATTGACCTTGCGTCTACTGCAGTCAGATCAGCTAGCTTGTAGAATAAGAAGTGTACAGAAGCTTTTAACCAGCTAAAGGAAGCGGTAGCCTCAGCGCTAGTGCTAGCGCACTTCTAGCCGGAAAAGACGATCTACGTAGAAACGGACGCTTCCGATACAGTGACGGCAGGGGTCCTTTCTCAATACGCTGACGACGACGAAACGCTCTATCTAGTGGCTTTCTTTAGCAAGTCCATAAATAATGCTAAACAGAACTACGCTATCTATAATAAAGAACTGCTGGCCATTATTCAGGCCTTTAAAGAGTAGAAGCCAGAGCTTATAGCTGGAAAGAGCACGGTCCAGGTCCTTACAGACCACTAGTCGCTGATCTACTTTATAAAGACGCAGAAGCTCTTACGACGTTAAGCATAGTAGGCTGCCTACTTATCCAGGTTCGACTTCAAGATCACTTATCGACCCAGAGCTTAAAACGGAAAGGCTAACGCACTAACAAGAAGAGAAGGAAAGACTAGCCGCGCGAAAGAAGATCCGAATATGTTCCAGAAGGTGTTGACCGAGCGGATAGTAGACGCAGAGGTGTTGAAAGAGGTAGGGGTCTGCGCGATGGAACCGGCCCCTAAGGAAAAGACTCTCTACGAAAAGGTAGAGCAGCTTAACCAGCAACAGAAGCTTAGCAAAACAGGCTTAGGGAAGCTAATAGTTCTGGAAGAACTGATTACAGAGGTCATCTAGCTGGTCCATAGCTCTAAGGACGTTGGTTACGCCGGCTTAAAGAAGACAATAGAAGCCGTAAGGACGATCTACTGGTTTCCGCGGATCTACGAACGGATCTACCGATTTATCGCTAATTGCTACGTGTGCCGAGCCGCGAAGCCACGTTACGGTCTTCTGGCAGGTCTACTAAAGCCACTTCCAATCCCTGAGAAGCCGTAGCAGCACGTTACGATAGATTTCGTAACCGGACTGCCGGATTCGGACGGTTACGACGCTACGCTTAACGTAGTGGATAGGCTGAGCAAAGAGCGCCACTTCATCCCCTGCCGAGCGAGAGACGATGGAACCACTGTAGAAGAGACAGCGCGGATGTTGATTCAACACGTATAGAAGCACTATAGCCTGCCGGACACTATTACTACGGATAGGGGTCCTTAATTCACTGCCGACGTATAGAAAGCTATTAACCAAGCTCTCGGAATTCGTAGAAAGCTCAGCACTGCCGCCCACCCTCAAACTAACTGTCAGTCCGAAGTGGCTAATCAAGAGATAGAGCGAAATCTACGAACCTTCTACGGCCATTATTAAGAAAAATGGGTAGAGATGCTGCCGATAGCTGAGTTCTGCGCCAATTCAGCACGGTCAGAAGCTACGTTACTGGCGCCGTTTAAGATAACTTACGGTTACCTTCCGAGAATGAGTTTCCAGCCGCCGAACGAACCCAGCTCTGCGGAACTATCTACCGCCACGTCGTTAAAGAGGGTCGCCGCCGCCGCAGCTAAAGCACTTAAGGCTCAAATAGAAGAAGCTATCAAGATAGCGAAAGAAGCGATAGAATCGGCTTAGAAGAAGATAGTGACTCGAACTAATAGAAAGCGGTCGCCGTTAGAATTCGAGGAAGGTTAAAAGGTCTGGCTCAATACGCGAAACCTAAGGCTAAAAGGCAACGCGAAGCTCAACCTACGCTACATAGGTCCGTTTAAGATAGTAGAAAAGAGATCGCTAGTAACTTATCGGCTCTAGCTGCCGAAATCGTTCCGGATCTACGATGTCTTCCATTCGGACCTGTTAAGCTTGGACCCTAAAGACGGCCTGCTGGAACAGGGGTTCGCCGAACCCCTGCCTATCGAGATAGACGGCAAGGAAGAAGAGTAGGAGGTAGAAGATGTAATGGACGTGAAAAAGATAAGGGGGTCCATTAAAGCGAGGATCTCGTAGAAGGGTGATCTGGGCACGCAGATATAATTCAATACGGCCTTTTTGATAACTATATCTCGAACTGAGGAGGGAAAGGAACCTATGTAGTGGTGGTGGTGGGCTTTGATGGAGGGTAGTGTGCCAAGGCCCGGCTCGGCCCGGACGGGCCGAGCCGAAATCCAGGGTCCACCCTATTAATCTGTCCCACCTCTTTCCACCGCCGCAACACTACCCCCCTCCCTCACTAGCGGTCGCCCTCGACCGCTTAGTCACCCTATCTATCCGAAAATCTCCGCTCTCTTTTTTTTTTTTTTTTTTTTTTAATTCGTTGTCTTCTTCTCGAAAAATCCCCTCCAACGCTGACGTCACTTCTTCCGTCTTCTATCAAAACAACGTTTCCTTTATCTCTTTTTTAACTTCTTACGTTATCGGCATCTGAGGTCCTTCACTTGGCGTCTATGTAATCGGTGCGCCTGATCCGTGCTATCTGATCTGATCTGTAGGTTATCTGAGCTGCGGCGTAGTTAGTCTGTGCTCCGCCGCAGAGGTCTATATAGATCTTTCCGCGGCGTCGTTTTTCTTCTTCTTCTTCTTCTTTTCCACCAGATCCTCTACGCCGTCGCCGACCGCCTAGAGCTATCAATTCTATTACGATCGCCTTTATCGGCTTCCGCGCCAGTGGAGCGGACGTGGCTTTCTTCTCTCTTCCGGAATTGTCGACATCAGAGCCACGCCGGTTTTGGCTTCTTCGGGTTCCGCCCGTAGAACTCTTTTAGCAGCTCTGCTGAATTCCGAAGGTTTTCGACCGGATACCATTTATAGTCTTCCGGCTACCCCTTCTACGAGATCCTCGCTTTGATGGACCCCCTTATCTTCTTTACGTCCATTACGTCTTCTACCTCCCACTCTTCTTCACTACTGTCTATCTTAACTAGTGGGGGTTCGGCGAACCCCTGTTCCGGAAGGCCGTCCTTAGGGTCCAGGCTCAGCAGATCGGAATGGAAGACATCGTAGATCCGGAACGATTTCGGCAGCTGGAGCCGATAGGTTACCGGCGACCTCTTTTCTATTATCTTGAACGGACCCACGTAGCGCGGGTTAAGCTTCGCGTTTCCTTTCAGCCTCAGGTTTCGCGTGTTAAGCTATACGTTTTGACCTTCTTCGAATTCTATTAGCGACCGGCTTCTATTAGTTCGAGTTACTATCTTCTTCTAAGCCGATTCCATCGCTTCTTTCGCTACTTTGATTGCTTCTTCTATCTGAGATCGTAGCGCTTCTGCCGCTGCGGCGGCGACCCTCTTCGACGACGTAGCGGTGGATGGTTCCGCGGAGCTGGGTTCTTTTGGCGGCTGAAAGCTCATTCTCGGAAGACAACCGTACGTTATCTCGAATGGCGCCAGTAACGTTGCTTCTGACTGTGCTAAGTTCGCGCAGAATTCGGCTATCGGCAACACCTTAACCCAATCTTCTTAATGATAACCGCAGAAGGTTCTTAGGTATCGCTCTATCTTACGGTTAGCGACTTTAGACTAACCGTCGGTTTGAGGGTGAGCGGCTGTGCTGAGCTTTCTACGAATTCCGAGAACGTAGTTGATGGCTTTCTATACGTCGGCGGTGAATTAAGGACCCCTATCCGTAGTAATAGTGTCCGGCAGGCCATAGTGCTTCTACACATGTTGGATCAACATTCTCGCCGTTTCTTCCGCAGTAGTTCCTTCGTCTTTAGCTCGACAGGGGATGAAGTGGCGTTCTTTGCTTAGCCGATCCACTACATTGAGCGTAGCGTCGTAGCCGTTCGAGTCCGGCAGTCCAGTTACGAAATCTATCGTAATGTGCTGCTACGGCTTCTCGGGGATCGGAAGTGGCTTTAGCAGACCGGCCGGAAGACCGTAACGTAGTTTCGCGGCTCTGTATACGTAGCAATTGGCGATAAATCGGTAGATCCGTTCGTAGATCCGCGGAAACTAGTAGATCGTCCTTATAGCTTCTATCGTCTTCTTTGAGCCGGCGTGGCCAACATCTATAGAGTTATGGACCAGTTGGACGACCTCAGTAATTAGTTCTTCTGGAACTATCAGCTTTCCGGAGCCTGTTCTGCCGAGCTTCTGTTGTTGATTGAGCCGTTCCACCTTCTCGTAGAGCGTCTCTTGCTTAGGGGCCGGTTCCACTGCACAGACCCCTACCTCTTTCAACACCTCTGCGTCTATTATCCGCTCGGTTAACACCTTCTGGAACATGTTCAGATCTTCTTTCGCGCGGCTGGTCTTTCCATTTCTTCTCGTTAGCGCGTCGGCCTTTCCGTTTTGAGCCCCTAGTCGATAGGTGATCTTAAAATCGAACCCTAATAGGTAGGCGGCCTACCGTGCTTAACGTCGTAAGAGCTTCTGCGTCTTTATAAAGTAGGTCAGCGACTGGTGGTCCGTAAGGACCTGGACCGTGCTCTTTCCAGCTATAAGCTCTGGTTTCCACTCCTCGAAAGCCTGAATAATCGCTAGCAGCTCCTTATCGTAGATAGCGTAGTTCCGTTCGGCTTCCGTTATGGATTTGCTGAAGAAGGCCACTAGGTAAAGGGTCTCGCTATCGTCAGCGTATTGAGAAAGGACCCCTGCCGTTACTGTGTCGGAAGCGTCCGTTTCTATGTAGATCGTCTTTTCCGGTCGGAAGTGCGCCAGAACCGGCGCCGAGGCCACTGCCTCTTTCAGCTGTACGAAAGCTTCCGTGCACTTCTTATTCTATAGGCCTGCGGCCTCTTTCTTCAGCGCCTCGTTCAGGGGTCTCGCTATCTTGCTGAAGTCCTTAATGAACCGTCGGTAGTAGCTGCAGAATCCGAGAAACGCTCTGATCTGTGTAGTGTTTCCGGATTTCGGCTGCTTCTATTCCGCGACGGCGGCGACCTTCGAGGGGTCTATACGAATTCCGTTTCTTCCGACGATAAGACCGAGATACTTGACCTCCGTTTAATAGAACTCGCTCTTCTTCGTGTCCGCGTTCAATCCGACCTCGCGGAGCCTGGTTAGCACCTTCTTAATGTGGTCCGTGTGCTGTTCTCTCGTTCCTTCGGTGTAGATAAGGATGTCGTCCAAGTAAATAGACACGAACCGTTCCAGCATGTCTATAAAGGTATAGTTTATAAAGCGTTGCTACACTGCCGGCGCGTTGGTGAGTCCGAACGGCATTACCAGCCACTTAAAATTGCCTATACGCGTAGCAAACGTCGTAAGATCTTCCGTCTGCCCTTCTTCGTTCCTTAGTCGGTGGAACGCTTGTCGAATGTCCAGTTTGCTAAACTATTTAGCTTTAGCCACTTGTTGTATAGTCTCGTCGATCAGCGGCAGTGGGTATACGTCTCTCTTAGTGACCTCGTTAAGGCCTCGATAGTCTACGCAGAGTCGCAGACTACCCCCTAGTTTCCTTACGAAAAGAATCGGTAACGCATATTCGGCAGAACTCGGCGTAATAAACTTCTTCGCCAGGTTTTCGCGAACAAATACCTCCACTTAGTCCAATTCGGCCGGCGACAGTCGTCTTAGGGGCTCCGTCCTCGGCAGTGCGGCTCCTTCTTTCAGTTGGATCTTGTTGTTATATTCCGGTCGGTAGAGCGGCAACAGGTTGGAATCGGCTTTTAAGAACACGTTAGCGTAACTGTGGAGCTCGTTTGGCAACACCTTTAGTAGATCCACTTCTTCTTCCGCCATTATCTTCCTGTAGTCTTCGATGTCTTTTATCGAGATAGCGTAGATCTTATTGTCCAGCGACTTCGCAAGGGTCGTTATAGCTTCTAAACTCATTATTCCCACTGTAACCGGGGGTTCGGAACGATCGGACGGAGCCTCTTCTGCGGACTCCGTAGCTTTCGGCTCGGCGGCGAC
Source organism: Pseudocercospora ulei (assembly GCA_016165855.1). Lineage (NCBI taxonomy): Eukaryota > Fungi > Ascomycota > Dothideomycetes > Mycosphaerellales > Mycosphaerellaceae > Pseudocercospora > Pseudocercospora ulei. Next base: position 5,791,691 of record JACWNB010000003.1, read on the forward strand.
GGCGGCGACCTTTCCGATAGTCTCTGCTCTGCCACCCGGGGTTTTGAATCTGATTATTCCTTTATCTACGTCGACGATAGCTTTCTGGTTCTTTATCTATTTCTGCCCTATAATGATGTCAAACCTTCCGATATCCATAATTCGGAACGTCGCTTCCGTAGTGCGACCAGCCAGGGTGGTCCTTAATGGCACATAGTGCGTAACGCTTTCCGTGTCTTGTCCGTTGTATGCCGAAATCCGTGTCGGCGACGCCAGTTCCACTGGATAGCCGTATCTATTTATCAGCTTCTGAACCAGCCGGTGGTGGATCGCTGCACCGATGAGAGCTCCAGTATCGATAAAAGCTTTCAGCTGGATCGGTAGGCGTTGCTTCTCAACAGGGTGGATCGTAATAGGAAGGATAATCGCTGTTTCCGCATTTACTTCTACAGTTGCCGAGAGCGGATCGCTACAGCTGTTAATGCTTTCTCCTCGTAGCGATTCGCTCTAATTCGGTGCCCTATTGTTAATGCTAGAAAGGGGGCCTATCCGTCCAGCTAGTCTTTTCCTATAATTCTCAGCTGCACGCCGCCGTCTACGCTGTCGGTGTCGTTCAGAGCCGGCTCCATAGCTTGTATGGTCTTTCTCGGTGGCTGCGGCTGCGGCTGCTTTATAACGCGATACTCCTGCTTCTGCTAAGCCGTTGCTTGGCATCTCGTAGCGATATAGCCGGGTTTTCCACACGCGAAACAGGTGGGGGCGAACGACGATCGTAGTAAATATAGCGACTGCTGGGGGGTTCGTCGAAAGGGCGCGGGGGCTCTCGTCGGCTGCGCTAACGGCTTCTAAATCAGTTCGCGTATCGTCGGTTTTCCGTACGCGTTCAAGTTTCTAGCGGTAACTCTCGCTTAATGCACGAAGCTCTAAAGGTCTTCGTCTTCTACTAACGCTATAGCCGCGGCGAGCTCAGGGCTTAGTTTCTGCCTTAGTAGGTGCAGCTGCTTATCTTCTGCTACTCTCGCTCTAATAGCGTATTTCCTGAACAGTCCGTAGAACTCTTCGAATGTCTGACGGTTCTGGTTAATCTTATCCAGCTGCTCGCGGGCCGTCTTCTTCCGGAAGGGGTCTCCGAAACGCTGGTCCAGCGCTTTAATAGCTTCGTCGGCCGTTACTTCTTCTAGGTCCGCTACTAGCGAAAAAGCTTTACCTTCTAATCGCGACTCTAGGTACGCCAATCTATCCTCTTCGCTGCTCGATGCGTAATCGCGGCTTATCTTGTTCTTGATCTTCTTCTTAAATGCCTCCTACGCTTTAGGGTCTCCGCTACCGAAAACAGGTGGGTCCGGCAGTGGCGTTATCGTAGTGCTACCTTGACTATAGGCTGCTACTAAGGCAGTCTCCGCGTAGGTTTCTCGCCGCGGTAGCGGCGACGACTTCGCTGCTTCTATATCAGCTATCTGATTCTTTAGCGCCTTTAGCTGCGCTAGTCGATTCGACGCTTAGTGTTCCAACACGTCGACGATAGTCTCTGCCGATTCCCTCTCGGCCCTTACCGTCTCTACTTCCTCTCTTAGCTGTCTGTTTTCTTCCAGTGTTCTGTAGAACAGCGTCTTAATAAGGTCTATACTGTCGTAGACCTTTCCTATCCTATTCTCATTTACGTAGTTCTCGAGTTCCTCGATCGTGCAGTCGTGGATCTTCTTGTATTTACTTATTCGTTCCTTAATCTCTGCAGTCTCTTCCGCTGTAAAACCTCTAATAACGATCTTATCGTTAACTACACTGGAGCGTCTGCTCGCTCTGTCAGTCTTTCTCTTTCCGCGGCGGCCTGTTACGCCGCTCTCTACCGCTGAGAAGCCTTCCATCTTCTTACAGTGCTGTAGGGGTTGTTGTTGGTGTGTTGGTGGGTGCGCGTACGTTATTCGGGTTTCTAGATGGTTCAACGGGCCCTTTCGCGCAGCGCAGGGTGTAGTGTAGAGAGTGAGTTCGAGATATAATGATCCGGGCACGCAGATATAATTCAATACGGCCTTTTTGATAACTATATCTCGAACTGAGGAGGGAAAGGAACCTATGTAGTGGTAGTGGTAGGCTTTAATAGAGGGTGGTGTGCCAAGGCCCGGCTCGGCCCGTCCGGGCCAAGCCGAAATCCAGGGTCCACCCCATCAATCTGTCCCACCTCTTTCCACTGCCGCAACAAAGGGGTGGCCAGAAGACTATAAATAGTATCCAGTCGAAAACCTCCGGAATTCGGCGGAGCTGCTAAGAGAGTTCTACGTGCGGAACCCGTAGAAGCCGAAACCTGGATAGCTCTGAAACTGACGACCTCCGAAAGAGATAGTTCGGAAAGAAGAAAGCCGCGTCCGCTCTACCAGCGCAGAGGCCAAAGAAAAACGATCGTAACAGTCGCTTCGGGAAGGTCTTCGACGCGGCCACTACCTACCGCCGGTTCGGCAGGCAGCTCGCCGACGCTGTGGCGTGCCAGCGCCGCCGACCCTGTAATAGGTAAAGGCTTTGGTAGAAGAGAAAAAGAAGAAGAAAAACGGCCCTGCAGAAAGATCTATATAGACCTCCGAGGCGACGCACAGACCAGCCGAGCCGCAGCTTAGAAGACCGCGGATCAGATCAGATAGCGTCAATTACATAAACGCCAAGTGAAGGACTTCAGATGCCGACGACTTAAGAAATCCAAGAAGCGACGAAGAGAACATTGTTCTTAATAGAAGACAGAAGAGATAACATTACCGTTAGAGGGGATTTTCAAAAAAAAAAAGGGAAAAGATTTTAGGATGGATAGGGTGACTAAGCGGTCGAGGGCGACCGCTGGTAAGGGAGGGGGGTAGTGTTACGGCAGCAGAAAGGGGTGGGACTAAGTAATAGGGTAAATCCTTAGAATTTCGGCTCGGCCCGTCCGGGCCAAGCTGGGCCTTGGCACTACTACCACTACGGAAGCCTACTACCACCACTACATAGATTCCTTTCCCTCCTTAGTTCGAGATATAGTTATTAAAACAGCCGTATTGAACCTTATATGCGCGCTCAGATTATTTAGGAAATATGCTATTAGAGCGAGAGTAGCTAAGGATAAGCAGCTATACTTACTAAGACAGAAACTAAGCCCTAAGCTAGCTGCGGCTATAGCATTAGTAGAAGACGAAGACCTTCAGAGCTTTGTGCACTAGGCAAGAGTTACTGCTAGAAACCTAAACGCGTACAGAAAACCGACGATACGCAAACCGATTCAGAAGCTATTGCCGTTGGCGCAGACAGTTAGAGCCCCTGCACCCTTCCGACAATGCCCCTAGCAGCCATTTAATTCGCAGCGCTCGGCGTTCGTCCCTATCTGCTACGCGTATAGAAAGCCCGGCTATATTGCTACAAGATGCCAAGCAACGGCCTAGCAGAAGCAGGAGTATCGCGCTATAAAGCAGCCGCAGCTGCAGCCGCCGAGAAAGACTATTTAAGCCATCGACCCGGCGCCGAAAGATACTAACAGTGTGGACGGAGGGGTGCAGTTAAGAATTATAGGAAAAGACCAGCTGGACGGATAGGCCCCCTACCTAGCATTAACAATAGGGCACCGAATCGAAGCGAATCGCTACGAGAAGAAAGCATTAACAGCTGCAGCGATCCGCTCTCGGCAGCCGTAGAAGTGAATACGGAAACGGCGATTATCCTTCCTATTACGATCTACCCTGTTAAGAAGCAACGCCCACCGCTCTAGCTAAAAGCTTTTATCGATACTGGAGCTCTCATCGGTGCAGCGATCCACTATCGGCTAGTCCGGAAGCTGACGAATGGATACGGCTATCCGGTGGAATTAGCGTCGCCGACGAAGATTTCGGCATACAACGGACAAGACACGGAAAGCGTTACGCACTACGTGCCGCTAAAGACTACCTTAGCTGGTCGCACTACGGAAGCGACGTTCCGAATTATGGATATTGGAAGGTTTGACATTATTATAGGGCAGAAATAGATAAAGAACCAGAAAGCTATTATCGATGTAGATAAAGAAACGATCAGATTCAAAACCCTGGGTAGCGGAGCAGGGACTATCGGAACGGCCGCCACCGCTACCGCCGCCGCCGAGCCGAAAGCTACGGAGTCCGCGAAAGAGGCTCCGTCCGATCGTTCCGAACCCCTAGTTACCGTCGGAATAATAAGTTCAGAAGCTATAACGACTCTCGCGAAGTCGCCGGACAGTAAGATTTACGCTATCTCTATAAAGGACATCGAAGACTACAGGAAGATAATAGCGGAAGAAGAGGTAGACCTACTGGAGGTGTTGCCAAACGAGCTCTACGGTTACGCTAACGTGTTCTTAAAAGCCGACTCCAACCTCCTGCCGCTCTATCGACCGGAATATAACAACAAGATCCGACTGAAAGAGGGGGCTACGCTGCTAAGAACCGAGCCCCTAAGACGACTGTCGCCGGGGGAACTGGACTAGGTAGAGGTGTTCGTTCGCGAAAACCTAGCGAAGAAGTTTATTACGCCGAGTTCTGCCGAATATACGTTACCGATTCTTTTCGTAAGGAAACTAGGGGGTGGTCTGCGACTCTGCGTAGACTATCGAGGCCTTAACAAGGTTACCAAGAGAGACGTATATCCACTGCCGCTAATAGATAAGACTATACAGCGCGTAGCAAAGGCTAAGTAGTTCAGCAAGCTGGGCATCTGCTAAGCGTTCTATCGACTAAGAAACGAGGAAGGACAGACGGAAGATCTTACGACGTTTGCTACGCGCATAGGCAACTTTAAGTAGCTAGTGATGCCTTTCGGACTTACCAACGCGCCGGCAGTGTAGCAACGCTTTATAAACTACATCTTTATAGACATGCTAGAACGGTTCGTGTCTATCTATTTGGACGACATTCTTACCTACACGGATAGAACGAGAGATCAGCATACGGACTATATCGAGAGGGTGCTGAAAAGACTCAGAGAGGTCGGATTGAACGCGGACACGAAAAAGAGCGAGTTTTATTAGACTAAGGTCAAATACCTCGGTCTTATCGTCGGAAGAGAAGGGATCCGGATGGACCCCTTAAAGGTCGCTGCCGTAGCGGAATAGAAGCAACCGAAATCCGGAAACACTACGCAGATCAGGGCGTTTCTAGGATTCTGCAGCTACTATCGACGGTTCATTAAGGACTTCAGCAAGATAGCGAGACCCCTGAACGAAGCACTAAAGAAAGAGGTCGCTGGCCTATAGAATAAGAAGTGTACGGAAGCTTTTAACTGATTAAAGGAGGCAGTAGCCTCAGCGCCAGTGCTAGCGCACTTCTAGCCGGAAAAGACGATCTACATAGAAACGGACGCTTCCGATACTGTAACAGCAGGGGTCCTTTCTCAATATAGTAACGACGAAACCCTCCATCTAGTAGCTTTCTTTAGCAAGTCAATAAACGAAGCTAAGCGGAACTACGCTATCTACGATAAGGAGCTGCTGGCGATTATTCAGGCTTTCGAGGAGTGGAAACCGGAGCTTATAGCTGGAAAGAGCACGGTTCAGGTTCTTACGGACCACCAATCGCTAATCTACTTTATAAAGACGCAGAAGCTCTTAAGTCGCCAAGCTCGGTGGGCCGCCTACTTATTAGGGTTCGACTTCAAGATTACCTATCGACTAGGAGCGCAAAACGGAAAGGCTAATACGTTAACGAGAAGAGAAGGGAAGACCAGCCGAGCGAAGGAAGATCCGAACATGTTTCAGAGAGTGTTAACAGAACGGATAGTAGACGCCGAGGTGTTGAAAGAAGCGGGGATCTGTACGGTAGAGCCGGCCCCTAAGGAAGAAACTCTCTACGAAAAGGTAGAGCAGCTTAACTAGCAACAGAAGCTCGGCAAAACAGGTTCGGGGAAGCTAATAGTTCTAGAAGAACTAATTACTAAGGTCGTCCAACTAGTGCATAGCTTAAAGGACGTTGGTTACGCCAGCTCGAAGAAGACGATAGAAGCTATAAGGACGATCTACTAGTTTCCGCAGATCTACGAACGGATCCACCGATTTATCGCTAATTGCTACGTATGCCAAGCCGCGAAGCCACGTTACGGTCTTCCGGCAGGTCTACTAAAGCCACTTCCGATCCCCGAGAAGCCGTAGCAGCACATTACGATAGATTTCGTAACCGGCCTGCCGAATTCAGATAGATACGATGCTACCCTTAACGTAGTAGATAGGCTAAGCAAAGAGCGCTACTTTATCCCCTGTCAAGCTAGAGACGAAGGAACCACTGCAGAAGAGACCGCGCGGATGCTGATTAGACACGTATAGAAGCACTATAGCCTGCCGGACACTATTACTACAGATAAGGGTCCTTAATTCACCGCCGACGTGTAGAAAGCTATTAACCAAGCTCTCGGAATTCGTGGAAAGCTTAGCACAGCCGCTTACCCGTAGACCGATAGTCAGTCTAAGGTAGCTAACCGAGAGATAGAGCGATATCTGCGAACCTTCTGCAGCTATTACCAAGAAGAATAGATTAAAGTGTTGCCGATAGCCGAGTTCTGCGCCAACTCGGCACTGTCTAAAGCCACCTCGCTGGCGCCGTTCGAGATAACGCATAGCTATCTTCCAAGGATAAGTTTTTAGCCGCCGAACGAACCTAGCTCTACGGAACCATCTACCGCTACGTCGTTAAAGAGAGTCGCCGCAGCGGTAGCAGAAGCGCTACGATCTCAGATAGAAGAAGCGGTCAAGGTAGCAAAAGACACGATAGAATCGGCTTAGAAGAAGATAGTAACTCGAGCTAATAAGAAGCAGTTACCAATAGAATTTGAGGAAGGCCAAAAGGTATAGCTTAACACGCGAAACCTGAGGCTAAAAGGCAACGCCAAGCTCAATCCACGCTACGTAGGTCCGTTTAAGATAATAGAAAAGAGGTCGCCGGCGACCTATCGGCTGTAGCTACCGAAATCGTTCCGGATCTATAATGTCTTCCATTCGGACCTGTTAAGCCTAGACCCTAAGAACGGTCTGCCAGAACAGGGGTTCGCTGAACCCCTGCCAATCGAAATAGACGATAAGGAAGAATAGGAGGTAGAAGACGTAATAGACGTAAAGAAGACAAGGGGGTCCATTAAAGCGAGGATCTCGTAGAAGGGGTGGCCAGAAGACTACGAATAGTATCCGATCGAGAACCTCCGGAATTCGGCAGAGCTGCTAAGAGAGTTCTATGTGCAGAACCTAGAAAAGCCGAAACCAGCGTAGCTCTAATATCGACAATGCGGAAGAAAGAAGAAGAAAGCCGCGTCCGCTCTACCGGCGCAGAAGCCGATAAAGACGATTGTAACGGTCGCTTCGGGGAGGTCTTTAACGCAGCCACCACCCACCGGCGTAGTAGGTAAAGGCTTTAGTAGAAGAGAAAAAGAAGAAGAAAAACGGCGCTACGGAAAGATCTATATAGACCTCCGAGGCGACGCACAGACCGGCCGAGCAGCAGCTTAGATAACCTACAGTTCAGATCAGATAGCACGGATCAGGCGCACGGATCAGATAGACGCCAAGTGAAGGACTTCAGACGTCGACGACGTAAGAAATTGAAAAAGCGATAAAGAGAACGTTGTTTTTAATAGAAAACGGAAGAGGTAACATCGGAGTTAGAGAGGATTTTCGAGAAGGAGACGACGAACCTCAAAAAACAAAAAAAAAGAAAGAAAAGCGAAGATTTTCGGATAGATAGGGTAACTAAGCGGTCGAGGGCGACCGCTAGTAAGGGAGGGGAGTAGTGTTGCGGCAGTGGAAAGAGGTGGGACAGATTAATAGGGTGGACCCTGGATTTCGGCTCAGCCCCTTCTGGGATTTAGGTTCCGGAACGGACCGAGCCGGGCCTTGGCACCACCACTATAAAAGCCCGCCACCACCACTATATAGATTCCTTTCCCTCCTCAGTTCGAGATATAGTTATCAAAACAGCTGTATTGAACCTTGTCTGCGCGCTCGGATTAAGGGGGGAGCTAAGAGGTCGGAAGAGGTCAATGTAAAAGTCGAAGTAGGTAGGAGGAGTTGGATAAAACAAAGTCTAAAGGGAGGGATGTAAAAGTTAATATTAGAGGGAGAGGCTGAAGTCTAAAGTAAGGGATATAAAAACTAAGTAAAGAAAGGAAGGGCTGGAGTGTTAGAGAAGAGGCTAAGGTGGGTGTAGGTTGTTGTAAGAGCTAAATTTAAGAGGAGGAGCTAAAGAACTAAAGTCTAAAGAGTGGTTGTGTATTGGGAGTTAGAAGGTTGTTCTAAGTTAATTGTATAAGACAAGCTATAAAAAAGGAAAACAGAAAGATAAGGGAGCGGCAGCTGCTTCTTATGTCCCTCTGCCCTAGCTAGTTGTTTGCCCCTTTGCTGCTGGATTTCCTAAGAAGTTTCTTAACAAACTTCTCTCCTTTGTTCTGTTAACTGAATCACTTCTAAAACCTTCTTTTCCTAAAGGTTCTAGAACTGAAACAGAACATTCTAAAGGGCGGGTCGAGTCGCTTCCAGTACGCCTAGAAGCTTCTTGGTCAGACTAGTAAGTGTTAAGTTGTAGGCTATTAAAGGTAGTAGAGCTAGATAGGACCTTAGGACTGTTAGGGGTTTTCCACTGTCTGCTGGCTGTAGTTCTAGTAGCTTTCTTAACCCGATTGTTCGTCCTTGTAGAACCGATTGTGGCGCTTCTAACGCGGCAAGAATAGTCTTAGTTGGACCTTTGGTTGTTAAGATATAGCCTGTAAACTATAGTAGTGCTTAGTGGGACTTTGGTACTGTTGTCCTTGTTCTTCTAGCTGTTGACCGTAACAGTAGCCCCCCTCAATATAGCTGAGTTCCTACAAAGCCTAAGTAGTTCCAGATACCGAGGGTGAGCCTGTTTATTCCTAGGAGCAGGTCTAATGTTACAGTTAATATTCTATTAGTCTGTAATCCGGGCACGCAGATATAATTCAAAACGGCCTTTTTGATGACTATATCTCGAACTGAGGAGGGAAAGGAATCTATGTAGTAGTGGTAGTGGGCTTTCGTAGTGGTGGTGCCAAGGCCCGGCTCGGCCCGGAAGGGCTAAGCCGAAATTCCAAGGGTCCACCCTATTACTTAGTCCCACCCCTTTCTGCCGCTATAACACCACCCCCCTCCCTCACCAGCGGTCGCCCTCGACCGCTTACTTATCCTCGTTTTTCTTCTCTTATTTTTTTTTTTTCGTCTCCTTCCAAAACCCCTTCCAACGCTGACGTCGCCTCTTCTATCTTCTATTACAACCGGCGTTCTTTTCGTCGCTCTTTCCATTTTTCACATCGTCGGCATCTAAAGTCCTTTACTTGGCGTTTATGTAATTGACGCCATCTGATCTAATCCGCGGTCTTCTAAGCTGCGGCTCGGCTGGTCTGTGCGTCGCCTTAGAGGTCTATATAGATCCGTCCGCAGCATTTCTTCCTCTTCTTTTTCTTCTACCAAAGCGCTTACCCACCGCAGGGTCGGCGGCGCTGGCACGCTACGGCGTCGGCGAGCTGCCTGCCGAACCGGTAGTAGGTAGTGGCCGCGTCGAAGACCTCCCTAAGGCGACCGTTACGATCGTTTTCTTCGGCTATCGCGCTAATAGAGCGGACGCGGCTTTCTTCTTTCCAGAATAATTAGCTTTAGAGCTATTAGGGTTTCGGCTTCTACAGGTTCTGTACGTAGAACTCTCTTAGCAGCTCTGCCGAATTCCGGAGGGTCTCGACTGGATACTATTTATAGTCTTCCGGCCACCCCTTCTACGAGATCCTCGCTTTGATGGACCCCCTCGTCTTCTTTACGTCCATTACGTCTTCTACCTCCCACTCTTCTTTATTACCGTCTATCTCGACTGGCAGGGGTTTGGCGAAGCCCTGCTCTGGCAGACCGTTCTTAGGGTCTAGGCTTAGCAGATCTAAATGGAAAACGTCGTAGATCTGGAACGCCTTTGGCAGCTAGAGCCGATAAGTTACCGGCGATCTCTTTTCCACTATCTTAAACGAACCTACGTAGCGTAGGTTAAGCTTCGCGTTGCCTTTCAGCCTTAGGTTTTGCGTATTGAGCTAGACCTTTTAACCTTCCTCGAATTCTATCGGCGACCGCTTTCTATTAGTTCGAGTTACTATCTTCTTCTAAGCCGATTCCATCGCTTCTTTCGCCACTTTGATCGCTTCTTCTATCTGAGATCGGAGCGCTTCCGCCGCTGCAGCGGCGACTCTCTTTGACGACGTAGTAGTAGAAAGCTCCGGCGAGCCGGCGTCGCTCGGCGGCTGGAAGCTTAGCCTCGGAAGATAACTATAGGTTATCTCGAACGGCGCTAGCAACGTTGCTTCTGACCGTGCTAAGTTCGCGCAGAATTTAGCTATCGGCAACACCTCGACCTACTTTTCTTAATAATAGCTGCAGAAGGTTCGCAGATATCGCTCTATCTCGCGATTAGCTACTTCAGACTGACTATCGGTCTAAGGGTAAGCTGCTGTGCTGAGCTTTCTACTAATTCCGAGAGCTTAGTTAATAGCTTTCTATACGTCGGCGGTGAATTGAGGACCCCTATCCGTAGTGATAGTGTCCGGCAGGCTATAGTGCTTCTACACGTATTGAATCAACATCCGTGCGGTCTCTTCTGCAGTGGTTCCTTCGTCTCTCGCTCGGCAGGGGATAAAGTAGCGTTCCTTGCTTAGTCGGTCCACTACGTTTAGCGTAGCGTTATATCTATCAGAGTCCGGCAGGCCGGTTATGATCTGACTGCAGTAGACTCTAGGTTAATACCCGTCTTTGATAACTATATCCAAGGCTGGAGAGGGAAGAATCTATATACAAGCGGAGGTGGAGGTATTTGAGTATGCGCCAAGCCTGGCCCTGCCAAGCCTGGCCCTGCCAAGCCTGCCACCTTCCAGCACCTTCCAGCCCTCTATATCTGTATTACTACCGCCCTCCCTAACTAGCGATTGCCCTCAATCGCAATCAATCTATCAATCGCAATTAGCCAATCAGGTCGCACCAATCCAGGTCGCTTTTAAGGTCGCTTTTAAGGTCGCTTTTAAGGTCGCTTTTGAGGTTGCTTTTAAGGTCGCTGAGGTCGCTCCAAACCAGGCTGCTCCAAACCAGGTCGTAGGGGTCGCAAATTCAGCTTCGCTATCGGCCAATCAGGTCGCTCCAAAACAGGTCGCTTTTAAGCTTCAATTTCCGTGCGTTTTGAGTCTCAATCTCGTGCCTTTTTGAGCCTTAATCTCGTGCCTTTTGACGTCGCTTTGGTGCCTTGTTTGCTGCCTTGTTTGCTGCCTTGTTTGCTGCAGAGGTCGCGGAGGTCGTCGAGGCTGCGGAGGTCGCGGAGGTCGCGGAGCTCGCAGAGGTCGCGGAGCTCGCAGAGGTTGTCTCGCAAACACGTGTCGCTTCTTAACGGTCGCTTCTTAACGGTCGCTTCTCGACGGTCGCTTCTTGACAGTCGCTTCTCGACAGTCGCTTCTTCTCGACGGTCGTCGAGCCGTCGCTTCTCAAGCCGTCGTTTCTTAAGCCGTCGCTTCTCGAGCTGTCGCTTCTTAAGCCGTCGCTTCTCGAGCCGTCGCTTCTTAAGCTGTTGCTTCTCGGTAGGCTGCAGAGGTCTCAGAGGTCGCGGAGGTCGCAGAGGTTGTCGAGGTTGTCTTGCAAACACGTGTCGCTTCTCGACGGTCGCTTCTTAGACGATCGCAGAGGTCGCTGGAGGCCGTAGAGGTGGCAGAGGTCGCAGCCTACGTATGTCGCTTCTCGACGGTCGCTCGCTTCTCGGATAGTTGCTCGCTTCTCGACGGTCGCTCGCTTCTCGACGGTCGCTACAGTCGCTTCTCGAGCCGTCGCTTCTCGAGCGGTCGCAGAGGTCGTTAGAGGTCGTCGGGGTCGCAGAGGCCTGCAGAGGTCGCAGCTGCAGAGGTCGCTTCTTAGACAGTCGCTTCTCAACGGTCGCTTCTCGACGGTCGCTTCTTAAGCCGTCGCTTCGCTTCTCGGACGGTCGCTCGCTTCTCGACGGTCGCTCGCTTCTCGACAGTCGCTTCTCGAGCCGTTGCTTCTCGAGCAGTCGCTTCTCGAGCCGTCGCTTCTCGAGCCGTCGCTTCTCAAACGGTCGCAGAGGTCGCAGAGCTGCGGAGGCCGTCTTGCAAACACGTGTCGCTTCTCGGACGGTCGCTTCTTAGACGGTCGCTTCTCGACGGTCGCTCGCTGGTGCTTGGGGCTCGCTGGTGCTTGGGGCTCGCTGGTGCTTGGGTTGCCGATTGCTAAACTGTCTCGATAGGCCTTGTCCGAATAGAATAGTCTGTTAAAGACCCGAAAAAAAACGAATGTCGTCGCCCTAGGTCCTGCTAGGTGCGCTCTCGTCGTCGTTGCTCTGTTGTCGTCGCTCTCGCTCCTCGCTCCTCGCGCCTCGTCCTCGTCGCTCCTACATTGTTCTTCTCGACCTTCTCGTCGCTCTCTTGCTCTCGTCGCTCTCTTACTCTTCTTCAAAACTTGCGATCTGCTCGTAGGGGCACTCTCTTCCCTAAAACTCTTCTTCTCTATAGGGGCACTTCTCTTTCCTAAAAACTCTTCTTCTTCTTGATAGGGGCACTTCTCTTCCCTAAAACTCTTCTTCTTCTTCTCGATCGGGGGAGGGGGGGGGGTAGAGTAGCATGCACATGTACAATTAAGTAACCGGATATAATTCAACGGCCTCCTTTGTATATATACAGTACACACTCTGGGTTGTCGGTTGCACATACGTTAATTGAGTACCCGGATGTAATTCAACGGGCTCTTTCGCGTAGTGCAGGTATTGTTAAAGTAAGCCTTGGATATAATAATCTGACTGTAGTAGACTCTAGGTCAATACCCGTCTTTAATAACTATATCCAAGGCTAGAGAGGGAAGAATCTACGTACAAGCGGAGGTAGAGGTATTTAAGTGTGCGCCAAGCCTGGCCCTGCCAAGCCTGCTACCTTCTAGCACCTTCCAGCCCTCTATATCTGTATCAGGTTACGAAGTCTATCGTAATGTGTTGCTACGGTTTCTTGGGGATCGGAAGTGGCTTTAGCAGGCCCGCCGGAAGGCCGTAACGTAGCTTTGCGGCTCGGTATACGTAGCAATTAGCGATAAATCGGTGGATCCGTTCGTAGATCCGCGGAAACTAGTAGATCGTCCTTACGGCTTCTATTGTCTTCTTTAAGCCGGCGTAACCAACGTCCTTAGAGCTATAGACTAGTTGGACGACCTCAGTAATTAGTTCTTCCGGAACTATTAGCTTTCCTAAGCCTGTTCTGCCAAGCTTCTGCTGTTGATTAAGCCGTTCTACCCTCTCGTAGAGCGTTTCTTTTTCGGTCTCCAGTTCTGTCGGTTCCGGTTCGGTCTGCAGTTCTGCCGCGCAGATCCCCGCTTCCTTCAACACCTCGGCGTCTACTATCCGTTCGGTTAGCACCTTCTGAAACATGTTCGGATCTTCCTTCGCGCGGCTGGTCTTTCCTTCTCTTCGCGTTAGCGCGTTAGCCTTTCCGTTTTGAGCCCCTAGTCGATAAGTGATCTTGAAATTGAACCCGGACAAGTAGGCAGCCTACCGTGCTTAACGTCGTAAGAGCTTCTAAGTCTTTATAAAGTAGGTCAGCGACTAGTGGTCTGTAAAGACTTGGATCGTGCTCTGTCTAGCTATAAGCTCCGGTTTCCATTCTTCGAAGGCCTGAATAATGGCCAACAGTTCCTTGTTATAGATAGCGTAGTTCTGTTTAGCTTCGTTTATAGACTTGCTAAAGAAAGCTACTGGATAAAGGGTTTTATCGCCTCTGTATTGAGAAAGGACCCCTGCCGTTACTGTGTCGGAAGCGTCCGTTTCTACGTAGATTGTCTTTTCCGGCTGGAAGTGTGCCAGAACTAGCGCAGAGGCCACCGCTTCTTTCAGCTAGTTAAAGGCTTCCGTGCGCTTCTCGTTCTATAGGCTAGCGGCCTCCTTTTTTAATGCCTTATTTAGGGGTCTTGCTATCTTGCTAAAGTCCTTAATAAACTGTCGATAGTAGCTGCAGAATCCGAGAAACGCTCTGATTTGGGTAGTGTTTCCGGATTTCGGCTGCTTCCATTCCGCGACGGCAGCGACCTTTAAGGGGTCTATACGAATTCCATCTCTTCTGACGATAAGACCGAGATACTTGACCTCGGTTTGATAGAACCCGCTCTTCTTCGTGTCTGCGTTCAATCCGACCTCGCGGAGCCTCTTTAACACTCTCTCGATATAGTCCGTATGTTGCTCTCTCGTTCTATCTGTATAGATAAGGATGTCGTCTAAGTAGATAGACACGAACCGCTCTAGCATGTCCATAAAGGAGTGGTTCATAAAGCGTTGCTACACCGCCGGCGCGTTAGTGAGTCCGAACGGCATTACCAGCCACTTAAAATTGCCTATACGCGTAGCGAACGTCGTAAGATCTTCTATTTGCCCTTCTTCGTTCCTTAGTTAGTGGAACGTCTGTCGAATGTCCAGTTTGCTGAACCATTTAGCTTTAGCTACTCGTTGTATAGTCTCGTCGATTAGCGGCAGTGGGTATACGTCTCTCTTGGTGACCTCGTTAAGGCCTCGATAGTCTATGCAGAGTCGGAGACTACCTCCGGGCTTCTGTACGAAAAGAATCGGTAACGCATATTCTGCTAAGCTTGGCGTAATGAACTTCTTCGCCAGGTTTTCTTAAACAAATACCTCTACTTAGTCCAGTTCCGCCGGCGACAGTCGTCTTAGGGGCTTAGTTCTTAGCAGCGTAGCCCCCTCTTTTAGTCGGATCTTGTTGTTATATTCCGGTCGATGGAGCGGCAATAGGTTGGAGTCGGCTTTTGAGAAGACGTTAGCGTACCTATAGAGCTCGTTTGGCAGCACCTCCAGTAGGTCCACTTCTTCTTCCGCTATTATCTTCTGGTAGTCTTTAATGTCTTTTATTAAGATAGCGTAAATCTTGTTGTCCGGTGACTTCGCGAGGGTCGTTATAGCTTCTGAACTTATTATTCCAACGGTGACTAGGGATTCGGGACGATCGGACGGAGCCTCTTTCGCGGACTCCGTAGCTTTCGGCTCGGCGGCGGCGGTGGCGGTGGTGGCCGTTCCGATGGTCCCTGCTCTGCTACCTAGGGGTTTGAATCCTATTGTGCCTTTATCTACGTTAATAATAGTCTTCTGGTTCTTTATCTATTTCTGCCCTATAATGATGTCAAACCGTCCGAGATCCATAATCCGGAACGTTGCTTCTGTGGTTCGACCAGCTAGTGTGGTCCTTTATAGCACGTAGTGCGTAACGTTTTCCGTGTCTTGTCCGTTATACGCCGAAATCCGCGTTAGCGACGCTATCTCTATTAGATAGCCGTATCCTTTTATCAGCTTTTGAACCAATCGATAGTAGATAGCCGCTCCGATAAGGGCCCCTGTGTCGATAAAAGCCCTTAGCTAAAGTGGTTTGCTCGATCCGTTAAGGGGGTGGACAGTAATTAGAAGGATAATAGCTGTTTCTGTGTTCACTTCCACCGCCGCTAAGAGCGGATCGCTGCAGCTGTTGATGCTCTCGTCTCTCTGTAACGTAGCTCTTGTTAGTGCCCTGTCTTCTACGCTGGATAGGGTGCCTATCCTTCTAGCTGGTCTTTTCCTAGGATTCGCAGTGGCACTCCACTGTCTACGCTGTCAGCATCGTTCGGAGCCGGCTCTGTAGCTTGTATAGTCTTTCTCAGTAGCTGCGGCTGCTGCTGCTTTATAACACGATACTCCTGCTTCTGCTAGGCCGTTGCTTGGCATCTCGTAGCAATATGGCCAGGCTTTCCGCACGCGTAGCAGGTAGGGATAAACAACGAACGCTGTAACTAATAAGGTGGCTGCTGTAGTGTTCTCCGGAAAGGCGCAGGGGGTCGTGTAGTCTGCGTTATTAACGGCTTCTGGTTCGATTCGCGTGATTTCGCGTAAGCGCTCAAGTTTCTCGCAGTAACTCTCGCTCTGTGCACGAAGCTCTTAAGGTCTTCGTCTTCTACCGACGCTATAGCGGCGGCCAGTTCAGGGTTCAGCTTCTGCCTTGGTAGGTGGAGCTGCTTATCTTCCGCTACTCGGGCCCTAATCGCATATTTTCTGAACAATCTGTAGAACTCCTTAAACGTCTGCCGGTTCTGGTTAATCTTGTCCAGCTGCTTACGGGCCGTCTTCTTCCTAAAGGGGTCTCCGAAGCGTTGATCTAGAGCTTTAATCGCTTCTTTAGCAGTTACTTCTTCTAGGTCTGCTACTAGCGAAAAAGCTTTACCTTCCAATTGCGATTCCAGGTACGCCAATCTATCTCCAGCGCTGTTTCCGGCATAGTCTCGATCTATCTTGTTCTTTATCTTTTTCTTAAACGCTTCCTAATCCTTAAGATCTCTGCCTCTAAACGCCAGTAGATCCGGTAGTGACGTTATCAACGTGCCGCCTTAACTGTAGGCCGCCAGTAAGGCG
This sequence comes from Pseudocercospora ulei, assembly GCA_016165855.1. Taxonomy (NCBI): domain Eukaryota; kingdom Fungi; phylum Ascomycota; class Dothideomycetes; order Mycosphaerellales; family Mycosphaerellaceae; genus Pseudocercospora; species Pseudocercospora ulei. The sequence continues at coordinate 5,808,073 of JACWNB010000003.1, forward strand.
GTCTCTGCTTGTTCTTCTCGACGCGGTGGCGGCGATAGTCTCGCTGTTTCCATATTAGCTAGCTGATCCTTTAGCGCCTTCAGTTGCGCCAGTCGATTTGCCGCCTGGTTTTCTAACACGTTGATAATAGTCTCTGCCGATTCCTTTTCGGCCCTTACCGCTTTAGTTTTTTCTCTTAGTTGTCTGTTCTCTTCTAGCGTTCTGTAAAACAGCATCTCGATTGATCCGGGCGCGCAGATATGATTTAATACGGCCTTTTTGATAACTATATCTTGAACTGAGGAGAGAAAGGAATCTATGTAGTGGTGGTAGTGGGCTTCCGTGGAGGTGGTGGTGCCAAGGCCCGGCTCGGCCCGGACGGGCTGAGCCGAAATCCAGGGTCCACCCCATTATCTAGTCCCACCCCTTTTCACCGCTGCAACACTACCCCCCCCCTCACCAGCGGTCGCCCTCGACCGCTTAGTCACCCCACCCATCCGAAAATCTCTCTCTCTTCTTCCGTCTCTCTTTTTTTTTTTTTTTTTTTGTGATTCGTCTTTTTTTTTTTCTCGAAAATCCCCTCTACCGTCGACGTTACCTCTTCCGTCTTTTATCGAAAACAACGTCTTATTATCGCTTTTTCAGCCCTTACGTTATCGGCATCCGAAGTCCTTCACTTGGCGTTTATGTGATCGACGCTATCTGATCTGATCTGCGGTCTTCTAAGCTGCAGCGTAGCTGGTCTGTGCGTCGTCGCGGAGGTCTATATAGATCTTTCTGCGGCGCCGTTTTTCTTCTTCTTTTTCTCTTCCACTAAAGCCTTTACCCATTACGCAGTCGGCGGTGCTGCCGGCCGACGTAGTGGTCCCTAAAGCAATCACTTCAAGCACGATCGTTTTTATCGGCTTCCGCGCCGGTGGAGCGGACGTGTCTCTATTGTCGGCATTAGAGCTACGCTGGCTTCGGCTTTTCCGGGTTCCGCGCGTAGAACTCTTTTAACAGCTCTGCCGAATTCCGAAGGTTTTCGACCGGATACTATTTATAGTCTTCCGGCTACCCCTTCTACGAGATCCTCGCTCTAATGGACCCCCTTATCTTCTTTACGTCCATTACGTCTTCTACCTCCCACTCTTCTTTATTACCGTCCATCTTAACTGGTAGGGGTTCGGCGAACCCCTGCTGCGGCAGACCGTTCTTAGGGTCCAGGCTTAGTAGATCGGAATGGAAAACGTCGTAGATCTGGAACGCCTTCGGCAGCTCGAGCCGATAAGTCACCGGCGACCTCTTTTCTATTATCTTGAACGGACCTATGTGGCGTAGGTTAAGCTTGGCGTTGCCCTTTAGCCTCAGGTTCTTCGTGTTAAGCTATACTCTTTGGCCTTCCTCGAATTCTATTAGTAACCTTTTTCTATTAGCTCGATTCACCATCTTCTTCTGAGCCAATTCCATCGCTTCTTTTGCCGCTTTGACCGCTTCTTCTATCTGAGATCGGAGCACTTCTGCCGTCGTGGCGGCGACTCTCTTTAACGACGTGCTGCAGGTAGTGGAAAGCTCCGGCGAGCCGGTGTCGCTTGGCGGATGGAAGCTCAGCCTCGAAAGATAACCGTAAGTTATCTTAAACGGCGCTAGCGACGTTGCTTCTAACCGTGTTAAGTTTGCGCAGAATTCGGCTATTGGCAACATCTCGACCCACTTTTCTTAATAATGGCCGCAGAACGTTCGCAGGTATCGCTCCATCTCTCGATTAGCCACTTCAGACTGACCGTCAGTTTAAGGGTGCGCTGCAGTGCTGAGTTTTCTACGAATTCCGAGAGCTTGGTTGATTGCTTTCTATACGTTAGCGGTGAATTAAGGACCCCTATCTGTAGTGATAGTGTCCGGCAGGCTATAGTGCTTCTATACGTGTTGAATCAACATTCTCGCCGTTCTTTCCGCAGTAGTTCCGTCGTCTCTTGCTCTATAGGGGATAAAGTGGCGTTCTTTGCTCAATCGGTCTACTACGTTCAGCGTAGCGTCGTATCCATCGGAATCCGGCAGGCCGGTTACGAAGTCTATCGTAATATGCTGCTATGGTTTCTCGGGGATCGGAAGTGGCTTCAATAAGCCTGCCGGAAGGCCGTAACGTGGCTTCGCGGCTCTGCATACGTAGCAATTGGCGATAAATCGATGGATCCGTTCGTAGATCCGCGGAAACTAGTAGATCGTCCTTATGGCTTCCATTGTCTTCTTCGACCCTGCGTGACCAACATCCTTGGATCTATAGACTAGTTGGATAACCTCCGTAATTAGTTCTTCCGGAACTATTATCTTCCCTAAACCGGTTTTGCCGAGTTTCTGTTGCTAGTTAAGCTGCTTTACCTTTTCGTAGAGAGCTTCTTCCTTAGGGGCCGGCTCTACCGCGCAGATCCCTACCTCTTTCAACACCTCTGCGTCTACTATCCGCTCGGTCAACATCTTCTGGAACATATTCGGGTCTTCTTTCGCTCGGCTGGTCTTCCCTTCTCTTCTCGTTAGCGCGTTAGCCTTTCCATTTTAAGCTCCGGGTCGATAGGCGATCTTGAAGTCGAACCTAGATAAGTAGGCAGCCTACTGTGCCTAACGTCGTAAGAGCTTCTGCGTCTTTATAAAGTAGGTCAGCGACTGATGGTCTGTAAGGACCTGGACCGTGCTCTTTCCAGCTATAAGTTCTGGCTTCCACTCCTCGAACGCCTGTATAATGGCCAGCAGTTCTTTATTATAGATCGCGTAGTTCCGCTCGGCCTCCGTTATAGACTTGCTAAAGAAAGCTACCGGATGGAGGGTTTCGTCGTCGCTATATTGAGAAAGGACCCCTGCCGTCACTGTGTCGGAAGCGTCCGTTTCTACGTAGATCATCTTTTCCGGTCGGAAGTGCGCCAGAACCGGCGCCGAAGCCACTGCTTCTTTCAGCTGTACGAAAGCTTCTGTGCACTTCTTATTCTATAGGCCGGCGGCCTCTTTCTTTAACGCCTCGTTTAGGGGTCTCGCTATCTTGCTTAAGTCCTTAATAAACTGTCGATAGTAGCTGCAGAAGCCGAGGAACGCCCTGATTTGCGTAGTATTTCCGGATTTCAGCTGCTTCCATTCGGCGACGGCGGCGACCTTTAAGGGATCTATACGAATTCCATCTCTTCCGACGATAAGACCGAGATATTTGACTTCAGTTTAATAGAATTCGCTCTTCTTCGTGTCCGCGTTTAATCCAATCTCGCGGAGCCTCTTTAACACTCTCTTAATGTGGTCCGTGTGTTGCTCTCTCGTTCTATCGGTATAGATAAGGATGTCGTCCAAGTAGATAGACACAAACCGCTCCAGCATGTCTATAAAAGTGTGGTTTATAAAGCGTTGCCATACCGCCGGCGCGTTGGTTAGTCCGAACGGCATTACCAGCCACTTAAAATTGCCTATACGCGTAGCGAACGTCGTAAGATCTTCCGTCTGTCCTTCCTCGTTTCTTAATCGATGGAACGCTTGGCGGATATCCAGCTTGCTGAACCACTTAGCCTTCGCCACTCGCTATATAGTTTCATCAATTAGCAGCAGCGGATACACGTCTCTCTTGATAACCTTATTGAGGCCTCGATAGTCTACGCACAGTCGGAGACCACCCCCTGGTTTCCTTACGAAAAGAATCGGTGACGCATATTCCGCAGAGCTCGGCGTAATAAACTTCTTCGCTAGGTTTTCACGAACAAACACCTCTACTTAGTCCAGTTCGGCCGGTAACAGTCTTCTTAGGGGCTCGGTTCTTGGCAGCGTAGCTCCCTCCTTTAGTCGGATCTTGTTGTTATATTCCGGTCGATAGAGCGGCAGTAGGTTGGAGTCGGCTTTTAAGAAGACGTCAGCGTAACTATAGAGCTCGTTTGGCAGCACTTCCAGTGGATCTACTTCTTCTTCTGCCATTATCTTCCAGTAGTCTTTGATGTCTTTCACCGAGATAGCGTAGATCTCGTTGCTCGGCGACTTCGCGAGGGTTGTTATTGCCTCTGAACTTATTATTCCAACAGTGACCAGGGGCGCGGAACGATCGGACGGAGTCGTTTCCATCGTCGTAACGTTCGGTTTGGCGTCGGCCACCGTAACCGATTTGGCGATTGATTGGACGGCGGCTAAGCCGCTGTTCGATTTTCTGAATCCAAGTGTGCCTTCTCCTATGTCAATAATCGCCCCCTGGTTCTTTATCTATTTCTGCCCTATAATAATGTTAAACCTTCTGATATCCATAATTCGGAACGTCGCTTCCGTAGTGCGACCAGCTAGTGTAGTCTTTAATGGCACATAGTGCGTAACACTTTCCGTGTCTTGTCCGTTGTATGCCGAAATCTTCGTTAGCGACGCTAGTTCCACTGGATAGCCATATCCTTTTATCAGTTTCTAAACCAATCGGTGGTAGATTGCCGCGCCAATAAGAGCTCCAGTGTCGATAAAAGCTTTTAACTGTAGGGGTTGGCGCGACTTCTCAACAGGGTGGATTATAATAGGAAGGATAATGGCCGTTTCTGTGTTCGCTTCCACTGTCGCCGACAGTGGATTGTTACAACTGTTGATGCTCTCTCGTTCCGTCAGTGCCTCTCGCGGGGATGCCCTGTTTTTTACGCTAGATAGGGGGTCTATCCATCCAGCTGGTCTTTTCCTATAATTCTCAACTAGACCCCGCCGTCTACGCTGTTAGTGTCGTTCGGAGCCGGTTCGATAGCTTGGATAGTCTTTCTCGGCGGCGGCGGCTTCGTTGCTCGATATTCCTGCTTCTGCTTGTCCGATGCTTGGCATCTCGTTGCGATGTAGCCAGGCTTGCTACACGCGTAGCAGGTGGGGACGAATAACGGCCGCGGCACGTAAGGCGACTGGGGGCTGCGGCGGAAGGGCGCAGGGGCTCTCGTCGGCTGCGACGGCGGCAACGGCCTCTAAATCAGTTCGCGTGTCGTCGGTTTTCTGTACGCGTTCAGGTTTCTTGCCGTTACTCTCGCCTAGTGCACGAAGCTCTGCAGGTCTTCGTCTTCCACCGACGCCATCGCCGTAGCTAGCTTAGGGCTCAGTTTCTGTCTTAGTAAGTGCAGCTGCTTATCTTCTGCTACTCTCGCTCTAATAGCATATTTCCTAAACAGTCCGTAGAACTCTTCGAATGTCTGCCGGTTCTAGTTAATCTTATCCAGCTGCTTACGGGCCGTCTTCTTCCGAAAGGAGTCGCCGAAACGCTGGTCCAGCGCCTTAATAGCGTCGTCGGCGGTTACTTCTTCCAGGTCCGCTACTAGTGAAAAAGCTTCACCTTCCAGTCTCGATTCTAGGTACGCCAATCTATCCTCCTTGCTGCTCGATGCGTGATCGCGGCTTATCTTATTCTTGATCTTCTTCTTAAACGCCTCCTACGCTTTAGGGTCTCCGCTACCGAAAGCAGGTAGGTCTAGCAGTAGCGTTATCGTCGTGCTACCTTGACTATAGGCCGCTGGTAAGGCGGTTTCCGCATAAGTTTCTCGCTGCGGCGGCGACGACTTTGCTGCTTCTATATCAGTTAGTTGATCCTTTAGCGCCTTTAGCTGCGCCGTTCGATTCGCCGCCTGGTTTTCTAACACGTCGATAATAGTTTCTGCCGATTCCTTCTCGGCCCTTACCGCTTTAGTTTCCTCTCTTAGTTGCCTGTTTTCTTCCAGCGTTCTGTAGAACAGCGTCTTAATAAGGTCTATACTATCGTAGACCTTCCTTATTCCGTTCTTGTTTACGTAGTCTTCCAATTCCTCGATCGTGCAGTCGTGGATCTTCCTATATTTAGCCATTCGTTCCTTGATCTCTGCTGTCTCTTCCGCTGTAAAACCGCTGATAATAGTCTTATTATCAATGACACTGGAGCGCCTAGTCGCTCTGGTTGTCTTCCCTTTCCTACTTCTGCTGCGGCCTGTAACGCCGCTTTCTACCGCTAAGAAGCCTTCTATCTTCTTACAGTGCCTAGGGTTGGTTGTTGTGTGTGTGGTGCGCGTGCGTTATTCGGATTTCCGGATGGTTCGACGGGTCCTTTCGCGCAGCGCAGGGATTAGTATAGAGAGAGAGTTCGAGATATAATAATCCGGGCGCGCAGATATGATTCAATACGGCCTTTTTGATAACTATATCTCGAACTGAGGAGAGAAAGGAATCTATGTGGTGGTGGTAGTGGGCTTCCGTAGAGGTGGTAGTGCCAAGGCCCGGCTTGGCCCGGACGGGCCGAGCCGAAATCCAGGGTCCACCCCATTATCCAGTCCCACCCCTTTTCACTGCCGCAACATCGATAAGGTCTATGCCGTCGTAGACCTTCCCTATTCCATTCTCGTTTATATAGTCTTCCAGTTCCTCGAGCGTACAGTCGTAGATCTTCTTATATTCGGCTATTCGTTCCTTGACCTCTGCGGTCTCTTCCGCTGTAAAACTGCTAATAATGATCTTATTATTAATTACACTAGAGCGCCTACTCGCTCTGTTAGTCTTTCCTTTCCTACTTCTGCTGCGGCCTGTAACGCCGCTCTCTACCGTCGAGAAGCCTTCTATCTTCTTACAGTGCCTTGGGGGTTGTTGTTTTGGTATGTGTGTGCGCGTGCGTTATTCGAGCGTCCGGATAGTTCGACGGGCCCTTTCGCGCAGCGCGGGGTTTGTGTAGAGAGTAAGTTCGAGATATAATGATCCGGGCACGCAGATAGAATTCAATACGGCCTTTTTGATAACTATATCTCGAACTAAGGAGGGAAAGGAATCTATGTAGTGGTAGTAGTAGGCTTTCGTAGTAGTGGTGCCAAGGCCCGGCTCGGCCTAGAAGGGCCGAGCCGAAATTCCAAGGGTCCACCCTATTACTTAGTCCCACCCCTTTCTGCCGCCGTAACAGTCTGCAGCATCCAGTTCCTCTTTGCTGTACTTGTTTTTAAGGCGATGTCCTTAAGAGTCTAAGAGGTCCTATTGGTAGAAGGCTTCAATCTTGTCCTTGTTAAAGATAATGTTCCTAAGGGGTTCCTAAGTAGTGTCCCAGTCTTTATAGCTCTGCTATTGGACTTTGTACTTGGTTTGTCTATCTACAACTTGACAGTCTGCAATGTTGCGTACGTAGTACTCTTCTTCCTTATCTTTATTATTATCTGCTGCAGAGAGGATGTAAGTTCGTTCCTAATCTTGTACTTAAATTGGGAAGGGATCTCCTTCTTTAGGCCTTAGCCTAATAGGATAAAAGACGTTGTGGATTTCCTATTCTTTAGGCAGTTGGAGGCGGTACGCGTGCGAGCTGATCTTCTCTGTAATAGTAAAGGGGCCTAGTTTTTTCCAGTCGAGTTTGCGAGAAGGTCTTCCTATAACAATGTTCTTAGAGTCTAGGTACACTCTGTCTCCTACTTAATAGTTAGGAGCTGGCTGTCTTTTTCGATTAGCTTGATCTTTGTAGACAGCCTAAGCGTAAGTTATCTCTTCTTGGACTTCTTAGTGGATCTAGGAAAAGTGTGTTGCCTAGTCGTCTGCGTTAACTTTGTCTGGGTTGTCAGGTCGTAGTAGTGGGTCTTGAGGTTCCATTCCTGTTCTGGGGTAGTAGCCTCTAGTAGTGTAGAAGGGGGAATGTCCAGTTGTCTCTAATTCCCAGTTGCGAGCTAAGAATTCCACTATAGAAATGTGTTTTGGCCAATCCTTTTGGTAGTAGTTAATAAAGCAACGCAGCGTCTGTTCAAACAGGGCATTGGCAATCTCTGTCTGTCTATCTGTTTCTAGGTAGTAGGAGGTCGAAATGTAGTAGTCAATGTTCAGAAGCTTGTACAGGCGTTTCCAGAACTTAGCAATAAACTAAGAGCCTCTGTTAGATGTAATGCTGTTAGGGAGGCCTACGTAGCGCCAGACGTATTCGTAAAAGAGCCTGGCGGTTTCCTTAGAAGTTATGCTCTAGCAGGGTATTATAAAGCGGTCCTTAGGGTGTCGATCTACAACTACAAAGACATTCTTTGCCTTGACACCTGCCTAAGTAGTTCCTTAAGGGAGACAGGTAACAAAGTCTATTGTAATGTGTTTCTAAGGGTGTTTAGGAGCCGGCAAAGGTTTCAGTAAGCCCTATAGAGGTTGTCGATTATGTTTTGCTGCTTTACAGATAGGACAGTTGTTTATTTACCTGCGTACATGCTTCTATATTAATGGCTACCAGTAGTAGTGTAAGGTAAGCTTGTAAAGCTTTGAGCGTCCTGGGTGGCCTCCTGCTACTGAGTTGTAAACTGTCCTAAGGATGTAGGGTCGTATTAAGTTGTCTGCCCCTTTAGGAATAAAAAGGCAAGAGCGAAAGTAGACCAGTCTATCCCTAAGCTTACATTCTGAGAGGGAAAAGCCAGGGAAGGTACGTTGGCCTATCTTAAGGGCTTGGATCAACTCTTGAGCTTGCTGGTCTAATTCGTAAGCCTCTCTGATTATTGGGAGCAGTCCTCTAGGGTGGTTTGCTTCTTTAGCTACTTCTTTATCTTCCAAGTCAGTGTCAGAGGTAACAGAGCCTTCAGTGTTGTCTGTTGTGCTTTCTGAATCGTCGTCTTCCAGGAAAGCAGGCGCAAGACATAGGGCAAAAGAGGCAGCAATTGATTGGTTGCCTTCCTGTAAGTAGGTCTTTAAGTCTTTACTTAGGTTATAGGCCTTTAGGATGGTTTGGTTACAAATTGCTTGACCTTCTCTTCTGTCTACTGGATGGATTCCAGGCATCCTAGTAAGGGCGTTAGCTCTTAAATTAAGGGATCCTGGTGCGTATTAAATAACAAAGTTAAACCTGGAAAGGAATTTACTCTATCTGGCTTGTCGTCTGTTAAGGATCTTGTTCTTTATAAAGTGGACCAAGTTCTTGTAATCAGAGCTGACTTAAGTTTGAAAGGCTGCATCTTTAAGTTCTGGACGCCATTCTTTAAAGGCCTTTACAATAGCCAGGAGTTCCTTGTCGTAAATTTCGTAATTGCATTTAGCTGGAGTCATCTTCTTAGAGAGGTAGGCTACTGGAAGCTATAGTTGATTGGGTGCTTTTCTTTAAAGAAGGACAGCTCTAATAGCTCTATTAGAGGCGTCTGTTTCTACGCGGGTTTCTAAATTAAAGTCGAAGTGTTAAAGGATGGGATCCTTAGTAAACCTTTGTCGTAGGAGGTCAAAGGCTTGTTGGCATGCTCCAGTCCATTCAAACTTGGCTTCTTTCCTTGTTAGAGCTGTTAGAGGCTTTACAATTAAGCTAAAGCCTTAAATAAAGCGGCGATAGAAATTAGCAAACCTAAGGAAGTCTTGTACTTCCTTAACTGTCTTTGGGACCTTCTAGTCAAGAATTGCTTAGATCTTTGCTGGGTCCATGCGTATGCCTTTGTCTAAAATAATAAGCCTAAGGAATTGGACTTCTTGCTTGTAGAATTTACACTTGTTAATATCCAGATGTAAGCCTGCTTCTTCCAGTTTGGCCAGTACTTTGCGGACGTGTCCCTAGTGTTCTCTTAGTGTCTTGCTGTACACTAAGATATCGTTAATGTAAGCCGTAACAAACTAATCTAAGTATTCTCTTAGGGTATCGTTTATGTATTCCTGGAAGGTGCTAGGTGCATTGCATATGCCAAAGGGCATAACCAAGGATTCAAACAAGCCGTATCGAGTCCTGAATGCAGTTATCTATTCCTGTCCTTCTGCTATTCGAATCTTTTTAAATGCTGTGATTACATCCAGCTTAGTAAACTATTCTGCCTTCGAAAGGCGTTCTAGAGTTTCCTGTATTAGAGGGATTGGGTAGCGATTCTTCTTGGAAATAGCATTGAGGTTGCGATAGTCGACATAGAAGCGTAGCTCTCTACTAGGTTTCTTAACAAACATAACAGGACTGGCTGCAGGAGAGCGACTGGATCTAATAATGCCTTTCTAGAGGTTCTGCTATAGGAACTTTTGCAGGACTTGGAGTTCTTCGCGAGACATCTAGTAAAGGGGGCTAAAGGGGGGTGTCTTGCCCTCTTCCAGTTCAATCTTGTGGTCGTAGGGGCGGTAAGGAGGCAGCTTGTTAGCTTTTTTGACTAACTAGACACTAAGGAAGTCGTAGTATTCTTCTGGTACTTTTGTCTCTAGGTTAGTAGCTTCTCTTTTGTTATTATGCTTAGCAAGAGCCTTCTTAATGTCCTCTATTAACGCAGCAAAGATTTAAGCTCCTTTCTCCTTTGCAGCTGTGTAGAAAGCAGCTGCAGATACTTAGAAGATTAAATCATTATTGCTATATGCAGGAGTAGGCTGAATAGAAGGGTAGCAATAGGTTTGGCAGTGTTCTGAGTTTAGGCAAAGGGTTCCAGTGTTCCAGTTAATCTATAGGTTGTAAAGCTTTAACTAAGGCAGTCTAAGGATAAGCTTCTAGTTGGGCAGAGGGGTAACAAAGCAAGAGAGGTGTTCCTGGTAGTTTCCCAGGTTGAGCTTAACATAGGCGATCTAAGTTATGCCCCCTAAGGAGGCCTTACTGCCGTTAAACATTCTTAAGGGTCTAGGGTACTTTAAGGTCTAAGTAGTAATTCCTAAAGTGTTAGCAAGTTAAGGGTTAATAAAGCTTTTGCCAGTTGCGCCGCAGTCGATCATCGTAAGTACTAAGTGTGCTATGTTCTTCTTTGTGTAAATTTCTGCTATAACAACTAAGGGAGGACAAGTTAGTTTATCCTCTGTCTTAGTATAGAATTGTACAGCAGAAGAAGAGATTGCATAATGTCGATCTAAGTGCCTGCCTGTTAGGCGTCTTGTTAACAGGCTTAGGCGTTTCCCTAGTCCTTGTTGTTGTCTTATAGTATAGGAGCTGCTGCAGAGAAACTAAGAGGTGTGCCTATCTTGGTACGTCTTGTAGCTAGTGTTAGACAGTTAACAGCAATGTGGTTTGGTTCACTACAGTACATACAGAGGCGCAGGCGGCAGTGTCGTTCCTTCTCGTCTTGCGTAAGGCGGCCGTCTTGGAGTTTAGCTAAGCTTAAGTCTATAGGGTCTCCTTAGGTAACAACCAGTAGAGGGGGAAGGCGTAAGGTTGGCCTATAAGTTCCTACATTTGGGTTGACGTTTGTAGGGGTCGAAACAGGGCGTAGACTGCTGCAGTTGTTGCTTCTGGCCTTGATAATGTCTGCAAACAAATTCCTATAGCTATTAAGGCGTTGGCAGAGGGTAACAAGTTCCTGGAAGGATAGGGCTTTATGTTCCTGATCCTTAAGTTTTGATGTAACGCAGTACACTTGAGCTAAAAGGGACTGGTCAAGTAACTCGGAAGTGACTTGACCAATGTGTACCAGATATATAAACCTTGGCAAGGCATACTAATAACACGGGCCAACCCACCCTGTATTACTACCCCCTGCGCTACAGGCTTACGACCTCGTAAGCTGCGCTTACTTACAGGCCACGTATGCCATTGCACAGCCCCCCTATGCAGCATACGCAATCAACCCCCCCGGCAGGTCTGCATACAGCCAGCTGGACCTTTACCGGGTCTGCCTCATTCTGTACGGAGTAGTAGACAAACGGACATACGTTAACGCTGCTTCCACTCTCCCGTTAAAAGATGCGCCCCCTAGGAATTGAACCCGGGCCTTTTATCGTACACTTTCAGCAGTCACTTCCGAGTTAAGTGATATAACGCGGTACACTTAAGCCAAAAGGGACTGGTTAAGTAACTCAGAAGTGACTTGACCAATGTGTACCAGATATATGAACCTTGGCAAGACATAGTAATAACACGGGCCAACCCACCCTGTATTAAGTTTTATAAAGAGTTCTGTGCTTAACCTAGCAACCAGAGCTAACTTCTGAGCCTCTATATCGTATTTACAGTGTCTAATCTCTCGTAAGAACTGTGCGTAATAGTCTGCAAAGGGCTTGTTGGTCTGCTTAAGTGTTCTAATAAATTGTTAAGCCGTAGACTTGCGATATGGGTTTCCAAAGGCTGAAGTAAGAGAGGTAAGTAGGGCCTTAATGTCTGGACAAGTGACTTAGAGTGTCTATAGGTTGAACTAGGGTGAGACTTGCTGAAGTGCCTTGCCTGCCAGGAGGGAGAATGCGTAGGAGACCTTCTGATTTTCATTAGGGAAGTGGTCTGCATTGGCTGAGAGTTTGATAGATAGTTATAGGCGAAATTTATTAAACTTTTCTTTGTCCCTATAGAATGTTTTAGGATTAGCCACTTTCTTGCTAGTGGATTCTCTAGTAGCAGTAGTTGTCCTTAGGTTTAGGGCCTCTTGTAGTTGTCCTTGTATTTGTGCCTTCTTAAGTGTAAGAGTAGCTATCTTTTGTTCTATCTCTTGCAGCTGTTCCTTGCCTTTAGACAGCATTGCCTCCAAACCATTAATGTAGTTGCTGAGGTCTTTCATTTGTTCTGTTCCTGTGCGAACAATGTTTGCTGCTATAAAAAGGACTCGTAGGGCAAGGGTAGGGTTACTGTTTATTAAATTAGAAGTGCCTTATGCAGAAAGATCTAGTTTAGAGTATTCCTTAAAGGGAATCTCTTAAGGTAGTGTATAGAAGACTATATTAATTAATGGTCTTAGGTTGGTTAATAGCTTGTAATGTTAGAGAAGAGGCTAAGGTAGGTATAGTTTGTTGTAAGAGCTAAAGTTAAGAGGAGGAGCTAAAGAACTGAAGTCTAAAGAGTGGTTGTATATTGGGAGTTAGAAGGTTATTCTAAGTTAATTGTACAAGACAAGCTATAAAGAAGGAAAACAGAAAGATAAGGGGGCGGCAGCTGCTTCTTATGTCCCTCTGCCCTGGCTAGTTGTTTGCCCCTTTGCTGCTAGATTTCCTAAGAAGTTTCTTAACAAACTTCTCTCCTTTGTTCTGTTAACCGAGTTACTTCTAAAACCTTCTTTTCCTAAAGGTTCCAGAACTGAAACAGAACATTCTAAAGGGCGGGTCGAGTCGCTTCCAGTGCGCCTAGAAGCTTCTTGGTCAGACTAGTAAGTGTTAAGTTGTAGGCTGTTGAAGGTAGTAGAGCTAGATAGGACCTTGGGACTATTGGGGGTTTTCTACTGTCTGCTAGCTGTGGTTCTAGTAGCTTTCTTAACCCGATTGTTTGTCCTTGTAGAACCAATTGTGGCACTTCCAACACGGCAAGAATGGTCTTGGTTGGACCTTTGGTTGTTAAGATATAGCCTGTAAACTATAGTAGTGCTTAGTAGGACTTTGGTACTGTTGTCCTTGTTCTTCCAGCTGTTGACCGTAACATGGAGTCTAGGGTGTAAAAGCTGAATTGATGCACAAGACGAGCTATAAACAAGAAGAAGAGAAAGATTAGGTAGGTAGCGGCAGGTTCTTATATCCCCCTGCCCTAGCTGGTTGTTTGCGTGTTTGCTAGTAACTTTCTTATCAAACTCTGTTTCTTTGTTCTGCAAACAAATTTATTTCCCAGACCCGCTTTTTCCTAAGGTTCTAGAACCGAGTCAGGAGTGTTTGCATCGCGAGATAATTCGCCTTTTACTCTCTTAGAGTCTTCTTCTATCTAGTAGTTGTTAGCCTTGATACGGATGTAGATGTGGACAGCTAGCAGGGCCAGGCTTGGCGCACACTCAAATACCTCCACCTCCGCTTGTACGTAGATTCTTCCCTCTCCAGCCTTGGATATAGTTATTAAAGACGGGTATTGACCTAGAGTCTACTGCAGTCGGATCATTATATCCAAGGCTTAAACCCAACACCTAACCTGCACTACGCGAAAGAGCCCGTTGAATTACATCCAGGTACTTGATTAACGTACGTGCAACCAACCCAGAGTGTGTACTGTATGTGTACAAAGGAGGCCGTCGAATTACATCTAGTTACTTAATTGTGCATGTGCATACTACTCTACCCCCCCTCCCCCAATCGAGAAGAAGAGAGAGAGAGAGAGTTTTAGGGAAGAGAAGTGCCCCTATCGAGAAGAGAGAGTTTTAAAGAGAGAGAAGTGCCCCTACGAGAGGGATGTTAGGAAGAGAAGTGCCCCTACGAGCAGATCGTACGAGTTTTGAAGTTTTAAGATAGGAGAGAGCGACGAGAACGATAGCGACGACGACGACAAGACGCACCTAGCAGGACCTAGGGCGACGACATTCGTTTTTTTTGGGTCTTTAACAGACCAATTTAGGTCTTTAACAGACCATTCTATTCGGACAAGGCCAATCAGGACATTCAGCAATCGAGGACAAGACACAGGCAAGGCACAGGCACAGCCCCCGACAACCCAGCCCTAGGCAGAGCACCGAGGCACAGGTACAAGGCAGCTGCAGACAACATACACTGTTTAGGTACAGCCAGCACTAGGCACGAGCACCTAAGTACAGAGCAAGAGCACAGAGCAAGAGCACCTAGGTATAGGCACAGCTACTGCAGACAGGCACAGCTGTTGCAGACAACAGAGGTACGGCTGTAGGCAATACAGGTGCAGACAGTGCAGGCAATACAAGGCAGCTGCTATAGACAATACAGGCAGAGCACCTAGCTGCAGACAAGCACAGCCGCTGTAGACAATACAGGCAGAGCACTAGGCACGAGCACCTAGGCACGAGCACTAGGCCGAGCACTAGGCAGAGCAAGAGCTGCAGGCAACACAGGCAGAGCAACGAGTACGAGCACAAGGCACATCTGCAGACAACGGAGACAAGCAGCTGCAGACAACACGTTCAGTTTAACAATCGAGACGTACGGCAAAGCACGAGCAGTGCACTAGCGATCCTAAGCACCAGCGAGCCTAAGCACTAACGAGCCTAAGCACCCAGCTACAACGAGCACCTAGGCACAGCTGCTGCAGACAACCCAGGCCGAGCACTAGGCAGAGCACCAGAGTACCTAGCTGCTATACAGAGCACCTAGGCAGGCATATGTTTAGATGTTTAGAAGCACTGCTGCAGGCAGGCAGGCACAGGCAAAGCGACGGCTCGAGAAGCGAGCGACCGTCTAAGAAGCGACCGTCTGAGAAGCGATATGTGTTTGCAAGACGACCTCTGCAAGCTGACCTCCGAGAACTCCGCGACCTCTGCAGCAAACAAGGCAGCAAACAAGGCACCAATTAAGGCCGAAAGCGACGGTCGAGAAGCGAGGCGAGCGTCTAAGAAGCGAGCGACCGTCAAGAAGTGACCGTCCGAGAAGCGACCGACAAGAAGCGACCGACAAGAAGCGACCGACAAGAAGCGACCGTCGAGAAGCGACATATATAGACCGCGACCTCCGCGGCCTCTACGACCTTCTAGGACCTTGTACGTTCCAGAGCCGTACGTTCTAAAGGGCCCTATACGTTCTGAAGGGCCCCGCACGTTCAGAAGGGCACTGCCCGTTCAGAAAGGCACTGTATGTTCAGAAGCGACGCGTACGGCTGCAGACAACACAGGGCAGACAGGGCTGCTATAGGCAATACACTGTCCAGAAGCACATCTAGAAGCATGTTCAGAATTCAGAAGCGCTGCTGCAGACAACAGAGGCACAGCTATAGGCAGGCGGCTGCAGACAACACAGGCACTGCATGTTCAGAAAAGCACTGCATGTTCAGAAGCGACAGACCTCTGCAACCCTAACGACCTCTAAGACCTCTGCAACTGTTTAAGAAGCGACCGTCTAAGAAGCGGAGAAGCGACAGTCTAAGAAGCGACCGTCTAAGAAGCGACCGTCTTAGAAGCGACTGTCTAAGAAGCGACCTGTGTTTGCAAGACAACCTCAACGACCTCTGCGAGCTCCGCGACCTCTGCAAGCTCCACGACCTCTGCAAGCTCCGCGACCTCTGCGAGCTCCGCGGCCTCGACGACGAGCCGCGATCTCCGCGACCCCTGCGACAATCTAAGAGTTCTGCAGCCTTAACAAGGCACCAATTAAGGCACTAAAGTGACGGCAAAAAGGCACAAGATCAAAGCTCAAAACGCACAGAAATTGAAGCTTAAAAGCGACCTTAAAAGCGACCTGTTTTGGAGCGACCTTAGCGACCTCTGCGACCAAATTTGCGACCTGGATTGGTGCGACCTGATTGGCTAAAAGCGATGGCAAAAGGCTCAGAAATTGGAGCTTAAAAAGCGACCTCTGCGACCAAATTTGCGACCTGGATTGGTGCGACCTGGTTTGGCTAATTGCGATTGTAGGCAATCGCTGGTTAGGGAGGGCGGTAGTAATACGGATGTAGATGTAGACAGCTGGCAGGGCCAGGCTTGGCGCACACTCAAATACCTCCACCTCCGCTTGTACGTAGATTCTTCCCTCTCTAGCCTTGGATATAGTTATTAAAGACGGGTATTGACCTAGAGTCTACTGCAGTCGGATCAGGCCTGTAGTCTGTAAATCTTAATAGTTCTGGTTAGGTCTTGGATGCTGTTGTTTTCCGTTTTACATCTGTTAACTGTGTTTTCCGTTTTATATCTGTTAACCGTAACAGTAGCCCCCCTTAATATAGCAGAGTTCCTACGAAGCCTTAGTAGTTCGAGATACTAGGGGTAAGTCTACTTATTCCTAGGAGTAGGCCTAATGTTACAGTTAATATTCTATTAGTAAGCAGAATCCAGTTCTCTTTAGCTGTACCGGGTTTCCAGGCAGTAGTCTCTAGAGTGGTTTTGACAGTGGAAGGCTTTAATCCTGTCCTTGTCGAAGATAATGTTTCTAAGGGGTTCCCAAGTAGTGTCCCAGGCTTCGTAGCTTTGTGATCCGGGCACGCAGATATAATTCAATACAGCCTTTTTGATAACTATATCTCAAACTAAGGAGGGAAAGGGATCTATGTAGTAGTGGACGAGACCTTTGGAGGGGTGGCGTGCCAAGGCCCGGCTCGGTCCGGAAGGGCTAAGCCGAAATTCCGAGGGTCCACCCTGTTACTCAGTCCCACCCCTTTCTGCTGCTGCAACACCACCCCCCTCCCTTATTAGCGGTCGCCCTCGACCGCTTACTTATCTGTTCCTTCTTTTTCTTTTTTTTTTCTTTTTTTAATTTATATCGTCACTATCTGACGTCTTTACTTGGCGCCTATCTGATCCGTTCTATCTGGTCCGAGCTATCTGATCCGAGCTATCTAATCGGGGCCAGCGGTTACTAGAGCTGCAGCGTAACCGGTCCGTGCGCCGCTGCATAGGTCTATATAGATCTATCTGCGTCTCCTTATCTTCTTCCTCTTCTTCCTCTACTAAGGCTCTTACCTATCGCAGGGCTTGCGGCGTCAGCGCCGATTTACGGCGTCGGCGAGCTTCCTGCCGATGCGAAGATAGGTAGTAGCCGATCCGAAGACTCTAGCGAAGCGACTGTTACGATCGTTTTCTTCAGCTTCTGTGCCGATAGAGCGGACTTAGCCTTCTTTTCAGCCGTTAAGCCACTTAGGCCTCGGCTTCTTTGGGTTCTAGGCGTAAAACTCCCTTAGCAGCTCTGCCGAATTCCGCAGGTTCTCGGCCGGATACCATTTATAGTCTTCTAGCTATCCTTTCTATAAGATCCTCGCTTCGATAGATCCTCTTCGTCTTCTTATATCTATAACATCTTCGACTTCCTATTCTTCTTCTTTACTATCTATCTCTACTAGTAGGGGTTTAGTAAACCCCTGCTCCGGAAGGCCGTCTTCCGGGTCTAGGCTTAGTAGGTCTAAATAAAAGACATCGTAGATCCGGAACGATTTCGGCAGCTGGAGCCGGTAGGTCACCGGCGACCTCTTTTCTATTATCTTGAATGGACCTATATAACGAGGGTTGAGCTTCGCGTTGCCTTTTAGCCTTAGGTTCCGCGTGTTTAGCTATATCTTTTAGCCTTCCTCGAATTCTATCAGTAACCTCTTCCTGTTAGCTCGAGTTACTATCTTCTTCTAAGCTGATTCTATCGCTTCTTTCGCTACCTTAATCGCTTCTTCTATCTGCGATCGGAGCGCTTCTGCCGCCGCCGCCGCGATTCTCTTCGACGAGGTGGTAGTAGAAGGTTCTAAAGAGCTGGGTTCGTTTAGTAGTTGAAAGCTTATCCTTAGAAGGTAACTATATGTTATCTTAAACGGCGCTAGTAAGGTGGCTTCCGACCGTGCTGAATTGGCGCAGAATTCGGCTATCGGCAACACCTTAACCTATCCTTCTTAATAATAGCTGCAGAAGATTCTTAGGTATTTTTCTATCTTACGATTGGCCACTTTAGACTGGCCGTCGGTCTAAGGGTGAGCGGCTGTGCTAAGCTTTCCACGAATTCCGAGGGCTTGGTTAATGGCTTTCTATACATCGGCAGTGAATTGAGGGCCCCTATTGTTAGGGGGCGCCGCCTGGCCCAGGTCCTGAACCCGACCTAAGCCGACCGTCGCCCCGAGGACTGCGACTTAGCGGCGCCAGCACGACCCTACCCTCCGTACAGAGCCACCGACAGGACCCCACTCCTGTACGGAGGGAGAACACTGCGGTCCTGCACAAAGGGGAGCTACCGCCCCTCGGATTAGGGGAAAGACCCCGCACTACTGTATAGAGAAGGTAACTCCCGATCCTCCGTACAGAGGGTGAAACTTGCACCCCTATATAGAGGGGAAATTGCTAGCTTGGCTTCGTAGATATAAATCGTACAGAGCAGACGACGAAGGAACTGCCTATTAGTTCCTTTATATAGATACCCGACCTTAAGTTTCTGAACCAAGATTCTTAAGCCCCTTACATTAGGAACTAATCTCACTGTCGGTAACTGCGGTAATAGAACAGAGATGGACGGCGACATCCCTATAGAACCTACGGCCATAGGGGGACATATGCACTGCGTGTACGAGGAGCTGCTGGAAAGCAAGAGGCAGCTCGAACAACAAGTAAGCTACTAGGCTGCGATGATTTCCTAACAGGAACAGGAGCTACGACAGCTTAGGGCGTCCGATCGCGATCCGACCCCTACGACGACGACGAGCACAATAATCTACACCCCGACCCCTAAGAGCAAACTCCCCGACGTCTCTACGTACGATAGTAAGGCTCTGGCCGAGTACCCCTCCTAGGCGGCTTAGATGCGCTCTAAGCTCCTAGTCGACTTAGGAGCATACCCGACCGAGCTGGACAAGGTAGTCTACCTCTTTAGGAGATTGAAGGGCAGGGCAGCAGCACGGATTCTACCGTACTACGAGACAGCTATTGCCAACCTAGCAATAGCTACGACGACGATGCTCTAGGCAGCTCTAGACAAGAGCTACAAGGACCCGGACTGCGAGAGCCGAGCACTCCTACGGGTCAATACGATAAAACAAGGACGCAAGACTATACGAGAATTCCTCGCGGAATTTGACTAGACTTTGGCAGAAGCAGGGGGCCTCTAATAGGAAGACAGGATAAAGATTACCTCTTTAGAGGTAGGCCTCTCTAAGGAGATTATAACGGGGCTGGTAGGTGTAATGCGGCCAGCTACGTACGAGGAATTCTGTAACCTTCTTAGGATAGTCGACGACCAGCAACGCAGGCTAGGACGGATAGGCCGCGCTCCGGAGATAAGACAACCCCCCTAGCGACAGACAGACGCTATAGACTAGGAACCAACGACGACGAGGGTGGCGGCAGCAACCACTGTACGGCCAAGGGCCGCTACTAAAAAGGCGCAATAGGTAGACACGGCTACCCTTAACAAGAGACGAGCAGAAGGGAGCTGCTACCAGTGTAGCAAGATGGGCTACACCGTACGGAACTGCGGGCTTCTGCCAGCAGAGAGACCTAGTAGACGGCCGACCACTGCAAGAGTAGCAACTGCAGCGCCTTAACGAGAAGATTAGGTGTCCTATTCGGACGACGACGAGTCGGGAAAAGAGTAGCCTCTAAGCGAAGACTCTGCTAGAGGCGGGTGCGAGATAGACTGCCAAATTAAAGCATTACTTGGCTATCTTTTAAGAGCAATTACATAACGACGACGCTGTTTATCGTACGGCCGACGTTGAACAGGTCCGCAACGACGCGGACATTGATTGATACAGGATGTTTAGTGTATAGAGTAATTAGCGAAGACTTCGTACAGAGACATTGGATTAAGACGACCCCTACAGTACCTATACGTATGCTGGGCATTACCGGGCGAGGACCAGACATTACCTATATAGTGAAAGTAACAATAGAGGTACAGGGACACCACGAGCAAGACTTATACCTCTATGTTGTACAGGACAAGTTAGGGTATAACCTAATACTGGGAAAGCCCTAGATAGAGCGCTAGAGGGGCAAGCTAGACGTCGGACGAGGACGGCTGTACCTAGCAGCAACGAAGCGGAGAATCCGGGACCAGGGGAGGCTCCTGCAAGGTAGCAATGCCAAGGCCGAAATTAACACAGCAACGGCGGACATTAAGAAGGCATTGGCACCTAAGGAGGCGACAAACCCCTATACGAAGCTCCTAAGAGAGTATATAGGGTACCTGGACCTCTTTAAACCAAAGTTAGCCTCGAAGCTGCTACTATACCGAGGGGAAGGGATTAACTATAATATCTAGCTAGAACCCTGTCCGGATAGGGGCCTGCTGGAGGTACTATACGGACCGCTGTACGGAATGTCCTCTAGAGAACTCTTAGTATTGCGCAAGACGCTGGACGACCTGCTTGCCAAAGGATTTATTCGGGCTAGTACGTCGTCTGCGGGAGCCCTAGTGCTGTTTGTCTATAAGGAGGGGAAGGCCGGATTGCGCTTCTGCGTAGACTATAGAGGCATTAACGCGATTACCAAGAAGGACCGGTACCCCCTACCCCTTATTAAGGAAACCCTCGGACGAATTAGCAAGGCGAAGTGGTTCACCAAGCTTAACGTAGTCTCGGCCTTCTACAAGATACGGATCAAGGAGGGCTGTAAATGGATAACGGCCTTCCGTACGAGATATAGTCTTTTTAAGTAGCTTGTTACCCCCTTCGGCCTTACTAATGCACCGGCAACCTTCTAAAGGTACATTAACAAGTCCCTGCAGGGGTTATTAGACGACATCTGCTCGGCATACCTTAACGACACCCTGGTTTTTACAGACGGCACTTACGCAGATTACGTACGAGATGTCAAGAAGGTGCTGGACCGGCTGCAGCAGGCTAGCTTGTACCTCGACATCGACAAATGCGAATTCGGTGTCTAACGTACGAAATACCTAGGTTTTATTATCGAGGCAGGGAAGGGCATTAGCATAGATAGGAAGAAGATTGACGCCATTAAGCAATGGAAGCCGCCTACGAACGTTAAGGGCGTACGGGAATTTCTTAGGTTTGCCAACTTCTATCGCCAGTTTATACGGAACTACTTAGAGATTGTACGACCCCTAGTTAAGCTAACGCACAAAGACAAGCAGTTCAAATAGACGGATGAATGCGATAAGAGCTTTAACAAGCTAAAGGTACTCTTTACTACAGGACCAACGCTTGCCGCTTTCGACCCGGAGCGTACGACAATACTGGAAACTAACTCCTCGGGGTACTGCATTAGGGGTATCCTGTTACAGGTGGGCTCGGACGGACTCCTACACCTATGCGCGTATTTCTCTAAGAAGAACTCTCCAGCTAAGTGCAACTACCCTATCTACGACAAAGAATTGCTGGCAGTCGTACGGTGTTGTAAAGCCTAGGATAGAGAACTCCGCTTATTGCCCGAGTTCCTCGCCCTAACGGACTATAAGAACTTGGAATACTTCACTTAACCCCGGAAGCTGTCTAAGAGGCACGTACGATAGGCAATGTACCTAAGCCGTTTCAACATTAAACTCCAGTACCGCAAGGGTAAGGACAACAGCAGGGCCGATGCTCTGTCCAGACGGGACTAGGACATGCCAACGACGTACGAGGACGACCAGCTAAAGTTACGAACATTCCAGATGTTTAAAAGGGAGCCGGGCAGAGAGACTATCTGCCTAGCAGCGACACACCTATAGGAACCCCAACTGCAAGCATAGGAAGAAGCAGTAGAAAAGGACGAGGTATACTAAGGGGCCTGTACAGCGATCTAGGGAGGGCAACGAAAGCTCCTAGCCGAGCTCTACCTTAAGGTGTCGACAGCCGAGTGCTCGGTGGACGAGGAGAACAACCTAAGGTTCAGGAATCGGATATAGGTCCTGGAGGACAGGAAGCTCTATACGAACCTAATACAACGGGCACATAACTCCGTAGCTACCGGGCACCTAGGGCGCGAGGAGACGTACAGCATTATCGCCCGGGACTACTACTAGCCAGCGATAGCGAAAGACATTCGCAGGTTCGTACGGAACTGCGATGTATACGGACGGACGAAGCCCTAGCGCGAGCTGAAACACGGGCTACTGAAGCCCCTGCCGATACCGGACCGTCCCTAGCAAGATCTAACCGTAGACTTTATTACTGACCTCCCTAAGAGCGACGGACGGCAAAACATTATAGTATTTACGGACAAGCTAACGAAGGGGGTAATACTAGAGGAGATAGACTCTATTACGGCTAAAGATACCGCCTAGGCCTTTATCCGGATAACGTTCAGCAAGCACGGTTTCCCTAGGTCCATTGTATTAGACTAGGGGACGCAGTTTACGAGCCAGCTCTAGGCACGGATCTGCCAGTTGCTAAAGGTAGAGCGTCGCCTGTCAACCGTATAGCACCTGCAGACGGACAGGGCGACAGAGAGGGTCAATTCAACCTTAGAAGCGTACCTCCGAGCGTACGTCGACTATAACTAGACGAACTGGAACCGCCTCCTCCTAATAGCGGAGCTGGCTATTAACAGCTGTACGGCCGATGCTACAGGACTGTCCCCCTTCTTTACGACCTATAGATATAACTATTCCCTGCTCCTACCGACCCTAAGTAGTAACACCCTGCGCCCCGTACGATCCCTAATCCAGCAAGGAGAGGCCATCGTACAGACAATTACGAACGCCTACCAATAGGCAAAGGCGAGCCTAGCTATAGCTTAGCAGAATGCGGAAGAGCAGGCGAACAAGGGACGACAGGCTGCACCAAGGTACGAGGCAGGGGACGAGGTCTGGCTAAACTAGCGGAACATCCGTATAGACCGGCCGAGCAAGAAGCTAGATTAGAGGAACAGGAAGTTTACAGTAATCCGACTGGTAGGGACACACGCCGTACGACTAAACACCCCCCTAGGGATTCACCCAGTCTTCTATATAGACCTCGTACGACCGGCGAACACAGACCCCCTGCTGCACTAGACGACTAACGACGCGCGCCTACCCGCAATTATCACCGACGGCTAGGAAGAGTATAAAGTAGAGGGGATTATTAAGAGTCGGAAGAAGCGGGGGAAGGTAGAGTACTTAGTAAAATAGAGAGGATAGGCAGAGCCTATATAGGAACTGTACGAGGCTCTGCAGGAAACAACCGCGCTGGACAGATAGGAGGAGAACCATCCCCCTGCCCAGTAACAGTAACACTGCGTCGTACAGCAGAAGGGGGCACGATCCACCCTAAGGACAGGGTAGCCGCAGACAAACCTAGGTTGTCAAAGGATCGAATACTACGACGTAGGACACTACGAGGCCCTACTAACACAATATCGTACGACACTGTACAGGATAAGGGCTAGAAGGAAGGAACAGCTAAGGGACAAATAGGAGGGGGAGTAGAAATAAGACGAGCTAAGAGGGACACCGTCCGAAATTTCTTACACTATCTAGGGGGGGGGGGGGGGGTGGCTTACTAGCTACTACCCCACCCCGGGGACCAGAACCACCTACTTATTATCTAACACCTCTACTACCTCGGGCCCGGCCGGGCCCCTACCCCTACCGGGGCTAGCCCCAGGAAGCAGAAGCACCCCCCTACCCCTACGTGTCTCCCCTAGACAGCGGAAGGGGCAGTGGAAGGAGCCATCCTTCCACTTATACGAGGCATACACCCCCGCCCAGAAACCTAGGAGGCAGTATAGGCCAAGTATAGGCTAGGGGGAGTTAGGGCAGGGGGCATAAAGCTGGCCCTAGGTAGCAATAAGGAGGGCGTTGACGTACGACAGGCGGGCCGTAGCTACCCGCTGTAGTATAACCTAGGCGGAGTTACACTAGAAGGCGTAGAAGGGGAGCCCGGCCGCATCCTGCTGCTCGCGAGTGTAGTACCTAGAACGTTAGCTAAGACCGTATGGAAGACGAGAATCTATATAAACCGGAAGCGCAGCTGCTGGTTAAGTTAAGGGTCCTACTGTACGAGCTCAAAGTAGGGGGGGACCCTAGCTGGACAAGGGGGCGTAGCGGAGCCAGCAACGACGAGGGAAGCACCGGACGGGGCGGACGACATAGTAGCTAGTAGTAGATAGTAGCTAGTAGTAGTTGGTAGCTAGTTAGTAGTTAGTAGTTGGCGGTTAGTAGATAGTAGCGGATAGTAGTGTACGGTATATAGGGAGAAGAGAAGGGGGAAGGGAAGAAGAGAGAGAGGGATTAAGCAGACTGCCTGCTATAGGGGACGGTGCCTGCCAGAGGGGGAGTAGCAAGCAGGGCAGCTGCTGCAAACAAGTGAAATAGCAAGAGGCAACCGCGACCTAGGGGGAAGCGACGATGGACGACGACTCGGACGACCCAAAAAAAAAAATAGGAAGCCGCGACCTGCTAAAGGGACAGCGGGAGCTAGGTAGTGTAAGCACGCCGCTGTACGGAAGAAACACTACGAGAAGGGAAGGGGGGGGTATTGTTAGGGGGCGCTGCCTAGCCCAGGTCCTAAACCCGACCTAAGCCGACCGTCGCCCTAAGGACTGCGACTTAGCGGCGCTAGCACGACCCTACCCTCTGTACGGAGCCACCGACAGGACCCTACTCCTGTACGGAGGGAGAACACTGCGGTCCTACACAAAGGGGAGCTACCGCCCCTCGGATTAGGGGAAAGACCCTGCACTACCGTACAGAGAAGGTAACTCCCGATCCTCTGTACAGAAGGTGAAACTTGCACCCCTGCATAGAGGGGAAATTGCTGGCTTGGCTTCGTAGATACAAATCGTACGGAGCAGACGACGAAGGAACTGCCTATCAGTTCCTTTATATAGATACCCGACCTCAAGTTTCTGAACTAAGATTCTTGAGCCCCTTACACCTATTAGTAGTGATAGTGTCCGGCAGCCTATAGTGCTTCTATACGTACTAGATCAACATTCTCGCTATTTCTTCTGTAGTAGTTCCTTTATCCTTAGCTCGGCAGGGGATAAAATAGCATTCTTTGCTTAGTCGATCCACTACATTAAGCGTAGCGTTATATCTATCTGAATCCGGCAGGCTGGTTACGAAATCCATCGTAATGTGCTGCTATAGTTTCTCGGGGACCGGAAGTGGCTTTAGCAGGCCGGCCGGAAGGCCGTAACGTAGCTTCGCTGCTTGGCACACGTAACAGTTAGTAATAAACCGATGTATCTGCTCGAAGATTCGCGGAAACCAGTAGGTCGTCCTTATTGCTTCTATCGTCTTCTTCGATCTTGCGTAACCAATATCCTTGGACCTATAGATTAGCTCGATAACCTCTGTAATCAGTTCTTCCAGAACGATTATTTTCCCTAAGCCCGTTTTGCCGAGCCTCTGCTGCTAATTAAGCCGTTCTACTTTCTCGTACAGCGTCTCTTTTTTAATTAGCGGCTCCATCGCACAGATCCCTACCTCTTTCAACACCTCGGCGTCTACTATTCGTTCCGTTAGTACCTTCTGAAACATGTTTGGATCTTCTTTCGCGCGGCTGGTCTTCCCTTCTCTTCTCGTTAACGCGTCTGCCTTTCCATTTTGAGCTCCTAGTCGATAGGTAATCTTAAAATCGAATCTAGATAAGTAGGCAGTCTACCGGGCTTGGCGCTGTAACAGCTTCTGCGTCTTTATAAAGTAGGTCAGTAACTGGTAGTCCGTAAGGACCTGGACCGTGCTCTGTCTAGCTATAAGCTCCGGTTTCCACTCTTCGAAGGCCTAAATAATGGCTAGCAGTTCTTTATTATAGATGGCGTAGTTCCGTTTAGCGTTATTTATTAACTTGCTAAAGAAAGCTACTAGATAGAGAGTTTCTTTATCGTTAGCATATTGAGAAAAGACCCCTGCCGTTACTGTGTCGGAAGCGTCCGTTTCTACGTAGATTGTCTTTTCTAGTCGGAAGTGCGCCAGCACTAGCGCCGATGCCACTGCCTCTTTTAGCTAATCAAAGGCTTCCGTGCACTTCTTATTCTATAGGCCGGCGGCCTCCTTTTTCAACGCCTTATTTAGTGGTCTCGCTATCTTGCTGAAATCCTTAATAAACCGTCGATAGTAGCTGCAGAATCCGAGAAACGCTCTGATTTGCGTAGTGTTTCCGGATGTCGGTTGCTTCCATTCCGCGACGGCGGCCACTTTCGACAGGTCTATCCGAATTCCTTCTCTTCCGACGATAAGACCGAGGTATTTGACTTCGGTCTGATAGAACTCGCTCTTCTTTGTGTCTGCGTTTAATCCAACCTCGCGGAGTTTCTTCAACACCCTCTCGATGTAGTCCGTGTGTTGTTCTCTCGTTCCCTTAGTATAGATAAGAATATCGTCTAAGTAGATAGATACGAAACGTTCTAGCATGTCTATAAATGTGTAGTTTATAAAGCGTTGCCACACTGCCGGCGCGTTGGTGAGTCCGAAAGGCATTACTAGCTACTTGAAGTTGCCTATACACGTAGCGAATGTCGTAAGGTCTTCCGTCTGTCCTTCTTTGTTCCTTAACCGGTGGAACGCTTGGCGAATATCCAGCTTGCTGAACTACTTAGCCTTAGCTACTCGTTGTATAGTCTCGTCTATTAGCAGCAGCGGATACACATCTCTCTTAGTGACCTTATTAAGGCCTCGGTAGTCTACGCATAGGCAGAGGCCACCTCCGGGTTTCTGTACGAAAAGAATCGGTAACGCATATTCCGCAGAGCTTAGCGTAATAAACTTCTTCGCTAGATTCTCTTAAACAAACACTTCTACCTAGTCTAGCTCGGCCGGAGATAAGCGTCTTAGGGGCTCGGTTCTCGGCAGCACGGCTCCTTCTTTCGACCGGATCTTGTTGTTATATTCCGGTCGGTAGAGCGGCAGTAGGTTGGAGTCTGCTTTCGAGAACACATTAGTGTAACTATAGAGTTCTTCCAGTAACACCTCTATTGGGTCTACCTCTTCTTCTGCTATTATCTTCCGGTAGTCTTCGATATCTTTTATTAAGATGGCATAAATCTCGTTGTCCAACGACCTCGCGAGGGTCGTCAAAGCTTCTGAACTTATTATTCCGATCGTGTCTTGAGTGTCAGGCCGATCCTTCGGAACCTCTTCGATGTTCGTAACGTTCGGTTTGGCGTTGGCAACTGTGACCGATTTAGCGGCGATTTCGGTCTGCTGGTTTTTGAATCGAAGGGTGCCTTTACCTACGTCAATAACGGCTTTCTGGTTCTTTATCTATTTTTGTCCTATAATGATGTCAAACCTTCCGATATCTATAATTCGGAACGTCGCCTCCGTAGTGCGACCTGCCAAGGTAGTCTTTAATGGCACATAATGCGTGACACTCTCCGTATCTTGTCCGTTGTATGCCGAGATCCGTGTCGGCGACGCTAGCTCCACTGGATAGCTGTATCCTTTTATCAGCTTTTGAACCAATCGATAGTGGATCGCCGCTCCGATAAGGGCCCCCGTATCAATAAAAGCTCTTAGCTAAAGTGGTTTGCTCGATCCGTTAAGGGGGTAGACAGTAATTAGAAGGATAATAGCTGTTTCCGTGTTTACTTCCACCGCCGCTAAGAGCGGATCGCTGTAGCTGTTGATGCTCTTATCTTTCTGTAACGTGGTTCTTGTTAGTGCCCTGTTTTCTACGCTGGATAGGGGGCCTATCCTTCTAGCTGGTCTTTTCCCAGGATTCGCAGTAGCACTCCACCGTCTACGCTGTCGGTGTCGTTCGGAGCCGGCTCGATAGCTTGTATAGTCTTTCTCGGTAGCTGCAGCTGCTTTATAACACGATACTCCTGCTTCTGCTAGGCCGTTGCTTGGCATCTCGTAGCGATATAGCCAGGCTTTCTACACGCGTAGCAGGTGGGGACGAACGACGAACGCGGTGACTAATAAGGTGGCTGCTGGGGTGCTCTCCGGAAAGGCGCAGGGGGTCGCGTTGTCTGCGTTATTAACGGCTTCGGGTTCGATTTGCGTAATTTCGCGTAAGCGCTTAGGTTTCTCGCTGTAACTCTCGCTCGGTGCACAAAGCTCTTAAGGTCTTTATCTTCTACCGAGGCCATAGCTGCGGCCAGTTTAGGGTTCAGCTTCTGTCTTAATAGATGGAGCTGCTCGTCTTCCGCTACTCTGGCCCTAATAGCATATTTTCTGAACAGTCTGTAGAATTCTTTAAACGTCTGCCGGTTCTAGTTGATCTTGTCCAGCTGCTTACAGGCTGTCTTCTTTCAGAATAGGTCTCCGAAGCGTTGATCTAGTGCTTTGATCGCTTCCTCGGCGGTTACCTCTTCTAGGTCCGCTACTAGCGAAAAAGCTTTACCTTCTAATCGCGATTCCAGGTACGCCAATCTATCTCCGGCACTGTTTACGGCGTAGTCGCGGTCTATCTTGTTCTTTATCTTCTTCTTAAACGCTTCCTAGTCTTTAGGGTCTCCGCCTCTAAACGCCGGTAGGTCCGGCAGTAATGTTATTAAGGTGCCACCTTAACTGTAGGCTGCTAGTAAGGCAGTCTCTGCTGGTTCTTCTTAATGCGGTGGCGGCGACATCGCTCTCTCTATCTTAGCTAGCTAAGTCTTTATCTCCTTTAGTTGTGCTAGTCGGTTCGCCGCTTGGTTTTCCAGCACATCTATAATAGTCTCGGCCGATTCCTTCTCGGCCCTTACCGTTTCAATTTCCTCTCTTAATCTCCTATTCTCTTCCGTGTTTCTATAAAACTTCTTCTTAATAAAGGTAATAATGTCGTACACCTTCTCGGCTCTATTCTCCGCTAGATGCTCTTCTATTTCCTCTGGCGTGCGTGCGTACAACTCGGTATAGCTCTCTATGCCCCTCTTCGCTTCCTCTATCTCTTCTTCTGTAAGGCCCTTAGTGGCCATTCCGTCGTCGAGGATGCTAATATGCCTATCCCTCGGTCTATTATTCTTTCTCTTTCTGCTGCGGCCTGTAACGCCGCCCTCTACCGTTAAGAAGCTCTCTATAGCTATCTTACGGTGCTGGTGTTTGGTTTGTGTAGTGCGCGTGCGTTATTCGGGGGTCCGGATAGTTTAACGGTCCCTTTGGCGCAGTGCGGTAGTAGTGTAGGGGTTGAGTTCGAGATATAATAATCCGGGCACGCAGATATAATTTAATACGGCCTTTTTGATAACTATATCTCGAACTAAGGAGGGAAAGGGATCTATGTAGTGGTGGACGAGACCCTTAGGGGGGTAGCGTGCCAAGGCCCGGCTCAGTCCAGAAGGGCCGAGCCGAAATTCCGAGGGTCTACCCTGTTACTTAGTCCCACCCCTTTCTGCCGCTGCAACACTTTGCTATTGAACTTTGTACTTTGTCTGTCTATTAATTACTTAACAATCTGTGATTTTGCGTACGTAGTATTCTCCTTCTTTATCTTCGTCGTCGTCTTCTGCAGGGAGAAAGCGGGTTCGTTCTTGGTCTTGCAATTGGATTAGGAAGGGATCTCCTTCTTTAGGTCTTAGTCGAACAGGATAGAAGACGTCGTAGATTTCCCAGTCTTCCGGCAGTTAGAGGCAGTATGCGTGCGAGCTGATCTTCTCTGTAATAGGGAAGGGGCCTAGTTTTTTCTAGTTAAGTTTGCGAGAAGGTCTTCCTATAACAATGTTCTTAGAGTCCAGGTACACTCTGTCTCCTACTTAATAGTCTGGGGCTAGTTGTCGTTTCCGGTTAGCTTGTTCTTTGTAGATAGCCTAGGCGTAAGTTATTTCTTCTTAGACTTCCTAATAGATCTGGGAGAGGTGCGTTGCCTAGTCGTCTGCATCGACTTCGTCTAGGTCGTTGGGTCGCGGTAGTGGGTCTTAAGGCTCTATTCCTGTTTGGGGGTAATAGCCTCTAGTAGTGTAGAAGGGTAAGTGTCCTGTCGTCTCTAACTCCTAGTTGCGCGCCGAGAATTCCACTGTTGGGATATGTTTTGGCTAGTCCTTTTAGTAGTAATCGATAAAGCAACATAGCGTCTGTTCAAACAGTGTGTTCGCAATTTCCGTTTAACTATCTGTTTCTAGGTAGTAGGACGTTAAGATGTATTAATCGATGTTCAAAAGCTTGCAAAGGCGTTTCCAGAACTTGGCAATAAACTAAGAGCCTCTGTTAGAGGTAATGCTGTCCGGAAGGCCTACGTAACGCCAGACGTATTTATAAAAGAGTCGAGCGGTTTCCTTGGAAGGTATGCTCTAGCAGGGTACTACAAAGCGGTCCTTAGAGTGTCGGTCTACAACTACAAGGACGTTCTTTGCCTTAACGCCTGCCTAAGTGGTTCCTTAAGGGAGACAGGTAACAAAGTCTATTATAATGTGTTTCTACGGGTTTTCGGGGGCCGGGAGAGGCTTTAGCAATCCTTATAGACGTTGTCGGTCGTGTTTGGCTGCCTTGCAGATAGGACAGTTGCTTCTATATCTGCGGACGTACTTCTACATTAACGGCCACTAGTAGTAACGGGAAGTAAGCTTGTAAAGCTTCGATCGTCCTAGGTGGCCTCCTGCTGCCGAGTTGTAAACTGTCCTAAGGATGTATAGTCGTATCAAATCGTCTGCACCTTTAGGAACAAAAAGGCGAGATCGAAAGTAAACCAGTCTATCCCTAAGTTCGCATTCTAAGAGAGAAAAGCCAGGGAAGGTACGCTGACCTATTTCAAGGGCTTGGATCAGTCCTTGAGCTTGTTTGTCTAATTCGTAAGCTTCTCTGATTATTGGGAGCAGTTCTCCTAGTTGATTTGCTTCTTCTATTGATTTATTATTGTTCTGTTAATTGTTGGAGGTAACAGAGCCTTCAATTTCAGAGTCTTTGGTGTTAAATGTTTCGTTGTCTGGTTTGCTTTCTAAATCGTTATCCTCTAGGAAGGCAGGTGCTAGACACAGAGCAAAAGAGACAGCGATTAATAGTGTACCTTCTTTTAGGTAGGTCTTTAAGTCTTTGCTTAGGTTATAAGCCTTTAGGATAGTTTGGTTACACATTGTCTGGCCTTCTTTTCGGTCTACTAGACAGGTTCCAGGCATCCGGGTAAGGGCATTAGCCCTTAAATTAAGAGATCCAGGCGCGTATTAAATAACACAGTTGAACCTTAAGAGGAATTCGCCCTAGCGGGCTTGTCTGCAATTAAGGATTTTGCTCTTTATAAAATAAATCAAGTTCTTGTAGTCTGAACTGACTGGGGTCAGGTAGACTGCACCTTCGAGTTCTAGTCGCTACTCTTTAAATGCTTTAACGATTGCAAGGGGCCCCTTGTCGTATATCTCGTAATTGCATTCGGCAGGTAGCATCTTCTTTGAAAGGTAAGCTACTAGGAGCTATAGCTAGTTGGGCGATTTTTGTTAAAGGAGAACTGCTCTAATAGCTCCGTCAGAGGCGTCGGTTTCTATGCAGGTTTCTAAGTTAAAGTCAAAGTGTTAAAGGATTAGATCTTTAGTAAATCGTTGCTATAGGAGGTTAAATGCGTATTGGCAGGAGTTAGTCCTGTCAAACTTAGCTTCTTTCTTTGTTAGAGCAGTTAGTAGCTTTACTATTAAGCTAAAGCCCTAAATAAAATAACGGTAGAAGTTAGCGAACCTAAGGAAGCCTTGCACTTCTTTAACAGTCTTTGGGATCTTCCAGTCCAGGATTGCTTAAATCTTTGCTGGGTCCATGCAGATGCCTTTGTCTAAGATAATAAGGCCAAGGAATTGAACTTCTTGTTAGTAAAATTCGCACTTGTTAATGTCCAGATGCAAGCCTGCTTCTGCCAGTTTCGCCAGTACCTTTCGGACGTGTTCCTAGTGTTCTTTTAGTGTAGTGCTATAGACCAGGATATCGTTAATGTAAGCGGTAACAAATTGGTCTAAGTACTCTCTTAGTGTGTCGTTTATGTATTCTTAGAAAGTGCTAGGTATATTGCACATTCCAAAGGGCATTACTAGGGATTTAAACAGACTGTATCGGGTTCTAAATGCAGTTAACTATTCTTGTCCTTTAGCTATCCGAATCTTGTTGAAGGCCGCAATCACATCGAGCTTAGTAAACCATTTTGCTTTTAAGAGGCGTTCTAGTGTTTCTTAGATTAGAGGGATCGGATACCGGTTCTTCTTAGAGATAGCGTTAAGATTGCGGTAGTTAACACAGAAGCGCAGCCCTCTACCGGGCTTCTTAACAAACATAACAGGGCTGGCAGCAGGTAAGCGACTAGATCGAATAAAGCCTTTCTAAAGGTTTTGTTGCAGAAACTTTTGCAGGACTTGGAGTTCTTCGCAGGACATTTGGTAGAGAGGTCCGAAAGGGGGTGTCTAACCTTCTTCCAGTTCAATCTTGTAATCGTAAGGTCGGTAAGGAGGTAGCTTGTCAGCTTCTTTAACTAACTATACACTAAGGAAGTTATAGTATTCTGTTAGTACTTTTGTCTCTAGATTAGTGGCTTCTCGGTTTTCGTCGAACTTAGCAAGGGCTTTCTCGATGTCTTCTATTAACGCAGCAAAGATTTAAGCTCCTTTTTCCTTTGCAGCTGTATAGAAAGCAGCTGCAGATACTTAGAGTATCGAATCCTTTGTGCTATTCGCAGGAGTAAACTAAGTCAAAGTGTAGCAATGATTTCGGCAATGTTCTGAGTTTATGTCGAGGCTTCCAGTGTCCTAGTTAATCTGTAGGTTGTAGAGCTTTAGCCAAGGCAATCCTAGGATTATTTTCTAGGTAGGGAGAGGTATAACAAAGTAAGAGAGGTGTTCTTTGTAGTTGTTCCTAAGTTGAAGTTTGACGTAGGCAATCTGAGTTATACCTCCTACAGAGGCCTCGCTGCTGTTAAACATCTTTAAGGGTCTGGGGTATTTCAGGTTCTAAGTAGAGATTCCTAAGGAGTTAACAAGTCCAGGGTTAATAAAACTCTTGCTAGTTGCGCTGCAGTCGATTATCGTAAGTACTAAGTATATAGAATTCTTCTTAGTGTAGATATTTGCTGTAAATACAAAGGGAGGACAAGTTAACTTATCCTCTGCCTTAGTACAGAATTGCACTGCAGAAGAAGAGATTGCACGATGTCGATCTTAATGCTTGCCTGTTAGGCGTCTTGTTAACAGGCCTAAGCGTTTCCCTGGTCCTTGCTGTTATCCTTTAGTACTAGGGCAGCTGCAGAGAATCCGAGAGGGGTGCCTGCCTTGTTGCAGCGATTAACTAGAGTTAGACAGTTGATTGCGATGTAGTTTAGCTCCTTACAGTATATGCAGAGACGTTGGTTGCGGCGACGCTGCTTTTCTTCTTGTATAAGTCGACTGACTAAGGTCTATAGGTTCGCCGTTAACAGGAGGAAGTCGTAGGGCTAAGGGAGGATTAGGTTGGTTTTGGGTAAAGATAGGAAGAGTCGTAACCGGACGCTGGCTCGTGCGGTTGTTAAGCGGGTTGCTGCGTGCCTTAATAATGTTTAAGAACAGGTTTCTACGACTGTCGAGGCGTTGGCAGAGGGTAACCAGTTCGTAAAATAACAAAGATTCGTGCTCTTAGTCTTCTAGTTTAGTAAGAAGTTCAGTGCTTAGACCAGCAACTAGAGCCGACTTTTGGGCTTCTATGTCGTATTCGCAGTATCCGATTTCCTGTAAAAACTGTGCGTAGTAGTTAGAGAATAGCTTGTTGGTTTGCTTAAGGGTTCGGATTAGCTGCTAGGCCGTAGACTTGCAGTATAGGTTACTAAAGGCTAAGTCAAGAGCGGTAAGCAAGGTAGTAACGTCTAGGCAAGTAACTTGTAGTG
This sequence comes from Pseudocercospora ulei, assembly GCA_016165855.1. NCBI lineage: Eukaryota > Fungi > Ascomycota > Dothideomycetes > Mycosphaerellales > Mycosphaerellaceae > Pseudocercospora > Pseudocercospora ulei. The sequence continues at coordinate 5,841,764 of JACWNB010000003.1, forward strand.
TCTTTGGGTCAAACTAGTGTAAGACCTGTTGTAGTGCCTTGCCAGTAAGGAGGTAGAACGCGTACAAGACCTTCTGTTGTTCGTTTAGGAAGTGGTCCGCGTTAGCTAAGAGCTTGATTGACAATCGTAGTCGAAATTTATAAAACTTGTCCTTGTCTCTATAGAATAGTTCTTGGTTAGCTACTCTCTTGCTAGTAGGTTCTCTGGTGGTGTTCTGTGTCCTTAGGTTTAGAGCTTCCTGCAATTGTTCTTGTGTCTAAGCTTTCTTAATTGTTAGGTTAGCAATCTTTCGTTCTATCTCTTGTACCTAATCCTTGCTATCTTATAGCATTGCTTCCAGGCTATTAATGTGTTGGTTAAGTTCCTTCACTTGTTTAATGCCTGTGCGGACAGTGTTCGTTGCTGTAAAAAAGACTCGGAGGGCAAGTTTGGGATCGTTAGTTATTAGGTTGATAATTCCTTCTGCTAATAGGTCCAGTTGTAAGTATTCCTTAAAGGGGACCTCTTCTCGTAGGGTGTGGAAGACTATGTTAATAGTCTAGTGTTTGGTGGATAGCTCGTAATGTTAAGGGGGGAGCTAAGAGGTCGGAAGAGGTCGATGTAAAAGTCGAAGTAGGTAGGAGGAGTTGGATAAAACAAAGTCTAAAGGGAGGGATGTAAAAGTTAATGTTGGAGGGGGGGCTGAAGTCTGAAGTAAGGGATGTAAAAACTGAGTAAAGAAAGGAAGGGCTGGAGTCTAGGGTGTAAAAGCTAAATTAATGCACAAGACGAGCTATAAACAAGAAGAAGAGAAAGATTAGGTAGGTAGCGGCAGGTTCTTATATCCCCCTGCCCTAGCTGGTTGTTTGCGTGTTTGCTAGTAACTTTCTTATTAAACTCTGTTTCTTTGTTCTGCAAACAAATTTATTTCCTAGACTCGCTTTTTCCTAAGGTTCCAGAACTAAGTTAGGAGTGTTTGCATCGCGAGATAATTCGCCTTTTACTCTCTTGGAGTATTCTTCTATTGTTAGGGGGCGCCGCCCGGCCCAGGTCCTGAACCCGACCTAAGCCGACCGTCGCCCTAAGGACTGCGACTCAGCGGCGCCAGCACGACCCTACCCTCCGTACGGAGCAACCGACAGGACCCCACCTCCGTACGGAGGGAGAACACTACGGTCCTGCTCAAAGGGAAGCTACCGCCCCTCAGATTAGGGGGGGGGGTGGAAACCCGGCACTACCGTACAGAGGAGGTAACTCCCGATCCTCCGTACGGAGGGTGAACCTTGCACCCTAGCACAAAGGGGAAATTGCTAGCTTGACTTCGTAGGTACAAATCGTACGGAGCAGACGTCGAAGGAACTGCCTATCAGTTCCTTTATATAGATACCCAACCTTAAGTTTCTGGACCAAGATCCTTAGGCCCCTTACATTAGGAACTAATCTTACTGTCAGTAACCGCAGTGACAAAACAAAGATAGACGGCGACATCCCTATAGAACCTACGGCTATAGAGGGACATATGCACTGCGTGTACGAGGAGCTGCTAGAAGGCAAGAGGCAGCTCGAGCAACAAGTAAGCCACTAGGCCGCAATGATTTCCTAACAGGAACAGGAGCTACGACAGCTTAGGGCGTCCGATCGCGATCCGACCCCTACGACGACGACGAATACAATAACCTACACCTCGACCCCTAGGAACAAACTCCCCGACGTTTCCATATACGACGGTAAGGCTCCGGCCGAGTACCCCTCCTAGGCGGCCCAGATGCGCTCCAAGCTCCTGGTCGACTTAGGAGCCTACCCGACCGAGCTAGACAAGGTGGTTTACCTCTTTAGGAGGTTAAAGGGCAGGGCGGCAGCACGAATTCTGCTGTACTATAAGACGGCTATTGCCAACCTAGCAATAGCTACGACGACGATGCTCTAGGCAGCTCTAGACAAGAGCTACAAGGACCTGGACTGCGAGAGCCGAGCACTCCTACGGGTTAACACAATGAAACAAGGGCGCAAGACTGTACGAGAATTCCTCGCGGAATTTGACTAGACTCTGGCAGAAGCAGGGGGTCTCCAATAGGAGGACAGGATAAAGATCACCTCTTTAGAGGTAGGCCTCTCTAAGGAGATTATAACGGGGCTGGTAGGCGTAATGCGACCAGCTACGTACGAGGGATTTTGCGACCTCCTTAGGATAGTCGATAACCAGCAACGCAGGCTAGGGCGGATGGGCCGCGCTTAGGAGATAAGACAACCCCCCTAGCGACAGACAGACGCTATAGACTGGGAACCGACGACGACGAGGGTAGCGGCAGCAGCTACCGTACGGCCAAGGACCGCTGCTAAAAAGGCGCAATAGGTAGACGCAGCCACCCTTAACAAGAGACGAGCAGAAGGGAGCTGCTACCGGTGTAGCAAGATGGGCTACACCGTACGGAATTGCAGGCTTCTGCCAGTAGAGAGACCTAGGGGAAGACCGACCACTGCGAGAGTGGCAACTGCAGCGCCTTAACGAGAAGATCAGATGTCCCACTCGGACGACGACGAGTTGGGAAAAGAGTAGCCTCTAAGCGAAGACTCTGCTAGAGGCGGGTGCGAGATAGACTGCTAAATCAAAGCTTTACTTGGCCATCTTTTAAGAGCAACTACATAACGACGACGCTGTTTATTGTACGACCGACGTTAAACGGGTCCGCAACGGCGCGGACATTGATTAACACAGGATGCCTAGTGTATAGAGTAATTAGCGAAGACTTCGTACGGAGACATTGGATTAAGATAACCCCTACAGTACCTGTACGCATGCTGGGCATTACCGGGCGAGGACCGGACATTACCTATATAGTAAAAGTAACAATAGAGGTACAGGGACACCACGAGCAAGACTTATACCTCTACATCGTACAGGACAGGTTAGGTTATAACCTAATACTAGGAAAGCCTTAGATAGAGTGCTAGAGGGGCAAGCTGGACGTCGGACGAGGACGGCTGTACCTAGCAGCAACGAAGCGGAGAATCCGGGACCAGGGGAGGTTCCTGCAAGGTGGCAATGCTAGGGCCGAAATTAACACAGCAACGGCGGACATTAAGAAGGCATTAGCGCCTAAGGAAGCGACAAATCCCTGTACGAAGCTCCTAAAAGAGTATATTAGGTACCTGGACCTCTTTGAACCAAAGTTAGCCTCGAAGCTGCCGCTATACTAAGGGGAAGGGATTAACTATAACATCCAGCTAGAACCCCGTCTGGATAGGAGGCTGCTAGAGGTACCGTACGGACCACTGTACGGAATGTCCTCTAGAGAACTCCTAGTACTGCGCAAGACGCTGGACGACCTGCTTGCCAAAGGGTTTATTCAGGCCAGTACGTCGTCCGCGGGAGCCCCAGTACTGTTTGTTTACAAGGAGGGGAAAGCTAGACTGCGTTTCTGCATAGACTATAGAGGCATTAACGCGATTACCAAGAAGGACCGGTACCCCCTACCCCTTATTAAGGAGACCCTTGGACGGATCAGCAAGGCGAAGTGGTTTACCAAGCTTAACGTAGTCTCGGCCTTCTACAAGATACGGATCAAGGAAGGCTGTAAATAGATAACTGCCTTCCGTACGAGATACGGTCTTTTTAAGTAGCTAGTTACCCCCTTTAGCCTTGCCAATGCACCAGCAACCTTCTAAAGGTACATTAACAAGTCCCTGCAAGGGTTACTAGACGACATCTGCTCGGTATACCTCGACGACACCCTGGTTTTTACAGACGGCACCTACGCGGACTACGTACGGGATGTTAAGAAGGTGCTGGACCGTCTGCAGCAGGCGGGCTTGTACCTCGACATCGACAAATGCAAATTCGGTGTCCAACGTACGAAATACCTAGGTTTTATTATCGAGGCAGGGAAAGGTATCAGTATAGATAGGAAGAAGATTAATGCCATTAAGCTATAGAAGCCGCCTACGAACGTTAAGGGCGTACGGGAATTCCTTAGGTTTGCCAACTTCTACCGCCAGTTTATACGGAACTACTCGGAGATCGTACGCCCCCTAGTTAAGCTAACGTACAAAGACAAGCAGTTCAAATGGTCGGACGAATGCGATAAGAGCTTCGACAAGCTAAAGGAGCTCTTTACTACAGGACCAACGCTCGCCGCCTTTAACCTAGAGCGTACGACAATACTGGAAACCGACTCCTCGGGGTACTGCATTAGGGGTATCCTGTTACAGGTAGGCTCGGACGGACTCCTACACCTATATACGTATTTCTCTAAGAAGAACTCCCCAGCTAAGTGCAACTACCCTATCTACGACAAAGAGTTGCTAGCAGTTGTACGGTGTTGCGAAGCCTGGGATAGGGAACTCCGCTCGGTGCCTAAGTTCCTCGCCCTAACGGACTACAAGAACTTGGAATACTTTACTTAACCCCGGAAGCTGTCTAAGAGGTACGTACGATAGGCAATGTACCTAAGCCGGTTCAATATAAGACTCCAGTACCGCAAGGGTAAGGACAACAGCAGGGCCGACGCACTGTCTAGACGGGACCAGGACATGCCAACGACGTATAAGGACGACCGGCTAAAGTCGCGGACATTCCAGATGTTTAAGGGAGAGCCAGGCGGGGAGACCATCCGCCTAGCAGCGACACATCTATAGGAACCCTAACTACAAACATAGGAAGAGGCAGTAGAGAAGGACGAGGTATACCGAGGGGCCCGTACGGCGATCTAGGGGGGGCAACGGAAGCTCCTAGCCGAGCTTTACCTTAAGGTGTCGACAGCCGAATGCTCAGTAGACGAGGAGAACAACCTAAAGTTCAGAAATCGGATATAGGTCCTAGCGGACGAGAAGCTCTGTACGAGCTTAATACAACGGGCATATAACTCTATAGCTACTGGGCACCCAGGGCGCGAGGAGACGTACAGCATTATCGCCTGGGACTATTACTGGCCGGCGATAGCGAAGGACATTCGCAGGTTCGTACAGAACTGCGATGTGTGCGGACGGACGAAGCCCTAGCGTAAGCTAAAGCATAGGCTGCTAAAGCCCTTGCCGATACCGGACCGACCCTGGCAAGATCTAACCGTAGACTTTATTACGGACCTCCCTAAGAGCGACGGACGGCGAAACATTATAGTGTTTACGGACAAGTTGACGAAGGGGGTAATACTAGAGGGGATGGACACTATTACAGCCGAGGACACTACCTAGGCCTTTATCCGGACGACGTTCAGCAAGCACGGTTTCCCTAGGTTAATTGTATCAGACCGGGGGTTACAGTTTACGAGCCAGCTCTGGGCACGGATCTGCCAGTTACTAAAGGTAGAGCGTCGCCTGTCTACCGCATAGCACCTGCAGACAGACGGGGCGACAGAGAGGGCCAATTCAACCTTGGAAGCGTACCTCCGAGTGTACGTCGACTATAACTAGACGAACTGGAACCGCCTTCTCCCAATAGCAGAGCTGGCTATTAACAGCCGTACAGCCGATGCTACAGGACTGTCCCCCTTCTTTACGACCTATAGATACGACTATTCCCCGCTCCTACCGACCCCAAGTAGCAACACCCTGCGCCCCGTACGATCCCCAATCCAACAAGGAGAGGCCATCGTACGGACGATTACGAACGCCTACTAATAGGCAAAGGCGAGCCTGGCCCTAGCCTAGCAGAACGCGGAAGAGCAGGCCAACAAGGGACGACAGGCTGCACTAAGGTACGAGGCAGGGGATAAGGTCTGGCTAAACCAGCGGAACATTCGTACGGACTAGCCGAGCAAGAAGTTAGATTAGAGGAACAGGAAGTTTACGGTAATCCGGCCGGTAGGGACATACGCTGTACGACTAAACACGCCCCTAGGGATTTATCCAGTCTTCTACGTAGACCTCGTACGACCAGCGAGCACGGACCCCCTACCGCATTAGACGACCGACGACGCGCGCCTACCTGCAATTATAACCGAGGGCCAAGAAGAGTATAAGGTAGAAGGGATCCTTAAGAGTCGGAGGAAGCGGGGGAAGGCAGAGTACTTAGTAAAATAGAGAGGATAGGCAGAGCCTATATAGGAACTGTACGAGGCCCTGCAAGACACAACTGCACTGGACAGATAGGAGGAGGACCACTCCCCTGCCCAGCTACAGTAACACTGCGCCGTACGGCGGAAGGAGGCACGATCTACCCTAAGGACAGGGTAGCCGCAGACAAACCTAGGTTGTTAAAGGATCGAATACTACGACGTAGGACGCTACAGTACCCTACTGACATAACTTCATACGACACTATACGAGATAAGGGCTAGAGGGAAGGAACAGCCAAGGGACAAATAGGAGGGGAAGTGGAAATAAGAAGAGCTAGGAAGGACACCGTCCGAAATTTCTTACACTACCTAAGGGGGGGGGTAGCTTACTGGCCACTACCCCCCCCCCCCCCCAGGGACCAGAACACCCTACTTATCATCTAAGATTTCCACTACCTTAGACCCGGCCGGGCCCCTACCCCTACCAGGGCCACCCCTAGGGAGCAGAGGCACCCCCCCACCCCTACCAGGGCCAGCCCTAGGGAGCAGAGGCACCCCCCTACCCCTACGTGCCTCCCCCGGACGGCGGAAGGGGCAGTAGAGGGAGCTATCCTTCCACTTATACGAGGCACACACCCTAGCCCAGAAACCTAGGAGGCGGTATAGGCCAAGTAAGGGCTAGGGGGAGTTAGGGCAGGGGGCACAGGGCTAGCCCCGGGTAGCGATAAGGAGGGCGTTAACGTACGACGGCCAGGCCGTAGCCACCCGATCGGGTATAACCTAGGCGGGGTTACACTAGAAGGGGTAGAAGGGGAGCCCGGCTGCATCCTGCTGCTTGCAGGTGTGGCACCTAAGACGTCAGATTAGACCGTACAGAAGATAAGAATCTGTACGAACTGGAAGAGTAGCTGCTGGTTAAGTTGGGGGCCCTACTGTATATAGTCAAAGTAGGGGGAGACCCCGGCCGGACGAGGGGGAGGGGCAGGGCCAGCAGCGACGAGGGGACCGGACGGGGCAGACATAGTAGCTAGTAGTAGTTGGTTGGTAGTAGTAGTTGGTTAGTAGTTAGTAGTTAGTAGCTAGTAGTAGCGGATAGTAGACGGTAGTAGACAGTGGTAGATAGTAGACGTTGTACAGGGAAAAGAGAAAGGGGAAGGGAAGAGAAGGGGGAAGGCTTAGGCTAACTGCCTGCTATAGTAGGAATAGCAAGCAAGGCAGCTGCTGCAGACAGGTGAAATAGCAAGAGGCAACTACGACCTAGGGGAAGTAACGAGGGACGACGACTCGGACGACTAGACGAAATAGGAAGCTATAACCTGCCAAAGGAACAGCAGGAGCTGGGTGGTTTGGACATGCCGCTATATGGACGAAGCACTACGAGAAAGGGAAAGGGGGGGGGTATTGTTAGGGGGCGCCGCCTGGCCCAGGTCCTAAACCCGACCTAAGCCGACTGTCGCCCTAAGGACTGCGACTCAGCAGCGCTAGCACGACCCTACCCTCCGTATAGAGCAACCGACAGGACCCTACCTCCGTACAGAGGGAGAACACTACGGTCCTACTTAAAGGGAAGCTACTGCCCCTCGGATTGGGGGGGGGGGTGGAAACCCGGCACCACTGTATAGAGGAGGTAACTCCCGATCCTCCGTACAGAGGGTGAACCTTGCACCCCGGCATAAAGGGGAAATTGCTAGCTTGGCTTCGTAGGTACAAATCGTACAGAGCAGACGTTGAAGGAACTGCCTATCAGTTCCTTTATATAGATACCCAACCTTAAGTTTCTGGACCAAGATCCTTGGGCCCCTTACATCTATCTAGTAGTTGTTAGCCTGTAGTCTGTAAATCTTAATAGTTCTAGTTGGGTCTTAGATGCTGTTGTTTTCTGTTTTACATCTGTTAACTGTGTTTTCCGTTTTACATCTATTGACCGTAACAGCCAAGCCGAAATTCTAAGGGTCTACCCTATTACTTAATCCTACTACTTTCTGCTACTGCAACACTGCTCCCCTCCCTTATTAGCGGTCGCCCTCGACTGCTTACTTATCTTTCCTTCTGTCTATTCTATCTTATTCTAACTAATTAGGCCTTCTTATGTATTCCTTTATTAATAGGCATTCCTTCTATCGTTCTTCTGTCTCTTTCTCTTCTTTTTCTTCTTCTCTTTTTTTCGGTTTGCAGTTCTTTCTACGAAAATTCTTCTTAAAATCGACGTTACTTCTTCTTTTCTTCTATCTTAAAAACATTATCCTTTTTCTCGTTTGCTTTTGTTGTAGCAGCAGAAAGGGGTGGGACTAAGTAATAGGGTGGACCCTTAGAATTTCGGCTCGGCTCTTCCTAATCCGAGCACGTAGATATAATTCAATACAGCTGTTTTAATAACTGTATCTCGAACTGAGGAGGGAAAGGAATTTATACGGCGGTAGGTAAGGGCTTTAGGGGTAGTGTGCCAAGGCCTAGCTCGGTCTAGAAGGGCTAAGCCGAAATTCTAAGGGTCTACCCTATTATCTAGTCCCACCCCTTTCTGCCGCTGTAACGCTACACCCCTCCCTTACTAGCGGTCGTTCTTAACTGCTTACTTATCTTATCTGCCTTTAGCTCTTTATTTTTTTAAAAAAATTTGTCCTTCTTTTCTTCTTTTTCTGTTTCTTTATCTTCTTTCTCTGTCCGATTTACGGCTTCTTCTACTGAAATCCTTCTTAAAATCGACATTACCTTATTGTTTCTTCTACTTCCAAAACATTATTCTTTCGCTATCTTCTTTCTTTATACATTGTTACTATCTGAAGTCCTTTACTTAGCGTCTATCTGATCGGAGCTATCTGATCTAAGCCGACAGCTATCTAAGCTGCAGTATAGCTAGCCTGTGCTCTGCTGCAGAGGGTCTATATAGATCTATCTGCAGTGCGCTATCTCTTCTCCTTTTTCTTCTCTACTAAGGCCTTAAGCGCTATCGCAAAGCCGCTGTCGCTAGCGCCGTCTACGAAATTGATCGGCTGCGAGCCTTTCTTGTTTAGGGCGGCGTCAGCGACCGTCGCGTCGAAGCGTAGCGCCGTCCTCGACTTCACTGTTGTTATCCGACCGGCCAAGCCGGCGGTAGTAGTAGTGGAGTCGAGGGCTCTGACTAAGCGCGTTACTGCAATTGTTTCTATTGGTTTCTAGACCAATAGAGCAGACACAGCCTTTCTTCTTCTTCTATCTCTTCCGGAGCTATTAACTTCGGAGCTACTTAGGCCTTGGCTTCTTCGGGTTCTGGGTATAAAACTCTCTTAAAAACTCTGCCGAATTTCGGAGATTCTCGACTGGATACTATTTATAGTCTTCTAGCTATCCCTTCTATAAGATCCTTGCTTCGATAGACCCTCTTATCTTTCTTATATTTATTACATCTTCTACCTCCTACTCTTCTTCGTTACTGTCTATCTCGATTAGTAGGGGTTCGACGAACCCCTGTTCTAGAAGACCGTCCTTAGGGTCTAGGCTTAACAGGTCTGAATAGAAGACATCGTAGATTCAGAACGACTTTAGTAGCTAGAGCCGATAAGTTACTAGCGACCTCTTTTCTACTATCTTAAACGGACCTATGTAGCGAGGGTTAAGCTTGGCGTTTCCTTTTAGCCTAAGGTTCTGCGTATTAAGCTATACCTTTTAGCCTTCTTTAAATTCTATTAGTAACCGCTTTCTATTAGCTCGAGTTACTATCTTCTTCTAAGCCGATTCTATCGCCTCTTTCGCTACCCGGATCGCTTCTTCTATTTAAGATTTGAGCGCTTCTGCCGCGGCGGCGGCGACTCTCTTCGACAAAGTAGCGGTAGAAGATTCCAAAGAGCTAGGCGGTTAAAAGCTTATTCTCGGAAGATAGCTATAAGTTATCTCGAAGGGTGATCCGAGCGCGCAGATAAGGTTCAATACGGCTGTTTTGATAACTATATCTCGAACTGAGGAAGGAAAGGAACCTATGTAGTGGTGGTGGTAGGCTTTCGTAGTAGTGGTGCCAAGGCCCGGCTCGGTCCGTTCCGGAACCTAAATCCTGGAAGGGGCCGAGCTGAAATCTAGGGTCCACCCTATCAATCTGTCCTACCTCTTTCCACTGCCGCAACACTACCCCCCTCCCTTACCAGCGGTCGCCCTCGACCGCTTAGTCACCCTATCTATCTGAAAATCTCCGCTTTTTTTTTTTTGATTCGCCGTCTCTTTCTCGAAAATCCCCTCTAACGGTAATGTTACCTCTTCCCTCTTCCATCGCTTCTTAAATTTCTTACGTTAGCGGCGTCTGAGGTCCTTCATTTGGCGTTTATGTAATTAGTGCGCCTAATCCGTGCCATCTGATCTGAGCCGTAGGTTATCTAAGCTGCGGCTCGGCTGGTCTGTACGAACGGCGCGGAAGGTCTATATAGATCTTTCCGCGGCTCTATCTCTTCTTCTTTTTCTTTCTCTACCAAAGCCTTTGCCTACTACAGGGTCGGCGGCGCTGGCACGCTACGGCGTTAGCGAGCTGGCGGCCAATCCGGTAGTGGGTAGTGGCCGAGTCGAAGGCCTCCCCGAAGGCGACCGATACGATCGTCTTTATCGGCTTCCGCGCCGGAGGAGCGGACGTGGCTTTCTTCTTTCTTTCTTCCGGCGTTGTCGACATTAGAGCTACGCTAGTTTCGGCTTTTTCGGGTTCCGCGCGTAGAACTCTCTTAGCAGCTCCGCCGAGTTTCGCAGATTTTCGACCGGATACTATTCGTAGTCTTCCGGCCACCCCTTCTACGAGATCCTCGCTTTGATGGATCCCCTCGTCTTCTTTACGTCTATTACGTCTTCTACCTCCTATTCTTCCTTATCGTCTATCTCGATTAGCAGGGGTTCAGCGAACCCCTGTTCCGGCAGGCCGTTTTCAGGGTCTAAGCTTAACAGGTCCGAATAGAAGACATCGTAGATCCGGAACAATTTCGGTAGCTAGAGTCGATAGGTCACTGGCGACCTCTTTTCTACTATCGTGAACGGACCTACGTAGCAGGGGTTGAGCTTGACGTTCCCTTTTAGCCTTAGGTTCCGCGTGTTAAGCTATACCTTTTGGCCTTCCTCGAATTCTATCGGTGACCGCTTCTTATTAGCTCGAGTCACTATCTTCTTCTAAGCCGATTCTATCGCGTCTTTCGCCACCTTGATCGCTTCTTCTATCTGAGATCGTAGCGCTTCTGCCGCTGCTGCGGCGACTCTCTTTAACGACGTGGCGGTAGGTAGTTCCGCGGAGCTGGGTTCGTTTGGCGGCTGAAAGCTTATCCTCGGAAGATAGCTGTGCGTTATCTCGAACGGCGCTAGCGAGGTGGCCTTAGACGGTGCCGTGTTGGCGCAGAATTCGGCTATCGGCAACACCTTAACCTATTCTTCTTAATAGTGGCCGCAGAAGGTTCGCAGATATCGCTCTATCTCTCGATTAGCTACTTTAGACTGACCGTCGGTCTGAGGGTAAGCTGCTGTGCTAAGCTTTCCACTAATTCCGAGGGTTTAATTGATAGCTTTCTATACGTCGGCAGTGAATTGAGGACCCCTATCCGTAGTGATAGTGTCCGGCAGGCTATAGTGCTTCTACACGTGTCTAATTAGCATTCTTGCTGTCTCTTCCGTAGTCGTTCCTTCGTTTCTTGCTCGACAGGGGATAAAGTGGCGTTCTTTGCTCAGCCTATCCACTACGTTAAGGGTGGCATCGTATCCGTCTGAATCCGGCAAGCCGGTTACGAAATCTATCGTAATGTGCTGCTATAGTTTCTCGGGGATCGGCAGTGGTCTTAATAAGCCTGCTGGAAGGCCGTAACGTAGTTTCGCGGCTCTGCACACGTAGCAGTTGGCGATAAATCGATGGATCCGTTCGTAGATCCGCGGAAACTAGTAGATCGTCCTTATAGCTTCTATCGTCTTCTTTGACCCTGCGTAACTAACATCCTTAGAGCTATAGACCAGCTGGATAACCTCTGTAACCAGTTCTTCTAGAACTATTAGCTTTCCTGAGCCTGTTTTGCCTAGTTTCTGTTGCCGGTTAAGCTGCTCTACCTTTTTGTAGAGAGTCTTTTCTTCGATCGGCGGCTCTATTGGTTCTGGTTCGGTCTGCAGTTCCGCCGCGCAGATCCCCGCTTCCTTTAACACCTCGGCGTCCACTATCTGTTCGGTTAGCACCTTCTGAAACATGTTCGGATCTTCCTTCGCGCAGCTCGTCTTCCCTTCTCTTCGCGTTAGCGCGTTAGCCTTTCCGTTTTGAGCCCCTGGTCGATAGGTAATCTTGAAGTCGAACCCTAATAAGTAGGCGGCCTACCGAGCTTGGCGACGTAAGAGCTTCTGCGTTTTCATAAAGTAGACCAGCGATTGGTGGTCCGTAAGGACCTGGACTGTGCTCTTTCTAGCTATAAGCTCCAGTTTCCACTCCTCGAAAGCCTGAATAATCGCTAGCAGCTCCTTATCGTAGATGGCGTAGTTCCGCTTAGCTTCGTTTATTGACTTGCTGAAGAAAGCTACTGGATGGAGGGTTTCGTCGTTACTATATTGAGAAAGGACCCCTGCTGTTACAGTATCGGAAGCGTCCGTTTCTACGTAGATCGTCTTTTCCGGTCGGAAGTGCGCTAGGACTGGCGCTGAAGCCACTGCTTCTTTCAGCTAGTTAAAGGCTTCCGTGCACTTCTTATTCTATAGTCCAGCTGCTTCTTTCTTTAGCGCCTCGTTCAGGGGTCTCGCTATCTTGCTGAAGTCCTTAATAAACCGTCGATAGTAGCTGCAGAAGCCGAGAAACGCTCTGATTTGCGTAGTGTTTCCGGATTTCGGCTGCTTCTATTCCGCGACGGCGGCGACCTTTAAGGGGTCTATACGAATTCCATCCCTTCCGACAATAAGACCGAGATATTTGACCTCGGTTTGATAGAACTCGCTCTTTTTTGTATCCGCGTTCAGTCCGACCTCGCGGAGCCTAGTTAACACCTTCTCGATGTAGTCTGTATGTTGCTCTCTCGTTCTATCTGTATAGATAAGGATGTCGTCCAGGTAGATAGACACGAACCGTTCCAACATGTCTATAAAGGTGTGGTTTATAAAGCGTTGCTACACCGCCGGCGCGTTAGTGAGTCCGAAAGGCATCACCAACTACTTGAAATTGCCTATTCGCGTCGCGAACGTCGTAAGGTCTTCTGTCTGTCCTTCTTCGTTCCTTAGTCGATAGAACGCTTGGCAGATGTCCAGCTTGCTGCACTACTTAGCCTTCGCTACCCGCTGTATGGTTTCGTTAATTAGCGGCAGTAGATACACGTCTCTCTTAGTAACCTTATTAAGGCCTCGATAGTCTATACACAGTCGGAGACCACCTCCGGGCTTCCGGACGAAAAGAATCGGTAACGCGTATTTGGCAGAACTTGGCGTAATAAACTTCTTTGCTAGGTTTTCGCAAACGAACACCTCTACCTAGTCCAGTTCCGCCGGCGACAGTCGTCTTAGGGGCTCGGTCCGTAGCAGCGTAGCCCCCTCCTTCAGTCGGATCTTGTTGTTATATTCCGGTCGATAGAGCGGTAATAGGTTAGAGTCGGCTCTTAAGAAGACGTTAGCATAACTATAGAGCTCGTTTGGCAGCACCTCCAGTAGATCTACTTCTTCTTCCGCTATTATCTTCTAGTAGTCTTCGATGTCTTTTATTAAGATAGCGTAAACCTCGTTGTCCGGCGACTTCGCGAGGGTCGTCGTTGCTTCTGAACTTATTATTCCGACGGTAACCGGGGGTTTGGAACGATCGGGCGGAGCCTCTTTCGCGGGCTCCGTAGTTTTCGGCTCGGCGGCAGTGGCGACCGTTCCGATGGTCTCCGCTCCGCTACCCAGGGTTCTGAATCTTATCGTGCCTTTATCTACGTTAATAATGGTCTTCTGGTTCTTTATCTATTTCTGCCCTATAATGATGTCAAATCGTCCGAGATCCATAATCCAGAACGTCGCTTCCGTAGTGCGCCCAGCCAAGGTAGTCTTTAGTAGCACGTAGTGCGTAACGCTTTCCGTGTCTTGTCTATTATATGCCGAAATCTTTGTCGGCGACGCCAGTTCCACCGGATAGCCGTATCTATTTATCAGCTTCTGAACTATTCGGTGGTGGACAGCTGCGCCGATAAGAGCTCCGGTATCAATAAACGCTTTTAGCTGGAGGGGTCCGCGCGACTTCTTAACTAGATAGATTATACTAGGAAGGATGATCGCCGTTTCCGTATTTACTCCTACGGCTGCCGAAAGCGGATCGTTGCAGCTGTTAATGCTTTCTTCTCGTAGCGATTCGCTTCAATTTGGTGCCCTATTGTCAATGCTGGGTAGGGGGCCTATCTGTCCAGCTGGTCTTTTCCTATAATTCTTAACTGCACTCTACCGTCCACGCTGTCGGTATCGTTCGGCGCCGGTTCGATAGCTTGAATAGTCTTTCTTAGTGGCTGCGGCTGCTTTATAGCGCGATACTCCTGCTTCTGCTTATCCGAAGCTTAGCATCTCGTAGCGATATAACCAGGCTTTCCACACGCGTAACAGGTGGGGACGAACGCCGATCGTAGGGAATACGACGACTGCTAGGGGGTTCGTCGGAAAGGCGCAGGGGGCCGCGCCGTCTGCGCCGACGGCGACGACTTCTGAACCGATTCGCGTAATTTCGCGTAAGCGCTCAAGTTTCTCGCGGTGACTCTCGCTCTGTGCACGAAGCTCTTAAGGTATTCGTCTTCCACTGACGCTATAGCTGCAGCCAGTTCAGGGTTCAGCTTCTGCCTTAATAGGTGGAGCTGCTTATCTTCCGCTACTCGGGCCCTAATCGCATATTTTCTAAACAAACCGTAGAACTCCTCGAATGTCTGCCGGTTCTAGTTGATCTTATCCAGCTGCTTACGGGCCGTCTTCCTTCGGAATAGGTCTCCGAAGCGCTGGTCTAGTGCTTTGATCGCTTCCTTGGCAGTTGCCTCTTCTAGGTCCGCCACTAGCGAAAAAGCTTTACCTTCCAATCGCGATTCCAGGTACGCCAGTCTGTCTCTAGCGCTGTTTCTGGCGTAGTCGCGGTCTATCTTATTCTTTATCTTCTTCTTAAATGCTTCCTAGTCTTTAGGATCTCCGCCTCTAAACGCCGGCAGGTCCGGCAATAATGTTATTAGGGTGCTACCTTAACTATAGGCCGCTAGTAAGGCGGTCTCCGCGTGGGTTTCTCGCTGCGGTAGCGGCGACGACTTCGCTGCTTCTATATCAGCCAGTTGATCCTTCAGCGCCTTCAGTTGCGTTAGTCGATTCGCCGCCTGATTTTCTAACACGTCGATAATAGTCTCCGCCGATTCCTTTTTGGCCCTCACCGCTTTAGTTTCTTCTCTTAGTTGCCTGTTCTCTTCTAGCGTTCTGTAGAACAGCGTCTTAATGAGGTCTATACTATCGTAGACCTTTCCTACCCTATTCTCGTTTATATAGTCTTCAAGTTCCTCGATCGTGCAGTCGTAGATCTTCTTGTATTCGCTTATTCGTTCCTTAATCTCTGCTGTCTCTTCCGCCGTAAAACCGCTGATAATAATCTCATTATCGATGACACTAGAGCGCCTGCTCGCTCTGTTAGCCTTTCCTTTTCTGCTTCTGCTGCGGCCTGTAACGCTGCTCTCTACCGCTGAGAAGCCTTCTATCTTCTTACGGTGCCTTTAGGGGTTGTTGTTTTGGTGTATGTGTGGGTGCGCGTGCATTTTTTAGGTTTCCGGATAGTTCGACGGGCCCTTTTGCGCAGCGCGGGTTTGGTGTAGAGAGTGAGTTTGAGATATAATAATCCGAGCGCGCAGATAAGGTTCAATACGGCTGTTTTGATAACTATATCTCGAACTGAGGAAGGAAAGGAACCTATGTGGTGGTGGTGGTGGGCTTTCGTAGTGGTGGTGCCAAGGCCCGGCTCGGTCCGTTCCGGAACCTAAATCCTGGAAGGGGCCGAGCCGAAATCCAGGGTCCACCCTATTAATCTGTCCCACCTCTTTCCACCGCCGCAACAAAGGGCGCTGGTAAGGTAGCCTCGGAATGTGCCGAATTGGCGCAGAATCTGGCTATCGGTAATACCTTAACCTACTCTCCTTAATAATAACTGCAGAAGATTCGTAGATATTTCTCTGTCTTACGGTTAGCTACTTTAGACTAACTATTGGTCTAAGGGTAAGTGGCTATACTAAGCTTTCTGCGAATTCCGAGAACTTAGTTAATAGCCTTCTATACATTAGCGGTAAATTAAGGACCTCTATCCGTAGTAATAGTGTCTAGCAGGCTATAGTGCTTCTATATATACTAAATTAGCATCCTTGCTGTCTCTTCTGCAGTAGTGCCTTTATCTTTCGCTCGACAGGGGATAAAGTGTCGTTCGTTGCTTAACCGATCTACTACGTTAAGGGTAGTATTGTATCTATTGGAATCCGGTAGGCCGGTTACGAAATCCATCGTAATGTACTGCTACAGTTTCTTAGGGATCGGAAGTAGCTTTAGCAGACCGGCCGGAAGTCCCTAACGTAGCTTTGCAGCTCGGCATATGTAACAGTTAGCAATAAACTAGTAAATCCGCTCGAAGATCTGCAGAAACTAGTAGACTGTCCTTACAGCTTCTATTGTCTTCTTCGTGCTAGTATAGCCAACATCCTTAGAACTATAGACTAGCTAGATAACCTCTGTAATTAGTTCTTCCGGAACTATTAGCTTCCCTAAACCGGTTTTGCCGAGCTTCTGCTGTCGGTTTAGCTGCTCTACTTTTTCGTAGATTGTCTCTTCCTCGATCGCTGGTTCTACTGCGCAGATCCCCACTTCTTTTAGCACTTTAGCGTCTACTATCCGTTCGGTTAACATCTTCTAGAACATATTCGGATCTTCTTTCGCGCGGCTAGTCTTCCCCTCTCTTCTCCTTAGTATATTAGCCTTTCCGTTCTGAGCTCTAGGTCGATAAGTGATCTTAAAGTCGAACCCGGATAGATAAGCGGCCTACTAAGCTTGGCGGCGCGAGAGCTTCTACGTCTTTATAAAGTAGGTCAGTGACTAATAGTCTGTAAGGACCTGGACCGTGCTCTTTCTGGCTATAAGCTCTGGCTTCTACTCCTCGAAAGCTTAGATAATAGCTAATAGCTCTTCGTTGTAAATAGCGTAGTTCCTCTTAGCCTTGTTTATAGACTTGCTAAAGAAGACTACTAGGTAGAGGGTCTCGCCGTCGTTATTATATTAAGAAAGGACCCCCGCCGTTACTGTGTTAGAAGCGTCCGTCTCTAGGTAGATTGTCTTTTCCGGTCGGAAGTGCGCCAGCACTAGCGCCGAGGCTACCGCTTCTTTCAGTCGGTTAAAGGCCTCTATACACTTCTTATTCTATAGGCCAGTGGCCTTCTTCTTTAATGCCTCGTTCAGGGGTCTTGCTATCTTGCTGAAGTCCTTAATAAATCGCTTATAGTAGCTGCAGAATCTGAGAAAAGCTCTAATTTAGGTAGTGTTTCCGGACTTCGGCTGCTTCTATTCCGCTATAGCGGCGACCTTTAAGGGGTCTATCCGAATTCCCTCTCTTCCGACGATAAGACTGAGATACTTAACTTTAGTCTAATAGAACTCGCTCTTCTTCGTATCTGTATTTAATCCGACCTCGCGGAGCCTAGTTAATACTCTCTCAATGAAGTCCGTGTGCTGCTCTCTAGTTCTATTAGTATAGATAAGGATGTCGTCTAAGTAAATAGACACGAACCGCTCTAGCATATCTATAAAGGTATAATTTATAAAACGCTGCTATACCGCCGGCGCGTTAGTAAGTCCGAAAGGTATAACTAACTACTTAAAGTTGCCTATACGTATAGCGAATATCGTAAGATCTTCCGTCTGCTCTTCCTCGTTCCTTAGTCAGTAGAACGCTTAGCGAATGTCCAGCTTGCTAAACTACTTAGCTTTCGCTACTTATTGTATAGTCTTATCGATTAGCAGCAGCGGGTATACATCTCTCTTAGTAACCTTATTAAGGCCTCGGTAGTCTACGCACAGTCGGAGACTACCTCCAGGTTTCTGTATAAATAGGATTAGTAACGTTTACCTAGTAGAGCTTAGCGTAATAAACTTCTTCGCTAGGTTTTCTCGAACAAACACTTCTACTTAGTCTAGCTCGGCTAGCGATCAGCGTCTTAGGGGTTCGGTTCTTAGTAGCGCAGCTCCTTCTTTTAACCGGATCTTGTTGTTATATTCCGGTCGGTAGAGCGGCAGGAGGTTAGAGTCGGCTTTTAAGAACACGTTAGTGTAGCTATAGAGTTCTTTTAGTAACACCTCTAGCAGGTCCACTTCTTCTTCCGCTATTATCTTCTAGTAGTCTTCGATCTATTTTATCGAGATAGCGTAAATCTTATTCTCTAGCGACTTCGCGAGAGTCGTTAGGGCTTCCGAGCTTATGATTCTAACAGTATCTAGGGGATCGGAACGGTTGATCGGAACTGTGTTAATAGCTGCGACGTTCGGTTTCGCAGCGACGACAGTAACCGATTCGACAGTGGCAGTGCCGCTATGCTAGGTTTTGAATCTAAGCATGCCTTTACCTACGTTAATAACGGCTCTTTAGTTCTTTATCTATTTCTGCCCTATAATAATGTCAAACCGTCCGATATCTATAATTCGGAACGTTGCTTTTGTCGTTCGGCCGACTAGGGTAGTCTTTAGCAGCATGTAATGCGTAACGCTCTCCGTGTCTTGTTTTTTATAAGCCGAAATTTGCGTCGGCGACGCTAGTTCTACCAGATAACTGTATCCCTTCGTTAGCTTCTAAACTAGTCGATAGTAAATTGCTACGCTGATAAGAGCTCCTGTGTCGATAAAGGCTTTTAGCTAAAGGAGGCAGTGTAAGCCGTTAAGGGAGTGGACAGTAATTAGAAGGATAATGGCAGTCTCCGTATTTACTTCCACTGCCGCTAAGAGCGGATCGCTACAACTGTTAATGCTCCCTTCTTCTTCTAGCGATACGGTTTGCATTAGTGCCCCATTGTTTATGCTAGGTAGGGGGTCTATCCGTCTAGCTAGTCTTTTCCTAAGATTCTTAATAGCACTCTACTGTCTACGCTATTAGTGTCTTTCGGCGCCGGCTCTATAGCTTAGATAATCTTCCTTAGTAGCAGTAGCTTCGTAGCACGATATTCCTGCTTCTGCTAATTCGTTGCTTGGCATCTAGTGGCAATGTAACTAGGCTTTCTGCATATGTAGCAAGTAGGGACGAACAGCGAGCGCAGTAAGTAGGGTAACTGCTAGGGGCCTCGTCGGAAAGGGGCGGCAGAAGGTTAAGTCGTCTGCGCTAGCAGCGATCTCGGATTCGGTTCGCGCGCTGCCGATTTTCCGTATACGTTCAAATTTCTAGCAGTAACTCTCGCCTAGTGCACGAAGCTTTCGAGGTCTTCGTCTTCTACTAAAGCTATAGCTCTGGCCAGTTTAGGGTTTAACTTCTGTCTTAGTAAATAGAGCTGCTTATCTTTGGATACTTTAGCTCTAATAGTATATTTCCTAAACAGTCCGTAGAATTCCTTAAACGTTAGCCGATTCTGGTTGATCTTGTCTAGTTGTTTACAGGCCGTCTTCTTTTAGAAAGGGTCTCCGAAGCGTTAGTCCAGGGATTTAATCGCTTCGTGGGCAGTTACATCTTCTAGGTCTGCTACTAACAAGAACGCTTCGCCTTCTAGTCGCGATTCTAGGTAGGCTAATTTGTCTTCTTTACTGCTTCCGGTATAATCGCGGCTTATCTTGTTCCTTATCTTCTTCTTAAAGGCTTCCTAGTCTTTAGGGTCTCTGTCCTTAAAGGCAGGTAGATTAGGTAGTAACGTTATCGAAGTGCTACCTTAACTGTAGGCTGCTAGTAAGGCGGTTTCTGCTTAGTTTTCTTATAGTAGCGGCGGCGCCGCCGACGTCGCTGCCTCTATATTAGCTAACTAAGCCTTTAGTGCCTTTAGTTACGCTAGTCGAGTCGCCGCTTAGTTCTCTAACACATTAATAATAGTCTCTGCCGATTCCTTCTTAGCTATTACTGCTTCTATCTCCTCTCTTAGCTGCCTGTTCTCTTCTATTTTCTTGTAAAACTTCTTCTTAATAAAGGTAATAGTGTCGTATACCTTCTTAGCCCTATGTTCTGTTAGATATTCTTCGAGTTTATCTAGTGTGCAGGCATACAGCTCCTTGTAGCTAGCTATACCTTCCTTTGCTTTGTCTGTATCCTCTTCTGCAAGACCTTTAGTAACTGTCCTATCGTCGGGGATGCTAGTACGCCTATCCCTCGCTCTGTTAGTCTTTCTCTTCCTGCTATAGCTAGTAATACTGCCCTCTACCGTTAAGAAGTCCTCTATAGTCTTCTTACAGTGCTAGTGTTTAGTTTAGGTTTTGGTATATGTATACGTTATTCAGGTAGCCGGATGTAGTTTAACAGTCCCTTTCGCATAGTACAGAGTTAGTGTAGTTAGTGAGTTCGAGATATAATACTCCGAGCATGCAGATATAATTGAATATAGCTGTTTTAATAACTATATCTCGAACTGAGGAGGGAAAGGAATCTATACGGCGGTAGGTAAGGGATTTAGGGGTAGTGTGCCAAGGCCTGGCTCGGTCTAGAAGGGCCGAGCCGAAATTCTAAGGGTCTACCCTATTATCTAGTCCCACCCCTTTCTGCTGCTGTAGCACTTCTAGACCGAGCCGGGCCTTAGCGCACCCACCCCTAAAGTCCTTACCTACCGCTGCATAGATTCCTTTCCCTTCTTAGTTCGAGATATAGTTATTAAAACAGCTGTATTAAATTATATCTACGTGCTCGGTTTATTATATCTCGAACTTACTAACTACACTAACCCTACGCTGCGCGAAAGGGACCGTTAAACTACATCCGGCTACCCGAATAACATATATATATATACCAAAACCCAAACCAAACACTAGTACTATAAGAAGACTATAGAGGACTTCTTAACAGTAGACAGCAGTGTTACTAGCTATAGGGAAAAGAGAAAGACTAACAGAACGAGAGATAGGCGCACTAGCATTCTTAACGAGAGGACGGCTACTAAAGGTCTTATAGAAGAAGAGACAGACGAAGTAAAGAAGGGCGTAGCTAGATATAAGGAGCTATACACCTGTACTCCTAACGAACTTAAGGAACACCTAGCGAAACACAGGCCTAAGAAGGTATAAGACACTATTACCTTTATCGAGAAGGCTTTTTACAAGAGAATAGAAGAGGACAAGCAGCTAAGAGAAGAGATAGAAGCAGTAATAGCAGAGAAGGAATTGGCAGAGACTATTACCGATGTATTAGAGAGCTAAGCGGCGACTCGACTAGCGTAACTAAAGGCGCTAAAGGCTTAGTTAGCTAATATAGAGGCAGCGACGTCGTCGGCACTGCTACTACTATAAGAAAACTAAGCGGAAACTGCCTTACCTACAGCCTACAGTTAATGTAGCACCTCGATAACGTTACTACCTAATCTATCGGCCTTTAGGGATAGGGACTCTAAAGACTAAAAGGCCTTTAAGAAGAAGATAAGGAACAAGATAAGTCGTAATTATGCTAGAAGCAGCGAAGAAGACAAACTGGCCTATCTAGAAGTGCGACTAGAAGGTAAAGCGTTCTCGCTAGTAGCAAACCTAGAAGATGTAACCGCTGACAAAGCAATTAAAGCCCTAGACCAACGCTTCAGAGACCCTTTCGAAAAGAAGACAGCCTATAAGCAACTAGACAAGATTAACTAGAACCGGCTAACGTTTAAGGAATTCTGCGGACTGTTTAGGAAATATGCTATTAGAGCTAAAGTGTCCGAGGATAAGCAGCTCTACATACTAAGATAGAAGTTAAACCCTAAGCTAGCCGGAGCTATAGCTTCGGTAGAAGACGAAGACCTTAAGAGCTTCGTACACTAGGCGAGAGTTACTGCTAGAAACCTAAATGCGTACGGAAAATCGGCGACATACAAACCGAATCAGAAGCCGTCGCTATTGCAGACGACGCGACCTTCTGCTCCTTTCTAACGAGGCCTCTAGCAGCTAGTTTATTTACTGCGTTCGTCGTTCGTCTCCACTTGCTACGTATACGGAAAGCCTAGCTATTGTTGCGACGGCAGAAAGGGGTAGAACTAAGTAATAGAGTGGACCCTTGGAATTTTGGCTCGGCCCTTCCGGACCGAGCCGGGCCCTAGCACACCACCCCTAAAGCTCTGACTTACTACTACATAGATTCCTTTCCCTCCTTAGTTTAAGAGATAGTTATTAAAAAGGCCGTATTGAACCGTATCTGCGTGCCCGGATTATTATCTCTTAAACTCACTTACTACACTAACTCTGCGCTGCGCGAAAGGGACCGTTGAACTATCCGGCAACCCGAATAACGCACGCGCACACACCAAAACACCAAACCAAACACTAGCACTGTAAGGCAGCTATAGAGAGCTTCTTAACGGTAGAGAGCGGCGTTACAGGCCGAAGCAGAAGCAGAAGAGAAAAGACTAACAGAGCGAGTAGGCGCTCCAGCATTATTAATAATAAGTTTATTATTAGAGGTTTTACAGCAGAAGAGACTGCAGAGATTAAGGAACGAATAACCGAATACAAGAAGATTTACGACTGCACACTCGAGGAACTTAAAGATTACGTAAACGAGAACGGAGTAGGGAAGGTCTACAACGGCATAGACCTTATTAAGACGCTATTTTACAGAACCCTAGACGAGAAGAGGCAGTTAAGAGAGGAAAACAAAGCAGTAAGGGTCGAGAAGGAATCGGCAGAGACTATTATCGACATGCTAGAGAACTAAGCAGCGAATTGACTAGCGCAACTAAAGGCGATAAAGACTTAGTTAGCTAAGATAGAAGCAGCGATTAATGTAACGCGGTACACTTAAGCCAAAAGGGACTAGTTAAGTAACTCGGAAGTGACTTGACCAATGTGTACCAGATATATAAACCTTGGCAAGGCATAGTAATAACACGGGCCAACCCACCCCGTATCAGCGATGTCGTCAGCGCCGCCGCTACATCGAGAAGAACAAGCAGAGACTGCCTTACCGGCGGCCTATAGTTAAGGTAGCACATCGATAACTTTACTACCTAACCTACTAGCGTTTAGGGACGGAGACCCTAAACACTAGGAAGTGTTTAAGAAAAAGATAAAGAACAAGATAGATCGCGATCACGCTGGAAACAGTAAAGAAGACAGGTTGGCATACCTGGAATCGCGATTGGAAGGTAAAGCTTTTTCGTTAGTAGCGGACCTAGAAGAGGTAACCGCCGAAGAAGCAATTAAAGCGCTGGATCAACGCTTTAGAGACCCCTTCCGAAAGAAGACAGCCTGTAAACAGCTAGACAAGATTAACTAGAACCGGCAGACGTTCGAGGAATTCTATAGACTATTCTAAAAATATGTTATTAGAGCTAGATTGTTAGAAGATAAGCAGCTCTACCTACTAAGGCAGAAGCTAAACCCTGAACTGGCCGCAGCTATAGCGTCGGTAGAAGACGAAGACCTTAAAAGCTTTATGCACTAAGCGAGAGTTACTGCTAGAAACCTGAGCGCTTACGCGAAATCGCGCAAATCAAACCAGAAGCCGTCGACAGCGCCAACAACGCGATCCCCTGCACCTTTCCGACGAGGCCCCGCCCAGCAGCTATCTTATTCACCGCGTTCGTCGTTTGTCCCCACCTGCTACACGTATAGAAAGCCTAGCTATATCGCTACGAGATGTTAAGCAACGGATTAGCAGAAGCAGGAGTATCGGGCTACGAAGCAGCAGCAGCCGAGAAAGACTGTCCAAGCTATCGAGCTGGCTCCGAACGACACCGACAGTATAGACAGTAGAGTGCTACTAAGGATCTTAGGAAAAGACTAGCTGGACGGATAGGCCCCCTATCTAGTATATGTTACGGCGGCAGAAAGGGGTGGGACTAAGTAATAGGGTAGACCCTTGGAATTTCGGCTCGGCCCGTCCGGGCCGAGCCGGGCCTTGCCAACCACCACTACGGAAGCCCACCACTACCACTACATAGATTCCTTTCCCTCCTTAGCTCGAGATATAGTTATTAAAACAGCCGTATTGAACCTTATCTGCGCGCTCAGATTATTATATCTCGAGCTCACTCTCTACACCAACCCTGCACTGCGCGAAAGGGCCTGTCGAACTATCCGGAAACCCGAATAACGCACGCGCACCTACACACACACCAAAACAGCAACCCCTAGGCACTGTAAGAAGATAGAAGGCTTCTTAGCGGTAGAGAGCGGCGTAACAGGCCGCCGCGGAAAGAGAAAGACTAACAGAGCGAGTAGGCGCTCCAGTGTTATTGATAATAAGATCATTATTAGCAGTTTTACAGCGGATAAGACTGCAGAGATTAAGGAACGAATAAGCGAGTACAAGAAAATCCACGACTGCACGCTCAAGGAACTTAAAGACTATGTAAACGAGAATAGGGTAGGAAAGGTCTACGATAGTATAGACCTTATTAAGACGCTGTTCTACAGAACGCTGGAAGAGAACAGACAACTAAGAGAAGAAACTAAAGCGGTAAGGGCCGAAAAGGAATCGGCAGAGACTATCATCGACGTGTTAGAAAACTAGGCAGCGAATCGACTGACGCAACTAAAGGCGCTAAAGGATCAACTGGCTGATATAGAAGCAGCGAAGTCGTCGCCGCTACTACGGCGAGAAACCTACGCGGAGACCGCCTTACTAGCGGCCTATAGTTAAGGTGGCACTACGATAACGCTACTGCCGGACCTACCTACTTTCAGTGGCAGAGACCCTAAAGCGTAGGAGGCATTTAAGAAGAAGATCAAGAATAAGATAAGCCGCGATTACGCATTAAGCAGCGAAGGAGACCGACTGGCCTATCTAGAGGCGCGACTAGAAGGCGAAGCGTTCTCGCTGGTGTCGGACCTAGAAGAAGTGACCGCCGACGAAGCTATTAAAGCACTAGATCAGCGTTTTGGAGACCCCTTCCGGAAGAAGACGGCCCGCAAACAACTGGACAAGATCAGTCAGAATCGGCTGACATTTAAAGAGTTTTACAGGCTGTTTAGGAAATATACTATTAGAGCGAGAGTGGCTAAGGATAAGCAGCTGCACTTACTAAGACAGAAACTAAGCCCTGAACTGACGACAGCTATAGCCTCAGTAGAAGATAAAGACCTTTAAAGCTTCGTATACCAGGCGAGAGTCACCGCTAGGAACTTGAACGCGTACAGGAAACTGACGACATGTAAACTAATTCAGAAGCCGTCGCCGGCGGCGCAGCCGATAAGAGCCCCTGCGCCCTTCCGACAACGCCCCCAGCAGCCACCGTATCAGTTACAGCGCTCGTCGTTCGTCCCTACCTGCTACGCGTATAGGAAGCCTGGCTATATCGCTACGAGATGCTAAGCAACGGCCCAGCAGAAGCAGGAGTATCGTGTTATAAAGCAGCCGCAGCCGCCGAGAAAGACTATTCAAGCTATCGAACCGGCGCCGAACGATACTAACAGTGTAGACAGGGGGGTGCAGTTAAGAATTACGGGAAAAGACCAGCTGGACGGATAAGCCCCCTACCTAGCATTGACAATAGGGCACCGAATCAGAGCGAATCGCTACGAGAAGAAAGCATTAACAGCTGCAGCAATCCGCTCTCGGCAGCCGTAGAAGTAAATACGGAAACGGCGATTATCCTTCCTATTACGATCTACCCTGTTAAGAAGCAACGCCCACCGCTCCAGCTGAAAGCTTTTATCGATACTGGAGCTCTTATCAGTGCAGCGATCCACCATCGGCTGGTCCGGAAGCTGACGGATAGATACGGCTATCCGGTAGAATTAGCGTCGCCGACAAAGATTTCGGCATACAACGGACAAGACACGGAAAGCGTTACGCACTATGTGCTGCTAAAGACTACCCTGGCTGGTCGCACTACGGAAGCGACGTTCCGAATAATAGATATCGGAAGGTTTGACATTATTATAGGGCAGAAATAGATAAAGAACCAGAAAGCTATTATCAACGTAGATAAAGGAACGATCAGATTCAAAACCCTAGGTAGCGGAGCAGGGACTATCGGAATGGCCGCCACCGCCGCCGTCGAGCCGAAAGCTGCGGAGTCTGCAAAAGAAGCTCCGTCCGATCGTTCCGAACCCCTGGTTACTGTCGGAATGTTAAGTTCAGAAGCTATAACAACCCTCGCGAAGTCGCCGGACAATAAGATTTACGCTATCTCTATAAAGGACATCGAAGACTACAGGAAGATAATAGCGGAAGATAAGGTGGACCTACTGGAGGTGTTGCTAAACAAGCTCTACAGTTACGCTAACGTATTCTCAAAAGCCGACTCTAACCTATTGCCGCTCTAT
This sequence comes from Pseudocercospora ulei, assembly GCA_016165855.1. Lineage (NCBI taxonomy): Eukaryota > Fungi > Ascomycota > Dothideomycetes > Mycosphaerellales > Mycosphaerellaceae > Pseudocercospora > Pseudocercospora ulei. Next base: position 5,868,058 of record JACWNB010000003.1, read on the forward strand.
CGACCGGAATATAACAATAAGATCCGACTAAAAGAGGGGGCTACGCTGCCAAGAACCGAGTCCCTAAGACGACTATCGCCGGCGGAACTGGACTAGGGCAACGTTCCGAATTATAGATATCGGAAGGTTTGACATTATTATAGGGCAGAAATAGATAAAGAACCAGAAAGCCATCGTCGACGTAGATAAAGGAACGATCAGATTCAAGACCCTAGGCGATGCGACCGCCGCTACTGTAGCCGAATCGAAAGCCGCGGCTGCCAATGTAACCCCGTCCGACCGTTCTGAACCACTGGTCACTGTCGGAATAATGAGTTTAGAAGCTTTATCGGCCCTCGGAAAGTCACTGGACAACGAGATTTACGCTATCTTAATAAAAGACATTAAAGACCACTAGAAGATAATAGCGGAAGAAGAAGTAGATCCACTGGAAGTGTTACCGGCGGAGCTCTACGACTATGCTAATGTGTTCTTAAAAGCCGACTCCAACCTATTGTCGCTCTATCGACCGGAATATAACAACAAGATCCGACTGAAAGAGGGGGCTACGCTGCTAAGAACCGAGTCCCTAAGACGACTATCGCCGGCGGAACTGGACTAGGTAGAGGTGTTCGTTCGCGAAAATCTGGCGAAGAAGTTTATTACGCTAAGCTCTGCCGAATACGCGTTACCGATTCTTTTTGTAAGGAAACCAGGGGGTGGTCTGCGACTCTGCGTAGACTATCGAGGCCTTAACAAGGTTAATAAGAGAGACGTATATCTACTGCCGCTAATAGATAAGACTATATAGCGCATAGCAAAGGCTAAGTGGTTCAGCAAGCTGGACATCTGCCAAGCGTTCCATTAACTAAGGAACGAAGAAGGGCAGACAGAAGACCTTACGACGTTCGCGACGCGTATAGGCAACTTTAAGTAGCTAGTAATGCCTTTCGGACTCACCAACGCGCCAGCAGTGTAGCAACGCTTTATAAACCACACCTTTATAGACATGCTGGAACGGTTCGTGTCTATCTATTTAGACGACATTCTTATCTATACGGATAGAACGAGAGATCAGCACACGGACTACATTAAGAGGGTGCTAAAAAGACTCAGAGAGGTCGGATTAAATGCGGACACAAAAAAGAGCGAGTTTTATCAGACTGAGGTCAAATACCTTAGTCTTATTGTCGGAAGAGAAGGGATTTGGATAGACCCCTTAAAGGTCGCCGCCGTAGCGGAATAGAAGCAACCAAAATCCGGAAACACTACGCAGATCAGGGCGTTTCTCGGATTCTGCAGCTACTATTAACGGTTTATTAAGGACTTCAGCAAGATAGCGAGACCCCTAAACGAAGCACTAAAGAAAGAGGCCGCCGGCCTGTAGAATAAGAGGTGCATAGAAGCGTTTAACCTGCTGAAAGAAGCAGTAGCCTCAGCGCTAGTTCTGGCACACTTCTGGCCGGAAAAGACGATCTACGTAGAAACTAACGCTTCCGATACAGTAACAGCAGGGGTCCTTTCTTAATACGCCGACGACGAAGAGACCCTCTATCCGGTAGCTTTCTTTAGCAAGTCTATAACAGAGGCCGAGCTGAACTACGCTATCTACGATAAGGAGCTGCTAGCGATTATTCAGGCTTTCGAGGAGTGGAAACCGGAGCTTATAGCTAGAAAGAGCACGGTTCAGGTCCTTACAGACCACTAATCGCTGGTCTACTTTATAAAGACGCAGAAGCTCTTACGTCGCCAAGCTCGGTAGGCCGCCTACTTATTAGGGTTCGACTTAAAGATCACCTATCGACTAGGGGTTCAAAACGGAAAGGCTAACGCGCTAACGCGAAGAGAAGGGAAGATAAGCTGCGCGAAGGAAGATCCGAACATGTTTTAGAAGGTGCTAACCGAACGGATAGTAGACGCCGAGGTGTTGAAGGAAGCGGGGATCTGCGCGGCAGAACTGCAGACCGAACCGGAACCAATAGAGCCGCCGATCGAAGAAAAGACTCTCTACAAGAAGGTAGAGCAGCTTAACCAGCAACAGAAACTCGGCAAAACCGGTTCAGGGAAGCTAATAGTTCTAGAAGAACTGATTACAGAGGTTATCCAGCTAGTCTATAGCTCTAAGGATGTTGGTTACGCAGGGTCAAAGAAGACGATAGAAGCTATAAGGACGATCTACTAGTTTCCGCGGATCTACGAACGGATCCACCGATTTATCGCCAATTGCTACATATGCCGAGCCGCGAAGCCGCGTTACGGTCTTCCGGCGGGTCTACTAAAGCCACTTCCGATCCCCGAGAAACTGTAGCAACACATTACGATAGACTTCGTAACCGGCCTGCTAGACTCCGATAGATATAACGCTACGCTAAACGTAGTGGACCGGCTAAGCAAAGAGCGCTACTTTATCCCCTGTCGAGCTAGAGACGAAGGAACCACTGCAGAAGAGACCGCGCGGATGCTGATTAGACACGTATAGAAGCACTATAGTCTGCCGGACACTATTACTACGGATAGGGGTCCTCAATTCACCGCCGACGTCTAGAAGGCTGTCAACTAAGCTCTCGGAATTCGTAGAAAGCTTAGCACAGCCGCTTACCCGCAGACCGACAGTCAGTCTAAAGTGGCTAACTGAGAAATAGAGCGATATCTGCGAACCTTCTGCAGCTACTATTAAGAAAAGTGGGTTGAGATGCTGCTAATAGCTGAATTCTGCGCGAACTTAGCACAGTTAGAAGCAACGTCGCTAGCGCCGTTCAAGATAACCTACGGTTATCTTCTGAGATTAAGCTTCCATCCGCTAAGCGACGCCGGCTTGCTAGAGCTTTCTACCGCTACGTCGTTAAAGAGAGTCGCCGCCGCAGCGGCAGAAGCGCTACGATCTTAGATAGAAGAAGCGGTTAAGGTGGCGAAAGACGCGATAGAATCGGCCTAGAAGAAGATAGTGACTCGAGCTAATAAGAAGCGGTCACTAATAGAATTCGAGGAAGGCCAAAAGGTATAGCTTAATACGCGGAACCTAAGGCTGAAAGGGAACGCCAAGCTTAACCCCCGCTACGTAGGTCCGTTTACGATAGTAGAAAAGAGATCGCTAGTGACCTATCGGCTCTAGCTACTGAAATCGTTCCGGATCTACGATGTTTTCCATTTAGATCTGCTGAGCCTGGACCCTAAGAACGGTCTGCTGGAGCAGGGGTTCGCCGAACCACCGCCTATCGAGATGGACGATAAGGAAGAATAGGAGGTAGAAGATGTAATAGACGTAAAGAAGACTCGAGGGTCCATTAAAGCGAGAATCTTGTAGAAAGGGTAGCTGGAAGACTACGAATAGTATCAAATCGAGAACCTCCGGAATTTGGCGGAGCTGCTTAGAGAGTTCTATATACGGAACCCAAAGAAGCCGAAACCCGGATAGCTCCGAAACTGACGACCTCCGAAAGAGGTAGAAGAAAAAGAAGAAAGCTGCGTCCGCTCTACCAGCGCAGAAGCCGATAAAGACGATCGTAACAGTCGCTTTTGGGGAGGTCTTCGACGCGGCCACTACCTACCGCCGGTTCGGCCGCCAGCTCGCTAACGCCGTAGCGTGCCAGCGCTGCCAACCCCGTAGTAGGTAAAGGCTTTGGTAGAAGAGAAAAAGAAGAAGAAAAACGGCGCAGCAGAAAGATCTACATAGACCTCCGAGGAGACGCACAGACTAGCCGAGCCGCAGCTTAGAAGACCGCGGATCAGATCAGATAGCGTCGATTACATAAACGCTAAGTGAAGGACTTCAGATGCCGACGACGTAAGAAATTCAAGAAGCGATAAAGAGAACGTTGTTTTTTATAGAAGACGGAAGAGGTAACATTACTGTTAGAAGGGATTTTCGAAAAAAAAAAAAAAAAGTAGAGATTTTGGGATAAATGGGGTGACTAAGCGGGGGAGGGCGACTGCTGGTAGGGGAGGGGGGTGGTGTTACAGCGGCAGAAAGGGGTGGGACTAAGTAATAGGGTAGACCCTTGGAATTTCGGCTCGGCCCGTCCGGGCCGAGCCGGGCCTTGGCAACCACTACTACGGAAGCCCACCACTACCACTACATAGATTCCTTTCCCTCCTTAGCTCGAGATATAGTTATTAAAACAGCCGTATTAAACCTTATCTGCGCGCTCGGATCAGTATAGACAACAGGGCACTAGCGCGATCTGCGCTACCAGAAGAAGGAAGCATTAACAGTTGTAGCGATCCGCTCTTGGCAGCTATAGAAGTGAATACGGAAATTGCTATTATCCTTCCGATTACGGTCTACTCCCTTAAAGGCTTACACCGACTACTCTAATTGAAGGCCTTTATCGACACAGGAGCTCTTATCGGCGCCGCGATTCACTATCGATTGGTTTAGAAGCTAATAAACGGGTATAGTTACCCGGTCGAATCAGCATCGCCTGATCCGGGCACGTAGATATAATTCAATACGGCCTTTTTGATAACTATATCTCGAACTAAGGAGGGAAAGGAATCTATATAGCGGCAGTGGGCCTTGATAGGTAGTGGTGTGCCAAGGCCCGGCTCGGTCCGTTCCGGAACCTAAATCCTAGAAGGGGCCGAGCCGAAATCCAGGGTCTACCCTATTAATCTGTCCTACTGTTACAGCGGCAGAAAGGGGTAGGACTAAGTAATAGGGTGGACCCTTGGAATTTCGGCTCGGCCTGGACGGGCCGAGCCGGGCCTTGGCACCACTACCACTACAGAGGCCCACTACTACCACTATATAGATTCCTTTCCCTCCTTAGTTCGAGATATAGTTATTAAAAAGGCCGTATTAAATTATATCTGCATGCCCGGATCATTATATCTTGAACTCACTCTCTACACCAAACCCGCACTGCGCGAAAGGGCCTGTCGAACTATCCGGAAATCCGAATAACGCACGCGCGCCTACACACACACTAAAACAGCAACCCCTAAGGGCACTGTAAGAAGATAGAAGGCTTCTTAGCGGTAGACAGCGGCGTAACAGGCCGCTACGGAAAGAGAAAGACTGACAGAGCAAGTAGGCGCTCTAGTGTTATTAATAATAAGATTATTATTAGCGGTTTTACGGCAGAAGAGACAGCAGAGATTAAGGAACAAATAAGCGAATACAAGAAGATCTACAATTGCACGATCGAGGAACTGGAAGACTATATAAACGAGAATAGGATAGGAAAGGTCTACGATAGTATAGACCTTATTAAGACGCTGTTCTACAGAACGCTAGAAGAGAACGGACAACTAAGAGAAGAAACTAAAGCGGTAAGGGCCGAGAAGGAATCGGCAGAAACTATTATCGACGTGTTAGAAAACCAGGCGGCGAACCGACTAGCGCAACTGAAGGCGCTAAAGCATTAAATAGCTGATATAGAAGCAGCAAAGTCGCCGCCACTGCATCGAGAAACCTACGCAGAGACCGCCTTACTAGCGGCCTATAGTCAAGGTAGCACTACGATAACGCCACTGCCAGACCTACCTGCTTTCGGTAGCAGAGACCCTAAAGCGTAGGAGGCGTTTAAGAAGAAGATCAAGAATAAGATAAGCCGCGATTACGCATTAAGCAGCGCTGGAGATAGATTGGCGTACCTAGAATCGCGATTAGAAGGTGAAGCTTTTTCGCTAGTAGCGGACCTAGAAGAGGTAACCGCTAAAGAAGCGATTGAAGCGCTGGATCAACGCTTCAGAGACCCATTCTGGAAGAAGACGGCCTGTAAGCAGCTAGACAAGATTAACCAGAACCGGCAGACGTTTAAGGAGTTCTACGGACTGTTTAGGAAATACGCTATTAGAGCGAGAGTGGCAGAAGATAAGCAGCTGCACTTACTAAGACAGAAACTGAGCCCTAAACTAACGACAGCTATAGCCTTAGTAGAAGATAAAGACCTTTAAAGCTTCGTACACTAGGCGAGAGTCACCGCCAGAAACTTGAACGCGTACGGAAAACCGACGACACATGAACTGATTCAGAAGCCGTCGTCGGCGGCGCAGTCGACAAGAGCCCCTGCGCCCTTCCGACAACGCCCCTAGCAGCTACCGTATTAGTTACAGCGTTCGTCGTTCGTCCCTACCTGCTACGCATGTAGAAAGCCTAGCTATATCGCTACGAGATGCTAAGCAACGGCCCAGCAGAAGCAGGAGTATCGTGTTATAAAGCAGCCGCAGCTACCGAGAAAGACTATACAAGCTATAGAGCCGGCTCTAAACGACACCGACAGTGTGGACAGCGGGGTCCAGCTAAGAATTATAGGAAAAGACTAGCTGGACGGATAGACCCCCTATCCAGCGTAAAAAACAGGGCACCCCCGCGAAAGGCACTAACGGAACGAGAGAGCATCAACAGTTGTAACAATCCGCTGTCGGCGACAGTGGAAGCGAACACGGAAACAGCTATTATCCTTCTAATTACTGTCCACCCCCTTGACAGATCGAGCAAACCACTTCAGCTAAGAGCTTTTATCGACACAGGGGCCCTTATTGGAGCGGCTATCCACTATCAATTGGTTCAAAAGCTAATAAAGGGATACGGCTATCCGGTAGAGATAGCGTCGCCGACGAGGATTTCGGCGTATAACGGACAAGACACGGAAAGCGTCACGCACTACGTGCCGCTAAAGACTACCCTAGCTGGTCGCACTACGGAAGCAACGTTCCGAATTATAGATATCGGAAGGTTTGACATTATTATAGGGCAGAAATAGATAAAGAACCAGAAAGCTATCGTCGACGTAGATAAAGGAACGATCAGATTCAAGACCCTAGGCGATGCGACCGCCGCCACTGTAGCCGAATCGAAAGCCGCGGCTGCCAATGTAACCCCGTCCGACCGTTCTGAACCACCGGTCACTGTCGGAATAATGAGTTTAGAAGCTTTATCGGCCCTCGGAAAGTCACTGGACAACGAGATTTACGCTATCTTAATAAAAGACATCAAAGACCACTAGAAGATAATAGCGGAAGAAGAAGTAGATCCACTGGAAGTGTTACCGGCGGAGCTCTACGACTATGCTAACGTGTTCTTAAAAGCCGACTCCAACCTATTGTCGCTCTATCGACCGGAATATAACAACAAGATCCGACTGAAAGAGGGGGCTACGCTGCCAAGAACCGAGCCCCTAAGACGACTGTCGCCGGCGGAACTAGACCAGATAGAAGTGTTCGTCCGCGAAAATCTGGCGAAGAAGTTTATTACGCCGAGCTCTACCGAATATGCGTTACCGATTCTTTTCGTAAGGAAACTAGGGGGTAGTCTGCGACTCTGCGTAGACTATCGAGGCCTTAACGAGGTTACTAAGAGAGACGTATATCCACTGCCGCTAATAGATAAAACTATACAGTAGGTAGCAAAGGCTAAGTGGTTCAGCAAGCTGGACATCCGCCAAGCGTTCTATCGACTAAGAAACGAGGAAGGACAGACGGAAGATCTTACGACGTTCGCAACGCGTATAGGCAATTTCAAGTAGTTGGTAATGCCTTTCGGACTTACCAACGCGCCGGCAGTATAGCAACGTTTCATAAATCATACTTTTATAGACATGCTAGAGCGGTTTGTGTCTATCTATTTGGACGACATTCTTATCTACACAGATAGAACAAGAGAGCAACACACGGACTACATCGAGAGAGTGTTGAAAAGGCTCCGCAAGGTCGGGTTAAACGCGGACACGAAGAAGAGCGAGTTCTATTGAACCGAGGTTAAGTATCTCGGTCTTATCATCGGAAGAGACGGAGTTCGTATAGACCTATCAAAGGTCGCCGCCGTTGCAGAATAGAGGCAGCCAAAATCCGGAAACACTACGCAAATCAGAGCGTTTCTCGGATTCTGCAGCTACTACCGACGGTTTATTAAAGACTTCAGCAAGATAGCGAGACCCCTGAACGAAGCGTTAAAGAAAGAGGCAGCCGGCCTATAGAATAAGAAGTGCACGGAGGCCTTTAACCGGCTGAAAGAAGCGGTGGCCTCTGCGCTAGTTCTAGCACACTTCCGGCCGGAAAAGACGATCTACGTAGAAACGGACGCTTCCGATACAGTGACGGCAGGGGTCCTTTCTCAATACGCTGACGATGGCGAGACCCTCCACCCGGTAGCCTTCTTTAGCAAATCTATAACGGAAGCAGAGCGGAACTACGCTATCTATAATAAAGAACTGCTAGCTATTATACAGGCATTCGAGGAGTGGAAGCCAGAGCTTATAGCTAGAAAGAGCACAGTCCAGGTCCTTACGGACCACCAGTCGCTGACCTACTTTATAAAGACGCAGAAGCTCTTACGACGTCAAGCACGGTAGGCTGCCTACCTATCCGGATTTGACTTTAAGATTACCTATCAACCTAGAGCTCAAAACGGAAAGGCTAACGCACTAACGAGAAGAGAAGGGAAAATTAGCTGCGCAAAAGAAGATCCTAACATGTTCCAGAAGGTGCTGACCGAGCGGATAGTAGATGCAGAGGTGTTGAAAGAGGTGGGGGTCTGCGCAGTGGAACCGGCCCCTAAGGAAGAAACTCTCTACGAGAAGGTGAAACAGCTTAACCAGCAACAGAAGCTCGGCAAAACCGGCTTAGGAAAGCTAACAGTTCTAGAAGAACTAATTACGGAGGTCATCTAGCTGGTCTATAACTTTATAGATGTTGGCTACGCCGGAGCGAAGAAAACGATGCAGGCCGTAAGAACGATCTACTGGTTTCCGCGGATCTACGAGCGGATCCACCGGTTTATCGCTAATTGCTACGTGTGTCGAGCCGCGAAGCCCTGTTACGGTCTTCCAGCGGGTCTACTAAAGCTACTTCCGATCCCTAAGAAGCCGTAGCAGCACATTACGATAGATTTCGTAACCGGCCTGCCGGAATCCGATGGATACGATGCCACCCTTAACGTAGTGGATAGGCTGAGCAAAGAGCGCCACTTTATCCCCTGTCGAGCGAGAGACAAAGGAACCACTGCGGAAGAGACCGCGCGGATGCTAATTAGACACGTATAGAAGCACTATAGCCTGCCGGACACTATTACTACGGATAGGGGTCCTCAATTTACCGCTAACATATAGAAAGCTATTAACCAAGCTCTCGGAATTCGTAGAAAGCTCAGCACTGCCGCTTACCCTCAAACTAACGGTCAGTCTAAAGTAGCTAATCGCGAGATAGAGCGATATCTGCGAACCTTCTGCGGCTATCATTAAGAAAAGTAGGTCGAGATGCTGCCGATAGCTGAGTTCTGCGCCAATTCAGTACAGTCAGAAGCAACGTCGCTGGCGCCGTTCGAAATAACGTATAGCTATCTCCCGAGAATAAGTTTCCAGCCGCCGAGCGACGCCGGCTCGCCGGAGCTTTCCACTACTACTGCTACGTCGTTAAAGAGAGTCGCCGCCGCAGTGGCAGAAGCGCTACGATCTCAGATAGAAGAAGCAATTAAGGTAGCGAAAGACGCGATGGAATCGACTCAGAAGAAGATAGTAACTTGAGCTAATAAGAAGCGGTCACCGATAGAATTCGAGAAAGGCTAAAAGGTATGGCTCAACACGCAAAACCTAAGGCTGAAAGGCAACGCCAAGCTCAATCTACGCCACGTAGGTCCGTTTAAGATAATAGAAAAGAGGTCGCCGGTGACCTATTGGCTCCAGTTACCGAAATCGTTCCGGATCTACGATGTCTTCCATTCGGACCTGTTAAGCTTAGACCCTAAAGACGGCCTGCCGGAACAGGGGTTTGCCGAACCCCTGCCAGTCGAGATGGACGGTAATAAAGAAGAATAGGAGGTAGAAGACGTAATAGACGTAAAGAAGACGAGGGGGTCTATCAAAGCAAGGATCTTGTAGAAGGGGTGGCCGGAAGACTATAAATAGTATCCAATCGAGAGCCTCCAGAATTTAGCGGAGCTACTTAGGGAGTTCTACGTGCAGAACCCGAAGAAGCCGAAACCCGGATGGCTCCGAAACTGACGACCTCCGAAAGAGACGGAAGAAAAAGAAGAAAGCCGCGTCCGCTCTACCAGCGCAGAAGCCGATAAAGACGATCGTAACAGTCGCCTTTAGGGAGGTCTTCGACGCGGCCACTACCCACCGCCGGTTCGGCCGCCAGCTCGCTAACGCCGTAGCGTGCCAGCGCTGCCGACCCCGTAGTAGGTAAAGGCTTTAGTAGAAGAGAAAAAGAAGAAGAAAAACAGCGCTACGGAAAGATCTACATAGACCTCCGAGGCGACGCACAGACCAGCCAAGCCGCAGCTTAGAAGACCGCGGATTAGATCAGATAGCGTTGATTACATAAACGCCAAGTAAAGGACTTCAGATGCCGACGACGTAAGAAATTTAAGAAGCGATAAAGAGAACGTTGTTTTTTATAGAAGACGGAAGAGGTAACATCACCGTTGGAGGGGATTTTCGAGAAGGAATCAAAAAAAAAAAAAGTAGAGATTTTTGGATGGATGGGATGACTAAGCGGTCGAGGGCGACCGCTAGTAAGGGAGAGGGGTGGTGTTACGGCGGCAGAAAGGGGTAGGACTAAGTAATAGGGTGGACCCTTGGAATTTTGGCTCGGCCCTTCCGGGCCGAGCCGGGCCTTGGCAACCACCACTACGAAAGCCCACTACTACTACTACATAGATTCCTTTCCCTCCTCAGTTCGAGATATAGTCATTAAAAAGGCCGTATTGAATCATATCTGCGTGCCCGGATCATCGACCGCTAGTAAGGGAGGGGGGTAGTGTTGCGGCGGCAGAAAGGGGTGGGACTAAGTAATAGGGTAGACCCTCGGAATTTCGGCTCGGCCCTTCCGGACTGAGTCGGGCCTTGGCACACTACCCCTAAAGCTCTTACCCACTACTACATAGATTCCTTTCCCTCCTTAGTTCGAGATATAGTTATTAAAAAGGCCGTATTGAATCATATCTGCGTGCCCGGATTATATACTGAGCGTTTGTTTCTAAATAAAGTCCTCGAATGCTTACACGATACAAATCCAAGGTATGCTACTTACTTATAAAGTGCTGAAGGAGACCTCGATAGTATAGCCTCTATTAGTATACCGAGGGTTCGAGTATTCCCTGTTTATAAGTGAAGTCCTCAAATGCTTACATAATACCAATCCCAGAGTGTGCTACTTACTTATAAAGTGCTGGAGGTAACCTTAATAGTACAGATTCTGTTAGTATGCCGAGCGTTTGTTTCTAAGTAAAGTCCTCAAATGCTTACACAATACAAATCCCGGGTATGCTACTTACTTATAAAGTGCTGAAGGAGACCTCGATAGTATAGCCTCTATTAGTATACCGAGGGTTCGAGTATTTCCTGTTTATAAGTGAAGTCCTCAAATGCTCACACAATACAAATCCCAGAGTGTGTCACTTACTTATAAAGTGCTGGAGGTAACCTTAATAGTAGAGCTTCCATTAGTATACTAGGAGCTCGAGTATCTAAGTAAAGTCCTCGAATGTTTACACAATACAAATCCCAGAGTGTATTATTTACTTATAAAGTGCTGGAGGTAACCTTGATAGTATAGCCTCTGTTAGTATACCGAGCGTTCGAGTCTTCCCCGTTTCTAAGTGAAGTCCTCGAATGCTCACACAATACCAATCCCAGAGTGTGCCACTTGCTTATGTCGTGCCGGTGGCGACGTCAGCAGCATAGCCCTCTGTACATGTACTGAGCGTTCCCGAGTGAAGCCCTCGAGTGCTCCCGCGACGCAAATCCCGGCGTTGGCCACTCGTCGAGAGCGCCGAGGTACACCAGCCGACGGGTTGAGAGATCGGCCGCATCGCCTGCGCGGATGTGCCGAGCGTGGAACTTTCGTACATTTTTCGAGTGAACCCCTCGAGTGCTCCCGCAACACAATCCCCATCCCCACTCGTCGAGTGCCGGAGGTCGGGCGAAGACGTCGGCAGCATCGCCTGCCCTGATGTGCCGAGCGTTGGCAAATACTCAAGGTCTTTCACTCCCCCCCCCCCCCCAAAAATCTCCAAGGTTGGAATTCGATCCGAGATCTGCGAAGGAGATAGAGAAGGAGAATGACGATGGCACGGCGAGGAGGTAAGCAAGGGAAAAGATGTCTTTGAATTATGATGATATATGATGGTGTGCGCCCATGTTCTGCCCCGTGCCGTGCCCTGCCCCGTGCCGTGCCGTGCCCCGTCCCGTCCCATGCCCCGTCGACGTGAACCCAGGGGACTAGGAGTGCGGGAAGTCGGCGGGCTGGAGGAGGGAGCCGTCGAGCAGGCGGCCGACGTGGGTATGGGCGATGGCATCTCCGTGGCGGCGGATCTTGGCCAGCAGGAGATGCAAGAAGGCGACGGGGGAGTGGTGGAGGGCGGAGTCGCCACCGCGACGGCCGCGGGCGTCGCACAGGATGAAGCCGTGGGCGTCGAGGCGCCAGCCCTGCCGCAGCATGTTGTCGGTGAGGGCGTGGGGCGCCAGGCCCAGGAGGCGGCAGGTGTCCAGGTAGTCCTGGTGGGCGCTGAAGTAGAGCTGTCCCGCGAAGAGATTGAGGCGCAGGACGAGCTCGCGGGCGAGGGAGGAGAGGGGCGGGGCGGGCGGGGAGGCGGAGACGGTGTAAAAGTCCAGGCGGTCCAGGGCCGGGTAGGCCGAGTTGCACCGGGGCTTGTACAGGTGCAGGGCGGCGGCGCGGGAGCTCCGCATGCGCGGATGGAGCTGGTTGGCCTCGTAGGGGCTCACGATCATGAGCACGGGACCAGCCGCGTCGGCGGGGGCGGCGGGGGAGCGAGCGCTCAGCAGCAGCCACTGCACGGGCCTCTGGAAGGCGTCGGAGGCGGAGAGGCGCGCTCCGCCTCCTCCCGTCTTCTGGACGGTGGCGGCGAAGTCGGCGGTGACGAGCAGTCTTCCATCGCCCGCGAGCTCGGACGGGGGAAAGAGGGCGGCGGCGGTGGTGTCGCGGAGGACGGAGAAGGCGGGCACGTACGCGGCCGAACCGGCCCGGATGTGGCCGGAGCGGGCGAACTTCTCGACGTCGGGGTGGAGGGTGTGGTCCAGGGGCCAGGCAGGCGGTGCTCGCGGGACGTGTCGCTCCTGTTCGACTTCCGGGGCCAGCTGTCGCTCTTGCTCGTCCTGCAGCGTGGTGCTGTGGAATCGCAGCTGGTCGAACTGCCGGCAGCGCTCGGCGATCGGCTGGAGGTCGAGATCGTCGCGATGCACGGCGTGGGCCCCATCGCGAGCACGGGCGCCCGCTCCTCCGTCGCCGGGCCGATATCTGTCGTCGAGCGACTGGGCCTCGTCCTCTTGGAACTCCCGGGCGTGCTGGGGGGTGAGGGCGGTCACGCCGTCGGGGCCGGTGACGTCTCGCCACAGCTTGTCCTGACGCACGAAGCGCTCCCCCTGCGCCGCCCACAGGGGCACGTTGCGCCGAATGTCCGCGTGGGTCTCGGCGATGGACCAAATCACGACGTCGTCGACCGTGATCTTGGAGGGGGACGACTTCCCCACCGTCTCGAGGATCGTCCCCTGCACCTCGTGGCCGATGCAGAAGACGACCGTCTGTCCCTTGCCCAGCTTCCGCATGCGCATGCACGCCTGCACCAGACGGTCCTTGGTGAGGCCGGCGCCCAGGGTGACGGCGGCGCGGTAGTGGACGGGCAGCGGGAGGTCGATGCCGCGCGTGTGGGCTTCGTCCAGGAAGACCAGACAGGCCTCCAGGCGCTGCTGGTACGGAGAGGCGCTCAGCATGTGGACGCGGCCTTTGCGATCGGCGACGCGGATGTGGTCGTCGTCGTCCACGAACACCACGGCTTCGGCGGTGTGGTCGTGCAACCTCAACCACTCTTGCGCCACTTGAACGTTGGTCCATTCGAGGATCTGGGCGCCAACGTCGATGATGACCTGGACGGGCGGACGGAGGTGCAGCACCGTGTCCAGCAGCCGGCCCGCGTCCGAGGAGGAGGAGGAGGAGGAGGAGGAGGAGGAGGAGGAGGAGGAGGAGGAGGAGGATGAGGCGGCGGCGGAGGCGGGGCCGGGGGCGGGCGGCATCAACTCGACGCGGTTCTCGCGCCGCAAGATGTTCTCGATCACCAGGGCATTGGTGTGCCTCTGCTGCTCCAGGTCCAAGTGGGCGACGTCGAGGGGCAGGAGGCAGCGCGAGTCGTTGGTGCCGGAAAATCCCGTGGTCAGGCAGTCCGTCTGCTTCCCGAGGTCCCAGCCGGACGCCGACAGCTTGGACGGGAACTCCTTCATTTCCTTGGGGAAGACGATGTGCGCCAGGAAGTAGTCGACCACGCTCTTGACCTGCCGCAGGGCGGGGAACAGCTCCTGGGTGCACTGCGGGACGATCTTTGACGTTGACGCCTTGCAGGTGGCGGAAGGCCGGGGGCACCGCCGGGGCATCACGCATCCAGGCCTGATACTCGAGGTCGGCCCGGTCGGATTGCATCAGGTGGCTCAGGGCGTCGAAGAGGTGTTCGTCGGTCAGGCCGTGGTAGTAGTGGCAGGGCGAGGTGAGCACGATGGCGACGTCCGGATGGCTGAACTCGGCCTGGGGCCGGGGGCTGTCTTTGGCGCGATAGGGCACGGCGAGCCTGGTCGGCGGGGTCCGCGCCGGCGCCAGGCCATAGTTGACCCGCCACCGCTGGGTGCCCAAGGCAAAGGCGAGCAGGCCGCGGGCCAGGATGCCGCGCAGCAGGAGCAAGGTCGATTGGGTGTTGCCGGTCCAGAGCGGGCTCTCCTCCACCGCCGCCGCCTCGGCCGCGGTCAGGACGGATCGGGTGAGGTAGACGAAGACGGCGTCGCGCACCCGCTCGGGCTGTCGGGCCACGGGGAGGGAGGGGCGGTCCAGGGGCCCGCCGCTGCAGATGCGGCGAGCGACGCGGGACACCAGGGCCTGCTCGGCATCCGCGCGGAGCAGGCGGAACCGGGGAAAGGACCCGGGCAGGCCGCCGGGGCCGATCGCGACCGAGAGGGGGAGGTCGCGGGCCAGGGTGGGCATCAGGGCGCGCACGACGTCCAGCAGCTGGTGGATGACGGCCCAGCGGTGGGGGCTGAAGTCGATGGGGCGCTGCTGGCCCAGGGTGTAGACCAGCTCGAAGTTGACGCTGAAGTTCTCGTCGCTCTCGTCCACGAGGTCGCGGGCGTGGCGGCGCAGGAAGTCGTGCGTGGCCATCAGGACCCGGCCGACGTCGGGCTTGCCCGTGAGGTAGCACTCGAGCGCCATCAGGTGGAAGGACAGGATGTGCTCGGGCTGGACGAGGAGGACGCCGCGGTCGCGCATGCACTCGCGGAGCATGGCCGACACGGCGGCCGCGGCGGCGGCGTCGAGCGCGAGCGAGCGGGAGAAGGGCATGAAGTAGACGCGGCGGTCGAGCAGGTGGCCCAGGCGGGCGATCAGCACGTGCGCCATCTGCTTGGACTGGGCCTTGCCCACGACGACACGCAGCAGCTGGCGGCCGTCGGCCAGCGCGGCAGCGGTGATGGGCACGATGACGCTGGACTTGCCCTCGCCCATGTTCAGCTGCATGACGGAGTTGCGGACGGGGTCGGGCTGGCGCATCTGGGCCGCGATGTCCTCCTGCACGGGGCGGATCATGAGGGCGCCCTCCACCTCGATCAGCAACGACTCGGGGTGCATGTCGGGCCGCCAGTTGGTGTGGCCGCCGTGGCGCAGCTCGGCGAGGAGGTCCTCGTGGCGGGAGGGGTCGCCGGCACGGTCGAGGAGGCGCTGGGCGCGCTGGTCCGCCGTGAGCGCCACCGCGTAGGCGACGATGCAGCATCGCCAGCGCGGCGGCAGCGAGGGCCAGCGGCGGTGCGACAGCTGCTGCAGGAAGAAGGCCGGGGCCACGCGGGGCCCGTGACACGCCGCACGACACGACGACGACCGCGGCGAGCGGCCGACCCGGGCGACCATCCGCGCGTAGATGGCGTCGGCGTGCTCGCGGCATCGCTCACGGTAGATGCGGAGGTCGGCCCGGGTGACGGGGGCGACGGGGGCGACGGGGGCCGGAGGGGGGTGGCGAGCCGCGAGGGCCTCGAGGCTCTCCCGGAGCTCGCCCACGTAGCGCTGCTCGAACGCCGAGCCGGCGCGGCGCGCACGCCGCTCGAGCACTCTCAGCACCGACTTCAGCCGGCGCGGCTCCTCCTCCTCCTCCTCCTCCTCCTCCTCGCTCCCACGCGGGCGCGGAGGGGGCGGCATCGGGTCGTGCAGCGCGGGCGGCACGCCGACAGGGCCCGGCAGCCGAGGCGCCGGGGCGGCAAAGAGCTCGCCGTCCGACACGAACCCCGAGCGGCTGGGCGGGGGGACGGCGAGGGCGCGGCTGAGGTCGGGGAGCGACACCAGCCGGTGGGGCTCGGCGGCGACGGTGGATTCCAAGCCCCACAGGTACCAGACCAGCCGCCAGTTGTTGTACCACGACAGGAAGCGGTGGCAGACGTCGGGCATGGCCCGGGGGACATCGACGTACGTGCCGGCGCCGGTGTCGGGCGGCGCGGTCGGGACCTGGCACGGCCACTGGGCCTGCAGCGCGGCGACCAGGCTCGCGGTCGCGGCGTCGCCCGCTCCGCGCCACAGTCGTCTGCGGCGACGATCGTACGCCCGGTTCTGCTCGCCGTGGAGTCGCGGCACGTGGTATTCGGGACACGCCGCGAACGGACGGCGGAAGCGGTCCAGGTGGTCCGTCAGCACCCAGGCGGCACAGACGATGCCTTCGTCGAGACGGAACATGGCGGCGGCGGGGGCGGTGATGTGGGCCATTTGCGGGAGCGTGGCGCAGAGGACGGCGAGCTGCAGGGCCTCGAGGTCGGCGTGGTCGGGGTAGGCCATGGTCGCCAGCCACATCAGCACCGCGTACTTGCGCGGCTGGACGTTGGCGGCGACGCCCAGCCAGCGCTGGTAGGCGGGCAGCCCCTTGAGCAACGGGGTGCAGCCCGTCTCCAGCACGGCGGCGTCGTAGCGCATGGTGCCCGGCTCGATGGGGGTGTCGGGGCCGGCGATGGAGCCGTGCATGGCCAGCTTCCCCCACAGGCTGCCGGACACGGGGGCGAGCCAGTGGATGCCGGGGCCGGCGCGGTCGAACAGGGCGGCGACGTGCGAGGCCCGCAGCGCCCCGTGCGACGACATGGCCCCGTCGCGCGCCGCGTAGTCGGCGTCGTCGGCCGAGCTGTGGTCTTCCGCCCCGAACCCGGACACGCGGAAGGCGGCGCAGCGCACGTCGTCGCGCTGGCGCAGACGCTCGTCGATGCGGTCGACGCGTGGCATCTGCAGGTCGGCCATGCCGGGGTGGAAGACGCGGCACTGTTCGGCCTGGCCCAGCACTTCCTCCGCCGCGGCGGAAAAGTGGCCGTGCTGGGCCAGGAAGCTGAGCTGAGCATCCCACGCGACCGTCTGCATGACCCGCTTGTGCCGCGGATAGAACCGCCGCCCCGGGCTGAGGGCGGCGATGGCGCCGAGGAGGTCCACGTGCGGCTGTGACAGCCGGTCGAAGGAGCGGGTCGCCTTCGACCTCAGCATCGTCAGGGCCTGCTCGGTGCCCGTCCTCAGCAGCAGGGGGTCGGGCAGGCAGGAGGCGGTGACGGCGTGCAGGTAGGCGAGGTACAGCCGGCATCCCAGCTCGCCGCTGTCGACCAGGCGGGAGAGCCGGGCGTCGACCTGCAGAGCGTGGACTTTGACCATGGTCGCCGGGGAGATGGTCGCGGTGACGTGGTCACCGCTCTTCACATAGCACACGCGGGAATCGTGGCTCTCGGGGATCAACGCGATCCGGCTTCCGTGCGGGCCCTTCAGCATCAGCTTGTTCTCCAACCCGATCAGCGTGCCGAGAGATTGGTCGCCGTCGACGGCCATGTCGCGATACTCCAGGGACTGGATGCTGCAGCTGCGAGGCGACACCGCGAAGCTGAGGTCGAGCGTGGGGATGTCGATGCGCAGCGCGAGGGCCGGCTGCTGCACGATGCAATGGATGCGCGGCAGCTCGACGAGCGGGGCGAGGACGGCGTGGATGCGCTGTGCCGTCGGCGTTCGCAGCCCGACCAGAGATGCGTCGTCGCGGTGCAGAAGCCACCGGGGCTCACGGGGATGCCTGGTCAGGGTCCAGTGGTTGGGGGACGATATGACCCACGGGTCGGTGGCCGGGCTGAGATGGATCGCGCCGCTCTGCAGATTGTGCCACAGCACGTAGTTGCGAGCGAAGTGCTCGGGGTATCGATCGCGGAGCAGCGGCGCGTGCACGCTCTCGAATGTGTGGTTGTTCGAGTCCGATGCGCGGACGATCAGGTGCCCGGGGATGTGGCTTTCCGCGGGCGCCATCCCCAGCTGCACATGGTATCCTCCGAATCGTCTCTGGGAGGAGAAAACGAAGCCCGGCGTGGAGGAGGGCATGACTTGGACGGCAGCGTGCCCGAACAAAGTGCGAAACAAACGCTGCTTACGGTAGCGCGTGGGGGGCTGGTCCAAGGCCAGACCATCGACCAGGGGCTCTCCGCTCAGCGCGTTGTAATGGACGCGCATGGACGAGCCGTGCGCGTGGCCCGTCTCGGTCGTCAGCCAGTGGTCGGCTTGGGGGGAGGTCGGTCGCCATCCACCCGGACCCGGGACGAATCCCGACCACGCTTGGGTGATGGCGTCGTCCATGGCCGCACGATTGGAGGCGAGAAAGTGGTAGCCACGGTGCGTGAGTTGGCGGAAGCGGGAGTCGAGCAGGTCAAGGCTGGTGGTCCGGGTGCCGGCGTGACGGCCACCACCCTCGTGGATGGCGATCGAGAACTGGACGAGCATGGACGCGTCCTGCGCGCATGACAGAATGCTGCCGAGGAGTGAGTCGCGGACGGAGAAGGTTGATGAGCCGACCAGTGCCGCCTCCACGCTCCGGGAGACGAACTCGGTGCGGTCGCGGTGGTTCGTGGCGGCGTGGGCCTTGTCGCGGAGTGCCCTCACCCAGCCGAGGGCCGTGCGCCGAGCCTTGCGCAGAAAGTCCAAGCATGCGGCCTCCGCCGCCGAGTTCAGCGACAGAACGCGAGCCGCGATGGCGCTGAAGACGGCCAGGGCTTGCGCCGACTCCCAATTCTCCTTGACCCGGTCACAAGCGGCGTTCAGACTGTCGACGATGTGCGCGGCGTGGAGAGGGTCGTGCAGCAGGCGGTGCGATCGACGGAGGCAGTCCCCGTCCGGCGGCCCCGCCTGGTAAATGCACTGCAGGAACACGAGCGTCGTCGTCTCCTTCTTGAAATCGACGCCGGGTACGGCGAGCTGCAGGATGATGTTGGCCCACTGGATGTTGCAGCCCAGGGGCAGCGTGCAGAGCTCCTGGTATTCGTCCACACTCATGTTGTCGGGGCACGCGTCCTGGCTCGCGATGACGGAGTTGGGGGACGGCCCATCGGGCGCCGACGCGGGCCGAAAGATGTATTCCTCCACCGCCGCGATGGGCAGGGGGTACGTGTAGGCCTCGGCCGCCTCATCGCCGTAGGAGCAGGGGCCCACGTAACTGTGGCTGACGGAGTCGTAGTATCGATATTGCAGTCCATTTTGAACGCAGACATCTGACTCACTGCACCGCGATATGTCCTTGCCGCGGTAATGCGTGTTGATCATCGGCTTCGTCGTCGAGAGCAGACCGACACGACCAGCGCCACGGAAGAACTGGGTCAGGTGAGGATCGTTCCGGGACAGGTGATACTGGGTGGTGAGCGAGATCTCGGGGCGCTCGCCTTGGAGCACGTCCTGTAACAGATAGGAGCGGGCGTCTCTCCAGTGCGCGAACCAGCGGGGCGGCTGGAGCTCGAACACCACGCACTTGGCTGCCGCGTCGTCCTGCGGCAGAGGCCACTCATGGACCTCGATCTGGATGCGTCTGCGCTGGTTCCCCAGCGAGCACTTCTGGCACGCGGCACGGTGCTCGACATGCATCTCTTGGGGTCCCACGTTGTAGCTCTCGTACTCGTGGTCGGCTCGATGGAACAACGAGTCCAGACGGCTGTATTCGCTCTTCTGTCTCCAAAATTCGTCGCGCTTCTCCCGACGAGCGGTCTGGGCCTGCGTTTCAAGCCGGGCACGGAGAGCTTGGAGCTCGTCCGACGTGTCGAAAAACCGACTGGGAAATCCGTGCGAGCTCATGACGTCGAATATGCCATCGCTGGCTCGCGGGCGCGTGCGAGCGGTCAAATATGCCTCGACGGCGGAGAGCCTCGCCATCTGCTCCTGAAACGGCAGCAGAAGGTTTTGGAGCAGGTGCGGTGGAACACCGTGATCATACTCGCCCAGCAGGGGGCACGTTCGCACCGCAAACTTGTCGCAGGCGACCCAGAGCTCGAATATGGTGAGGAGCATGACGGACATGCCTTCCGGGTTGCCACAGTAGCTCGTGGCGGCCACGGTATGATACCGCTCCATCAGGTTGTGCAGCTGTTCGCAGGCGGTCGCGTTGGCATAGTTATCGAGCCAATGGTCAAGGTGGCTGGCGACCCATCGATCGAATTGTTGAAGATTGGCGACGGTGTAGAAGGGGTCGCGTGCTTGATCGCTTGGCAATGGAGGGAGACGGTCGCCGGTATGGCGGAGCAGCTTGGACGAAGGAGCGTAGCCGGTCGATTGTCGTGTGCCGGAGCGAGACTGTGCGGCTGCGATGTAGTCGTCCAGCTCGGGAAGAAGGATACGGGTGTCAGGGTCAAAGTCAAGCTGGGCCAGTGCTGGCAGATCGACAGCGCGCACGTCCGCCCGTTGCACGGTGGCCCATCGGGCGGTGATGGCACGGGTGGTCTCCTGCACGATGTCGCCAATGACCCGGCCGGGCGGTGTCCGCAGGCAGGATTCGTCCTCGGCCAGGAGCTTCTGTCGTCGCCGGTCGATCTTGGCATTCATGGCGTACAGGAGAGGCAGCGAGAGCGGGGCGCGCAGGGCAGATCGCAGGAGCTGGGCCATGATGGAAATCATCACTTGCTTGTAGAGCATGCGAGAGCCGCCAGGCGCGCGGGTGACGACGAGCTGCAGCGCGACTCGGATGAGCAGCCACATGGAGGATCGTCGCCATGCGCCTTTGCTCGACATCCACAGCACTTCGTCTCGGGTCCGCTTGGAGATGGACGATGTGGCCGCCGCTCGACCGAAGCCCCTGAGTGCTCCAAAGAAGAGCTCCGAAACGACGCCGGGCGTGGTGGTGTCTCTGTCCTCGTCGTGGCGTGCCCCTGCCTTTGTGGATTGGGGCTGCATGCCGGGAGCGGCTTGGGAGCACATGGTCGACAGCGTGTCGGAAATGGCGTGGGTGAAGTCGGCCTGTGTGGCGCGAGCGGCATCGACGGCCACGGCGCAGGCGGGGAACGAGCGGACCAGTCTGCCCTTGGTAGTCATGACAGCCTCGTTCTCGGGCGAGAGCTCGAATTGCTCGAATATGAGCTGGTGCGGCTGTTTGGAGATGACAACGGCTGCATTCTGCTCGCAGATCTGGACGGCGATCGTCTGTCCGTCGCCAAGGCTGGCCAGCAATCGCTGGAGCTCGTTCTCGTCCGTGTGATCCGACGGCAGGCTGTTGATTGCCTTCAGACTGGCGAGCATGTCGAGCGCAGCCGTGAGGACGGCCGTCTCGGGGCTGGAGGGTGAGATGTCTCTCAGGGCCGACAGCCCCGTCATGGCAGTGTCCACGAGCGCGGCATCGCACAGCGGCTCGTCCTGCTGCGGCAGCTGGGGGGGAAGAAAGACGTGATTGATGAGCTGGTGGAGCAGCTCGGGGCTGGCAAAGGACGCCATGGTTACAGAGTGGGTGTGTTGAATCGAAGGGGCGCGGTCGGGGGGTGAATATGTACGAGCAAAGCACAGCGAAAGGTGAGGATTTGTTGGCCGCTGCCTGGCTGCCGCGTTCGTCGGTTGTTTAGAAAAAAAAAACGTCTCTGCGTTGGCCTGTGCGTCATGCAGGCCAGACGTCGACGCCTGCGACACACTCCTGACCCATGCGGCCGCGCATTGAGACACTCGTCGGTCCTGCAACCCGTTTACAGCCTCCAACGCCTTCTTGCCCTCGACGCTCGATCGAGGGCGCAGGTCGTTGCGTCGAGCAGGTGTTCGTTGGCCGGCCGGAGGAAGCGTGTGGCGGGGAGGCGCAAGGCATTGTCCTGGACAGCATCAGGCGCTGCTGCCGACGGCGATTTGGGGGGTGAGACTCTGGCAGTCGATACTGGTCTACATGATGTCTTCGTCCGTTCCTGTGATATGTCCGCATTCCGCAGCCGCCCGCGAGCATCTCTTTCACGTGTCCGCCCTCGGGGTCAGGGGTCCCGGTGCTGTCCGTATACCGCTCCACCCTCCTCCCCACCACCGGGCTGCTGTCCATTCACCGCTCCACCGTTCTGCCCTGCGGCCGTGCATCTATCTCGTTGCTCGTTGAAATTTCAGGCCATCGGGTCTCTGCCGTGTGTCGCTGCGCCGCTGCATCCACACGCTCCCCCGGTCCCTGACACCCAGACTCGCCATTCCACCGTCGGCGCTATGCAGCAAAGTGTGGCATTGCATTGTACGGGCCAGAAGCGGAAGGAGGCACGGTGGAATGGCGCTGTGAAGACGTGTGGTTGTCGGTGCCCCCACGGCTCCTCTCCTCTGACGTATACATATGTATATGACCATTCAAACCAGAGTCAGGGGTACAAGTTTGCTTGGCACAACCAACAAACAACACACCATATCTGAACAACCAAATGTGCAAACGTCTCATCAAGACAGCAGAATTGTGCTTGCTCTATCTGCCTACCATCAAGGCAAATCCTGAAGCCTTAGACACGCTGCTTTATAAAGCATACCATGTGCCTCACACAGCACTGGCTTCCAGACAACCGCGGAGCTACCGATCGTCCTGACCGTTACTCTATACGACACAAACTTACAAAGACCGAAGAGTACACGATTGTTCAATGTATCCTGGACCTCGATTCGCGAGGTTTTGTGCCCCGGCTATATAATCGTTGTACAGGTTGGTTGTGCCAAGAAAATTTGTCACCGCTGGCTGGTTTGTACAGCTCAATGGTCACATAAACTATCCGTTGGTTGGTTAACGACCTACCTCCTTCCAGGGGCCCAGAACAGCAGCAGCTTCCTCACCGGCGAAGGAAAAATTTTGCTGGACACAATCCTTGCTTGCCACCTCCGTCCGTAGCATCCGCCCGTACGAGGCTAACGCAGGCGGACGATATATATATACCGTTCCAACTATGCGTGCGGAAGGCATCTGGACGACCTTACTTCCAACGAAGACTGCATTCCATCTCTTTGCGCTATACCTATGGCGGGCGACGCCCCAACTCGTCAGCAGCTGCAGCAACACCCCGACCCCGTTCCTTTCGAAACGGACAACTTAACCATGCCAACAGAGCCGGATGGTGTCAGGCAGATGATGGTGATGCCAAATGCGTGTGTGTTACGCAGTTTGGAGATCGCAACAACCACAACAACATTGGCACATACGGGTGCACGTCGCGCAGGTATTGTGCGGTCAGCCATATATATGGTCGACAGGAAACGATGGCTTGGCGGCCACCGGAGGAGTACGGCAACAAGCTAGCTCCCCGAGAGGATCAAATTTGCACCACACTGTCGTGGTCTCGGTGGCGAGGCATTGGAGTTCTGCCGAGAGGGGATGGATGGGTTTGTAGCAGCGTGTGTTCTCATAACTAGTGGGAAGTTGGAACCAACAAGTTTCTGCTTCTTTCTCTTATGCGTGCTGTATGCGCATATCCTGTACTAAGCGTACGCGCCGTCTTTAATCGGAATGCCAAAAGCTAGAGAAGAAAGAATCTACAAGAGAGGAAGCCGCAGAATGGTGTGTGGCCAAGAGTCCGGTGCGGCTTGAGCCGTAGAGCCGTCGAAGGTGTACCAACTCCGTATTACTACTCCCACTCTCGTCGAGCGATTGCCTTTGAGGGCTATATTCTGCCTTCTTCCTTACCCATCTCGGTTGTCGGTCGAGTCGCGGCATCGATTGCTGTTTGCCGCCGGCCATATTGCAGCCAGCTGCGTTGCTGCCGGTCTTGTCGCTGTATCGATTGCTGATGGTGAAAACGTATCGCTACTGGTCGTGTTGCCGCATCGATTGCTCAGGTGTGTCGCAGCATCACTCGCTCTCAGTTGCTGCTCGTCGTGTTGCAGCATCGATCACTAAAGCGTGTTGTTGCCGGTCCTGTCGCAGCATCGATTGCTGCTAGCCGTGTCGTGACATGAATCGCTGTTAGCCATGTTGCAGCATCGCTCGCTGGCAGCTATTTTGCTGCCGCTCGTGTCACCTAGACAAGCTGTTGTCGATTGCCTCGGTGGGCCGATCTTCTGATGGTTGCTTGTCGTGTCCTTGGTTGATACGCCTGTTCTCGTGCTGGCAAGCGGTTGTCTTCTAGTGCTAGTGTCCCGACGACGAGAGGGAGGACGAGAGGACGAGGAGAGCAAGATGAATTAGGAAGAAGATAGCGCGCCTAGCAGGAACTAGGGCGAGCGACAAGGCTGAAAAACACGGAAGAGGCTGAAGATGGGAGTGGAAGACGAAGCCGGAATGGCTGACAAATGGACATGACAGATCAGGCCACAAGACACGGAACATGAGGCTGAAGATGGAAGTGGAAGACGAAGCCAGAATAGCTGAAGATGGAAGGAGAAGCTAAAGCCAGAATGGCCGGGGATGGAAGCGAAGGATGAAGCGGAAATGGATGGAAAACGAGGCCGACTAAAGGACATGAAAATGAGACCGAAATCGATGGAAAAAGGAGATGGAAATCGAGAATCACGTCCGCAGCAGAAAGGACGAGAAGAAGACGACGAAAAGAAGACGGCGAAAACGAGGACGATATCATGCGAAGAAAGGAAGAAAAGGAAGAAAAAGATAGAGGAAGGATTACTGAGCGATTGAGGGCAATCGCTGATTGGAGGCCCTCCCCGACATAACGAGTTACATGGATTCCTTTCCTCTTGAGCTTCTGATGTCGTGACTAAACGACTAGGATCGAACCATCTGCCGAGTCAGATCAAATCCTAAGAGGTGGTATTCCGTTTGAACTAGCAAGCACCCCTTCAATCGGATTCCGCCACGTGAACATTCGATCGGCTTAATCGTCGAATCGGCTGGGTGGTTATATATGCTGTATGATCTGACTGGATAGACGCAAGGTCAATACCCGTCTGAGATTGATACATCGAAGGCTAGGGAGGGAAGAGTCTCCGTACAAGCGGAGGGGCGGTATTTGAGTGTGCAGCTGCTAAGCCTGCCACCTCCACATCCGTATCATGATACATTGTATTCGTGAAATCAAATGGAAATTGAATCAGCGGAGTAGGATGATATCACGATAGCGAAGATATTGTCTATATAAAGCGAGTCTTGGCGAAGCCTCCCTGTGGATAGAAGAGACGGGGTTAATGTGAGAGGCCGAGGGCCTTTCCGAAAGCCCAAGTCACTGCGGCCGGAACATACACCGCCGCCTCGCTACCACCACCACCGCCACCACCACGTCGAACCCGCCGCGCGGTCAGGCAGCGGTGTACGGGGTGCAGACCGGCCGAATCGTGTCGACCGGGAAGCCTTCGACGAGCAGCTCCGGCGACGGCGGCCGGCGCGCGTGCCGTTCTCGCTGCAGATCGACCTGCAGCGGCGCCACGCCATCACGCAAGGCGACCTGACCACCAGGCTGGTGCCGGGCTCCGAGACCTTCTACCAGTACCGCGTCAGCGGCAGCGTCGACGGCCGCGCCTTCGCGCTGCGCGCGGACCGGGCCCACGCCGTCGACGTCGGCTTCAGCGCCGCCTTCCCCGCCGCCGCCGCCGCGCAGCAGCAGCAGCAGCAGCAGCAGCGCTTCCGCCACGTCCGCGTCCACGTCGACGCCGTCCGCAATGACAATGACGGTGAGTGCGCCCCCGGCACGCATGCTCGCGCGCCTCTTCGCACCACGCTGACCCGCCCTGGCCCCCAGGCCGTCCCGCCCCCTGGGCGGCCGGCGTGCACGAGGTGACCGTGTACGGGCGGTAGAGCGGCGAGATGCCGGGCGGAGAGCAATCCCGGCGTTCGCGTTCGCGGCGCGCGGCAGAGCAGAAGCCGTGTGTTCATTCAAATTCAAACCCCCCAAATTGATTCGGAAATTTCCGTGCCCCGCCCCCTCCACCTTCCCCTTCCCCCCCCCCCCCCTCCCCCCCTCTGGGACCCAGCATCCGCCTCGTCGTGATGCGGGCGCATGCGCGGCGGGGTGGGAGTGCGTGGTGGCGCGAAGGGACTGTGACATGCGACGGGCGAGGTGCGAGGTGCGGCGTGTGAGGGCTGGGGGGGGCGCGGGGCGCTCGCTCCATGATTGAGAGAGAGAGAGGGAAAGGGAGAGAGAGAGGGGGGAGGGAGAGAGAGAGGGAGGGAGGGAGAGAGAGAGAAGCAGAATTGGATTGAGCAGCAGACGGACAGACAGAGATGGGGTTCAGCGATTGCACCTCGGGCCCCAGGCGGCGGCGACCTCGCGGACGAGGGCCTCGCGGACGAGGGAGACGAGGTGGAGCTCGGTGGGCTCGATGCCGGCGTGGACGAGGCCGTGGCGCCAGTCCCAGGCGCGGGGCGGGGAGGCGGTGTCGGCGCGGTGGGCGGCCAGCGCGGCCGACAGCAGGCGGGCGGCGTCGTCGCGGAGGCGGGCGGGCGCGGCGGCGAAGTCCTCCAGCACGGCGAGGAGCGAGAAGAGCTGGGCGGGGGTGAAGATGCGGTGCGGGTGGCCCAGCAGGGGGAGCGCCTCGCCCAGCAGTGCCAGCAGCCCGTCGGCACGGATGACCGTCTGTGCGTCCGGATCGAAGAGGCCGCCGGGGATGCAGTCCGAGGCCGACTTGATGACGGCGAAGAGCGATGCCGCGGCTTGGCGCTTGCGTTCGAGTGGCTTGAGTGCGCGGGTCGAGGGGTCGTGGTGAGGGTGGGCGTCCTGGTCGCGAAGTTCGTAGAAGCGGCGTAAGGTGGCGTAGCCGCTGAGGTGGCATGAGAGGAGCGTGGCCGCCTCCAAGTCCACGCGTGCGAGTTCCTTGAGCGCCGGTCTCTCCTTGGTGAGGAGTGCCGCGAGTTTCGGGTCGATGAGGCGATGGTCCGGCACGGCCGCCGAGTGCACGAGACAGAGAGAGGTCATGAGCGAAACCGTGTCCGTCAGCTTGTGGGCAGCGTGCGCGCGGGCGTAGTAGATCAACGCCGGGCCGTACGATTGAGTGCTTTCGGCCAGGTGGTCGGCGTAACGTTCGGCGATGTTCTTGCGCTGGTCGTCTTGCCCCAGCGCGTCACATACGTTCAGGACCTTGTCGACAGTCTCCTCGGTGGTCAATTCCAGCTTCTCCAGCACCTTTCCGATGAGCCGGCTGGACTCGCTGGTGTGGTCGAGGCGGTTGAGGACCGCGACGGCGAGCTCCCATCCTTCCTTGTCGCCGACCTGAATTCACGGTTAGCGAGGAGAAGAATTGTCGTAGGGGCAGAGGGGACGACCACGACTCACCCGAGGCTTCTGGGACAGGAGCTCTGCATACTGTTCCAACAGGCCATCTCGGTCCTGGTCGTTGGGCGACGTCGGAGTCGGTCCGTGGGAAAGCACGAGAAGATCGTCCCTATCGAACCCGTGTGCCTGCAGACCCGCACGACTCGCTGGGCGGACGGTGGGTATCCAGCGGTCGTGCACGCCGAGCTCCATGACGGCCACCGCGACAGGCACGCTGAGTGTTCGCAGGATGAAGAGGGCACCGCCAAAGTCGCCTTGGACGACGCAGGCCAGTCCGACCTGGGTGTCATCGGTCATGTCGGGGACGAAGACATTCTTGAGCTCTGCGCCGCTCTGGTCGAGCTCGGGGGGGACGTGCTGAACGCGGGCGAAGGCATCCGCGAGTCGCTTGCGGTACGCAGTCAGAGGCGCGAGATCGACGAGGCGACCGTTGCGCGAGGGGTGGCCCTTGCGCGGGGCTGCGTCGACCGCCTCGTCCGACCCGTCCCACCACACGGTCAAGCAGATGGAGGCTTCGAGCCAATCCTGCGCCGTCATGATGATGTCGTCGGGCTCGCCCAGAAGCATGCCGTACAGCAACTGGAGGTTCTGGTAGACGGTCCACGGGACTCTGCTGGAAGCCGCGCGGCTGGCCGTGGACACGTTCAGACGGCGGCCCGGGCCGGGCGACACGGGGTTGCTGTCTCGCACCCACGGCGCCACGCCGTCGCCCTCGCAGAAGGCTTCGAGCTCGTGCAAGGCATTCCGGACGCGTTGGCGGAAGACGGTCCACTCCATGGCGCGGGTGTCCCAGTCGTGGGAGCGGTAGGCGGGGCATTGTTTGAGGACGTGCAGACATCGGGCGACGGCCTGTTCGATGTGGTCCAGCTCTCGGTCGGTGTATCCATCCGACGCTCCATCGTCGGCGGCGGTGTAGGCGGCGTCCCAGCCGGCATCTGTCAGGAGCCGGATGACTCGGTCCAGCTTGCCGCGCAGCAGCGCGGCATACAGGATGTCCCAGTACGACTCGTGGGCGCTCGGGGTGGGGGTGTGGAGGTGCACGTGGTCGAAGTCGTCGGGGAAGGGGTTGTGGTGGGTGTCCAGCCAGCCGAGCAGGGCCTGGGGGACGGGGATGCCCTGCGGCGGCGGCGAGGCGGGCACGAGGGCGCGGCTCGGGCGGGCGGGCGGGTCGGGCGGCAGATCAGGCCGAGGCGCGTGCGGATAGTGCAGCTGCAGCAGCAGCGAGGCGAGATAGCTGGCGTGGGTGAAGCGATCGCCGGACTTGGGCCCGACGCCGGCGGTCTTGGTGGCGATGGCGGTGGTGATGGTGGCGGGGGCGGGGGCGGGGGCGGGGGCGGTGTCGCCGGAGCGGGCCTGGCTCCACAGCTGGGTCAGGTCGGCGGCGGCGTCGACGAAGATGTGCTCTCGCTGCGACGGCTGCAGCCGCAGCTGCTGGCTCCAGCGGCCGAGCACACGCTCGCTGTCGAGGATGACGCGGTCGCTCTCCTGCAGCCGGACGCGGTCCCGCTGGCTCCAGAACACCTGCGCGGCCCGGCTGGCGTATGCGGAAGGCGCGCGGGGCTCTCCGTCGTGGCTGCGCTTCAGGCCCCGCGGGGCAGGCGGCGGCGGCGGACTGCTGGCGGCCGTCGACCAGCCCGACGGCGCGGGTGCATCGTCGTCCGGTTCCGCTCCGCCGCCGCCGCCGCCGCCGCCGCCGCCGTCGTCGTCCTCCGCGCCGTAGTCGCTGCTGCTGTACGGGGGCGCTCGGAAGACCCGACGCGCATATCGATTGGGACTCTTGGCCGGGTTGTAGGAGCTGTCGAAGCGCGAGCGGCGCGGCGGCGGATCTCCCGCCGGCGTGTTGGAGGCGGCGCTCAGCAGATGCGACGGCGGCGGGCCCGCGGGAGTTGTGCTCGGGTGCGAGGCGAAGGTGCGCACGGAGCGCGACTTGGGCGTGCTCGGCGGCGGCGGCGGCGGCGGCGGAGCATGCGCCGCCGCCACGCCCAACGCGGTCATGTTGGTGTTGGTGGTGTTGGTGGTGGTGGTGGTGGTGGTGGTGGTGGTGGTGGTGGTGGTGGTGGTGGTGTTGTCGTTGGCGGTGTGGTCGGTGTTGTCGTTGGTGGTGGTGTTGTTATTGGTGTTGTCGTCGTTGGTGTTGTCGTTGTTGGTGTTGTGCCGGATGCCGTGTGTTCACTTGTAACCGGCGAGGAAGCCGATCGCGTCGCCAGCGCGCCGAGATGGCTCTTGGCACTTCATCGGCCGATATAGCGATAGCCATCTTCAGCATATAACTATCGCTGTAGCCATCTTCAACATGTATCGCCATAGCCATCTTCAACATATAAGTCATCGCTGTACCCGTCTTCAACATATAAGTTATCGCTATAGCCATCTTCAACATACAAGTCATCGCTGTACCCATCTCCAACATATAACTATCGCTGTACCCATCTTCAACATTCCGCTCGCGCACGACGGCTGGACAATTTGACACAGAGGCGAATCGGTGTTGCGGGTCGAACATACATCCGGTCTAACTAGCTACTGTACCGCGACACAAATCGAATACAAAGGCGGCACGACTGGCAGAAGCCGACAACCGACACACACGCCCGACCCGGGTTGACAATCCGAGTGTCGGTGCACGCAACGACGACATCTCAAGACGTGAGCGGCGTTGCATCGAAGGGGGGCGTCGACTGGGGTCCTTGCGGCAACGAACGAGGACGACACCCCGGCGCCGGGCAGCCACGGCGTGATCGCATCCCAGCCGTCAAGGCGGCGCGGAGAAGAGCGCTGCGCCTGTGCGCTGCATGAAACGCTGTTGCGGTGGATAGTGGCCGAAGTGAAGTTTGCCGCCTCGCCCCACGTCCTGCATTGCCGTTGCCATTCCCGCGTTGTCTGCAGGTGGGCTCATAGCACTGGCCCGTGGGAGCCAGCCAGCCAGCCGCCGCCGCTGCTGCTCCCCATATGCCTGCCATGGGCCGGGGAATGAGCATCGGCGCGTGCCAGTTGGCTCGCGTGGTTCCATCAAAACGGCAGGGCCTCGTGTCGGAACGTGGCAGCCCCCGCGGGCCCTTCCTCGTGCAATTCGCGCAGCGTCTGGCGCCGGGTGCGGCCGTCGCGCTCGCGGGATTTCTCCTGCTGCAGCACGCGCCAGGGCTTGGTGCCGTCTGCGCGGGGATTGACGACGCAGCTGAGCCCGGGCAGCGGCACGGTCTGCGCGAGATCCTGCTGGGCGATGCTCTTGGTGTTGAGGTCGAAGGAGCCGTGGTAATGTCCCGCGTCGACGTGGTCTCGAAAGTGCATGCGCGCCGGGTTGACCAGCACCTGGAACATGCGCGAGTCCAGGAGGCGCGGCGGCGGAGGCTGGAAGGGCAGTTCGGCCGCTCGCGCCGGGGGGTCCGGCAGACTGTGCGTGGCGGCGGTCGACATGGGGCGTGTGTGCGGTGCTGCCCACCCTCCGCCAGCGGATGTGCGACGTGATGCGGCCGGCGATGCGGGCGTCGGCGACTCCGCCGCCGGTGGGTGATGCGTGTCTCCCCGCGCGCGGTTCGGATCCGGGTCGGGAGGTGCGGGAGCTCTGCCCATGCGGAAGCGGATGGGACTGCTTTTCAAGCACTCATATGCAGCATTCTCGTCCGTGAAGATGACCA
This sequence comes from Pseudocercospora ulei, assembly GCA_016165855.1. Lineage (NCBI taxonomy): Eukaryota > Fungi > Ascomycota > Dothideomycetes > Mycosphaerellales > Mycosphaerellaceae > Pseudocercospora > Pseudocercospora ulei. The sequence goes on from JACWNB010000003.1 coordinate 5,899,058, forward strand.
GATCGGTGTTGGGAGCCGAGAGGATGTCGTACTTGAGCCATTTGTAGTATTCCACCGCGCCGAACTGCGATATCAGGCGCAAGATCTCCCGCGATTCTCCCAGATTCGACGGGCGCGGAGATATGCGGAGATGCACGGCGCGTGCGGCGGTGGACCTCGCGATGGAAGCCATGGCCGTCAAGTGTTCTCCAGCGGCCCGGTGAAGCGCTGTGTCGGGGAAAATGCCCGAAGCTAACTAACGTTGACTATCTGTCGCAGTGGACAGGACAATGCTCAGCCGACGCCAGTGGCTGGCTTCCGAGAGCCGCCGACGACACACAGTTCACCGCCACTGTGCCGCACGTGACACGAGACACGATCTCGGGGCCATTGCTGGTGACGCTGTGGCGTGGCGTGTGGCAAAGATGGTCCGCCCAGCAACGCTCCGCCCGGGCGCTCCACCACAGAGCCCACCGCCCCCCGTCCACCGCCCACCGCCCACCGCATCGCCCAAGCGGAACTCAATCTCGCCGCCGTCGGATGGCCCAGGCCACGTGGGGCGGGGACGGACTTTCCAGAACATCGGTTAGCGCGGGATGCCCTGCCGCGGGGGCACGCCCGGCGGCCAGGGGAAGGCCCGTGCGGGCTCTGATTGGCACGATCGAGTCAGCCCCGCGCCGCCCGGCAGCCGAGCCCAGATCTCCGGGACAGGGTCTGGATCGCCACGGGTGTGGCCGCCATCCATGAACAGCCCGTGCGTGTCGCTGGTGTTCCGCTCCGGCACGACCAGTCCGACTGTTCAACCCGCGCCATCTCGATTGTACCATACAAGAACATCGTGCGCCGACACCGTCCATCCGCCTGGGCCTCACTCCCCGCCTCCGCCTCACTGCCCGCCTCCGCCTCACTGCCCGCCTCCGCCTCACTCCCCGCCTCCCACCGGGATCGAGATCCCGCGCGCCCCAACCCTCTCGCGCCACACCCACACCCACACACAACACACCACACACCGCCATGTTCGCCGCCAACTTCGCCTTCGACGCTCCGCGGTCCCCGTCGCAGAACTCCAGCCACACGGCGACCACGCGGCCGACGTCGCGGTCGGTCTCCCCCTGCTCGCCGGTCGGCTCACACCCGGCGCCGCGCTTCTCGGTGACCGACCTGGCGGCCAGCTTCGCACGCTCGCGGCTGCGGCCGGACGCGCAGAGGTGCTACGACGCGTGCGAAGCCCACGCCCCCGCGTACGCCCACGCCTCCGACTCGGACTCGGACTGGACGGACGCGCGGGGCCGGCGGACGCGGACGCGGACGGCGGGAGCGGGGGCGGGGGCGCCGTCGCCGTCGCGCCGCTCCCAGCGCCAGGCGCACGCGCGGCGGCTGTGCGCCGGCGACCACGCCCCGGACATGGCGGCCCTGGTGGCGCGCATGCTGCGCTGCCAGGACCCGGGCCCCCGCCCGTCCGACGCCGCCTCGCCGCCGCCGCGGGACGGCGACGGCGAGCGCGGCCACGACGCCCGCCCCCGTCCACAACCTTCGCGGGGCCCGCGCGCCGCGGTCCGGCGCGTGCGACGCGGCGGCGGCAGGCTGTCGCCGGCCGACAGGCGAGCTGCGGCTGCGGCGCGCGTGGGCAAGGCGGTCCCCCGCACGAGAGAGCTTGGCCGCAAGAGGATTTGGAGTGGGGACGGCGAGGTGTGAAGGGAGGGGGGGTGCTGCGCGGCGGGGTGGCGGTGAGGCGGGAGCGAGCGGCCATGTGGGTTCGACAAGCGAGGCGTTGGGGGGGGGTTGCGATTTGACGGTGCAGGGGTTCCGGCGTGAAGATGGAACCGAGGTTGGGAGCACGGCGAAGGATGCGCGCGCGCTGCGGAGGGCGCAGGTGGCGGGTGACATGTGGCGATTGGTGGGCAGAGAAAACGGGCGTGCCCCGTGGAGGAAAACAGACGATGGGGCGGTCTCATGAGATCGTGTCCACACTCGGAGCGACACGCTTGTGGTGCAGTGCATCATCGAGCGTCTACAGCTTACTGTCCTTCATTTCCGCCAGATCCACCACCACCTTCCCCCACGTGTCTCTCGCCCCCAATGCCTCGAGCGCAGCCGGCACCGACGGCAGGCCCCGGTACAGCCGGTCGGTGTAGGTGGTGGCGCGCACCGCCTTGCTCTCGAACAAGCGGTGCAGCTCGCGCCACACCTCCGGGACGGCGTGCGGTTCGTGTGTGGCGTACGCGCCCCAATGCAAGCCGACGACGCTGATGTTCTTGAGGAGGATGCGGTTGGTTGCCATCCTCTCGATCTCGCCGCCGGCGAAGCCGATGACGACCAGCCTCCCGTTCCACGCGATGCACTTCTGGCTCTTGTCGATCAAGCCGACGGGATCGTAGACGACGTCGACGCCCCTCTGGCGCGGCGTCAGGCGCAACACCTCGGCGGGCCAGGTTTCGCGGCGGTAGTCGACGGCGTAGTCGGCGCCAAAGCGCGTGGCGACGTCGAGCTTGCGACGGGAGCCGGCGGTGGCGACGACGGTGGCGCCGCGGGCCTTGGCGATCTGGACGGCGGCGAGCCCGACGCCGCCCGCGCCGGCGTGCACGAGCACCCAGTCGCCGGGCCCCAGGCGCGCGCGCGTCACCAGCCCGGCGTAGGCGGTGGGCATGGTCACGAACAGGCCGGCGGCGTCGCGGAAGCTCCACCCGCGCGGGAGCGGCTGCAGCTGCGCTTCGGCGGCGCAGACCCGCTCGGCGTAGGCGCCCTGGGCGGAGCCGAAGACGCGGTCGCCGACGCGGAACCTGGGCGGGCGCGCGGCGGAGGAGGCGGAGGAGGAGGTGGTGGTGGGCGTGGTGGGCGTGGCGACGATCACGCCCGAGAACTCGGCGCCGGACACCCAGGGCAGCGGCGGCTGGTGCTGGTATTTGCCGCGGATCTGGAGCAGGTCGAAGAAGTTGGCGGCGCAGGCGCGCACGGCGATGGTGTACTGGTCGGGCGCGGGCGCGGGCGCGGGGATCTCGGAGACGGCCAGCTCGCGGGGGCCGGCGAGGTACTCGGCGACTTGGATGGCTTTCATGGTGGCGGGGTGCAGGGAGCGGTGGGCGGTGGGCGGCGGCGGGCGGCGGCGGGCGGCGGGGGAGGAAGCTGGTCCCGGTCCATCATCGCATGGCGGTGGATGTGGCGATGAGGCGCCTGCCGAGGTAGTCGAGATGCGGTGGACGGATCGGATCGCGGCAGGCGAGATCGAGCCGCTTCCGTCTGCTTCGGCCGCCGCTCGCCGCGGATCGTTTTGACGCCGCCTCCAGCACGGAGAGGACGGGGAAGGAGACGCCGCCGCCGCCGCCGCCGCCACCGCCACCGACACCGCCGCCGACACCGCCGCCCGCCGACACTGCCGCCGCCGCCAAACGCATCGTCCCCCGCACCGCCAGCCCGCGCCCGCCGCCCAGACCGCGCGCGCTCCGCCCCAGCGCCGGCGAGAACGGGCTCTGCGCGTGACCGACGGAACGGCCGCCGCCCGCGCCACCGCCGCCGCCGCGCCCGCCCCATGGCCGGCAGCAACGCCGACGCCGGCGAGCAGCAGGTGACGTTCAGCGTCAAGTCGTCGTCGGACGCCAAATACGCCCTCACGCTCGCGGCCGCCACGACGGTGGCCGAGCTCAAGCAGACGCTGGCGTCGGCCGAATATGCCGGCGTGCCGCCCGAGGCCCAGCGGCTGATCTACAGCGGCCGCGTGCTCAAGGACGGCGACACCCTCGGCAGCGCCAAGATCAAAGACGGCAACACCGTCCACCTCGTCAAGAGCGCCGCCAGCAACCAGCGCCAGGCGCCCGCGCGCCAGGGCGGCGTTGCGGCTCCGCCCGGCGCCGCCCCCGGCCCGGCGGCGGCCCACGTGCCGTCCAGCATCGCCGCCGGCACCGGCGCCGGCAACCCGCTAGCCCAGCTGACCGGCGCCCGCTATGCCGGCTTCCACGCGCTGCCCGGAGCGGACCTGTTCGGCGCCGACGGCGGCATGGGCGCCCCGCCCACCCCGGACCAGATGCTGCGGCTGCTCGAGGACCCCAGCTTTGCGCAGCAGATGAACGAGGCCATGAACAACCCCCAGGTGCTCGACATGCTCCGCAACAACCCGATGATCCGCAACAATCCCATGGCCCGCGCCGCCATCGAGAACCCCGACATGCGCCGCATCATGTTCAACCCCGACATGATCCGCATGCAGATGAACATGCAGCGGGCCATGGGCGGTCGTGGAGCCGGTCTGGACCCCGCCTTTCCCATGCCGGGCCAGACCGACACCACCCCCGCCGCGGACGGCAGCACACACCCGCACACCCACCCGCCGTCCCCAGCTCCCCCCGCGAATCCCTTCGCCGCGCTCTTCCCGGATGCGGGTGCACCGCCTGGCGACGCCGGTGGCGCCCACGCGGGCACAGGCGCGTCGGCACCGCACAACCCCTTCGGCAGTCTCTTTGGCGGTGCCCCCGGTCCGTCGGGCGGCCCGCAGAACCCACTGGCCGCCTCCATGCAGCAGCTTGCGCAAAACCCGGCGCTCATGCAGCAGATGATGCAGGCATTTGGTCAGGCTGGACAAGCGGCACCAGCGGCACCAGGCGCGCCGGCTGGCTTCAACCCGTTTGGTGCTCTGGACGCCTTGGGAGCTTTCGGCGCATCTCCCGAACCACAGGGTCCGCCCGACACCCGCCCGCCGGAGGAGCGATACGCCGACCAGCTGAGGCAATTGAACGACATGGGTTTCTACGAGTTCGAGCGGAATGTGACGGCGTTGCGGAGAAGCGGCGGCAGCGTGCAAGGTGCGGTCGAGTACCTGCTCACCAGCCCGTGATGCACGGCTGTGTCTACGCTTCACTCTTTTCACGCACTCGCTCTGGGCATCACACGGCGCCCCCACAGCATGCAGCGACGGCGCACGAGGAACCACCGGGCCAGCAATGCTTCGACTCATCATATGTATATCAAGCGCCGGTGAGGGGCGGGAGGAAGCCCACATCCCGCGTCACGCTAAGTCGTATCTCCGAGCCCTTCCACACCGGAGGCTCAATGGATAGCCCATTCTCAACTCAGACAGACACCGAGATTCGCCAAGCCTTTGTTTCCGTTTCTTGTTCTCCTTCTTGGTTCCGTCGACTGGTCTTTGTTTGAAACGCATCATCGTCGACGTCAACGCTATTGGATGTGAAATGAACAATGCAGCTTTGTAGCAGAGGCGACCTTCATCTATGGGCGCCCTCCGCACCACGCGGTCTGAAAAACACACCTTCACATGCTTGACTTTTCCCTCGCTTTCATCATCCGCTGACGGCCGTGACAGCCCATTCCTTCACAATCTGAGGTCTGCGACCTTTCGAAGAACTGCGGGTCAGTTCAAACCCTCTTCAACAAGACATACGCCGTGCTCAGACACACCTATTCGAGACATCCACCACCGTCAGCCATCATGGGCCACCGCGACTTTTCGGTGGCGTCGGCATCTGCTCTTCGCGGCTCGGTTCTGCTTGCAAAACGAGAGGTGGGTGCGCAGCAGCAGCAGCAGCAGCAGCAGCACGTGGAGATGATGGATGATGCCATCATGGACAGCAGCCGCACCAAGCGATCGTCCGGCGACAGGAAAAGCCTGCGTTTCGCAGCACCCAGCACAACCATCGATGATGACGACCGCGTAGCGACAGATGCTGATATCTTCACGCAGTCTCCGCACGCTTCTCGAGCCAGTGTCACGTCGATCGGCTTTGCCCATTCCCCGCCTCAGGCGAGAGTGGCGAGGGAGGAGGCCGGCGTGCCGCTGCTCAAGCCGACCGTGTATTCTCCTCCGCAAGACAGCACAAACTTGGCGCTTCCCGGGACGACGTCCGGCGGCTGCAGTGTTGTGGGCGGACATTCACGACGCCAGCATGACATCTATTTCACGCCCGTCGATGTCACCAGATCACAAACCTCCCTCTCCAGCCCGATATCAAGTCCTCCGGGCAGCCCGCGCAGCCCGCGCAGCCCACCTCCCCCTCGCAGCCCGGACGACGACGGCGACGGATGTGCGACTCCAAGAGCATCGCGACCCGTCGTCTCACGCCCGCCCAGCCAGATGTTTGTCGGAGACGGTTCGACACTTCCACCCCGCGAAAATGCCGTCCCAATCACGCCCGAGCAGCTGGACCAGCTCATCGTGGCCCTGGCCCGGTCGCGCATGGTCCAGAAACACGTTCGGGGGGACTGGTGGGATGTGGACGACGTGCCCGACGACGACGGCATCGTTTCGTCGTTCAGCCACGTCTCGCTGCCAACCTTGACGTCCGCATCCCGCCTGTACTCTCAGCCGCACGACCACGTGGCGACGGACCGCCCCAACGTGAGGAGTCGCCGCGAGACGTCAGCCGTCACGCTTCCGTGGGGGGGCGGAGTGGCCCTCTGCGATTCCAAGCTCCACGGCACGCCGGTCCGCTTCCTCTCGAAAGACTACCGCCACGCGGGACGCATGCTCGACGTGGGAACGTGCACGCACCTCACGATCCCGTGCGGCGCCGAGGTGGAAAGCACGCTCCGCGTCGAAGCTCCCCGGACCGTCGGCGCGGGGGGGGGCCGCGCGCGGGTGGTGGTGCAGTGCCAGACGGAAGTCGTGGACCGCAAGACGGGCAAGCGAGTCTACTCGCTGATGGCGGACGAGGACGTCACCGACGCGTTTGCCCACGCGGCCTGGGCCGAGCTCGCCGCCGTCGCCGGGGATTCCGCCCGCGACCTCCTCCCCGCGCGGGTCGGCGGCCATCCCGACACGCCGACCGAGGCGTCTTCATCTCCCGACGGCATCGACTGGGTCGCGCTGGCGGACGAACTGCACGCCGCCGCCGCCGTGACCGACCTGGTCGACGACACGGCCGCCCTCCTGGCCCACCTGGCCCCGCCCCGCGCCTCCGCCGCGACCCGCGCCCTGCTGGCGACCCTCGCCCGCATCAAGGCCGACCGCGAAGACGTCCTGATCCTGCAGCCCACCGCCTTCCACCCCCACGGCACCCCCTCCTCCATGCGCGTGCCCTGGGTCTCGCGCCGCTTGCACGCCGATTGGTACGCGTCGCCCGCCGGCCCCGGCCACACCGCCCCCGCCCACCTCTTCCAGGCCGCCATCGTCTCCCACGTCGCCAAGCACCACCACCGCCGCGCCCTCGCCCCGCAACCCTTCGCCTGTGAGGCCTCCTGGGGCCCCGAGCGCCTGCGGCTCGATTGCGTGCCGTTGATGGGACGCGCCGAGCGCACGGGCGAGGCGTGGGCCTGCTTCGTTCGGGGGGGGTGACGTGTGTGAATCTTTTTTTTTTTGGACGTCAGGTGGTGACGAGCGAGCGAGCGACTGAGAAATGGATTCAACTGGATCGATATAGCTACATGTGTTGATATGTTCCTCATTTGTCTTCCCACCCCTGTCATCTCCCTCACTCCTCCCCGTCTTCCATGCTCTGGATCATGACCTTGATGCCGCCCTGCTTGGGATCGGCGGCGACGCGGAAGGCATCGACGGCCTGCTCCAGCGGGAAGCGATGGGTGACCAACATGGACAGATCGATGACGCCGCCCCTCAACAGGCGGATGGCGGTGGGCCAGGTGTTGGCGTAGCGGTACTGGAACTGCAGGTCGACCTCGCGGGTGCTGAGGCGCATGAAGGGGATGTGGATGTCGGGCTTGCCGACGCCGATGACGAAGACCTTGCCGCCGAACTTGACCGCGTGGATGGCGGTGGCGATGGCGCTCTCCACGCCCGTGCACTCCATCGCCACCGCGGGCTCGACGCCGTCCGCGCGGGCGACGACCTGCTCCGCCACGCGCTCGGGCGCGTCGCCCGGCGCCACCAGCAGCGTGCGCGCGCCGGGACAAAACCGGCGGGCAAAGCGCAGCCGGCCCTCGTCCACGTCCGTCACCACCACCGGCTCCGCGCCCGCCGCGCGCACGCAGGCCAGCGTCACCAGCCCGATCGGGCCCGCGCCGCACACCACCACCGCATCGCCCAGCGCCACGCCGGCCCGCCGCACGCCCGCCAGGGCGACGCTGAGCGGCTCCAGCAGCGCGCCCTGCTCGAACGACATGTCGCCGATGCCGTGGCACCACGCGGCCGGGTGGGTGACGTAGCGGCGCAGCAGGCCCGGCACCGGCGGCGTCGACGCGAACGCCACCGCCCCGCACCCGTTGTACCGCCCCGCCCGACACGGCTCGCACCCGCCGCACACCACGTTCGGCTCCACCGCCACCCGCTCCCCCACCCGCGGCCGCACCACCCCCGCGTGCGCCGCCACCACCACCCCCGCCGACTCGTGGCCCAGCACGTGCGGCCCCGTCACCACCATCGGCCCGATCCGCCCCGCGTGCCAGAAGTGCACGTCCGACCTGCGCGCGGGTTGGCGGTTAGTGGATGGTTCTTCTTCTTCTTCTTCTTCTTCTTCTTCTTCTTCTTCTTCTTCTTCTTTTTCGTGGTGGCTCACCCGCAAATCCCCGTGCTCTTGATGGCGACGATGACCTCGCCGGGCTTCAGGCCCTCGCCCGTCGCCGCCTGCTCGGCGCTGGGCGCCGCCGCCGCCACCCACAGCTCGTGCGCCGGGTTCGTGTACACGCCCACGTTCGCCTTGCCCGGCGACGCCGCGGCCGCGGTGCCGGTGCCGGTGCCGCTCGCCATCGCGTGGCGAGTGCGGGGTGGGAGGAAGGCTGGCACGCCCGCCCCGATGGGGGGTTTTTTCTTGTGGAGAGGAAGGGGAGCGGAGGAGCGGGCTGGCACGCACGCAAGCGATGTGAGTGAGGGAACGGCGCGCGAGGCGAGGAGCTGGAGAAAGAGGATGAGGAGGAGGAGGAGGAGGAGGAGGCCGGTTCCGCCCCCCCCCCCCCTCTCTCTCTGTCTCTCTCTGCCTCGGTCACGAGCGCACTCGCTAGACCAAAGCTTGAAGCGCAAATTTCTCCAGCAATCGACGTCGAGCTTTGCGTCCGGGTAGCTATGGGCGGGGGTAGCCTAAGGCCCCGCCCATAGCCGTGTGTAGCCGGTTCGGCACCGTGTCCCCCAGCCTGGCCCCCCCCCTTCCTCCTCGAGGGGCGAAGGGGGGCTTCGAGTCGAGACCAGTCCGATTGCACCCTCCGCTCCACACCTTGCACCTTGCTTGCATTCACCCTCGTCGCCGCATCGATGAGCGGGCTGAACAGGCGCAGGGCGGTATTTGCCTGTTGAGGAGTACGTTATATTCGTTTTGGCACGGTGCCCGCCTCAATCAGAAGCCAAATAGCATCGATGGTTTAGTGGTAAAATTAGCCGTTGCCAGTCAGCGGTAGCGACTCGGAAAATCGGCTAGCCCCGGGTTCGATTCCCGGTCGATGCAGCGCAGTGTCTTCCCTTTTTTGCTGTCTCATTGAGCCATCGCCCACCACCTGCGATGGAAACGGCCTTTTGCTAGCCCCCGTATTCTGCCCACGCACGCTCCCGAATGGTTCCTTCTTCCCCTGGAGGGTTTCTTTTGGCAAAAAGTCCGTTCCGTTCCATTCCGGCACGCAAACATGAACCCTCGCCCTTTCCCTCCCACCAAAAAAAAAACAAAACAGCAAAAAGTCCGCCCACGCGAACTTTGCAGTTCCAAAGATTGGTGACGCGGCTGGTTGCGGTGGGCCAAGGATTCATCTGGTAAAAGGCAAGGTGAATGCTGATTAACCCAACCGCGCCGCCCTGATTGGCGGGGGGGGGTGAGTCTGTATATCATCTCTCAACCTGCGGGCGGCCGAGGCTGAGCCGACCAACAAACAATACAACCACAACCACAACAACCACAACCACAACAACCACAACAAGAAGCAGTGCCCGCGCGTGCCTCTCGGCCGTGGATGGATTGATTCCCCTGGCATGCACATACACGCTCCGAGGCCGTGAGCCCGCATGTGCTAGGCTGTTCGTTTGTCGGGGGTGTGGCGTCCTGGTGTGGCTGGCGTCCCGGTGTGGCTTCCCGCTGTGGCTTCCCGCTGTGGCTCCCAGATGCCACATAGGCTTTCTCGGCTTCGGGAGGAGCCGCGCTAACCGAGCCTCCCCCACCCCCCCACGGGGCGTCCCTGCCGAACTGGCCCCGCCACATCATCGTCACCGGTAGTCATCTTCTTCTTCTCCTTCTCCCCCTCCTCCTCCTCCTCCTCCTCCTTCTTGCCTCCTGCTTTCCACATCGCATATCCACAACAACAACTTCATCATCCATCCCACTCGACGGTGCCATGCCGGCCAACCCCACACACATCACATCACTACCCCGGCCATGGCCCCGGCGAACCGGGTGTCGATAGCCGTCGCGAGATGCATCCCCGCGGTTCTGGTGCTCGTCGTCGCATACGCATCCTACGTGGTCCTTGGTCCCCTCACCGTCCACTACCTCCTCAGCCCATCACCGCACAGCGGCCGCCCGAGACAGCTGGGCGCCGGAATCGCCGTCCCCACCGTCTACGGAGTGCTGCTGGTGCCCGTCGTCGCGGCCTGGCTGAGGTTGCTCGTGACCGTCCTCACGGAGCCGGGATACGTGCCTCAAGGCGCCCTACCGCACCACCGCCACCCCACCGTGACGGCGACGCAACCGGGCCTGCAAGACTTCTGGACCCGCCGTGTCTTCGTGTGCGACCCGAGTGGCCTTCCCGTGTGGTGCCATCACTGCCACAACTGGAAACCAGACCGCGCCCATCACAGCCGAGATGTCGGCCGATGTACGCGGAAAATGGACCACTTCTGTCCCTGGGTGGGAGGCGTGGTCGGGGAGAGGAGTCTCAAATTCTTCCTCCAGTTTCTGTTCTATTCCATGATCTTCACCGCATACCTGACCGCTGTCTTCGGCTGGTACGTGGCCGAGTCCAAGCACCATACCCACTGGTACGTGGTCTTGGCACTGGCCGCCTTCTTTCTCCTGTTTACCGCCGGCATGCTCATCAACAGCTTGAACATGGTGTTTCAGAACACCACCACCATCGAACAGGTTCGAGGCAAGATGTGCATGGCCGTCATCCTTCCTCGCGCCTTGCACCTCGACCCCCCTGCGCCGCCACCGCCCGCGATGCTGGCACACGCATCCATGGATGGCGGGAGCCGTGTCGACAGCGACACACCCGTCACCGAGGAATCGGACCATCCCGCTCATCACCATTACTCCCAGCCACAGCCGCGGCCGACCCAGCCACAGCCGCCACCACATTCGCCCCCACCATCGAAGCTATACAACGGTCCGACCATCACGTATCCCCTCCAACCACCTACACATCCTCCTTCCATTCCTGCTCCCGAGCCACGCATGTTCGCCGTCGTGGAATTGCCGCGAGGCTTGAATCCGTGGAACCTGGGAAGTGTCGTCCTCAATTTCAAGGCTGTTTTTGGAAACACCTTCCTGGACTGGACATTGCCTCTGAAGCATTCCCCGTGCTGTGACCATTCCTCGCACATCTCGGAATATCCTTTGGGGCCCGAGTTTGAGCTTGTGCTGGCCGATGCCGGCTTGATCAACCCGGCGTCGCGCTCACCGTCCAAGCGCGAGAGAAGGCCAAGCACGCCGACGAATCACTCGGCCCGCCACCGCAAGCGCAAGCGAAGGCTCGACACGGGATGGCAGAATGGCGAGAGACCGGACGGCTGGGTGTCGGAGAAGGAAGCGCGAAGGATACGAAACGAATGGAGGACCAGCACGAAGCAGAACAACTTGTTCGCGGTCGGGAAGGATCAACCTTCCCCCGTGCCCGATCATCCGTCCATGTGGCACTGCCGCCCTCGGACGGACAGGAAGCACGCTCGGGTGAATGGGCATACCTAGGAACGATGCGATGAAGTCAAGAGCGAAACGTCATCCCTCAAGTCGGCAGAGGTAGTAGACCACGATCATAGATGTGAGTGGCTGTGTGTACCGTCACGGATGATGATCGAGCGAACCGCAAAAGATACAGTGTAGTAGTGTTACGGTGGACAGTCAGATGCCGATATTTCACGAATGGTGAGGGTGACGCCCGGCATCTGGCCTCCACCGGTCAGCCGAAGGCCGACCGACGCTTCGAGTAACCACACATCAACATCCATCCACACCGATGCTCGGCCAAGCAGGTGTGAGTGACCCCATGACTCGCGTCGAAAGAAGCCGGGGGCACCAACTCGTTCTCCTCCTACGTCACCATGTCAGCAATCCGGCCACGAGTGGCCTGACTCTCGTCCAGCCCGACACTCATTCTGTCAACGCCATCGAAAGCCATGGCTGCAAATCTGCTGTTGTTGCTGTCGCTTGCTGCTATACTACACTCGCGTGCACAGTCGATCGAAGGACTGGGTGGCGTGGGAGGATCAGGTCCCAGAGGTGGGATTGGAGATGTCGACGACCCCGTCCTGGAAGCACAGTCTTTTGTGTGAGTCCTTTCCTCCCCCCCCCCCCCTGTCCACGCCAAGTGTCAGCAGAGTCGGCTGCTGACAGCACAACCCAGTACCGATGCCATCGTTCCACTGCGACCGAACACGACCCGTCAGCTGGCCACGGGGAGGCCTCCGGTGCTGGTGACAAACCGTAACAATGCCACGGCCATCTGCCCGCCACCCCGACTCGTCGAGATCGACACGGTCGATGGAGCGAGACAAGAAATGCTGGGCTTTGGCTTTTCGTGGACCGACAGCTCCGTCTCCAACTTCAACCGGCTCGAGCCCGATGTGCTCGAACGCGTGATGGGAGATCTCTTCAGTCCACATCCCCGTGGCAACAACATGGGCATGATGAGGCACACCATCGGCAGCAGCGACATGAGCGCACACCAATACAGCTTCGACGACAACGGGCCGTCGTACAACCAAGGCGTGCCGGACTTGGAACTGGACGGCTTCGGTCTGACGGAAGACGGTGAGGCGATGGCACGCATGATTGCTCACATGGGCACCTACAAAAGCGATGTGTTCCTGTCGGGTGCTCCTTGGTCCTTCCCCGGCTGGATGAAGCACAATGGACTCTTCGTGGCCCCGCAGCTCTCGTACAACGTCCTCAACAACAGCTTCGATGTGCAATATGTCCCGCAGGTGGTTCGCTACTTCACCCAGTACCTCGACGCCTACGCCCAACGCGGTGTCACCGTCAATGGCCTGTCCCTGATGAACGAGCCTCTCAACCAGCAGGGCGGCTATCCCTGCATGTTTCTCGACGCCAGCGATGCCGCTGCCATCCTCAACCGCGGTCTGGGTGCCGCTCTGAAAGAGCGCAATGTCATATTGATGGCCTACGATCACAACACCGACCAGCCCGTCTACCCTTCTCAGGTGGTGCAGCGCGCGCCCGGACTGGTATCGGCCGTCGCGTGGCACTGCTACGCCTCCAACGCCAACTACTCGGTCTTGGATGACTTCCACTACGCATACCCCGGCATCCCCCAGTTCATGACCGAGTGTTCCATCTACCTCCCGAAGACTCTCGGTGTCGACTGGCAAGTCGCCCACGCCTTCGTCCCGGCTATCCAACACGGTGCTTCGGGCGCCACGATGTGGGTGCTGGCGACCGACCCGGAGTACGGACCGCACTCGCCGCATGGCGGGTGCGCGGGGTGCGAAGGCGCCATCGTCGTCAACTCCAGCTCCCAGTACGTGAGGACCAACGCCTACTACATGGTCGGCCAGTTCAGCCGCTTCATCCGCCGCGGCGCCCGGCATTACCGAGTCACCACCGGCAACGTGGGCAGCCACCTGACGCCCCATCAGTTCACCACCATCGCCGCCCGCAATCCGGACGGCAGCTGGGCCGTCGTCTTCGTCAACAACCTCAACCGAACCGAGACCGTGCGCCTCTCCTTCACCGGCCGCCCCCGCCACGTGTGGGAAGGCGAGGTGCCGAACAGCACCGTCACCACCTGGCTCATCCCGGCCGACCCATCGCTCCACCCCTCCCCTCACCACACCCATCTCACCCCGCCGCCCGACCCGGCTTCTCCCGTCCACGACACCCCGCCCGCCGCGCCACCGCACGACACCCCCGCCACCACCACCAACACCACGACGACTTCTTCCTGTCCCCTGCCGCCCCTCACCACCGCGTCCCCGACTTCCTCCTCGAACCCGCCGCCGCCGCCGCTGATCCCCGTGCCCCACACCACCCACCACGTGCCGCAGAACCTCCTGAGCGAGACCTCGGCGAGGAACCCGTGCGCGAATCAGCCCCGTGTCTTCTTCGCCCAGCGGCCCGCTTCCCCCGGTACATGAGTCGGAGTGAGTCGACGCCATCGATCCACGACCGTGAATCGCCAGCCCGAACTCCCCTTTTTTTTTTTTTTTTTTTTTTTTCCTTCTTCTCCTCCCCTCCCCCCTCCGTCCGACCATTCGATTCCCGCGCCGTGGTTGCCGCTCGACCGTGGGGGGGGGGGGTTGGCTGAGTGGCTGGGGGGGTGGGCGACCAATCGCTGTTCGGCCGGGGACAATGCGGCCCGGAAACCCCCCTGGAACCAACTCACTCCACGTCACGGAGTTTTGGTAGTTCGTTCTGTAGAATCTTTAGTTCCATCGCGGCCAAAGGCCTTTCCCCCGCCCCTGTCAAACAACCCCCGTTCCTCCCCAACCACCGTGGTGCGTGCCCACGTGGCGCATCTCCGGGAACGAAAAAGTCCCTGCATCCGTTCAACTAACTAACATCCATCCCCTGCGAAATCCGGTTCTCCAACTTCCACGTCGGCCGCAAATGAAATGCCCCCGGCCGCGCATCCCGAAAACGAAAAAAAAAAAAAAATTGCCTTGCGATCCAGGCCCCTCCCGGGGGCTGATGTCCACGACCATGAACCCGGGGGTGGGTTGAGGCGTGCTTGCTTCCTGGCACCTTCATCCGGTCACATCCAGGCGGTGTGGAACAGGTTGAAGGACGAACGTGTGGCGAGGCCGCAGGGGGGAGAGGAAGCATGTTGGAATCGGGGGGTTGCCCGAGAGAGGAAATGCTCGCGAGCGGGTTGGGGAGAAAAAGTACAGCTAGCTCACATGCCCATACAGACAGACCCCCTCGGCCCAAAGTTTTCCCATGCTGGCCGACACCCCCCTACCCCCCCCCGCCCACCGGGCTGCTGCTTTCCCCCTCGTCTCCGAGCGCTCGGACTGTACGAACTCGGGGCCTAAGAACATGTGGCTTTTTCCCCACACGGCTGGTTGAAGGCGAACCAGATCGCGGATGTCTCGGGGCGCCCGGGGCCGGAGAAATGGCACTGCGTTGTTTGTTTTGTCCGTCGTCAGCCGGGCGCGGTCGGAACCCCCCCCCCCCCCCCCCCCCCCCAACTTCCCCCGTCGTGGAACGAACTTACATAGGAATCATGATCGCCCAGGGCCCAGTGGTTCGCGAACTTGACGCCGCGGGCCTCCATGTCTGCGACGGTCTTGATCGCGTCGCTGCACGCCGACACGGACGAGTTCATCACGCCGTTGCAGGTGCATTTGTAGTCGGCCAGCGCGCTGGAAGCGGTCCCACCGTCAGTCGCTTGCCCCC
The DNA here is from genome assembly GCA_016165855.1 of Pseudocercospora ulei. NCBI lineage: Eukaryota > Fungi > Ascomycota > Dothideomycetes > Mycosphaerellales > Mycosphaerellaceae > Pseudocercospora > Pseudocercospora ulei. The sequence continues at coordinate 5,914,483 of JACWNB010000003.1, forward strand.
CCCCCCCCGGTCGTCGTGTCTTGTGCAGAACTTACGTGGACAGCAGGGAGAAGAACAGCACGGCGGCTTGCGTGAGGTTTGGCATGTTGCGCGGCGGTGGACGGGACTGTGTACGGGGACGAAGAAGGGATGCGTTGGGCGACGGCGAGAGGGCGCAGGCGGAGATTTATAGTTGGGGGGAGAAAGGAGGAGATGCTAGGATGGATGGGGGCCGGTGGGGGGGGGGGGGGGGGGGGGACATGTTGGACAGGGTGTGTTGGACAGGGTGGACGTTTAGCGTCGAGGTGGAGGTACGTCGGCGTCAGGGCTTGCGAGGGATGCTCGCAGGGTAGAGTCGTTGAGCTCAGGTGAAGGGAAGCAAGTTTGCGGAGCGAAGGCACAAAGGTGGCGAGACGGAATTCTCGACAAGTAGTTGGTTAGGTCACGAGTTGGTTAATTCGTTAGTTCGTTGTTGTGTGGAAGAACGCCATTCAGCCATCTCCACGCAACGTGATGGCGTCCGGCCGCAATCTCGCACGGCTGGCCACTTTGGACGGAATTCCGACACAAAAAAGAAGGTCGCGATTGGGTGACGAGTTGCCCCGAAGAGTCTCCATGGCATCATCCGTACGTGACGTGAACCACTGAGCCGATCGACGAGTCGACACTCAGATCCCATGCCTCTGCGAGATGGAGACGGCATTTCTCCCCGATTCCAACATCGACGTCGTGACATCTTGACGCCGACTCACTACCTAACGAGTTAATTAGTGAGTTAGCCTGTGTTGTCGGTGCCACTTTCAGACCCCAAAGACCCAAATCCAGCCGCTACCTGTTCTCCTGCTGTGGGTACGGGATTCCAATACACGAACTCCCAGTCTTGGAGCGGCTTTCCTCGGCCGAAGTTTCGCTTGACCTTGCTGTCGCGTCCAGTTGGTTGCGGTTGGATTGCTGTTCGCGCGGGGGGGGTGCGGGCAGGGTCAGGAGCATTGGGGTCGGCAGCAGATGGAGCGAGGAGGATTCGGCCTGTTTGATCGGACGATGGACGGGCGTGGTGTGAAGACATGGTGTGTGTGTGTGGTTGTGCCCAGAAAATTGGGAACCGCCGGACTGGTTCGCACAGCTCCATGGTCATAAGTATAGTGAACGTGAGAAGTGTTTTGCCCCATATACAGATCGATAACAGATCACAAGGTCTTGTCTCCGGCGTGCGGAAGGGCGCGACGACCGGAGCGGCACAACACTCGGCGTCAAATGCGTGCGACCGTTCGTCGTCCATGACATGAGGCGTGGTTCGTGGGGAAGTTTTCCCACCGCCGGCCGGCCTCACCCCCCAACCCACCCACCCCCGGAAACGAGAAACGAACTCCATGCTCCGACGCTGGCGCGAACCCCAAAATGTAGCCCATCCATCCATGCATCCATCCATTCATCCGTCCATGCATCCATCCATTCATCCGTCCATCCATCCGTCCATTCATCCGTCCCCTCCTCCGACTAAACGCGCCCCAAGTCATGCTCGTGAAGCAATCATTCACATATAAACATCTCTAGCCCATCTCCATGCCCTCGTCATCCACGTCGACATCCTCTTCTCCATCAAAGGTGGTGGCGCCGATGCTTCCCGGGCGACCGCGCTTGCGACCGTTGCCCCAGAGCATGCCACTGCCCAGGCGCGCGCCGCCCAGTCCACCGACGGCTTCGAGCTCGTCGCCGCCGACGACGCGGCCTTCGGCATCGACGCCTTCGCACAGCTCCAGCATGGCGGCGCGCTTGAGTCGTCGGAAGCCGTCGGTGCGCACGACGCGACCCCAGTGGGTCAGGCAAAAGCTGGCGGCCCGCCGCTTCAGCCAGTCTTCTTGGGCGGTGCTGGCGCGGTCGAAGATGAGGGCGGCGTGCGGGACGTCGAGATCTCGCACCAGGCGGTTGACGCAGAGGTGTCGGAGGCGGGGCATGTCGTAGATGTTGCTCATGACCAGCATGTTGGCCACATCCTCGAGCGTGGGACCGCCGACGGCGGTGCTTTCGGCCGGAGGGCCGGAGATGGAGTCGGTGTAGAGATAGTAGAGGAAGGCCCGGACGGCGGGGTAGGGTTCCGGGATGTGCATTCGGCGGGTGTGGAACTCGGACATCTGCGCGTTGTACAGGCGAGCGAAATGCGGCCAGCGCGCGCTCAGCATCAGGCGATGTACGTGGATGGGAGGCGAGGTGTGGCTGCCGCCGGCGTCGGGCGACGCCTCGGCCCCGCTGCCGCCGGCGGACACGACGCCGCCGCCGTCGTCGTCGGACATGCCATCGGCGTCGTAGCCGTCACCTCGGAGCGCGGTGATGGTGAAGTCGGTTCCGGATCCGCTTTCCGGCGGCTGATTGAACGTTCGCGCAAGATCGGCGCCGATGGCGGAGAGATGTGAAGTGGCGTTGGTGTCGGAAGTCGGGATCTTCGGCTCCAGCCGTGCTTCCTGGCTGAGTTTGTTGCCGAGCAGGCCGAACTTGCGCAGATCGATGGGCAGCACGTCGGAAAGATACTCTTCCGAGTCGCCGCCGGTCCCGTCATCGCCCAGCTCTCTCGGAAATCCCAGCAGCCAGGCACGGGTGCCGTCGGGGTCCAGACAGCAGTAGTGCCAGCGGTAAAGCGGATTGAAGAGATCCTTGCCATCGGCCAGCTTTTGCCACCGCAGCGTATCCAGGTCCAGTGCGGAAAGCGACGTCTCGAGCGGCATGTTGGTGGCGGGGGTGACGAAGTCCAGCATGCAGCCCGAACTGAAGACGTGGAAGTGGGTGCCGACGTTCTGCATGGGCAGGTTGGGCGAGGCGATGAACTTGACGCTGCTGATGGCGCCGGGCGCGACGGGGGGCGCGCGTTGGATCTGGGTTGCCGAGTTGGACTGCACGCCGGTGTTGGCGGCATAGCTCGCGCCGCCAACACCGGGCGCGGGGGCTCCGGCGTAGGAGTAGCTGGGATAGCGGCTCATGGGCCGGCCGCTGCCGGAGGCCGGGCCGTAGGTCGGACCGGCCTCGAAGGCGGGCGAGCCGCGAAAGTCGAGCCACCAGATTTCGCTGGTGCGCTCCATGTCTTCGCCCATGCCGCCGCTGACCCAGAGCTTGCCGCCCCACACCCAGCTGGAGTGGTCGAAGCGGGGGACGAAGCGCCAGGTGCGGCTCCAGGACCAGGTGTTGAGGTCGAGATAGCAGATGTCGTCGAGCACGCGGTTGTCGCTGCCGCTCATGCCGCCGCACACGAACAGCTTGTCGCCGTGCACGACGGCCGAGTGGCGGGCGCGGCCGCGCGGCACGGGGCCGGCGATCTCGGGCTGGGTCCAGTGGGCGGTGGCGAGGTCGAAGATGACGACGTCGGAGAGGTGCTTGCGGTGCTCGTTCTCGCCGCCGTACACCAGCAGCTTGTCGCCCTGCCACAGACACGCCGTGTGGCCCATGCGCACGCCGGGGATGTCGCCGTAGTTGTCGACCAGGTTCCACTGGCGCGCGGCCAGGTTGAGCTTGAGCACGTGGTTGTACACCTCGTCGCTGTACTGGTCGAAGCCGCCGAAGGCGTAGATCAGGTCGTTGCCGACGTACGTCACCGACGCGTTGACCAGACACGCGGGGCGCTGGCCGACGGTGGTGAGGATCTGGGGCAGATACGGCTCGGCGGGGCGCCGCCGCCGCGAGCGCGACGGCGACCCGCTCATCACGTACGTGTTGCTGGACATGCCGGACATGTTGGACACGCGGGCCGCCGACGCCGACATGGCCGGCGCGGGGCAGCGGCGGGCGGTGATTCTCCCGGGGCGGCGGAATCTCCGGGGGCGGCGGAATCTTCAGTGGCGGTGATTCTCCAGTAGCGGCGGAATCTCCAGTGGCGGCGGAGGCGGCGGAATCTCCAGTGGCGCTGATCCTCCAGTGGCGGCCGATTCTCCAATGGCAGCTGATGTGGCGCGGGTTCTGCAGCCTGCACCAGCTCCGCCGCCCGCCGCTGCCCCGCCAAGCCCGCCCGCGGCTGTTGCCCCGCCGACCGCGCCCGGCGTCAACACCGCCCCGCATACGCACCCATATAACAACACCCCGCCCGCCCGCTGCGCCTCTCCTCCCTCCCTCCTCCCTCCCCCCCCCCCCCACCCCCCCACCACAACCACCCCCACACACACACACTCCCACGCACGCTCCTCCGCGCCTGCTCGGCAGACTGCAAATATACCGCCACCATACTAACAGGTACTCTTCATTGAGGCCATCTGGAACAGCATCTTCGACCCCCATCATCAGCGGATATGGCAACTGCATCAGTCTTAACCCCCGTGCGGCCGCGCCGCGATGGCATCTTCAGCACGCGTCTCGCCGGGGGTCGCGTGCCTCTCACGCCGTCGCCACAGCCGGCCCCCAAGACGGTCGTCGTCGAGGCCAGCGAGAGCATCCACCACGGCAATGTCAACCTGACGTCCCGCTTCGCCCGGGCTCAGTCCAAGACCAACGTGCGCGACTCGCCCAAGTCCAACATTGCCCGTCGCCACCCGCAGTCGCCCCGCAGCCTGGACCACGTCGCCAGCGACTTCACCCTCACGGGCACCGGACGGGCGTCTGCATCGGCCAAGAACACTCCGGCGCGCGCACGCACGGCTCGATCGGGCTCGGCTCACCGCACACCGAAGCGGAGCCAGGGCAAGATCAGCTACAAGGACGCCGACCGCTTCATCCCCACCCGCGACAGCGACGGCATCACCACCCAGGGCGCCGCGGTGAAGCTGGATCGCGAGCGAACGCCCGCCCGGTGGCCCAAGTCGAGCGGCTCCGATGGGTCGGCCACGCTCGCCGCGGGCGGTGCCGGCGCCTTCGACCTCGGCCGCCCACACTCCTCACACGCGGCCGCGGCATCGCTCTCTCTCGAGGGACTCAGCCTGAACGACCACGACGACCAGGAGGACGACGAGCCCAAGCACAAGCCGAGCCCCAACACCGTCGCCTACCAGCACTCGGTCGCCGAGGCGTGTGGTGTCAGCGTCAAGCAGCGCATCCTCGCCTTCAAGCCGGCCGCGCCCGAGTCGTCGCGCCCCATCGACCTTCGATCGCAGTACAACCGCCCGCTCAAGCCGGCCGCGGTGTCGGCATCGCAGTTCAAGCGTCGCGTGCTCACGGCGCCGGAACGCGTGCTCGATGCGCCGGGTCTCGTGGACGACTACTACCTCAACCTGCTGGACTGGTCGTCCGGCAACCAGGTGGCCATCGGTCTCGACAAGAGCGTCTACGTCTGGTCGGCCGAGACGGGCTCGGTGTGCAGCCTGTTTGAGTGCGCGGCCGACACGTACATCGCCTCGGTCAAGTGGAGCGGTGACGGGGCCTACGTCGCAGCTGGCCTCGGTACCGGCGAGGTGCAGATCTGGGACGCCGAAGACGGCACCAAGCTTCGATCCATGCACGGCCACGACACCCGCGTGTCCGTGATGGGCTGGAACAAGCACATCCTCTCCACCGGCGCGCGCAGCGGCCTCGTGTACAACCACGACGTGCGCGTCGCGCGCCACAAGGTCGCCGAGCTCGTCTCGCACACCTCGGAGGTGTGCGGGCTCGAGTGGCGCGCCGACGGCGCCCAGCTCGCGACGGGCGGCAACGACAACCTCGTCACCATCTGGGACGCGCGCCAGCTCACGGCGCCCAAGTTCCAGAAGACCAACCACAAGGCGGCCATCAAGGCGCTCGCGTGGTGCCCGTGGCAGAGCAACCTGCTCGCCACCGGCGGCGGCTCGCACGACCGCCACATCCACTTCTGGAACACCACGTCGGGCGCGCGCGTCAACTCGATCGACACGGGCTCGCAGGTCACGTCGCTGCGCTGGAGCACCGCCTACAAGGAGCTCGTGTCGTCCAGCGGCTTCCCGGACAACTCGCTCTCGCTGTGGCACTACCCGACCCTGGTCAAGAACGTGGAAATCCCCGCCCACGAGTCCCGCGTCCTGCACTCCGCCCTCTCCCCCGACGGCCAGATGCTCGCCACCGCCGCCGCCGACGAGTCCCTCAAGTTCTGGAAGGTCTTTGAAAAGAAGCCCGGCGCCGCCAACTTGGTCGCCGGCGCCGCCGGTGCCGCCGCCGTCGCCGCTGCCGCCACCGCCTCCACCACCACCCACCACGCCAAGGCTTCCCTCACCAAAGCTACCACCATTCGGTAGCTCTCGCTCAATGGATGGAAGGAAGGAAGGAAGGAAGCCATGCTGCTGGCATTGACTCCACGAAGCGTGTGAAGATCCTTGGTGGGGGGTTTTGTTTTTGGTCATTTTGTCAAGTAGAGAGAGAGAGAGAGAGAAAGTGCATGCACATGAGTAGGCCACTTCCCATCCATCAAAAACCGAGACTCACTCAACCAACACTCACTCGTTTCCGTCCTGTCTTCTTCTTCTTCTTCTTCTTCTTTTCCAAAACCAAAACCAAAACCAAAACCAAAACCAAAACCAAAAACCAAAAAATGAAAACCGAGAAATCAAAATCAAAAAAAGGCATAATGATGTTGATTTCTGGTTCGATGCCACTGTCGTCGTGAACCGAGCCCGGTGCTGTCGGTCTGTATGTATGTACACTTCGCTTCGCCACCCCCCACCCGCGCCCTTCCCCTTCCGGGTTCTGTAGGCCGTGGCGAGGCGTGTGGATCCCGTGCGCAGCCGAGGACGCGCCAAACGTGATCCCCCCCCCCCCCCCAAAAAAAAATCAAACGTGAAAAAAAAAAAAGAAAAAAAAAAACTACCCCTCTCCCTTACAGCGTGAGAGCGGCGACGAAGAAGCCGACCAGAGCGACGGCGCTGGCGGCCATGATCTTGGGGGCTTGGGAGGTGTCGGGGGAGGAGGCGCCTTGCGAGAAGCCGGCGCCGGAGGAGGATGGGCCGGTCATGGGGCTGTTGCCGGCCGGATCGGTGCCGGAGCCGGCGGCGCCGTGGGAATCGGTGGGGGCTTGGCCCGAGGAGGCGACGTTGCCGCCCCCGGACACGCCCGGCACGCTTTCGGGCGGGTGGCTGGTCTTGGCGGTGGCGGCGGATGAGGGGGCGCTGCTGCTGCTGCCGCTGGACAGTGCGCCCAAGGTCGGGTTGTCGCCGCTCGCGAGGAACGAGCTCAAGATGGTGTTGTTGTTGCCGATGGCGACGGTGTCGTTGGTCCCGGCGAGGCGGGTGTAGTAGTAGGACTGGCCGCCAAAGTTGTGGGCGAAGTCGCGGGGTGGGTCGTAGCACTCGACCGACACATCCCGGACCATGGCGTAGTAGTATCCGTTCTGCATGTACGGGCTGTCCCAGTCGACCAGACCACCGGCCCACTCGATGGTGCCCTCGCCGTTGGTGGAAAGGCCGGCGGGCCAGAGCGAGAGCTGGACACGGGCGGGGGTTTGGGGGAAGTGGTAGCTGTGGGTGGTGCTGTTCCAGGTGTCCTGCTTGTTCAATGTGCGCATGTCCTTGCCGTCGATGGACCAGACCACGCTGTCCGGCTTCCAGTCAATGCAGTACTCGTGGGCGTTCCGGCGGGTATCGGTGGCGTCGAGCGAGTCCATGTTGTGGTCTGTGCCAGGTTAGCGTGCTTGGTTCGGCAGGCAGTTCACGACGAGCAGCTTACAGTCGGTGATTCCCTGGTAGTAGTAATTGCTCTGGGCGTGCGAAAGGTCGTTTCCCACAAACTCGAAATCGATTTCGTCCTTCACGTCGCTCATCAGGATGAATGCGGTGACGACTCCCTTTCCTTGGCTGGTGGTCATGGTGGCACAGACCTTGCCGTACCAGACGTAGTGGGTGCTGGAGAGCAAGGTTCCGACCGTGCTGGGCGCCATGGTGAGCAGCAGAGAGTCGGCGTTGTATGCGACCGGCGTTCCCGAGCTGACCCAGTTCGCCTTGGCGGCGTCTCCGAGGTAGGCCGTGTTCTTGGCCACGTCGTCGAGGGAGGTGAGCTTGTAGTGCTGGCTCTGGCACAGGTGGGAAGGCATGCAGGATTGCAGCGAGTGGGAGGACTTGGGGTCGCAGCCGCCCAGGCAGTACGCTCCCACGCCGCATCGGCCGTACTGCGAGCAGCACGGCGCCTCCGAAGGACACTGGGCGTCGGGGCTGCAGGCCGGCGCATTGCTTTGCGCATGGACGGCGCACAGAAGCGCCAGGGCTGCGGCCGCACGGCGGCAAGTCGACTTCATGGGCGCGGGTTGTGCGCGGGTCGAGTGGCCGGGTCGACGATGGCGTGGCAGAAGCTCTCACCGATTCTGTCTGCCCGTCTGGTTGATTCTGCCCGTGTCGTCGATTCTGCCCTTGTCACCAATTCTGTCTGCCCTGCTCCCGTGATTGCCACTGGACCGGGCGCGAAAGTGGCATGGGCCAAACAAAGCCACCGGAGGTGTCGCTCGCTTGTGCAACGAGCGGGGGAGGAAGAGGGGGAGGGGAAGAGGGGGAGGGGAAGAGGGGGAGAGGAAGATGGGGAGAGGTGGCGAGGATGGCGTGAAGAGGGGGAGGGGGAGAGTTGGCGATGGGGTGAAGAGGCGAGGAGGAAGAGTTGGCGATGGCGTGAGTTGGCGATGGCGTGAGTTGGCGATGGCGTGAAGAGGCTGGATCGGGGCATGACATAGTCATTCCTCTAGTGACCATCCATTCCATCCCTTTAGCAAATGGAGGAAGGCGTGGTCGGGGACCAGCTGCCTCTCTGGGAATCGCGGGTCACGTGCGAAGCCGGACGCGAAGTCAGTCGGCCCAGCGCCTTTGTTGTTGTTGTTGTTGTTGTTGATGTGCCGGGCGAAGCATCGATTGTTGACAGGTGTACAGCCCAGCCGTCGCTGTACATATATGGATGGGACGCTGTACATATATGGATGGGACGCTGTACATATATGGACGGGACGCTGTACATATAATATGGATGGGACGCTGTACATATATGGATGGGACAGTGTACATATATGGATGGGACGTTGGCGGTGCGGCTGGCACCGCCACTCCCCAGCGCTGCCCACTGGTCACCGCCCGCCGAACCCGGGCGAATATGCACCAGCCCCTGGGCCCCATGTGCCATACTCGCCCCTCGGCCCCATGTGCCATACTCGCCAGCCACAGCCTTTTCGCCAACCACCGGCGTCAACGTTCGCCTTGGTCCCCGTTCCTCCTGGTCCCCGTTCCTCCTGGCGGTTGTCGCCTTGTTGCCCCTGACACTTGTCGCTTTGTTCCTCCGGGTGCCTGTCGCTTTGTGCCGCCTGGCGGTTGTGGGTTGTGCCCGCCTTCGCCACCGCCACGTGCATCTTAACGCCTCAGGCCTCACATCAACACCACCATCAACAACAACAACAACAACACCATCATCAATACCACCATCAACAACAACAACAACAACAACACCATCAACAACAACAACACCACCACCACCACCACCACCACCACCAACAGCCACATACCGGCCAAAATGGCCGCCGGCAATGGCCCCCATGCCGCCGGCATCTTCGCCGACATGACGGTCGATGGGCCGGAAATAGGCACGCTGGTCCTGGTTGTCGACAGGGCCAAGAACCTTCCCAACCGAAAGACCATGGGCAAGCAGAATCCCTACTGTGCCGCCCGCCTCGGCAAGGAGGCGCGTAAGACGGAAACCGACTGCAGAGGAGGGCAGACGCCACGATGGTCAGTTGGCCCCGAGACCGCCGTCGGACGTTGCCGAGACGGCCGTCGGACGGTGCACCACTGACGGACTGACCGACGGACGGACTGACTGACCGCGACGTGTGCAGGGACCAAGAACTGCGCTTCACCGTGCACGATTCCCCGGACTACTACACCCTCAAGCTGTCCGTCTTCAGCGAAGACAAGCGCACCGACCTGGTCGGCGAGGCCTGGGTCGACCTGGCCAACATCGTCGTGCCGGGCGGCGGCAAGGGCGATTCGTGGCAAGGCCTGACCTGCAAGGGCAAGTATGCAGGCGAGGTCCGCATGGAGATGACATACTACGACACGAGGGAGAAGCCACAGCACAAGCTCCCCGGCCAGATCTCCGTGGCCGACGAGCTGAAGCAGCAGTATGGCACCTTGCAGCCCACAGTGAGGAGGAGACCGCTGCCCGCCAACCCCAATGCACCCGCCACCAAAGACGTCGTCATCCCCGAACGACCACTGCCAGGGAGGGCCAAACACGGTCCTCGAGACTACCAGCCCGTGCCGCGCACATCGGCAACGGCGCCCCAGACATTCAGCTATCCGGCATCGGAGCCGACACTGTTCGGACAGACGCCGGTCGGGTCAAACAGCACCTCGCCGCGGCCATATGGACGCCATGAGGCCTCTCCGGCCCCGTACGTCGATGCGGGTCGACAGGCTCCATATCCACACGCATACGATCCCCACCCACCTGCACCGCAGCCGCCGGACTTTCTGCCACAGCTGGGGCCGAGCAGAACTCAACCATCATCCGTCTCGCAACCATCCGCTCGCCCTCGGCAGGCCTGCACCCCCCCACGCCAGCACACCCAGTCTCGCATACGGCCCCGACCGATGAGCCATATCGGCCTTCCACCACATGCGCACTCGCCGCCTGGTGTGCCCCCGACACATCAGCCTGTGCCTCAGGGCGGGGATGCCGACTACCAGCTCTCAACGCAATTCTCCGAGCCATTGCCCGAACCCGACGATCAATACCAAGACACCTCACCCAGCCGTCGACGGAGGAATGATGTCCCGCCCATGTGGCATGACGAATTTGGCGGCGCGTACTCAGACCGACAGCCATACGTGGAAGACGAGCCCGACAGCCCACCACCCCCGCCGCCGCCTATGCACAGCCACAGCTCGCCTGCTCGGCCTCAATCGCAGCACGCCTCGCCGCATCACCAGCAGATGTACCATCAGCCACAATACGCTGCGTCTCCATCTTCGGCGAGACAACACTATGTGCCCGACGCGTCCCCATTGCAGACGATGGAGCGGAACTACGCCCCCCAACACACCCCGCCTCGTCATGCTCACCCCGGAAGAGGACAGTCTCTGGATGCGTATGGCCAGTCGCCATGTCCGGTCAGCCACCACTCCACGCCCGATCATTCGTTGCCCGAAAGCCAACCGCCTTCGCCACACGCGCGCACTTCGCCATATGACAGAGCTCCCGCTGCTCGTCACAGCATTGCCGAAGGGTACACGCCTCCCAGGCAGCCACACCCACTTTCGCACGAGCTTCCACGAGCGGCGAGTCCGAGCCCATACCGACCAGACCAGGCCCGTGACACGCCAGGTGAAGAGAGTCCCCGCCCGTTTCGGCACGACGCCGCGCAGTATCAGACTCCTGACCGACCGTCTCCATACCAGGCTGACCACCGCAACGGGAACGCCGTGCCGCTGATCAAACCACGCGCGGTGTCGGCTCAGCCTCAGCAGCCACCACCGGCACCACCTTCGGCGCCTCCGAGGAATCAGTATAGCATACAATTTCCCGTCCGTGCATTCGAATCATCTGCCGAAAGTCCTCTCTCCACACCACAACCGGCGCCTCCGCCTGAGCGAGTGCGAGCCACGGTGGTCGGCCGCAGTGCACCCCCTCGTAAGTCCGTGTCACCTGGACCGGGCACGTCGGAAGGCTCTGGCACCCCCTTCTCGCCAGACAGCTTTCACGAGCACAACCCCAACGGGCCTGGCGCCGAGGCGTCGGCCATGCCCCCGCGACCTATTGTTGGCTGGCACGGGCAAGAAATCGACCCGTCCGACCACCTTCCTGTCGAAGCGTGGGCGCCCGAGCCGGAAAAGAAGACGCCGACCAAGCGATACGGCACGGGTCGCGACCGCGATTTTGGACCTCGACAGCTGTCGCGAGACACCGGCGTCAACTTCCGAAACCACCCCGCGCCCATGCCGACCCCCGAGCCGCGCCCGCCGAAGCGGAACGCGCGCTTCACCACGTCGTCGCCATCCCGCAGTCCCGCCCCGGACCAGCCGCCGCGCCCACACCCCCACGACCCCCACGCCTCCACCCCCGTGCCGCATCCGCACGAGCCGCACCACCATCCGTATTCCCGGGGCTTTCGCCCCGCCAGCCCGGGTCGCTACGCTTCCCCGAACCTTCCCCCCCACCTCCCGCTCTCCCACTCGCCCGGAGGCCACGACGAAGACGCCCTGAGCCGCGAGATCTCCCGCATCGATATCGGCGGACGCAGCCGGCCCCGCGCTTCGCCCGCCGCTCACGCCACCGGTCCGGGGTCAGCGGGATAGAAGCCGCTTTTCTTCGCGCGCCCCGCCGTCTTCGGGATCGAAGCGGGCCTTTCTTCGCGACGCCCGGGCCGGGGGAATCGGGGGGTTTTGCCCGCCACGTCCCACGCCCCGCGCTCCTCCACCACACGCACGCACGCACGCCCGCCCGCCCGCCGGCGCTCGGGTCGGAACATGGCCATGGGCATGTCTGCATGGCCGGATGACGAGGTGGATTCGCACCGGAAAGTATGAGCTGTATCACGGAAGAATTCATCGTGCACCACCACCATCCCATCCCATCCCCATCCGCGCCTCGTGCGCGGCTCGATTCATCATCGTCATCATCGTCGTCGTCGCCATCTTCGTAGCCATCCCTCTCTCTCTCTCTCTCTCTCTCTCTCTCTCTCTCTCTCATCCATTCCCACCTCCGTCCCATCGCGTCACCATCCCCCGTCGACCATCCTCACCCCCACCCACCCACCTCCCGTCTCCGTCGCAATCGCCGCCGGGTCTTCTTCTTCTCCTTCTTCTTCTTCTCCTTCTTCTCCTTCTTCCAGCCCGCCCCCTTCCCCTTTCGCCGGAAAGAGAGAAGAAAGAAAAAAAAAACGAAAGAAAAAAAAAATTTTACATGGTGGAGGCGGATGTGGGCGGGGATTTTTTTCAGGGGTGGAGGTGGTCTCGTTGGAAAGAAAATGTGCGGTGGGGATGGAGAGGGAGAGCGGCGGTGGCGGGGACACCGTTGTAGAGCTGCTCGCGACGCTGCATCGCCTCTTTCTCGGAGAGTGCGCGGCCGTCCTTTTCACGGATGGCGGGCATGTCTCCGGGCATCTCGTGCAGGCTCCGGGGTCGGTGGTCGGGCGGGGGAGGAGGAGGAGGGGTGGGAGTGCGGGGATGATGGGGAGCGTGGCCGGCCACGGCCGACGACGATGGCACCGACGCGGACATCAGGCCCCCGCCTTCTCCCCACGGCGCCGAAGATGCTTCCAGTTCCGCTTTCCGATACCCACCGTCGCCGGCCCGGCCGAACACGGTCGCCATGACCGAGGGTGACGCGTGGGTTGATGGCTTCGCGGATTCCATCCGTCGGGTTGCGGCGTGTTTCTTCTGTCGGAAGGAGAAGATCAGAAGGGCGGCCAAGATGGCCATGACGGCCACCGCACCGACCGCGATGCCCGCAGTGGCTCCCGGCGCGAGCGCGGTGGAGTCCCGCTCGTGGCCACCCGCTTTCGACCCGCCACCAGGCGTGCCTTGGCGGCTGGGAAGGATGGGAACCAAGTCGGGGGCGGCGTTCTCCATCCACGAAACTTGCGAGACATTGAACACGGCGGATTCCCAATCGACCGAAAGATACGCTTCTTGCATGAAGGCCCGGCCCAGGGTGTACTGGGTGTCGTTCTGAGCCTGGAACAGGGGAAAGTAGGCGCGATCGGCCGAGACGGCCGACGTGGCGCCTGGCCCCCGGAATGGCGCCTTGGCGGTGAGGTCGAAGGCGGCATAGGGGAGAGTGATGCGTACCGTGGGCCCGCCCGAGAAGCCCTGTGCAAGGGTCAAGGTCACGTTGGCGTCGCGTGCGAGGAGTGATTCGTGCAGAGTGTCGTCGACCAGATACAGCTGCGTGCCGTGGTCGAACACCAGCCCAAACTCGAGCTCGAACGCCCGGCACGCTTCCACCGGCAGCCAGATTCCGGGCACGGTGCTGTCGATGTACGCGTACACGGGCGTGGGGAGCAACTGGGTCGCGGTCGGATTCGACGACACCCGCGACGGCGTGACGATGTCCCGGATGGCCACCACGATGTCGCGCTCGTTGTCGGCGGCGAAACGGAAGGTCACGTTGTTGTCGACCACGCGGGCGGCATCGTATCCGCCCAGCGTCAACGAGGCCAGCACGCCGGTGAAGCGGTAGTGGGCCCCTGCCGTGTAGGCCACCGACAGGCTCGCAATGGAGTTTTGCGCCTTCAGCAAGGTCAGGTAGCTCGGCGCGCCGTCGGCGAAGCTGGTGAAATTGGTCGGCTTGGGGTTGACGCCGAAGAGGCCCAGGTAGAAGTCGTGCACGGCCAGGGCGCCGACGGTGGTGTTGGCCACCGTCGGCCCGCCCTCGCCGACCCCGCCCAGGCCGACGGTGTCGTAGCCGTAGAGGGCGTTGCCGTGGTAGTCCAGCTCCTTCTCGATCCACAAGTCGTAGAGGCCCTGTTCCCGCCAGGTCGAGGATCCGTTGGGGCGGAACACGCCGCCCCTCGACTCGGCGCACGCGCGCGGCGACCCGGCCGCGAGACAGCCGTCCGGCAGCACGACCCAGGTCTGGTACGAGGCAAACGACACGAACGTCCGCACCGTCTGCGCCGGCGTCCCCACCCGCAGGCTGAACGAGCTCCACGCGCCATCGATGCCGTCCCAGTTCTGGTCGGGGTGGATGGCGACGGGTGCGGGGCTGGTACGGTCGTTGGCCGCGGCTCTGCGATCAACCTCGGTTGCGGGTCTGGTATAGTCGTCGGCGGCGGCTCTGGTATCGTCGTCGGTGGCGGCTCTGCTATCGTCGTCGGCGGCGGCTCTGCTATCGTCGCCGGCCGCGGCTCTGCTATCGTCGCCGGCCGCGGCTCTGGTATCGTCGTCGGCGGCGGCTCTGGTATCGTCGTCGGTGGCGGCTCTGCTATCGTCGTCGGCCGCGGCTCTGCTATCGTCGCCGGCCGCGGCTCTGCTATCATCCCGCGCCTCCACATGCGGCGCATTCGCATTCGCCGCCGGCCGGAGGAATGAGGCACCCATCGGCGCGGCGGGGCGCGGCGGACGCGATCCGATTCCACCGAAGCACCAACCACACGACGTCTTGCAAGTCGGCAGCTTCAGCTTCAGCTTCTTCTTCTCCTTCGTCTACTTCTTCTTCTCCTTCGCCTACTTCTTCTTCTCCTCCTCCTCCTCCTCCTCCTTCTTCTCCCTCTCCCCCTCCTTCTCCCCCTCCTCCATCCCCCTTCTGCCCGGCTCCACACGCAGCGAGCTGCACTGCGGCCCGTGCACCGTGGCGATCCCATGCGGTGCAACCTGCTATGCGAGCTGCTACCTGCTGCCTCAGCCCTCGCTCACCATGTCCGCCCGGCGAACCCACTTCCACTCCTGCAGGGGGCTCAGCTGGCATGCTCGATATGCAGTACTGCATGCACCACCCGAGCTGGATCGAGCACTATGTCCGCGTGGTGATGGCAGCCAAGCACGATTTCCACCCGCCCTTGCTCCACCACCGCCAGCACATTCGCTCGCCAACCAAGCTGACGCGGTGTGCAACCGGCCAGTGTTTCCAATTCCAGTACCTGTTCTCGCTACCCTCTGCAGGTGTTGACAGCGTCATGCAAGGTTCCGAGGAGCTTCGACAAGCAAGGACAGTGGAACCCGTGCCCAATATCTCCAACTCACAGCCTTTGCACTGCCAGGAACCACCGCCACGTTCGGGAAGACACGGGGAAGCGGTTGGAAGCGGTGGTATCAGCACGCGAATGTCCTGCACGATGCCTGCGAGCTGACGCGAGTCTGGGTCGGGCGTAGGTCCAGCACGCCTCAATCTCAACTTTCAGCTCGAGTCCGATGGCTGCCGTTGCAACATGCAGCCCGACAACTTTGCCTCTGTCGACGGCCTTCTGCCGCTCTCATCCCCGGGCGTGGTCAATACGACTACCATGGTGCCCTTCGCGGCAAGACTCTTGCTCGTCTTGGCAGCCACAAGCGCGGCAGACGACATCCTGAAGAGACCTGTTCGGCATCGCAGGTCGTACGGAAACCGCACGAGCATTGAAACAACTTCCTCCTCAACGACCGGACGCTTGGAATATGTGCCACCGTCAACTGCTGTCTCAGCGCCGAGTGAGGCAGAAATCAAGTCGGCCGCGGCGAGAACCAACGACGACAACGACGCTACCGCACACTTCTCACGCGATCCAACCTCGAGCTCTCCGGCAGCTCAGGATGTGACAGACGCCCTCTCCTTCGAGCCGAATTCTGCGTTTGCGGCCTCTTCACCCACACGGAGTCTAGCCGAGATATTATCTTACCACCCAGCAGCCCCTCTGACCAACATCCGCAGCATCCAACCGGCTGCCATGTCCAGCTACGAACCTTCAACAACAGCGACTTCCGCGAATGGGACTGGGCCTCGGACCTTCCCCTCTGGCCCTGGATCCCCGCCACAAATGGGGTCTGGCGTGACTCCCTTGCCTGCTCGTCCAACAGGGCACATTCCATCGGGACTTCCGCCGCCCGGATATCTGCCTTCGGGGAATGTGGCATCTGGACAGCGACCGCCCTATGTGCCGTCCGGCTCCAGACCGTCATTCCACCCGCCCCACCCTACAAATACCACTTGTGGGGGGGCGACTCTCAACATAGCCAGGGCCTCACTCGATTACTGGTACAGCGAGACATACACACATGTGGATTCGACTTTCGTCATTCAATTCGGCAGCAATGCCAGCTCGACGGGATGGACGCTGGTGCCGGCGGCCGAGACTCTCAACGTCACTTCGGCCGTAGAAGCGCCATCATGCACATCGACCACGGCCTTCAACACGCTCCTGAACTCGACGATGCTGGAATACTCGTGCTGGAAGACGCCGACCCCAGTCGCAGCGGCAACATCGACGGTCGAACAGATGGCATATCTCCCGGTCAATCAAACAACGTCACGGGGTGCGATACCCGATGTTGTGGTCACTCCGACGCCCGCCGCACTGACCGTCGACGACTCCACCGACACCGTCGGCCAAGGCACCACCGTCGTGCGCTTCAGTCAAGTCGAAGTCATCAGGAAAAAGTCGCTGGGCCAACACATGGGAGTTGTTCGGTGCGCGACCATGACCCACATGCACCAACTCTCCGAGCCTTTGAGCTTTGAATACGAAGGCGGACAAGTCGATGCGATGCTGGTCACGGGCACGATCCACACCGCCATGCGACGGGCGGTCGAGGAAGACACGGGCGTCTCGCTCTCCCGCGTATCTCTCGGCACCTTCGCCGCAGAGCCCACCGTGGTGGTAGTCGTGCAGAAAGTCTTGGCTGCCGCGACACCGGCCATTCTCGCCGTCGAATCCGCGTCGACGCTCGACACGCCCACGCCGACGCTCCCCTCGGGCTTGTCTTTTGTCGAGACCACGCCGACCGAGACGGGCGTCATCTGGACACCCACTGCGCGTATCGAGTCATCCGATACGGCTTTGATGCTGCCGAGCACGCCCACAAGTCCAGATCGGGTGATTCCTTTGAACGCACATCTGGAAAGCAGCGTCCCGAACCTCGCAAGCCAGATCGATGCCACGAACACGAACCACGATGTGACTGCCACTTCCAGCGGCCATGTTGTCACGGCGACGGGGGGAGAGACTGCAGGATCCGGCTCGAGTGGGGGGAATGATGTTGAGGGCATCCGGTCAGCCATTGTCCACCCGATCGAGCCGTCACATGCTTTGGACGTGCTCAACAATGCGCTCCACACCTTTGCGAACCACAACGTGGGCGCGACGGTATCCGGAATCGGTGGGCTGGTCGATTCCCCCAACGGTGGATCGGGCTCGGGGTCGCACTCTGGATTGGGCTCTTCCGGCTCGGGACCGCCGCACTCGGCTGGGCAACCGGCGCAAAATCCGGGATTCGATGTCGGCACATCGGCCGTCACGGCGACCAGCGTCGGCGGAGGTGCATTTGTGGCGGGAGGTGACACGGGAGCGGCCGGTGGTGCGGGCATGACTGTCAACGGACAAGACGTTTCCATCGCTCTCGGTGCCCATGCCGTCGTCATCGGAGGCACAACTCCCACCCGGACCGCTCCCGCGCACCCCGCAGCAGTGGCGAAGATGCCGCTCATCACTGTCGGATCGCACGTCTTCACCGCCAACGCGGCGACACAGTTCGATATCGGCGGGTCCGTCCTGACCCCGGGAGGTCAGGTCGTCGTCCGGGGCACGACCGTCAGCCTCGCACCCGGTGCGACACGGGTGGCCGTCAATGGAGCCGAACGACAGCTATCGCCGGGAGCGATCGTGGTGGCTGGCGGGACCATGTCGTTGCCCGCCGATGGTTCTCATGATGTCCTGCCCGCCGGAGCGGGAGGGTCCCAAAATGAGCATCGGGCGACCGTCACCGCTCCTCCCGTGCCGAGCGTGGATGGGACAGCTTTCTCGCCCCGTGGCGGCACATCCTACATCATTTCCGGGCAGACCTTGACGCCTGGCGGCGCCATCACTTTTGACGGTCCGGATGGCAGAGAAACGCTCTCGCTCAATGCGGGGGCCGACCGGCTGGTCAGGATCGCGAATGGGCAGACTGTCACTTCACCCGTCGGCAGGGGCCGTGCGGCTTCAGGTGGTGCACCGGTTCTGACCGTGGGCGGCAACACCCACACTGCGGTCGAGTACCATCTCGGCTCCGGCGCGACCGATCTCGTTGGCGGGCAGACGCTCACGCCCGGCGGCGTCATCACCATCTCGGGTCCGACCGGCGCGGACACGATCGCGCTCCTTGCCCAAGGCACCGCGATCGTGATCACTTCCGGCGGGCGCACGACGACATGGCAAATCCGTGGCGCATGTGTGGGGCCTCCTCACGCTCCCGTCCTCACCCTCGGCGGCGAGACGTACGCCGCCCGGCACGATGGTGCGACGTGTGTCATCGATGGCCGGACTCTCACGCCCGGCGGCGTCGACACGGTCACGGTCCACGGCCGCACATACGTCGTCCGTCTGTCGCGGCACGCAACGCTGCTCGACATGGTCGAACTCGGAGCACACGCGCACGCCCTCACCACCCTCTCCGAGCCGCTCCCCCCCCCCGCGGCGGCGACGGGAGCCCCCGTCGCCTCGTCGGTGCGTGCACCCGCCGCGACCGAAGCCGCCGCTCCATCCCATCCCGCTGCACCCCCGCCCCACGGCCCCGCCACGGCCAATACCGCCGCCACATCTCCTCCATCCATCCACTTCTCGCCAGCGGTCATCATCGCCCTCGCGTCCTGGGCGTGGGCGATCGGGTGGTGACATGACTGGTTGAAGATATATCCACGGCAGAACGACACCGAGACAGAAACATCGAATGAAACCCAGTCACGAGCCAGCGCGAAGGCATGGCCGTTTGGTCGGCGGAGAATGTGCGGCGCTGTGGCGTCGAGGTATCTATCCATCTATCTTTTTTTTTTTTTTCACTTTCTTTTTCCCCCGCGAAGCATATTTTCCAGCACCCGCAGCCCCGAACCTGTCTCTCCACGACGTGTCAGCGGTCCCCTTCCGCAGCGGTGCGGACACAAGACGTTTCGCGCGTTCCGGACACGTCCCGCACGGGGGGGAAGGCCATGCCCAGCAGCACCGCGGGCTCGTCGATGTTCGCATGCTGGTAACTCAGGATGCCCAGCCCGCCGGGCTCCATCATGAGACCCAGCGGAAACGACAGGTCGTAGCCCAACCAGCGCTTGGCCAGAGCACGGGTCAGGTGGCCGTGGGCGACGAGGATGACGTCTTTGGGCACGCCGGGCGCGGCCATGAGCGGCGCGTGGAGGGTCCGGATCTCGGCGATCAGGGCGTCGACGCGTTGCGTGACCTGCGAGGGCGTCTCGCCGCCCTCGCAGCCGTCGCGCCAGATGTCCCAGGGACGCGCGCGGTCGAGGCCGCGCGCGGCGCGTCGCGCGCGGATCTCGTGGGTTTGGAGGCCTTCGTACTCGCTGGGGGGGATGTCAGTCATACGAACGCCGGGGCGGGAAAATTTTTTTTTTTTTTCTCAACACGTCGATTCCCTTTCGTCTTACCCGTAGTCCCATTCCGCCAGCCGTTCCGTCACCTGATAGCCGCCGCTCTGCCCGGACAGCAGTTCGTACGTCTTCGTCGCCCGTGTGCGCGGCGAGACGTAGACGTGGGCGACGTTGCTCGGATCGATGAGTTTGCCCTTCCCGTAGGCCATGTGTCCGGTGGCTGTGACTTGTGCTTCGCCCACCCGCGTGAGGGGGATGTCCGTGGTGCCGGTGTGTTGGCCCGTCCGGGACCATTCCGTTTGGCCGTGTCGGATGAGGAAGACCCGTGGGGTGGCGGCGTCCTTGTCGGCCATGCTGTGTTTGACGCCGCTCGGGGAACTCGACCCCGTTCAAGCACCTCGGAGCTCTGTTGAAGTCGATGGAAACCGCTCCAAACCCCCCCCCCCCCGCGAGATGGCGCCGAGAAATGCCCCCGGCTTTCCCCCAACCCGAACCTCCCGGCTCAATTCGTGGCCCCATCTGCTCTCGCCTCACACCGCTCGTGGAGCGTGACGTTCCCGCCGCATGTCCCCGTCCGTGGGACGCACCTCCACCCGCGCGCGATGCACATGTCGGTGGTGGTGGGGAAGAGACCGAGCAACGTCCGCGGCACCCAGGGTTTCCATGACGGAATATGAATATGTCGCCACCCCTTCCCTCCCGCCGCCAAGCTCGGCCAATGCCCCCGTCCTCACTTCACCTTTCTCGTTGCCCCGCTCACACGTGCCCACCACGGTTGGGTCCCCGGCCAGGCTCACCGGCGCTCACCCGCAGGCGCGACGCAGCGGAGCACGGCGGCGATGTGTGAACCAGTCGCCGCGCGTGTGCGGGAGCTGCTGGGGCATGCGCACGCGGTCGTCGGGGGCTCGCGCGTCGACACGAGCGGGCTGCTGTTGGTCGCGGTGGTGGTCGGCGTGGTGTCGGTCGGGGTGTACGCCAACCTGGGCCACCACCGCGTCGACCGCGGCGCGGACCCGGCCGACGCCGCCCGCGCCGCCGGCGACACCGTCGTCGGCCTGCGCATCTACCCCGTCACGTCCTGCCGCGGCGTGGACATCGCCTCGGCGCGTCTCGCCACGTCCGGCCTCAGGCTGGACGGCGACTGGACCTTCGTCGACCCCGCCCACCACACCCCGCTCACCCTGCGCAGCGACCCGTGCATGGCGCGGATCGCCGTCGCCGTCGTCGAAGACCCGCGCGGGCGACAGATGCTCGAGATGGGGATCCCCGACCCGCCCCGACGCGTGGTGCTGCCCGCCTTCCCGACGCGCAGGTGGCTGGAAGAAAACACGACCCGCGCCGGCGCCGGCGCCGGTGACGTGTGCCGCGACGGCGTCACCGGCGTCTTCGCCGACTTCTTCGGCCATGCGGTCGCGCTGGTGTACACGGGGCGGGGCGCGGGATGCGAGGGGACGCTGCGCTCCGGGGCGCCCGTGCCGCTGCGCGTCGCGGCGGCGCCCGCCGCGCCGCGAGGCGTGCCCCTCGAGCCCTTCCGTCCCCACATCGTCGTGCGCGGCCGCGACGCCCCGCCCGCCGAAGGGAGCCGCGTCCGCATCCGCACGCTGATCGCGGGCGAGGAGGCGCTGTACAGGCTGGAGCTGGACGTCGTGGAGGCGCGGGCGGCGCGGGGGGCGGGGTGGGGGGGGATGCTGTGCGTGGCGAGGAGTGAGGGGACGATTGCGGTGGGGGCGGCGGTGGAGGTTGTGGCGACGGGGGGAGGGCGGAGCGGCGGGGGGGCGTGATGGGATGGGATGGCCGCGGATGCGGGATGCAGGAGGGAAAGGGTGCGTGGGAAGAGCACGACCGGGAAAAACGCATGGACGGATGGGAGGGAGGGGGAAGGTCGAGCGTGTCATTTCTCGCTCTGTCTAGGGAACGCTATGTATGGATCACGACCGCTCGCTCGTCACGGTCCGCAGGATGGACGGATGCCGTGGACGTCGAGGACCGGGAGGGCGGAAATCGGAGTTCATGCCTCGAGGTGGGAGCGAAGGGGCAACGGGCTTCGTTGCGATCGTGCTCTCTCCCGGGACGGGGGGTGGTTCGATCACGCGGGGCGTGAGGATGTGCACGGTCGAGCGTGGGCGAGGGAGCGGCGGAGGTGCTGCCGTGGGATGCCGGGGTCTGTTGCGTGCTCGATGGCGTTGGCCGCGAGGGAGGGAAGGGCAGCCATGGGGAGGGGGGTCTGTTTCTCATCTCGTGACCGCGCGGGGCGGCCCGAACACAGTGTGTCACGCGCGGCACGGGCACTGCCTCGGGGGCCAACCTCCGAGTGCTGAGGGTTCTATTTCATGACGCGATCGAACAACTCGCCCTTGACCGACCCGCCCGCCATGGCGCTCCTCACACTCCTCTTGAAGCGATCGCGGTCGCTCATGAGGTCGTTCGCGGCGTCCTTGTTCAGCGGATCGCTGGCGTTGGGCTCGAGGAAGAGGAACTGCAGGCCGACGATGACGGCGTTCAGGTTGAGGACGGGCTTCCAGTCCTCGCGCAGGATGTTCAGGCAGACGTTGCCCTCGAGGTCGATGTTGGGGTGGTAGATCTTCTCGCGGCACTTGACCTTGGGGGGCTCGTGGGGGAAGTTCTGGCTGACGGCGAAGGTGAAGTTGAACTCGCCGCCCCGGTAGAGGCCCTCGTCGGGCGTGAGGGTCAGGACGAAGTTGAGGATGTCGTCGGGGTTGTCGAAGTGCGTCTTCATCGTCGAGCCGAGGCAGAGTTCGGACAGATCTGAGCGGGCACCCGTTCAGCGGGCGCGGCCGACGGGGGCGAACACGGGGCTTACCCTTTTGCACCCGCAGCTGGGCCGCCGTGACCTTTGTTTTCTTCGACGACCCCGCGGCCGCGTCGTTCTTCTGCTGCTGCTGCTTCATGCTCCATATCTTCAACATCGTGGCCGGCGGGGGGGGCGATGGCTTTGCTGCGTGCAGCGGACTGTGCACACCGTCGCTGCGTCCGCGGTGCACAATGTCGCTGGCGGGGCGCCGTCGACGGGCGGATTGGGAGTGCGAAGAATCACGGCGCTGGCTCCGGCCGAGTCGGGTGGTCAGGAGCACAAGTCATGCGGCGAGGCGCATCGGCGCTTGAGTCGGCTTCTCTCGCCATCTCAGACCCTGGTGAGTGGCTGAGCGCTAGCGAGTGGCTGATATCTCACTAGTTCGTGGCTGCGGATTATCTAGTGGCTGATATCTAACTAGGTCGTGGCTGCGCATTATCTATCTGGTGGCTGGTCGTTAACCGGTTAGCGGCGGATGATTATCGGGTGGCTGATACCTGGGCAGAGCTGCGCCACCGCGGGCACGAAAAGGGAGCGGTTCAGCCGAGTCCCGCCCTTCCTCGCTCAGCCGAGTCCCGACCTTCATCGCCCACCACCGCCGCCCCCATCGCCCGCCACCGCCCCCCCCCACGCCCCCGACGCCGCCAACATGTCGCCGGCCGAGCAGATGCACGCGGCCATGGTCAACCGGTCCATCCGCACCGTCGCCGCCGTACGCGCCGCCCGCGGGCCGCCGTGGTGACGAGAGCGACGCGCTGACCCGCCGCCGCGCAGGAGCTCGAGTACCTCCGCGACGCCGCCGTCATCAGCCCCCAGGCGCTGCACGAACTGCTCTCCGCGCTGCCCGCGCCGCTCGCCGCCGCCGGGGACCACCGGCACCTCCACCCCGCCCCCCACGTCCCTCATAGTGCCGGCGAGAAGGGCGAAGGCTTCTACAACCCGCCGCCGCCCTCCCCGCAGCCTCCCCCACCCGCCTACAACCCCGCCCCCGCCGCAACCGCCCCCGCGCCCCCGCCGCTCTGCACCGCCACCGCGCTCTACGCCTACGCCTCGGCCGACGCCGGCGACCTGGAGCTGCAGCCCAACGACCACGTCGCCGTCACGGAGTACATGAACGCGGAGTGGTGGAAAGGGCGCAGCGCGCGCACCGGCCGCGAGGGCATTTTCCCGCGCTCGTACGTGCGGGTGAGCGAGGAGAAGGCGGCGCCCGCGGCACCCGCGCCGCCGCCGAATCCCGCCGCCGCCGCCGCACACTACGGCAACGTGCCGCTGGAGACGAGCCAGATGGGCGGCGGCGAGGGCAAGCTGCCCGGCAAGGGCCAGGAGATGGGCAAGAAGTTCGGAAAGAAGCTGGGCAACGCCGCCATCTTCGGGGCCGGGGCGACGATGGGGGGCAACCTGGTCAATTCCATCTTCTAGCCACCGGGTTTGGTTGGTGGGCGTTGCGTGGGGAAATGGGGCGGGTGGCGGCGTTTCTGTCATAATGATGAAATGTTGTCGAGACGGCATCGACCGCTTTCACCACCAATCTCCGCACTCGTGTTTTGTTTCTGTCGGCCGCCTCGCCAAAAAGGCCGCACGCCCATCTCCCGGAGGAAATGGCACCCAATTCACACAGCCTTCCGTCCCTCCCATCTCCAGGTTCGTGAAAGGTGGTGCGGGGTGGCGTCCGCACGGGTGCGGCCGGTGGCCCGGGATGTGGCCCATCGGGCGGAGGCAAGGCAAGGCAGGGCGCTGGGAAGATGCTCCCGCGAACACGCGATCGGGGATGCGACAAGAACGCTCGAGGATCAGCATGTTCTGTGTGCGGGGCCGAGATGGCTGGTCGGAATCGTGCCAAGGGCTGCTCGTCGGCGGACTCTCGGACGGGTGAGAGTCCCGCGGCTTCGGGACAGGCGTGGTCGGAAGCGAATGGTGATCGGCGGGGCCTCACGTCATCGACACGCGGTGTGCCGTGCCGCTGCTCATGTGCGTCTTCCCACATGTTCAAAGCCCGAGAATCGGGTGCTCCTCACGTCGACGGAAACTCGCCGTCGGGGCCGAAGCCATCGCCCAGGAACAACCCGTCCATGCCACCCCCGCTGATGCCTTCCATGGCGGCCAAATTGAGGTCCATGGCTTGCTGGAAGTTGGATCCCCACAGCCACAGATGTGTCGTCGAGTCGGGAGCGTCGGCGTCAGCGGCGCCGTGTTCGGGAGGGGGTGGATACGTGCTGGACTCCTGCTGCGGGGAGTGAACGGGCCAAGGGCCATCAGGATGGTGATGATGCGGCGTGCGGGCACAGTCGATGGGAAATGGGGCGCCGAAATTCCACTCGCATCGTGCCCGGTTCGGACCTTGCGGTGGCTGCCCGGCCTGGTCTGCGGTGGCAATTTGCGAGAGCATGTGGAGCGGCGTCTGGGAGGATTGGCCCTTCGGCGGATCTTGCCGCGTCGACGGGGGCGGGGGGGGAAGCTGCTCGCCCCGTGCCTGGGCTGTGACATTCGCTTTGTGCTTCCTGAACCACTCCCTAAGCACGGACAGAATTCGCAAAATCTTAGGATGTGGCTTGATTTCATCATCACTGACCACATGGCTGAACACGTCGAGCAGCCCGTCGAGGTAGTGTTCTACATTGATGTCGTCAGTGGTCATCATTTTGGATATCTCGCTGCCGGGGGTGGTGATGGCGACGTGCATCTTGATCAGAATCACCATGGCATAAGTGCACCGCACGAAGAAGATGAGCATGGGCAGGGCGGTGACCGTCTCGGCATCGAAGTTGAGCATGTGATTGAGCAGGCCGTGCGCAGCATTGCGGCATGCCTCGAGAGCAGCGATCTGGCTCTGCGTCAGCTTTTCGGTGCTGTGATTGACCGACTTCAGCGACTCTTCGGTGAAGGGCAGACGAAAGTCGTCAATGTTGTGGTTGAAGTGCAACGCGATCTCGTGCAAGTACAGGTTGGCGACGTGCTCGAAGAAGCGCAATCCAGAGTGGGACTTGAGCTCCGCCGGAATGTTCTCGCTCCATTGCTTGAGCTCATTCTCCAGCACGTTCAGCGTGTAGGCCACCTTCGGATCGGTGATGCTGATATTCGCGGTGCTGTCGTCCATCAGGAACTGCACGCTAACTTCCTCGCATATGTGCTGGATCTTGATGTGCTGACAGAAGAGCTTGTCGGATGGCACGGCTTCGGAGCTGGTCTCCAGGACATCGACGCACTCCTGCATGTACTTCGTCCAGTGCACGAGATTCGGTCTTCGAAGCACCATGGACGCGCTGGCGCAAAGATAGTAGCAACCTAACCACGCGCGTCTGGCCTCGATCGTGTCGGAATTGATGGGCAGCATGAGATGAGGGCCAGGAGCACAATCGGAGTGCGGTCCACCGAATCCGCGCCGAGCCGTCGATGCATTGAAACGCTTTCCCAGGCCAACGTCAATCGCCATGACAGCGGCCATGTGGATGATCTGGTAGAAGTTGGTCTGCTCGGCCTTCTCCGGCGGCTTGTACCACAAGGCAAGGACTTGCATGGCTTGGATGAGCTCAAGTGACTTTGCGCCATTGCACACCACACAATCCGCGAGAGCACGAATGGCCTCGCGCGAGACTTGCTTACAGATATCGGGATGGAGTATGCCAGATGCACCTGCGGAGAGAATACAGACGTAGAGAATGGGCTTCTCCTTACAGACTTGTTCCGCGGTCGTGCCGGAAGGAAACACGACCGCGGGCATGTGTGGAGACATCTTGGTGATGTAAATGTTGAAGATAGACATGCCCAACTCGGGGTTAACAAGAGCATCGATGCGGTCCATGAACTCCTCGGGAGATCGATGGTGCGAGCGGTAGCACGTCATATCGGCATTGGGTGCCCATGAATCTTGTGCTTGCGGATGTTTGCCCGGCTCCTCTTGGGTAGGAGGGCGTGAAGAATATGGTTCAGTAGGGGCGGTGTTCTGCCCTCCATAGCCATCGAGTCGTGGAGTCTGCTGCACGTCATCTTCAGTCCGTCTGCGCTTGTGAGGTGGCCGCGGGGAACCTGCTGAAGTCGCCGAAGGTGGACGAGCTGTGACGGGGCTGGGAAGAGAGCGGCTTGCTTGGCGGTACTGCTGCGCATACTGCTGTGCCATCTGTGCCGTTGGCGCAACATTTGCGTACGGCGAGGCGTGCTGAGGCTGATGTCCGGGCCCAGCTTGGTGCTGCTGTTGTTGGAGGACGGCCGTCAGAGCATCAAGCTTCTTCTCGAGCTCGGCGACTCTGCTGTCCGCCTTCCTCTGTCGCTTCCGGCTGGGCGCGGTGATAATACACTGTCGACCTGCTTTTGCACATCGGCGACAGGGCAGCTCGGGGTGTGCTGGGTCTTGGTCGCAGCGGACCTTCAACCCACGACACGCTTCGCATGCTCTCGGTCGCTTTGGGTCGTCGCCCGTCCCTCCGTCGGCCGGGCTATTCTCACCATCATCGAGCCCAGTGTGCTGATCCTCGTATGCGACGTCAACATTCTGAGAGCTGGTCTGGTTGCTCTGGCCAGCCGACGTCGATGACGCGCCAGCCGCCGACGCGTGGGTTGGGTGGCCCTGAGATGTCGGGTACTGGTAGTAAGGCTGCGGGGGCGATGTGGAATATGTGTTCAGGTTCGCCGACGGGGCGGCGGAGAACTGGGGCGGCGGCTGCTCATATCCGAGTGGTGGTGGCGGCGCGTCATTGCCCGGGGCGGGGTTGGACCGCAAGGCGGGATCGATGGCCTGTTGCTGGGACATGGCGGCCAACTGCCGTCTCCGCCGACTGCCGTCTCCGCCGACTGATGTCGGGAGTGGTTGGTGCCGTGTCGGCGTGGACGGTGGCCGATGTGGAAGCTTGGGAAGGCCTCGACCCCCGATAACTATAGACCCGCGATAAGTGGCAGCACGGTCTGCGTCGAGTCGGCGACGGTCGATCTCGAGTCTGGGTCTCTGACTTGGTGTGAAGAAGATGATGAGAATTGATGACAACCACCCAACACCCAGAATGCGCAATTCAATTTTTCCCGCTGGATGAGGCAAAACGCTCACGTGATTTGGACAAGTACTACTACAACAACAACTACAACAACTACAACAACTACAACAACTACAACAACTACAACAACTACAACAACTACAACAGCTACAACAACTACAACAACTACAACTCCTTCGACGAGCTCTCACCCCACTGCTACAGACCTGGCGATGCCGCACAGGCCATGTATGCGAACGTCAATCAGGTGCTCGTGCCTTGCCGTCGAAGGACAAGACATTGGGTGCCGGCCAGATGCAGCCCAGGGCCGATCGGACGCCATTCGAATTCAGGGTGTATCCAAAAGGGGTGTGGTGACGCGGTGAGCATGCGATCGATGCGATCCGATGGCCCTGCTGGGATTGTTGGGGTTGGTATGGGGATGGATGGAAGATCTCGGCGAGGCTGCTGTGCAATCTTGATACTGCTGCGTCGATGCCTGCCGTGATGCTGCTGCGTCGATGCCTGCCATGATGCTGCTGCGTCAACGCCTGCCTTGATGCTGCGGCGTCAACGCCTGCCTCCATACTGCTGCGTCAATGCAGTGGCGGAGTGCGTGGAGCCAGCAGGAGGTCCCGCCGAGGAACGAC
This sequence comes from Pseudocercospora ulei, assembly GCA_016165855.1. Lineage (NCBI taxonomy): Eukaryota > Fungi > Ascomycota > Dothideomycetes > Mycosphaerellales > Mycosphaerellaceae > Pseudocercospora > Pseudocercospora ulei. The sequence continues at coordinate 5,942,757 of JACWNB010000003.1, forward strand.
GGCAGCAAGGCGGACGTGCGCGTGGCCGCAGCAAGAACCGGGGCCCGCAGCAGGAGTCGGGCGCCAGGTAAAATTACCAGAGCTTGCAGTGATTTGCGGGTGGCAGATGATAGGGCGGCGGCGGCTGCTGCGGTGTGCGGAGGCCAACTCCAACACCACATCTCCGTGTCGCGATCAGTTAGCCGCGGTGCTAATCCGCAAGCGCGGGCGCCAAGCGCGCGGAAACGGAATAGTGTGGACGGGGGCCCTGTGGGGATGGATGCTGGCGGCGGGGATTGATGCTGGCGGCGGGGATGGATGCTGGCGGCGGGGACGGTGGCCGGCGGCGGCGGGGCGGGCGGAAATGGCCGTGCCAGCGCACCGCCCACGCCGCGTGCTGCTGCGCCGGCGACTGCACGGGCGGGAGAAGCAGGAAAAGGGGTAGGGAGCACGGGCCGGCGCAGGTGGTGGAAGCCGGAAAAGAAAAGGGATATGAGTAGGTCTCGCCAGGCCCGCGGACCCCGCCCGCACTGATTGGCGCCACGCTCTCCGGCTGGCACCGCGTTCGGGGGCGGGGAGCGGGTGCAGCATCCCAGTCAGCCTGCGGCCGGCGTGCACCACTCCGCTCCCAGTCCGCCAGCAACCTACCAGGCCTTAGACCCGCTCCCAGTCAGTCAGCCAGTCAGCCTACCAGCCAGCCTACCAGCCAGCCTACCAGCGCCGTAGATGCCAGTCAGCCTGCCAGCGCCGTAGATGCCAGTCAGCCTACCAGGCCGTAGCCGTCCACCACTCCGCTCCCAGCAGCCCTCCACCCCCCCCCCCCAAACCCCCAACCCCCCATACCCCCAACCCCCCGGCGCAGCCTGCATTGCCCGCCTGTGCCACCGCCCATTGTCTCCGTCCGCCCGGGACCGCCCTTCGCATCCGTATGCCACACCGGCTCATTGTGCCCAGCTTTGTGGCCAGCCGTGTGGCGTCCCCGCGCAGCAAGCCCATGGATTCTTTGAGCACCCACCTGCATCCTCTTCGTGCCCGCCGTGCCTAGCATTCGCCTGCGGCAGCGGCCATGTCGCCGTCGACCATTCCTCCCAGTGCCCTCACCCTGCACGGCGCCTCCCATCCGCCCGCGCCCCGTGAGCACACGTCCACGCCCGCCATCCTGTTCACGCTCAGTGCGGACGTGCTCAAGGATGTCACGTCCGCGGCCGGCGTGCGCGGCGGCGTGCAGTTCGTCACCGGCGGCGCTCCGGTAAGCTCCTCCTCCTCCTCCTCCTCCTCCTCCTCCTCCGCCGCCGCCGCCGCCGCCCCATCCGCCTGCCTGACGTTGACTCCCCGAGCAGAAAATCCGCGTGGGCAAGCGGACCATCGACCTGACCATCGCGCCCGAAGCATTCCACCACGAGCTGTACTCTGCCTCGGCCGAGTCCTTGCACCATCTCACCTTTGCCGGCCTGGTGGCACATCGCGCCGAGCTGAAGCCGCCGGACAGGAAGCCGAGCCTGGGCACAGATGCCGCTCTCGCCGCGCTGCAGAACACGCTGGCGGCCGAGAAGCAGGCCCGGCAGGCCAAGTCCGTCAACATCAGCAGTTCCATTCTCCGCGAGCCCAAGAACCGATATGAGGCGAATCGAGAGCAAAAGCATGCTCACCGTCGCGGTCTGTCCGGCTCGCAGCACCCGAGTCCATCGCTGGGTGCGGCGGCGACACCCCGGCTGGGACCAGCTCCCACATCGGCACCCGCGAGCAGTTCCGCCGCCCGGGAGAAGGCCATGAGGACTCCGCTGATCCACCTGCTGGCCATCGAACCGCTCTCGTATGAGGACATGTCTGCGAGGACGAGGATACCCCGAGCCGAGCTGGAGAAAGTCGCAGAGAAGATCGTGCAGCCCGTGGACGGCAAGTGGGAGTTGACCAAGGCCGCATACAAGGAGTTGGACGTGTGGAACTTCGCGTACAGAACCGAAAAGGACAAGCAAGCTGCCATTGACAATGCCATCCGAGCCTACGACCGGCTGAGGATCGGGAAAGATGCCGAGATATGGCAGAAACTGTTGCCCCAGGAAGATCGAGGGAAGGGCATCGTGTTGTCGAAGCTCAACATTGGTGGCGGCGGAGCTGCTCACTTGACACCCCACTGCGGAGCCAGTCCGTTGCCCCCCGCCGGCGATGCGGGAGGTGAGAAGCCGGCCACTTCGTCCGCCGCACCGCTGCCGGGAGCCGGCACTCCCAGAGTCGGCGCAGGGAAGAGCAGTGCTCTCAAGAACATCATCGGAAAGACATCGAAGCAGCGCGCGCTGGAGGAAGCCAAGGGAAAGAAACGAAAGGAGCGAGAAGCTGCCGCCGCGGCGAGTGATAGAGAAGGAAAGCCGGCGAGGAAGAAGCAGGCCACCAAGACGAACAAGCCCAAGGTGAAATCGGCCGAACTTGTGCACGACTCCAGTGAGGAGAGCGACGAGAAGGCGGGTCGTGGTGCGAACAGCAGCCAGCCGAAGCCCGCTCCAAACGCCCGCAAACCGGCTGCAATCACAGCGTCGAAGCCGAAAACAAAGCCGTCGGCGTCCACATCCCCTCCGGGCAGCGATACGCACGAAACTCCGCAGCAACGGAAAGCTGCACGAATTGCTGCGGAAAAGGAGGCTGCCGCGGCGGCCAAGGTGAAAGCAAAGGAAACGAAAGCCTCCAACAGCGCCGCAACGGCCAAGTCCAAAGCGGCCGCAGCACCGGGGAAGAGCACTCCAAACGGTCTCGCGGCTCCTCCTGCCCACCAACGACACCAGCTGAGTCCCAACAAGCCCGACCACAGACCGACCGCTCCCTCGCCGTTGGGTGCTGCACGCCCTCGCGTGGCGTCTGATGTCTCGGATCGAGCGGCCGTTGGAGCCCGACGCATGAAACCAGGCGCAGAAACCCCGAAAGGTCTGGGCCCGTCCAACACCGTTGGTATCCGCAAGCGACATGATGCAGTGATGAGCACCGAGTCTCCGGCGTCGAAAGCATCGGACAAGTTGAATGGAGCCCCCGCCAAGTCTGGTGCAGACAAGCCTCGCAAGCCAACATCCAACAGCAACGGCACGCCGAGGCTGTCTCAGACGAACGGCGCCGAGCATAAAGCGGAGAATGGCGTCAAGCGTCCCGCGGCGGGTCCACCCGCCGCGGGACCGGCCAACGGACATGGTGCCAAACACCGCAAGACCGAGTCGGGCTCCTCCCACTCGCACAAGTCACAGGACTCGGTCGGAGCGGTCAGCAGCACGGAGGATCTGGAGCGGAGCGTGAGCAGCGACAGCGCGGCGTCGCACGTGCCCGAAATCCGCCCGGACATCACCTACAGCCAAGGCGTGCACATGGCCCAGCGCTTTCACGACGTGCTGTATCCCAACTACGCCAAGCTCTACGACGAGCAGGCCGCCATGGAGCGACGCGGCGAGACGGTGCCGCGAGCCGACCGGCAGAGACTGTGGGCCATGCACCGCCAACTCGAGGTCATGAAGCGTGACATCCGCGCCGCAAGCGAGAGAGCGCCGCCGGAGGAATAGCATTCTCCACATCGACCTCTCCGTCCGTCCGTCCCCCCCCCCCCCCCCCCCGTCGACGGCTCACGTGCCGTCCACAGCGTGTCCTGAATTCCCCGCGTTGCTATCCCCATCGTCCCGTACTTCCATATCAAGAGCCTATCTCCCTCCGCAATCCCTCTCCGTCTTTCGTCCACCGCCTTTGCGAAAGCCCCCCCCCCCGCAACGCCTCGGCTCCACCTCCGAGTCGCCCACCCATTTCCCCACCAGCCCACACTCGCCTGCTCGAACCTCCCGCACCACCTGCCTATCCCGTGACCACTCCTCCCACACCCTCCCTCTCGCCGCGCACGACCATTTCCCCTCGCTCCCGCCGCCACATCGAACTGCCGATCGCGACCCCGCGGCGCGTCGTCCTGCCGCGGGCCGCGTGCACCCGCCGCCGGGCCGGCCGCGTCGCGTCGCAGGAGCGTTTGCGCGCACGGATTCCCGCCCGCCGAGCGGCGTGGCGGCGCGGAGTGGCTGCGAGCGGTGTGTGTGGTGTTGCGGGCGCGCGCGGCAGGCCGCGGTTGCGGGTGGGGCGGGTGAGGGGGGGGGGGGGGTTGGTGCGCGGAAAAAAATGAGGCGGGGGGGAGGATGGATGGGTGGGGAGTGAGCGAGTGGATGGATGGATGGGCTTCGCGCGAGGATCCGGGTGGGAGGGAGGGAGGGAGGTGCTGGCCGCGGGACGGGATTGCTTTGCTTTGCGCAGCGTGCCGCGACGAGGGTTGTGTGTGTGAAGCCGGGGGGTCGGGAACAGTCGGGAGGTGGATTCAGCCCCCCCCCGGCACAAAAGCAGGTGGGCGGCGTGATATAACTATCGTGAGATCGGAAGCGGTAGGAGCCACTCGCTCTCACCCATCGTTCAACGCGGGGGAAAACTGACGGCCACCACCCCCCACCCACTCCTCCACGAAACTCAGCACATCGCGGTGGAAACCCCCCCCCCCCCCCCCCCGGCCTCAACAATGGCGGGAAGGCAATTGGCAGTGGCGGTCCTGGACGACTACGCCGACACGTCTCGCCAGCATTTCGGGCGAGTGCCGGGCGTGACAGTGGACCGGTTTCCCGAAACGCTGGACGCGGGCAAGCCCGAGGGGCTGGAGGCGCTGGTGCAGCGGCTGCAGGGCTACGAGGTCATCTCGAGCATGCGCGAGCGGACGGCGTTCCCCGCGGCGCTGCAGCGGCGACTGCCGCGGCTGAAGCTGCTGATGACGACGGGCCCGCGAAACGCCAGCATCGACCTCGCCGCGGCCGCGCGGCAGCACATCGTGGTGACGGGCACGACGGGGGCGCGGGCGGCGCGGTGGGACGGGGACGGGGGCGAGGGCGAGGGCGAGGGCGAGGGCGAGGGCGGTGGCGACGAGCGCCCGCGGCCCGCGCGAGGCGATGCCGTGGTGCAGCACGCGTGGGCGTTGCTGCTGGCGCTGTGCGGGCGGGTTGCGCACGACGACCGCGCGCTGAAGACGCGGCCGACGGCGTGGCAGAGTTCGATGGCGATGGCGCTCGCGGGCAAGACGCTGGGGCTGGTGGGGTTGGGCCGGCTCGGGGCCATGATGGGCCGCACGGCGGTGGCGGGGTTTGGCATGCAGGTCGTCGCGTGGAGCGAGAATCTCTCCCAGGCCCGGGCCGATGCGGCGGCCGAGGGCGTGGGGCTGGCCGAGGGCACGTTCCGCGTCGTGGGCAAGGAGCACTTGTTCGCGCGCGCCGACGTCGTGAGTCTGCATCTGGTCTTGTCCGACCGCAGTCGAGGCGTCGTGGGCCCGCGGGAACTGGGGAGCATGAAGAAGAGTGCGGTGCTGCTGAATACGTCGCGGGGCGGACTGATTGACGAGCAGGCGCTGGTGCGGGCCCTGACGGAGCGGGCCATTGAGGGCTTTGCGACCGATGTCTTCTGGGAGGAGCCGCTCGGTGCGGAGAGCATATGGAGAAAGGCGGACGAGTGGGCGAAAAGCGCGGTGGTTTTGAGTCCTCACATGGGTTACGTGAATGCGGGAACGATGAACAGGTACGTGGTTCTTGTCTGGTGCGTGATGGCAGTGCGCGCTGATCCGCTTCCAGTTGGTACGACGAGCAAGCCGACATCGTGGAAAAGTACATGAAGGGCGAAGAGCTCCCCAACCGGCTCAACTAGCTCAATGGTGCTGCCCCTACGCTCTCTTCCACGCCATCCGCTCATGGGCCTGTGGACTTTGATCCAACGGCCGAGACCACAGTCATCTCCTGTGCCCATGGGTGGGTGACGCGTGTGGTTCGGTGTCTTCTTCCATTTCGTGAACTGTGCGCATGCTGGTGGGGGGTATGCATCGCCAGGCGTATAGCTGGACGATTGAAGGACGAGCGTCGGCCGACAGCCGATTGGCTCGGGCATGTCCGGAGCTAGCGCAGGTTCACGAAATTTTTCAAAGTCGAGGTGTCGGCCCTGCGACGTCATCGCCCACGAGCAGCATGCACGAGCGTTGGCGAGCGGGGGAGGGGGGGGCGTGGGATATGAGGGATGGCGACACGCTGGGGACGGGGGGGGGCTCCCGGTTGGAGCGGGTTGATCGGTACGAGCGGCGGTGAGCTCGCGCTGCAATTGCACAGGGCATCTGTGCCGATGATCGGAAACCGAGCATGCGCATCGACGGGGGGGCGTCGAGACGCCGCGGGCCTCACTGCACCAGCCAGTCACTGCCATTGTTGCCTTCCAACGTCGGATGGTCCGTGAAACTCTGATACTCGGGCGCAGCGGCCGCGGCAGCCCCGGGCCCGTCATCGTGGCCCCCACCGGCGGTGCCGATGTGACTGGTGTCGCCCGGGCCACCGGACGGCAATCGCGGCATGTTGAAGAAATCGAAGACGTCGAGGTACTCCAGCTCGTTCGGCGCAGGCGTGCGAGGGGGCGCGACGGCGCTGACGGGCTTGCGGCCAAAGTACGGCCTCGGCTGTCGCGAGATCAGGAAGTCCAGATCGTACGCGCACCGTCGCATGTCCGCGAGGATACGAACGGTCGAAGGCGTTTCGCGCACGCCGGACGCGGGGACGGGCGCTCGCTCCGACTCGCTGTACTCGTCCATGACTCTCTGCAGGAGCGTCGCATACCGCTCCGCCACCTTCCAGTAGCAGCCCATCTCTCCCAGTGTTTCCACCAGGGCATCGATGGCAGGATTCACATGGTGGTCGATGGTGGAGCCGTGGACGAGGAGGAGTCGAGCCGCGACCCACAGGCTGAAGGCGAACGGAGGACCGAGCTTCGTGAGCATGTGATTGCCGCGCACATAGGTGCATAAGGCGCATATGTCTTCAACTGCAGTACGACATCGCTGGCTGGCACTGAAAGACGGTGTGAATATCGGCGATCTGGTGGTAGGGTATGCGGCTGAAGAGTGCAGACGTATGACCGTGCTGGCACAATGCTGACGTTAGCGGTGTCAATCCGGTGAAAAGGTGCACGGCCGGCTTTTGCCCACATAGGGCAGAGGTGAGCGTGGGAATTGTGAGGCAGGACTTACGTATGGTATGTGACGTGGAGCATGATCCAGGTGCAATCGACCATCTTGTTGCCTCCTCCATTGGGATTGAACAGCCGAGACATGTTGCCATACTCGCTTGGAAGGCTGAACTTCCATCGATTGAGCTTGCCGTCAAGCTGACGGTACTCTTTCTGCCACTGCTCCACGTCAGACACGGCGGTGATGTCGACAGGCGTTTTCAGAAAGCGATGGATCTGCGACATGATACCGACGATCTCGACGTAGTAGCTGAATGATCCGAGGTTGCCCACGTGGTTCATCTCGCCCAGTTGGTGCTGTTCTCCCTCCGTGGCCTGGAACCGTCGGGTGTCGACCGGGTGATTACGGGCGAAGAGGTCATCTCGGCAAGGCAGCTTACGGTCGATCTCCTTGTCGTCCAATGCAAAATCGAAGGCAGTGGCAACTGTGGCATAGCGGTCGAGAAGGTAGACCACCCAGAACAGTCGGCGTCGACTCTCATCCTCAATGAACGACTTGGGCTCTGGAAGGACCATGGCGCGTAGGGTGTATATGGATGGGAGAACGGGGGCAATTGATGGCGATGTCGTCTCCACGGCCAGGCCGAGCTGCACGACACTTCTGGTTATCAGAGCCAGGAGATTCCAAGCTGGCGGCCCATTTGAGCTTCCCACAGTATCGAGGGCGAGGATGACTAAAGCTTGCAGGGCTTTGACCGAACTGTTCTCCAAGCCATACAACAGCACCTTCTGCTTCGACACGGTGTGATAGCTCTCCCGGCCTTGATCGCTCAGACGAGGATCTGTGGAGAAGCGCAGGGTCGTGGCCACTATGGCATGGAGGAGGATCCTATCGGCTTCTTCGAGCGCACTGGGACCAAACAGAGCATCGAGTGTGCTCCTGCGGTGAAGGATGGGACACCAGGTGTTGATATGCTTGAAGAAGAGATCCGTCAAGGCGTACAGCATATCGTAAGGAGGAAAGTCTTGGTCGTGCGAGACTGTCTCCGCGGCACCATCCGGCGCGGCGGAGATGTTGAGGCTGGGCGACTCGAGTGGCGGATTACTTGGCGCATACTGATTCGTCTCGTGGCTGTGATGGGACCGCAAGCGGTCGTACGGGATCGCCGTGGCTGACGGGTAGACGTGCGGTGTCTGCATGAACAAGGCCGCCGGGGATGGCGGTGCATGCTGAGGGTGCTGGGGGTGCTGTGAAGCGGGAGACACACGAGGGTGCTGTGGAGCGGGAGACACGTGAGACGGGACAGGCGGCAGGTGAGCGGCCAGGCGCTGGAGCAGTTGCTGTTGGCTGTTCAAGACCCCTTCCAGCTTGTCTGTGTCGCATGAGCATATGTCCTCCGGCGGCGTGGACGGGGCCGGGCCAGTCTCGCCAGTCACGTGTGGCACCACGCTTACCCAGTCTCGCCTCCAGCTCTCGGCCATAGCCAGCGCGAAGGCCAGGCTTCTTTCTCTCCTTGTACGCGCACACCTGGCCGTTGCGCACACACCACCCGCACGCCGGCTGTGCGCGGTCGCATCGGACCTGGCGGCCGCGTCGTCAGCCCTGGGGGAACACGACGGAGGGGCGTCACGTGCGGCATGCCTTTCGCTGCTTGCACCACTCACACGACAGGCTCATCGGCCGCTCTCGCTTTCGCTTGCGCGAGCCGGCGACGCCGACGTCCTCGTCGTCCTCGTCGCCGCTCCACCCGTCGTCTTCATCGTGGTGCTCGGCGCCAATTCGGGGAGAGCTGTCGCGGCCGCCACTGCCACGCTTGGGGGGTGAGACGACGTGTCGTGGCGTAGAGCTCATTCGGAGCGTGGCGTCGACCTCATTCGGAGGGTGGCGTAGAACTCATCCGGAGCGTGGCGTCGACCTCATTCGGAGCGTGGCGTCGACCTCATTCGGGAGCGTGGCGGAGAAGCTCATTCGGAGCGCATTGTATCGAAGGGGGAAAAGAGGTTGGCCGGGCCGAGGTGGACGGAGACGACAAACCCCCGTCCGGTTTTTCTGGCGCCGAGTGCGAGATGGTGGTTATATTATGTACAATAGTGAAACGCAAAGGGGGCCTCCCTGCTGGACCAGTTCTTCCACCTCCCCTGCCGCGTACATCTCAGCCATGGCGTCGAGCAAGAGGAGCGTGGTGGCGTTCCCCAAGATCAAGGAAATCAAGACGTATATCGTCCACGGCGTCGGATCGGGCGGCGACTACCACAATGTTCAAGGCGGACACTGGTTGATTGACTCCAAGATTTCCACGCCCATGTCTGGGTACGAGGCATACCGAGCGTCGCGGACCAGCTGGGGGATCAACGTGCTGGGCTCGTTCTGTGTGGAGATCGAGGCCACCGACGGCACGAAAGGCTTCGCCACGGGGTTCGGAGGACCGCCGGCATGCTGGCTCGTGGCCGAGCACTTCCGGAGGTTCTTGATCGGAGCAGGTACGAGTGTTTGGCGTAAAGGGGCATTGGGCACGATGCCAGGGTGCTGAACCGCGCGCAGATCCCCGAGACACAAACCTCCTGTTCGAGCACATGTACCGAGCGTCCATGTTCTATGGTCGGAAGGGTCTGCCGGTAGCCGTCATTTCCGTCATCGACCTGGCCCTGTGGGACCTTCAAGGGAAGATTCGAAACGAGCCAGTATACAAGCTCATTGGAGGGGCGACGCGTGAGAGGCTACACTTCTACTGCACGGGCCCGGAGCCGGCGTCGGCGAAAGAGGCAGGTTTCACGGGAGCAAAGGTAGCACTTCCCTACGGCCCCGGCGAAGGTGCCGAGGGCATGAGGAAGAATGTCGAATACCTGCGACAAAAGCGATCCGAGGTCGGGCCCGATTTCCCCCTGCGAGTGGACTGCTACATGAGTCTGAACGTGCCCTACACCATTGAGCTGGTGGACAGGTGCAAAGACTTGAACATGGACTGGTGGGAGGAGTGTCTTTCGCCCGACGACTTTGATGGCCACGCCCTGATCAAACGTGCACACCCACGCGTCAAGTTCACGGCCGGCGAACACGAATACTCGCGATACGGCTTCCGGAAATTGATTGAAGGCCGGCACCTGGATATCCTGCAGCCGGACGTGATGTGGGTGGGTGGCATGACGGAGCTTCTGAAGGTGTCTGCCATGGCTGCGGCGTATGACATGCCGGTGGTGCCTCACGCCAGCGGGCCCTACTCGTACCACTTCGTCGTCTCACAAGCCTCCAGCCCGTTCCAGGAGTATCTGGCCAACTCGCCCGACGGCAAAAGTGTCCTGCCGGTGTTTGGAAGCCTGTTCACCAACGAGCCCATCCCGACGCGAGGCTACCTCGACCTTTCCGCACTCGATCAGCCGGGCTTCGGGCTCGAATTGAATCCGGCCGCGCCGCTCATCGATGCAGCCGGCATCCTCAATCCAGCCCCACCCAAATCCTTGCCGTTGCCTCGGCAGACACACCAAGGAGCAACCTCCGAGGCACAGGTCAAGGGAGCTCCGTAGAGTGGCCGTTTCGGCGCACACACACGGGGGCCTTGATGCGCGGGATCACTACGCTTGCAGCGTGACGTAGACTTTCTTTTTGAATGCATTCCCCGAAGCCCATGCGTATCTGCTGTCAGAGCCTTGCCTGTGTTCCATCCGCTTCAGCGTTCCCACCAACTACGTCTCAGGAGGCTCTGTCTGAAGCGAGAGAGGGGGGGGGGGGGGGGAGAGAGAGAGAGAGAGAGAGAGGTAGAGAAGATGCAACATTTCCACACCGCGTTCGCATCCTGCAGGAAGAACGAGCGCCGGTCGATGCTTGGGTGCCAGCGATGATGACCTGGGCCGGCATCGTGGGCTCGCGCGGTGTCCACTCCGAGCGTCCTGTGCGCAGCTCTGGTCCGGGCCGATGGCCATCCTGATGGAGGTGACTTTTGGGCCGGTCTGGCAAGACGCCGTGCCACCCCCCACCTGCGGCTCGCTCCGAGGAAGGAGTGAGTGCAGGCTGCAAGCAGGGCAGGCCGTCGTGGCGGCCGGCGAAGACGATGGGCGGTGAGGCTGGCGGGCTGGGCCCTCGGAGTCTGCCTTCTTCTCGGGACCTGCATTGGCTCACTGCATCGCGCATCCCTCGGCTCGCTCCGCAGGACGAAACCTGTCGCAAAAGACCATCGGTCCGGCCTCTGACCCCGAGCCGGCCGAGCCCCAGCACGGCTCCGCTGGCTTGGCCATCCAGAGCACCGGCAGTCCGCAGTCCGCACGTCTGCGTTATGTCGTATGGTTGGTGATGCGAGCTCGGACGTGTCCGCGGACGGAGCCTCACTCCTGCAAATCCTCTCCCCCCCCCCCCCGCCCCTCCCAAAACGACCTGTAACGGACGAACCATGCACATCATCGTGACTGCGGATGATGTGCATGGCAGCCTCCTGACGGAACCCTTCTTCGCAAAGCTGCTCGGGGCGTCGACGTCCACGGCGGTCTATAAGATGGCCGAGTCTACTGCGCCTGGACGGTCTGGCCGTCAACACCACCATTCCATTCTTCCTTCCACCGCACACATTCGTGCTCTGCTTCTTGCGATCCCATCCATCCTCCTCACTCCACCGGGGGGCGGGGGGCTTTGCACACGTGTGGGGAGGCGGGGGATTTCTGGCCGTGTCCCATCCGAGCACGATGTGCTTGCAAGTGGTCGAGCGATACGCGGTGTGTCGATGCCTGTACTACAAGCACGCCGTGGATCCATGTGCGGCACGGGGACAGCGAGGCCATTGCGTGCAGGAGAAGACGGTGCTGGTCGGGTACGTGTGCGATCAACACTCCCAACAACAGCGAGCACCGCCTGACCGGACGACGACGAGGCCCCACCTGTCGGATTCGGGCTATTCGAGCGGCGGCGGCAGTGTGCACACCACATGCATGACTGACCCACACTCATTCATTCATCATCATCACCCCGGGTGACCAAGGTCCCACCCAACGACCGACTCCCTCTCGGCCATTCGTCCCCGACCCTTACGGCAGTGCGACGATATCCCCTTCGCGGAGCCTCCTCCATCTCCCACCTGGTTCCCAGAGCACGAAGGGGCGCGGGAGGGGGATTGAGGATGTGAAGCCCCCACCAAAACAGCGACCTCCAGATCGGCGGTGCGTGAGGGAAGCTCGAGCTATCCCGCAGCTTGCACACCGCGCGCACACGGTGTTGATCAGGTGATAGGGCGAGAAGGCCGGAGCAGGGTGGTACGACAGAAGGGTCTCGCCGGAGTCTGGATCTCGTGTTCTGGAGATCGGAGAACGTTGATGCGAGATGGAAGGCTGCCGGCAGGCAGGCCATTTCCTATCACGAGCCGTTCTCTCTCTCTCTCTCTCTCTCTCTCTCTCTCTCTCTCTCCCTCTCTCTCTCCCTCTCTCCACTTCTCCACCGCCGACTGCCACCATATCCCTCCTTTTCCCGTAAGTAGTCAAATATCTTTCCCCCCCCCCCCCCCCCCCCCCCTCGACATGTGTGCATGCACCTGTGACGCCGCATCCGACAACGACAACGTGCTGCTGCCGCCGTCGACCCCGGCGGAAAGCATTCACCGACGAATCGACACATACGCGACTCCCGCCAACCGCCGCCGACCCGCCGCCAGCGTGGGTCGGTCAGTGGTCCGGGTTGGGTCGGGGAAGGCCGGGGGGGGGGGTCTCGCGAGGAAAACCAGGCCGACCCGGGCCGGCCCAACCCATGCCATATGGACACATCGATCAAGCGTTCGTTCGTGCGCGCGGGAGAGACGCGAGCCGGACGGGATTGAGGGTCGGGAAGGCGTCGCGGGGAAAGGATTGATTGCGGGGGCGGCGGTGGCGGCCAGAAAGCTTCGGGTCCGCTGGATGCTGCGATTCGAGTGGGAAGCACATGGTGCGGACAAGGAAGATCAAGAGTGGTGAGCGTTTCGAACGCGAGGTCAGCATCAGCATGCAGTCCGATTCCTTGTCTACGAGTCAAGAAGCCCGCTCGTGCGATCCGGGCTTCGCCGTGTTGTCGTGGGTGATTCCTGCCATGCGCCTGACCAACCCTCTCCTCTCTCTCTCCCCATCTTCTCCCTCTCTCCATCTTCTCCATCTTCTCCCTCTCTCCATCTTCTCCATCTTCTCCCTCTTTCCATCTTCTCCATCTTCTCCGTCAAAAGTAACTACATTCACCGACATCCGCATTGCAGACATGCTTGCGAAGAGTGACTCTCGGCCTTCCTCCCCCTGCTCCTCCCTGCCCCATCTCTCCGGGATCGTGTGCATGCAACAACAACAACAACAACATCACACACCCATCTCATCTCCTGACCGCTTCGCCACGCACGGCGCAGAACGTGCCAAGCGCAGGTCGGACGTGTCGAGATCAAAGTGTCCGCAGGTCGCTTGACTAGACACAAGCGTGCAGGACCAAGTAGCGCTCGAAAGACCAACCATGTCGACGGCGCGTGAAGCTGCAGGCAGAACCGGCTGGATGGAGCCGCACGCGAGCACGTCGGTAGACTGGTCTTTCATCGAAACCAAAAATTCGTACAAAGGAATGGCAATTGAATGACATGGTGTCCAGCGTCGGATTTCATCGTGGGACCGTGAATCGTAACGAGTCGCGGATCTGGTCATCCTCGTCATGAGGCCCGAAACCAGGCGCATGCGTCTAGTGACCGCGGACGACGATGCCGTGACGCCGCGTGGTGCCTCGATGGTACTCGTCCTCGGACTCGCTTGAGCAGTCAGAGCCGTCAGAATATCCGCATCGACTGCCGCCGCAGTCCAACTTGACGCGAGCGCCAGCACGAGTGATGCCGTAGCGCTCGCATGTGCAGCAAGACTGGGTGCTGGAGACGGAAGATGGAGTCGAGCTGTTGCTGCTGCGGGAGCTGAGCGATGGAACGTCAGACTCAGCGTCGCTGGCCTCTTCGGACTCTTCTCCGGAATCTTCTTCGATTTGCTGCTGGGCGAACTTGGCGGTGAGTTGCTCCAAGGTTGGGTGAGCGAATTGCTCGGTGCGGACTTTGCGCGTCTCTTGTGGCTTGTAGGGCTTGGGGCTGACGATCTCGGACTTGTCGAGTGGGCGGCCCTTTGGTACTTCGTGGCTTGAGATGCGGCGGGATGGGCGAGCGGCCTGGGGGAATGATACGGCATCTGCGGACTTGGCCTTGGGAATGTCGAGAGTGTTCAGCTTACGTCCTGTAGTTGGCTCGGTGACTGACTCGCGGGCGGGGTCGTGGGAGACGTGGTAGCCATCGATGATGTAGTAGTACCAGTATCGTTGGCCCTGCTTGAGTGTCTGGCCTTGAAAGCGGAAAGTGCCTTTCCAACCACCCGACTTGGACGAGTCCTTGAAGAGCGGGAGCTGACCGCTGTAGTTGTCCCAGGAACCGAGCAAGTGCACGGTCTTGACGTTGGCGGAGGTGCGGAGGGTGAAGTTGAGCTGAACGGCGGCCATGGTGATGGTGGTTCCGTGGAGATGTTTGTGTGGTTTCTTGGTGCGACAGCGGTATTAGCGGGAAAAGAACGGCGCGTTGTCGGAAGTCGTGCTGAGCAAGCACGAGACTGATTAGTAGTGGGTATGGTGGGGAGAGTCGACCGGCGACTGTGCAGTGGCAGTGAAATTGGGACGATTGGTTGTTTTTCTGGTTGGGGTGTCGGCAGTGAGGAAGGGCAATTATTAGTGAGCGAGCAGTACAGCGGCGATGAGCACCAGGCCCTGGTCGAGAGACAAGAAAACGGAAAAGGGGACGACGACGGAGAACCAGCTCTGTGACGGACACGCGTGCTGGAGAGGAAGGAACGGAAGTGCGGCGGGAGGGCAGAGCGGCTATGTATATGGCTCGACGGCGTGGCAGACACCAGCAGGAGGGCGAAGGACCAGCTGAGCGCGTAGATGCCGGTCGGTGGAGGTGGTGCAGGACGAGGTGGACGTCGCCCGGCCCCTCCGGCCAATCCGCGGCGGAGGTTTGGCGCTCGGCGTGCGAGTGCGGGGGCAACTCCGGATTGCTTGCATATCAGGCCCAGGCTGAGGACAAGGAATCGGAATACAGTCACCCCCCACGTGCGTTCGTTCCTTCGTTCGCGGCCGCTCTGCCATGTCAGCCGGCCCCGGAAATGGAGATGCTGCTCAGTCATGCCATGTCGAGGAGGACGCTTCGCAGAAGAAAGGTGGGTGGGCACGTGGGGTCGTGCCGCTCACCGGAATGCATGGGTGGGATGCATGCATGTCGTGTTGTCGAAGGATGGCTGGCGCGGTGCAAGCAAGGATGCCCTGAGCCGGCTGGTGATGTAGCCAATGTTCGTGCTGGCGAGGGTAGCACGAACGACGTCAACTGCGGTGATGGGTCCAGCAGGCGGCATCGGTGTGACCTTTCTCAACCGTGAAGTGCCTGCGATGGCGCCACCGTCTCGCGAGCGGCCAGGCCAATCCATCGCCGCAGCGTGTCGGTATTCGTCAGAAGCTCGCCCGACCAGGACCATCGGCGGTGGCGGGTCATCTCGTCGGCATATCGAGGCTGAATGGCGGCTGGAGCTGACTGCAAACCTCGCGAGACGTGTGTAGAGCTCTGAGGCGAACTGCGTCTCAATGCATCCACATTCGCCATGGAACACCTCCCCTCTTTTCCGCCACGGCGGTGTCAGCCATCGACGACGAGCAGAGTCTCAAGCTCCTCGGGACTCAGGGTGCTCTTCCGCTTTCGCGGTCTTCCTTTGATTTTCGTTCTCTTTGCCATCGGCGAAAGCGTCCCCAGCCTTTCGTCGCCCGGCAGTTTGCCCAACGTGTCATCGTGAGCCTCATCCATGCCACCATCCCGTCCAGATGGCGGATTTGGGCCTCGAGTGGAGGCACGATCTGCTGCGTGCGCAGCTGCGGCTTCGGCAGCTTCTTCTTGCGCGGCGCTTAACTTCTCGGCGATTGTCATCTGTGGAATTCGAAGAATCTCGCTCTCTTCGTCGTCCAGTGCTGTAGTGCCGAAGAACTGGTCGGGTGTTGACTCGGGACCGGCCCTCGGCGGAGATGCAGGCGCTGATCTGCCAGCTGCTGGTGGGCGCAAGTCAAAGAACTCGGGCGGCTCGAGCACATTGTGCTTCCTCTTCGATGTCTCCGACACCTGGCGTCTCGATGGGCGTGCATCGTCCTGTGCTGGCGACACTCGTGTGGTCCGGGATGCAGTCCGCTTTCCGTGTGGCGATCCGTCCCCAGTCCGCGGGGCACTTCTGCTCTGATATCGCTGACGACCATGGGTTTCCGACCACGCGACTTCGCTGGTGTCGCTCGCGACAAGATTCTCTTCCTGTTCTGATGGTTCTAGCTCGGGCGCTACGGCAGCGCCTTCGCTCTTCGACCTGCCACCAGGAGTCACCAACCCCAGGCCCTTGCGAAGGTCTTGAATGTCGATGGTACCGCCAGTGTGCATTCGCTTCACCCACCCGCGCATCATCTGCAGCACTTCTGTCCAACGGGTTTCCATATACTCCCAACCCTCTCGAAGACGAGCAATCTCCTCTTCTCTCACATCCACCTCTTCCATCGGCACGAAATTGGGATTCGTCAAGATGGTCTTGAGAGTCGACAGAGTGGTCTCCAGATCAGCTGCCAAAATCTCATATGCAACAGGAGCAGCCTGCATCAGGTCGCCGCTGCTCGCACCCTTGTACTTCGCATTCGGCTCGTGCGTCTCGCTGCCCATGCTTCCAACTGCGCTGTCCGGATGCACCAGTTTGGCATTCGCGGGCAGTCCCAGGGTGTCTCGCATGGTGCTCAAAGCATGCTTGATCAGGCCGATGAGGTGATCGTTCTCGTCGCTGAGATCCTGGCTGAGCTGGGTCAGGAATTCGGTGGTTTCCTGCTTCAAGCTGTATGCAGGGTCTTCGAGATCGTGGACGGATGGCTCGACCACCGGCCGCCTCACGGTCATGCTGGGCGCCGTCATGCCCACGCGAGTGCCTCTCTGCTGACCTTGCAGATGTGTCTTCAGCCGTGCCAGTTCGACATCTCGTTTCTTGACATCGTTTGCACATTGCGCCCGGACTTGAGCGAGCGTCATCTTCAGCTTCGCCGTCTGATCCTGCAGCGTCTTCATGGCCTTCTCCGCCTTCTTGACTTCCGCCAAAGCGACGCGTTCTGCTTGCTGGGCCTGCACGGCTGCTCGCGCCGACTCTTCGCTCTGGGCCTGCAGTCGCTCGATATCGTGCGCTTTTCGGACATCTTCGGCCCGGAGCTGCCGTATGGTGGTCGCCACATGTTCGCGCTGCTCCTTGTCTCGATCTTCCCTCAATATCAAGTCGTGGACCAGGTTGATGATTTGTGCACGACTCTCCCTCGAAGGCTTGACGAAGTCGACGGGCTCGCCATTGCGGAGAAGACCCCTCGCCAGAAGGAGGTTGTTTAAGTATGTCGCGGCAGTGCGCAGGCTCTCATGGTCCATTGTGATGGCCTGCACCGGTCGGGGAGGCAGATGACTATGGCAGTCCGTGTTTGCGCGAATCAACAACCTTCCCAATGCGGGCAGATCTAATAATAGAATTTGGACGCTCCGACGGAAAGCCAGTGTGACAGCCCCCCTCACCCACGCTTTCCGCAGGAATGACTATTTGACCGGGAGACGAACAATAGGGGTCGATTCGTGGTTGGCATCCCACGGCCGGAATGGCCTCGATGTGGTAGAGGAAGCATTCCAAATATCGCGAACCCGGAACACAGCCTCCGGCCCCTCTTCTGTCTCCGTCCGCCCGATGCCGTGCCCTCTGCAGCTACGGACTTTTGGGTGGGGGGAGGGGGGAGAAGGGTAAGGCGGTGGCAGCGGGCCCCAAATGCGCCAATGCAGCTCACGACCGCGAGAGCAAAACCTCCAGCCCACTGCGTCCGTGTTCGCTTGTGACCTTGGTCTTCCCTCCATCCCTCCCCCCCTTGACCGTCGGAACTCCCACCAGCAGCAGAAACCTGCCGCCATCATGCCTGGATTCGTGGATACTCAGCTAGAACCCGTGAAGCTCATCACGCTTGATGGTGAGTACTTTTCTTTTCAGCCTTCTGCTCGGGTCTCACGAGACCGGAAAAGCCACTTCCCCCATGATGAAGAAGAAGAAGAACAACATCAACAAGGGATTTAAGCGATCTTCCCAAGGAAGAGAGCATGAGCGGGACACATGACATATCTCCTGGATCCCCCGAGCGTGATGGCCAGGGCGGAGGAAGAAAGGGAGAACAAAAAAAAAGAATCCTCCACGGACAACCCCCTCCAGAAGCACAGAGAATCATCCAACCACACGCGTGGCGTCCCCCGTTCCGCGGCTGACATATCCTCTCCCCCCACTTGACAGAAATGCAAGGCTGCATGGCGGCCGTGTACGAATGGGCGGACAGCTACGACAGCAAAGACTGGGAGCGACTGGGCAAATGCATCGCGCCGACGCTGCGGATCGACTACCGGTCCTTCTTGGACAAGCTGTGGGAGAGCATGCCGGCGGAGGAATTTGTCAAGATGGCGTCGGACCCGGCGGTGCTGGGCGACCCGACGCTGAAGACGCAGCACTTCATCGGAGGCACGAAGTGGGAGAAGGTCAGCGACGACGAGATTATCGGGTGCGTTGAAAAATGAACCCCCGCCCCCCCCCCGCCGTCCCAACATCCCGACCAAGCTGACCGCTCAACGCCGCGCAGATACCACCAACTGCGCGTGCCGCACCAGAAGTACACCGACGCCAGCCTGACGCAGGTCGCGGTCAAGGGCCACGCGCACTCGTTCAATCTGCACTGGTACAAGAAGGTGGACGGGGTGTGGAAATTCGCCGGTCTGAGCCCGGACATCCGCTGGTTCGAGTACGATTTCGACCGGGTCTTTGCCGCCGGCCGGGAAGCGCACGGCGAACGGGTCGGGGGAGACGAAGACATTGCGGCCCAAGCGTCTGGTGCGTTGCCATCATCATCATCATCATCATCATCGTCATCATCATCATCATCATCATCGTCATCATCTTCCTCGTCGTCGTCGAAAAGAATGCCGTTCGATTTTTCCAAAATCAACGATCCCTTGCTCGAGCAAGCTAACGCGGCCATGGCTATCGCTACAGGCATTCCTCCTAAGAAGGCTTAGAAGGCGAGACAAGACGCGACAGGACAACCACTCACGACTCTCGCCGCCGATGGAAGCGGGTGTGGGAACGTAGATCGGGTTGAGGACGCCAGCGGAGTCAGAGGTGGAAATGTTGGGAATGATGCAACGATACGCATGATGATGTCGGTTAATCGCGTCGATGAGCTTTACAAGAACACATCTGAGGTGCACGAACTCCCTCGTGCTCCACGTGAGTTGCTCGCTGCCAATGCTTATGCCAAATCCTTCATACCACTGCTGGCCTGAGTTGCAATGCACCCGGGCAGGAAAGATGCCTGCATTGCGCTGTCTTGAACACGACGTTGCTGGAATAGGGAAGCGACACAAGGTGAGTGTACTAATCATCGGATCCTGCGACGACCAACTTTCGCTGGCGCAACTTCAGCATCACAATCCGTTAGCATATAGTTATCCTGATGACAGAAAGGTATGAAAGTCGGCCGTCAATTGCGGTTGACTTCCAACCAGAGCTGGATTGGCATACCTTGCGAGCAGGCTTGGCGGCCTCCTTGTCTGGCGAGCCAGCTTCGGTGACGTTCAACTGCTTGAGAGCCGACCGAGTGCGTTTCTTAGTCGAACCAACTGCTGGGCTTGAAGATGGAAGTGTGGAGACCTTGTCGACGCTGGCGCCAGAGGACGGACTGCCAGCAGAGCCATCTGACTGCTGGTTCAGAACGTGCGAGAAGAAGTCACGGTCTGGGACAGACGTCAGCAGAGTCGGAAATGAATTTAGCTTGTGACTTGCTGGTCAGGTCTGCAGAGCCTTCCTTCCTGCCGCGCATAATGGCAGCCGGGGCGACCCCCATGGAGTGATGGATGAGTTGACCATGTGCGTCTTCAGATGTGCAAGATGGGAAGTGTTCGCAGTCCGGATGCATGGAGATGTCCGAGACGTTGGAGCGCGCGGCAGCACGTCTGTCGACACTAATGAGGTCCTCTTCGCTGACTTGGGCCCCAGAGTCGGCCATAACGGGGCTCTGCAATCTGTGCGGTCCACTGGTTCCGTTGTCTCTGGCCTGGACGGCATGATGAGGCAAGGGTGGCGGTGGCATCGAATGACTGTCCATTGGTGGAAGATGGACTGATGCAGCGCTGTCCTTGGCGAAGGCTCGTGCAACCCGGCTGAGCTGATCGGTTGCAATGCTCAGCTTGACTATTTGGCTGCGACGTTGGATCTGGTCATGATCGCTCGAACATGGCGGCACATTGGGACATGGCCCGCCTACTGGGTAGGCTGGGGCGACGGCCAAGGGCATAGCGGTCTGTGGCATGTCAGTGTAAGCAGAGGTAGAGCGACTGCTCCCGTCGAATGTCCCATTCGCGCCGAGCCGGTCGGACACGAAGTTGGGTGTCGGAGGCGGTGGACCTGGCATGTTCCCACCAAAGGCGGGAGAGGACGAGAAATGTGCCGCGCTGGCTACGCTGAAATTACTCTGCATGCTGGGATTCCTCTGGTGTAAGTCGCGGCTGTACAGGCTTGTAAAGCTAGGCTGACGCGATGCGGCAGGTATGAATGGAATGTGGACGACCGGTCGTGCAGGATGATGGACATTGGGGCGTGCCAGCATGGTGGGATTGGGCCAGGCGATCTCGACGCGTTGCAGTGTTTCTGCGCGGTGGTCAGCTGGGACATTTCCTTCCGACCCGGGTGCCAAAGGATACATACCCAGGGGAACCGGCTGGAAGTTGAATATGGCGTGTGTTGCCAACTTGTGAAAGGTCTTGCCGTCAGGCGAAAGCCATCCTTCCGAGACCTCGACCTTGATGCGTCCGGTATCGTCCAGCGCGTTCCACGTGATGGATTCCATGATGGACCGGTGGAAGGGAGGGAACTGCAGGAGCGGCGCGTCGCCATCGACCAGGTGCGTGTTGCTGTGAGCAATCACCTTGGGCCATTGCGGGTCTTGCTTGAAGACTTCGATGGCGTGAACGACACCGTCCACCACCACCTGAACATGCCAGACGTGGTTCTGGATGCTGTCGTCACTCCCCGCATTGAGATTGAATAGGAACGGGCTGGGGTTCCAGGAGTGGACCGAAACCTGGAAGGGCGCTCCGAAGGGAAGGCTGGGGATGAAGGTCGTCATCAACGGGACGACTGCGGGGCCCGTCAGCGAGGGCGCAAGGGGAAGGCACGGGCACGTGCTGCGCTCGCCACTCACCCTGCGGGCCATTGGGATGGGCCGTTTCATCGTGCACCGAATAGCACTGCGTCTTGAACTCCTGCGTGGGCACGCGACCGCCGTCCGGACCTCCCGGAAACACCAAGAGGTCCCAGTCCTCGTAGCGCATGGTGGACCTGTGGCAATGGGCTATTCATGAAGGCGCAGCAAAGGCTGGCAAAGCGGTGTTGGGAATCAGGCTGGCAAAGCGGTATTGGGAATCAATGAGATGGCGTGCCGGGTGTGGGATGCGCGGTCGGTGGCGGCGGACGCTCGTCGATTTGAGGTGAAAAGGCTGAGAAGTCAGGCGCGCTCGCGCGGCCAGATTCGGCGAGTGAGGCAGGCGCGCTCCTGCCTTCACTCGGGAGCGTTGTGGCGCGGCTGCCGTGGCCGTGGCCGGTGCCGGTGCCGGATGGAGAAGCGAGGCAGTTGCTGCCGAGGACGGCGGCCAGTGCGATGGCAGGTGCGATACGTATCACGCGCGGCGGACGGCAGCGACTCGAGATGGCCACAGCAACGGCCCTGGCACCTGACCGACGCAGGTGCACGCCGTGCTCCGCTCCGTCCGTGGACCTGCGCCGCCGCAGCCCGGTGCTGAGCCGGCCTCACATGGGCGGCGTGCCCTCTGCGCAGTCCCGGCCATGCCGTCTTCGCGTGCGTGCTCTCCTGCGGCACGGCCTGTGACAGGTCGTGTGGCTGGTGTTCACCGGCACGGCCATGGCCCGTGTGCGGTGGGAACGCGCTGGCAAGTCCATTCGGAGCACCGGTGCGATCGACCGCCGGCGTGGCGAGTGCGCAAGATCTGCGCCGTGTCAGCAAATTCGGCGGAAGGCGACGGCTGCCGCAGAGCAGGCACACAGCACGTCGGGGCGACGCAGCATCGAGACGGGGAAGCAAAAGACTGAAGTCAAGAATTCATTTTGGATCCGTAGCTGCCCTGTGGTCTCGCCAAAACGAGAAAGCACATGTTGGCTCGTCCGCTCGTGGGAGCGAACCGAGCCAGCCAGCTCAGACACCCGCCCTTCTTCCACGCGCCACGCCGCAGGCTATCTGTTGTACAGAAACATAGAAGCAAGCTCCGTCCGGCCGCAGCTCATGCACCGGAAGAGAAGGAGAAGTCGTGGTCGTGTGGGGTGTGATCGTGTGCCGTCGAATCGAGGAGTGAGTTTCCCGTGCGGTCGTGGATGGTTGTCGAAGGGATGGTGTTGCAAAAGGAAACTTTTTTTGCCGCAGTCTGACCGCCCCGGTGTCCGTAGGATGCATTCATGCCAAGAGGGAGATCGTTCCGTGCTGTGAGCGTCGTTCTCGTGATCGTCGTAAGGAACGCGATTTGAGCATGCAGTAGGAAAAGGCAAGTCATGTAAACCTTCGACCAACTCCCGCTAAAGTGCTATCTCACTCAAGGCAAAGGGACGAAAATGCGCTTACTGTGGAGGTGGTCAGCTCATCACATCTGCCCGCATCTGGCCAGAAGACTGTCGGCCTACTTTCATAGGTGCAAAGTTGCCGTATGGGTGCTGTGGAGGCATACCCATGGACGGATAAACTGGTGGTGGGGGCGCTGGACGGTATGGTGTGCCGGCCGGGCCGGAGTTGTTCTGCGAACGACCCCAGCTCAGACGGACACGTGAATTGCCGATGGGATAGCCTTGCATCTGGTTGATGGCCATCTCGGCCGCGTGTCGCTGAACGAACTGGACGAATCCGCACCCCTTGCCAGGAGGGATCTTGACATAGGTGATTTCGCCAAAGCCCTGGAAGAATGATCGTAGTTCGTCTTCAGTGACGTAGCCCGAGAGACCACCGACGAACACCGTGGTGTTGTTGGGATCGGTGAATTGGTTCATGGGCTGAGGTGCGCCATAGTAGCCCATGGGAGGAGCGCCCATCGAGTACATGCCCTGACCGCCACCGGGAAGTTGCGGCATGCCGCCCATCCCTGGACCACCGGCACCACCAGACTTGTTCTTGGGAGTTGCAGTCGAGATGCGCATGGGTCGGTTGCCGCAGTAGACGCCTTGCATTTCGTGTAGAGCCTTCTGCTGATCGCCTTCATCTGCAAAGCGCACGAATCCGTAGCCTCGAGACATGCCCGAAATCGGGTCGCTCATGATCTTGGCCGACTTGCATGATGGGTACTTGTTCTGGAAAAGAGACATGAGGACGTATTCGTTGACTTCTGGACCCAGATCGCCGACAAAGATGGAGTACTCCGGTCCGCGATCATCTCGGCTGCGGTCGGCCAGGCCACCGCCAGACGCCCAGTTGAGTTTGAATTGGCGATTGGAGTTCGGAATCATCTGTCCATTGAGAGCGAGGGCGCGTGCGGCAGAGTCTGGGTTTTCGAAGTCGACGAAACAATAGCCGGCGTTGGACCTGTGACATGTCAGCTTGACGGTTCGAGCTGGATTGGACTGAGCGCGCACCCCGAGAATTTGTCCCGGATCATCTTGACGTTGACCTGATAACCCATGCCGAACCAAACGCTTCTTATGAAGTTCTCATCAATCCAGGGCTCAAGTTCGCCCATCCTATTGAGACTTAGCCCTGCCGCCTGCGGGCACTATGCCGCACCGTGCGCTTACCATAGCGTAGTCTTCTGTTCGCCACCTTGGTTGGGACCTGGCGCGCCAGGTTGTGGAGCGCCCTGCGGCGCACCCGGAAACTGAACAGGCTGCTGTTGATTTGGATCCATCTGTTGGCCCATCGGAGCCGGCTGCTGAGCCGCAACGGGCGCCGCGCCGAATCCGCCCTGTTCTTGATGACCGAACCCTCCTTGCTCTTGACCACCTTGCTGCGGGGGCTGCGCACCGCCTTCGATGTTGGGGAAACTCATGTTGTCGTTGCTGGGTATGGTTGAAGTCAAATCGCACAGTGTGCCGTCGTCAAGCGTGTGCTTACGTAAACGAGGCTGTTTCTGTCTGTGGGTGGCGGATGGTTAGCTCATGTGAGGCGCGCGCATGTGAAGCCAGGACAAGGCGGGCAGACGACTGACTTGCTAAGACAATAAGTATACTCGTCCGGCCGTGAGTGTCGTTACTGAAGATGACTGCGCCGAGGGTCGTAACTCGTGCAACGGAAGGGGTGGGTGAGTCGCGAAGAGCGTGCAGGTGTTCCCGCTAATGACTGATTGGTGAGCTGTACGAATGCGTCGCACACCGGAAGCTCAGAACGCCGATTCGATTCGCTTGAGGTGAAAGAGCGTCCCTGGTGTTTGCCGAAGGTGAATCTGCAGGGTGCGTGAGCCACGGCGACGGAGACGAATAATAGACGGGAGCCGCAGCCGCAGGTAGGACCAATGCAAGGGTTGGGCACAGGCGGGAGGGCGGAGGAGAGGATTGGGGAGTCGAGGGCTGCTTGGCGAGAGCTTTGTTCGGATGTGCCAGAAACCAGGTCAGGCCGACTCTGATGCAGAGATGCAGCGCGCGCCGAGGCCGACTGTGGGCGTCGGGTGACTGCAGGCTTGCGATCAGACGGACTCGGGCCAGCTGTGGTGGTCGACACGAGGGTGCGTGAGTGAGGCGCAGATCTTGTGCTCGGTGCGCGTGGGCGTCCGACCCTCACCGGATGGTCGTCGCGCAAGCCGCCAGCTCAGGTCTTTGCCGTGGTCGAGAGACGAGTGACGAGGGGGCAATGTCGGCGGACAGACGATACTCACAGCAGAAGCGCAAACGCGAACGCGAAGGCGAACGCGCCAGGAAGGTCACTCAAAGACGAAACTGCTGCCCGCGAAACGACGCCCAAGGAGATGATAGCGATTCTGGTATATCGGTTGTGGGAGAACAAGTCAGAGCCAGGTGTGAGACGGAAGAAGAGTGCTGGATGGCTAGGTGGGGTCGCTTCCAAAGTATATTTCACGCTCTGCCCGGGACTTCCGTCCTCTTCTGCTGCCTGTGATCCAACCAGTCCTGCCCCGTGCGGCATGCCTGTTTAGGACGTCAAAGGGGCGGGCTGCGCTCTTCCGGCAGTCTGCGACGTCGCTGACCGTCTCTGTGCACGTGCACCACGCCCGGGTTGTTCCTGACGTTTCTGGCAACAACAAGGGAACGGAGGGAACTAGGTGCGGTGTCGAACTGCATCGCTCTCGGCACAACCCGGTGCGGCGGCGTAAAACATCCCGAAAGCCGCTCCAGCTGTTGCCCACCGGCCCACGCCCACAAAGCACGCCCACGCCCACGCCACGGATGGTATGCCGTGCTCGCTCGAGCCGTGTCCGAACAGTTCGCGCGGAGTGGCTTGGAGAGCCGCTTGACATTCTGCGGGTTTTTGACAGGTCGAAGCCGCCGTGCCATGCCAGTAGCCAAATCATGCCATCAAGATTTGTCATGACTGCCAAGAGGAACGTCACGTAGTTACCGAAAGATCGTTAGTCGGAACTGTTCCCTTGCTGTAGAAAGCCTCCCACAACGAGATCAAAGAACTAGTTTGGCTGACTGTGCTTTAACTCGATATAGTAGTCAGTGATCCAACCACTATGATTGAGATGGTTAACTCGTGAGTTCGCTAACGAGCTGAATAAAACAGTTAACTGGCCTAGTCAAAGTAACCACCCTGTTTATATAACGACGACTCGAGTGACCTGCTAGATCGAGTGATGGCCATAAATCCACAGAGGCAACTAAAACCAGTTGTGAACCAACGATCGAGCGCACTAGCGCACCAGACCGACGGATTGTCACCAACTAAGCGTGGCGGACAAAGAACCCTGGGGGCAAAACGCGCGGAGGGGCACAGTCTCCCGTGAACCATGCCTCTCGGTAGATAACACCATATCTCCCACCCCCCCGGAAACGCTCTGCTGCTGCTACATACAGTTATACGGCGGCGGCGGCGGCGGTGCACAAGCCCCCCCCCCCCCCCCCCCCCCCCCCCCCCCACCCCCCTAAAAAAGAAGCTGGTCGGTTCCGATTGGAATGCTCGGAACTAAACCCCATTGCGCCGTCGAATGGGTTTCGGCCCCCCCCACCCCATCCCCCCACACCACACACACCAAAGGAACGTTTGCTGCAGCAGAAATGGGTTCCACGGTAGCGGAGATTTCATCATCTTTGTGCCGCGTGCCGGACATGCTCGCGAGGGGGGGAGGAATCACAGGAGTTTGACGACCGACGGTGCAAGGGTTTCCCAAAGGGGGATTTGAAAAGGTGTGGTGCGGTGCAGTGGTGAGCAGGTCGAATCAACTTTCAGGTTTTTTGTTATTTCAGGTCTGTAGGCTTGTAGGCATTGTAGAGCTAGCATCATGCAGGAGATTCCGTCTGCTGCCTCCAACCTCTACGTCCAAGAGAAAAGAGAATGCACCGCCAGCTCCAGCAACCTGGTTGCTCCACCCGCTCTCAACGAACGACCGTCGATGTATGAAAACTGCACAAAACGCCTACTGGGCTGGCTTGGCCTCCTCACCAGCCGGCGCATCGCTGGTATCCTTCGACTCGCCCTCGGCGGCTGGAGCGTCCGAGGCCGGCTCGGCCTCGGAAGAAGTCCAGAGGGTCTGCGTCACATGTCAGTATATCTGCGAGGCCAATTGCGTTGCATTTGGGGGTACTCACGAGGTTGTCACGGAGCAGCTGCATGATGAGCGTAGAGTCTTTGTAGCTTTCCTCGGACAGTGTATCGAGCTCTGCGCAACACGTCAGTATGGATCGGGAAGTTTTCGGAGGGTGGGTCACGCACCGGCAATGGCCTCGTCGAACGAGGTCTTGGCCATTTGGCATGCCTTGTCTGGGGAGTTAAGGATCTCGTAGTAGAAGACGGAGAAGTTGAGGGCAAGACCAAGACGGATTGGGTGGGTGGGTGCGAGATCGGTGCCGGCGACCTCGGTGGCGGCCTGGTACGCTTCGAGAGACTTGTCGGCGGACTCCTTGCGCTTATCGCCCATAGCAAACTCGGCCAGGTAGCGGTGGTAGTCACCCTTCCTGCACGGCAGACATGGTTAGCATGCAATGCGCGGCCCACGATGGCATGGGGAAGGCGCACATCTTGTGATAGAAGACCTTCGACTCGCCACTCTGGGCAGAGGGGATGAGGTGCTTGTCCAGAACTTCGAGAATATCCTCGCAGATCTTGGCAAGCTCGGCCTCGATCTTGCGGCGGTAGTCCTTGATAAGAGTAACCTGCTGCTCGTTGCCCTTGCTCTCCTCCTTTTGCTCGATGCTGGTCACGATGCGCCAGGATGCACGGCGGGCGCCGATCACGTTCTTGTAGGCGACCGAGAGCAGATTTCGCTCCTCCACGGACAGCTCTTGGTCGGCGGAGGCGACGACCTTCATGTTCTCGACCATTTCTGCGCACCTGTCAGCGTCGCCGACCGCGGGACGAGGAGCATGGGCCGCGCTTACCCTCATAGCGCTCAGCCTGCTCAGCAAGCTTCGCGAGGTAGACGGAGTCTTCGTAGCCCATCTCGTTTAGGTGATCCGGTCAGTGACTGCAGCGTGGTGTCAGTTGGTGGTGGTGGGCGGTCTGGTTCGAAGACCGCACGGCGGAGGTGAAAAATGTACGAAAGCGACACGTGCGATGTCCAAGGGTGTGCGGGAAGAGGTGCATGCGAGTGTTTTTGCTGTTGATAGGGCGAAAGCAGAAGAGGAAAAGTGCGGAAGCAGCGAAGGCGCGCACGGCGGCTCGAAGCAGCGCAGAACCGCGCCTGCTCCGTCACGCGGTCGCGGTGCGTGGTGTTGCTGCCGGGCCTGACCGCCGCTGGACGCAGGAGCGCTCGATGGTGTGTGCAGCCGGCACATGTGCTCGCCTCCCAGCTCTTCCGCCCTCGCCGCCGCCGCCGCCCGCACGCTCGCAATTCCGCGCGGGATCGAACTGCTGCGGATGATGCCCACGCAGCGGGCGCCGTTTGGAGGTGGCATGTTTCCGTGGCGCAGGCGCCGCGCGGATGGATGGGGGAGAGGCAGACGGGGAAGAACAGACCTGATGTGTGATTCTGCTGTGGCGAGGAAGCTGGATGCGGACGACGCTGGATGGTGGTGGAACGGGAGAGAGAGGGCGATGTTCCGTCAACGTGGGGGGGGACTGTCACAATGTTCAGAGATGCACGCGTCGTTGCCAAGGCTGATGATCTTTAGTCTTTAGGGGAGCAGAAGGCGCCCTGGATGGCGAGCTAGTCATCCTATAGCATAACACTACTGTCCGGTCCGTCCATCACAACATGGCTGTGAACATGGCTGTGCTGCTCCCGGCCGCGACGGAGATGCACGATGGCTTCTGCGCCCACGCCGGCCCTCCACGCCGCTCACCAAGTTCAGTGCTCCCGAGTGCCGTCCCCTCCTACGAGCTGCTTCCAGCTGTCTCTCTCTGCTTGACCAAACACAGATTTGCTGGGCTGCATCCTTCTCCCAGACTCGCGCGCGACCGCATAAACACGGACAGGACGCCCGTATCATGGAGCCTGACCGTGTTCGGCACCCGCATGTCAGACCAACATGCCCAACCGTCAAGCACCACTGAAACGATGCGAATGCGCTCGGTTCTCTGCTCGTGGTGCCTCGTAGAACAACGGCATGGTAGCTTCACAAAGGGAGCGCAAGCCAGAAAGGCTTGGACCGGCCACCCGGGGAGCGGACGTTTGATGGCAAGGAGCTGAAAGGGGCTGAGGAGCTCGGCACGGAGATACAGATGGCTATGGCCAACAACACTGAACATGGAGAGAAAAGGCATGTGAGCGCAGTGGTGGAGAGAGGCGGGCAGAGAGGGCCGTCAACGTCGCGAGAGGAGGATGCCGTGCGCAATGGGTTGGCGCCTTCTCTCGTGGCGCGTGGTGTAAGTGACTCGACGCTTGAGAGGGAGGGAAATCGAGACCACCCCCCCTGGGACATGTCGTGGTCACAAAAGAAGAAGCCATCAGTTGCCTTGGTCCTGGGCCGAGCAGCCGGAGGCTATTGTTTTCTCCCTACGACGTACGATAACCGGTCACAAGATGAAGGCGAGGAGGGCTGCTGTGATCTACGTCAAATGGGTTCACGCTTTTTCTGCGGTGCGGCATTCGCACGCTCAAGTCTCAAGCTCGTCATTCATCGGAACCCATTCATCGTGACTATCTTCAAGCAAAACTAAAATCATTCCTGTCGTTTGATGCCGTCGGTCGTGCTGTTCAAGTCCCAGAACCAGACGCCCCGCCTCGTTGCCCTTGCATGCTCAATGTGAGCGCTCGCTGCAGCTCCTCATCATTCTCGTCACTGTGATGGCTGGCTCGAGTGTCGCGTCCCTTCCCACCCATTTTCCTCTTGTTTTCCTCCTCAAGCAAGCTCTGCTTCTTGACATACTCCATCACGATGCTCTCTTCGTCACATTCCTGCTGGCTCTTCTCGCCACCCGGTTGGGACTGCTGTTGACGCCTGAACTCTTCTCGAGTCGTGCCCGCAACGTGTCCACGATCGAGAGGTGCATACACGGGAGGCTGCTCGGTTGAAGGCAGGGTCATGTCAGACAGCACAGCACTGTTAGCACCTGTGCCGCTCTCGCTGCCAGGCCAACTTCTCTGGTCTTTCAAGCTTTCGGCCAGAGCTGTTTCCAAGTCCTGCTCGTACTGTTCTCTTTCGCCAGCGTGACGTGCGGCTTCGGCGCTGCTAGCGTCCATGGCTTGCCGCAGCGCTTGCCCGTGCTCATGTCTTGACTCAGTGCCCATAGCGGCGTCTGGATCAACAGCCGGCTGTTTGCGAGAATTCCGCTTCTTCTCAACAGTGGATTGAAGCACTTGCCAGCGCACGATGACATCTTTGCACTCCTCAGGCGTTGCCTTGTGATACTCCTCAAAACCTTGAGCCGTCCGCGCGGCGATAATGTAGTTCTGCACACTCGAGCCAAAGTGCTTCTGCATCTCTTTGTACAGTCCCTGCGCAGGATAGGCCGTTATTCCGATGAGCCCGGCGCCACTCTTGAACACAACTCCCCCGATGCCTTTGCCGATGCCTTTGACAAGACCTGCAGATCCCTCTTGGGCAGCACCTCGGATGGGATGCGTGACTAAGCCAGCGATGCCATCACGCACCCCGTAGAAGAACTCTTTCCTCGCAGCTCGAAGGCCAGTCCTCAAGTCTGTCACATGCTCTAAAGTCCGCACCGTGTCATCGCCGTACAGCTTCGGAGCGTTGTGGAAGCCTCGAGCGAGACCCATTGCGAAGTCCAGCGGCGACTTGATGCCTGCGCCGACAATGCGATGCACGCCCTTGGCGGTGTCTTGAGCGGTTGCGAAATGGCTCTTCCAATCAGTACTGCCAGAACCTCCTTGAAATGGTGTTCGTGTACGACTACTCGAGCGAGATCGTGGCTTTGTGCCAAACTGTTCATTCGTGGCATCTCGCCGAATGCCTGGAGATACTGGCCCAGGGTTCAGTCTGGACATAGAATTCTCGAAATTGAAGCTGCTGCCCGTCCTTGGGGGCGCCTCGCCGTTCGCCGACATGTCGGCATTGCTTCGCGGAGTCATGGCGGGTGAGGACGATGAGGAACCAGTCTGAGGAGCGGTGTCGTCCGACTGCTGAGTAGATGTGCCAGTTGCCGCCGACTTGACGCTTGCGCGGTCAGTCGCAGTGCCTTCTCGACCTTGGGGCTTTTTGCCATCCTTCTTGGACTGAGCATCAGGATGGATCCTCAGCGCCTTGAGGGTCGCGATCGGAAAGTCTGCGACTCCTAACATCATGGTGCTCATGGTCCCGATGAGTGCATTTGCACCACCAGTGACGGGATCCCAAGGACCTTTGTCTGCTTCATACTCTCGTGGACGGTACAGCTCGAGGTCGTTGCAGTCCAGAAGACCTTTCTGGGCCAGTGTATAGGCAGCCATTGCGCTTAGCCGAGCTTGAGTGCGCTTGATACGCCACACAGCAGGGCGCGAAGGAGCCAAAACACATCGCATCTTGTCAACATCCAAGAATTGATGGAAGCTCTGCGCTCCAGTATGAGTGCCGGTCTCTGTAGCCATGGACGCTGCCATCTCGCGAGCTCGTTCCTGAGTCTGCGGCTCCAGACACTTGTTGATGGCCTCAGCAAGACTATCAGCAGTCAGCTGCTTGTGGTTGATCGGCTCTGGCCCCGCGCCTGCTCTTGCCACCATCGATCCCCAGAACGGTTGATCCCCAAAGAATGGTACAATCAGCGTCGGTCTGCCAGCTGTGATTCCCGCAGCAGTGGTTCCTGCACCACCGTGATGTACCACACACGAAACGTGCTTGAAAAGCCAGTCGTGTGGACAATTCCCCAGCATGAAAACACTATCGGGCTTCCCAAGCTCATCGGCGCCCATTCCGCCCCAACCTTTGGACACGAGTGCCCTCTGTCCTGTCAACTTCACCGCGTCGAAGATCAGTTGTGTCATCGCGTTGGGATTGTCCAGCACAATGGAGCCGAAACCAATATATACCGGAGGTGGACCAGCATCTAGGAAGGCCTTCAGATCTGGCTCCGGCGTATAGTCCTTGGCAAGGTCGAGAAAGTAGAACCCGGAAATGCTGATGTTCGCACCCCAGTCCTTAGGCTTGGGAATGAGCGCAGGCGACCAGCAGTAAGTGTGCGGGATCTGTAGTCTTTGCAGCATCCCTGGTGCCCACATTAAGCTAACAGGATCGAGACCAAGACTGCGTTGACGGAAGCGGTTGATGATATCGCCCAAGCCCTGCCAGGTGAGCATATCGACAAGAGCATAGGAGATGTAGTTCGTCGTATGGCCGTCGGCGTTGGAAGACTGAATGTTCGCGAGCGGGTGAGGGAAAGCCTGTGTTGGCGAATATGGCATTGTAAACATGATATGCAGCGGGATGCCCAGCTTCTCTGCGCAGTGGATGTGAGCAAAGCTTGGGGGGTTCGCGATGATGCAGTCTGCTACAAAGGGCTGTTTGAGGTAGTAGCTTTCGTCAGGATTGTAGGAAGTCCAGTCTTCGATCGTGTCGTCGGTAGCTGCAGGTCCCAGTCCGTCGCCAGTCTCGAAGCATGATCTCCAGCAACCTCGCAAGTACTCTCCGATCTCTTTCCTTCGCTGACCAACATCACCGGCTCGCAACGTGTCAAAGCCGGGCATCAAGCCAGGATTTTTGACCATGAAAGACATGAGAGCCGAAGGATCTCCCCCAATGCTGAAGAATTCCAGATCGTTCTCGGTGACAAAATCTTCGAAGGTGGGATGCGTCGCGAGCCTCACTCGATGTCCGTACGTTCCTTTCAGCACTTTCCCGAGTGCCACGAAAGGCTGCACGTCGCCTCTAGAACCCACAATCTGAATCACAACGTTCATCGGCGGAGGTGGGGCGTGGCCCGCCACACCTCCCAGCGAAGGCGGGATATATGCCGGCGGCGGAGAATGTTGCCGGTCCGCAGCTTCTTGAAGCTGCCTGAGAGCCGGCACAAGGAGCCGAGAAAGTTTTCGATTCCGTTGGTCAATTCTGATGTTCACACGGCCGTCTGCTGCAACGATCGCCTTCGTGCCGAATCCCTCCTGCTCTTGGTGGACTGTGCCGTAATGGTCGCCATATGCTGGTGGTGGGATATCATAGTCAGCTTGACTCGTGCCCAACTCTAGATCGTCGATAGCAACATCATGTCCCACGTGGCTTCTCTCTGCAGCTGTATAGCTTGACATGTTGTCCTCGCCCGCTACTGCAGCGTTGGTCTGGTCAAGCATAATCTGTGGTACCTGGTTGGTTTGTTGTCCGCCTTCTCCCCTCGAGCTCTGCTCTTGATTGTTTGCTGAAGTCATCTTGCCTGCACCGCTTCTTTGAGCTCATGTGAGTGATTCTCGTGGTACGTCTCCTCTTTATCTGATTACGGACGGTATCATGTCGAACCCTACAGCCTGACGCTCGTGCCATGCATACAGTTGATGCCGGTATGCTGGGCCAGAGGATGATACGGGATTCGAAGCTGTAATCAACCGTGTAGCAGGCGGAGACGCGGTTCAAGGTAGCGTAGCTACTACCCTCACAATTCTATCTTGTAAACTCAGCGGCTAGGATTCAGGTTTGTTGCCAGCTCAGAGCCGCATGATGACATCAAGCTGTGACATGTGAAATAACTAGCTAGTTAACTATTAGCTTCAGCGCAGGACTATTCTGAAGTGAACCAATACTTGAATAGCAGACTGGACAATGCAGGATCGGGGTACGTGTGCGATGACTGGCTATAAGCATGACCTTTGAGACTAGAGTACGAACCGCTCTGGCGTTTGCAGGTTCTACTCACCAATCCTGCAGTCATTGTTAGTTCATGGATGAGAAGAGACCAGCCTCATTACACCCGATGTTGTGCTGTGTATTTACGTCGCTACTTCATATGCAATCTCGTGCCGTGCTCGACCCTTGGATGCTCGGCCGATAATAGCGAGGAAGATAGTGTTTCCCTACAGCGGTTGCATGCAACGAATTTTGCTGCTGACTGGCTACTTATAACTATACCCATGCCTGCTCCCCCTTTCTCGTATTTCTTTCCTGTTCAGGCTATCGCAACTCGTTACTAAACTTACTGACCCATAATCCGACATTGTCTGGTTTTCTATTTTCGGATCCTTAGTATGTTGAGGTTGGTGCGCGTTATATGGCCTGTCGATCCACCCTTAGATCGAGATGTCGAGTTTGTTGGTCAACAGCAATGTTTGTCAGGCTCGTGTTGGGGTTACCTTTTGTCGTGCTCGCGAACCATTTTGTCGAAGGCGTCGAGTCTGGACAGATTCGTGCTCTTAGCCGTCGTTAATGACAGCGGCGCAGTTGTCTTGAACTCTCGTAGGTATGCTTGGTTTTCCTCTAGTGGTTCAAACTTCGCCTAGATCTGGACAATGAACCTGTCATAAGTTGTTTCGTCGATCATGTAACGGCATTTGTTATAGTACTGTTGTGCACGGCTCTTAAACATTATTCTGATAGCCCGGAAGCACTGTGTCGGCGGAAGGCCAACGTTTGCGCAGTGGTCCTTGAAATCCGTGTACTTGACGTCGAAGAAATCGTACCGCTCACCACTCCATCGCTTCTGGTGGTCACCATATATATTTGTCAGGTCTGTCAGGCGTCGTGACAGCCGTTCTTCCTCGTCGTATCGTGGCAGTCTAGTCGTTGTTGGAACAGGTGTCGATGTCGTCGTGTCGCTAGTCGGTTGTCTGCCAGGTTGTGGTTGTCTGCTCGCGTTGTACATCGAGTATATATAGAAACCACGTCTTGCCATCTGTGCCTCAATCTCGGCGGAAGTCCATCGGTAGGGCCACTCCTGGTTAGCAACGTCTGCAAAGGCCGCGGCTGGTGCCGCTTTTGTAATCGGAATGAACGGGCCCCGTTTTCGTAGGTCGCTTCTGAACGCTCTTAAAATTCTCGCGTTGACAAGAGCAAAAGTTGTTGATGTCCAGTCACGGAAGTCCTCGTTAAATGCGTCAAAGATGTCGTTGTCAACGAACTGGTTGAGGATTTAGATAGTTAGGCAGTAGGCGACGTAGTCGTTGGCTGATTCTCGTGTTTGCGTTGTTGATGTCAAAGTCGCCCTTGGTCCAGTTGCTTGTCAAGCATTCCTTGAAACCCGGTAATGGTGTAGGTGGTTCGAGTATAGCCATATCCATCTTCTGGTCCTTTTCCATGTCTTCTTGTTGGTGTATGGCTGCTCTTCTTGCGCTTCTTGTCCCTATTCCCTCGCCTATATGGTTCTGTGCTCTGGCCGAGCGTTTGACGTCGTAGTCGTCTTTGTCGGTGGTATCGGTGTCGACGGGGTCGATATCGATATTGGTCTGTGCTTCTGATGGCGCGTCGCTCATCACAAGTCCGCCGTCGTTAGAACAGGCGCGTCGCTCTGAACTTCTGACGGTGAGGTCAGTACCGTTACGCCACTGAATACTTCTCTCTACTGGGGGCTAACTTTGTTGGAAGCTGGTTCCACGGAAGGAAAATGGTTCCGGTTGTAGAAGGTGGATGCATGGACAGAAAGGTTGGTTCTATGGAAGATGTAGTTACATCTTAGAATGAATAGCCGAGGCAGATAGGATATATAACATGCGGCTTTGTACACAGCTTCTGATAGACAGACAATCAACACACTCTTTCTTATCCATTCGTTTTCAAAAACCTTGTGTCGGATGACACTAGTTTGTGTGTCCCTACAGCGGTTGCATGCAACGAATTTCGAAAGTGTGTGGAATCTGTTGTAGTCAGGTGCTACTGACTGGCTACTTATGTACTGACTAGCTTCAGGTGCTGCTGACTGGCTACTTATGTACCCATGCCTGCTGCCCCCTTTCTCGTATGCTTTTCCTGTTCAGGCTAACTATCGCAACCTGTAACCTTGCTGACCCATGATCACACAGATAGTGTGATCTTCGAAGTGGCTCGAGACGGGACACCTGAGTGCGATGCAAAAGCACAGCTTGCTACCACAGGGTGGATTCGTCACCCAGTCCCCGTCAATGCCTCTCGCCAGTCAGTCTTCCATGATCAAAAGTCCTGCCTCCCGGCCTCCCTAGCAAATCCTTTGATACGCCGCAACTCCCGTGGACACGGAAGATGCGGGTAATGGTTCACTCAATGGCGTCTGAATACTGTCGGTCATCGACTTCGTCATCAGACTTCGTCATCATCGACTTCGTCATCATCGTCTTCGTCATCATCGTCTTCGTCACCATCGACTCCGTCATCATCGTCTTCGTCATCATCGACTTCGTCATCATCGTCTTCGTCACCATCGACTTCGTCACCATCGACCTCGTCATCATCGAATTGGTGATCGTCGAATTCGTCGTCCTCGAGCAGATCGTCCCCACTCAGATCTGGGATGATGGTAGCTTGCTTGACTCCAAATTTGCGCCACAGCAAGAACTCTTCGCAAGCTCTGCGCAAGTTGTCCATGTGACGCTGAAGTATGTCAAACCCTGGCATGCTGTGTTCTCCGCTTGTGCTAGTCATGCAGGTGATTAGATCGTTCTTGAACTTGACGGAACGCTCATCACCACGAACACCTGACGGAAGCAGGATGGCTACCTTATGCACCTTAGAGAGCTTTGCGAAGGGCATGAGCACGACCTCGACATCCGTAAGCGCGTGGAAGCAAGTCACCCGGGGCTCTTGATTGTCCGAATCCCAGTAGTTGTTGTCGGACCTGATCTTACTGTCGGCCGAGATGGCAGTAGATCCCGTCAGGAAGGATATCTTGATGGAAGTCATACGATCTCGCGTTCCGTAGGCATTGCGATGTAGCAGCCGACACAGAGCTTGCATCATGTAGTAGCCGTTGATGACGGTGGTGATGTTTGGATCTTCGTCCGAGTGATAAATCTTCACGTGAATCTTCTTCAACTGACGGAAGCCAAAGTCGCCCTTTTCAGTGAATCTCGCGAAGCGGTCGTCGCTAACCTCCTCTTGGTATTGCAGTGGCTGTCGTCCAGAGTCCAGGAACTCAATGCCGCCACCATACAAATCCTGGTGTACGTGGACCTCAAATGTACGCTCCTGGTAAACTGCCAGAACGACCGAATCCTTAAAGCTCTTGCTGATGAGCATCAAGTCACTGGCCCTGCTGCGCTTCGGCTTTTGGGTGAGGTCCTTCTTCGGTGGGGCGCTGCTGCATGTTGGCTTGATGGGGGTGGATTTGGGCGGGAGTTCGGCCGCCATGATGATTGCGCGCAAATCGTGGGGTAATTTCTGGAAGGGACATTTGCCGTCTGCTGGGATGGATGGATCGGTGTCTCTGTTGCCAGTAGGTTGCAGGCGCTGGGGGTTGGGTGCCGGCAACAGCGCTTCCCAGTGCTGAATGGCGTCCCAGAGCTCAACTGGCAGTCTGCTGAGTATCTGAACATCCAGGATGGCATCTGCCCTAGCTGCCATAGCCTGGATATTGAGGATCGCCGTGTTGATCGACATGTTGGACGACATGTGTGTGCGCTCCGAGTGGTGGTGTGAGGTGTGTGCAGAAGAGTTGTGCGCCGGCCTTGTAAACGGCGCGAAGCAGCGAGTCGCAGCGGCGCGGCCACAACATCCAAGGCAGCGATGCTCACGTTTCTGCAGCAGACACTGCGGTGTATGTCGGGAGTGCAATGCGGTGTATGTCAGGAGTGCAAGCGCTTGATGTTGGGTCAGAGCGGCGTCGCGCCTTTTGTTGCAGAAACAAGTGTCATGGTCGAGCTCGATGTCAGTATTTATTTCTGCTGGAAGCTCGAGCAAATTTTCCGGCAACTGCCACAAAGCGCTGCCTGGCCAGCACAATCACATTGCACAGCGGTGCGGAAAGTGAGGACTCACCCACGAGGCGACCGTTCACTTTCTGCACTCGAATTGGTTTCATTCATCATGCCCCGTATCTGATAGGCGTCTGCCTGTTCTAGGCTACGCTGTCCATCACTTGCCACGTGCCTGCGCCTGGCATCTTCACTTCGCTCCCATGCGAGGTGGCGAGCCGGCTCACGAGTCCAGCCTCAACTCAATGGGCGACCATGGCGCCCTTGGAGTCATTCTTGCTTCCGTCACGACCAGAGCTGGACGTCTCAATGACCGATCCCTTCTCCAATATCGCCTTCACAACGTCGTCGTCCTTGCTGGAGCCGAATTCGCTCTCGAGCTGTGCCTTGGAAGCACCGTCCATGATTCCAGTGTTGCCTTGCCTGTGACCTTTGTCAGCTACATGTGCTGCCCAGTAGCTCGCACAATGAC
Source organism: Pseudocercospora ulei (assembly GCA_016165855.1). Taxonomy (NCBI): domain Eukaryota; kingdom Fungi; phylum Ascomycota; class Dothideomycetes; order Mycosphaerellales; family Mycosphaerellaceae; genus Pseudocercospora; species Pseudocercospora ulei. Next base: position 5,980,599 of record JACWNB010000003.1, read on the forward strand.
AGTTTGCCTGGGCAAAGGCTCACTTGTGAGTCACGAAGATCTTGAATCCGCTCACGACTTGTGCGAGCGGGATGCTCCTGTCTGCCTTCCAATCTTGCACAGCTTTTGCACTGTCGACGATGATGATAAAGTCATCGTTGTCGCCCTTGAAGTGGACCTTGGTGGTTGGGTCGTTTCCGCGCATCGTGGGGGTGGGATGTTGTTGTGAAGTTTGGGTGGTTGAAGAGCGTGGCTGAGTAGAGGTTTGCGGGCTGGACGAAGGCGGTTATGGCCTGTTTGCACTTGTGCAGCTGGCACTCCACGACTCTTAAAGGCGGCGGGTGGAGCTGTTGATCCCAGTGTGCTCGCCGTCTGTGCGCGCGTGAATGACCTCACTTGTTCAGCACTGACTTGGTCGGTTACATCATTTGGGCAAGGGGCATTGACTAACTAACTAGTTACCACTAGCCTTACACAGCTTATGTCAACGCTACGCGAGGAAACAACCCCTTAAAGGCAAGGACAAGAAGGTCAAGGTGGTTTACGACAAGGTGGTTTACGGCGACAAGCAATGTCACGTTCATCCGAACAGTGACCACACAAACAACCAGTGTATGACGCAGTACGAGAAGCTCCGTCCGAACAAGGATAGTAAGAAAACCTCGGTAGCGGCTATCGAGGATAAGGACGGACCTGTCGTCACCTCCGCAGCGATTCCAACAGCTGTAGCCTCGACGAGTGATTATACGATCAACCGGAACACCTTTATATATGACACAGGCTCAGGCCTTTATATACTTAACGATCGACGCTTGTTCACTAACCTCCGAAAGCTTAACCAGCCGCTCAAGCTCGATTAAGCTATCAAGACGTTAAGCTTGTTCTGGGCACGCTGTTGCTTAAAGAAGCCATCGTTTCTCCCACGTTAAACTTGAACCTGGTCTCCGGCTGCAGACTCGAAAGAATCGGCAGAATTAACTATGAACCCTCCAAGAATCAGCTGACACGCTAGGGGAGCCCTTTTGTCGTATCAAGTCGATCAGAGACGTGAAACTTATGCTTAGTATTACCAACATAAATCCAGACAATCACCAGCCGGGCCCACTCGCGGCCTCGGTGATAGCTGCCCCTGCTGTTATTAAAGAAAGCTGGAGATGGCATTAACGACTCGGCTATGCCGGCGTCAGAATCCTCCAGCGTACGAAGCAACGCACGGTAATTCCATCGACTCTCCAATGGATATCGGTGATCAAGAAAGCGTCAATCCACTCCCTAAGGGGGAGCAAGATTATGACCACGACAATTAGGGGGAGCCTCAACCTTCTGAATCTCAACTAACCGAACCTGACGACAAACTGTACCTAGTCGGACGAGCTCTACTGGAAGACCTCGAGCCGGAAGCGTCCGCCGACGACAATGCCGACAACAACACCGACAACGACGCTCATCTAGAAGCTTCTACTGAGTCAGAAGCCTCCGCCGACGACGAAGATAAATAACGATGGACCTACACCTTTACAACCTTCTCAAATCGCCGGCCGTAAACGCCCAGCATCACCAATGCCTCCGCCTCTCCGAACAACAACAACGCGTAGGCCGCCAAGTCGTCTACTACGACTACAAACAGCTAGCTGCCGAACAACCGCCAGCTTCTTGTTATCGTCTACGTCGACGACTTCCAGATCTTTGCGAGCACTTGGTCGCAGCTTAACAGTTTCACCAGTACCATGAAGAAGCGTTATCCTATCGAGCTTATCAACACGAACCTTTTCCTCGGCATCCAAACTGTAGCGTCTAGCACGTCCACGTCCAGCACGTCCATTAAGCTCGTTCAGAGCCATTACGTCAAAGAGAGGCTGGAATCACACCAGCTAGCCGACTGCAAGCACGTCCATTAAGCTCGTTCAGAGCCATTACGTTAGAGAGAAGCTGGAATCACACCAGCTAGCCGACTGCAAGCTAGCACCGCGACCTCTCGATCGACTGTACGAGCCAAGCATAGAAGAGCCGTCACCTTAGCGTCACAAGCTATATAACCGCTAGATTGGTGAACTATAACAGCTGAAGGATATCTTCATAATGTGCTTGTCGACCAAGGCTCAATCAAAGCCGGAGACTTCGAGAACTGGCTTAAATCCTTCGTGTTGCCTAAGCTAGAAAGAGGCATGTTTCTGGTAATACGACGCGAAAGGCGAGGATAGGCTTCTGAATACAGTCTTGTCTTGCCGCAGCAGATGAACGCCTGTCACCGGGACGTATAGTCCAATTGCTGTGTAGCCTCCTTATCCTTATCCTCATCCTGATCCTCATTCACCTCGTTAACGGCTTCCTCGTTGTCGAGACTAACAGCAGTCTCAGCGTCACTACCGGCTTCAGCTGAATAGCCTAAAGCCTTAAGCAGCTGATCGTCCAGTGGCTGCGCAGCAGCTGGCTCGGTTTGCGCAGTAACTAGCTCGGTTCTACGCTTCTTATTTACCCGAGTCGCTTTTGAAGGCGCCTTACGGACGCGGCTAGCAGTGGCAGTAGCAGTAGCGGCGGCGGCGTTGTCTACAGCTTTGCGGAAGGGGCTCTGGCTGGCGATGGCGACGCGGCATTGTGTTGGAATTGAACGGAAACACCTCCTTGTTGACCGGAATCGTGACCACGATGTCGAAAATATCAATTCGGCCTGCAGTGGTGCGCTACATCGTATCGAATGACAATCTGGTGATTACAAGTTGACGCGTAGTAACTACGCGTGGGAGAATTCACCGCCATGGGTGGGCACGGTAACCTTGGTACCGTAGGATCAAGCTCGTCGAAAACCACGCCAATCACCGCCGTTTCGTCACGCCACATCAGCCTACGGAATCATTAGTTAACTAAAGTATGAGCAAGGAGCTATCGACGTGGCGTATGTGCCAAGAACCGAGGAATTGGCCGACGTGTTTACGAACCCACGCTCTCCTAAACATCAAGCTTCTGAGCTAGCTAACCACTGCGTTGAACCATGACGGTCTTGCAACACAGCATCCACCGCTGTTTCCAGAGCCTCAAACCCGAGCTCACCGGCAGGGGGGGAGTGTTGTAACCTCGGAACGTGTAAGTAACCACGGAACGTGTAACCACGGATCGTTGAACCTCGGAATGAGGTTGAGGTATAGCCGGCGGTTCCGCACACTCAGTTTCTGCATCACTAATATAGAAGAGGCTCCATGCGTAGACACTCATCACGCTGTCGTTACCTTCCGGCTCAGTCGATCGAGGTGATTACCTAACACACCACTGACTGATGTAAGAAATGCTCTCGTCTCTGCTTTCACTTGACACCCAGGGTGTCTGAGAATGGCCGGGTTGATGCGATTTCAGCCAGCGAGGCATGAATCAATTTCCTTGTTCTTAACGACAGTACAATACTTTGGACAGGACCTAGCCAATCTTCCATCCTGCCTAACCAAATTGCCGTGTCGTCGCGATCGTTACAACTCATGCTGCATGGCATAATCATGGAAGCCTGGATAACACTGTCGCTGCGGTAATCGAATGTGCGTCTCGTCAGTGAAAGATTCTCAAAAGTCGGCTCTTGCTATTCTTCTGTGTCTTGGCCGGTAGTGTTTCTGCAGAGGGGCGACTGGTCTGGGTTTGGAGAGGTGGACAAGCGCCTTGCTCCTGGACCACGCTGTACACAGGAGGCTCGCGCGCAGGCTCCGGCTTCTGGTTCTCCAAAGGTGTGGACAAGGGTGTAGGTGAGCGAGTCGGGGAAGAACAGTCGATCGCATCCTTGACGCTCTGTGCTCTCCGCAGTGTGGAAGACTTGGTTTCGTTGCCGAGCGGGCTGAAAGGTCGTTCCATGGTCAGCGTGAACGTGCGGAAAGCAGACTTTTTCTTCGCCTTCACTGGATCTTGGATGTCGAAATCTGCAGGCAAGAAAGCGTCTGGAGCGGTGTGGAAATTCACTGGAGTTGGTTGAACATGCCGAGAGGTGGCAGTCATGAGGCTGTCGTGTCGGCTGCCGACGGATGCCTTCGAGGTGACAAGTTCTTCCTTACGCCATGAATTGACGCTGGTGTAGCTCGGCGTTCGCTTCGACGACGAGAAGTTGCTCGTGATGCTGGCCATGCTGAATTTACGTATGACATGATTCGCGGAAGCTCGAATAGGATCTGAACGCCGTATCATCCCAGGATAGGGAATCAAATCCTTGGACCAGACATCAGCCAGGATGGTCTCGAGTCGTTGCCGATCTGCCCGGCGAGGCGCGAGAGTCTGTATATGGCTGGGCGTTTGCACTGATTGAGACCGTGGTATCTGGAGTGAGGATTGAGAACCGTTGTCCTGCGCCTCCTTCACAGCTTGCGTGTTCTTGATGATAACCTGATTGAGGTCCGAGGTCGGCCCAACGGTAGCCGCGCGATGCACTGACATCTTGCGAACAAAACTGCTAGGCTTGCCAAACGCTTTGCCAACGCTCCTCATTTCTGCTGCAAGAGGAGAGCTCAATGGCAGGATATTGAGCTTGCCCTCGACTTCGGCTTGTGACTGTCGGCCAATGCCAGCACTGATATGGGTTCTCCACGCCTCTGCCTCTCCGGAAGAACAAGCTGAGGCGATGAGCTCATACATCTTGCCAGAGTGCTCAAAGACAACCTTCCAGGAATGAGGAGCCGTATGGCATTGCAGACCCTTCTGGTTGTCCGTCTCTTCCAATGTGGCATGTGCCAATATAACACTGGCCAGCACTCGGTACGCCGGATGGTCATCATCTGCCAATGCCAGAACAAGATGCGTCTCGAACAAGATGCAGATCACGTACAGACCCCTGATTCGATCTCGACCACGAAATGCAATGTGCAAGCAACCACAAAGCGATACTGGACCAAGAAGTCTAAGGAAGACGGACTTCGGAATCTGACCAGAGAATGACAGGCGTTCACCGATCAGCCAGGTTGTTTTTTGTTCTCGCAGTTTGGGGGGTGGGGTCTCTTTGGCAGTGTTGACGCGCTGACATACTTCTGACAGGCTTTCGCATAGTTCCTCGATGGCGGTGTGTGCGTCTGGATCGTCACAGACAGGTGTCAGCTTGGCCAGATCTGCGAAGAGTAATTCGTATCGCGGTAGGCGTTGGATTGGCTAGCTACGGCGTTAGCAATGCAGACGGAATTCGCCAAGACTGCCGACCTTGATCAAAAGATCCTTAAGAGACATGGCCTTTTTCTGATTTGCCTCTTGCCTTCGTAACGAATTGATGTGCGCCGAAAGAGCCTCAATGGCTCGGTCATAGTCCAACCAATTTGCCGTGTTGCGCTGGCTGTCATCAATATCTCGTTGCACGAGATCGTAGTTGGCGCCAAATTCCTCGTAGATCGCGAATCGTAGCAACTGCAAGAATCATCCTTAGCTTTTTGTCTGACAGAATAGAAGGCATAGTATGGTACATGGTCCATAAATATTCTCGCTGCGGCAGCAACGGTTGGTGGACTGCATCGTAGAGGCGTCTCATCGTGCTCATCAGATCTACTGAGGTTCAGCGAACGCCGACCTTGGCGAATTGTGGCGAGAACAGCACGTTTTGGCGTGATGTGCATGGGAACTCCGTCAATACTGTGCCACCGATTGTGCGTTTCAGGTGCAAGCTTGTCGGGATATGTTATATTCGCCGTGCTTTGGTCGTACTCGGCGAATGGAACGGCTCTATGCAATTGACTTAGGATATCATCGTGCAAGTGCAATATGTCGGCGATGATCTTTTGTGCCGTCGCACGTGTGAAGCTGGTCGCTGTGTGCTGATGCGGCAGGATGGTGCAGTATGCCTGTCACCCATTTCATCAGCACAGGTTTGGCAGAAGCTGCAGCGACAGCATACGTTAGATAGTGCTTTGACATCTGCCACGTAGCTCTCCTCCGTTCGTATAAGCTCCTCAAGTTTCACACGCCTTTTCTTTGCCCTCTGCTTGGCAGCTTCGTCGATGATAGAACGAGCACTGTCCACTGATGGTCGAGGATCAGAACCCGACATGATACTACTGCGCTGATGTCCACGTCGCCATTGTCGAGAAATGGTTGCCATGCTGGCGCTCGCAAGCGTCGCCGTCGCAGAACGCACGGAGGTTATGAACTTCAGGGAAGAGTTTTGCGAGTCCGATTTGTGATGTGCCGAATAGCGGAAAGGTTTCGTGGGTGATGCAAGTCTGTCATCGAAATCGTCCAAGGTCCATCTCTCCTTGCGAGGGCTCGTCGAAGGAACGTGGTGTTGTCGGCGCTTCCTGAGCTTGCTAATCCAGTTGCTGAAAGCAGGAGCTTCGCAAGCGGGGCTGTTAATGGGCGAAACCTCATCCGTATCCGCATCTGTATGCTGAACATCGGACTCGTCATGTTGCAGTGTAGTGTCTCCCTCGCCCGCATCTCGCCGGTCACTTTCCAGAGTGCTGCATGGTGACGAAGACGGTAGTGGCACTCTTAGTCCCTCGTGCCTCGGCGTGATCTCTGTCACGAGCTTCGGGTGGTCTGAGCTAAGGATTAGATCGGAGATACGCCTGCCGTTTGATGAAGCCAGACTTGTGCGTCGAGAATTGTTTGCAGAAGCACTCTGACGGTCGAGATGGCCTATCGTCCTATTCAGTCCAAGGTTGATGGTCGAGGCAGATCGTACGTTAGGAGAGTGTTCATCGGGTCCGAGGTTGCGCCGCCTGAACGCAGCCGAGAAGAACTGAGATCCGGCGGAAGAGAACGAGCTGGAGGACAAGCTGCGCAATCGTTTGTGCTGGTCCGTACCATTTGTCCTGATACTCGCGATGGAGCACGAAGACCGGACATTCGGCTCATCCTCCAGAAGCCCGGCCAAGGGACTGTTGGAAGACAAGGACAAGAGGTATGCCATGGCTGTGGCTATGCTGGGAGAATGCGGGATGATTGACGAAGAAGGAGATCTCGCAGCCTCACAACAACCACGGGATGGATATACATGGCCTGGCAGGAGTGTTTGAGACAGCTAGGAAGTGCTATGGGTGCGAGACAGCTAGGAAGTGCTATGGGTGCGAGACAGAAGGAGCGTAGATTGTCTTGGATGGAGAAGGTGCTTGATAAATTAGGCCTGCAGCATGGCCACTGCAGCGCGACCTACAATGATTGATCGATCACCCGCTTTGTCCGCAGTCAGCTTCCTCGACTACTGGAGTGACTTCGCTGCCTGGTTGCAGTTGCCTGATCAACCCGTCATCTCTCATGTTGATAACAGTAAGATGAGCAAGCCCGGTCCAGAGAGTTCCCGCCCCTTCATCAAGCCGCGCTGCAATGATCGCCGCCGTGGCCCACACAATAGTAGTTACACCAAGGTGGTGACTATATCCATCTCTTTCCGGTGGCATCTTGCTAGGCTGGCCGAGCGAGACGGATGTCCCACGAACCTAGTCTTCGGTGTTCGCTGGATGCAGTGCGTGTTGGATGTCAGGGACTGTAGAAAGCAGACTGAAGATGTCTTTCCACCACGCTCGCTGTTGTGAAGAGGCAGGCCAAGCAGCGGTGGCGAAAGTCGATCCGAGGCTCAACCGAGGCTCGCCACACGACGCGTCGTCCGGCAACGCGTATGACAACGTACCCCATTCAAGGCATCACTACGATGTCGTCACCGCTGTCCATCAAGCGGCAGAAGCTCGACAATGCCACTGCAAAGCTCAAAAAGCCTTTTGTATCGCCCATGAGATCTGCAAAGCCAGACCAGACCACGACAAGCACCCCCCTCAGAGGCAACTTCAGCGGGGCAAATATCACGCCTGCACCGTATGTTCCAAGCATTCTAGCACATACCGTGAAGCCTGCGTACCCAGCAGCGCCGCAATCGCTGCATGGTCCAGCTTCGAACAGAGGCGTATCTACGCCTTTGCGCAAGCAGCCGTCCTTCGCTTGGTCTACCAGCAAGAAGACAAGCCACGAGGAGCAGGCGGCTCAGAAGACCGTGACGGCTCTCGAGATACAGATTCGCAATGTACAAAAAGACCTGGATATCCTCAAGCAGGCAGAACAGCTCAATGCGACTTCCACGGATGTCGAGCTCGAGGCACTATCCCAAAAGTGGCGCCTCTGCTCCCAAGCTGTAGCGGAAGAGCTCTTTGGCACGGTTAAGGAACGTGTGCAGAGAATGGGAGGAGTTGCTGCTTGGCGCGAAATGGAGAAGCGCAAGTACGAGCGTGCGCATGGACTCGGAGAATTTGCGCAAGAAGAGCAGCAAGACGATGCAGATTGTGAATTCGATTCTCAAGGCGAAGAGCTTTCAGAAGGAGAGCAGGAGCACCGCAAGAAGATGAAGAGACAGGCCAAGCAGGAAGCAATGGATGCCGCAGAGGAGCCTGATAAGTCAGAGGCCGGAAATGGCGGCGATGAGAAGCGGACCTGGCAAGAAGAGAGTAATGCCGACGACGACGTGAGTATTCCAACTCTTCTTGAAGGCCGTGCCTTGCTAAACGCTTGCAGTCTTTCACGATGGACATGATGTTGCGCTCGCTGAACATCGACCTTGATGTGATCGGGTACGACAAGAATGCCCAGCGATGGAACTGACGCATGTCGCTGGACAAAAAATAATGACGAGCGCCACAAGAGATAAGAGATGAGTCGCTATGATGTTTGAATTGCTGAGATACCCAATATTTGCGAGCGTGTGAGTGAGGCGTGTATAGAACGCTTGATGACAATTGAAGCTTCATTTGACAAGAACATCAATCAATATCTGTTCAGCTCCACGTTCTGCCACACATCATCGTCGCCACCACCGCCCCGCACATTTCAAACGCCTCATGACGTCTGCGTGCTGGCACGAATTCCCTCGGGCTGCCATGACACACTGGTGATCCTTAACCCTCTTCCTTGTGCCCGGAACAACACGCCATAGTACAGCAGACATGGCCGACCGACCCGCCGGCGGCTTCATGCTCTCACCACCAGCTTCATCAACACCCTCCTCCAACACGCACCCAACCCTCCCTCACCCGCGCGACTCACCCTTACGACCCGGCGGAGTCAAAGAAAGCGCCTTCATCCGCCACGTCGACCAACAGATGCTGCACATCCAACGCCGCTTCGCCAAACGCACGTCCCCGGAATCCCCCCACCTCTCCAACATCGATCGCGACAAAGCCGACGCCTGGGGCGACGTGAAGGGCTATGCCACCATGAAAGACGCGTGCGGAGAAATCGAAGCGCTCGTCGACGTGATCTGGGTCAGTGGCACGCCGGGCTTGCAAGTCCCGTATCTGATCAGTCTGGCTTTACTGCTGGGCCATGTTGTGCAGGCCATGCCGCCGAGTGCGAAAGCGCTGTTCCGCTTGGTGGAGAAGATGGATCATGCGTTTGCGAGCTTGTTGCAAGGGCGGGATGTGGATTCTGGGGAGAGGTTGCCCGGTTTTGCGGGGGCGAGGGGTGTGAGTGGGACGGAGAAGGTGAGGATCCGGAGTCTGGTCGAGCGGACGAGGGTTGATATCGTGGGGGCTTTTAAGCGGGGAGAGTTTGAGGTTGAGCCTGTGGATGAGGTTGGGGGTGATCAGGCGGACAATATGGATGCGGAAACCGATGGGGAGGGAGGGCTGGTTCTTGACGGGGATGATGGTCTTGCAGAAGCGGAGGGGGAAGATGATAGTATTGATATGAGCATCGCGAGGGTGTACGACAGGACTATACAGGAGCTTGGCGACAGTCTGGAGGGACCGTTGTTGGGCATTGTCACGGAAGGGCGAGGATGAACGAGACGATGAGATGCCACGAGGCCACGACGTTACGAGATACGGAGGTGCTGGGGCGGCATCGCCCTCAGCCCACAATGAACGAAAATATAGGCCTGCGGAGCCAGCTGGCCAGGCAGGACTTGGGAGAGCGGTCACACGAACCAGACCACTGCAGCATGGCCAGGACTGATGAGCAGTTGATCAATGAGCCTCCGAACGGCCTCTCGGAGACGCAGAGCGGCTGTAGGACCAGAGGCAGCTCGTGAATTCTCTATGCTGTGGGCTCCCGTGCAGCTCCTGCCGTCGGGTCCAGTGACATGGAAGGTGCAAATGCAGGGTCTGGCGCAGCAACGCGTTTTCATATGCAAGCTGCCGCTAAAATAAAAACATCGACTCGTAAATCAAGCACCAGCGGCGCGTCCCTGCAGCACCTCGGCCAACTATGCCTTCTTTCTTCGCTGGAGGCGTCGAGGCTACACTCTTTACAGCCAGTCTTCAGGACTCCTCAACAAACACGCCGCTTTCGCATGCTCGCGAATTGACCAGAATATCGTCGTTGTTGAGCAGTGGCAGGCCGCTGAAGGAGAGAGCTCTTGGCGTCGATGGCAGCCGACGTGGTGTCCTTCGCTACCTTGGCGAGTACGAAGAGATGCCATTCGTCATGGTGGGCTGCCGCGAGGAGTTCGATGGACGAGAGTCGGACGAAGGAGTGCCGCCACCAGTTTCGCTGCCAGATCACGATGCCTCCCTGTGAGTCAAATGCCTTTCGAGAGCGTGCCATGCTAGCACGTTCCATCAGCCCTTGCGTCTCAGATCGAGCATAACCTCTGCTGAAGCGCATCTCGAGTTTTCGCTGATCTTTTGGTCTCAGGTCCAGCATCGACTCGCCTTTGACTTCTCTCGGCGCAACTCCAACCTTTGGAACTCCTCGTGAGAGCTGCAATGATGGACGAGCTACACCAGACGTCCCTCCACAGCTTCTCCCTCCCAGCGCCTTTGTCACGCCTCGACGTGCTGGTCTAGCTCGCCCTCATGCTCACTCAACATCCTATCCAGATGCGCTGCTCAACCCTCCACGGGAGAAGCAGTCTTTGCGCCTACAGGTAAAAACCAGCCCGAGATCTCACATTAGGACTGCGAATCAAACGGCCATGGAAATTGACCTCAAGATCGAGGTGTTCATGAACGGCGACCTGGCGGGACTGGAGTTCATCAACACGAAGCGTGCGTCAATGCACAACGTGCGGGACTTCGCTGGCACACGCATTCACAGGCATGTGGAGAAACCTTGGGTGTACCAGCAGGTTGACACATCCAACCACCCTACTGACGCACAAGGTCGCTGGCAAAGCGTGTCTCAGTCGCTTGCTCGAGAGGCCTCCATCAGAGGCGCAACGCCGACCGGGGACTACTTGGCCGCCCTTTCTGTCGTGCCGCTGCCAGAGCAAGTCGCAGGCAATGGGCAGCTCGGCATTATCGACGTGGTGGTCAGCACAGGCAAAGGCTCGAAGTATGGTCCCAACGAGGGCTATGTGGGAGCGATCAGGAGAATGGACAGCAGGAAAGCGAGATCGAGAAAACCTTCGCCGCACCACGACAGTGTCTTCGAAGACTTGCCGCCAAGGAAGAAGAGTAGACCTGACCCCGAGCGCGAAAATGCGCACGTGGAGATGGTCGATACGACTGAGACCGCAGACTCGAGGCCTCCAGACGCAGCCGCAGAATTGGTGCAAGAGCGAGCAGATATGGCCATTGACCAAGGTGGAGATCCGAATGGCCGCCTGCTGGACTGGGTTTCCGGTCTTTCTCCGCACAAGCCGCCTATGAGAAAGAGTCCTCCTGCCACCTGGAACGCCTCACGAGCGCCTAGCGAGCAAAGGGAGTCTTCGATTGGGGAGTCTGGAGAAGCACAGCAGAGCGGGCTGCCAGAACAGGAGTCCAAAGCTCCCGCGCAAGACGTCAAGAAAACCAGGCAGTTGCTCGCGGATGGACTTACAGGTCTCGAACGCCTCGAAGCTTTCGAGACTCCGGCGATTTGCCACGGCAGCGTGGTCACCTATGATCCTGATCCCACCTGTCAGCGGCAGGTTGCTAGGGTTCGCCCAGGTTCGTTCGAGGAGGAGCAGGTTGTTGCTGGAATGAGATTCGTGGTGGTATGAGATGCAGTTTGCGTGAAGACTTTCGAGCCGGACTAGGGCTATCACCTCCCTCTCAGGGGGGACGGGGCAGCCGGTGTATGCCTGGTCGATGGGCGCTTCGTATGGCTGGGAGCAGTTACCGTTGATCCAGGGGTTACTGGGCTGGTCGACGCGTGCGAGGAGCGGGTTGGAGAGGGGCTGCTGGGCTGGAACTCCGCCTCCGCGGGCAAATAAAGAAGGCATCGAGGCAACGAGGAATGATGAGGCCGGCCATGATGCTCGAAGGGACTTGTGAGAGATTTCAATGGAGGTATCGTTGGTGTGACTGGTTGTGCTGGCTGTGGCTTTGGAATGGTAGTGACTGCTGTTGGGGTTTGATGCCTTTCTATCCATGCGCATGCCGCTGTCTTACAGCCAGTGCTTCAGGATTCTCCTCTCCAGCCATCTCCGTTACAGTGGACCCGTACAGCCTTGCCCTCTGCCGATTCTCCGCACTCGGTGTGAGCACTCGGTGTGAGCACCCGGGCGGCAAGTGAAGTCCGCCTCTCCGAGCCGGAAGGTTTTGCTGGTCTGTGCACGATGAGAGCAATCCTGGTGGCGCGCAAGCGTCCGAACGCAAGACGGCCATGAAGTCTTAGAGCCATGCCGCTGGACAGCTCGACGTACGCCCTGGCGCGTCTGCGCGTGGATGGGCGGCGGTGGAACGAGCTCCGCCGCATCCATGGCCAAATGTCAACCCAAGCCGCCGCCGATGGCAGCAGCTATTTCGAGATGGGCAATACCAAGATCATCTGCACCGTCCTCGGACCACGGCAGCAGGCAAGAGGGGGCGCAAGAGACCAGTGCGGAAACGCCAGCATCGAAGTGGACATCGGCATTGCTGGGTTCAGTGGCATCGACCGTAAGAAGAGGAGTCGGACAGACAAGTGAGTCGGAGATGCTTCGGGAAGGAGCAGGACCGGATGCTGATGTCGGGTAGGCGCACCCAGGAGATGCAACACACCATTTCATCTGCTTTCGCGAGCACCGTCCTGACTTCTTTCTACCCGCAGTCCACCATCAGCATCGTGCTGCACGTGCTGTCACAGGACGGAGCCCTGCTGGCTGCCTGCTTGAACGCCGCCACGTTGGCTCTCATTGATGCTGGTATACCCATGAAGGACTACGTGGCTGCTTGTTCGGCAGGCTCGACGGCTCCGTATGCTTCGAGTGATGAACAAGCAGATCCATTGCTCGATCTGAACGGCATGGAGGAACAAGAATTGCCTTTCCTGACTGTTGCCACAAGTGGTGGCGAAGACAAGGTCAATGTGCTTGTTATGGAGACGAGAGTGCAGATGGCGCGACTCGAAGCCATGCTCACCGTCGGCCTTGATGGCTGCAAACAGGTGCGCAAGCTGCTGGATCAGGTGGTCAGAGACCATGGTAAGAAGCTGTTGAAAGGCAAGTGAGGGAATCACTCCCCATTGCGTTGATCTTGGCACTGGGAGCAGATCCTTGCGACCGATTGGGTGGAGCTGCTCAGCATTCAGATCATCATGGACAGGGGAAGAGGAATCAACGGCGACATCATGGCTGGGCAGCCAGGCGAGAGCCCCGTTGCTCGACCGTGGGGCTCTACTCTGTTCGCTAAGAGCTTGTAGAGCGAGGGATGCACGCGCAGCTTCATCCATTCGTTTGGACCATTCGACTACGCGCAGCATCTCACAAGCGCTTGGATAGTCGGATCAAAGTTCGGCGAACAGAAGAAGAGGCCAAATTCGCAAGGCACAGCCTTGGGCGTACGAACCGGAATCGACCTTCGAGTGCCTGGAGAAACATATCTCATTTGCATCAGTTGCCTGGAGTCTCAGAAGGCCCATGGTCGCAACGCGTACACCGGACGCTCGATGAACTCGAATTATGCTATGTACTGTAGTTCCTGTTGGTCTCCCATTTTCGCCGGCCCAGCACGCCGCCATGTGTACCTGCCAGGCCGGTATTCCCAAGCGCAAAGCTCCAGCAATTCTTCGCACATCTTTCGAGGTGAAGCCCTCAAAGTGGTCCCGATACACGATGCCTTCCGCTACAGCCGTACCCTTCTTCGTCGCAATGTCGACGCCTTTCTCCCGCAGACCGTGTGGATACAGGAATCAGCCTCAACTCTAGGCACAACCTCGTGCGGACTTGAGATTACGCTCCGCTTGCAATCCGCCAACCCGCGTCGCTCCGTCCAAGCCCCTGTGCAGGCGCCATTCTATGTCCAGTAGACCTTCGCCAAGACTTGCCTCATCCATACGATGCCTCCGCCAGTTAGTCATCGCGATGCCATTCTCCTGCGTGAAATAAATCCCTACGTCAACTGATCACTCTTACGATACTCGGAAATATTCTGACTGTGGCATGGCCTTGTGTGACCCACACTCTCTCTCCCCGACACTTCTGATCGTGACGGTCAAGGAGGATATGATTCCTCCAGAATCGGCCGCTTTTGCACGTTCACGACGACGACCGGTGTCCGTTTGAAGAGGGATCACGGGCCGCGTGAGGCTCTGAGAGACTGTGGATTGGCTGATCTTTCGAGCACGTATCAACTGCAACCGGTCCCGACTTTGCTTCGGGCTTGGAGGGAAGGTGGTGGAAGGCTTTTCGTGACGCATTCGTAAATCGAGCCATTGAGCTCCACACACACAAATTTATTTATTTTTTGAAAAAAAAAGGCGGTAAAGATATCAGAGTAGTTAGTTAATAGTTATGGTGAGAATGATGAATTTCTGGAGGGAATTCAAATTCGGGTGGGAGAATGGGTATCGCTACAGCGGAGAACATCGAAGCAAGTCTTATCAACTGGGCCAACGTGCCGGGCCCTCTATCGCTGCCCACTGCCCGTGCCACTTTCGCTTTGGACTAATGTTGGCACAGACCGACCAGCAGAAGCGTGTCACTGGAGTCTGGGGTAGCGATAGGCAGATGAGATATGCAGAGGACTCCCGACACGTGCGTAGAAGACACTCGCCAGCGGCGCGGTGAAGTCCTTGACGTTAGGAACGTTCCTAGAGCGGAAGTGTATTTTGCTATGCAACGCTCAGCCGAACCACGGCTCGCAATGCGATGCATCTATGACCCCCTAGCATTTCCCTAGCAACGTTTCCTAGCGCTGAAATGCGGTCGTAGGTCACTAGATTTGCCTATAACTACATAATAACGACATGGTTATATCCAGAGGGAGAGAGGATGTAGTAACTGGCCTTTCTCTCTTCGGCCCACCAGCCTATATAGCTCGTTAACCAACTACTGTCTAGTCTCGATCTAGCCAAGTGTGCTTTCCGTTTTAGGTAGGACAAGTTCGGCCTTGTCCCTTGTCTTATGCCGTGCGTTGAGAAAAAAAAGTCGGCATTGCTAAGATGGACCGTGTGGACGGTGTTTGACGGCACGATCAGTGACTTCTGCGCCTTCAGTACCGAGCATGCCATCATTTCTCCCTGTTCGTTCAGATGAGCCATTTTTTACTAGCCAACCGTTGTTCGCTCGGCACACACCCGGCTCTTCGCTGCAAAACACATAGTCATCTGTTCGCGCAGCCTCCGCATCCGCCATATCACATTCTCCTGGACTGAGCGCTCCGGGCAGTCAGCATGAGTGAGCAATCTCCGTTCCCCGAGAAGCCATCGACTACACTGCTGCACAGAATCCATTACCCTTATCGCTACGCACCTCGCCTTGACTGGGTTGAGTACAGGCAAAGGCAAAAACAAACCAGGCTTTTTTCGCTATTACTGCATACATTCCGGCTGCGACTCAGACCGAGCCGCCGCTTGGATCGTCTAAGCTTGTTACGGCATCGGCGGCGATAAGGTGATCGAACAGAGTCCGGTCGTCGACGACTATGGCAGAGACTTGGGTGCCTCGGGGACTTGCATATGCGCACGCGGTCAGACGAAGACGCACACTTATTACCCCGATGGATACTATCCTAACGGAAATGTGACGTTGAAGTTTGGTGGGAAGGGGCGGTATACCTGTCAGAGCGGTGATTGATTGATCGCAGGCGCGAGATCAACCAACGGGACACGATGACGATGTTCTCAGTAACGATTTTGACAATCAAAGTATGTATCATGACCACGAAGCCCATCACACCACGAAGCCCATCACACCACGAAGCCCATCACACCACGAAGCCCATCACACCACGAAGCCCATCACACCACGAAGCCCATCAAATTTTCTCCTCAGCCTGATTTGCCCAGGGTTCGGGTCAACAGGAGTAGGTTCCCCCCAGTCACTGGTCAAGGGACGCCGGGCGGCCGGTCCAAGCGGAATACAGGAGCTTGTTTGGGAGGTCGCCGAAGACTTTGTTGTCCGCCAACGAGGATTCGACCGCGAAGTCGCATCGTGAGCCGAGCCGATGCTGGCGCAACATCGGGGGGGGGGGGGGGGGGGGGTTAATCCTGACCAACGGCCAGGTGGCGCTCGCGGGGGTCCACTCCAATGCCGCTGTGGCTCGTGTATGTCTGTAAAGCGGACAGGGAGGGCCGATAGAGGGATTCTCCTCGAATCGTCAAATGTACAAATGTGTGTGACGGCGCGGTGGCACGTAAGATCGGCATCATGATTCACAAATTCCTCGAATGGAGGCCCCAAGCGCCGAGCTGCTATACTCATAACCACCATGATAAACGCCAGGCCAGACCAAGCGATAGCCGAATGCCGGAAAATGCGGACAGAGACCGGGACAGGACGGCCAGTGACCCTTTGAGTATACCAGAAAACATCAAAAAAGCGGAAAAGCCTACTCCTTGCTCTGCTTATGCTTCTTCTTCTTCTTGGGTTCTTCTTCATCGTCCGCTTTTCGCTTCTTACTGTCCTTCGTCTCCTTTGCTGCCTTCTTCGCTTTCTTGGCTTCCTTTCCTGCCTTATTGGCTTCCTTTGCTGCCTTCTTGGCTTCCTTTTCGGCTTTCTTCAGGGCTTTCTTCGCTTTGCGTGCTGCTTTCTCCTCCTTCGTCTCGCCCTTCTTCTCGTCGCATTTGATGGATGCGACGGTGGTCTCGTCTTCGCTGTCGTCATCCTCAATATCGTCCTCCTCGGCAGCAGCAGCAGCAGATGTCTCGACCTCCTCGATAAGTTTGCGCTTCTTACTTGATGTTGGCTCGCCATTGGTGGGCTTCGGCTGGGCGTCTGGTGAGAGCGCATCTGCATCGGGGTTGTATTTCCGCGCCTCTTTGATCGACCACTTTCCGGGCTGCTCCTGGCCCTGGGGACCGATGGCAACGTTGTTCGCTCTTATTGGTTTACCCTCCAGAGCTGCTAATCTTCGCTCGACCATGGCACGGCCGGCAAGACCGACGGCAGTTTTCTCCTCCTCCGTCGGCTCCTCCTTCGCACCCTCGCCAATCTGACCCCAGTCGCTCAGCGCGTCAACACGCAGGCCAAGCGCGGACTTGGTCGCAAGCATACGCGCAATCTTGCCCTTATTCTTGCCAGATGCTTGTCCGATGAGAGATGCGTGGTAGATGAGACCATACTTGGGTGTGTCGTGCTTGGTTTTCAGGGCACGGAACAGTGCCTTTTCGGCACCAAGGATTTGTATTGTGGAGGCTGGTGACTTGGCGAGGTTCATGAGGGAGCCAGCGTGTGCGATTAGTCGTGCACCAACAAGCTCGCCCACAAGTGCTGTGAGGTTGGGAGCGATGGCCTGCATGCGCGCAGAGAGGTATGACGAGAGTTGTGATCTGTAGTCGGTAAATCCCACGACCTGCTCAGCGAGAGCCTGGATGTTCTCGAGATCCTCTATTGTTATCTCAGTACCCATGGAAACCTCGGCGGCAGCCTTGACCGAGTTCTCAATCTCTTCTGGCAGGATGTCAGAAAGATCCGTCGTGGAGGCATTCGACCGCATGCCCATGGCAAGGATGAGTCGCGAGTATGCGAGGTTGTCGTTGATGATCCTGGCCAGCTCCGGGAAATGCCATCCATACCATTCCTTTACTCGCATAGCATATGTGTTGAGCTCCTTGTCCAGGTCGTCAAGCAGGGCAATGGCCTGGATGATCATGGTGTCCACCTTGTCGGGCGAAAACTTCAGCTTGTGTCGCGACAAGCTGTGGGCGAGACCGAGAGACATGGTGCCGAGCTCGTCGGGCATGAGACCGGGGATGAGGGAGTCGAGGTGCTCGCGAATGGCACGGAAGACATCGGCGGTGGATTGGTCAGAGACGCATGAGATTTGGAAACCAGGCAGCTTGGCAATCGCCTGGCTCAGCTTGGGGTCGGCAACGGCGAGCGAGACCTTCTTTTCCTCCTTGATGGAGCCCAGCAAGTTGGCCAGCGTGGGCGTGACCTTGACCAGCGCACATCAGCATCGTGAACCACACACCCTTCAGCTGGTCCTGGACATACCTTTCCCTCCGTCAATGCCGCAGCTTCTTCCAGCGCAGCCGCAGCGCTCTCGAACTTGTGGAACTGCTTCATCTTGAGCAGCGAGCACGCGCCCTGGGCCGTTGCGGTCTCGGTCGCGATATCATCGCGCTTGAGCAGCTTCTTGTCCCTGGCCTTGAACAGCGCGTAGCCCGCCGACGTCTCGCTGAGGATGAAGAGCGTCATGGCGGCGAGGGGACGCGGTCGGTGCGGAGGGAGAGTGGTGGTGGTGGTGGTGGTGAAAGCGCGTCGATGCCGACGATCGTCGTCCCGTAGAACACCGGGCGGCGAGGGAAGGACGAGTGGCGGATGCGAAGATTTGAAGATTTCGAGCTCGCGGTGCATGGACCACCCTGCAGCAGGCTCGGCTCGGCTCGCGCGGCCCGCTCCCGCAACCTCCGCCGCTGGAAGGAGCGACTCTCGACGGCGATGTGGCGCCGCAAGGGCAAGAGCGGATGTTCGGCGGCCGCCGCTGGGAAGCGACCAGCGTCGCCGCCCAACACCGCCATCGCCACCGCCACCGCCGCCGCCGCCGTCGCCGCCCGACATGGCGGCCTCTGCCGACCACGAGGCTCGCCCGCGGCCGTCGCCCGCCACTCTGCGCACCCGCGTGAATTCGCCGCGGAGTCCCCACACGCCCGTGCTTGGGCGTAGCATTTCCTCGCAGTTTGGCAGTCCAGGCGCACTGCGCGCAGAGCCGGACGACGTGCTCATCTACGAGCTTGACCAGCAGTGCTTGTCGGCAGGCTTCGCCGGCGAGAGCCGGCCGCGGTGCATTCTGCCCTTCGCACCACACACCGCCCGGCGGCTGGCCGACTACAGAATCTACAGTCCCGCCTACCAGCAGCACTCGCGCCCGCACCGGCTGCGCGAGGACTTCAAAGACCGTGGTGGTGGCGAGCATGGGCTCGGTGACTGGGGGGCCAGCCATACTCTCTACCAGAACGACTACCACAGCAATCTCCACCGGCAGGACTTGGGCCTGGTGGAGGACAAGCTTGAGCGAGCTTTCAGACACGCGTGGGTCCACTACCTGCAGACTGATCCGAAGCAGCCGCGCCGGACGCTTCTGGTGGTGCCATCTCTGCTCCCCAAGCCCCTGATCGAGATCGCGCTGAAGGTGATTTTCGGCCATTTCACCGCGCCGCCCGCCGTGTCGCTGCTGTCCAACACGATTATGTGCTGTGTGGGTGCTGG